>OU342651.1:22305000-23700000 GCA_910589605.1 Chrysoteuchia culmella
ATAAGAATAACAAAGCGTCGGATCTATCCTTTTGTTTCAAATTTGTAATTTCTCTAATTGCTTTCCAGGTGCCCTTTACGCTATTTTTGTTTTTTTCGAACTGGGAACGATCATACTCACGTCTCACTTTTTTCAACAAATTGTTGCAGAAATTTTTATAGCGTTTGTATGACGCAGCAATAATAACGTTGGTGGGATCTTGTCTAGACTTACGAAAAAGCTTGTCTCTGTGACGGATACAGCGGAGCAAACCTGGCGTGATCCACGGCTTGACAATACGTTTTCTGGATGGAACAGAAACTAGGCGAGAGTTGGATTTAACAGAATTCGATATCAAAGTAACCAACAATTTAGCTGCACTCTCTGCGTCAGAATCCTGTAAAACCAATGAGAAATCCGTATTTTCAATGTCCCTAATACAGGCTGCAATATCAAGCCGATTAATTGTGCGATTTCGTTTGTTATTGCTGACGTCACTGTTATATTCAACGAAGAAAACTACTGGCGCGTGGTCTGTGAAGATGGAGTCGAGTACCAAAGTGACAGCCGTTCTGTCCGTTTTAAGTATCACGTGGTCTAGACAATTAAGATTCCGAGTAGGCAAGTAATGACCAGGTAACATAGCGTGAGAAGCCAACATATTAAGGTATTTGTCGGCATCGCCAGCATTAGTTTCGGAAGTAATATGTATATTTATGTCGCCAATTAATGCAACTGTTTTAAAAAACTGTAGTGAGGGTAGAAGACGGTCAAGAGAGTTTAAAAATTTACTGATGTTTTTGTAAGATGGTGAGCGATAAACTGCAATAATGGCAATTTCATTAGAAAATTTTAAGAGTAGGCAATTTGACTCGTCTAATTGATACTCCTCCACAGCTGCACGTATGCTGTTTTTCAGATATAAAACAACCCCTTCATTCTGATTATTAAAATTAGAAGAATGTGATGAATAACCTTGTATTTTCGGTATAATCGTACATTTACTCAACCAACATTCGGTTAGGATTATAACATCAACCTCAAAGGAAAGCCTATCCAAAAGAATACACAGACTATCGAAATTTACACTATTGCCAATGCTCCTAATATTAATATGGAGGACCTTCAAAGTATGTTTCGAATTTGGCAAATGATTAGAAGAGTTTTCCGGCGAACAAGTATACGCGGTACAAACAGATACCTGGTCTAATTCAGAGTTTATACTTAGAAGCTCATCCATATCCAAAGATATTGCGATAACAAAAAATGTACGAACCAAAATGAACATCAATAAAATATGACTCAAGGTCACTGGTTTTAATTGCGAGTCCGATTACATAAATTAAAGTTATTAAAATGACATGAAAATAGTGTTTAGTTTTTAACGCAATTGAATGAGTGTTGGAGTATGAGTGTAAAGAGCTATGTGTGTAAGTACTGTGTGTGTGTGTGTGTATGTGTGTGTAAAAAATCGTGAGTTTCCATGATACAAAATTAAATAGGTAGCAATATAAACAACAACGTAACAATATTTTTAGAGAAAACAATCTTAATATATTAATTAGAATGAGCATGCAAAACGAACATATATTAGATAGTCACTTTTGTTTGGCAAGCTTCTGTAAATCAGCTTCATTACAGATCAGATGATAGTCAGCACCATCCCTTTCACGTATAAACACCTTTCCATTTGTTGACCAACAATATTTATAATTATTACTGTGGATAAAGACGCGAGCGAGATAAAACAAGCGCCTCATTTTAGGTGTGAGATTTTCAGAAACAAATACAGGCACAGGTGATCCAGGAATTTTAAGATTTTCCGTAGTTAATCGCCCCCGTGATTTAACATATCTTTTGTAAGCGCTCAGAAATGCATCCTTCGCAAATACACTCGTAAATTCAGCTATAATAGTTTTATTCTCGGAGCTTTTGGAGTTTATGCGAAATATGTCTTTTACTTCTTGTGGATGTACTGTTACAGAAAGATAGGAACCGATTTCAGTTATCGTTTTCAGTAAAGAATGCTTTGACTCCGTTTTGTGCACTGGTATATTCTTAATTTCAATGCAAGTCGTACGAGAGGCTCTTTCAAACTTTTCGATTTTATCTTCTAGCGATGTAATGTACTCTTTGTTCTGCGCGATTTCTAACTTCATAGTATTGACCTGTTTTAAAACATCATCGTATTTATTCGATAAAAACTCGATAGAAGCTCGTATATCGTTATTTTGAGTTTTCACATCCTCGATCGTAGTACATATTTTATTAAGTTTGTCATCCTGCTGCTCTTTAAAACTATAGAACAGACTCTTCATCTCCGACATAAAATTGGCCAGCTGCGCGTCCGTGGTATTAGTCCTCTTGCGCTTTTGGCGCTGCAAAACATAATCATCAAGCGAGTCGCAATCCGACGCAGGCGCCGATGCAACAACTGATTGCGCGATCGATTTTGCTGCTACAGTGCCCGAGGGAGGGGGGGAGTGTCTCAACGACATAATGCGTTTATACTTTTCAGACGAGAAGTACCAGGAGACAATAAAATAAAGGAGATCAAAAAGCGACAGATATGTCCGGAGGTCAGCAGTTACGGGTCGGTCGCGACGATTTCGTACAACATAGGAATCCGTCCAGTATAACTAGAGCTCTCAGATCTAACTCGGGGGTCAGCGTTCGCTGGTCGGTCGCGGCAATTCCGTACGGAACGTCTGGTGTCCACTTCAACGAGACCTCTGTATAGTTGTAATATTTATTTTTACCTCACACGCTCTGAAAAGGAGGTTTTGTCAATCATTTAGGCGTAGAAAATCGTATTTTGCGGCCTAGCGCGGCAAAGTACTTTTTTAAATTAATACCTAAAAATATGTCATAATTCGTTCCGAATCGCACTATTGACTTTTTTGTTATATTTGATTCTTATTGTAAATAGCTTTAAATTAATTATAATATGTAATCCGTTTTGGTTTTATTATATTATTTTAGTTCATTGAATCATAAAAACAATAACAATAAGATTAAACTATTTGTTATAAGAATTTTATATTAGGCTGGGTGAGATTTCACAACCTATAATTGGATTTCGGACTGTGACATAAATGTTTATTTTTAAATTATCTTTGTCTTGTACCTCATGTCAGTGTCAACATTTACGGAATCGTTTTTATTCTTATTGTTAAGTAACAATCTAATCCTACTTTAAATAACTTTGAATTAACTATAATACTCCCTTTTTTATTATTTTGGTTTTTTATATCATTAAAACAACGAGAATAAGGTATATTTAGATTAAACTTTATGTTTAAAGATTTTTTTACCGGAAGTTGACCGCGGAAACAACCATAAAATGTTCCTCGCTGTTGTGAGGTGAAAAATTGTGTGTTGCGCTCGACAGAAAAGTTGTTAGCGTCTTGTTACCTTTGAAATCCTCGCTTTGCTCAGGATTTCAATAGAGGCAACTTTCCAGCCTTGCATAACAAATAACTATTTCAATGGTGAAACGGAATTTCATGAAAATAACATGTATTCTTTACTATGGAACGATTAGGGTGACAATAAATTTCCTTTTCCGTTTCATTGCAATCTATAAAACGTTAGTAAGGTTTTTAGACTCAGAAGAGCTAGTCAGTTCATGAACTCGAAAATTAAAAAAAATACTTTTGTCACAAAAAGTGAACTTCCTAAAATGTTGGGTATCACTGCCGACTTATACTTATAGTTCTACGTGATCGAATCAGAAGCGATCGTTGTATAGATCTTTGGGCGATGCCTATACCCAGCAATGGATGTCATGTCATGTGGCCGACACGACGATCTATAGTTCGGTAGATATTGATCTTGTTTGCATAAGCGAATAAGTACGTGATCGGAATCTTTGAATTATTGATATGAACCCAACATTTCATCAAGTTATGCTAAGGGTTGGACCACATATGCCAGCACGCTATGGCCTTTTCTGTCGCCCTATTCTTTTCTGTCGCCTAGAACCGCCATTTGCTAGAGCGAGAAATACTGACGGAACGCTTCAGCATGCAGCAGCATCGGCGGCGGCGGTGCGATATCGTTCTGTCATTCTTTCTCGCTCTGACTAGTAACGGTTCTGAGCGACAGAAAAGAATAGGACGACGGAAAAGGCCATAGCGTGCTAACAAAGGCGATAGCGTGTTAATAGATGTGGTCCAACCTAATCTTTATTTTTTTTTAAATGTGTTAGCTTCAATATGAACGACGAAGTGAGACAGAAAGGGCAAAAAGAAAAGCGTAGATACTTTAACGAAGACACGTGATATAAAAATAGAAACGGATTATCACTTGTCTCACTCTCAGCTCGAACTGAAGAAGATAGTAATAGAAGGCTCCTCCCTCACCACCGCTGACGCTCACTAGTTCCTGAATATTCAAGACTGCGTTTGACTTATCAACTCCAACATCAGTCCACTTGATCGAAGCGGGGCATCCGATATAGAAATTGGCCGTAACGTGAAACTCAAAAAATTATAAAACACTATTTTGATTTTATCTCCTTTATTTATATCGACACTTATTTTATGGCATTCTCACTACTTATATCTTAATACTATATCCTAATATTTGACGACCTGTTTGGCGCAGGGGTACTAAACCCACCTCCTACGCCAGAGTCCCGGGTTCGATCCCCGGACAAGACAAATATTTGTGTGCATGAACATGTCTATTTGTCTTGGTCTGGGTGTTTAATATGTATATTATGTATGTATTTCCAAAAAAAAGTATATAAGTATGTTTATCCGTTATCTAGTACCTATCCATAACACAAGTTCTTCATGAAACTTAACATGGGCTAGATAATTGGTGTTATTGTATGAAATTTATTATTATTATTATTAATAGGGAATCTTAACTACGCGGGTGAACCGGGGGAACATCCAAATTGTTATTGTTAGGTAATCTCGTCTGTTGTTTAACCCTTTGAATGTCAGAACGTAGATCCACGCGAGACACAATTGATTTTCTATTGTGTCTACAACCCCGACATTCTAGCAGTTTACACATAATGTTATCAATATCGCTCATGAAGTTCACTACATTTTATTTATTTATTTATTAAAACAGTGTACTTACTGGCTTTGTTTGCCAGCCATTTGCCCAAAACGCCAGCAAGTTGGATAAGTGCAAAATAAATTAAATAGACAATAATTAATAGGTATAAAATTTACACAATACTATTATTGTCAAAGGGGTATCTTGAGAACTAAGTCAAAATAATAATAATATTATAGAATACAATAAAAAAAATAATTTGAATACAAATGTCAGTGTACATGAACGTACATAAAGCGTGAAAGCTAAAAGCTACGGAAACCAATGGAAATAGTAAATTTTAAAAGAACGCAATAAAATACACAAATCTCATTATAGAACTTAAATACATAGCTAAACTATCGGAACCGAGATTTCAGAAGTTGATTGACTTTGTATAGTAATATTGAGGTAAAAAACATATTACAGCTCCTAATATCGGAGCTTAAGGCAAAGTTAATCCCTCAAATATTTGTTTTGATTGTGATGCTTTAAATCAATAATAAAAAAATGAGAAGCCGCTGAAAAAATAATGACGCCACTTATCCATACAAAGTTACCCAAACTTAAATTAAAAAAAAAAAAAATCTATTCGTTTACAAACATTTTGTCACCCTAATAGAGTGAGATAAACTGACCTCCTACCTACTATCTCACTCGGACCGTTTTTCAATAGTAGTGAGCAGTGTACATTCCTGTTGTACTTACTACTACTTCCATGGGTATACGATACGCCCCGACTTGGATAGGAACGGGGCGTGAACAGTTGTCAGCGCTCCTCAAACTGTCAACGAAAAGGATTTGTAGAAGACCTGGAGCTCTACGGCATCGGCATGGCCTCATGATGGATTAATCCGTAAATTCTATTCATTTACTATATCTAAGATAAGTATTATATCATCCATCATCCATCATCAGCCTGTGGACGTCCACTGCTGGGCATAGGCCTCTCCAAGCTCACGCCTATTGTGGCGTTCATCGGTGGCTATTAGCCTACTTCTACCGAGCTGGCCAGACGTGTTGGTAGAGGGTTTGTTTAAATTTTTCCTTCTTCGCCTATTGTGGCGTTCATAGGAGGCTATTAGCCTACTGCTACCACGCTGGCCAGACGGGTTGGTAGAGGGTTTGTTTCAAGTTTTCCTTCTTCGCCTATTGTGGCGTTCATAGGAGCCTATTAGCCTACTTCTACCACGCTGGCCAGACGGGTTGGTAGAGGGTTTGTTTCAAGTTTTCCTACTTCACCTATTGTGGCGTTCATAGGAGGCTATTAGCCTACTGCCACCACGCTGGCCGGAAAGGTTGGTAGAGGGTTTGTTTCAAGTTTTTTTTCTTCGCCTATTGTGGCGTTCATAGGAGGCTATTAGCCTACTGCTACCACGCTGGCCAGACGGGTTGGTAGAGGGTTTGTTTCAAGTTTTCCTTCTTCGCCTATTGTGGCGTTCATAGGAGGCTATTAGCCTGCTGCTACTACGCTGGCCAGACGGGTTGGTAGAGGGTTTGTTTCAAGTTTTCCTTCTTCCAAGTAATACACGGCTATCTAAATTTTTTAAGTTCGTCTCAGAATCGGTAAGTGAACAACTTGCTCCTAGAAATATGGGTTCAAACATGACCGCAATTCGACTCAATTATTTTGACTTACCCTACTAAATCGATGGCGTGATCAGTCTGATTTGTATGGAGAATCGATTTTTTTTTTCATAGTTTGAACTGAGTTTCTAGGAGAAAGTTGTTTATTTACCGATTCTGAGACGAATTTAAAAATATCAGATACTGTTTAAAAATAACCCTGTATATGTAATATATGATATAATATGTAATTGGGTTTATCCTATTTTTTTTAATTTTGAGGGGTTCCGTTCCTCAAAAGGAAAAAACGAAACCCTTATAGGATCACTTCGTTGTCCGTCTGTCAACACCGTTTTTCTCAGGAACGCGTGGAGGTATCAAACTGAAATTTATATCTACTACTCAGGTCTACTGTCCCTTGGAGCTGTGATAAAATCAAACTTCTAAGCCAAAGCAGTCAAAAGATACAGCCGCAAATTTTCGAAACTCGCACGGGAATCAAAACCTACAGAGTAACTAGTCTCATGTCGCCCTGACGGGATTCGAACCCGCATCCTTGTGAGTCCGGCCCAATGCACTAACCAATTATGCTACAGAGACTAGTTGCTTTTTTCTAGTATATTTTCGTGTTTAATATTTATCACATAAAAGTAGCATTGTAAAATGCAAAATTAAAAAGTTATAACCTACAGAGTACTTCCCCTGAATTTAGAATCTTGAAATTTGGTACGAAGTAACGTCTTATAGTACAGATAAAGGAAAAATTGCGAAAACCGTAAATTTTTTGTCCGTAAAATAAAAAATATTTTACGGAACCCTCGGTTCGCGAGTCCGACTCGCACTTGGCTGGATTTTTTTGTTATGATCGACGGGGCAGCTCTTAGCTTCATCATACCTGATGTTAAGTATTGATAAGGCTGAAGATGGAAGCGTGCCTCTCCCGGAATCCTCAATCACTGAGAAACTGGCTATCTTATCTTTAACTACCGGAACACATCAATGCTTAAAACATTGTTGTTATGGCGACAGACTTAGATAAGATGGTGATAGCTAGCTAGGCGGACTTACTACAAGTCCTACCATTTACCAAAATTTACCAATAAACCAAAGAGATTTGATTAAACTGCCCGTGTTTCAATGAAGTATGTAGGTAACACGTGTGCAGCAAATGACCGAGTTGTTTGGTGGATGCCTTTGAGCATCTATCATTAATCAGAACACGTATCAATATGTACCCCCGCTGGGAATCGAACCCGGGACCCCTGGGTCTGATACCGGTGGTTGTACCACTAGACCACAGAGGCGGTTAAAATGATGTTGATAAAAAATAATTATAATAAATATTACATACTTTAGTTTTCTTAAACATCTCTTTTTTTTCACAAGAGTATTAATCATACAATACAACCTTTGTCAGTGAAGCTAAATCCTCATCGTTTCACTAACTTCTGCCCGCGGTTTCGCCCGCGTGGTTCCCGTTCCCGTGGGAATATCGGGATAAAAAGTATCCTATGTTACTCTCCTTCCTTTCAACTAACTCTATGCCAAAAATCGTGAAAGAAGGACAAACAAACACACTTTCGCATTTATAATTTTAGGAATAGGATTATAAATCGTATCGGAAAAGTAAATGCATGCAGTTATAACGTGACTTACTGAGAAAATTCCTTATTATATTCCAGGTATTCATAACACTATATTTAGCTTGTACTTTCAGAAGGACCAACGGAACACACCGCCTCTGTGGTCTAGTGGTAACAACTACCGGTATCAGACTCAGAGTTCGATTCCCAGCATGGGTACATATTGTATTCGGTTTGATTGGTGGTGGGTAGGACTTGTTGTAAGTCCGCCTGGCTAACACAAAAATAGTTTTAGGCGATTTCAATAAGAAGGTCGGCCGTGAAGAAGCATTCCGAAATGGCCGAGCAGAACAGAAGCACGAAAAGAATTCAGGAGACTGGTAAGAAAAGCAAAGAGGTATCATATGACTAGAATCTTACACTAATAAGAGCAAATGAATCACGAAATATTTACCAAGAAGTCAGATCAGCTAAGAAAGCCTACCAGCCCGTTACTCAACTTCTTGAAGATTAAGACGGAAACCTCTTCTCAGACATTGAAAAACAAAAATCGATGTGACGCCATTACTTTTAAGAACTACTCAACTGCCCACCGGTGACCTACGAAATATATGCGAACCTGAACACCAGACTAGATGATGACCACCAGGAACCCCAACTCTCGATGAGGTGCACAAGGCCATCATGCGGCTTAACCACAAGTCTCCAGGTATTGGCAACATATCAGGAGAAATGTGGAAATACGGGGGAGAGGCAGTACAATCTCGACTGAATCCGTAAAGTATGGACGGAAGTGGAATATGGGCATTGTCTGTCCTATACATAAAAAGGGGTGCAAGAAGATGTGTGGCAACTTCAGAGGGATTGCGCTGCTCTCGACTACATCAAGGTGCTCTCGTACGTTCTCCTTGCTTGCTTAGATCCCTACGCAGAGCAAACACTCGGCATAAGTAGGTATGTTTAAAATAAATATTTTTTGTTATCAGAACAAGCATTCAGGACAATAAATCAAACTAGTTTCTTTTCACTAATAAATTAACAACTAACATTTCATTGCCTAAAATAAAAATTTTACGACTTTGTATGATGACTGAGTGATTATATTTTCATAATTAAAGTTATAGTGAAAAATATTCAAATTAAAAAGTCTTTTAGTGGCCAGATTGTTCTGTGGTGTTCATGGTATAATGAACGTTGGTTCAACACTTTACGAGGACACAAAAGGAATTAAAAAAACGGATTCTCTATACTTGACTAAAATGCTAGCGTGGTCCGAGTAGGCTTTGTAGTCACTGGAGTTCAGGCTCGCTGAGCGGAAATAATGCGACAGACTCAAAGAAGCACGCTGTCTCTACGACAGCTGGGAGGAAGTCCAACTCGTCCATGATACGGATGACGATTTGCCGCAGAATTGTATTTGTTTTTATGAGTTTTCGCCACCAATTTTTGTAGTTGGTTTGCTGCATTGAATTTAACTGAGTTGTGCAGCAAACTTGAAGTAGGTATTCCAGTCCTAATTTTGACCAAACACATAAAATATTTGCAAATAACAACAAAAACTGAATAACAATCTATTTGAATACTAGCGGCCGACCGCGGTTTCACACGCGTGGTTCCCGTTCCCGTTCGAATATTAAATTTCAATTCAGGCTATCTTCTACTTGTGTGCCAAATTTCATCCAAATCGCTTCAATAGTTTTTGCGTGAAAGAGTAACAACCATCCAAACATCTAAACATCCAAAAATCCTCAAAAACTTTTGGATTTATAATATTAGTAGAAAGTAGGATAGGATTACTAGAAATTTTCTTTTATACCACATTTTAGGTGTCGTATTATATTTTGGCATTAGTAGCAGTCATGTAGCAGTACTTTCTAAAGGTTATTGAGGGCCAGTTATTGATGAACACTAACCACCGATACCGGCGAATAAGTATTTTTTAACTGTCAAGCTATACACTCAAAGTCAAAAAAATCGCACCATTTTAAAATTTTCTTAATTGTTATTAACACTTTACAAATGCGTGTACGGCTGGTACTCCCACCAATATAAGCCTTGTTTGAAAGCCCAATAAATGAATTTAATAAACAAGATTTCATTGCGTTAAAAAAGCATAATAAATAACAAAAAATGTGACATTAAATAAAATGCAATTTTGTTCCTCTATAAGGGGCCGCTGGTTGAGCAATTGCGCTAGAACTTGTGTGTTTTAATCACAGAACAGAGTTTTTTCTGTTCTGTGGTTTTAATGGGCCAATGCAGGTTCAAAAGGCAGTGATCCGTAATCTAACCCTTAATAAAATATTATTTTCTAAGTTGTTTTTTTTACAAAAAGTATTATTAGGAGTGGTATTGCTTTGTATAATCTTGTTTTTGTTCTATTCCAATAAAAAATAGTTTAATCATTTTGGATACTCCTTTTCGTTACCTTTCAAATGATTTCCAATATTTCCCTCATAAATTGATTGAAAAGTCAGTTTTTTTAAAGGTGCGATTTTTCTGACGGCGACTGTATGTCAGCTAAGCTATACAGAACCTATTGTCGGTGGTGAAACCGTCTCAAATATCTCGTTTTAGTCTTCAATAACTCAATAAGGCAAAGGGCCGCAGCCGGGCAGTCCTTATCGAACGGTATGTACCTACCTATTGTATCCTCTAACAACCGTGCTCCTACATGACGTGACTACGGAATCGAAATTATACAGCCTAGTTCGATTGTATATATATATCAGTTTTTAAGTATCACATTGCCAAAAATACCTACGTAATTAAAATAGTAATAGTACCTATTATGATACTAAGCGGCCGGAGAGGTTTCACCAGTCACCACCGACAGATAAATCGTGGATAGCTTGTCTGACAGATAATTTTATATATTTTTCATGTACCAGCTGTCAAATTAGCTGCCAGCTAAGCTACCAAGAACTTATTTGTCGGTGGTGAAACCGGCCCATACAGGGTCAGCTAAAATATATATGTTAGCTAACCCTGTATGGGTTACAGTTACAACAAGGCTATTTGATTTGAAGAATAACTTAAATAACGAATGTTAATTATCTATAGGTACAACTTGTAACCATATTTTTTCCTATTTTTCCAAAAACTATCCTATCCAAGAAACTCTTTGAGTTTTAAAGTCATGTTTCTCGTTATTTTCATTTAAAAACATATCTGAACATAGATATACTTGTAGCGCTATTTTTCTATAACAAAGTATGTCTTACACCTAACAGCTTACCTTGACTTTCATTATTCCTCCGAACCACAGTCACTGTTCACAAATTACCTTTTGTTACACAAAATACAAGAATGAGTTAACAAAATACGAGTTATCTGTCAAAAACGTTGAATTAAAATCACACCGACTTTTCTTCATTCATGCACTGGCCACTTTTCACTGAATTTATCATTCCAATTTCAAAATTGAGTTAAGAAAATAATCGTCAAACGTAGTTGAAAACGCACTTGTTGTCGATACTTTTTGAAACTGTTATTTTTTGGTTATTTGTTCGATTTTTAAATCCGGGAATTTGTGTGTGGAGGAACGTCGTGTCGCCCGGGGTATTCCTCGGGTTCGGGAGGCTGACTCGAGCCCGCGGCCGCTTGAAGCTGCGTAGACTGAGATTCCCCTCTTGCGTAACTATCTATTGTTATAAATTTATAACTCGCTTTTTAGTTAAATACTTGTTTTGTTACTAGAAATTGCAATCCGCATTTTTTTAGTTAGGTATACTAAAAAAAGAAAAGAAAACTTGGGAACGCATAAAGATATTTTCTTTAAAACCATAAACCATCATTAGACATTCGATTGAAAATAGTTAGGTACTAATTTACTTAGAAGAGAATTTAAAATTACTTATTAAAGAAACTTTTGTCAACAATATCAGTCAAAAGATTTTTTTTATACAGAAGCACTGGTAAACCAAAAATTATTTCTCAACATACGCAGCTTCGACCGGTCCTCATCTTTTGGGAAAACCCTCAGTGCGCATGCGTGAACTGGAAAAGTCGAGCGAGACGGCAACAGTAGCCGAGTACTCACGAGCGAGACAGACGTGCCGAGAAAAGCCGTCCTGCGTTTAATCCGGTCAATTTGTTTTCTAGGCACGTTCGAGTTTTAAAAAGATAATGTTTAAGTTTTACTGAATGACTGCAAACTAGAACTACCTACCTACAAAGTTAACACAACTTTTATATATTTTTTCCAAGATTTTGAATTTAGTGAAAACTTCTTTAGCGGCGTTGTGCACAACAGAGTTTTAAATTTTTGGGATGGGTAAAAAATGTTAAAGTCGCGTCAGGACAGACAGGACGTGATCAGCATTTTATTATCTAACTCCGTTGATAACAGATTTTGATTGAAATTAATTGAAAGCCAGATACATTGCTGCTCTAGTAAGATGGTTGTCACATTTATTTTTACTAAAGCAGCAATGTGACTGCACTTTCAATCAAACGTTGATAGAAACAAGTTACATAATCTGGGCTGGGCCCTGTTTCATAAAGATTACAATTGTCAGCGACAGGTGACAGATGAGAATTTAACGATTGTACGTTTCATAAAACATTGGTGCTATATGAAAAGCCGACATAATTGTCAATTTGTCGCGACAATTCTACAATTTAACGTTTCATATAACATTTGGTCCGACATATTTGTAATCGAAAAATCTGACATAAGTATTTGTCAAATTGTCGCACATTTTAGATAGCATTCTTGGTATGTGTCAGGATGAGGAGTGTCAGTTATTTTTCTTTTATAAATTCTCACATGATTGAAAGAGTTCGTAATAGGATTTAGAAAAAGAGAACATTATAATGTATGATTGCTTTTTATAGAAAACCTACCTTCTACAATGATGACAAAGGTCAAAATTGCGTAGATCAGTGACAAAAAAGTATGTTCGAGCATAGTTGACCAATTGTCGACTTGTCAAGCTTTATGAAACAGGGCATCGCGTAAAAAATATGGATATGGACATGGGCTTCATTTGACAGTTAAATGACCATATATGGTAATTTTATGAGCTTCAACTGTCAAATGAAGCCCACATCCATACCCAGATTTTTTACGCGATAGCCCTGCAGGTCGAAAATTCGTACGACGGAAGGAGTAGACCGCCGGCGCGGCGTAGGAGAGGAAGTAATATCCCCCTCTCTTCCTACCGCGCGGCGAAAATGTATACCTGCTCCTGCTGTTTCGTTTAAGCGGTTTTCACTTCTGCCGGCACTCCCGGAGTGCAACCCGTTGTTTTTATTATTGCGTTTATATCTTCTCTAGCAAAATAGTAATTGGTACAATCGGTGAACTTCCCGGTCGACTAGTAGAGCTTTATTGAGTTTTATTTTAAAATAAGTTCGAAGAAATAATTTAATATGCAAATTAAATTTTATTACATTTTTCTTTTATTTGTTTAATAAATGTTTTCTTTAAATCTATTACTTTTTTAAATAACGCTCCCTAAAAATAAAAACTCTACTAGTCGACCAGGAAGTTCCTCGTCTTTACCTACCTACTCTTCATAACTTATCTTTTTGTAAAATAAGAAGAAAAAAAGTAATTAAAAACACAATTTTACACGTCGAATTGGTCCGAGGCGAGGAATCCCAATTCAAGCCTACCTCAGCTAGCTAGTTAGCTACTGTTAGTTCTTTGAAATAATATAAACTTTCATGGTCATAATCACTATCACTATTATTACGAAAAACGGGATTTTAACAATGTTGTATTTCTTGTCGGTTGTCGGGGACAAATTTCGGGGACTTGACAACAAATACAAACGTCGACTTGTGGCCGAGTTGATTTTTTCCAATATTTTTCAAGTATAAAAATAGTATTTGAAAAATGTAACAATTCTAAAATCATACAATACAATACAACAATGTAACATGGTAAAAATCCCGTTTTTCGTAATAGTGAGTGCTAGTTCTTTTATTTGTTTTTCCGTGTATCTCGTCTCATTTCTCCTATCGTCGTCTCAGCCACATAACACCCACTGCTGGATAAAGGCCTCCCCCAAAAAGGGGGGGTTTGCCATAATCGCCACGCTTGGCAGGCGGGTTGGCGATCGCAGTATGGCCAAGTTTGTAGGAAACGCTGCTGCCCGTCTCCTGAAGGCTGAGTCCCTTAGTCGCCTTTTACGCACCCACGGGATGAGAGGGGGTAGTGCTATTCTAAGCCGACACTACATAGCATTTATCCTATACTATTAGGATATTTATCTTATTTACTTTAATCTGGTATTTGTTTGTGTATGAACTTATGTACATTTACCCTTTTAGACTAATCATCAGTAAAAGTTTCCACTAAAAAGAGAACTCTACCAATACTGTTTACCTTTTTTCACCTCTGATTGAAACGACTTTAACCAATAAAAATAGTCTCGCGTTTCTAGAAGCAAGACGTAACAATGTACAATGACCACAACAGCAAATTTGACACGTTGACTTTAAGATAGTCCTTATCTCGTTTGGAATTAAATCGGTTTTTGTATATCAAATGACTATCGACGATACTATAACCTGGAAAAACCAATGAGCATCACCTCAAGTCTGACACGTCGGTCTTGGAGAATCCCTACTGCTCTTGCAATTAGAACGAATTTCGTGTGACTATCAGCAGTGGTATAACCTGGGAGAACCGATCGTCCAGTTAGATCGCACGTGAGGTCGGGGAGTTTCATTGCCGTTTGCCAATTTAAAAGTCAGTGTGAACCACTTAAAACTCGCGCCAAGAGTCATCAACCAATTTAACAGATCCTCCTGCACCGGACGGAGTACAATGCAAAATATGTAAAACCACAGATTATATAATACATAACATTAGTAAGTAGTAAAACTCAAAGCTTGTGACGTACGAGCGATGGAAAATATGTAGCTAGTACTTACTTGCTTACAACGATATCAATTTGTCAACAAGCAGAATGCAAGAGACGAATCAGATGAAACACGCATCGCAAAACTGTATGTAAAAGTCCTTCGTTTAAACCTGGCTGATAGGTTTCTTAGGGTTTCTATGAAAAATGTTGCAAGTTTGAATTTAAAATTTTATATTTAAACTAGTTGTGCCCCAGGGCTTCGCTCCCGTGGAATTTCGGGATAAAAAATAGATAGTAGCCCATTCTCAGACCTACTCAATACGCTCACAAAATTTCATGAGAATCGGTCAAGCCGTTTCGGAGGAGTATGGGAACGAAAACTGTGACACGAGAATTTTATATATTAGATTTTGTGTTGCTATAAGCCTCAGTCAGGATTCCTGGTTTCGATCTCCACCACAACAAACATTCCTTTGGTTTTTCTGTTGTTCAGTATCTAGGTATTTTTTGAGTCATCATCATCATGTCGAGTACCTACCTTGTTTCATTTTAGGGTTGGATTGATTCTAATACCGATATCAGAATTAATTTGAGATCTGATTCTGTGATCTGATTTCGAGAGCCATTCGAAATCAGACGTTGTTTGATATTATAATTTACAAATACCTTGGAATTTCCAAATTTTAATATGACAGCCCTAACTCCCTACCTACCAACTTTGTAGCGAATTGACATCTTATCATCATGACTCGCGGAAAAGTTTGCAATTTCTTCTTGATAATTCTTTAATGTTGTTTGATTACTTTTCTTTCATGCAGTGTTGAGTCATATTTTATAAGGATAATATGGTTTTCACACTTGTATCAATAATGTAATCATACTTACAATTATATTATATGTGTACTAGAATGTCATACGAGTTCGCATTGTGGAAATTGGGAAGATTACGTAGTACTTAATAATTCCATGGGAAGACTCTTATGGGGTCCAATTCAATATGTATTAATATGTCTGTGTTATTCATATATTCAATATGTATAATATCTTATTTATATGTGAAGTTTTATGCTTTAATATAGTTTTGAGTACAAAAACCCCACGAACTGCCCTTTCCGTTGCAAATTTGTTTCGTCCAGATAAACACATGGTTGCCTGGAAGAAATTGCTTTTTAGTGATAAGTCCGCCACTTGTACCACTTGTGTTATCCTTTTATATGTAATGTATTGTTTTGGTGTGTACAATAAAGAATATTTCATTCATTCATTCAATTTGCTTTATCTTCCATTTCCGTACCTTCTCGTATCTTTTTCTACTTGTTCATTGTCAATGTGTCTTCGTCACAGATTTCAACGCAAAATACTATGAAGGTAATCCATTATAAAACAACATTGCACACTTAACTTTTCATAGACAACATTAGTGAAATAGCGGTACTACCATATGATTTATAATTAATTTATTACGGAGACTAATCATAAATAATTGACTACTACCACAGAATACATTACCTATGTACCTACAATGAAAAATTTGAAGAAGAATGATAGATCCTCGCTTTTAACCCCCTTATCGTACTAGCCAATTGTAATTAATGCCGTCAGGTTCCTTAAAACCACCTTAAAACTCATGCATATTTGTCGAAATTGACGACTACTCCAACTCCTGAGAACTCTGACGGCTCAGCGCCTCTCGCAGACTTGAGAACCTAAGTGTAGGTAGCGGTAAGTACCTTTCAACATTCATGAGACCGTTTTAAAGTTCTCGCTGAATTTTTGTCTCTGCATTAGAATAAGGTTTCAGACACTTTCATTTGCATATAAAACTCCTGTTTTAGTAAAATCTTTATTTACTAGAAATACTGTAGAATTGAAATAAAACGACTTGTACGGATATCAAACGCGCTATATTTCCACGAACTAAGTTGTAATTGTCCGCATTTTTAGGTCACGGGATGACCACGGTAGCTGTATAGGTGCCGAAACGTCGGGAAAATCAAAAAATCCCTAAAAACCCAAAAATACGGACAATTACAACTTAGTTCGTGAACGCGTTTGATATCTGTAAAAGTTGTTTTATTTCAATGAACAGTGCGCGCCAAAACATAAGATGTACGTGTTATTTAAAGCCAACGCGAGCTTCTAACAGCGTTGCTATAAACCTCTGTGGATTTCTTACCCTGTTAATTTTCAACTATTGTAAAATTATTTTTATATGGTAATAAATGAAAAAAAAAAACGTATAGTACTGTAGAAGTTAACATATTAATATTATAAATGCGAAATATGTCAGTTTATTTGTTCCTCTTTCACGCAAAAACTACTGAATGGATTTGGATGAAATTTGGTATGTAGAGATTTCCAGTAGTGGACTAACACCTAGGCTACTTTTTATCCCGATACTCCCACGGGAACTGGAACCATGCGGCTAAAACTGCGGGCGGCCGCTAGTCATTCATAATTTACTAGCTTTCGCTAACGACGTCCGCTTGGAAGTTTGGAAAATTCCTAGTATTAGTGACCTTTTACCTGGATAAATACTATCCTATGCTTTCATCAAGGCTACATCCGAATCCAACAGTGTTAGCGTGATTGAGTTACAGATATCTAAACACCAAAACTTTTACGTTGATATCAGTAGAATGGATATTTTTATATTTACCAGCCCCCCTAGCATGAACACCGCTATATCACGCGATATGATATAGCGCATCGTGCTGTCTTGTTAACTCCGCTACGATGTGAGCGGGACAGTAACACGTAATCGAGCTATCGAGTCGATAAAACTCGCTCGTGCTAGGCCTACAGAAATTCTAATAAAACATCAATCAAATTTAGTTATTTTATTACGCCTGAATAAACTCTCTTAAAATTAACAATTACAACACATTTCTAAATTTTATTTAGTATATATATAAAACTCTGTCGTAAATAAAACAAAATAAAGTCAAATCTTTGCTTAAAACAAACCCGCATGATGGCATAACTACAAAATGGCAAAACATGTTTTAATAATAATAAATAAATATCATAGGACTGGAGTAAAGGCACAGAACACAAACACAGAACATATTGTTCTGTAAGTAAAGGCATCACCAGCGGCCAGCACCACAGAATACTTAATAGTCTCCATCGACTCGAAAGAAGAAGAAGATCGAAATCGCATTCAAGTTACTACCTTCATTCTAAATTTATATTCATAAATACTAATTGTGCTTAAGTTTACAACAATTTAGAAAATTTACTACCTTGTTTTTAATTGAATTTCACTTTCAAAACTAAACTACCCAAACTTATCTAGTTTGCAGATTTGCGCCGATGTATCTTCGTTTTCTTCAGCCATATTAGTAAAAAAGTTAATCAATAGTAACCCTGCTAATTTTGTACGAGTCTCCCACAACCTCAGCCGTGGTGTATCTCTGGAAGAAATTGCTCTTCGGCTCCAATCCCGTCTCTCCTGTCATCCCAGTGATCGCTGTCACCACGTCGTTCGTCTTCTTCCCACTTTTGTGTCCCAAAGTTAAATTGTACCTGAAAGAGGTAAAAAGAATTAAAATAATGATTATAAGTAACTTTTTAATTTTGCATGTTACATTGCTATTTTTATGTGATAAATATTAAACAAGAAAATATACCAGAACCAGGATGCGGGTTCAAATCCCGTCAGGGCGACATGAGACTAGTTGCTTTTTTTCTTGTATATTTTCTTGTTTAATATTTATCACATAAAAATAACATTGTAAAATGCAAAATTAAAAAGTTATAATTAGATGGCTGTTTCATCTTAATCAATAGTCAAACATCTATAAAGATGTTTCTTTCGAATGCGAGGATATTTCTCTCATTGATGAAGCGACGGTGGCCAACACCGTAGAACGGTGAATATACTAGAAAAATTCGACGTGTCCTCATAGGTCTCTGTAGCATAATTGGTTAGTGCATTGTGCCGGACTCCCAAGGATGCGGGTTCGAATCCCGTCAGGGCGACATGAGACTAGTTGCTTTTTTCTGGTATATTTTCTTGTTTAATATTTATCACATGAAATAATGATGTTTCCAGACTACATCCAGTCTACCTAAAAACTAGCCAACCTCTCCTCTTGCTTTCTCATTCATGTCATTCTTAACATCTTCTCTCTTTCTAATAATTATCATTCCTACCATCCTCCCTGATAAAATTACCGCACCAAGCCAGATTCCCTTCAACTTTTCTTTTACTGGTGCCGTTTTCAAACGTCGTCTCAAATAGAAAAAAAATATTTAGATGTTGAGCTCTGTGCATTATTTACATACCTCGTAATCTCCAATCCAAGGTTTTTAGAGCTGAAACTCCTCCCCAAAGACTTGGATCTCTTGACTCGGAACTTATCCCTCGGGATCTTGATGTCGTAGATCGGGTTGATGACGCCCGTGTAATCGAGCTGCTTGTGTGTGGCTGGGAGTTTGTGGTTCGGTGTGTCCAAGTAGGTGAGGTGGTTGTCTTGTTGCTGCAGACGAAGAGGTGGGTTGAAGTCGGTGTATTGGGTTATCTGGAACATTTATAATGATTTTGAGAAAATCATGGAAATAGTTATTTGTTATGCAAGGCTGGAAAGTTGGTTATTTAACGGCGAGTTACCGCTATTGAAATCTGAGCAAGCGAAGGATTCTAGGATATAACCACGAGCGTAGCGAGTGGTTCAAAGATTGAATCCTGAGCGAAGCGAGGATTTTAAAGGTACAAGACGCTAAAAACTTTTCTCCCGAGCGCAACACTCAATTTTTCACCTCACAACAACGAGGAACATTTTATGGTTGTTTTCGCGGTCAACTTCCGGTAAAAAATTCTTCAAACATAAAGTTTAATCTAAATATATTTTCGTTGTTTTAATGATATAAAAACCTAAAATAAAAAAAGGGAGTATTATAGTTTATTCAAACTTGTTTAAAGTAGGAATATATTGTTACATATATTAGGAATAAAAACGATTCCGTAAATGTTGACACTGACATGAGGTACAAGACAAAGACAATTTAAAAATAAATATTTATGTCACAGTCCGAAATCCAATTATAGGTTGTGAAATCTCACCCAGCCTAATATAAAAGTCTTATAACAAATAGTTTAGTCTTATTGTTATTGTTTTTATGATTCAATGAACAAAAATAATATAATAAAACCAAAACGGAGTATTATAAATAATTTAAAGCTATTTAAAATAAGAATCAAATATAACAAAAAAGTCAATAGTCCGATTCGGAACGCATTATGACATACTTTTAGGTATTAAATTAAAAAAGTACTTTGTCGCGCTAGGCCGCAAAAAGCGATTTTCTACGCCTAAACAGATTGACAAAACCGCCTTTTCAGAGCATGTGAGGTGAAAACGTTTTTTAAAGTTGGAGTAAGAAACGTGCCAATTGGATGGACAAGGTAACAATCTTTTTTGATGCATAACTGAAATATTATATACGTTATAAGAACTTAATTTTAGAGAGTGGTACGAACATTTGGACGATTTCAAAGCGTTAAATTTCCAAGTTTATTTGAATAAAGATGTTTTATGTAGTTATATTTTGGAATATAGTCATATTAAAATGTCATGATAGTTAGAGTGTATTGCAATTTCAGTTCAATGTTAGACAGTTCAATTAGTTTAAAAAGCATACTTCTAAAAAATAAATACGTTAAGATAGTGAAGAATTTTACAAATAATTGTAAAATAAACCAAATTGATAGTGAAAAATATTTAGGGCTCATTATTGACAGTAAATTGACGTGGAAACCTCATATTGATAAAATTAAAGCCAAATTATTATCTCTAACCGGAGCTTTGAGAGGTGTCAGTAGGTGTCTTCCACGTGAAGTGCGCTACACTATATACAATTCTCTTATCAAGCCTCACATTGACTACTTGATCGAGGTCTGGGGTACAGCCGCAAAATCACATATAAACTTAATACAAAGAGCACAAAACAAATTAATTAAAATCCTTTTTCACTATAATTACTTTACATCTACAGAAAAAATTTACAAAGAAACAAAAATT
This sequence comes from Chrysoteuchia culmella, assembly GCA_910589605.1. Classification (NCBI taxonomy): domain Eukaryota; kingdom Metazoa; phylum Arthropoda; class Insecta; order Lepidoptera; family Crambidae; genus Chrysoteuchia; species Chrysoteuchia culmella. Next base: position 22,326,028 of record OU342651.1, read on the forward strand.
TTTAATGTTACACAAACATACACATATTACACTTGTTTACTGATTCGTAAAATAATAACTAAAAATATACACATACAAATTAGTTTCACAAAAAAGAGGCAAATACAAAAAATTCAACTAAGAAATGCGAATGATTTAGTGTTACGGTCCCCTAGAACAAATTATGGCAAAAGAAATATTTTATTTGAAGGTGCACAAATTTATAACAAGCTTCCCAAGGACATTAAAGAAACCCAATCAATTAACACATTCAAAAAACTGCTAAAACATTACATAAGTTCAAATAAATAAATCTAAAATAATAAATAGGCATAATCTCCTTCTTTTCTTTTCTTTTTTTTAAGTCGGTTAAAAGTCTCAATATAAACGAACCATCATTTGTATTAATGCTTTGCACTTGCACTTAACTTGCACTTTTGTCGGCAATTTAAAAGAATAAAAAAAAAATATCGTATTTAAATTAAAACAAAATGATAAAAGCTTTAAAATAAAGCTTTGATTACTTTCAATACTAAACATCTAATCTAAAACAATACAAAAAGAAAAATGAATTAATCTTAAAACATAACAAATTATTTTAAATAAACCACATCTAGCGAGGCGCTGACCGTTTTTTTGTTTACATCAATGTTTTGTTATCATTGCGCCCGATGCCTGAGGCTCGCGGTGCTCGTGTAATTGTTGTGACAATGTTTTTAAAACTACCGTCCATAAGTACGTATCTCTAGAATATGTATTATTTGTTTGTTAATTGTGTTGTTCTCATGTAAGTGAATTAATGTGTAATTCTTAATGAGAATAAATGTCTTAAACCTAAAGAAGTGGAAAGAATTATTGATCACAGTCCAATTTTTTTTTATGAACGACGGGGACACTCTTATCCTTCATCATACCTGATGTTGTTAAGTATTGATAAGGCTGAAGATGGAAACGAGCCTCTCCCGGAATCCTCAGCCACTGAGAAACCTAATCTTGAACTGCCGAAACAGAACAGTGCTGAAAACATTGTTGTTATGGAGTCAGACTTAACTATATGGTGCAACCGTACGTACCTTAGTCTTGCTGCTGTGTCGTGGTAAGGGGGGAGGAGGGGGAGGTCCTTCATCCCCCGACACGTAGTCCGGGGGCCTGGCGCGGTACTTCTGTGGGACTTCCGCGGGCCCCTCGAGCTCAGGTAGCTTCCAGGAGCTAGAGAAGAAATATCATTGATTATACCGGACTTTGCTTGTTAAGCTTGTCATGCTTGTCATATCCTATAGATAAGGCTATTTGTGTAACCAGCATGAAGCAATAAGCTATGACTATGACATACAAATGTAGATTGGTAACTCAAAAATTGCATTGAATTTCCTGCCTGGATCAACATCAGTGCATTTTAATCTCCCCACTTACTTCTGACGCGATCGCATTTGGATCGATATTGAATGAACGTCAAAACTAAGTAATTATGACCTAAAACAAGTAATTAGTTAAACTAAAAATCTATACTTCTATACTAATATTATAAAGAGGAAAGATTTGTTTTTTTGTTTGCATTAAATAGGCTCCGAAACTACTGAACGGATTTGGATGAAATTTGGTACACTGATAGTAGATAGCCTGGTTATAAACATAGGTTACTTTTGATCCCGATATTCCCACGGGAACGGAAACTACGCGGGTGAAACCGCGAGTGGTCGGTAGTTAGTAAATATAGTAATGTTGTACTATAGAAATCGATTGTAGCGCCAATCAATATCGAATCAACGTCGAAAATCAGTAAAAAAAAAAACAACGGGTTGCACTCTGGGAGTGCCGGCAGAAGTGAAAACCGCTTAAACGAAACAGCAGGAGCAGGCATACAGTTTCGCTGTGCGGTAGAAAGAGAGGGGGATATCACTTCCTCTACTCTCCCTCCGTCTTACGAACTTTCGATCAGGTCACGTGTCCTGACGCGACTTTCAACCCATCCCAACAATTTAAAACTCTGATGTGCACAACGCCGCTAAAGAAGTTTTCACTTCAATAATTATTGACATTCAATCTCGATCTCAACGCGATCCCGTCAAGAGTAATCCCGTAAGGGTGCTGGTGTTCCTTATGGATGGCTAAGAAGAATGAGCCATGACGCGGGCCCAATGTGGATGGGCGAGTTTAACGACTGCATGTGCATCCGGGACTACACCGAACTAATGTACTGTAAAATGAAGTTTCAGTCCGAAATAATACTGAAAATGAAAGCTATATTCACCACCGTAATCCTAGTCGAAGAAGTAGTCGATACAGTGGCATTCCACCGCCCAAGAGGGCCGAGTTGGAAAATAAGGCGGAAAAACGTTTGCGACTGATTTATTGTGTATTTTACGCATCGACTATGTAGAATGCGGTGTTAATAGAACCGTACAATACTAAGCTTCATTTCAAGCTACATTTGAAGGGGTCCATAAAAGAAAAATAAGGAGAAAAGGTTTGGTCTTTTGGCATGAAAATGCACCTGCGCGCAAGAGTCACGTTGCAATGGCGTTTATTCACCGATGAAGCTTCGAAAAACTTCATCAATCTTTTAATATTCCAGACCTGGTCCCAAGCAACAAATTAAAATTAACTCCAATGAAAAAAAGGTGTATGTAAAAAAATATACGGCGACTTAGAGGTGAAGTCTGTAATTCCTACTCAAATTACAAATATATATTTTTTAATTAGTAATCAATTTATATGAGCAATTTCAGAAATGTATTTGAGGTAGTAAAGAAATATACTTCAAGGAAAAAAATATTTGGTGCTTAACTGCAACCGACTTCCCCCATTCCGCGAACTTATTGACCTCCCCTCGTATGTATAGAATAAGGATACCAAAATTGTCACGAGGGCGGAGATCCTGGTACCATAATACAGGCTTCGGCTTAGCTTAGGTGCCAGTCTCCTTACAAATGGCAATCCTAATTGGGCCGGATTCCCAAGGATCCGGGTTCGAATCCCGTCAGGGCGACATGAGACAAGGTGCTTTTTTATAGAATATTTACTTTGTAACGATGCCATTTCGTTCAGCCTTATGGATGGATAAAACCTCCATAATGTTTTTTTAATCAAGTAAATATACTAGAAAAAAGCAACTTGTCTCATGTCTCCCTGACGGGACTCGAACCCGCATCCTTGGGAATCCGGCCCAATGCACTGACCAATTATGCTACAGAGACCTACGAGAACACGTTGAAATTCTCTAGTATATTCACCTTTTTCTACGGTGTTGGCCACCGTCGTTTCATCAATGAGAGAAATATCCTCGCATTCGAAAGAAACATCTTTTCAGATGTTTGACTATCGATTAAGATGAAACTGCCATCTACTTATAACTTTTTAATTATGCATTTTACAATGCTATTTTTATGTGATAATTTTTAATCAAGTAAATATACTAGAAAAAAGCAACTTGTCTCATGTCGCACTGACGGGACTCGAACCCGCATCCTTGGGAATCCGGCCCAATGCACTGACCAATTATGCTACAGAGACCTACGAGAACACGTTGAAATTCTCTAGTATATTCAGCTTTTTCTACGGTGTTGGCCACCGTCGTTTCATCAATGAGAGAAATATCCTCGCATTCGAAAGAAACATCTTTTCAGATGTTTGACTATCGATTAAGATGAAACTGCCATCTACTTATAACTTTTTAATTATGCATTTTACAATGCTATTTTTATGTGATAATTTTTAATCAAGTAAATATACTAGAAAAAAGCAACTTGTCTCATGTCGCCCTGACGGGACTCGAACCCGCATTCTTGGGAATCCGGCCCAATGCACTGACCAATTATGCTACAGAGACCTACGAGAACACGTTGAAATTCTCTAGTATATTCACCTTTTTCTACGGTGTTGGCCACCGTCGTTTCATCAATGAGCCAACACCGAGTTTCAAAACGGCCAACACCGTAGAAAAAGGTGAATATACTAGAGAATTTCAACGTGTTCTCGTAGGTCTCTGTAGCATAATTGGTCAGTGCATTGGGCCGGATTCCCAAGGATGCGGGTGCGAGTCCCGTCAGGGCGACATGAGACAAGTTGCTTTTTTCTAGTATATTTACTTGATTAAAAATTATCACATAAAAATAGCATTGTAAAATGCATAATTAAAAAGTTATAACCTCCATAATGGCTGGAAACTCCGTAGTTTCACTCTATGGAAATCAAATTATATTTTTATCTGTTCTGTCTAAATTGAAATTTTCTCCGTCCCACGAACTCTGTTCAGCTCATTTTGACTTAATCTTACAAAAACCATCAAGCTGAACAGAGCTCTTTTAACAGAACCATATTTATTTATCTAAAGTTGTGTGGATGAAGGAAGCTGTCCCTTCATAATTATCACTATTAAATCAGGAACCCGTGTATCGGGTTCCTTACTTTAAATTAATAAAACAAGTCGCCTAAAGAACGATATTTTTATTTTCATTTTCCTATTAACTAAATGAGTGCGGCGGTTTCGACGTTCCGGCGACTGTAGTGCTGTCAGACCAGCACCCCGACCGCCTAACGGTATAGCTTGTGCTATTGTTATAGTTATCGATTTTTCAAACCTCCTACAAGGGCTCTCGCTGACGCTATTACTTTCATACTAAAAATGCAATAGTGAATCCAATAGGTGAATAGAAATATGTAGGAATTAGCCAAAAATACTATCTTTGAAGAGTTTTATGAGAGTTTGAAGTTTGATAGCCATAGCAATACCACACGCTATACCGTTAGGCGGTCGGGCCTCAGGGGGGCAACTCTCACGCTGAGATATGTCGAATTCGACATTTTTCAAACCATAATTTCTATGATGAAAATGTAATTAAAATCTCGACCACTGTCAAAATCCTTTAGTTTTAATGATCTATGACAACCCTATAATGACGAAGATTGTTTTCAGTTAGTTTATTATATGTTTACCTATTAGTGGAAACTTCACTGATTTATGTACAAACTTATATTTTTATCTGTTTATCTGTGTCTGGAATATTGTATGTTTCCCAAATAAAATAAAATAAAAATAAAAAAAAATTATAATACAGATTATTGGGTGCAAAAAATGTCGAATTCGTTATGTCGATGGCGCGAGAATAGCCCCCCAGGAGCCCCGCTCCAACTTCTTTAAAAATGATCTCATATTGGCGTACTTGGATGCTCTCTCGCTGCTCCTGGAGCGCGCGGCGCGGGCGAGCCGGTGCAGCGCGAACAGCGCGCCCTCGCTCGCCTCGCCCAGGTAGCAACACAGCTCTTGCAAAATCTGCCGTGCAAAGTCAAAGTCAAAGTCAAAGATTTTTATTCAAATAGACTTATAGATAAGTGCTTATAGCTTTTAAATTTTGCATTTTTCAATGCTATTTTTATGTGATACATATTAGTCTGTCCCGTCAAGGCAACATGAGGCTGGTTGCTTTTTTCTGGTATATTTTCTTGTTTAATATGTATCTTATAGATAAGTGCTTTCGAATCGTCAATTTTGTTTATCCTACCAGCCATTCAGGACATCTTTTAACTGATAAGAAGAACGGCCGCAAGAAACTTATCAGCTTTAACAGAAGCAACAACATTTACAAAGGAACATGTCGTTGCCAAACACAAATCTACAATCTTGAAACATATTTAATATAAGAGGAAAAGTCAAAGTCAATTTTAGATCTATGTCTGTGTCAATATCATTTATTCAGTCTAGGCTGTTACAAGCACTTATGAACGTCAAAGAAGCTACGCCATCGGTTCACAAACCCTACGGCGGGAGATTGTAAAGAGAAGAACCGGCAAGAAACTCGTCAAGGGCTGTTTTTTTCTCCCTGTTTTATTTCATACAGAGTCGTCAAATTGAAAAGTGACCTTAACATATCAGTAAGGTCAATTTCCATCACAAAAATATAAATAAATATTATATAATATAAATATTCGCATACAATCACACCAATTATCTAGTCCCACGTTAAGTTTCATGAAGAACTTGTGTTATGGATACCAGATAACGGATAAACATACATATATACTTTTTTTTTTTTAAATGCATACTTAATATACATATTAAACACCCAGACCAAGACAAATAGACATGTTCATGCACACAAATATTTGTCTTGTCCGAGGATCGAACCCGGAACCTCTGGCGCAGAAGGCGGGGTTAGTACCCCTGCGCCAAACAGGTCGTCAAAGAAAATACTAATTATAATATTACATTTAATGGTTATTGTAACAAAGGTAAACAGGGTCCTTAGTCAAAGTAACAACTCAAAAACGATAACGAACTTCGAAAATAATTAAATGTATGGGATTGGCGGATTGGCATAGGCCGTGCTTAATCACGTTGTCTTACCGCAAATTAATTGGCGAATATAGACAACAACAAATCGATATATCGTTTCGCTATCGCATAACGATGTTACTTTGTTTACGGGCTCTGGGCGATTAAGATAAAAAATACACTTGTATACTTGTACATCGGTTTGGTTGGTGGTAGGACTTGTTGTAAGTCCGCCTGGCTAGCTACCACGATCTAATCTAAGTCTGACGCTATAACAACTATGTTTTCAGCATTATTGTGTTCCGGCAGTTAGAGATAAGATAGCCAGTTCCTCAGTGATTGAGGATTTCGGGAGAGGCTCGCTTCCATCTTTAGCCTTATCGATATCAGGTATGATGAAGGCTAAGAGTCTCCTCGTCGTTCATAAAAAAGAAAGAAAAAAAAGTGAATTGAGAACACATGCTTAGTGCTCGATCTGGACATAAGACAATGTTTCATTTTAGTTGACCTAGCGTGAAATGCGCTCAATGTGATGGCAGTGTACAAAGGAGTGAGGGCTTTTGGAGGCGTTTATGCTCATTTGTGGTGTTGCGTGTAGTTTTAATATACACTTGTCAGCAAATAAATCGAGCCACTGAGTTATTTTCATACAAACATATTCACTTTACAGTCTCATTATTCAAAACATATAAATAGTTATGTAAACATTTGCACGTCGAGGTATGAGTCGAATACTAAAAATCATAAATGAGTAGCTGTTGCAACTTAATCAATCGTTAAACATCTGAGATGTTTCTTTCGAATGCAAGGATCCTAGCATTGATGTGACAACGATGGGTGAACATGGTGGGTATTCCTGCCTTTCTGAAGAATCCGAATCCCACCAGTGCGACATGACACAAGTTGCTTTTTTCTTTCATTCATTCCAATATATTTCTATTTAAAATGGATCATAAATATTGGTGTACTCACCGTGAACCTCCCCCGCTGCAGGAGCGCGGGCAGCAAGTCCCCCAGCAGCGCGTGCAGCGCCCGGGCGCCCCCGCGCGCCGCCGCCACGTTGAGGGGGGCTGCGAGTCCCCCCGCCCATTCTTCTACGCTGGACCAGCCTTGCTCCTCCGCGTCAGATGCACCTGACTCTTCCACTGAAGTAAATAAATAATATAGTAGATTGTTTACCAAGGGCTGTATGACACCCATAACAGTCGAGTGTTTTGGCGCCCGAACGAAGTGAGGGCGCCGATAGTTCGAGACTGTTATGGGTCCATACACCCGAAGTAAACACTCTACTTTTCATTTTGAATATGAGGAAAGTAAAAACAAAGAGAATATTCTAAAAAAATTTTTGTAAGGTTTCTAAGATTTTAATAATTTTATAATGTAGCAAAATAAGCTGTATAGGCTTCTGTGCCTTTGCCTACACACCTTTGGTAAATAAAAGTCCAAAGATATTACAGATATCGATTTGACATGACACCCCATAATCTTTTTCAAATTTATTACAGCCCTAGGGCCGCCACATATCACTTTCAACCCGCATTTTAGGCAAGTTATGAGTTACTTTCAGAATATGAGACATGAAAAATAATAAATAATTGCATACAAATACACCAATTATCTAGCCCACGTTAAGTTTCATTAAGAACTTGTGTTATGGTTACTAGATAACGGATAAACATACTTATATACTTTTTTTTTGTAAATACATACATAATATACATATTAAACACCCAGACCAATACAAATAGACATGTTCATGCACACAAATATTTGTCTTATCCGGGGATCGACCCCGGGACCTCTGGCGCAGAAGGCAAGCTCAGTCCCTGCGCCAAACAGGTCGTCAAATGAATACTATGTTCAAACTGTTTCATTTTGCTCCAAAACTCAGTTTAACTAGTTTAATCTATTTCCAGATGACGAAGACTTTGGCACGTATTTAATGCACAGACCTATTGTTTTGGAACATAAGTGGTGCAGATTGAAAGCCCGTAAATTAGTATGAAAAATAATTTATTTTACATAGAATGTTGCAGTTCAAAAGTAGACAGGAAAAATTGTGGTAAGTGGACGCGACATATTTACAAAGAGCGGATATAACACCTCCTTGGTGGGAATAGTATAGAGTTGAAAATGTATTGTCTAAGGTTTGTTGCCGTAACACCTATATGGAGATAGACGGTAAAAGTGTACCCACCTTGCGTGCCAAAAGTTTGATCCACGGTCAAAGTTGTCCGATCTAAGTCAGTCCACTTTTTGACCATTGCCATGAAAGCACGCGTCACTCGGAAACGAAAATGGTTAATTGTGCAGTGCTTTCTTGCAAGAGCTCGTCAATAACATTTCCACATTACTAAATCTTGCTTCCGACGTCATTGTAGGTACGAAAAACTCGACATGCTAGATTCTCATACAGTTTGAAGCGCTATTTCGCCTATCTCGATAAAGATCTGTGATTGAATGGCTCGAATATAAAATTCCATTTGGAATTAAGTCTTCCGACTTTATTTCGAGGCCAGTTACACGAGAATTTTACTATTATCGCAGAAAAGTTGATCCAATATTATTTAAGTATATTTAGTAATAATAATAAAATATTTATTTGCAAGAATATGGTTACAATATAATTAGTTAATTCCAACATATTCTATTGTCAATCGATGTGCATAACCTAACTTGTTTTGTGTCTGAAACATTCGATATAGATATTATGAGTTAGTAATCATTACTTATGTATTATCCCTATTTACGACCTGTTTGGCGCAGGGGTACTAACCCCACCTTCTGCGCCAGAGGTCCCGGGTTCGATCCCCGGACAAGACAAATATTTGTGTGCATGAACATGTCTATTTGTCTTGGTCTGGATGTTTAATATGTATATTATGTATGTATTTACAAAAAAAAAAGTATATATGTATGTTTATCCGTTATCTAGTATCCATAACACAAGTACTTCATGATACTTAACGTGGGCTAGATAATTGGTGTGATTGTATGGAAATATTTATTTATTTATTTAATGGTAAAAAAATAAATTTAATATTAATGTCATTTAAAAATAATAATATATATAAAAATTAACATGTCATTATTATTCAAATACATTAAAATACAATTTGGTCAATAAAAAATTAAACAATTTGTGCAAATGTCAATGTCAATCATCTGGTAGTTTATTAAATTTGAGTTTTTGATTTGGTTCACACAGATTTTACCTCTGTATTTACTGTTGTTTTTTTAATTCAAATAATTCGTGTTATTTTTTTACAAAAATTAACTATCAAATATATGCATGACAGTCTCGTAACTTACTAAAATGCCTCCTTACCGCACAGCACAGTGCATCTTTTACGCTGTTCATGAAATCCAGGGTCTTGGGTAAAGAGGGCCTTGTGAGCACCTACTTGTGTCGGACAATGGAGCTTTTGAAGCCGTCTCCCCAGAGTCTGAAACACCTCCTTACCACATAGCGCATCCTTGACGCTGTTGATAAAGTCCAGGGTCTCCAGTATAGATGGCCTGGTGATCACCTCCTTGTGCCGGACGGTGGAGCTGGCGGAGCGTGGCCGCTCTCTGAGCTGCTTGATACTCTCCACCTCCTCGGTATACACCAGACTCTTGAGCGTGTGGTATTTCCTGAACATGCAAAATCATAATTTGGGGTCAGCCCTATATTCTATTTTTCTGAAGCTATATCGATCACGTTCGTTAAGCAAAGTTCGGCCCGGTCAGGTGTCGGATGGGTGACCGTAAAGTGGCATTATAACTGAGCGCTTCCGTGCTTCGGAGGGCACGTTAAACCGTCGGTCCCGGCTATTGTCATTTGATTACAGTCGTTAAGCCAAGTCAGAGGCCTTATAGGCGGCTTGATAAACTCTGACACCAGAGGTGGCCACTAATCCTCACTCGATAAGAAGAAGAAGTAGTTGGCGCCTACTATTACTACTACTACTACTATTACCATGATGATTTTATTTGCTTATATAGGTACATCGACAAACTAGGCTTAGAACAACGTGAGTTCTACGTTTGTGACGAGAAATAAAGATTTTTATTATTTTTTCAAAATAATATAGACAAATCAATAATCACCATTACCAAAGCGCACTAGTGGCTAAATAAATGGTTACCAATATCATAAATAATCAATCATCCATCATCAGCCTGTGGACGTCCACTGCTGGACATAGGCCTCTCCTAGCTCACGCCTATTGTGGCGTTAATAGGGGGCTATTAGCCTACTGCTACCACGCTGGCCAGACGGGTTGGTAGTGGGTTTGTTTCAAGTTTTCCTTCTCTCGCACAGGTGCTCAATGCGTCGAGCCTCTGAGTCGACTCTTACGACATCCCAGGCATGTAAGGGACTGGTGACACGCGTATTCTTCGGCATCATAAATAATACATACAATTAAATCAGAATAATGTAGGCGCTTCTCGGTTCGGATCACCGTCGGACCTAGATTACCTACAGCTGCCGCTCAAAAATTAGTAAAAAAATAGGGTTAAAAACATTTAAACTAGGACATAGAAAGGCATGTTTTGAAAGAAAACTCAAACGTGTCGCGCAGTGGGCCATGGGGGCGGGACGTCCCGCTAGATGGCTGTATGATTCGAACGGAAAATCAAAGCGAATCCAAATTACCTTCTCATAGTCTTTGTATCCGTAGTGATCGAGATCTCTGGGAAACCGTACGCCGATGCCGGGCGGCGCTTGGACCGGCGCCGGACCTTCGGCAGGTCAGGGGTGTCTCGCTGCAGGTCCGGGGGGATGACATCGGGTTTAGCATCGCTGCGCCAATAACGACCGGTCTTCACGCTAGCCAGGATCTCCTCGCTCTCGTGCCGGCTGATGGCTTTTGGTTGGGGCCTATTGAAGATATTGTATATGATGTTAATTGAGCATTACAACGGATAAACCATGGTCTTGCATCGCAAAATTTTGATACTGGTGAAGAACCTTGGAAAGAACAAAATATACTCTGTTTTCTCACCCCCGAAGAAAGATAAAAAAATGGGCCAAGTGCGTGTCGGGCCATGCGTAGTATGGGGTTCCGTAGTTAGCCTTTACAATAGTTTTAAATGGTTCCATCATACATCATCAGCCTGTGGACGTCCACTGCTGGACATAAGCCTCTCCTAGCTCACGCCTATTGTGGCGTTCATAGGAGGCTATTAGCCTACTGCTACCACGCTGGCCAGACGGGTTGGTAGAGGGTTTGTTTCAAGTTTTCCTTCTCTCGCACAGGTGTTCAATGCGTCGAGCCTCTTAGTCGACTCTTACGACATCCCAGGCATGTAAGGGAATGGTGACACGTGTATTCTTAGGCCGTCACCACACGGCACTTTAAATTATTTAAATGGTTATACTTATGTTAATTACTCTCTTTTTGACACTACTAACGGCTATAAATTTGTCTATTCAATGAGATTTTTACGTAAGTATGACAACTTTTTCAAAACTATTATTTTTTAGTTTATCGACTATAACTCGTTAACTGTAAAGTCTCTCTAGCAGTTAGTTTTCGTTTAAACTTCATTAAATGTACTACTCTCCGGAATTTTTTAACATATCCGTAAGCTACCGTTTAAATTTTGCACTTTAAAACTTAATATTTAGAAAACGGTCGCTAAATCAAAAAGTGGTCTATCCAACAACACCCCACACTATGAGATTAATGAGAAAAAAAAACATTTCCAAGATATATGGGGAGTAGGATTTCTGCTCGAGCTTTCTCGAACTCGAGAAATTTGGCTCCATTCGAGACGAGAAAAAAATTACCGGCACTCGAGAATTCTCGAGCTTCGAATTTAAACCGCGCCAGACGACAAAAAGTAAGAAACCAACTATCGGACGAGTCAAATAGTGCTCTAATATTCTTGAAAGCCTATTTTCTAAGACAAAAGTAAGTTTCCTACTCATTTAATAGGTCAACTATGCTTCTATACTGGTCAAGTCTAGGAATAGTCCATTTTAGTTTAACTGATTTGAAACTTTTTTAAATTTTGTTTTGCGTAATTAGTATTTACATTCTTGCCAAATAACAGCTCTCAAGAAGAAAGGACCTCTGAGCTAAGCCGCGGACAAACAGACGGCCAGAAGAACATGGCGAAACTATAAGGGTTCCTTGTTGGTTTTAATACGGAAGCCTAAAAAGGGCGTCAATCTTGAAATAAGTTCTAGAGTTATAATTAACGGAATTCCGGAATACTCTTCTCTCTTTCTCTCTCTCTCTCTCTCTCTCTCTACAGTTCCTACTATTATTATCAATATATTATTAACAAATTCGTATCAGTGTGGTTCATACCAATCAAAAAGAAACAAAGTTGTAGTTTTTGTTATACGTAAAACCTGGGTAAAACTCGTTTTTGAATGGGTTTGAGATCTTATTGTCTTAACCCCATATTCTAAGTCGTTACTCCAAAATCTTTACACTCCACTCAACCTCGTCGTGGGTAAAAATGGTAGTGTGCGCTAGGCCTAACACGGAGTGGCTACGTACTCTTTGGCTCCTCCAGGTCCTTACAGAGTTATGACTTAGAATACCGACTTCGAAGAGTATTTTGAAGAGGTTTTTAATGAGGTTTCGTTAAGTCGAGGACGAGTAAGTTTTAGAGGAACGACTTAGAATATAGTAAGTAGAAATCAATCAAGTAATACGCAACAACCAAAAGCAAATACAACGGACACTTTTCTTTTTCTTCATACTGATAGAAAATCAAATCAAAAACCTTGCAACATCAAAAAAGAAAAACTGTCTCAGACCAAGAACTTGAGCTAATACTTATTCATTGTAATTGTATCGTTTAGTCTGTTCAACTGGCCTCTCACGAAACTCGCAAAAAGCCAAATTTGGGAAGAAAAAAGTGAGTCGTGAACTAACACGCCATGATTGATGTCGCGCCGGCCACCAAATACCTCCGCCCTACTCTCGCGTTGCGTTGCGACATATCGTATTAAGGCGCTACTCGGAAAAAGTATGGACTTTTTGATATAAAACTATAGCACGGTTACAGTTGTTACAAATCTGGTAATAATATATATATTTCTTCATACCTTTATCTAGATTCGTATAGTTTCAGAAACACGATTTTATGATTTTGCTTCGACACTTTTTCTTTTCGAAAAGACCTCTAAAAAATACGAAAATTCAAGATTATTCTTAAATGGGGTTACTTACACTATTGGAAATTGGTTTAATAAGTGGCCACCAATAATATTTAGGATCGTATAGAAGCATTTTTTTTAAATCGCTGTAGTTTTTTAAAACGAAGTGATTTTGTGTTTTTTTTTGCCTAATCTGCATAATCGGTCTCGCTCCCGTGCGCGTGGTTTTCTCATTGCTATCTCGCTTCAGCATATTTTTTTCGAGTATCGCCTTAAGGCGCTATACAACTGAGCGAGATCGTAATGAGAAAAGGACGCGGGAGCGAGACCGATTTTGCAGATCAAGCAAAAATACCACGAAATCATTTCGTGGCAAATAACTATAGCGTTTAAAGAGGAAATAAAACTACACGACGCTGAATATTATTGGTGTCCACTATAATAGTTAAACCAATTTCTTATAGTATATGTAACCCCATCTAAAGAGGAAAGCTTATTTGTTTATTTGTTTGCAACGAATAAACTCAAAAACTACTGTACGGATTTGGATGAAATTTGGTACACAGATAGTAGATAGCCTGGTTATGAACATAGGATATTTTTTATCCCGATATTTCTCAGGGAACGGGAACCACGCGGTTTCACCGCGAGCGGCCGTAAGTTTGAGAATAATCTTGAAATTTCGTATTTTTAAGAGGTCATTTCGAAAAGAAAAAGTGCCGAGGCAAAATCATAAAATCGTCTTTCTAGTACATTACAAATCTAGATAAAAGAATCAAGAATTGTATATCTTATTACTAGAATTGTAACATCTCTAACCGTCTATAGTTTTATATCAAAAGTACATACTTTTTCCGTATAACCTCTAAAAATCTCACCGTAAAATAATCTTTGACATTATAGGATTGTCAAAAATCGTTGAGACCAAAATGTTGACAGTATTATAGATTTCACATATATTTCTAATCCTACTAATATTATAAATGCGAAAGTTTTTCAGTTTGTTTGTTGGTCTACTACTACCTCTCTTTCACGCAAAAACTACTGTACCGATTTGGATAAAATGTGGCACAAATATAGAATATAGCCTGGATTAAAACACTAGATTTTTTTTTTCCCAATATTCCAACGGGTTCGGGATCTACGCGAGTGAAACCGCAGGCGGCTGCTATAGCCTTTCTCTAATAAAGAAATATGGCTAGAAACATGACGAATTTGAAATGTCGCAGAGCTAGAATAGGCGGCATCTCGGTATGGCGGCATGGTATCAGATTTATACCGCCCAAGTTTATACTTTGTCGGCTCATCGAAAAAATTTGGTGGAACTTCTTGCTTTATGAGATTTTCGGTTAATTTAATCTTTTACCTGATTGGAGATATGTCCAGGTTCTTATTAAAATGAATACCTACTGGTTTTTCTATTATATAGAATGTGCTTAAGTGACTGTTGTTTACAGTAACTTAAGCACATCATAAGTTTCTTCGCGTACTCATAATTGAAACAAAACAACTTTTGCGGAATATTTAGTGCGATTTATTTACCCGAAATATATATTTGGGATAGTCCCAATTTATCTGTTTATTTGAGTATCGGATATTTGACGGGTTGTCAACCCGTTAACCCGTGACCACGGCAACAGAAAAGGTGCCGAAAAGTCGGGAAACCAAAAAACCTCAAATAAACCGAAAAATTATAGTACCAAATATATATTTCGGGTGAATAAATCGCACTAAATATTCCGCAAAAGTTGTTTTATTTCCACAGTAACTTACTTAAAGTACGCTTTAGGGCCGGTTTTTCAATGCTCAGATTCAAAAATAATTTCCGTAGATTCTGATCGTAATTTATTTTAGTTGTTATTGACTGATAATTTTTAGCCGAGAATTAATAAATAAAATATTTGTTTATTTTCCCATCACAAATAATAGAACTTAAGACTAGTTGATATTATAGGTACACTGTACGTGTTTTTACCATTTGTGAGGGACTGGTGCCTGAAATAGGTTTCAGAAAACGAAACCTGTGCTACAGGTCGCCAGGCCCACCCACAGACAATAGAATGACGTATAAATATTATAAGTGTCTTAAGTTTAGAATTGAAAAAGCTGCCTTTATAATGATTATTTTAATAGCGCAGGAGCACAAACACACATACACTTAAGTCACCAAGTATTCGTACTCGTCAGCTCATTTACATTTAATTTAAACTCTGTCCCAACTCCGTCCACAACTTGTGCAGTAGAGTTTCCGTGTCGCCGCAAACTTTGGAAAGGTTTAAACATGCCCTTTCTGTAAAAAATGGGTAAACCATTGATTTCGAAGCGTTTATATCTCTTTTATAATCCAATATCATAGTTCACCTGTATGCAATAATGTGAAAATTCCAAGAATGATAAATATTAAACAAGAAAATATACTAGAAAAAAACAACCAGTCTCATGTCGCCCTGACGGGATGAGACATGCGACATGAGACAGATTGTTTTTTTAACCGACTTCAAAAAAGGAGGAGGTTCTCAATTCGACTGTATTTTTTTTTTATGTATGTTCTACCATAACTTCGCCAGTTGTTAACAGATTTTTTATAATATTTTTTTTATCTGAAAGAAAATGGTTTATGTGTGGTCCCATATAATTTTTACGAAGATCTGGCTAGTAGTTTTTTCATAATCTTGAAAAATATCAATCACCTTTTGGCAAGTTGTCGTTTACCTAGATGACATTGTTGTGTATGGGCTGATTTTTAGTGTAAGTAACGGCACATGATGTAACTAAAAAATATGAAATAAAAACATTTTATTTAAAAATGGTAGTGTGCGCTAGGCCTAACACGGAGTGGCTACGTACTCTTTGGCTCCTCCAGGTCCTTACAAAGTTATGACTTAGAATACCGACTTCGAGGAGTATTTTGAAGAGGTTTTTAATGAGGTTTCGTTAAGTCGAGGACGAGTAAGTTTTAGAGGAACGACTTAGAATATGGGTGTAAGTAGAAATCAATCAAGTAATACGCAACAACCAAAAGCAAATACAACGGACACTTTTCTTCTTCTTCATACTGATAGAAAATCAAATCAAAAACCTTGCAATATTAAGAAAGAAAAACTGTCTTAGACCAAGAACTTGAGCTAATACTTATCCATTGTAATTGTATCGTTTAGCCTGTTTAACTGGCCTCTCACGAAACTCGCAAAAAGCCAAATTTGGGAAGAAAAAAGTGAGTCGTGAACTAACACGCCATGATTGATGTCGCGCCGGCCACCAAATACCTCCGCCCTACTCTCGCGTTGCGTTGCGACATATCGTATTAAGGCGCTATTCGGAAAAAGTATGGACTTTTTGATATAAAACTATAGCACGGTTACAGTTGTTACAAATCTGGTAATAATATATATATTTCTTCATACCTTTATCTAGATTCGTATAGTTTCAAAAACACGATTTTATGATTTTGCCTCGACACTTTTTCTTTTCGAAAAGACCTCTAAAAAATACGAAAATTCAAGATTATTCTTAAATGGGCTTACTTACACTATTGGAAATTGGTTTAATAAGTGGCCACCAATAATATTTAGGATCGTATAGAAGCATTTTTTTTTAAATCGCTGTAGTTTTTTAAAACGAAGTGATTTTGTGTTTTTTTTGCCTAATCTGCATAATCGGACTCGCTCCCGTGCGCGTGGTTTTCTCATTGCTATCTCGCTTCAGCATATTTTTTTCAAGTATCGCCTTAAGGCGCTATACAACTGAGCGAGATCGTAATGAGAAAAGGACGCGGGAGCGAGACCGATTTTGCAGATCAAGCAAAAATACCACGAAATGACTTCGTGGCAAATAACTATAGCGTTTAAAGAGGAAATGGAACTACACGATGCTGAATATTATTGGTGTCCACTTTAGTTAAACCAATGTCTTATAGTATAACAATTTGCTACACAGCCAGTAAGGTTTTACTAACCTTAAGCTACAAAATTTGCAAAGCTTCACAGCTTTGTCAAATGTTAGGCACATTAAAGCAATGATTGTGGCTTTAAAATTAAACCTAGTTTTGGAGGGCCTTAACATGGGTTATAACTAAACTTTTTAAGAGGAATGTGTAGCAAACGGTCTCCATACAAACGGCGATAACGTTTATGTAACCCCATCTAAAGAGGCTTTGAGTGTTTATTTGTTTGCAACTAATAAACTCAAAAACTACTGTACGGATTTGTATGAAATTTGGTACACAGATAGTAGATAGCCTGGTTATGAACATAGGATATTTTTTATCCCGATATTTCTCAGAGAACGGGAACCACGCGGGTGAAACCGCGAGCGGCCGTAAGTTTGAGAATAATCTTGAAATTTCGTATTTTTGAGAGGTCATTTCGAAAAGAAAAGGTGTGGAGGCAAAATCATAAAATCGTGTTCTAGTACATTCTAGATACAAATTCTATTCTAGGTACAAATCTAGATAAAAGAATGAAGAATTGTATATCTTATCACCAGATTTGTATCATCTCTAACCATCCTATAGTTTCATAACAAAAGTACGGACTTTTTCCGTATAACCTCTGAAAAACGCACTGAAAAACAATCTTTGACATTGTAGGATTGTCAAAGATCTTTCAGACCAGTGGTCTCGAACCTACCGATTTTTCGATATTTCTACCGATATGGGCTCTGTCCTACCGAAATACCGGAATGCAACGATTGTTCTACGATTTTAGAGAGTGCCTGGAATTTATCCTGATTTTTCCACCGATTTTACACTTCTTAGTTACCAACCCTTTTCATTTATCTTTTATGTTACGGGGAATCCCTCAATAGTAAGTATGTATGAGTAGTTAGTTATTATAGAATGTTCCATATATTTTGGGGAATGTCCAACAACTGTTATTAGGGGTTTTCCGTTCGAGAATTCACCTAATTTGTCTATAAAAATAGGAATTCAGGCTTTAATTATTTTTTTCTTAACTTCGAAGAGTTAATTAAAATTACTTCGAAGAGTTAGTTAAAAATATCGTAAGTAAAAATAAGATTATTTAGTAAAAATGTTGTCTGACGAGGAACCGAATACAAGTGCGAGTGGAAAAGAAAAGAATATTGGTATAAACTTAAAGATCGGAAAAAATAATTATATTAAATGTGTTTAATATAAACTAAACTCTTAGTTAATTTTCGTTTGATAAATAAACGAATTAGATTGAATAGGTATTGTTTTTTCTATCTACCGATTTTGGGTACGAAAATACCGATTTTAGTGGGCAGCTCTACCGATTTCGTACTAAGACGTTCGAGACCACTGTTTCAGACCATAATTTTGACAGTAGTAGAGATTTCACATAATTATATTTCTAATCCTACTAATATTGTAAATGCGAAAGTTTTTCAGATTGTTTGTTGGTCTACTACTACTACCTCTCTTTCATGCAAAAGTTACTGGACCGATTTGGATAAAATTTGGCACAAAGATAAAAGATAGCCTGGATTAAAACACTAGATAATTTTTTTTCCCAATATTCCAACGGGTTCGTGATCTACGCGAGTGAAACCGCGGGCGGCTGCTATAGCCTTTCTCTAATAAAGAAATATGGCTAGAAACAAGACGAATTTGAAATGTCGCAGAGCTAGAATAGGTGGCATCTCGGTATGGCGGCATGGTATCAGATTTATACCGCCCAAGTTTATACTTTGGTGGAACTTCTTGCTTTATGAGATTTTCGGTTAATTTAATCTTTTACCTGATTGGAGATATGTCCAGGTTCTTATTAAAATGAATACCTACTGGTTTTTCTATTATATAGAATGTGCTTAAGTGACTGTTGTTTACAGTAACTTAAGCACATCATAAGTTTCTTCGCGTACTCATAATTGAAACAAAACAACTTTTGCGGAATATTTAGTGCGATTTATTTACCCGAAATATATATTTGGGATAGTCCCAATTTATCTGTTTATTTGAGTATCGGATATTTGACGGGTTGTCAACCCGTTAACCCGTGACCACGGCAACAGAAAAGGTGCCGAAAAGTCGGGAAACCAAAAAACCTCAAATAAACCGAAAAATTATAGTACCAAATATATATTTCGGGTGAATAAATCGCACTAAATATTCCGCAAAAGTTGTTTTATTTCCACAGTAACTTACTTAAAGTACGCTTTAGGGCCGGTTTTTCAATGCTCAGATTCAAAAATAATTTCCGTAGATTCTGATCGTAATTTATTTTAGTTGTTATTGACTGATAATTTTTAGCCGAGAATTAATAAATAAAATATTTGTTTATTTTCCCATCACAAATAATAGAACTTAAGACTAGTTGATATTATAGGTACACTGTACGTGTTTTTACCATTTGTGAGGGACTGGTGCCTGAAATAGGTTTCAGAAAACGAAACCTGTGCTACAGGTCGCCAGGCCCACCCACAGACAATAGAATGACGTATAAATATTATAAGTGTCTTAAGTTTAGAATTGAAAAAGCTGCCTTTATAATGATTATTTTAATAGCGCAGGAGCACAAACACACATACACTTAAGTCACCAAGTATTCGTACTCGTCAGCTCATTTACATTTAATTTAAACTCTGTCCCAACTCCGTCCACAACTTGTGCAGTAGAGTTTCCGTGTCGCCGCAAACTTTGGAAAGGTTTAAACATGCCCTTTCTGTAAAAAATGGGTAAACCATTGATTTCGAAGCGTTTATATCTCTTTTATAATCCAATATCATAGTTCACCTGTATGCAATAATGTGAAAATTCCAAGAATGATAAATATTAAACAAGAAAATATACTAGAAAAAAACAACCAGTCTCATGTCGCCCTGACGGGATGAGACATGCGACATGAGACAGATTGTTTTTTTAACCGACTTCAAAAAAGGAGGAGGTTCTCAATTCGACTGTATTTTTTTTTTATGTATGTTCTACCATAACTTCGCCAGTTGTTAACAGATTTTTTATAATATTTTTTTTATCTGAAAGAAAATGGTTTATGTGTGGTCCCATATAATTTTTACGAAGATCTGGCTAGTAGTTTTTTCATAATCTTGAAAAATATCAATCACCTTTTGGCAAGTTGTCGTTTACCTAGATGACATTGTTGTGTATGGGCTGATTTTTAGTGTAAGTAACGGCACATGATGTAACTAAAAAATATGAAATAAAAACATTTTATTTAAAAATGGTAGTGTGCGCTAGGCCTAACACGGAGTGGCTACGTACTCTTTGGCTCCTCCAGGTCCTTACAAAGTTATGACTTAGAATACCGACTTCGAGGAGTATTTTGAAGAGGTTTTTAATGAGGTTTCGTTAAGTCGAGGACGAGTAAGTTTTAGAGGAACGACTTAGAATATGGGTGTAAGTAGAAATCAATCAAGTAATACGCAACAACCAAAAGCAAATACAACGGACACTTTTCTTCTTCTTCATACTGATAGAAAATCAAATCAAAAACCTTGCAATATTAAGAAAGAAAAACTGTCTTAGACCAAGAACTTGAGCTAATACTTATCCATTGTAATTGTATCGTTTAGCCTGTTTAACTGGCCTCTCACGAAACTCGCAAAAAGCCAAATTTGGGAAGAAAAAAGTGAGTCGTGAACTAACACGCCATGATTGATGTCGCGCCGGCCACCAAATACCTCCGCCCTACTCTCGCGTTGCGTTGCGACATATCGTATTAAGGCGCTATTCGGAAAAAGTATGGACTTTTTGATATAAAACTATAGCACGGTTACAGTTGTTACAAATCTGGTAATAATATATATATTTCTTCATACCTTTATCTAGATTCGTATAGTTTCAAAAACACGATTTTATGATTTTGCCTCGACACTTTTTCTTTTCGAAAAGACCTCTAAAAAATACGAAAATTCAAGATTATTCTTAAATGGGCTTACTTACACTATTGGAAATTGGTTTAATAAGTGGCCACCAATAATATTTAGGATCGTATAGAAGCATTTTTTTTTAAATCGCTGTAGTTTTTTAAAACGAAGTGATTTTGTGTTTTTTTTGCCTAATCTGCATAATCGGACTCGCTCCCGTGCGCGTGGTTTTCTCATTGCTATCTCGCTTCAGCATATTTTTTTCAAGTATCGCCTTAAGGCGCTATACAACTGAGCGAGATCGTAATGAGAAAAGGACGCGGGAGCGAGACCGATTTTGCAGATCAAGCAAAAATACCACGAAATGACTTCGTGGCAAATAACTATAGCGTTTAAAGAGGAAATGGAACTACACGATGCTGAATATTATTGGTGTCCACTTTAGTTAAACCAATGTCTTATAGTATAACAATTTGCTACACAGCCAGTAAGGTTTTACTAACCTTAAGCTACAAAATTTGCAAAGCTTCACAGCTTTGTCAAATGTTAGGCACATTAAAGCAATGATTGTGGCTTTAAAATTAAACCTAGTTTTGGAGGGCCTTAACATGGGTTATAACTAAACTTTTTAAGAGGAATGTGTAGCAAACGGTCTCCATACAAACGGCGATAACGTTTATGTAACCCCATCTAAAGAGGCTTTGAGTGTTTATTTGTTTGCAACTAATAAACTCAAAAACTACTGTACGGATTTGTATGAAATTTGGTACACAGATAGTAGATAGCCTGGTTATGAACATAGGATATTTTTTATCCCGATATTTCTCAGAGAACGGGAACCACGCGGGTGAAACCGCGAGCGGCCGTAAGTTTGAGAATAATCTTGAAATTTCGTATTTTTGAGAGGTCATTTCGAAAAGAAAAGGTGTGGAGGCAAAATCATAAAATCGTGTTCTAGTACATTCTAGATACAAATTCTATTCTAGGTACAAATCTAGATAAAAGAATGAAGAATTGTATATCTTATCACCAGATTTGTATCATCTCTAACCATCCTATAGTTTCATAACAAAAGTACGGACTTTTTCCGTATAACCTCTGAAAAACGCACTGAAAAACAATCTTTGACATTGTAGGATTGTCAAAGATCTTTCAGACCAGTGGTCTCGAACCTACCGATTTTTCGATATTTCTACCGATATGGGCTCTGTCCTACCGAAATACCGGAATGCAACGATTGTTCTACGATTTTAGAGAGTGCCTGGAATTTATCCTGATTTTTCCACCGATTTTACACTTCTTAGTTACCAACCCTTTTCATTTATCTTTTATGTTACGGGGAATCCCTCAATAGTAAGTATGTATGAGTAGTTAGTTATTATAGAATGTTCCATATATTTTGGGGAATGTCCAACAACTGTTATTAGGGGTTTTCCGTTCGAGAATTCACCTAATTTGTCTATAAAAATAGGAATTCAGGCTTTAATTATTTTTTTCTTAACTTCGAAGAGTTAATTAAAATTACTTCGAAGAGTTAGTTAAAAATATCGTAAGTAAAAATAAGATTATTTAGTAAAAATGTTGTCTGACGAGGAACCGAATACAAGTGCGAGTGGAAAAGAAAAGAATATTGGTATAAACTTAAAGATCGGAAAAAATAATTATATTAAATGTGTTTAATATAAACTAAACTCTTAGTTAATTTTCGTTTGATAAATAAACGAATTAGATTGAATAGGTATTGTTTTTTCTATCTACCGATTTTGGGTACGAAAATACCGATTTTAGTGGGCAGCTCTACCGATTTCGTACTAAGACGTTCGAGACCACTGTTTCAGACCATAATTTTGACAGTAGTAGAGATTTCACATAATTATATTTCTAATCCTACTAATATTGTAAATGCGAAAGTTTTTCAGATTGTTTGTTGGTCTACTACTACTACCTCTCTTTCATGCAAAAGTTACTGGACCGATTTGGATAAAATTTGGCACAAAGATAAAAGATAGCCTGGATTAAAACACTAGATAATTTTTTTTCCCAATATTCCAACGGGTTCGTGATCTACGCGAGTGAAACCGCGGGCGGCTGCTATAGCCTTTCTCTAATAAAGAAATATGGCTAGAAACAAGACGAATTTGAAATGTCGCAGAGCTAGAATAGGTGGCATCTCGGTATGGCGGCATGGTATCAGATTTATACCGCCCAAGTTTATACTTTGTCGGCTCATCGAAAAAGTTTGGTGGAACTTCTTGCTTTATGAGATTTTCGGTTAATTTAATCTTTTACCTGGTTGGAGATATGTCCAGGTTCTTATTTAAATGAATACCTACTGGTTTTTCTATTATATAGAATGTGCTTAAGTGACTGTTGTTTACAGTAACTTAAGCACATCATAAGTTTCTTCGCGTACTCATAATTGAAACAAAACAACTTTTGCGGAATATTTAGTGCGATTTATTTACCCGAAATATATATTTGGGATAGTCCCAATTTATCTGTTTATTTGAGTATCGGATATTTGACGGGTTGTCAACCCGTCAACCCGTGACCACGGCAACAGAAAAGGTGCCTAAACGTCGGGAAACCAAAAAACCTCAAATAAACCGAAAAATTATAGTACCAAATATATATTTTGGGTAAATAAATCCCCCTAATTATCCGCAAAAGTTGTTTTATTTGAACAGTAACTTACTTAAAGTACGCCTTAGGGCCGGTTTTTCAATGCTCAGATTCAAAAATAATTTCCGTAGATTCTGATCGTCATTTATTTTAGTTGTTATTGACTGATAATTTTTAGCCGAGAATTAATAAATAAAATATTTGTTTATTTTCCCATCACAAATAATAGAACTTAAGACTAGTTGATATTATAGATACACTGTACGTGTTTCTACCATTTGTGAGGGACTGGTGCCTGAAATAGGTTTCAGAAAACGAAACCTGTGCTACAGGAGAGGCCCACCCACAGACAATAGAATGACGTATAAATATTATAAGAGGGTGTATTATGACAGTGCACGTCTTAAGTTTAGAATTGAAAAAGCTGCCTTTATAATGATTATTTTAATAGCGCAGGAGCACAAACACACATACACTTAAGTCACCAAGTATTCGTACTCGTCAGCTCATTTACATTTAATTTAAACTCTGTCCCAACTCCGTCCACAACTTGTGCAGTAGAGTTTCCGTGTCGCCGCAAACTTTGGAAAGGTTTAAACATGCCCTTTCTGTAAAAAATGGGTAAACCATTGATTTCGAAGCGTTTATATCTCTTTTATAATCCAATATCATAGTTCACCTGTATGCAATAATGTGAAAATTCCAAGAATGATAAATATTAAACAAGAAAATATACTAGAAAAAAACAACCAGTCTCATGTCGCCCTGACGGGATGAGACATGCGACATGAGACAGATTGTTTTTTTAACCGACTTCAAAAAAGGAGGAGGTTCTCAATTCGACTGTATTTTTTTTTTATGTATGTTCTACCATAACTTCGCCAGTTGTTAACAGATTTTTTATAATATTTTTTTTTATCTGAAAGAAAATGGTTTATGTGTGGTCCCATATAATTTTTACGAAGATCTGGCTAGTAGTTTTTTCATAATCTTGAAAAATATCAATCACCTTTTGGCAAGTAGTCGTTTACCTAGATGACATTGTTGTGTATGGGCTGATTTTTAGTGTAAGTAACGGCACATGATGTAACTAAACAATCTGAAATAAAAACATTTTATTTAAAAAAATTCAAACCGACTTCAAAAAGTAAAAAATAAAACTTTTGGAGTCGGTGCTAGCTATCTAAGACCAAAAAAATATATAGTTAATAGAAGTGCAATGTAGAATGCCCTGGCTGGCACCGACTCCAAAAGTTTTATTTTTTACTTTTTGAAGTCGGTTTTTTTTTTTTTATAAAATGTTTTTATTTCAGATTTTTTTCTAGTATATTTTCTTGTTTAATATTGATCACATAAAAGTAGCATTGTAAAATGCAAAATTAAATAGTTATAATTTCAAGAATGATTTTCATTGTTATGAGTAAGTCGATATTTGTCAGACATTTTTTTTTATGAAGAACGGGGTGACTCTTAGTTTTCATCATCTAGGTTAAAGATAGAAAGGAACATCTCCCGGCTTCCTCGGCCACTGAGGAACTGGCTATCCTATCTCTAACTGACGGAACACAACAATGCTAAAAATTTATTATGACGTCAGACTTAGATTATTATTATTATTTATTTATTTATTTGATTCGCCAACGTCTGTACACACCAATACACTTTTCATATTACTAGCTTACAATACTATCTAGGTGAAACAAACACTTAAAGGCAAATACCGCATGCTCAACATAAGATAAGATGGTTGTTATCCGGAGGACTTACATTTAGTTCTACCTCTAACGAAACCGAATACAATATGTCTGGGAATCGATCTCGGGACCTCTGGGTCTGATACCGGTGGTTTTTATTGTTACCACTAGACCACAGAAGCGGTTGAAACACTTCACATCTGATAATTCGGACACCAATAATTCTTTGATTTTTGTTTGACATTAATTGCACAAAAATTGCACTGTTATTGTAGTAACAAAGGTAATTAGGGCTCCGTAGCCTAATAGCAAAAAACGGAACCCTTATAGATTCGTCATGTCTGTGTGTCCGTCCGTATGTTAGCCATTTTATTCCAAAACTATGAGTATTACACAGTTGAAACTTGGAAAGTTGAAAGTAGATGTATTCTGTAAACCGCTCTACGGTTTTTACACAAAAATAAAAAATATATATCCCCATACATGGAACTGAAACTGAAAATATTTTTTTTTCATCAAACCTATACGTGTGGGGTATTTATAGATAGGTCATTAAAAATTACATTTAAATAAGAAAGTAAAAATCAAAAAGAAATATATGATGTAGATCTTTATAAAAACTTTCAACGAAAATTGGTTTGAACGAAATATATCTAGCAGTTTCAGAGCTATAGCACATTTTCCAAAACCGCAAATATAATACAAATGCTATGAAAAGCAAAGTTATTTTTGCAGACGAAAAGTGGCATTTTGGGTATGTAAATATACCTAATTTAATATAATAATAAAGAATGGAAACTTTATTGCACACGATACAAAAACAAACACATACAGAGAAAATGACAAAAAGAAGAACACACAATAGGCGGCCTTATTGCTACATAGCAATCTCTTCCAGGCAGACCTTGGGTGAGAGACGGAACCCTTCATGTGCGAGTTCGACTCGCACTTGGCCGATATTTTTATCGTGAGATCTTATTATAAAAAATATAAGAGTTTGTAAAGTGGAACTTCATTAAACTCTTCATATCAGCTAATTAGCAAAAACCCAATAATGTTGTTATTGTTATTACCTGATGGCTTATTCAATAACTTTCAAATCATTTATTTCAGAACTAGGTTCCATACGTTCCATAAAGTTCTAGGTTTCATAGCTACTTAAGTTCCAAGTAGGTTCCATTATTGAAGACAAAAGAGTAAAAACGACCTGTTTGACGCAGGGGTACTAAGCCTGCCTTCTGCGCCAGAGGTTCCGGGTTCGATCTCTGGACAAGACAAATATTTGTGTGCATTCATGTCATGTGCTGGGTGTTTAATATGTATATTATGTATGTATTTACAAAAAAAAAAGTATATAAGTATGTTTATCCGTTATCTAGTAACCATAACCATAACACAAGTTCTTTATGAAACTTAACGTGGGCTAGATAATTAGTATGTTTGTATGCAATTATTTATTTATTTATATATAAAAAAAGAACTCCAGACACGATCAGAGTTAAGTTAGTATTGCTACGTGCTTTTACGATCGTCAGACAGAAAATTGCCTATAATTAAAAGCACGCAGTGAAACTCTCGCTAATCCTAAACGAACCTTCTGTTAATTAACAATTATCTCCAACCCTAATTAGAAAGTGTCGGTTGCGGCATTAATCACGGGTCCGATAGGCCCCGATAATTCACTGCCGAATTCACGACCCTGCCCATTTATATTGGAAATTAATACGTGACACGATATTCACATACAAATGTAGGGAAAAGCTTGGCAAAGCCTATTTTGGGCTTAACCGGACTGCTGCGGTCTTCAATCTTTCCGGGTTACAGGTTTTGTTGAGTGGGATTACATTCATCGTTCGTGTGTCTATAAGGATTCGTGTAGTATAAGTATTAAAGTACCATCGGAAAACTTTTGTATTTCTTCAATTTACTAAGTACTTATACTGCAATTGACAGTCCACTGTTGTTGGAGGAGCCCATGGCGCAGTGGTTCGCGAGTTCGGCCTGCGATTGTTGAGGTTTAGCAACTTTCGTAATGGTCGGTCACGGGATGGGTGACCAAAAATTCACTATCTCGAGCTCCTCCGTGCTTCGGAAGGCACGTTAAGTTCGTTAAAACCCACCAATCCGCATCCCCGCTTGGTGGGTCATGGGACGTTCTCCTTATTCATCCATAAGGAAGGCCAGTGCCACACAGGGACATTAAAAATGGCTGATGACGAATACAATTTGTTTGTCTTTAAGATGTTTGATAGAGAATGTAAATGCAAGTGATGTTGATTGTAAAAATAATAGCGTGACACGTCAGGTATAGCATAACGCGTGCTATGAACTTGAGTCATAATTAATATAATATGTACTTACATTATTCAAGCCACGCTCACCTCAGCTTAATGATTCATGAGCGTACTCACTCTGAGACCAGCTCGCATCGACAATCGACAACAAAGATTCTCAGCCACAGGCCACTCTACTAAGCCATAAACGGCCTCTAGCTTAGACGATCCTCAGCTTAGACAACCTTACCTTAGCTTCATGATATCTCAAGAGTTTTACCTACCGTCTGTGTCCAACTAGCGCTGCAATAAAGACCCCAAGGATACATCGCCTGCCGTCTTGGCCTCGGCCTTGTCGCGCAACTGAGCGTCAAGTCAACGCTCGCACTAAGAAAAACGGCATATACAAAGGAAAATAAATTACCAAGGCTCCACTCACCACCTGTCTTCTACGAGCGCTGCAGTAAATGCCCCCAGGACACATCGCCTGGCGAGGCGCGTCTTGGCCTTGGCCTTGTCACGACAACTGAGAGTCAGTGCTCGCGCTAGAACGGCAGCTTCAAAGGAAAAATATATCTTCCAAGGTTCCACTCACCGTCTGTCTGCTACGAGCGTTGCAGTAAAAGCTCCCAAGACACATCGCCTTGCGAAGCGCGTCTTGGCCTCGGCCTTTTCCCGACAACTGAGAGTCAGTGAACGCGCCAGGACAGCAACTTCAAAGGGAATGATATTTTCCAAGGTTCCACTCACCGTCTGTCTCCAATAAGCGCTGCAGTAAAAGCCCCAAGGACACATCGCCTGGCGAGGCGCGTCTTGGCCTCAGCCTTGTCGCGACGACTGAGTGTCAGCGCTCGAGACGAGCTCAGCTCTCGTCGGGATGGCAGCTTCATCGGGAAAGAGATGGCCATCCCGTCGCCCGTCGGGAACACAAGGCGGAACTCTACAAGACCAGACATTGGAATAAAACAAAATGAAATATTGGGAAAACAAAAGGCAATCAGAGACACATTTATCTAAGGGCTCTGGTTTCACCACCGACTGATAAGTTCTATATAATATTCAGAATCCAGAACTTATTTATCGGTCGGTAGTGAAACGGCCCATAATTTTTTAAAATAAAACCTAAATTCGTTATTTTATATTTATATGTTTAAATGTAATTATATGTATAAAGTTTTACACAACTTTTTATAACAATAATGTTCTGTAATGGGTACCAAAAGATTATGTAAACTAGCAGCGTCTGGAAATGTAACGGTACTTTAATAAACAAAAAGTTGATATACCTACATAACTACTTAAGTTAATTTTGAAGTAAAAATGTAGACATTAGAATATAAATTTAAAGTGCTAATAAAATGAAACGTCAATAACAATATTTATATTTTTGTGAAAAAGTTAAGAAACTTAATACAAACAAAATGGTCTAAGAGGCACGGAGGAAACGATAATTGCTTAAGACTTTCGGGACGGAGATCGGTCATTACAATTTCTCCATTACCACCGGAAAACGGACGATAATTGCTTTACCGTGGGAAACACTGTTAGATACATTGCAATGTTCTAAGAAAAAGTTTATCTTTCCCTTTTTTTTATTAGAAAATTGTGACTACGGTTTTGTTAAGTGGTCACAAATCGATCATACTGGCACAGATTACAACTTATGGTCTTTCTTTCTGCAACATTACAAATTATATTTTTTTACGAAATTCGTCAATCATACATAATCTTGTAAATCACAGTTTATCTTACTTCATTCTAACTTTTACATCCCTATTACCACAATCTATCTATACACTAGGGCGGTTACAACCCGATACTCGGGTTCGTCGATCGACGAAAAATTCCAAATTATGCGAAAATAATGACACTTTTTAATTGCAGTTTGTGATCATCACGTTTAACATTTTGTATATTTTATAGTTTTCGGAACAAATAGACTCGAGTACCTTTAATTTGATACCTTACTCGGCCGCGTACTACTCGCCAAAGTCCCTATCGAGTCGTCACAAATTTTGCGAACCTGAATTAAGTATATAGATACAGTCGTCCGACGGACATCGTACGGGGTTCGCGGGGCGAGAGGAGTTGCTAGCGAGACCGAGTTGCCATACACTCACTCGGGACAATGACATATGTCCTGTCATATACTATAAGTCTTGTCAAAAGCGACATGGCCGCGAAGTTTCAAGGGTATTGTCCCACTGATAGCACATATTAATAAATAGTACTTTAAGTTACTTAACCTGTGCTATTACTATAAACGAAAAGCGATTTGTACTAAGTAACATTGAGCCGCCTGGTCTCAAATTCGTCATTTTGTTTAATCTATTGCCAATCCAAACCTTATTTGCTGCTAATTTAATTTAAAGTTTAAAACTAACATTGGTGTGACGCAAAAGGGAAAAACTATAAACTTCTAACGAACAACCAGGAGAAAACTAAATCACATTCTTTCGATACTGGCACAGCTCCAGAGTTAGTCAGATTATATTAGGAGTCTAGGAGAGTTCAATACTAATATTTGGATACATTTTTATGCGACTTTGGCTACATTTTCCGATGGTGAGAAGAAGTTTTACCACCATGAAAAGTATTATTTTTTTGCAAAGTACAACTTTTCTTTTTTTTCTTTGATCTGAGGTAGTGCGCTTAAACTTACCGAAATCTTTAGCAAACTGCCAACATAGAACACATGAACACAGAAACAAAAAATTCCCGAAAAATACATTTTAGTGTCGTCCTCCTACAATGATAAGATATTTCATGTTCAGATTTAATTTTAAGCTTTTAACCTTTCAGGCCCCGGATTATGAGACACAATAGATTTTCCATTGCTCTCTAGACACCGGTGTCTGGTTCGGGTTTGATGATAAAAGAACCTGTGAATATTAGAAGCGCGAAAACAAAGCACACCAATTTAAAAAAGTTAATAAGACTGTTAGTAATTTACACTCTATAAAGAGAAAATCCAGAACTGGTTTTAATTACCAACAATTTGTCCATCCAGAGTATCTACATCAAAGTCCAAACACCACAGTTCTGAGCATTACTTTTAACCATTTTAGTTAGACCTCTCCATTTGTAGATACCGACTAAAAACTCCTAGCAAAGAGATTCCTAAAGGCCACCTTAAAATTGGCACGTTTAAAATGTTAACGACATGGCGCTATGCAAAATCGCCTTGAAATTTTGCTCCGGGTTCGATCGGATCCAGTTACTCTTGTTGACCCTCTTTAAAGTCAGCCCGAAGCATCGACAATGTGTTTCCGAAATCGGGTTGTTGGTAAACAATGCTTTTTACCCCTTTAACTACTTAATTACCATAAGTTTATACGTAAATCAGGTCCTCAGGTCACGTTGATTTACGTCCAGGCCTATCTTGGTTACTTGACTTAGCAGCCGTCACTATTTTGGACTGATTAACAAAACATCTAGGTAAAAAAGCTCTACTAAGCCTATTTCTCTGAGGTTATGTTTTAAAACCGATCGTAAATAACTGTAATTAATTTCATTAATGGAAAAATATTTCAACATTTCTCGTAGAAATATCTGCAGTCTTCAAAATTCTTCAAACAAAAAGTACTGTGCTTACCAACATGTCTAAACCGGTTCACGAAGTCAACCAGTGCTTTCGCCCACACCAGCTTCTTTGCAGCTTCCAAAAGACCATTGCACGGATCCACCTTTCCATCGTGAACTCCGGCGCAGAATTCCTTTAACCCTTCCAACTCTTTCTCACAAGTCTTCGATTCGAAGTCTTCGAGAAACCAAGCATTCTCCAAAGAACATTTGAAAAGACCATCCAGATACGGTTTTAGTACAGGACCCAAGTACTTCTTATCGTCCTTCGCCCCTTTGTGCAGCCAATTGAGGATATTCTTCATCATGATAATTGGGTCTTTCAAGTCTTCTCGTCGGAGATCAGAGTCCCTTCTGACTGCATCTATGAGGCAGGCTGAGGAAGCGTCGTAGTATTCTTTGAGTTTATTCCATTTTTTAGACCTACAACAAAAAAATTTTTTACTATGTTAGTAATAACTTTCCTACGAGTTATTTTGAATTGCATGATGGAATGACGTTTCACACTAAGTAATTGTAGGTTAATAAAGGGCAAAATTACGTTTTCTGTTCAGTTGTGTTTTATGTAACTGTATTAATTTGAGTTTTTTTCTCCATTACTCTTAAGTTTGTAGGCACCTAGACTATACCTTTATCGGATGACTAGTAGCGAAGTAGCGTCATGGCATAAAATCCGCTATTCACTAATCAGTAATCAAGCAGCAATGGAAAAATGGTGCTAGGTAGGTATATTATAAGTATTCGAGGGGCCCTCACTCACCTATACGTAGAGAGATCTCTATCTAGGTCACCAAAGGTGTGTGAGTGGAAGTTGTTCATGTAGAGATCCCTCGCCTGGTCCAGCATGATGGCCAGGATGTGGATCAGCTCCTCCACCAGCTCGTCTCCCTGGGCCGTTGCTTGGATGAGATTGGCGCGGAAGTTGCTGTGGTTATCCTGTGGGAAGAACAGTTTTTGGATTCAGAGAGTTTTACTAATACTTGTGATGGGGCCTGTAAATCACTTCTCAACCGTTTTTTTATAAATTGAATGTATTACTGAAGTACTATATAGGAAGAATTTCATATACCAATGGTACTATAATACAAGAAACATTTGATATAATAATATATCAGGGTCACTGCTCTTTTATTAGGGCAACTGAGCAACAATTTATTACGCTTCATTCAGTAGATGCGACTTCGTCGGTTCAAGGATTGGGTGGGAAAAATTTTCATTGTAGGTTAACATTTGTTAAAGAACTGTTACTAATAACATTAACTCACACGGACGAGCAAGCTCTTGCAGCGCAGTAGGTGATCAGCGGCGCGACGCAAGTATCGTAATTGTCGGCTGTAAGCGGTGCCAGGGCTCTTGTGCTCCTTGTTCGGGTTCTATCTCTACATGGTGAACTTAAACAGACGAGCAAGTTCTTGCAGTGCAGCAGGAAATTAGCAGCCCGACGCAAGTACCGCAGCTGTCGGCGGAAGTACGTAGTTCCAGGGCTCTTGTGCTCCTTGTTCAGGTTCTATCACTACATGGTGAACTTACACTGACGAGCAAGCTCTTGCAGCGCAGCAGGAAATCAGCAGCCCGGCGCAAGTACCGCAGCTGTCGGCGG
Source organism: Chrysoteuchia culmella (assembly GCA_910589605.1). Taxonomy (NCBI): domain Eukaryota; kingdom Metazoa; phylum Arthropoda; class Insecta; order Lepidoptera; family Crambidae; genus Chrysoteuchia; species Chrysoteuchia culmella. The sequence continues at coordinate 22,358,960 of OU342651.1, forward strand.
AAGTACGTAGTTCCAGGGCTCTTGTGCTCCTTGTTCGGGTTCTATCTCTACACGGTGAACTTAGGTACACAGACGAGCAAGCTCTTGCAGCGCAGCAGGAAATCAGCAGCCCGGCGCAAGTACCGCAGCTGTCGGCGGAAGTACGTAGTTCCAGGGCTCTTGTGCTTCTTGTTCGGGTTCTATCTCTACATGGTGAACTTAGGTACACAGACGAGCAAGCTCTTGCAGCGCAGCAGGAAATCAGCAGCCCGGCGCAAGTACCGCAGCTGTCGGCGGAAGTACGTAGTTCCAGGGCTCTTGTGCTCCTTGTTCGGGTTCTATCTCTACACGGTGAACTTAGGTACACAGACGAGCAAGCTCTTGCAGCGCCGCAGGAAATCAGCAGCCCGGCGCAAGTACCGCAGCTGTCGGCGGAAGTACGTAGTTCCAGGGCTCTTGTGCTTCTTGTTCGGGTTCTATCTCTACATGGTGAACTTAGGTACACAGACGAGCAAGCTCTTGCAGCGCAGCAGGAAATCAGCAGCCCGGCGCAAGTACCGCAGCTGTCGGCGGAAGTACGTAGTTCCAGGGCTCTTGTGCTCCTTGTTCAGGTTCTATCACTACATGGTGAACTTACACAGACAAGCAAGCTCTTGCAGCGCAGCAGGAAATCAGCAGCCGGCGCAAGTACCGCAGCTGTCGGCGGAAGTACGTAGTTCCAGGGCTCTTATGCTCTTTGTTCAGAATTTATCACTATATGGGTTAACTCAAACAGACGAATAAGCTCTTGCAGCGCAGCAAGAGATCTGGGGGGCTATTCTCGCGCTGAAATATGTCGAATTCGACATATTTATATTCTTAATTCTTTATTAAAAATCTAAGTAAAATCTCTACAACTGTCAAAATTCTTTAATTTCAATTATCTTTGATAATCCTATAATGTCGAAGATTGCTTTTAGTGAGCCTTTAATACAGATTTTTGACTCCAAAAATGTCAAATTCAAGATGTCGAAGGCGCGAGAATCGGGCCCCAGCAGCCTGGCGCGAATACCGCAGCTGTCGGCGGGAGTACGTAGTTACAGGGCTCTTGTGCACCTTGTTCAGGTACTATTACTATATGGGTTAACTCACACATACGAGCAAGCTCTTGCAGCGTAGTAGGAGATCAGCAGCCCGGCGCAAGTACCGCAGTTGCCGACGGCTGTAAGTGGTGCCAGAACTCTTGTGCTCCTTGTTCAGGTTCTCCCAACGGTTGAACAGGATTACTTCTAGAGACTCCGCTGGGGTCGGAGGGACTTCCTCGTTTCCTGGATTAAGTAAGGATTTTATGCTAAAGTTAACGTAATCTTAATAAACTTTAACGTTATTATCGCAAAGTAATAAAAAAGAGAAAGGGAGACTCTTAGCCTTCATAATACCCTGTTGATAAGGCTGAAGATGGAAGCAAGTCTCTCAACCACTGAGGAACTGGCTATCTTATCTCTAGCTGCCGAAACACAACAATGCTGAAAACATCGTTGTTATAGCGTCAATCTTTGATGGTGGTAGTTAGCCAGGCGGACTCACAAAAATCCTACCACCAAGCATAAATTTGGGGTGCGAACCGATATATGAAAAGATGAAACGCTGCTCGCGAGGACGCTGCTGGACTCCACTGAGGCAGAGAGGAGCTTCTAACCGCTCGCCCGCCAGCCCACCCACTGACTATTGTCGGTGTGAACCCAAATACTTAAGCTCGCCAAAACTTCGCTTAGCTCGTTAGGGGGTAGCGCATATATACAACTTTTAGTTGAACATGTTTTATATGTTCGCAGGTTGAACTGCTATTTTGTTGTGAATCATTTGTTTGTTTCTAGGAATATATTATAAAGCTCGCATTCTATCATCTCGATAGTTGTGCTACAAAAAAGTTGACATCGACTTTTCCATACACTAAACCAGAACTCGCCAAAGGTGCCAGAACTCTTGTGCTCCTTGGCATTCCTATGACGACGCGAGGATGCGGAAGACCCACCACCACTTGGTTGACGACGATTTAAAATGATATCTGAAAGCCGCTTATATAGATCCAGATATAACTCTTAATCGTAATGACTGGAAGAAAAGGACAGGAGGACGCCAATTTCTTTTCCGGTGACTAATTACCGCCACTCAACTCAGTTGCCGCGACTATTAACTCATTGTGCTGTAGCTCTAAATATAAATCATGTCATATCACTACATGATACATACTAACACTTATACTTTGATAAGTGACCACCTTACTAGATGGTCCTGTACCAATGTAACCCACTTGCGCTTGCGTGCAGGTGCTGCAGACAGGCGCGCAGGCAAGCCCCATAGCGCGCCCACGCGGCATCGAACCACCGCGCCACACCCTGGAATACTAATTACAGAATCCATACCCGCCGCGTTCACACACTCACCTGCGCTAGATACGTAACCAGCCGCCCGTATTCCATACATACACGCTCACCTGCGCTAGCGTGCAGGTGCTGCAGACAGGCACGAAGGCAAGCCGCATAGCGCGCCCACGCGGCATCGAACCACCGCGCCACACCCTGGAATACTAATTACAGAATCCATACCCGCCGCGTTCACACACTCACCTGCGCTAGATACGCAACCAGCCGCCCGTATTCCATACATACACGCTCACCTGCGCTAGCGTGCAGGTGCTGCAGACAGGCCCGCAGGCAAGCAGCATCGCGCGGCCACGCGGCGTCGCGTGCTCCGCGCCGAACCGCCGCCCCGCGCCCTGTGTTCCATACATAGCCCGCTGTACCGCCGCGCTCGCACACTGACACTAACCTACACCAAATTTATATGCACTGATGAGCTTGGAAAAAAAAACTCTTCTTCTAAAAATCTACTGCAAACAACTTTGAACCTTCATCATCAGCCATTTTCAGTGACCCACTGCTGAGACACTGGCTTTCCTTATGAATGGATGGCCATGATGGCCAGAATGGGCCATGCTTTATGATGACCCACCAAGCGAGCCCAATGCGAGTTAGTGGGTTCTAACGACTGCGAATACAGCATACATAATTTCAAAGGTAACGTTGCTTATTTACCACAATTGCAGGCCAAACGCGCAAACCACTGCGTCATATAACCAATGATGAAGATAATTTAGGGTATAATTTCAAAGGTAACGTTGCTTATTTACCACAATTGCAGGCCAAACGCGCAAACCACTGCATTATATAACCAATGATGAAGATAATTTAGGGTATAATTTCAAAGGTAACGTTGCTTATTTACCACAATTGCAGGCCAAACGCGCAAACCACTGCGTCATATAACCAATGATGAAGATAATTTAGGGTATAATTTCAAAGGTAACGTTGCTTATTTACCACAATTGCAGGCCAAACGCGCAAACCACTGCGTCATATAACCAATGATGAAGATAATATAAATAATAAATAAATTCCATACCATCACACCTATTATCTAGCCCACGCTAAGTTCCAGGAACTTGTGTTATGGATACTAGATAACGGATAAACATACTTATATACTTTTTTTTTTGTAAATACATACATAATATACATATTAAACACCCAGACCAAGACAAATAGACATGTTCATGCACACAAATATTTGTCCCGTCCGGGGATCGAACCCAGGACCTCTGGCGTAGAAGGCGGGTTTAGTACCCCTGCGCCAAACAGGTCGTCATAATTTAGGGTATAATTTCAAAGGTAACGAAAAAGAGCGCTTAAAAATAATTTCATTGATTTGTTTAAGCTTAAAAATGATACTTAACAAAACCAAAATATTTATACTTAAAACGCTACTCACTCGTCCAGTATCAGCAGTAGGTGGTGCGACGCGTGCGCAGACACGAAGGCCCTCCCGTAAGGCTGCGTGAGACCAGCGCACCGGTCTAGCCGACGCCGCAGCGCGCAGCTCGCCATATAGCGGCTCACCACTCGTAAAGTACCCTGATATGACAAGAAAATTGGCTGACCGCCTCTGTGGTCTAGTGGTACAACCACCGGTATCAGACCCAGGGACGGGGTCGATTCCCAGCGGAACATATTGTATTCGGTTTGGTTGGTGGTGGGACTCGTTGTAAGTCCGCCTGGCTAGCTTCCACCAATGTTTTCACCATTGTTGTGTTCCGGCAGTTAGAGATAAGTTAGCCAGTTCCTCAGTGATCGAGGATTCCGCGAGAGGCTCGCTTCCATCTTTAGCCTTATCAATACTTAACATCAGGTATGATAAAAACTAAAAGTCTCCCCGTCGTACATTTAAAAAAATACGAACAGTAACGAATCCCCGTATAGTAAAGAACCGGAACTTTTACACGTAGGTACAACATCATTTCCGCTTCCAAAATGATTTGACATTCAACGGCATTAGTTCACTACTGCAGCTATCACTAACCTGGTAACACCCTCCCTCATCTTATCGATTAGAGCTTTCATGGCTCCCGTTACCCTGGCCACCGTGGACAGGTAGGACCAATGCCACAGCTACCAGAAGGTATACTTTACAACGCACAGCACTGACGAAGGGCATCCTATAGATATGAGTCCTCTTTATCATCAACCTGTTAACATCCCACTCTCATCTTATTAATGAGAGCGTTCAGTACCAAGAATGCGTAGCATGAGCACCTCGACAAAGCTATCTCGACGCTTTTCTCGCGCGAGCGTATTGTCTGTCCCGCTCACACCGTACTGATATGTGCGGGACAGACATCGTGAGATAAGCGTCGACAGCGAGTCGCGGTGCGCATGCTACGCAGGCTGGACTGAGTGCCACAGCTGCCAGAAGATATACCTTACAACGCACACCACTGACGTGACGAAAGGCACCCTATAGATATGAAGCTTCTTTATCACCAACCTGGTAACATCCCTCCCTCATCTTATCAATGAGAGCGTTCAGGGCTCCCGCTGCCCTGGCCACCGTGGACAGGTCGGACCAGTGCGCGTCCAGGGCTGCCTCCAGGGCTGGATGCCACAGCTGCCAGATGGAAGACCGGTCAGCGCACACTACTGAGGAAGGTGGACCTACTGCTGCTGCGTAGTAGTCCTGCGAAACATATTTGTGTTTAATGCTTATGTTTATGTTGATGGTCTTATTATTAAGATACCTTAAATTATTCGAGACAAGATTCTACTGCTACCACGGTGGCCAGACGGGTTGGTAGAGGGTTTGTTTCAAGTTTTCCTTCTCTCGCACAGGTTTTTAATGCGTCGAGCCTGTTAGTCGACTCTTACGACATCCCAGGCAGTAAGGGAGTGGTGACACTTGTATTCTTATTCCGTCACCACGCAGCAGATAGATAGATAACAAGTTTTATCTGCTAAGTAAGACACACACGCACATTCACAATACAAAAGACAAACAGACATGCGTTAATGCCAAATACGTCTACTCTATATTCGTGCGTGTAGCTAATGAGTATAACCAGCCTTAGCCTGGATAGAGAACAAATATCGCTAGAGGTTACACTAACTCGCTGTGCCGTATAGTGCAGTGGCGCCGACGATGGGTAAGAGGCACCCTAGATGTATACGCATCAGGCCTGCCTCCATACGCCCGTGCCCCTAATGGACTCCGCGCTGCCGCCCGCTCTGAGTATCACCTATACTGCGCCACCCACGACAGCCAGCCTATGAGGTTGTTAGAGAACGAGTATTGGTCACTGCTTAGCGGTGTAATGTAATGGCTTGCCAGAGGATACGTGAGGAGCACTCTTGAAGTATAAGCTCAGTCAGGGCTCCGTAGCTTGTGCAGCCTATAATCTGGCTAGAGAATGAATATACTACTTACCCCCTGTGCTGTATAGTGCAGTGCCAAGGTATGCATTAGGGGCACCTTACATGTATACGCATCAGGGCCGCCCCCATGCGCGCGCCCCTAACCAGCTTGGCCACCGCCCGCGCGAACCATCACCCAAGCTGCGCCTTCCTCGATGGCCGACCTTTGACGTAGCTAGAGAAATTAGTCACTACTCACTCCCTTAGCGGTGTAATACATTGATCGCAGAGGATGTATGAAGAGCACTCTTGTATATCAGCGTCAACGCTGCGCCCATAGCTTGGCCTACCTTAGCCTGGCTAGGTTACCGATATTGCTGGTTATTTGCTTACTCCTTGTGCTGTATAGTGTAGTGGAGCCAGGGGATGCGTGAGAGGAACCCTAGAAGTATACGCATCAGGGCTGCCCCCATGCGCGCGGACTCCTAACATCAGCTTGGCTTCCGCACCGCCGCCCGCGCGGACCATCACCCACGCTGCACCTTCCACGATGGCGAGCCGCCGGTCCGTGGCTGGTTGGTATGGTGTAGCTAGGGAATAATATTTAGCTGGGTAAATAGACATCTAGAAGAGTGCATCTTCCTTTACTAAGGCGTAAGGCTTTCACTGCCTCAGAGAAGACGCACCATTAGACGGGAGTGGTAAAGTAACTAAAGAAACCGTAATTTGAACTCTCGATGAAGAACCAAAGCTTTGAGAATGAGGCGAATTTTGAAATAACACATCACGTGTTTTTAATCTATTGGGATAATAACTGAACGCGTTGAAATCGGCACAACACAAGATACAAGAAGATCTTCTATTTCAGTTAATCAAGAATCAAACAAACTGCTATGCTATAGGTAGGTAAATCTCAACAATGGAATAAAAAAGGTGTCCTCAAAAAATTTAATCTTGTCAATAATTGACAAGATTAATTAATTAATTATTAATTCCTAAATATCTAAACTTAAAATTAGTTAAACTTCAACAAACACGCCATGCAATGCCAACAGCTTAACTAATTCGCACCACTGCAGCACGAAGTTGTACACTTTACAAACAATCTACAATCTAACTTGGGGATTGAACGGCTGTGTGCATATAGCAAGTCTCAGGATTTGTCCTGGGATCTCAGGATTTTTTGACTTTTCTCAGGACTCCGGCCGGACTTTTGAAATCTCAGGAAATCTCAGGATTCTTCCTGAATTTAATCGAGGAATCATACATATAGTACAATATCGTTTTGCTCCCAGCTTAGAGCGTAATATTTCAAAACTATTTTTACAGATTATCGTTGTCTGTTTTATGTTGGAGAGGTGAATTTAAAAATAAAATAACAGTCAATTTTGTCCATCGGTTCAGTCAAGTTTAGCTGAGTTGAAAAGTCTTACAGTCCTATATTCTAGCTGAGTCATACCTAGATTTCCTCGACATTTGACACCTAAAAGGTGTGCCTGAAAGATGCTACGTAGAAAAATCGGAAAATCAAGTAAACTAGTAGTACTAAGAGCTTTTTAAGAGCGTTCGTTGGACATATGATACCTACTCTATTATTTAAGTAATAAATAAAGTTTTGTTCAAAATATCATAAACGGAATATTTATTTATTTATTTATTGAGCAGTCAACAAAAACATGTACTAACAATTTACAAAAAATTACACGATTAAATACAATGGAAATCACAATTATCTTGTTACATAGGTATAATGAATACAAAATTATTTATTTATTTATTTATTTAGCACCAACAAGATATACATTTGTAAATACAATAATATAACTAAAATACAAAGTTACAGATCTAAATGCTATCTCAGTTACAGGTACTACACAAATGCATAATGAGAGTAGCCGCTATTTATTTAATACCTATGATAAAAGTGTAATGTATTTATGATTTTACTGTAGTACATAAATGTTATCATTGAAAATTAGAATAACAAAAATGAATGTCAGAAGGATTAAAAAAAATATATATATATATCAAATGGTCAATGTCAAAAAAAAAAAATGTCAATTATGTAATAATAATATAAAAACAGCAAAATATCAATGTCTAAGTTACGATGTCAGATTTATGGATTACATATAAAAAGTTACATAAAATAAAATAATAATATAATAATAAAATAATGATAATTTAATCTATGTCAAGACACAATATAACGTTTTTTGATGAAATCTTATTGATAAAACTACAACAAATATCTATCGTTATGTAAGTATTTCTATTTGTTAACCTAAAAAAACCATATCGATATAGGACAATATCGATAGTCAATGAAGATAGTCCGGCAGCACTATTTAGGCCCGGGCGACCGGCCCCCTAATTGTCTAATTTAAAATCTATCACAATCCCTTTCAGAGGTATTGTGATTGTGATATTTTCGTCTGTCATATTGCTTAGACAGTTAAATTTCGTTTATTCCATACCTTTTAAAACGCGTCCCGATCACAATTCCTTTCAAATGTCAAATAGTGACGGCCTGAATAACTTTTAAATTACGAATTGAAAGGGATTGCGATAGATTTAAAATTAGACAATTAGCTCCCGGGCCATCGCGCACGATGTACTGTGCAGTGTAGTAGACCGGTATTAGAGGTGGGTAATATATATTTTTTGATGAATCAAATCGAAACTATATATTGATATTCGATATCAGATTCTGAAACTATATAAATTATAATAACGGTGATATTAGTGGCGACCGTATCTATCACTATACTCCAATATAGGATTCGTAAAACTATATTCGCCTGATACGAGTTACAATAAATATAACGTTATATTGTATCAATATTGTCAAATCCTATGCAGTGCTATGCAGTAGATACAGAATTCAGACACAGTTTTATCTTTTCTTAAGTGAGTATTGAGTTATTTAGTTGAAATGTACTTAATAATTAGCTTTTTTTATCTCATACGATATCGCCTTTACTCTCGCTTGGCATTGATTACACTCTATTCCATTGTGATACGGTACAATATCGTGTTTCGCCAAAATATATGGTTTCAGATCGTATCGACTCTCGCTTGCATTGATTACGCTCTATTCCATTGCGATACGGTACAATTTTGAATAAAATATAGTGTGTTGTAAATAAAATATATAGTTTTAGAGCGCATCGATATCGGTATTGATGCAATATACGTTTCAATATATATTTGTATCGCCCACACCTAGCTATACCGTGTAGTGTTATAGACGCTTTAGCTGATTCAATAACGTATGCCCGTGGCAAGTTCTTCGAACTTCGAATATCTTTAAGTTAAACTTGTGTCATCTACCAAAACGGCTGCATCTGAAAACCAGCGCCGCAGCCTAAGGAGATGAGGCCGTTTCAGCAAAAAAAAAGTTACTACATTTTGTTTTTATTTAATTAGTTTTCTTTTTTTGTTGAATAAACGATTTCTTTTTCTTTCTTTCTAGAAGTACTATTTCTCCTTAAATGTAACCTCACCTCTTTCCAAGTAGCAGTACTGGTAGGGCTGCGCGTGCGCTGCGGCTCTCGCGCACAGAACGCGCGCCCCTCCCCCACCGCGCGCCGTCGCGCACCGCGCTATCAGCTCCACCCACCGCTCTACCACCTTATCCCTGAATCATCACAATTGTATCAGTAATTTTTAATTACCCCACTGATGAAGCACTGGCCTTCCTTATGGATGGATAAGGAGAACGGGCCATGACCCACCACGTAAGCCCAATGCGAATTGGTGGGTTTTAACGACTGCGAATGCAGCCAGGACCAACGGCTTAACGTGCCTTCCGAAGCACGGAGAAGCTCGAGATAAATGTTGGTCACCTATCCCGTGACCGACCTTTGCGAAAGGTGCTTTACTTCAACAATCGCAGGCCGAGCGCGCGAACCACTGCGTCACGAGCTCCTCCATCACACTAAGCAACTCTATTAGACCGTCTAGTGACAATTGAAACAGCCCCTAGTTAAAGCAATCAGTAGCAAGCTTGAGACAAGGGCAAGGTTGCTAACACCCATATTCTAAGTCGTTCCTCCAAAACTTACTCGTCCTCGACTTAACGAAACCTCATTGAAAACCTCTCCAAAATACTCCTCGAAATCGGTATTCTAAGTCATAACTCCGTAAGGACCTGGAGGAGCCAAAGAGTACGTAGCCACTCCGTGTTAGGCCTAGCACACACTACCATTTTTACCCACGACGAGGTTGAGTGGAGTGTAAAAAGTTTTTGAGGAACGACTTAGAATATGGGGTAAAGATGCCACCATGTTATTAATCGAATTTAAGGTTGCGCGTGCACGGGTACCCTCTCGCATATGGTCTCTGCCTCGAATCTAGCGGGCAGCGGGGCGGCGGCGGCGCGACTATGGAAACGCTCGCCCCGCACCACCCGCGCACCGCCCTTTTTGATAGTCGCGCCGCCGCCGCCCCGCTGCCCGCTAGATTCGAGGCAGAGGCCTAAAGAACACGCGCGCACCGCACTATCAGCTCCACCCACCACTCCACCACCTTATCCCTGAATCACCACAATAAGCTACTCCATTGGAAGATCTATTGAAAATCGAGACAGTCCCTAGTTAAGAGCAATCAGTTTATGCTTTTCTAATTTTTGCATTTAGCAATGCTATTTTTATACTTATGATAAATTTTAAATAGAATAGCAAGTCTCGGTAGCTCAGTGGTTAGAGCTTTGGACCGGATTTCCAAAGGTCGTGGGTTGGAGTCTCATCTGAGAATTCACTTATGGCCGTGTTGATATTTTCTAATATTTTTCTATTTAAAATTTATCATAGGTATTAAAATTAAAAAATCATAAATTATTGGCTGTTGCATCTTAATCGATCGTTAATTAAACATCAAAGATGTTTCTTTTGAATGCAAGGATAGTCTTACTTAACATTGATGTGACAACGCTGGCCTAAAGCGTATTAAAAATATTAAAGTATTAGAGAATTCGATGGTGGAAGTGGAAGGAATGTTTTATTTAAAAAAAAAAATATAATATGGTTGCGTAACTTTACGCGACAATTCTTCCAATGTCCGATAGAATATGTTGCTGATTTCAGTTTTTTTTTTAGTTTTTTCGGCTCATACGGAAGAAACGTACCGAGAGACATTTTCGGAACACAAAAAACTTAACTATATTAAACAAATCTAATTCCCTCTTCAGTCAGTCCCTGTTTTTACAACTCGCCCTTAATACACCGCCTTAAGTACAAGAAAAGAACTCTGTAACCAGTAGCAGCGCTAGGCGTTGGCGACGTCCGTGACTGCCGACGGCCTCGCGCTTGCCGGAGGCCTCACAAATAAAGTTTCAACTCACAATATTCACACGCACAGTTCCAGTCAGTTGCGAGTACAGCTTCAGCTGAGAGAATCTTCACAGAGTTAAAATTAATTAAGACCTACTTGAAGCCGAAGAGCCAAGAAAGACTATCTGCGTTATCAGTTCTATAAGCGGCTAGTCTAAGCTATTTCTTAAACCTAATCCTGAAAAAAAATCAGTGAGGCTATTTGTGTAATCATTTGATTAACAATAAAACTTCTTTACATATAAGTACATTAGTTTTTAATTCGGCTCATGTACTTTAACGTTTTCTTTTTGACTGGGAAATAAAAGGGGCCTCGCAAACCTGATGTCACCGACGTCCACATGTGGTCTAGCGCCGCCGCTGTCTATAACTACAGCAATATGTTCTTTTACTAAAATTATTAATCATAGTAAAGTAAACCTTCTATGCATATTTGTCCTATTCACATTCACATCCCATTGCTCCATCTGACCTTTAGAAGAACATAAAGACATAAGGGACTTTCATAAACCTCACCGGCACAAATACCCCGAGGGTGTCAGGAACTCCTCCCACTTGTCAGACTCGCGTCCCGTCAGCCGTATCTTGCCGTACCCCGCCGGCCCGTCCTGAAGCCGGCAGTCCTCGTCGCTGTTCAGTACCGGCAGCGAGTCCAGGGTTACCAGATACTCCAGGGAACGAGATCGCATCTTTGGAAGGAGTAGAATAAAGGCTTATATTACACGGTAAAGTATATTATCTGAAACCAGATCTATCCATATCTTTGACGACAGTAATTTTTTTATCCAACCACTAAAAACTTTTTGAACGGGTTAGTCATGTGAGGTTCTGGACAACACTTAGTATATACAATACTCGTATATATAAAACTACTGCAAAAAAAATGTTAGTTTTATGTTGCTTTGTTTTATTCTAACAAATTCTGAGTCCACCCAACTGCCTTGCCGATTTGTATGAAAGATTTATGTTCACGTTAACTTAGTAAAGAAGTCAGTGGAAAAGTCATCGAGCTAAAGGTCAGGTGAGATGGTGCTAAGCTAGTGGGAAAAAACATCGTACCTTCTTCCCTCTATGCAGCGCGATGATGTGACTGCACCTGAAGCGTGGGTCCCGCTGCCCTGCGCCGTCCACTATGCGCTGCACCAGGCTTTCTACGGCGCTCTCCACCTCAATGCTCATGCGACCTGGATAAATGATAAAATTGCATTGCCATGCACAAGTTGCATGAACATTTATGAGCTTTATTATCTATTTCTTCTCGGCTCCCATTTCTTGGGATGCGATACTCGCTCCCTGATTTCAGTGAAGCAAGCACCCAAACTTACAAAAAAAGTATTCGTATCGTCACGCCAACAAATGTATGAAGTTATTTAGTTGTGCTACTCACTTCACAATGAAAATTGTTAACGTGACCAAAAAACTAATACTTTACAATACCTTTCTGATCTTCATCATATAGCGTGTCCACGTAGGTGTTGAGACTCCTGAGCTGGTTGACTGAGAACTTGAGCCCCGTGGTTGGCAGCCGGAGGTCCGCACCGGGGACTTCGCCCGGCGCCGACGCTGCGGACCCCATAGCTGCCGAAGAACGGTTGTACTTATGGATCTCTATTTTTGAATGACTCGTCGCGCGAGTGGCGAGGCGATCGGGGACGCGATCAGGCGAAAAGCGACCTTGCATTTGTAAACATAGGTCGCCTTTTGCTTTGACCCTCGCGCGCTCGCGTAGGGAGGCAGTATTGCAGGCGAACAGTGAAGCTATGTATATGTCGCAGGATAATAAGATAAATCGTTTTTTTTTTTTGCGAAAATCCTAGGGATATTGCGAAAACACAGAAAATTAGACAATGGTGTTGTCATTTCTCAATCCTACTGAAAAAAGATAGGATTTTTGCGAAATAACTGATTGCCTTAGTAAGATTACGAAAATAATCGCTGGCTAATATGAAATAAGAACACTGATTGGCTGGTCGGAAACAACATCTTCTCTGATTGGTTGACGACTTGACGATTCAAATGTCAATCTATTCTCTCACGTGTAAACTTAAAACTTTCTTTTAGTAAACTTTCTGTGAACCAATCAGAATAAGAGTTAGCAAGCAAGCAAAAATTAAGCCAATCACAGTAAAGAATATCCAATGTTACTAAAGCAACCCGTATTTTTGCAAAAACCCTATATTTTTACAGTAAGATTGAGAAATGTCAACACCATTGTCTAATTTTCCGTGCTTTCGCAATTTTTGCAAAAATTCTAATTATCAAATCCACCTACGACATATGTGCAAGGTCGCTATTACGGAAGTACGGAAAATACGGAAACTCAAACGTCGCACGAAAATCAGTAGAAACCTCGAGACGAGTGAATCAAAAATTGAGCTCTAGGATATTTTTTGTGTGACTTAGGCGGCTGACGCCCATTTACACAAAACATAAGAATCGCATAAGACTATTATTATCTATCCTAATCTGTATTAAAATTGATTTGCATTAACCTTTCAAGACGTTTTAACCGCCTCTGTGGTCTAGTGGTACAACCACCGGTATCAGACCCAGGGGTCACGGGTTCGATTCCCAGCGGGGGTACATATTGCATTCGGTTTGATTGATGGTAGCACTTGTTGTAAGTCCGCCTGGCTTGCTTCCACCATCTATCTATCTAAGTCTGACGCCATAACAACAATGTTTTCAGCATTGTTGTGTTCCGGCATTTAGAGATAAGATAGCCAGGTCCTCAGTGATTGAGGATTCGGGGAGAGGCCCGCTTCCATCTTCAGCCTTATCAATACTTAACATAAGGTATGATGAACGCTAAAAGTCTTCCCGGCGTTCATAAAAAAAAACGTTCTTAAATCCACTAAGGCTATTATCTTAACTTCCGAACCCAATAAAGGCTTAAGCTTTTCTTATTATGAATGTCTTAAGATAGATAAGAATAGCCTAGGCAATTCCTAGTTTAGTGCAAATGGGGGGGTGTCGTAACGCAGCGTCATGTTTATCGCTCTAGAGTATATTCTTCTCAAATGTTTTCCCCATTTGAAAGTACGAGTAGAAATTCGTGTAGTTTACATGTTGTCGCGCGATTCTATATTTGCAAAATACAAATCAGTACCTTATATTGGAAAATGAATATAAAATATTTTATTATCCTACCTACGCCGATTACCATCGGCCTATAATATAAATCCCGTCCAATCCCCACCGACCGAACCACAAAAGATTTTGGTCTGGCTTATTTTCGCCATAGGTACCATATTATTAAGTATTCTGTGGCCATACCTATTTCGACCCCTCGCCAGTTCGCCACTGATAGGTACCTACTATTACTTTTTCCCATGAATCCTGATTTTATTTTTGATTATGTTCTATTACCTACTACCTAATTGGTAAACCTTGAAACCGAGTTCAGTAAACACATTTAAATATCCATCCAACACAACAAATGAACCACCTGCACATATCATTACAGTCACCCCGTGTGTACCTTACACCTTTCACCTTGGGTGCTATAAAAACCTTTAGTACCGGATAAATAATGTCTTATTTCGGTATTCAAAACATTCGTAACGCAAGCGTTTAAGAATTATTGGCATTTAAAGATGGGCCTCACGGGATGACGCTTAAGATTATGGATGCTGGAAATAACAAAAACTAGCGAACGAAAGTCCAGTTTCAGTCCCTAGATCGTCAGTGACGCAAAAATAAATAAGATTTAACACTCGAGCATCGTTTAAAATAGAACAGATCTCATAAAATCGACGTTTAAACATGGTACATACAGAACCGTGTGGTCAAATTTTCAATTGCCAAAATATCAATAATCATTCCGTTTGGAGCCAAACGAAACATTCTACCAGCGTTACGTTTGATATGTGACAGCATTTAACACATGAAATTCGTTCAAATAACAAGGCATCAATATGAAAAAGCGAAAACTATATTTCATACCGTCACACTGTGTGGCCCATCTTTGAAGCCGTTACGTTACGTGAATTTTGCGTTACGAATGTTGAAAAGCAATTCACAGTAAAGAGAATTTCCGTCACTGAGGATCTATCTTTACCTGGAACCAATCAGTGCAGTACTTACGATACAATTCAAGATTGAAATTTGTATGAAAATCTCAAATTAGGGTGACAACCATTTACGTACATTGATGGATAAAAAGGCTAAACCAACCTGATAATTAGCTAGTTTTACGGCGTAAGTGAGATGTAATGTACCTAATTCATGTTAAATAATAAAAAAAAACTATTTCCATTCAAAATAGTCTTAAGTCCGTGTCACGAAAGTTGTCGTGCGGAATTTCTGTGGTACTCAAATTATCTTCCATAGTAATAGCGTACATTTGCGGATGTTGAAGGTGACTACAGTCTCTCATGCGCCATATTTCGTGAGTCAGACTCTTTATAACCACCATCTTCTTCTTGTTTGTCTGCGATTATGATGGTCTGTCTTGTCTGTAGTCTGTGACCTAGTGATGTGCCGAGACGGCTATATTTGATATTCGAATATTTTGGTAATCGTTATAAAAAGAATCGAACTAGGACTCGAGTCAAAAGACTTGGACAGGTATTCGAGTACTGGCACGAGTATTCGAAACTACTTCAGTGGACTCGAGTACTCTTCGAACTTTATAGTTTGCTTTTCACGACCAATACTAATATTTCAACTCAAATAAAAAATCATGTATGCACGCTAAGAAAGTAAATAATAACAGAATAATGTATATCTGCGCCAGAGGTCCCGGGTTCGATCCCCGGACAAGACAAATATGAACATGACTCTTTGTCTTGGTCTGTGTGTTTAATATGGATGCTAAGTATGTATTTGCAAAAAAAAGTATATAGTATGTTCATCCGTTATCTAGTATCCATAACACAAGTTCTTCACGAAACTTAATGTGGGCTAGATAATTGGTGTGATTGTATGTAATTATTTATTATTAACTACTACCACGCTGCCTAGACGGGTTGGTAGAGGGTTTATTTCAAGTTTTCCTTCTCTCGCACAGGTGTTCAGTGCTTCTTATTATATAATCAGTCAGTCATTAATCATGTAATCATTTTTGGTATTGATAAGTTCCATACTTCGGATTTTTTCTGCGGAGCCATCCCTTTCTATCACACAGTCGGTGTTGTATTTAGATAACACTAAATTATACAAACCGACAGTTCGACAGATTAAACAAAATGATAACTTTTAACAAGAAACAAATAATTACTTAAATCTCTAACATCTCATTAAACTGACAGTCCGGGTAGGAATTATAAACACGTTCGAAGCTGCAATGAGTCATAAACACTTCTCGCGTCGTGCGTGACTAACTTCACAATGCTCTTTAAACATTTAAAATTCGATTGTACGCGTGAAGTTAGAAGACTCGAAACCTGTATTCGAGTATTGTGGATCCAAATATAGTATTCTAAATACTCGAGTACGTGAGTGAGTACCTGCTAGGTATTCGAGTCAGTTCAGGGGCCCAATTCTCGCGCATTCGACATTTTTTAGGGTAAAAAATCTGTATTAAAAGCTCGCTGAAAGCAATCTTCGACATTATAGGATTATCAAAGATAATTTAAACTAAAGGTTTTTGTCAGTAGTAGATATTTTACATAATTTTTTAATAAAGAAATTAAGGAAATAAAAAATGTCGAATTCGAGATGTCGAAGGCGCTAGAATTGGGCCCCTGTACTCAGGCAGGCCAGTAAGTCTGATTCAGCACATCTCTATGACCATTAGAATATGTTTACGTTCAAATGCGTTGTTTGTTTGCACAAACTTTATTTGTCTTTTTTTGTAACTTTCTGTTGTGTTTGTCGTTCGCTGTGTTGTTGTATTGTGGTGTAGTTGTGACTGGTGGTGTGTGTTCTTTGTTGGCGGGATTAGCAGAGTAATAATTTTTATTTATATTGTAGTCGTATTTGTTTTACAAAATAATTTGTCCTGTATTGTTTAGTTTTTTCATGGGTGCGATCTTCAATTATCCGAAGCTTTTGGCTTCAGATAATTGACAATCACACTGTGGTGGTCCCCCCCCTACCCCCCACCAACTCCCAACCGGAGCAAATGCATAGTTCGTGAGATAATTGAAATTGAAATTAGCAACTATATCTAAAGATCAATTGGAGGCGCCTTCAGCTACTGGTTCATCTGGAGACAAGTTAATAATTATTGTACATATTGTGATTGAACAGTGACATCTTCATGTCATTATTATTGTTAACAAAATAACTTTTAAGTATGATTGTATATCAGCAAATCGTTAATAATTATTGTACATATTGTGATTGAACTGTGATATCTTCATGACATTAATATTGTTAACAAAATAACTTTTTTAGTATGATTGTATATCAGCAAATCGTTAATAATTATTGTACATATTGTGATTGAACTGTGACATCTTCATGTCATTATTATTGTTAACAAAATAACTTTTAAGTATGATTGTATATCAGCAAATCGTTAACAATTATTGTACATAATTGTGATTGAACTTTGATATCTTCATGACATTATTATTGTTAACAAAATAACTTTTAGTTTCTTCTTTTAGTAGGAAGTACCTGGGTACTTATATGATTGACCTGTGATGTGTAATATTTTAGAATACTTAGTACTAGTTTGTTTTTCAACAAATCGTTATTATTGTGATTTTAACAGTGATAATCTTTATAACATTATAATTATTGTTAACAAAATAACATATTTTATTATAATTGTAGGTACGTATATAAAAAGATTGACCTGTAACGCATATCACCAATTATTCATCTATAATATAGTTTGTTTTAAACTTGGACATAATTTTATTGTTTGTTGTTGTTATTATGTCATTTAATTAAAGAGTGTAATTTATGGTACCTAACTAAAAATATACCACAAAATATAATTTGATATCATCTTAACAAAACAATAAATGAATCCATGGCACAACTGGTCGTGCAATGCAGTTGGTAAAAAGCACAAATTATATAGTAATGTACAAGTAGTCCAAAGGGCCGACGAGCATCATCAGTCATAAATTAGACATATTTTTCTTATGTTAACTGTCAAATTATTTACTAAATAAACTATCCAAAACTTAAGATAAGTCGATAGATAAACCGACCGGCAAATCATTTAAATTATTGTAGTGTTGCGAGATGGAACTGTAATACTTTGACATTTTATTATTGATAGGTGAACAATTAATTTGTAGCAAAATATTTTTCTTATTTTGAGTTAATAAAACACAAATTGTGGAATCATATTTTTTTTGTACTTTTATTTGGCCTGTTTCACAATCATATAAAGTAAGTTCTGACTTCTATAATTTTACATTTTTAATAACCCCACTGTCAAATATCACGTTGTCTTGTATCTAATCTATACTATATAAGCTCAGGAACTACTGGACCGATTTAGACAATTCTTAGACCATTAGAAAGCTACAACGGGTGCTGCCAGTGGGATGGGTCTGCTCTTGTCTGATTGTGTTAAAATGTGTTGAGATATTTATATTTTTGTTTCAATTTTATAAATTCTATGTTATTTATGATGTTTTGAATTGAGAACGTGGCACTGCTTGATCAGAATAAATAAAAATAAGTAATGTTCTCCAATTATTGTAATTAAGTATATGAAAGCCATTATTATTATTATTTTTAATTTACTTTAAATACGCTTTATGATTATGACCCAGCTGATGCGTCTTCCAGTAACATTGTAAGTTGCGTCTTATATTAATGCACTTTTATCTTTTTTTTTTTTTGTTTTTGCCATTGTATTTTTTATATTTATACACTTTTACATAAGTACCTCACTCAAACGTTTCTTCGGCGGTGTCGTGTGAGGCGGGTCGTTACGTTCCCTAAAATATGGTTGAGCGAAGCGATGGCTGGTTCATGCGTCATGCTCGTGAACGGGTGCCGCCAGCGGAAATGGGTCTACTTCAGTCTGCTTGTCTTAACGTTGTGCTTAGATATTAAATATTTTCATCTAAAATAAATTACTATCGACCTGTATGATGTACGTCACAACTTGCAGTACAGTAACCTTGTAATGCGAGAAATGTTAAATGTAAGTCCTTCCTTACGAGTTGAAAATTGTTTACGGTTAGGATAACCATAAAATGTAATATTATAATTAGTATTTTCTTTTGTGATAGAAATTGACCTTAAGCTCACTTTTCAATTTGACGACTCTGTATGAAATAAAACAGGGAGAAAAAAATAGCCCTTGACGAGTTTCTTGCCGGTTCTTCTCGTTACAAGGTCTCCCGCCGTAGGGTTTGTGAACCGATGGCGTAGCTTCTTTGACGTTCGTAAGTGCTGGTACAGCCTAGACTGAATAAATGATATTGAATTTGAATTTGAATTTACATTTCTCCCGAGTAACATAGTCTATATTTTATCCCGATATTTTCAAGGGAACGGGCACCACGCGGGTAATACCGCGAGGATCCTCTAGTACTATAATAATACTACATTGACAGTCCAGGCCTCCCTGACCGAGCCCTTGGGGCCTACCGAGTAAAAAATATGGATATCTCCCACCAAATTGCCAAGAAATTGCTTGTTACCTTAAGTTCTAAATCTAATAGGTAGTTCTAAACTTCATATACAAGTTTATTTTCAAATTAAAATAGAATGTTTCCACCACAATAGAGAATTTAATGTCAAAGTATACTGTGGTCACTTCGTCAGAATGCCGATCCTTTAAAAACAAACTGGGAAATATTTGTCTGCGCAAATCTGAATAGCTTGGCCATTTTACCGTATTATGAAGGCACCTCATTTAATTTCAACATATTTAACCTCATTTTTTATGTAAGTTTTTGTTTATAAAGCTAGTTATCAATAATTCATGTAGTTGTCACCTGTAAATTAAGGTTTCAATATGTTATAAATGGCAATATGTCTGTTTTTGTTGATATTTTAGTGTTAATCTCGTTGTTGACAAAATTCCAAATAAATAAAATAAATAAGTACGGTGTCCGCAAAAAATACTACTTGGTCACCCTAACTCAATTTTCATACAAATTTCAATCTTGAATTGTATCGTAAATACTGCACTGATTGGTTCCGGGTAAAGATAGATCCTCAGTGACGGAAATTCTCTTTACTGTGAATTGCTTTTTAACATTCGTAACGCAAAATTCACGTAACGTAACGGCTTCAAAGATGGGCCACACAGTGTGACGGTATGAAATATAGTTTTCGCTTTTTCATATTGATGCCTTGTTATTTGAACGAATTTCATGTGTTAAATGCTGTCACATATCAAACGTAACGCTGGTAGAATGTTTCGTTTGGCTCCAAACGGAATGATTATTGATATTTTGGCAATTGAAAATTTGACCACACGGTTCTGTATGTACCATGTTTAAACGTCGATTTTATGAGATCTGTTCTATTTTAAACGATGCTCGAGTGTTAAATCTTATTTATTTTTGCGTCACTGACGATCTAGGGACGAAAACTGGACTTTCGTTCGCTAGTTTTTGTTATTTCCAGCATCCATAATCTTAAGCGTCATCCCGTGAGGCCCATCTTTAAATGCCAATAATTCTTAAACGCTTGCGTTACGAATGTTTTGAATACCGAAATAAGACATTATTTATCCGGCACTAAAGGTTTTTATAGCACCCAAGGTGAAAGGTGTAAGGTACACACGGGGTGACTGTAATCACATATCGATTAGGCACGGTGTGCGCGGACGCACAATGTCGGACAGATCAAAATGGCGACGACGCTACTTCCGCCGGAAGCGGCATTATCTGCGCCCGTTCAAGCGCGGCCGGTCGTGGTCCAGTGCAGTGATTCTGTATCTAATCTGTTTATTATGCGGCGGGTGCAAGTGATGTCTTGTTAAGGTGGTTTAATCTTATATCCACAATAGGACTCAAGCTGTGGTAATAAACAACTACGTCTCCAGTTCGGTAAAGGTCCCGAGTGGGGACCAGGGTTCCCTGCTTGGGCTGTTCCTTTTTATCGCTTATCTTAACGATATAAACACTTGCTTACGATCCTGTAAAGTATTATGTTTCGCGGATGATATGAAGATCATTTCGACTATTAGATCTGCTGGTGATGCTTCCGCTTTACATGACGATTTGAACTACATAGAGTCATATTGCAAGATCAACAGTCTCGACCTAAACCTGCTTAAGTGCTCCGTCGTTACTTTTAGTAGAAACATCACTTACAATTGTCGGATTGCAGACATTGCATTGCAGACTTCCAAGGCACGATATATCATGGGACATGTGTTACATGACTCCAAGTTAACTTTTAAAAATCATGTAGACAATATAATAGCTAGAGCCTCCAAGACTTTGGGATTTGTATTACGCTGCTCCAGAGAATTCCTAAATGTCAAACCTTAAAGATTTTATACTGTGCTTACGTTCGAAGTATAGAGTATGCTTCGCAAATTTTAAATCCTTCTTATGATAAATTTTAATTAGAAAAATCCTTGTTATGCTACTTATTTAGAACGGATCGAACGCAGACAAATAAAATTCGTAAAGCATTTATGTTACCGAGCAAAGATCTCATATGACTCTGATAATTATGAGGATTTCTGCAGAAAATTCCACTTTTTACCTTAAGCTAAAATAGCTGATATAGCTTCTCTAATTAGGATAGGAACCGGAATGATCGACTGTCCGGACTTACTCGACCGGCTTGATTTTAATATACCTCGAAGTAGTCGTCGTTTGGTACCATTCCATCTACCTCTATGTA
Source organism: Chrysoteuchia culmella (assembly GCA_910589605.1). Taxonomy (NCBI): domain Eukaryota; kingdom Metazoa; phylum Arthropoda; class Insecta; order Lepidoptera; family Crambidae; genus Chrysoteuchia; species Chrysoteuchia culmella. The sequence goes on from OU342651.1 coordinate 22,380,726, forward strand.
ACACGCATTCCAGGCAAAAGAGCTTTATCTATCGAGCGACCAAAGAACTGAATGAGTTATCAAAGATCCATATTCTTGATGTATTTAATACTTACTACTGTCCGAATCCGAACGGCGAGGACGTTAATAAGCAACCATTTCTTTTTAAACTATTAAGCTAGCCTTAGCTCCCTGTTTATGTTATTATTTTTTTGTTTAACATAGTCAACTCATACATAGTCGTTTTACATCTTGTACTAACACAATTTATTATTTTCTTATAGTTAATACTAATCATAGCTCATTTTTCACTGTATCTTGTTGCTATAAGTGTGAATCTGTTATTGGCTTGCATGTTTCCACATTGTATTTTATATAAGTATGTTAAGCTGTTGATTCACCGAATGATAAATTGATGTTGTTTGTATGTACTGTTTATTTACCATCCGAAGAAAACAAAAAAAAAATAGAGGGAGGATCCTCCGTTTGCAAATAGCTTATAATGAAAATCGCTATTAATTCATCATCCTCAACCATTTGACGACCTGTTTGGCGCAGGGGTACTAACCGCACCTACTGCGCCAGAGGTCCCAGGTTCGATACCCGGACAAGATAAATATTTGTGTGCATAAACATGTCTATTTGTCTTGGTCTAGATGTTTAATATGTATATTATGTATGCATTTACAAAAAATATATAAGCATCTTTATCCGTTATGATAGGTACTAGATCCATAACACAAGTTCATCATGATACTTAACGTGGGCTAGATAATTGGTGTGATTGTATGGAAATATTTTAATTTAATATTTATTTATTTATTTTACTGTGCCTACTTCTGGATCAGTGCCCTTCCCTTATGGATGGATAAGACACATGGGCCATGATGACCCACCACACGGGCACAAGGAGGATTGGTAGGTTTAGCGACTGCAGATACAGCGGGGACTAACGGCTTTTTACGTGCCTTCCGTAGTAGGTACGACGGGGCTGGAGATAATACATTTGTGATATCCCATCCTGTGACCGACCATAGCGAAAGTACAATAGTAGGCCCAGCGTGCGAACCACTGCGCCACCGAGCCCCTCTGTAGCTAATACACCTTTACAGCTGCCGTGGTCACGGGATGACTCATCCCGTGACCACGTTTCCCGACTCATCCCGTCGGGAAAATCAAAAACCCCCTAAAAAACCTAAAAATACGGACAATTACAACTTAGTTCGTAGAATATAGCGCGTTTGATATCCGTAAAAGTTGTTTTATTTCAATGAACAGTGCGCGCCAAAACATAAGATGTAATATTAGCAAATTCATAAATGAGACATTTTTTCTAGTTAATACTATTTAAATAAGTCGCGTTAAATTCCAGGGTCACGTTGGTTACATAATAATATTAAGTAAAGAGGCTGCATTAAATAATTATTCAATTTTAAAACATTGTCAAGATGCGAAATTGCGAAGGTATATTTACTTAATTAGCTCATCATCCCATCTTGTTACCTTACATTAAGTAGGACTAAAGAAAATCGTAATGAGGGAGGTAGGTATAGGTAGAATCTGTTCTAGTATCAAGAGTAGTCTTCATAATTCTAGATAAATATCTTCGTCAGTTTTTGTCACTCGGTCCATGTCCAGTAACATCACATCGTCTCGACCTCATCCAATACTTCTCCGACAGTTAGGTTCATATCAAATTCCATGAGACGTTCAATTCCAATCTGAGTCTAACATTCGGAGACGTTCCCGAAAGCGGAAGTATGCATTGTCACTGTCACACTTCAGAATGGACAAAGACAAAGCACAGCATTCGAATCCGATTCCGTTTTCGAACGGTTGTGAATCAGGGTGCGTGAGTGTGGTAATTACATGATAGAATCAAACAAACCGTCGATAACATGTTAATAGCAGACAAGCGGAAGGTCCGCGCGCATTCGGCTGTGACGCGCTCCTAGCAAAAACAAGTAATTGTACGGAAAGCCCTCAATTGACACTCGTGTACAGTAAATCACTGTTTTTATTATAACAACTATTGTTTATAATTTTTAATCAAGTAAATATACTAGAAAAAAGCAACTTGTCTCATGTCGCCCTGACGGGACTCGAACCCGCATCCTTGGGAATCCGGCCCAATGCACTACCTACGAAAACACGTTGAAATTGTCTAGTATATTCACCTTTTTTCTACGGTGTTGGCCACCGTCGTTTCATCAATGAGAGAAATATATCCTCGCATTCGAAAGAAACATCTAATAAAAAAAAACTATTGTTTATTTTGAAAACAATCTTTATTTACAAAATATTAGCTTAAGTCCTTGAATATAGCACTACCTACCTATTAGTGCTTGAATATAGCACTTAAGCTAATATTTTCCGAAACTAGTTTTTCATTGGTTCTGTTAAAAAACTTGCGCTATTATTCATTTTAACAAAATCAACGCTGTTTTTTAGCTTGTTTTACATAAACCTCAGCTAAAACTAAAAAATATAAAGAAGCTTCAGTTTTTTATGCTCATTCGGACTTGGTTTATAATTATAAGAAATTATTTGTTATTATTACCTACTTAATGGTTCATCACAATTCACCTTGACGTATTATTTGAGTGGGTAGATAATTCTTAATAAGTTGACGGAAATAGTCCATTACAGGATATTACTTTTGATGACATGAATAATGCTAATAAATAATTGTATAGGTAGTGATAGAAAACCATGTAGTTAGGGAGGCATGTCTATTATCATAGGTTCGATCCCGACCCGTGGTGCCTAGCATTCATAAGATGTGTGATATTAATTTGTACTTGCTAGTAAATAGGTTCGATCCCGACCCGTGGTGCCTAGCATTCATAAGATGTGCGATATTAATTTGTACTTGCTAGTAAATTGGTTCGATCCCGACCCGTGGTGCCTAGCATTCATAAGATGTGCGATATTTATTTGTACTTGCTAGTAAATAGGTTCGATCCCGACCCGTGGTGCAGCATTCATAAGATGTGCGATATTAATTTGTACTTGCTAGTAAATATTCAACTATATAATTCTTCAACTGGTAACTGGCAACTGAATAGCAACAATGTACTTTCACAGGAAGACAACACGAAGACGCAGAACACAATGTCCATCAAAATACTAGCTGGGATAGCTGGTCGAGAGTTCGAAGTTTTGAACCCAAGCCTGATGTAATGAGGCAGGATCACGACGATAAGCGTGATCGGTCGTTATATAGTTAACTCTATACTATAACCAATTAGTTTAGCAAGCGGTGCACTCTGTATCTTTACTGATTATGATTTAGGTACTTGTACTATTTAGTATTCTGTGGTATGATTTAAGTAAGTTGTAGTATGAGTATATTTCACGCAATTTTGATCACGCTTCGATATATCTCTAGAGCGTAGAGGAGTCATGAAGCATGAATCCTCCTCCGAAGAAGAAGAAATCCTAACAAACAATTTTCCTGTCCTATTATAGGTACTTGTACTATTCATTCATCTTAAGGTCCTCACGTTGGTGTGTCAAGGCTTGTAACGCTTCGTTGATTACCATTTACTTAACAATATAAACATTGTCATTAGAAGCGTGGAAGTGCACTTCCACATTCAGACTTATCGTCTTTCTACATCAGCACCTACATCACCAAGTATTTTAAAAAAACAACAGGTTGCACTTTGGGAGTGCCGGCAGAAGTGAAAACCGCTAAACGAAAATAATGATCAAAATCCATTATATCTTGACCACAACTTGTTAAAAATTTAATGAAAACGGAGAGCAACTTGATTTGGCCGAGGTCTTTATATAATAGTTGTTATTAACTAATATATGTTACGTAGACCTTTCAAGTGTGAGACTTTATTTAATTTGAAATAGGTCAACGGTAAATGAACTTACGAATTTTCGATCAGAGTCACGTGTCCTGACGCGACTTTCACATTTTTTTACCCATTCCAAAAATTTAAAACTCTGATGTGCTCAACGCCGCCTAAAGAAGTTTTTAGTTAAAAAAAAACGTCTTCGATCGAAAACATTATAAGCTAAGTCAACTGTAAAATATCGATGACAATGTGAAACACGAACACGAAAATATGATGTAACTTAACAGGTGAAATTAATATCTGGCTACGCGTAACGGTCATGGGTTCATAAAACCGTAAAGATGACTGGAGCATATTTCATATTTTTTCGGTACCTCGGGCAAACCTTTAAAATCAATTTACCGCTTACGATCATGACGAATTAATTAAAATATAACTCTTACTGTCGATATTTCTCGATTTTAGGAAGCTGTAAGTATATCTTCAACTGGGCCGATGGGACTGTATCAAGAACTGAGGTGTACCAATCAACTGAGGTTGAATTCATGGGTTCAATATTTAATTGGGACCAAAATTGTAATGAACTTTTGTGATTGTTCCGTGTGAAATATCCGTAACACAAATATTCGAGCTAATATGTATGAATCTGAATAATGTAACATCATATATGATGTTCATGAATTTCCTAAGATCCGTTCTATCTCTTTACGAATTTTCTTAGTTATGCAGAGGTGACAGACACACAAACGGAGTTACTTTCGTATTTCCAGTAAGGAAGGCCCGCAGTTCAAAGTTGCATCCTTAAAATCTTCAACACCTTTCTCAGTTAAGCCAATTTTCCCCTACTAGTTAGTAACTCTATGGTATAGTAAAATGTTTATTGAAAAACATTGCAAAAAACATTGTTCTTTTATAATTTAGGTAACAACAACCGAATACGCAAATATAACAAACACTTGAAGCAGCTTTCCAGCAGCGGAGACTTCCCATTTAAAACCAATTTAATCTCTATACTTATGATAAATTTTAAATAGAAAAATATTGGAAAAAAACAACTCGGCCACAAGTGAATTCTCAGATGGGACTCGAACCCACGACCTTTGGAAATCCGGTCCAATGCGCTAACCACTGAGCTACCGAGTCTAAATATAAAAATAGCATTGAAAAATGCAAAAAGTCAACTGGCTGGGAACGGAATTACCTTTATAAGAACAACCTGACATTTTTCTTTTTGAAACCTGAAAATCTCGTCAAATCCATTATCACTGTGACTTCACGGCAATGCGAGTACATGACAAATAGCCAGCACATCACACTAATTGCCTTGGCCCGCCATCGCGGTGACAATCACGCATCGTCCTATTGTCCGAATGAAGTACTTATGACTGTCATTTGTTATTTTCTGATTTTCAATTATTTTGAATTTCCATGGAAGTTGTAAGAATAAATTAAATTTTTCATTGAAGAAAAAAAGATATAACTTTTATGTCACGTTACCTTTGAAAGTTTAGGAAAATCTACCTCCGTGGTGGAGAGGTACGTGAGTATACAGGTTGCAAGGTGTGCAAATGTGTAGAAATATATACAGGATGGAAAAAAACTACCTTGAATACTTTATGTTTGAAAAGAAACACAACTGCATTGAAATATTTAAAAAAAATACGCTTCCCACACCCAGGAATCAAACCAGCTAAAATCTGTAAAAATAACATTCTGTACATTTATACCATCATTCGATAGGGTCAATCAAAAGAATCACCTCTCACTAACAAACATAGTAAATTAAATTAAAGGAACAACATGAAAACTTAACTTATAACTCAGTGGGACGGATAAAGCACTTTTATTCAAGGCTCTTTTGAAAAATGTACAATAATTATTTGTTATGCAAGGCTGGAAAGTTGGTTATTTAGCGGCGAGTTACCTCTATTGAAATCTGAGCAAGTGAAGGATTCTAGGATTGAACGACGAGCGTAGCGAGAGGTTCAAAGATTGAATCCTGAGCGAAGCGAGGATTTCAAAGGTACAAGTCGCTAAAAACTTTTCTGCCGAGCACAAGTTGCGCTCGGAAGTCGCTGCGCAACACACAATTTTTTTCACCTCACAACAGCGAGGAATATTTTATGGTTGTTTCCGCGGTCAACTTCCGGTAAAAAAATCTTTAAACATAAAGTTTAATCTAAATATACCTTATTCTCGTTGTTTTAATTATATAAAAAAAACTAAAATAATAAAAAGGGAGTATTATAGTCAATTCAAAGTTATTTAAAGTGGGAATATATTGTTACTTATTAATTAGAATAAAAACGATTCCGTAAATATTGACACTGACATGAGGTACAAGTCAAAGACAATTTAAAAATAAAGATTTATGTCACAGTCCGAAATCCAATTATAGGTTGTGTAATCTCACCCAGCCTAATATAAAATTCTTATAACAAATAGTTTAATCTTATTGTTATTGTTTTTATGATTCAATGAACTTAAATAATATAATAAAACCAAAACGGAGTATTATAATTAATTTAAAGCTATTTAAAATAAATCAAATATAACAAAAAAGTCAATAGTGCGATTCGGAACGCATTATGACATATTTCTAAGTATTAAATTAAAAAAAGTACTTTGCCGCGCTAGGCCGCAAAAAGCGGCTAAACTGATTGACAAAACCTCCTTTTCAGAGCGTGTGAGGTGAAAAAATCATTAAATGCCGTTTTGTTTCTTTTAAAAAATAAAGGAATGTTTCCTTTCAGTATAATGGGCTAACTAAAGGATTTAAAGTAGTTCCTCTCCAGGGCCCATAGATTTTTCCACATTGTATAAACGTCCATGACTCAGGTACAAAATGCTTGTATTCATCATACAAACATTTGCCCTTACCGGGATTCGAACCCAGGACCTCAGAGTTGGCGACACCTTGAAACCGGCATACCACTCTACCACGGAGATCAATCAAAATTAACATTACCTACCAATCATGTATCGTTTACTTCTTACAGGATCGAACCCGCGATCGCAAGTGTTGTAGAACTAAACAAAAACTTAATCCCCTGCCTCCTGATTATGTAACTTGTTTCTCTCAACGTTTGATTGAAAATGCAGTCACATTGCTGCTTTATTAAAAATTAATGTGACAACTATCTAACTACAGCAGCAATGTAACTGAACTATCAATAAATTTCAATCAAAATCTGTTAGCAACAGAGTTAGATAATCAACTGGCTGGTAACACAATACAATTATCCACTTACCTTACTCGTCTAATTATTAATTCGCGATTTCTTAGAAAGGCTTAATTTATCATCACTAAAAATTTATAACCAACAAATTACTTACCTACTCAACAAGTAAATCCGATATATTACGAGATCACACTAATCGGCTACATCTTCATCAGCTTCAAAAGTTACAATAACTTTTAAGTAAGTATTAAAATTTATTTTCACTCACAATAAACAAAAATCAAGAGCTCATTGGTAAAACGCTCAACACTACATTAAAATATCCGCGCTCCTCATATTGTACCACAATAATTTAAACTTGTAAAAAAAACTATGTTCCAAAATTTTTATTAAAAAAAAGCAATTTTGGCGCGTAACACTATGGGCGCAGAGACGGCGCGCCATCCAGCCAGTAAAACCGCGGTAAATGTTTGCGCCCGCCGCGATGCTACGCCGACAGCGGAAGAGGCGTTTAGTTTGCGTATCATTGTCCGTGCCCGTGGACAATACTGTGGACCAAAACAATAACTATAATTTGATGGGTTATAAAATGATACGCTTGATGTGGCGTCAATGTACCGCCTGTATCGAAGTTATCACAAAATTTTCCTGCTTTTTTTGTAACGTAATTGAGCTCGCTCGGCCAATCATGTAACTGCGATGTCTTTATAAATGAATGTTATCATTGTCAGATTTTGATTTTTTGATGAGTCAGAATTGTATAATTCTCGCCACCTCGAACCTAATTTTGTCACGCGCAAAATTTTATCGCTTTATAAATCCAAAACTTGATGGTTTTTTGAAGTGTCAAATGTACATTTATATAGTTTAACGTGTTTTTCAAGGTTTATCGTCGGTACAAAAGATTTAATGAAAAATAAAAATCGTGATGGAAATTCTTGTCGTGGGATTGACCGAGGTGCCTAGCAAAACAGTAAATAAAACAATAGAACCTATTCCAAATAGTCTTCCTTTATTTGAAAGCTTAACTCGTGTGTTGAATAGTTTCGTTATCAGTGAGCAAAGCCCATAGACTTTATCTTGCAATGTGGGTCGCGTGCGGGACAGAATTAAAAAGCTATTAACAAGTTCCTAGGCGCGTTACACGTTGCCACGTGATTCACAAAGATAACAAAGTTTAGTGGTTAGTAGATACCTTCCTACTTACACTTGGAAACATTTCGACACCTTTGAATTTTTGGAATCTACTGAATTTAAGGACGTATGCAGCTGAATCCGATCGTCAGGCCCACTTTTTGTTGCATTTTCTCAGAAAGTTCTCATAAATTCCATCTATTGATACTTTTATTTAATTAAAAATCTTTTATTCTATTCAGTTACATTGCAATTTTTTCATACCGTGGATAACTAAGAACTTACTGTAAGTACCTACTTTTAATTGCAATAACTAACTCTACATGCAAACATAGAGCTATTAAAAATAGGCAACAAAAAGTTTACTACACAAATGTGAAATATACCTAAAATTAAAAGCTTCCCTAATCTCCTAAAACTACACCTCTACTAAGTATTAAAGTGAAAAAATGCGAAATCAAATTAAAAGATTCCGTAACACATTACTCTCGGGAGCAAAATGTTAGAAAAATCGAAAACTTCCAATCGAACCCTGTGAACACAGAAAAAGACTGATCTTTCGGAAAAGGTTGTCCCTAGAGGTTCAGCATGAAGGTCTAAAACGTGCGTCAAAACGATTTTCTTCCTGAAACTGAAAGATATCCCTTGGGATTCAGGAGTCCATTTACGGTTAACGATTTTTATTGGACAGTGAAAAGTCTAATAATGTATGTCTTACGTATGTTGTATATGTCGCAGGATAATTAGATAAATTGATTTTTTGCAAAAATCCTAGGGATATTGCAAAAACACGGATAATTAGACAATGGTGTTGTGATTTCTCAATCCTACTGAGAAAGGATAAGATTTTCGCGAAAAACTGGTTGCTTTAGTAAGATTGCGAAAAGAATCGCTGGCTATTATGAAATAAGAACACTGATTGGCTGGTCGGACCGCCGTCCAAAACAACATCTTCTCTGATTGGTTGACGACTTGACGTTTCAAATGTCAATCCATTCTCTCATCTCTCCATCCAACCAATCAGAATAAGAGTTAGCAAGCAAGCAAAAATTAAGCCAATCAGAATAAAGAATATCCAATGTTACTAAAGCAACCCGTGTTTTTGCAAAAACCCTATCTTTTTTTAGTAAGATTGGGAAATGTCAACACTATTGTCTAATTATCCGTGTTTTTGCAATGTCCCTAGGATTTTTGCGAAAATTCTATTTATCAAATTATCCTACGACATATATATGTCGCAGGATAATCAGATACATCGTTTTTTTGCGAAAATCCTAGAGATATTGCAAAATTATTATTATTATTATTATTATTATTATTATTATTGTATTGTTTTTGTGTATGTTTTACCTGTTCCAAATAAACTCTTTCTATTCTATTCTATTCAATAGAGCACAAAGGCGGTAAAAAAAAAGTTTGTACACGTAATCTAACTGAGGACATTGAAATAAGAAATAAGTAAGAACTGCGTTATTTGTGGTAAACTTTAATTATGACAGCAGATCTCTACAGTTATCCAGCACTTTTAGTAAATTGTAGAAGGAAAATAAAAAGAATAGAAGATTGAGAATTAGTATTAAAGTTCTTATGAAAGTTTACGATCCGTGTGGGTGTTTAGTTTGCTACACGGAGGGGAATTACACTGAAAGTTCGCTATTTTATTGGTTCCTCATACGTTTTAATTTCCCAGGAAATTTTCCTAAAGTAAGACAAATTGAACCAAAATCATTTTAAAACGGAAAACTGCAGACAGAGTTATTTTTATGGAACTAAAATTAAAATGTAAGAAGGTTTAGGATTTATCATGTATACCTACTGTGGAGACTGAAGATCGTATATTATTTATATCCACCACAAATAATCGAATTTCTATAGATGCATAGGCAAGATATGACACAAAACGCAAAATTAAGCTTTTTATATGCAAATACATTCATTAAATTTTTATTAAGTGAAATACGTAGGAACTTATTCTGTTTAGCTCAGCAGTAATTCTGTCTTTTTTTATTTTATTTTTTTAGTATAAAAGTAGTTATGCTTTGTATTTTTATATTTTGTTGTTGCTTAGCATCACACTGTCTCATAAACTTTTTATTTTTTTTAAGTAACTTGTGGTTAACGTCTTTGACTGCATATTTGTTTAAGTTACCTAAGAAAATATGATTTAAACCCTTATATGTAATATGTAGTTGTTTGTTGACCCAAATAAAGAGAAAAAAAAAAATAATACATCCACAGGCAAGTTTTTATAAACTTTAGAATTACGTACATCTTATGTTTTGGCACGCACTGTTCATTGAAATAAAACAACTTTTACGGATATCAAACGCGCTATATTTCCACGAACTAAGTTGTAATTGTCCGTATTTTTAGGTTTTTTAGGGGTTTTTTGATTTTCCCGACGTTTCGGCACCTTTACAGCTGCCGTGGTCACGGGATGACTGGCTACTTATAAGTCTAGGTAGTTCGTGGAAATATAGCGCGTTTGATATCCGTAAAAGTTGTTTTATTTCAACTTTAGAATTTTTGAAGGTTTGCCTACAAAATAACTCAGCGCGATCGGTCTATAATGTCTCCGCACTACAAGCAGGCCGCTACACCGCTATTGCTGGCTGGTTTTGCTTTTATAAAAATTAAGAAAAGGGAGGCCCGTCGTGCGTAGATTTGGACGGTCGCCTTGTCAAATAAATCGATTATAAATTGTAAAATTAACTTGTGTTAGTTCTTGCTTAGTGCTTATTTACATCTAGAATTACGTCCCCGTCACAGTACCTATAGGGTTCCTCAAAATTTACTTGACTATTACTTATAACAAATGCAAAAATATTTTTTTCTTATCCGTCTGTTAGATGCAAAGATAATGTCGAAGAAGATTCAGATTAAAAGATTGTCACTAATTGAACGGTCATTCCCGAAAAAAAATAGGTCTGAAATATATACTTAGTCCTCAGATTCTACCAGAAATCGCAGATTTACAAATTTCTATCAGGGTTTTTTATCAGGTGGCGTAGGCGTAGCTTAAATTGCTTTCCACTTTTTGTAGGCACCGGCACCGTAGCGCTCTGAAACTTGCAGATATCAATCGACACTGGAAGTTTGGCCATTACTCCTCGGACTATCTATCGTGACGTTATTAATCTAACACCGACTTTAAATTAAACCAAAGTAACTAGGTAATTTATGATTTTTAAGTTTTGGATTTTCAATGCGATTTTTATAATTATGATAAATAAAATAAATATAAATATTTCCATACAATCACACCAATTATCTAGCCCACATTAAGTATGATGAAGAACTTGTGTTATGGATACTAGATAACGGATAAATATACTTTTTTTTTTTAATATATACATAATATACATATTAAACACCCAGACCAAGACAAATAGACATGTTCATATGCACACAAATATTAGTCTTGTTCGGGGATCGAACCCGGGACCTCTGGCGCAGAAGGCGGCGTTAGTACCCCTGCGCCAAACATGTCGTCATAAATTGATGAAAATTTTTTAATAGAAAAATATCGGCAAAATCGGCTTGGCCTCTAGTTATTAGACAAGACTCGAACCTGCGACCTTTGGGTCGGCCAATGCTCTAACCACTGTAGTGCTCGGTAGCTCATCGGTTAGAGCATTGCCAATATTTAGTCAAGTAGGAAATTCCGGAAAGAAATCAACGAAAAATTTTATGTTTTTCGTAATTTGGTTGTAGGTATTTTTTAACTAATTTTAATGCTTGTTACTACTTACTTATGTATTCTTTACAACAACATTTTAACTTAATTTATTTGAACCATAAGTTTACTCCAAAATAGAGATGAGGTTCTTAATTTTACGGGGTCTTAACAAGCGAGCTGTGATAGCAATATTGCAAGATAGATAGTGGGCGCTAGTTACTACCCGTCCAACACAGGCGCATGACAGCTTTGAAAAACATAAAACAACTTACTATAAACTAAAACTTCAAGAAGCTAATTTCTACTTATGGTAAATTTTAAATAGTACCTAAAATATTAACTCTGCCACTAGTGAATTCTCAGACGGGAATCGACTTCACTTGTGGCCGAGTTAATTTTTTTCAACATTTTTTATTTATACTTATGGTAAATTTTAAAATTTACCATAAGTATAAAAATAGCATTGAAAAATGCAAAAATTACGAAATCATAAAAAAAAGCTAATTTCTATCAGTTGATCACTTTAATCAATCAGATAAAATAAGGTAAATGCAATTAAGAGATCATGGTCCTGTCATGCGCCTAGTTATGTCCATGGACGTGTAGTACACGCACAGTAACATCAATAACATTATAATACCTAAGCTTCATCTTTTGACGGCGCTGGTAGGGGAGATGATGAGGTAGTTTATTTACATTTTATTTTGGCAAGTTTGGCACATTTAATAAATAGAGTGCGTTTCATCCTATGTTCCCTTTTTTGTTAGGTTGGTACCCCGTCAAGAAAGCGCGAATGTGTTGGAAACATCAAATCAAAACCATTTTTTTTTCACCGCTTTCTAATGCTTTGAGCATGATTTTAGCATAGAATCCAAAATTTTAAAATCTGCATCAAATTATAATCTTAAATTAACACCTTTTGACTGAAATCGACCTAACCTAACCTAACCTAACCTACCTACAGTAGCGGCGCTAGGCGTCGGCGACGTCGGCGACCGCCGACGGCCTCGCGCCTCGCAAAAAAGTTTCAACTCACAATATTCACACTCACAGTTCCAGTCAGTAGTCAGTACAGCTTCAGCTGAGAGAATCTTCACAGAGTTAAAATTGATTAAGATTTACTTGAGAAGCACGATGAGCCAAGAAAGACTATCTGCGTTATCAGTTTTATTAGCGGCTAGTCTTAGCTATAGCATATACCTAATCCTGAAAAAATCAGTGAGGCTATTTGTGTAATTTTGCCATCATTTGATTAACAATAAAACTTCTTTACATATAAGTACATTAGTTTTTAATTCGGCTCACGTACTTTAACGTTTTCTTTTTGACTGGGAAATAAAAGGGGCCTCGCAAACCTGATGTCGCCGACGTCCACGTGTGGTCTAGCGCCGCCACTGCCTACCTACCTAACAAAAAAGGGAATATAAGATGAAACGCGTTACAGAGGGTATTATCACAGTCTATATATTTCCCGTATTATGTTAAATACTTAATCCTTTCGATAGATGACAATTAAACAGGTGTAAATTTCGATCAAGTTTAATAGTTAACTCATTTGCAAAAACAAGTTTGTATCTATAAATAAGAAAATATACTAGAAAAAAGCAACTTGTCTTGTGTCGCTCTGACGGGACAAGTTGCTCGACATGAAAGGAGTTGCTTCTTTTTTGTATATTTTCTTATTTAATATTATCACTTATAAAATTGCATTGTAAAATGCAAAACTAAAAAATATATGTTTGTTATTTTTCCTCTTTTATATGATTTTTTAAAGTCTTGATAGCTTAGTGGTTAGAGCATTGGACCGGTTTTCCAAAGGTCGTGGGTTCGAGTCCCATCTGAGAATTCACTTGTGGCCGAGTTTTTTTTTATATTTTTCTATTTAAAATTTATCATAAATTATAAGTTTGTATCATTTCCCCGGGCCATGCAATCAGAAGGTTCGTGTTCCGGGGCAGTTAGACGAATTAAAGCTGTTCGGCTCCCATTTACACCCACACGCTATTACCTGTGTAATCCCGCGGTAATCGCCTTTTAATACCGACTCCTTCTGTAAATGTTTATATGAAGTCTTCCAAGTTTCCCGAAAACGTGAAAGTAAACTGGTTTGTTCAAACTATATTGGTATTTGTATTCAGCATCAGGTTAACGTCTCTTTGACGCGCAGGGGTACTAATCCTAAATGCAGCGCCTGGGGTTGTGGGTTCGATCCTCACCCGGGGCAAGTACTCGTATTTATATGTCAGATATATTTATTTTTAAAAACCTGCTATTAAGTTTCAATGTTCGAATTATAGTCAATGACTCAGTGTTTGCAACTTGATCACTCCGCTAAAACACAGTTCAGCAGCACACTATCATTTCATCGAAAAAAAGAAAGAAAATATTTTATGATATAAGGTGAATTTATTGTAGCTAGCGCATCTCCGAAACTGGCTAGACAAAAGATTTTTGAAATTCCTTTTACTATCGCCTAAAGTAAACAAACCAACTCCCTCAAATGAAGCTATTACTAAGAAAAAATATATTATGTGCCTTGGGCCCGTGGTTGACATAGAATATAAAGTGGTTATTAGAATGTATTATTTAAATACACTACAATTCCCTAGTTTCTTTTATAATTTCTACTTTTTATATGGTATATTCTTATAAGTATGTTACCTATCTACATCAGGGTAAAAATAAAACATTCCATTATCTTAAATATCACTTTATTCCTATGTACATATAGTTCAAATTACATTAGTGCGATTGGGTTCTTCTTTCCATTTGCAATATTTGGGGGTTAATGCATTTCTAGCTATAAGTCGCGCCACGAAACACAAGTTAGCTGGAGCTGCTAAAGAAGCGCAGTGTCTAGTTTTTGTATCATTATTTTTATGTTTAATAATAATGATCATCAGTCATTTGTAGTCCACTGTAGCATTTAATAATAATAGAATTATATTGTATGTAGACACTTTCTTTGTCTCGTCGCACTTATGTCAAGATTCGTGGCGCGACCTGTACATGTTTTTACTAAACATCGACTCGACAAAGGTTGCGTCTCTACTCAGGTGGTGCTGAAAGGACTGTGTTTTTCACAAAACTCAAGAAAGAGGTTAGATTAGAAGGAGCGTGTTACGAGGTCAGCACCTACAAAACGTACTCACCTTGCCATTATATTGTACAAAGGAAACTAAACCCCCTGCCTCTCGGTGGTAACACGTTACTAATTCTAACGTCTTTTTTGTGTTCTTTGGTGTTTTCGTACATTCGAGTGAAGAGTTAATTGAGCTGATTTCGCTCGTAGGTATATATATGTTGTCGCAGGATGATTTGATAAATAGAATTTTCGCAAAAATTGCGAAAACACGGATAATTAGACAATGGTGTTGACATTTCTCAATTTTACTGAAAAAGATAGGGTTATTACAAAATTACGGATTACTTTAGTTACATTGGATATTCTAACCTCTGATTGGCTAAACTTTTGCTTCCTTGTTAACTCTTAATCTGATTGATTCACAGAAACTACTAAACGTGAAAGAATGGATTGACATTTGAAACGTCAACCAACCAGAGATAATGTTGTTTTGGACGGTCCAACCAGCCAATCAGTGTTGTTATTTTATAATAGCCAGCGATTATTTTTGCAATCTTACTAAGGCAACCCGTTTTTTCGCAAAAACCCTATCTTTTTTCAGTAGGATTGAGAAATGACAACACCATTGTTTAATATTCCGTGTTTTCGCAATATCCCTAGGATTTTCGCAAAAAAACGATTTATCAAAATATCCTGCGAAATATATATGATAAAACAGCTCCGCTCCTAACTGTCTCAGTGGAAACGCACCCTGGTCGCTACGTTACATTAAACCTTCCTCAAGAGTTGGGCCATCAAATGCAATAAGTTTATTACCTTAAGTATGTATATTTTCTCATTTACGATTATATTTGTAAATCATACTTTATGCTGACAAGCTAATTGTACCCATTATTTTTATTAGTAAAACAAGTGTTGAATGGTAATTGAAAAAAATATGACTTTATTTCAATAAAGATGACTTGATTTTGACTTTCACGGTCTCGAAAAGAAATCAGTTACATAAGTTAAAATATTTAATATAGTAACAAATACAGTTATTTATGTCAAAACCACATTTCAAAATATACTATCATTGACATAGCTTGAACACAAGTGTTAGGCAAATAAATTTTCTTTTGCAAGATATATTTTAATCACTCCGAAAATAACAAAACATACATTGACCATTAAAATCATAGTTCATTCATACACAAATCCGTTTATATTACACTATTCAAAGAAAAACAAAGAACAATCATAACACAACAGAGAAAATATTTGCCTCAAATAAATGACCTGCGTGTATAACGGACTATTCCGTCCAATCTGATCTTTATTTCTAAGATAACGTATTCGCAACAAAACCTTACTTTGTAGCTGGGAAACCTGAAATATTATATCTCATGCAAATAACATGAGATACAATTTCGGAGAGTACCGAATTAAAGTCCTGCCTCGTACTCTTTAAAGGTCATACCATAGTATAATACCTGCAATTCTAAAGGTGCTCCCACGCCGTTCAGAAACATTTACAGATATTTTTAAGTATTTATTTAGCTAACTAATATTAGTTATACAAATATTTTATAAGTTACTTCATTTCAAAACAGCGCGAAGTTATATTGCACCTTAATATTTAAATTCCTCTTTGTCATCATATTCTCAACGTCACCCACACAAACCTCGCCATATAATACAATACCCACGACGTACACTTTACCTTCGGTCTTGAAATAAAATGTTTGTATTCTTGATGAGTCCTAAATGAATTAAAAAAACAACGGGTTGCACTCCGGGAGTGCCGGCAGAAGTGAAAACCACTTAAACGAAACAGCAGGAGCATGCATACATTTTCGCCGCGCGGTACAAAGAGAGGGGGATATTACTTCCTCTACTACGCCGCGTCGGCGCTCTACTCTCCCTCCGTCTTACGAATTTTAGATATGGGTCACGTGTTGTGACGCGACTTTAACATTTTATACCCATTCCAAAAATTTAAAACTCTCGATGTGCACAACGCCGCTAAAGAAGTTTTCCCTTTAAAAGAGAGAGAGTAATAGATGAAAAAGAAAAATCCTACTTGCTACTGTTGTTATCAAAAGACGACTCAAGTATTTGTTTACATTTTGCTTCAAGTCAGGTGACGTTTTGCCTCAGACCAAAATAATTAGAACATTCGCATACGACATCTATGACAAATTTAATATGACATCTACTAAATATTTTATCTAAATTGGTTATCCTGCAGCATCTTTATTTAACACACTATATTTTATTCAATCCGATAATAATCAAACGAATACTCTCGTTTTTTAAATCAGGAAAATGTTCCTTGAACACAATAGTCAATATATTTCAACCCGACGAAGACGTTTTAATCTTACACAACTCTGCTAAATGTAGACTTGTTTAGTAATCTTCAGAATTCTAAATATTAGGTTCGACTCGTAATATTTACTTACTTTTTAAGACCCTCAAAAGAAATACAGTATACAATATAGGGTCCGTGTTATCCATTCTAATGTTCCCTCCAGCGCCATGAGTATAACACCTACAGCCTTCACTAATAGCTTAAAAAATCACAAAGAAAATGTAGACGGCCGGAAAAATTTGTTTTTTTAAAATTGACCTTATCAAGGTCAAAGGTCAGAAAAACTTTTAAGCTACTGCATAGCTATTATCGCGATCTTTGAGCGCGGCGACCGAAACAAGAAATTCCGTAACGAAAAAAACCTAACACCCCCCACTCCGAAATTATATTTTCACACAAATTTTCATACAGTTTTTTTTTCATCATTGACAATCGTAACTAAGCAACCAAAATCCATGATAAAAAATGCTATGCTTTACCGCGGCAGTCTCCGATTGCCACACTTATTTTTTTATTTTTCTCATGTGACCCCAGTGAGTACACGTACGTAGCACATGCTTAAGTCAAGTACAATATACACCGCATTAACACACTTTTGTTCTTATGGTAAATTTTAAATAGAAAAATATTGGAAAATATTAACTCGGCCACAAGTGAATTCTCAGACGTGAATCGAACCCGCGACCTTTGGAAATCCGGTCCAATGCTCTAATAGCATTGAAAAATGCAAAAATTACAAAATCATAAAAAACAATTATGTTCATTCCTACATTGTCATAAGTCCGAGTTGTGCAGTTATATAAAATAACACTTTAGCTAGAGAGAGTGAAAGAATCGCGCTGACTACGCTTCCACAATTTTCAAACCCTTTTTGAAAGTACTTATTACCGATATACAAGGAATTTAAACCTAAACTAAACGTGGCAATGATGGGGAACAGAAGCATCTCTTCTCCGCAAATTCATATTTAGAGCCCAAATCAATAAGTTTGCTGTCTATTAGTAATACTTACGCTATCGTATAACAATACAAAACACAGGGGGCTAATTGTCTTATTCTAAATCTATCGCAATCCCTTTCAATTCGTAATTTGAAAGATATTCAGGCCGTCACTATTTGACATTTGAAAGGGATTTGTGATCGGGACGCGTTTTTAAGGTATGGAATAAACGAAATTGAACTGTCTAAGCAATATGACAGACGAAAATATCACAATCACGATACCTCTGAAAGGGATTGTGATAGATTTTAAATTAGACAATTAGGTGGGCAGATTAGAAGTCGTAAGCGTGCTGAATTCAGTAAAAACTTAAAGACTTGCTTAATTTGAGATCCCATAACAATCCGGAGTCGTTTTTTTTCTTATTATATGTTGCGAATTAACATAACATTTTCTTTTTATTCCCGACGTGTCGACGTCACCTTTCCAGAGGCCGTGGTATTGAAGTTTTAGATAACATCGTGCCCTAAATAAACAAACTAAATGATACGTACATCTTATGTTTTGGCGCGCACTGTTCATTGAAATAAAACAACTTTTACGGATATCAAACACGCTATATTTCCACGAACTAAGTTATCCCGTGACCACGGCAGCTGTAAAGGTGCCGAAACGTCGGGAAAATCAAAAAACCCCTAAAAAACCAAAAAATACGGACAATTACAACTTAGTTCGTGGAAATATAGCGCGTTTGATATCCGTAAAAGTTGTTTTATTTCAAACTAAATGATGTTTGTTGGATGCGAGAGCTGACAAAACATTTCAGTAAATTCGTATCAATACCTTTCTAACCTTTTTTTCTTTTGTTCGTACAGTCACGTGTAATGACATAGAAACACTAAGCAACCGTCACATTACAATATTGAATGACATTTGTGGACAGAGAGAGCTGTTGCCGTGTGCGCCAATGCGATAAGGTTGTAAATTGTATATGTCGTAGCCATCTGGTTAAATCAGCCGTTTAATTGAACGGCATTGAACGCCGGCATTCAATTAAATGGCAAAAAAATAAGTAGCCAAAATGTTGAATGAAACGTTTAACGACTTGGCTAAACGTCATATTTAGCTGTTTCGTTTTGTTAAATCTGCTAGGGTTTAACTACTTTATGGACTTACTATTTTGGGAGTTTTGGAGGGTATTAGCAAGACGTCTATGGTTTGAAGAAAAATAACCAGAACATGTCTAACCTATCACGTGACCTACAGGGCTAAGACAGCAGAAGTAAAAAAAATATTTTATTTATTCTCAGTAGATCTAGCCAACAAAAAAATATGAGAATTTCCAACGAAAAAAACATACAAAAACATTGCCAGATGAGCGAGCTATCTGACGCCATATTTGTTTTGGTGACACCAGCGCCGCAGTGGTAAAAAAAATAACAAAAATTAAATCACCTGCCTGAATTCGCGTCAGCCATCTTCAATGGGCTAGCTTACAATCAGCCAACTAGTTGAACGTTGAGTGATGTTATTTCAATCAATTATCAATTGAATGCCGGCGTTAAATGAATGGGCTGGCTTTCCAATTGAATGGCTGATTTAACCAGATGGCTGCGACATATACATGTCATTCCTAGTGACTGTCCAACCTAGTCAACCGAACATTGAAGCTAAGACGAGGTATCTCCGTGGTCTATTCCCATCGACTGCGCTTCCCGCTTTTCCTGACGCGGTCGCTCTTATCGCGGTCGCTCTTATCCTGGTCGGTGTTGGCGGCGGGGGCGTTGACCCCGGGCTGAATCGCCGCGCGGGTCTGTTCCCATGAGTGGTCTGTTGATGCTGTGAACTGGGGAAGGAAAAAATAAATCATTGCATACAAAAACACCAATTATCTAGCCCACGTTAAGTTTCATGAATAGCTTGTGTTATGGATACTAGATAACGGATCAACATCTTAATATATATAAATCTCCTGTCACGATGTTTGTCCGCGATGGACTCCTAAACTACTTAACCAATTTTAAATTAAATTGGCACACCGTGAGCAGTCTGGTCCAACTTAAGAGATAGGTTAGATAGCTTTGATCCCAAAATTCCCACGGGAACGGGAACCACGCGGGTGAAACCGCGCCCGGCCTCTAGTACTTATATACATTGTTGTAAATACATAACTAATATGCATATTAAACACCCAGACCGAGATAAATAGACATGTTCATGCACACAAATATTTTTCTTGACCGGGGATCGAACCCGGGACCTCTGGCTCAGAAGGCGAGTTAAGAACCCCTGCGCAAAACAGCTAGGCGATTGCATAATGTCAATCGTATTCGTTTGACAGTTCATATTGTATCATATTAAATGTCATTCCATACTAATTGCAGCCGATTGAATACGATATGAACTGCCAAATGAATACTGTGAGGGTTGGTACTGTGGCGATACAAATAAACGATCGGTTTAGAGAATAATGCAATATATTTTAATATTCAAAATGTACCTTCTTATATACTAAAGACAACGAACGATTATACTATATCTATTTCAGACAAAATAGCCAATCTAAAACCGAGATTAAGATATATTTATCTACCTGCAGTAAAATTATGTTTACATAAATACGTGTGCGCGTTTTCTCCGAGCTTCAGTTTCCTCGGGAGCCGGTACAATGCAGACGTATGACATGTCGCCACAAATACAATTACCTTACGCAATCGCACCATATACTTTTTATTACTGCTTTAACAAGTGATTAAAAATTTATACGTTTTAGAAATATATGTTATAAAACGTCGAATGACATACGTGCGCTTTGATAATTACAGCCTCTGCTTTCTCGTAGCAATATCGCCTCGGCTGTGATTTCCAACTTTTTTTTTTATTTTTTATTAACGACGGGGAGACTCTTAGCCTTCATTATACCTGATGTTAAGTATTGATAAGGCTGAAGATGGAAGCGAGCCTCTCCCGGAATCCTCAACTGCCGGAACACAACAATGTTGAAAACATTGTTATTATGGCGTCAGACTTAGATAAGATGGTGGTAGCTAGCCAGGCGGACTCACAACAAGTCCTACCACCAACCAAACCGAATACAAATTGTAACCCCGCTGGGAATGGAACCCGGGACCCCTGGGTCTGATACCGGTGGTTGTTACCACTAGACCACAGAGGCGGTTGAACTCACTGCACTTATATCACAATGTAGCATTAGTTACCTGGTTGTACTGGCAGCGGAAGGCCTGCTTGAGGCTGGCCAGGCGGTCGGTGGCGGGCCCGCCGGCCTTATATCACAATGTAGCATTAGTTACCTGGTTGTACTGGCAGCGGAAGGCCTGCTTGAGGCTGGCCAGGCGGTCGGTGGCGGGCCCGCCGGCCTTATATCACAATGTAGCATTAGTTACCTGGTTGTACTGGCAGCGGAAGGCCTGCTTGAGGCTGGCCAGGCGGTCGGTGGCGGGCCCGCCGGCCTTATATCACAATGTAGCATTAGTTACCTGGTTGTACTGGCAGCGGAAGGCCTGCTTGAGGCTGGCCAGGCGGTCGGTGGCGGGCCCGCCGGCCTTATATCACAATGTAGCATTAGTTACCTGGTTGTACTGGCAGCGGAAGGCCTGCTTGAGGCTGGCCAGGCGGTCGGTGGCGGGCCCGCCGGCCTTATATCACAATGTAGCATTAGTTACCTGGTTGTACTGGCAGCGGAAGGCCTGCTTGAGGCTGGCCAGGCGGTCGGTGGCGGGCCCGCCGGCCTTATATCACAATGTAGCATTAGTTACCTGGTTGTACTGGCAGCGGAAGGCCTGCTTGAGGCTGGCCAGGCGGTCGGTGGCGGGCCCGCCGGCCTTATATCACAATGTAGCATTAGTTACCTGGTTGTACTGGCAGCGGAAGGCCTGCTTGAGGCTGGCCAGGCGGTCGGTGGCGGGCCCGCCGGCCTTATATCACAATGTAGCATTAGTTACCTGGTTGTACTGGCAGCGGAAGGCCTGCTTGAGGCTGGCCAGGCGGTCGGTGGCGGGCCCGCCGGCCTTATATCACAATGTAGCATTAGTTACCTGGTTGTACTGGCAGCGGAAGGCCTGCTTGAGGCTGGCCAGGCGGTCGGTGGCGGGCCCGCCGGCCTTATATCACAATGTAGCATTAGTTACCTGGTTGTACTGGCAGCGGAAGGCCTGCTTGAGGCTGGCCAGGCGGTCGGTGGCGGGCCCGCCGGCCTTATATCACAATGTAGCATTAGTTACCTGGTTGTACTGGCAGCGGAAGGCCTGCTTGAGGCTGGCCAGGCGGTCGGTGGCGGGCCCGCCGGCCTTATATCACAATGTAGCATTAGTTACCTGGTTGTACTGGCAGCGGAAGGCCTGCTTGAGGCTGGCCAGGCGGTCGGTGGCGGGCCCGCCGGCCTTATATCACAATGTAGCATTAGTTACCTGGTTGTACTGGCAGCGGAAGGCCTGCTTGAGGCTGGCCAGGCGGTCGGTGGCGGGCCCGCCGGCCTTATATCACAATGTAGCATTAGTTACCTGGTTGTACTGGCAGCGGAAGGCCTGCTTGAGGCTGGCCAGGCGGTCGGTGGCGGGCCCGCCGGCCTTATATCACAATGTAGCATTAGTTACCTGGTTGTACTGGCAGCGGAAGGCCTGCTTGAGGCTGGCCAGGCGGTCGGTGGCGGGCCCGCCGGCCTTATATCACAATGTAGCATTAGTTACCTGGTTGTACTGGCAGCGGAAGGCCTGCTTGAGGCTGGCCAGGCGGTCGGTGGCGGGCCCGCCGGCCTTATATCACAATGTAGCATTAGTTACCTGGTTGTACTGGCAGCGGAAGGCCTGCTTGAGGCTGGCCAGGCGGTCGGTGGCGGGCCCGCCGGCCTTATATCACAATGTAGCATTAGTTACCTGGTTGTACTGGCAGCGGAAGGCCTGCTTGAGGCTGGCCAGGCGGTCGGTGGCGGGCCCGCCGGCCTTATATCACAATGTAGCATTAGTTACCTGGTTGTACTGGCAGCGGAAGGCCTGCTTGAGGCTGGCCAGGCGGTCGGTGGCGGGCCCGCCGGCCTTATATCACAATGTAGCATTAGTTACCTGGTTGTACTGGCAGCGGAAGGCCTGCTTGAGGCTGGCCAGGCGGTCGGTGGCGGGCCCGCCGGCCTTATATCACAATGTAGCATTAGTTACCTGGTTGTACTGGCAGCGGAAGGCCTGCTTGAGGCTGGCCAGGCGGTCGGTGGCGGGCCCGCCGGCCTTATATCACAATGTAGCATTAGTTACCTGGTTGTACTGGCAGCGGAAGGCCTGCTTGAGGCTGGCCAGGCGGTCGGTGGCGGGCCCGCCGGCCTTATATCACAATGTAGCATTAGTTACCTGGTTGTACTGGCAGCGGAAGGCCTGCTTGAGGCTGGCCAGGCGGTCGGTGGCGGGCCCGCCGGCCTTATATCACAATGTAGCATTAGTTACCTGGTTGTACTGGCAGCGGAAGGCCTGCTTGAGGCTGGCCAGGCGGTCGGTGGCGGGCCCGCCGGCCTTATATCACAATGTAGCATTAGTTACCTGGTTGTACTGGCAGCGGAAGGCCTGCTTGAGGCTGGCCAGGCGGTCGGTGGCGGGCCCGCCGGCCTTATATCACAATGTAGCATTAGTTACCTGGTTGTACTGGCAGCGGAAGGCCTGCTTGAGGCTGGCCAGGCGGTCGGTGGCGGGCCCGCCGGCCTTATATCACAATGTAGCATTAGTTACCTGGTTGTACTGGCAGCTGAAGGCCTGCTTGAGGCTGGCCAGGCGGTCGGTGGCGGGCCCGCCGGCCTTATATCACAATGTAGCATTAGTTACCTGGTTGTACTGGCAGCGGAAGGCCTGCTTGAGGCTGGCCAGGCGGTCGGTGGCGGGCCCGCCGGCCTTCTCGGGGCCGGCGCTCGCCGCCTCCTCGCTGGGCGCCGGCAAGCCCGGTCGCTCCTTGTACCTGCACGATAACTGCTCATAAAGATTTGTTTCTCTAAAAGTTTTTTTTTTAATTTATTTATTTATTTAGGTAACAAAAAGTCGTATACAATCATTCTTAAATATAACCTTAGAAACAAAAAGTACACTAACTCAAATACAAACAATAAATAATTATGCAAAATTGTGACAGATGCTATCATCTTTAACAATGTACCGAAAAAAGAAATGAAATGATGAATGTCAACATTTACTTATTAGACTTTATGTACATAATAGGAATTTTATGAATCTAAAACTAGTTAGTATTAAATTATAATTAAAATCTTTTGCATGTCAAAACTTGACAAAATACGCTTGACCTATATATTTGTAACAACTTGTATACCGTGTTTTATGGCAAATAAATGAATTTCAATTTCATCCCGTGACCACGGCAGCTGTAAAGGTGCCGAAACGTCGGAAAAATCAAAAACCCCCAAAAAACCTAAAGATACGGACAATTACAACTTAGTTCGTGGAAATATAGCGCGTTTGATATCCGTAAAAGTTGTTTTATTATAGTATATAGTATATGATTTAATATAGTATATGTAAGCAAACATCACGATTTATTTATTAAGCATAGCGATGTTCATAACTTTAATACTAGAAACAAGAATAAGCTTGCCGTTCCAAGATTTCGGCTTGAAAAATGTAGACGCTCGTTTTTGGGGAAAGGCATAGCCTTTTTTAATAAAGTTCCAGAACAAGTTATTGAGCTGCCTTTGCATAAATTTAAAATATATGTTAAAAAAGCGCTCTTAAGCAACGGTTATTACAAGGTAGATGATTATTTAAAACACCAAAATACATGGAAGTGATACTAACATAAAACATGACTATTGTAATTGTATAAAAGGAAAATATTCTAATAACTGAGTATGAGAAAATTTTCGTCTTATATTAAATATGTTTCAAGATTGTTCATTTGTGTTTGGCAGCGACATGTTCCTTTGTAAATGTTGTTGTTTCTGTTAAAGCTGATAAGTTTCTTGCGGCCGTTAAAAGATTTAAAAGATGTCCTGAATGGCTGGTAGGGAAAAAAAATTGGGACGATTCGAAAGCACTTATCTATAAGTCTATTTGAATAATATTTTTGACTTTGACTTTGAAAGTAAAAGAAAGAGGGAAAACCCGACCACACAATTTTAGCGACTACTGCTCAAAAAATATGTTATCTTCGGGATTCATTTATTTTTATGTATGTGAGTGAGTTCTTTAACTGCACTATAACTTATGAGTCAGATGTGATGACGGGAGGGTATGAGGTAACGTAATTAGAATTGTTACATCTTCGATTCGAAAGCACTTATCTATAAGTCTATTCAATTCGAATTTTCGAAAGCACTTATCTATAAGTCTATTTGAATAAAAATCTTTGACTTTGACGACTTTCTTCACGAGTGACACCGGCTGTATTATTATTATTTTAAATTTAATTCACGTTGTTTTGTACTAAATACATGTCAATGTTATTCCACATAACAATAAAGACACGTCATAATCTTGTATGGGTTACCATAGAAAACACCAAAATCGGTATAGGAGTGCCTATAATATTTGAAGAGTTCCCTGGATTTTCCAGGATCTCATCATCAGATCCTGACATGATGACAATGGGACCACACGGGAAGTATAGCCTTTCGAACAAAAAATGAATTACTATCAATCCAGCCGTCTCCGAGTAATCCAGTAACATACATAAAAAAAAGATTCCGTCGAATTGAGAACCTCCTCCTTTTTTTGAAGTCGGTTAAAAAGACTTCAATCTGGATTCTCACCCTAAGCCGCAGCCGCCGATGTTGAGGTTCTTGCCCTTGCCCTTCTTGAAGCGGGACTTGCGAAACCACGACGACTGCATCGCCAGACTCAGCAGCTCATCTGGTACCTCCTACGTGAAAGATATCAATATTTATTTATCAAATACTGAATTAATTAATTTCTTGTCCAAAGAAAAATATTGGAAAAAATTAACGCCGGTCCAATGCTCTAACCAGTGAAGTTAAGTCTCGGTAGCTCAGTGGTTAGAGCATTGGACCGGTTTTCTAAAGGTCGTAGGTTCGAGTCCCATCGGAGAATTCACTTGTGGCTGAGTTAATTTTTTCCAATATTTTTGACATGAGACTAGTTCCTTTTTTCAAGTATATTTTCTTGTTTAATATTTATCACATACTAATAGCATTGTAAAATGCAAATAAGTTTATAATAAGAACAAAAGGTTTTTTTCCCATGTTAATTGATTTTTCTTGGTCCCCTTCGGCCCCTCGCCACTCTAGGCAAGAATGAAGATCTACATTCAAAACACATTGTGGTTCCCTGGTCCCGTTATGTCTAACCCCATAGTATCTGAAAGTTAGAACTAGCCGACTAGTACATACCTGTTGCGCTCCCTCCAGGTTTCTCAGTAAATGTCCAGCGAAGTCCTTGTCCTTCGCCCTGTCTAGCAGAGTATACGCCTGTCCTCGAACACCAGCTCGACCGGTTCTGCCAACGCGATGCGTGTGCGTGTCGATATCACGCGCCACCGTGTAGTTTATCACAGTGCGGACGTGAGGGATGTCCAGACCGCGGGCTGAGAGAGAAAGGCGGTTTCAAACACGATATTTACATGTGCTGCCGCTGAGGTAATATGTTCCTAACAGTTCGTTAATTCTACTGTATAAAGTTCATTTTCGACTATCCAAAAAGTAAGATATTCGAAAATAAGCTTTATGTTTGTGCATAAAGTTAATTTTCGAATATCTTACTTTTTCGGACTAAACAGGGGGCTTATTGTGTACGAGTCATCGTACGTGATTGTTTACATTGCTTACATTGCAATACGTGCAATAATTATTTTATATTTATAGCAATAAAATCAGTGCTAATTAAGCATTCGTTGGAATTGGTTGTTATCATTTTTAACCTTTCCTTCTATCAAGCAAATCTTATCATTTATCGTAATATTATATCAATTTCTTATCATTATCATCTAAAGTGTAGGTGAAGCACCCTACAAATTGTCCAATTTTAAAATCCCTTTTAATTCGTTATTTGAAAGATATTTACATACTTCAAACCCTCACTATGTGACATTTGATAGTGATTGTGATCGGGACTCGTTTTGAAAGGTATTGAATGAACGAAATTGAACTGTCTTAGCAAAGTGACATTCGAAAATATCCTTTAAATGTATGGAGAAGTGTCAAATGAAGTGTTATTTAAAACATCACTCGTTCTGAAAGGGATTGCAACTATAAATTACACAATTCTATAAATCACCAGCACAATCACAATACCTTTGAATAGGATTGTGATAGATTTTGAAATTAGACAAATTAGGGGGCAGATTAGGATAAAGAGCATTCAAGAAAAAAAAATGTAGAGAACTGACTTGCCCCTTCAGGAACGAATTCACTCATTGAAGGCCGTGATGACCTTGTTCCGGTCAGCTTGGTCCATGTCTCCGTGTAAGAGTAACGTGACGTATCAACAAGGGCCAACTCTGTAATACAAACTTCACCTACCAGCGACATCTGTAGCCACCAGCATGTTGTTCTCGTTCCGCTTGAAGGCCGTGATGACCTTGTTCCGGTCAGCTTGGTCCATGTATCAACAAGGACCGACTCTATAATACAAACTTCACCTACCAGCGACATCTGTAGCCACCAGCATGTTGTTCTCGTTCCGCTTGAAGGCCGTGATGACCTTGTTCCGGTCAGCTTGGTCCATGTATCAACAAGGACCGACTCTATAATACAAACTTCACCTACCAGCGACATCTGTAGCCACCAGCATGTTGTTCTCGTTCCGCTTGAAGGCTGTGATGACCTTGTTACGGTCAGCCTGGTCCATGTCTCCGTGCAAGAGTAAGGCATCGTATTGCTGAACGCCTAAGTTCGCAGCCGTCTGTTCCGCTTCTAACTATAAAATAAAAATATCAATTATATCTAACAATTTGCATCGAAATCTGTCGTTTGATACAATCAACAACAGCAAAATCACTGCGCTTAGATGCGCGAATTCCGTCGAATGAGCGTGAAGTCGCGCGCCTTCATCTTATCTCGGAAGAAATTATAAAGGAGACGGCTAAATTTTGTATGAAAGATTGCCCTAGCACTACCGCGCGCAGACGCTCGTCTCTCCAGAGCTCTCCTTAAACTCAGTAGACCGCTGTTACGTTTGATAACAGGGGCCATCACTGGCCACGGTAACTTTAACAAGCACCTTTTCAATTTAGGTGTCACTGACAGTCCACTATGCAGAGGCTGCATGGAGGAAGAAGAGAAGATGTGTGTGTCTACAGCTTCCTCATAAGACATAGAGAAATTCTAAGCATGCCATATTTTAGTTCATATTAGGAGCAATCAAAACGTGTCAGTGATATTTTAGGTGCAACCATAACTTCGTTACTAGGAGTTTTTTTTTGTGTGTTAGCTGGAGAAACGTGTCCCCAGCTGACACATGCCGTTTTAAGGCAAACCAGTGAGGTTAGGGCTTTAGACTATAGTCAGAAATTTAGTGCACAATAGGAGCAATGAGAACCAAAAAAACTAACCGTCACACTCAAATACTGTTGAAACTACGATCATTAAAGTGTGTGTTAGCTGGAGACCCGTGTCTCTGGCTTACACACACCTGTATCTTCGTAATTATTTGAGGTAGGATTATGTTTTATACCTCAAATTTTTGAGTCGAATTGGAGCAGTAAGCTCCAAATTTTTCTAATCTCTAGCTCGAATAGTTTTTAAGCTACGAACCGATAAGCATGTGTAAGCTGGAGACACGCTACACGTTTTGAATCACTGTAACCGTATAAGTTAGAGTCTCGTATTAAGAATCAAATGATACCTTATAATAGGTGCACACGGCATGCAAAATTTCAAATCAGTGGACTTCTTAGTTTCAAAATTATAGGCAAAAACCTGGTTTCCCGCCAAAAAAATCAAAATAAATGGCTCAGACGCAGCTAAAGCGCGGTTGCCGTTCCGTGCGCTACACTGTTGCAATCGACTTTGAACCTAACGGCTGGTATTAATTCGAGTCACTTTAGTTTGCGCTTTCGATCGTTTTAATTTCTGTTTTGAGAATTTCAGACCAGGAGCCGTCCGATATATCTACGCTGATTACAAACCATCTATGGTAGTTACTTATAATTGAACTATCTGATTCTCTTATGAAGTAGTTTTTAAATGTTAGTGTTAGAAAATTCACAACATTTGTTGATATAGGGCATGGATGATGGGCAATTTTCTATGAAACCTGGGCGTTAAACCAACAGAAATGGAACTACTATTTAGTACTTAGTACTAGAAAATATTTTCTTGTTTATTAACTATCATAAGCCCCCAGGTTTGCTAGAAAATAACCAGAGCGAAATACACTATCTGTACCTAACTATACTTTTTTCTCTCTTACGGTCAGTTTCAATAACTTATCTACAGTAAGAGATAGGCTTACTAGAGCTTTGTTACCTAGATATTTTTGTTATTCAGCCCAAAATAACCCGAAATAATAGCGGTTGCTAAGTAACGTAACTAAGATAGGCCTATCTCTTGTTAGGGATACATTATTGAAACCGGCCGTTAGTAATTCAGTGATCGGAATAGGCTGAGTATATTGACCTATAGTTCATAGAACAAAGACAAAAATCTGAGACTTCCTTAATACCATTTTTTTCCGGTAAAACTGGGAATTTAATTAGACGAACTTTAACACCTTATTATTAATATTTAAATTATAAATGCTTTTCGTTTTGACACAACTGCTCAAAAATAATTAGAATGTTTTCATGGTTCACGTGATTTTAATTTCATTAATATTCACCATAACCAGTGATCGGATAAAGTTAATTTTTGGCTGAAAAATTGTGGAAGCAGCATCTTAAAACATTTTGTTTTTTTTATATTAATCCCAGGATTCCAAAAAATTCGGGAATGCAAAAGTAGTCGATAACATAGTGTGGAAACAACGACTTTAGCATTATGGTACTTATTATAAAATAATCCGGGACTCGCAATCCGGGTGTTGCAAAAGGGGTTACATATTCATATTTTAGTACTTTTATAAAAAAAACTGTCGTCTCTGGAATTTCGCCAGCCACTCCCGCGGCACACTCGCTTTTCTAGCTCGATTCGCACGTCGTTTTGTCACAGTTCTAACCTAATCTAATCTAGAAGTACCTTAAGTACAGTGGAGATCATACATGTCTCCGCACCACAAGGAGGCCGCAACACCGCCGTTGCTGGCTGGTTGGTTTTTAATAAAATTAAGCAAGAGAGGCAGGTCGTGCGTAGATACAGTTGCCTTGTCAAAAAAATATTTTAAAATATTGTGAAATAATAAAAAAATTGCTGAATATAAAAACAGTATCGAAGTCCTCCGCTGCTCTTCTATATTTTTTGATATATCTTGGAAATGGTGCATCGTAGCACAAAAATAAGGTATTTTTCGACCCCCTACATAACCCATAAAACCCCCTTTCAGCATCAAATATCAATAATCAAAGTCAAAGTCAATATCATTTATTCAGTCTAGGCTGTTACAAGGACTTATGAACGTCAAAGAAGCTACGCCATCGGTTCACAAACCCTACGGCGGGAAACCTTGTAACGAGAAGAACCGGCAAGAAACTCGTCAAGGGCTGTTTTTTTTCTCCCTGTTTTATTTCATACAGTCAAATTGAAAAGTGACCTTAACATATCAGTAAGGTCAATTTCCATCACAAAAGGAAAATACTAATTAAAATATTACATTTTATGGTTATTGTAAACGTAAACAATTTTTAACTGGCAAAGAAAGACTTGTCTATCATACATTACAACATTTCCCGCACCACAAGACTACTACACTGCAAGTTGTGAGGTACGTACAGGTCAGTATCAATTTATTTTAGATAAAAATATTTAGGCTTTAAGCACAGCATTAAGATAAGCAGACTGAGGTAGACCCATTTCCGCTGGCGGCACCCGTTCACGAGCATGACGCATGAACCAGCCATCGCTTCGCTCAACCATATTTTAGGGAACGTAACGACCCGCCTCACACGACACCGCCGAAGAAACGTTTGAGTGAGCATGACGTACTTCAGGTACTTAAATAATACTAATTAATACTTAATAATAATACTAAATACTTAATAATAATAATAATATCAATAATATCGATCGATTTTGTATGGCAAGCGACTTATCCAAATTTTAGAGTGAAATTACTATGGAAACTGCCCCCTAATTGTCTAATTTCAAAATCTATCACAATCCCTTTCAGAGGTATTGTGATTGTGTTATTTTCGTCTGCCACATTTACTTAGACAGTTCAATTTCGTTTATTCCATATCTTTCAAAACGCGACCCGATCACAATCCCTTTCAAATGTCAAATAGTGATGGCCTGAAGTATGTAAATATCTTTGAAATGACGACGGCTACGAATCGTAAATCATGTACGATTCGTAGCACAAAAATAAGGAATTTTTTGACCCCCTATGTAACCCATAAAACCCCCTTTCAGCATCAATTGACATGATAAAAAGTCCAAAAGAACAAGCTCAAAATTTTTTCAAGTCCAGGGGGTTAATTGTCTAATTTTAAAATCTATCGCAATCCCTTTCAATTCGTCATTTCATAATTAATAAGAGAGAAAAAAGTATAGTTAGGTATAGATAGTGTATTTCGCTCTGGTTATTTTCTAGAAAACCTGGGGGCTTATGATAGTTAATAAACAAGAAAATATTTTCTAGTACTAAGTACTAAACAGTAGTTCCATTTCTGATGGTTTAACGCCCAGGTTTCATAGAAAATTGCCCATCATCCATGCCCTATATCAACAAATGTTGTGAATTTTCTAACACTAACATTTAAAAACTACTTCATAAGAGAATCAGATAGTTCAATTATAAGTAACTACCATAGATGGTTTGTAATCAGCGTAGATATATCGGACGGCTCCTGGTCTGAAATTCTCAAAACAGAAATTAAAACGATCGAAAGCGCAAACTAAAGTGACTCGAATTAATACCAGCCGTTAGTTTCAAAGTCGATTGCAACAGTGTAGCGCACGGAACGGCAACCGCGCTTTAGCTGCGTCTGAGCCATTTATTTTGAATTATTTGGCGGGAAACCAGTTTTTTGCCTATAATTTTGAAACTAAGAAGCCCAGTGATTTGAAATTTTGCATGCCGTGTGCACCTATTATAAGGTATCATTTGATTCTTAATACGAGACTCTAACTTATACGGTTACAGTGATTCAAAACGTGTAGCGTGTCTCCAGCTTACACATGCTTATCGGTTCGTAGCTTAAAAACTGTTCGAGCTAGAGATTAGAAAAATTTGGAGCTTACTGCTCCAATTCGACTCAAAAATTTGAGGTATAAAACATAATCCTACCTCAAATAATTACGAAGATACAGGTGTGTGTAAGCCAGAGACACGGGTCTCCAGCTAACACACACTTTAATGATCGTAGTTTCAACAGTATTTGAGTGTGACGGTTAGTTTTTTTGGTTCTCATTGCTCCTATTGTGCACTAAATTCCAGACTATAGTCTAAAGCCCTAACCTCACTGGTTTGCCCTAAAACGGCATGTGTCAGCTGGGGACACGTTTCTCCAGCTAACACACAAAAAAAAACTCCTAGTAACGAAGTTATGGTTGCACCTAAAATATCACTGACACGTTTTTATTGCTCCTAATATGCACTAAAATATGGCATGCTTAGAATTTCTCTATGTCTTATGAGGAAGCTGTAGACACACACATGAAGAGAAGTAGCCCCTTACCGGGCGAAGTACCTCCGCTCACCAGGCAGTCTCCGGGAAGCCGTCTCTGACGTGAAAGCGCTGGGAGCATTCCTGGTGGAGCTGGGATGGCTGGAGTGATCCGGCCTGACACCCTCCGGATGCAAAATAGGCGCAAAAGAGTCGTCGAGTTGCGGAAACCGCCCGTATTGTATGAAGAAGAAGAAGAAGAAGAAGATTGCCCTAGCAATGTATTTACACTGAACCTAGTAATATGCTGCATTTAAAAAAAATCAAAATGGCAACCGGTAACGAGGCCAAAAGGTTCAATCCCCTTTAAATAGAAAAATATTGGAAAAAATCAACTCGGCCACAAGTGAATTCTCAGATGGGACTTGAACCCATGACCTTTGGGAATCCGGCCCACTGCTCTAACCAGTGAGCTTCCGAGACTTGTCGGAAACTTCTTCAAGAGAGAGGTAGCTCAGTGGTCCGAGTTGATTTTTACCAATATTTTTCTATTTAAAGGAACCTTTTGGGCTCGTTATCAGACCGCCATTTTGTTTTCTTTTTTCAAAATCGCGCCTCATGATAATACCTATTTATATGGATAGGGAAGGTAAAGATGAACAAAAAATATAACAAACATTATGCCATAAAGTGACCTGACACTTTATGAGACAATCTATACTAATATTATAAAGCTGAAGAGTTTGTTTGTTTAAAGCTACATTTCTCCCGAGTGACAGAACGGGCACCACGCGGGTGAAACCGCGAGGATCCGCTTGTTGGAGATAAAGATACAAAGGTAATCGTTTGGGTCGGGCTAACGTGCCACTTTAGGGCATTATATATCATAACATTTTTTGTTCCTATGTGCCCCTTGGTCATTTATATAGGTCTGACGTACGACTACATTTTGAAAAAATTTCAAAATGGCGTCTCATACTACGGATTTGGACGAACCAGCCTCCATACAAAAAAGTTCAAATCCCTTTATCATAAAAAAAACTCCTCTGTTTGTCAGGTTGACGTTTTATTTTTAGTTCATTTAGGCTACGTTCAGGGAATATTTTTTCTGAACGCAGCCAGACTTCTCTTCGGTGAAAAATTCATAAAAATATTATTTCTTAAACACGATATTTTCTCACATAGTCTCCGTGTGAACAAGTATTTTCTACTGGCACTGCTCTATTTCATAAAAAAAATCTCGTGAGCGGTTTGCGCCAAAAATATTGCCGTCTTTACGTAGCCGTATCATATACGGATGCTCATCACTTGTCAATTGGATAGGCCACAAAACTTACTACTTATTTTGTGTTTTCCAATGATCTGCCACGAACATACAAAATCAAGAATATCATAATTTCTCAAAAATTTTAAAAACATCTATTTCATAATATTTTTTGTTTCAGTTTACACAAATATAATTAGAAAGAAGGTTGATTGCCCACTGTGTTCGTTATACGGAAATTCTTCTTGTTAAACAAAAATACGAAAAACATCTTTTAATTAATTGATTATTTCCTGAAAGTGGTGGATATTGAGTACGCGCTAGTGAGACATTAATATACATGTTAAATGCAGTTAAACAAGAAAATATACAAGAAAAAAGCACTGACGGGATTCGAACCCGCATCCTTGGAAATCCGGCACAATGCACTAAACAATTCTGCTACAGAAACCTATGAGGACACGTTGAATTTTTTCTAGTATATTCACCTTCCTACGGTCTTGGCCACCGTCGTTTCACCAATGATAGAAATATCCTCGCATTCGATAGACATTTTTACAAATGTTTGACTATCGATTAAGATGAAACAGCCATCTAATTATAACTTTTTATAACTTTTTAATTTTGCATTTTACAATGTTATTATTATGTGATAAATATTAAACAAGAAAATATACTAGAAAAAAAAAATTGGACGATTCGAAAGCACTTATCTATAAGTCTATTTGAATAAAAATCTTTGACTTTGACTTTGACTTTGCGTCTAAATTATTAAAGCTGAAAATCCTAGTTATAATGATAAATTATTTACTGTTCCTTACCTTCTTTGTGACGAATATTAAAACACTTCCCGCTGAGGTGAATTCAACTAGATTTTGGAGGAGCCACGTCCATTTGTCCTCTGGTTTGTTGAAGATTCTGTAACAAACAGTCTTGGTCAAATATAGTGCAGTGCAGAGCTGACAACATCCGGAAGCAAAAGTGTTGTAAAAACTCGTAGAGTTGCGGAAATCGCCCGTACTGAGAGAAGAAGAAGACCACTGACCTTGCGTGCTCACAAGATCTCTGGCTTCGCCGTCTCCATCCAACATCGTATCCGTGTTGGACTTGTACGGAATCGTGGAGCGCGTCGCGTTGCCATGGTGACCACTGACCGAGCATGCGAGATTAGCACTAACGCGTGCGGACGATCGTCCCTCCAGAGCTCTGCTTAAACTTAGTAGCCTAGTATCTGTAACTATGGTTGGAGACGGTACGCGCATATCCGCAAGAAACACGCATGCTTCGTCCCCAAACAGACTGAGCTAACGTTTGTGTTGCACAAAAACCGCCACCGGAGTGCTGAGCAGTTGCAATTGACCTTCCTGCTAGTGGCTCCATATTTTCCTTCCATACCATCATCCGCATTTACAAGCAGCACTTGTCGGGAACTGACCATGCCTGCTGGGTAACGACTAACACCACTGGAGACATGTAGACAAACGAGATTAGCACTACAACGCGCGGTCAGTCGTCGCTCCATAGCTCTCCTTAATCTTAGTAGACTGTTACGCTTGGTAGTTGGTTAAAGGTGCCAACACTGACCTCGCATATTGCGTGACGAGGTCGCTGGCTTCTCCGGCAGCCCCGTGTTGGACTCGCACGGGGTCGTGCAGCGCGTCGCGCGCGAGCCGCTCCACTCTTCGCGGGAAGGTCGCGGAGAAGAGCAGAGCTTGCCGGTCTGGACGCACGTGCGCGCAGATCGAACGGACTTGCGGCTCTGGGTAACACACGCGCGATAAGTGCCAGATCTAGATCAATATTAAATCATGATTTTTTATTTTCATGAACTGTTTCATATACCTAACATTTAAATAAATAAATATTTCCATACAATCACACCAATTATCTAGCCCACGTTAAGTATCATGAAGAACTTGTGTTATGGATACTAGATAACGGATAAATATACTTATATATTTTTTTGTTGTAAATACATACATAATATACATATTAAACATGCCGTGGCAGTTTGTAACTAAGGTCACACTACGTGTCTTTTGTACTCGATCATGTTATTCATTTATGTATAAGTGTGAGTCTAGTAAACTGTCCTTTTCTTAAAAAAAAAATCAAAATAAAACATTTTGCTACGAGTTGAATTTGAGACATTTTCAACTTAAAATTCTCAATTTAGAAATCGACCGACTGAATATACCAAGATCAATTTCGAATATGAATTTTGTAAACAAAATCGTTATTGAAATTAAATATAGATTCCATCGATAATAAAAATCTCACAACTATAGACTTTTTCAGCCAGGATTTATTCCTGTGACACTTCAAAATTTTTCGAATCGCGTATACTATGTCAGCATAATGTTTTTGAAAAATCGTTTATTTACTGTAGCAATTTAGTAAAAAACATGCAAAAAAACTACACCTCTGGAAATATAAAGTAAAATATGTGTATATTATTACATTTTAATTGAATACGATAGAAAAAAATATTCATTTGTTTGTAGTGCAAAGTGCGATTAGCAACAGGGTAGAGATGAGACACAACAGAATCGACAACGGCCGCTGTTCATTAGCCGATAACAGTGAAAAAGCAGACACTATAAATTTGTAACAAAACAAAACTTAATGAGTTTTTTGATGCTACAAATTATTTTCATCTGCTGACATTAACATTGACAGCTTTAGGTTTTATTTTACCAAACAAATAAGCACATACAAAACTTTTTATCCCATATTATGTTTACGTGGGATGATATAAGTTACACGATATAACCGGAATTTACGTGGCTGGAAAAATAGTAAAATATATTGCAATATCTACAAAAGTAGTTACATTGATTCTTAGAAAAAAACGATAGATTTGTCGATAGCATTTTAATATGGGTCATCAATTGAGCATTTAAAAAAAAACATTGGCAACATACTTTCCACTTGAAGTAGTTATTTATCTATTGATATATGTTTGTATTTATTTTATGTATGTATGTTTACCTTAGCCTATAAAAATAAATGATTAAAAATTTCTACTCTCTCTTACCTATAATTTTATTTAATTAACATATGTAAAATCCGTTATTTGCTGAATGTGTAGTATTTAAGTCATTATTTAAGTTTTGTTAAATTTTAATTCAGAGCTGTTGATTTTGAAATAAATAAATCTCTAGAACTGTCATACTTGAAATGTCACGTCACTAAAATAAAGCCGACGTTACGTTTTTATTAAAACATGCAGCTGTGTTGTTTTTAACCGACTTCAAAAAAAAGAAGGTTCTCAGTTTGACCTGTATGGAAGTATATATGTATTTTTGTCCGCGACTATCTCGCGTTCGGCTGAACCGATTTTTAGATTATACCTTTCAGATCCTGGATTATGAGACAGTAGATATTCCATTGTTCTCTGGACACCGGTGTCCGGGTTTGTTGAATTATTATTGAAATAAATATACTAATTGATTATAGTATTTACGATTTAGAATATGGCATAATAAGATTAAGAATATAACAAACTTTTTTGGATCTAGAAGATAAACATAACAATACAGTTCGTAGCAACATTTAAATTTTGAAGAGGTAACTGGTCTAACCGTGGGTAACTAATCACGGTGGTATCTACTATCTAGTAAATATATTAATATCTCATGTACTCACCGAAACCCATGTCGAACATTCTGTCAGCTTCATCTAAAACTAAGTATGTGACTCTCTGGAGATTTGTTGCTTTACATTTTATTAAATCTATGACTCGTCCTGGCGTTCCCACTATTATTTCCGCGCCACCACCTACAAATAAAGTTAACATGATGATAAATCAATACCAATATTTTAAGTAACTCTGTTTATCTCTGTGACTTATTGCACTAGAAATAATTAAAGAATTTCAATGAATTTTGAACAGAAATATATTAGAATCTGTTATGTGTTAGCTTTGTTGCGAAAATAAACCTTGGGGGGAGGTAAAATTAGAAAAAAAATTGTATATGGAATCAAAAAACATAGACAGTGGCGGCAAACGGTCAAATAGTGTCTCTGTGAGATCAGTAGACCTCGCTTGTAAAGTTTGGGCGGATATGCTATATTTTAATGCAAATTCAAGTACAATTTTAAATCGAATTTCACATTTTTTAATTTTCCAAAAGGTTTACCTATGTAGACTTGTGAGCAAAATAGGAGTAAAAGTTACGTCTGTCTAATAAATAACGCTACAGCAAACTTCCCCCCTTTCCCCCCTATTTTACCCCGAATCTAAAATAGCTTTTGATATAATATCTTTAAAAAATCAAGGAATATGTGTGCCAATTTTCATCAAAATCTGTTTAAAAATGCGGCCTGTACTGTAGGCGAGAACAGACTGACTAACAGTCGGCCAAAAGCATTTTTGGTCCATCTCGAAACTGCGAATCTTCGCTCGCTCGGTGAATAAATAAAAAAAATAGTTATAAAAAATAATATGTCACACCTTCTAAAGCTTTAGTCTGTTCCCATTTGGACCCACCGCCATAGCAACAGACGCACCTTATATTGTATACCTTGCCGAACCTCTTAGCTTCCATGTAAATCTATCAAAACACAAAAATAACATTAATTACAAATTGAATACATACATATTTGAACAACTTCTCTTCTCAAGACATTTAGAAGCTAGCAATGACCATGAAAGTGCACGGCTACCGTGCAGTAAAGTCAAGGCTACCGTGCAGTGTATAGGTACAATGTACGACTTCGTAGACGGCTTTCACATGCACGGCACGGTCACGGAACGGTCGCCGAAATCGTACTAAGGGATCGCCGAAATCAAATACGGGTGAAATGTCAACGCAATGGAGA
This sequence comes from Chrysoteuchia culmella, assembly GCA_910589605.1. Classification (NCBI taxonomy): domain Eukaryota; kingdom Metazoa; phylum Arthropoda; class Insecta; order Lepidoptera; family Crambidae; genus Chrysoteuchia; species Chrysoteuchia culmella. The sequence continues at coordinate 22,419,636 of OU342651.1, forward strand.
TTAACAGCACTTTTAGATTTATAAGCCATCGTCTAGCTAGTACATGAAAAATGAAAAAAAACCGTCATGATAAATTTTAAATATAAAAAAATTGCAAAACGTCAACTCGGCCACAAGTGAATTCTCAGATGGGACTCGAACCCACGACCTTTGGAAATCCGGTCCAATGCCACTGAGCACCGTCGAAATTCTCCAATACTTTTATATTTTTAATATGCTGTAGGCCAGCGTTGTCACATCAATGCTAGGAACATCCTTGCATTCGAAAGAAACATCTTTTCAGGTGTTTAAGGATCGAATAATGTGCAACAGCCAATAATTTATGATTATATTCACTTGTGGCCGAGTTGGTTTTTCCTATATTTTTCTATTCAACATTTATCATAAGTATAAAAATAGCATTGAAAAATGCAAAAATTCAAAAATCATAAAAAACAGTTTTTATTTTTTAATATTATGTGGCATATTTCAAGAGATTTTTTTTTTTTAACTTTGGGTCGACGTCACAAACTATTTGTGGGTCGAAACAAAATAATTTGTGACGTCACTTTATAACACTTTGTATGCAGCTTGCGGCTCACGCTTGACCGATTTCAAAGAGTCGCCTTCTTTGTATGAAACGGTATAGAGAATGACGTCACGCAAAGAGCGCGCGATTCTTGAAGTTTGAACACTTGTAAATCCGAAACTTCAAGTTCAAGTCAAGTTCAAGTCTTATACGTTTTAGCTATACTGTAACAAAGTTTCAAGCGATTTAATATAAATATAAAATATTTATAAATATAAATATATAAAATATTTCTTACACTCACACCAATTAACCTAGCCCCAAAATAAGCACTGTAAGGCTTGTGTTATGGATACTAGGGTAATGGATATAAATACATATAATTATACATTTATAAGTATTTATGTGTAGAAATATATATAAACGTCCATGACTCGGGTACAAATGCTCGTATACATCATACAAACATTTGCCCCTACCGGGATTCAAACCCGGGACCTCAGAGTAAGCGACACGTTGAAACCGGTGTACGTACTACTCTGCCACGGAGGTCGTCAAAATGAATGAATGAATTTTTTTTTAATCTCCATTTGGAACCTATTCCCTATACTCACGCACCTGCTGCGCCAGCTCCCTGGTGGGCGCGAGGATGAGGCCGATGGGCCCCTCGTCCACCGCCAGCTCCTTCTGGTCCATGATGTGCACCAGCAATGGCCACAGGAACGCCGCCGTCTTACCCGAACCAGTGCGGGCGATACCTGATAAATAAATCAATTTTGTTTAACAGTACCCATTGTGGTAGTAAAATTTTTGTGAATTTGCATGAGTTTTGAAAATTTTGAAATGAACGTTTGGAACCAATTTTCTTTTACTTTTTTTTGTTACATTATGTCCCTTACTTACGTATATGTGTGCGTGTGTGTGTGTGTGTTTGTGTGTGTGTGTGTGTGTGTGTATTGTGTGTGCGAGCGTGTGTGTGGTGTGTGTGAGGCGTTGCATGCGTGCTTTTGTAAGGATGAAAATGACATTTACATACATAGGAGGCTTTCTGCCTCTTCACAATCCAGTCCCACTACGTGGGGGGTTAAAAACGCAGGTATTCAGCACACATTTTGAAGTACGTTCACATTTTTTTTTTAAATGTTGAACATAAATTACTGGCTGTTGCATCTTAATCGATCGTTAAACACCTGAAAAGATGTTTCCTTCGAATGCAAGGATATTCCTAGCATTGATGTGACAACGATGGCGTATTAAAAATATAAAAGTATTGGAAAATTTCGACGGTGGTCTGCAAGTCTGGGTAGCTCAGTGATTAGAGCATTGGACCGGATTTCCAAAGGTCGTGGGTTCGAAACCCATCAGAGAATTCACTTGTGGCCGAGTTAATTTTTTCCGATATTTTTCTATTTCATACATTCACATTAGTTTACCAATAAGGTCCCGTCCAGAGAGCGCGGCGGGCACACCGGCAGCCTGTATGGGCGTGGGCTGCGAGTACTCGGAGCGGCGGATGGCGCGCATCAGCTGCTCGTCGAAGCCCAGGTGGGCGAAGCTGCTCACCGGCCGAGGGGGGTCCGGGCCCGAGATCTACGCAAACCAAATATCTGAATAACTATTGACTGCCATACACAATAAGTCATGGACATAATATACTGGTTGGTTGCAATGATAGTGGCAGTAACATTTATGAACAACTTTCTTTGCTGTCACTCCTAAACAAATTACAAATCAATCATTGTACAAATCACACCAAGAAGGCAAAGCAATTTTTGACCTCTCTAAGTAGCCCAATATAAAATTTTAGTGATGACATAGGCTACTTTTTATCCCTAATTTTCTCATGGGAACGGGAACCACGCGGGCGAAACCGTCTGCGGCCGTTAGTAATCAAATATTTCCAAAGAGAATGTCATCACTACGTTTTAATATTTCTGGAAATTAAAATTATGTAACTATCTGTCATCAGTCCAGAAGCATATCTAAGAGAGCACAAAGCGGATCAACGGACAAGATGGATGGAGAAGGACAATGTGAAAAACACAGGCTGTTTTTTATGTTAATTTTCCCACAGGAACCGTTATCCCATGGGAACGGGAACTGGCAACCGCTAGTTGATAATAAAATTCTCACCTTCACACCCAAATTCTTTTTCAAATCTTCAACTTGTTCAGTAGTGAGCTTCTCTATATCTTCATGTGGTGTATAGAAGTTCTTCTCAAACGGATCATACTCTATCTCTGAGTGGTCTATAGGTGGCAGGGGGTCAATGAACTTCTTCTTTGGTGGAGCTATGGGGTTGCCATCCTCATCATACTCAATTTCAACATCTGACCCGTCATCAGCATTAGTAAGAGGATTTTCTTCCATATACCTTGAAAATAATTTAACAGGTCATTGTAAATCTAGTCTTTTTTTTTTATAATATAATTGAAATATCACATCATCACATCACACATCATCAGCCTGTGGACGTCCACTGCTGGACATAGGCCTTTCCTAGCTCACGCCTATTGTGGCGTTCATATGAGGTTATTGGCCTACTGCTACCACGATGGCCAGACGGGTTGGTAGAGGGTTTATTTCAAGTTTCCCTTCTCTCGCACAGGTGTTTAATACGTCGAACCTCTTAGTCGACGCTTACGACATCCACGGCATGTAAGGGAGTGGTGACACTTGTATTCTTAGGCCATCACCACACGGCACAATGAAATATAATAACTAATAAATTAAACTTATAGTTATGTATTCTCATTATTAAATCTACCTTTTTATTTGCCCAATAAAGTTTGCTATTGGCAGGATTGCAAAACTTATCCCACTATTTGTTTATTAAAGAAGTTATAATAACTGTGAAAAATTAATAATGATTTTGACTTTAAAAATAATATTCTATCTACCATAATACTATAACAACTAGTAATCTCACTTATAGTAACTCTCCTCATCATCCATTTCATCAATGTCCCCCCTCGTGCCTCTCCCGCTGTCTCCCTTGCCGCTGGCTTCATTCTCTTTGCTAGCTACCATGTCTTTAGCAGCCTGTTGCTCCAGACCAGCCATATAGGCATCGAGAGGATCCTCTTCATCATCCTCCGCCTATAGTAATAAATAAAAAATTCAATACTTTTATAAGAACAACAAGGGTTGCTTACTAAGTCACCAATTGTTATAACGCTGCTTTTTCAAAATATTTTTTTATTAGATAATCTAAATAAGATTCAATAAAAAAAATACTAGTACTACCAGACCATGTTATAATAAGACAATGGGATAATAAGCCATACTGTAGAACCTTTTTATAAATTGAATTTCACCTTTGAACCAGATGCAGCCTCATATGAAGGGCTCCCTGGGGCAGGTATGTAAGCCAATGCTGGTGTTGGTGGCTCATCATCTTCATCAAAGTACCTGGAATAGAGTTCAGTATGAGACCTATTATTATTATTATTTTTGGAGAGGGGACACCAGCAAGGCCGGACTGGTGATCAGTCTCCCTAGTTGAAACCATTTCACCCAGAGTATGAGACCTATCCTACTAAGTCTAACCTGGATAGATGGATTACGCTTTAGCATAATGAATTGAACAAAATGTATGACCAAAGCGCTATATACAGTCAACTCACTCATCCTCAGTTTTTGATCGCTTCTTTCCAAGGCTGCCCCAGTTGCCCGTGACGGCATTCTGAGTGATGGCGGTCATGGTAGAGTAGCCCTGCTTCGACAGCCCCGACGTTGGCGGCGGTACTGCGTGCATAGTGGTCGTCGGCGGAGGAACGGCGTGCAACGAGACATTCGAAGGATTCCTCTTGGGCATCGTGAACCCAGCGAACCCAAACCCCTTCCCGCCACTTCCGCCCGAATTATAACTCATTTTATAAACGAAGAACGACACTATACTCCAAATACTATCATGAAATAGTGAGGTTACTTCCGTTGTTTACACACACAAAAGTACTTTTTATTTTAAATATTCACTCTGTCTTTAACTACTAAAAAGCTACATAAAAAGCCTTTCTCTCAAATCAAAATCAGAAGTAAACTCTGCCGAAATAAATTAAGTTTATTGATGGATTTGACGAAACACCAACGCTGACATTTTCATTAAATTAAATTTTCAATTTTTGACATTGACATTACTAAAACTTTTTTTCTTGTAATGGTATGGCTGAGCGTGAACGTTTGACAGCTTCCCATTGCTACCAAACTAAGAAAAAAATATACGTTAGTACCTACTCTGAGCTGCTATTTTAACTCAAAACATTACTCTAATAACCAAAATTTATAGAAGTTTTATCAGGTGATAACTAATTTAATGGTTTATTGATTAAACTTTATTAAAAGCGCCATCTATCAATGTTCTGCAAAAGTTTATTTTGGAAGAACGACATCCATTTATAAGGAGAGTTGCTTACTACCTATATAATTTGTGGTTGCTTCCCGCGCCTCGCCGTGACCGGTCGTGTGTGTGCTCCGCTGACTCGTTCGCGTTGAGCCCCCCCGTACTCCGCCGTGTGCCGCGTGAACGCAACTCCCACTGCTACTAGTGCTACTCGCGTCGAGTCCCGCTCCGCAATAGCAGCCTGCCGTATCCCAACGGGTATTTCGGACTACCACTTGCCCGAGTTCGCGATATAGACGCTATTTGTGTTGTGTTGTTACATGTCGTGTCCCTTATCCCAACTCCGAGTGTTTCACAAAATATTTTATTAAAAAATATTCTGTGTACCCTCACTCCCAAATCTCACCCTTTTCCCCCTCCAAACACATACACCTCTTCCATCTCCCTCACTCTTTTTCCCACTATCCACACCCAAACGTGACTATTTATTCGACGTGTGACTTTTTCGCTTCGTGTTTGTGTTCGTACTTGTTGACTTCATTGGTGTCGGTCGACAATGAAGTCCAGCAAGAAGAGGACAAAGTGCGATCGGCCGCCCGATAGCGAAGGAGGCAATACCTCCCGCGTATCGGCCCCGCCTGTACCAGCGCCGCGACCATCGCTGACGCCGCCCCAGATGCTTAACCGCTCCACCTCCCCGAGACCCAGACCAAAGCCCGCATGGTACGAGTTTGACCCTCGGCTCCGCTCACCATCGCCAACCGCAGGGGATGAGAAGCGCCCTCGAATAGGGCCCTCTCTCCCATCCCGCCCGCCCACTCCGCAAAATTACTACGACACTCGCAGTAACCCCGAGTTTGTCCGTCGCCGCGTCCCCACGCCAGAACCCACCGGAGGGATCGAGGAGCACTACAGCCCTCTCCCTCTCCCCAACGCCACCGACTCGACGTCGTACTCTGCGCTCGAGGAGAGCGAGCGATCGCCGGCGCGGTCCTACGCCCAGGCCGTAGTGACCCCGGCGTCGCCCTCCCGAACATCTCCGACCCCCGCCCATACCCAGCCGCCCTCGCAACCTCAGCAGGCCAAGGTCTACCCGCCGATCGTGGTCGACGCCTTCCCCAACTGGACGGCGCACTTCCAGCGCCTGAAAGAGCTGCTGGGCCACGCCCCCAACGCGCGCCCCTTTGGAACGGGTGTGCGCTTTCTGGCTAAGTCGCCGGAGGAATTCAGGTGCGTGCAAGCGTACCTGGACAACGCGGCGAAGACGGAACCAGGTCTCTTCTGGTTCTGTTACTCGCCGCTCACCGACCGGCCAACCAAGGTGGCCATTCGCGGCCTTCCCGCATCCACACCCCCCGAAGCCATCCTGCAGGCGATGCGGGAACTAAACTTCCCAGTCGTCCACTGCAGGGCGATCCAGGGGAGGCAGGGCCGTCCGGGCTGCCTCTTCTACCTCGAGCTCGACCACCTACAGCCGACCGAGTTCACCCGCCTCTACGCCATGTCGGAGCTGCACTGCATGCCCGGCGTCATCATAGAAGGCTGGCGTCCTCGGTCGGGACCGGCGCAGTGCCACCACTGCCAAGCGTTTGGCCACGCCAGCATTAACTGCCACCGCCCGCAGAAATGCGTGCGGTGTGCGGGAGACTACCCCGCCCGGCGCGCAGTGCACGCAGGCGCGCATCGAGCCGCCCGTGTGAGCTAACTGCGCACAGGCCCACACTGCCAACGACAGGCGGTGCAAACACGCGGTGCGTTCCCCCTCCCATGCCGAGAGGGGTCGAGCGTACCCCCGCGCACCCCCGCCCGCAGGCAACGACAGCACCGCCGACCAGGCCGACCGTGCCCCCCCCCCCCCCCCCACCCCCTCCCTCTGTCCCTCTTCCACAGGTGACGGAGACTCTAGCCCCGCCGCAACCACAAACAGCTCCGTGTTCCCAGCCCCGCCAGCATCAACGGCGGCCACTAACCCCTTCAATGTTCACAGAGGTTACCATGCTTGCACTGGAGGCGATACAAGTCATCCTCCAGCAAGTCACCTCCGGCAACGACCTCCATTCCGCCATAAACCAGACCATGCTCCACCTGATGAGCCTCGCTCCTCCAGCGCACCATGCCTGAAGAGTGAAGACGCGGGCCATCACAGAGCCATTTTCCCGGGCAGAAGAAAGGGCGCCGACATCACGTACTCCCACTACTTCCACGACCCAACCCCCTCGTTCCTCATTCCCTACACCTCACCCACAACCCAAGTTAAAACCCACACCCTAGTTTGCGTAAGCCGTGGCCTGCTCCCAGGCGCTCGCTGGGCCTCCCCCACTATGGGGTCTCACCCGGTGTGCAGACCGCGCTGAGGGCCGCGCCGCAAACATCCTGTGGGAGCACCATTCTTCCTGAAGGACGGCCGCGCATCGCGGCACACAATCACTGCGGTAGCCCCGTTGAGAAGAAGCCCGGGAAAGGAGCAGTGAAGCACTCGACCCCGAATACCCGCCTACAGCGGAAGACCCCGACACCATCCATTTAAAAGGAAAAATAGTTTGGCAGATATCGTATTACAGTCACCCCGTGTGTATCACACCTTTCACCTTGGGTGCTATAAAAACCTTTAGTGCCGGATAAATAATGTCTTATTTCGGTATTTAAAACATTCGTAACCCAAGCGTTTAAGAATTATTGGCATTTATAGATGGGCCTCAAGGAATGACGCTTAAGATTATGGATGCTGGAAATAACAAAAACTAGCGAACGAAAGTCCAGTTTCAGTCCCTTGCTTGATCCTCAGTGACGCAAAAATAAATAAGATTTAACACTCGAGCATCGTACAAAATAGAACAGATCTCATAAAATGGACGTTTAAACATGGTACATACAGATTTTGGAGCCAAACGAAGCATTCTACCAGCGTTACGTTTGATAAAGTTTCTATCGATCGAATCAAAAAAAGAGTAGTCGAGGGAGATAGAACACTCGTTGCAGATTCGAATGTGTACCGGATATTAAAAAATACTATTATTAATTAGCATTCGCATGCGAATATTGCGATTCCGTATCTAATGACCCGACACAGGGAGGCAAGGTCTAAATTTAAAATGTGGGTATGGTACGGCCGACCGAGGCAGGGTTTAGTTTATGATGAGATGGTTAACAACCGGCGGGTTTTCAAAAGTAGATTAAAGTGGTGCCAAAATAACAATGATCAAATTAAAATGGATATTTTGGCTACATGTTACTCAAAGCGGGATTTCAAGAAGTTCTGGAAGGCCACAAATCGGCTTAATGCTGGAACTAGTCTCCCTGAGGCTGTGGGCGGGGTGAGTGATGTGAAGCAGATTGCCAGTCTTTTCAGGGATCAGTTTATAGTATCTTCACCATTGGCGCCAACATCGGGGCCCGTATACAATACTGAGGCCAATCGTGACCTTACAATAGTAATTACACCTAAAACTATTGCAGATATTGTTAAAACTATGGTTACTGGTAAATCGCCGGGCCACGATGGCCTCAGTATTGAGCACTTAAAATATGCAGGTGTCCACTTGCCTAGAGTTCTGTCGTTACTATTTAATATCTGCATCTCGCATTCTTACCTGCCCGCAGACTTAATCATAACCACAGTTGTTCCCGTTGTGAAAAATCGTTCCGGTGACATGTCAGACAGTTCGAACTACCGACCGATATCCTTGGCAACGACAATAGCCAAGATATTTGACAGTGTGCTTGATTCTATACTACAAAACCACATTGAGCTCCACGATAGCCAACACGGTTTCATGCGTGGCTTATCGACAGAAACAGCAATAATGAGCCTTAAGCACACTGTCAAGTATTACACAGACAGGAATACACCTGTGTACGCCTGTTTCTAAGATCTTAGTAAAGCTTTCGATCTCGTCTCATATGATATTTTGTGGAGTAAATTGAGAGCTGCTGGGTTACCTGATGGTTGCACTGATTTACTTAAGTACTGGTATTGTAATCAGGTGAACTATGTGAGATGGGCGAACGAGTATTCCGAGCCGTACAGGATGGAGTGTGAGACAAGGGGGGTTAACTTCACCACGTCTCTTCAACCTGTACGTGGACGCACTGGTCAGATAGCTTAGTATTACGCATGTCGGTTGCCACATTGGCAATGTTTGCGTCAATAACATCAGCTACGCAGTCGACATGGTGCTGCTGGCACCCTCGGTCTGTGCGCTGAGGGCTTTACTCGATGCCTGTGAAAGATTCGCTATCTCACATGGTTTACTATACAATACCAAAAAGTCGCAGTTCATGGTTTTTAAGGCTGGCAGTAAGTGTCCTAAAGTAGTACCCCCTATAACACTATATAATGAACATCTCGAAAGAGTGTACAAATTTAAATATCTAGGACACATCGTCACTGACGGCCTTAAAGATGATGACGATATTGAGCGGGAACGTAGGGCACTGTCGGTCAGGGCAAATATGCTGGTCCATAGATTTAGTCGTTGCACAGAAGCTGTGAAAATTGCGCTCTTCAAAAATATTGCACATCTTTTTACTCGAGCAGCCTATGGACCGACTATACCAAAAAAGCCTACAGTGCCCTACGTGTTCAATATAATAATGCCTTCAGGGCGTTGTTGCGGCAGCCGCGGTTTTGTAGCGCATCTGCGATGTTTGCTATAGCCGGCGTGGATAGTTTTGAAACTATTATGCGCAAAAAGACCGCGTCACTGTTGCACAGAATGCGCGGCAGCAGCCACAGCGTCCTGAAGGAGATAGTCGACAGTGGGGATTGTCCGCTGATTGAATGTATGATAGGAAAAATAACATCTTTCATTGAAATTAAATACTAACATAGTTAATAGCTTTTTTATTTACTAACACATTATGGATTTATGTTGTCCGAAATAAATAATTTTTATTTTATTTATTTATTTATTTTTAATAATAATTCGAATGATTCAAAAATACGTCTCTGGTCTCAATCAAAAGAGAAAAGTACTTTGCCATCTTGACAATCGTGGTAACGAAAATTACAAATGAATGCCAAAAACTAAACATTTGTAATGTTCTCGATGAAATTATATTGTATAACAGTTTGGCTCCTAGCGTGGGAGATGAATCAAACAGCCAGTGTGGTGTGCTAGTGCTGAGAGCTGATAGCTAAGAGCAATCATTTATTATTTTTCTCATCTTAAATACTAAATTATAACATATTATTGTATGTGCGTCAGCTGGAAATAATTGCCTCTGTGTGAGTGCATTTTGGCCTAGATACAAAGTCCGAGCTGACGCCACATCACTCCCCCCTAAATATAAAGAAAGGGATAAAAAAAGAAATTTACAATAACTAAAATCTATAACAATTATGATGTAAACCAATAAACAAAACAAAAGTAAAAGTTACTATAATTACGATGACTAACTACTAGGAACAGGTGTTGTAAATTGACACTGTCCACTGACCGAGGACGGTATTTGCTGTATAGGCAAAGTACTCGCGGCGGCGATAAAAATAGACTTTGTTTATATTCAATTAATCATAGCATTAAGTGCATGTGATTAATTGAATTTAAATCTAACAACTGGCTTGGAGATTCTGCCGGAACGCGTGGTCTTCACGTTGTCCTTGGCTGGCTGTTGACCCTCAGGAATCGTCGATGGTCCAGGCTTCATCACGGGCGGCGGCTGCGACTGCTGCTCGCTGAGTTCGCCACTCTGCTCGTCGTGAAGTAGGAAGGCTGGCTTGAGACGGTCGATGGAGATAATGGCAGTTCTGTTTGGTAACTCGACGGAGTAAAACTTCTCATGACGTTCGAGCACTTTGTACGGACCGTTGTAGGGTGGCGTAAGTGCGCTCTTCGTTGCGTCATCGCGTACAAATACATGTGAGCATGTTCGTAACTCATCATGTACGAAGATGTTTCGCTGAGTGTGTTTTCTCCTCGGTGTCGACAGCAGTGACGTCATTGTATGCTGTAACTGCTGTAACATGCCATTCTCATCTTGAAGTGTCGTACTAGCGGTGAAGAAATCTCCAGGTAGCCGTAGTGTCGTGCCGTAGGTCAGTTCTGCTGCACTCACTTTCGTGTCGTCCCGTATAGCGGTGCGAAGTCCGAGCAGGATCATGGGTAGTTCTTTGACCCAGTTGACTCGGTTGCACTTCGTCATCAGCGCGGCCTTGAGTGTTCTATGCCAGCGTTCTACTTGTCCATTTGCTTGCGGATGATAAGCGGTGGTATGGATGTGGTTGATGCCCAGCTTGCTTGTCAGCTTCCGGAAGAGTTCGGACTCGAACTGTCGACCTTGATCTGACGTAATCGTCGTCGGTGTTCCGAATCTGGCAATCCAACCTCTGAGTAGAATCTGGCAGATGGTATCGGCGGTAATGTCCTTGACGGGATACGCTTCTGGCCATTTGGTGCAGCGATCGATCATAGTAACGCAATATTTGCACTCTTCGGACGTAGGTAATGGCCCGATTATGTCAATATGCAAGTGCGCGAATCGATCGGCCGGCGGAAAGTGCATTATCGGCGAAACAGTGTGGCGTTGCACTTTGGACCGTTGACATAATAGACATGCCTTTGCCCATTTTCCAATGTCTGTATTCATCGATGGCCAGAAATAGCGTTGCGCTAGCATGCGTCGTGTTCCTCTGACGCCGGGATGACTGATGTTGTGCACGATCTCGAATGCTTTTCTTCGATACAGCTGCGGTAGGTACGGTCTCATATAGCGCGTCGATGTTTCGCACGTTATTACCTTATCGCTATTAGGTACGGGGAACATTTTAAACTGCAAGCGCGGGTTGTTACGTAACTCTCTCAACTCGGTGTCTCTTTCTTGCTCTGTCGACAGTTGCTCGTAGTCGATAGGCGAAGGGAAAGTAATCTCTTCCACTCGCGATAGGCAGTCGGCAACAACATTATCTTTGCCGGAAATATGTTGTATGTCGGAGCAAAACTGTGAGATGAAGTCGAGTTGGCGCAGTCTTCTTTCCGTGTCACATGAGCTCGCTGGTTTGTGTAAAGCAAATGTCAGCGGTTTGTGGTCTGTATAAACCGTAAATTCTCTTCCTTCGATCATGTGACGGAAATGTTTAATTGCCATGTATATAGCAAGTAGTTCCCGGTCGTACGTGCTGTACCGTTTCTGTGTCTCGCTCAGTGTTTTAGAAAAGAAGGATAGGGGTTCCCACTTTCCATTCACGTGCTGCTGTAGTACTGCTCCTGCACATGTGGCCGAACAATCTGTCATAAGGCCGAGACGAACGGAAGTGGATGGGTGAGATAGTGCAACAGCGCTTTTTATGCTTTCTTTGCACTTCTCGAACGCATCTATTGACGTTTGTGTCCACTTTATCTCGCTCTTGTCCTTCCTCTTGGAGTTGTGCAGGTGCTTGTTAAGTTCAGCTTGTGTATTAGCAGCGTGAGGTATACACTGGCGGTAGAAGTTGACCATGCCGAGAAAACGTCGCAGCTGCTGGACCGTAGTAGGCAACGGAAAGTTGGTAATTGCCTTAGTCCTTTCATCCAGCGGTCGTATGCCATCCTTGGATATGTGGTAGCCCAGGAAATCCAGTTCTTCTCTGCCGAATTCACATTTATCCACGTTTAATGTGATGCCGTATTGGTCCATCCTCTCCAGTACCTTTCGAAGTAGGGTCTCGTCTTCCTCTTTCGTCCTTGTTGGTATGAGGATATCGTCGATAAAAACAAATACGTCGAGCCCTTTAAAAACCATATCTACGAAGCGTTGGAATGTTTGACTTGCGTTACGTAATCCAAACGTCATCCTCGTAAACTCGAAAAGGCCGAACGGCGTTGTAATGGCCGTTTTCGGTATGTGTTCTTCGAAAATAGGTAGATGATGAAACGATTTTCTGATGTCCAGCTTGGAGAAGATGGTCTTATTCCGCAGCAAGTATGTAAAATCTTGAAGCCTTGGTATAGGATAGCGATCAGGAAGTGTAACAGCGTTTAATCGTCTGTAATCGCCGCATGGCCTTAGTTCGCCATTCTTCTTTGTAACGATGTGCAGCGGCGTTGCCCAAGGACTGTTAGAGGGGCGGCAAATGCCTAACTCCATCATCCTATGAAATTCCTGTTTCGCGGCTTTATACTTTGCTGGGTTCAATGGACGAACTTTTGCATAGATCGGCGGCCCCGTCGTATGTAAATAATGCACGACATTATGTTTAGGTGCATTTTTCAGCGTCGACGGCCTTGTTACGTCAGGGAATTCACGTAGTAACTCGGCGTACGGTCCGGTTACATCTATCGTGCGGACCGATGAGTCATTCGAGTGCGTTGTGCGCGCAGCAACCGATAATTTCGTTATTTTGTCGATCAATCTCTTTTCGCTTAAGTCAATATTGATTTGATTTTTAGCGAGAAAATCTGCTCCGAGAATTGATCTGCGCACGTCAGCTATAACGAATGTCAACGTGAATGGTCTTCGTAGTCCCAGATCTATGCAAACGGTCTTAAGTCCGTAGGTCTTGATTTTCGTTCCATTGGCGGCATAAATTGTGTATTCGGCATTCGTGGGCTATTCTCGTGTGCGGGCGAGTACAGATATGTCTGCTCCGGTGTCTACTAAAAATTGTGTCCCACTTTTTCGGTCGGTGACACATAGACGGTAACTTGACCCGTCAACACCAACTCCCGCCGCGGTTAGTGTCGGAGTTAGTTTTCCGACTGCGTAATTCGCTGCGCTTTGTACACACAACGAGATTTATCTGCACACCGCGTCGATTGATCTCCAAACTTTCGGTGGTACCAACATAACCAATCGTCTCGCTGGGATCGTGATCTTGAATGTGAGCGGGATGTTGATCTGCGCCTCTGTTTATTTCTATCGTGCCCTCTTGACACGTGACGGTAAGAAGTGCGCAACTCGCATAATTCCTTTGTCAGCAAATCCACTCGTTTGACAAGAAAGTCAATCGTGGATGTGTCCTTACTACTGGATGAGACTTGTGCTATTTCTAAAGGCCTCATGTTGTCAAGGACTTTATCAGCGATATTCGCCAGCGTTTCCAGGTCCTTGCTATCGCTTACGGTCAAGACAGCTCGTACTGCGGATGGTAAATGGCGCTGCCACATGATTGAAAGGGTATCATCCGGGATCTTACTTCTGGATAACTCTCGCATTCTCCTCAAGAGTTGTGTTGGTCGCTGGTCTCCAAGGTCTAATTCTCCCAAAAGCTTTTGAAGTTGTCTGCTTTCGGATTCTTCAAATATTTGTAGTAACCGTGCTCGCAACGCATCGTATTTTCCTGTGCTCGGCGGATTTAAAATGATGTCGCTGACTTGTTGTACTTCGTTCCTTCCCAATTTACTAACGACTTGGTGGTACTTAGAGTCGTCACCTTGCTTCTGGGGAGCCATTGCAGACTCAAAAACGGAAAACCATAGGCGTGGTTGGTCCCGCCAAAAGTCTGGTATCCGAGATGAAACGGATAAAGCAGATAACTCGGCCGTGGCTGTAGCTGTTTCCCTGTGCGACGGCGACGGTATCGAAGGGCACTGTTGATAGGCCATAGCGCTTGTTTTCTGTTTCGATATTCGAAATCTATGTGCGACTTCTCAATTGACTGGTGAGACCCGCTTGTGGGAGGCCAGTAACCGATCCGCTAGATAACGAACGATGAAACAGTTACGTCAAACTGCGTGATTGCGCTTTCTTCAGTTTTGTATTTTTTTCTGGTGGCTGCGATCTTCAGATTGTCTCCCTGGGCGACGTTGGATTTCCGTGTATATATTTCTTGAAATAGTATGAAGTCGGTCTTGATGACGTCGGCAGAATCACGTCGGGGTCACCAATTTGGCTCCTAGCGTGGGAGATGAATCAAACAGCCAGTGTGGTGTGCTAGTGCTGAGAGCTGATAGCTAAGAGCAATCATTTATTATTTTTCTCATCTTAAATACTAAATTATAACATATTATTGTATGTGCGTCAGCTGGAAATAATTGCCTCTGTGTGAGTGCATTTTGGCCTAGATACAAAGTCCGAGCTGACGCCACAACAGAAATATAATGTGTGTCCGTGGTGTCAATTTCAAAAATACATTTCCTAAACTTCTAACTACTTTCTAATAAGACCTATTTACAATATGGCAACAAAATGGAAAGAAAAACTCGGCCACGGCACCATAAAATCTATCTGTAAGCTAATATAACTGTTATTTTACCAATTTATTATTGATATAAGGAACTTAAATAAACTAGGAACAATATTATTAGCTTTAGATCATCGACATTATGATTTTGAAAAAAAAACCATTTTAAACATTGTAGCAGTTAAGAAAAAAATGCTCTATTGCTCGAACTTAGTGATTACATCACGATTACAAAAACATTTGTGGTACAAAAGAAAACATGTTGTAAAAGCCGCGTAGAGTAGAGGATGTCAATGGCTCTCGCTTCGCTATCGCTAGGAGCTGTCATATAATGCATTTTCTCGGTGGCTGCATTATACATTACCCATATTATTTTAGTTCAAAGTAATAAAGCAATCGATTATTCAGTTGATCTACCTCGCACGGCGCACATCACTAGACTTACGATGTTGCAGAAATTAAAAAGTAAAATGTCATAAAATTTACGTGTCATTTCATTTTATCTAAAAAAAATCATCAACAAACAATTTTTACGTGCGTGACCGCTTCACCCGCTTTTTTTATTTCTGTATATGATCCAAAATGTATTTCAAACTACTATTCTTCGTATTTGCGCTGCTTAGTGTTACCAAAGTGGAAGCTTCCCAGGGATACGACTTTGGCGATTTCTTAGCAACTGTTTTGGGCCTTGGTATTGCAGTGGTTGGAATTCTCGCGTGTTTGGGTAACTACGCGAGACAGAAAGCGAGAAACGAATTCATATAAAACGCAATCATGTGTGAGTAGCAATTAACCTTAATTTCTAGTACAATTAAAACGTATATATATCAACTATCTAAAACTAAACTTTTTAGGTACCTACATAATTAATGTTTTTCATAACTTATTTGTTACAGTATGTTTCTTGATAGTTACCTCACCAAGTCGGAATTGGGATCAATATGGATAAAACAACTAATATTTATGAATAAGGATCACGTGTTTTTTTATAATTAAAACTGGTGTATTATGTATTTTTTGTAGAGTGAAAACTAATTATCATGTTTAATTATACTTTTTGTATCTCATCTCCACTATAAACATCTGATATTTAAGATAAGTATTGTATTTTTTAGCTGATGTCAAAATGTTAACTTTTTCTTAACTAATTATGTTGAGCAATAAAAAAATTAAAATATGGTTTGTAAAAGGAATATGATTTCCAGTGAAATGAATAAAATAAAATTGAATTGTAAATAATTTATATTTGAAAGAAAACATTTTATCACTTTGCACCCTCACATAAGACAACACAGTTATTGAAAACCAATAAGACATGATTTCATGATATTTAATTCACAAATAAAATTCATTTAATTTGGCTTATCTTTAACTATTCTGAGACTCTAATAATTCTATTTCTTTGATAATGTCACCCTTTTTAGAAATTTTCTCTTTTTGATCCTTATCAGGATTTTTTAATGCACCGGACTTTATTTTTTCTTCAAGGAGTTCAATATCTCTTAGTTTCTTCTTGAAGTTCTTCAACCGCTTGGCTGGGTCAGCCTGACTAGTGGCAGGAGTGTTGTTGCCTGATGATGATGGAGAGGGACTACTGAAAGTTGGTTCTGTGATTTCACACTTTGCTAACTTTTCAGCAGCTTCATCAGCTCCTACAATGATAAGAAATTGAAGCATAAGTGAAGTAAAGATTTTATGTTACATCCAATATATTAATTTATAAAAGCCTTAGCACTACCTGACTTCTTCTTCTTCTTTTTCTTTTCAACATTTATAATCATGCCTGGTATTGGTTGTATTGTGCCTGCTTGATTTTTCTTCGATTTCTGAGCAGCAGCAACTATTTCAGGTGTAAGTCCAACAGGCAAGCCTGTGTTCTGTCTGGCTTTGAACTGTTTGCCTTTACTTTCATAGAGAGGCACCTCTTCCTGAGGCACGTAGCCGTCCTTGACCCTCCGAGGCTTGCGCCATGTCCCATCTGGTCTCTGAGTTGCAGGGATGAACTTACATCCTATGAAGTGCAATAAGGTTTGTTAAATCACCAAAGAGTTCACAATGCTAACTGTAAATCAGTTTAATGAGTGAGGGTTCGGTAAGTAGCAGGTAAAATAGAAGCATTATGATCATTAGCAATTCATGTGCTCACTGAAACGTAACAAATAAGTTTACTGACGAGCAAATGAAAACCTGCTGCGTGAGGAGTACACATAATTTTCAACGAACAGGTAAATTAACTAGATGATCTTTTAATTAATCACAAACACGAACAAAATTTCGATGTTCCGAATTTCTCTTCACTCACCGTCGGCGTCTAGCTCATAGGCTGTAGTCGCCATTATTGCACATTAATTCTTAAAAGAGTAATTCCCACAAACACTCAAAAACAACCTGACTGAAACAAAGCTTTTTAGCTAGCAGATTTTGATAAATTTTTCGTGCTATTTTCGTATACAACTACTTTGACATTAGCGAGCAAACACTGTGATTGAATGAATGAATAACTAGGAGTGAATGAATGACTGATCAATGTTGCTCAACGTGTTTAGCAGATTACATTTAAGATTGTCATTATTGTATGTCTTAATAAATAGCAGATACAATACTAGGTCTTTTTTTTATTATTGAATGAATAGTTCTCTTGCCAGCCAACATAGCGAGCGTCATCAAACGCTCGCTATGTTGGCTGGTTTTCAATAAGGCGCGAATGGAACGCGTTTGAATTTGAACCACATTTTGTTTTATAACTTTCACCACTTTTATAATGTATGGCAGATGTTTGGTATTTTTTTATGGTCTTCAGCCGTATAATGTGTCGGGCACGATAAAACACAGAATCAGAATGGTAAATATTGCATATTGTATAAACTTTCCCAAATCTTGAAAGATAAACTAAAACAGGGGCACCAATATAGTTGCAAAGGAAGGAACTAGGTATTCAGTTTTTACACCGTGCCTTTGTGAAGTTGTTGGAATGGCCTTTCCTTTCCCCTTAACATCCAGGGCCGGTAAACATTTAAGAAAAGAAAGTTTATAAACTGTCATCACTGTATCGGCTCGGCGCCGGACGTTGTATGTCCGATTTCTGTCGAAAACGGAAGAAGCCAAACCTTAAAAAAAAAAAGAAGACGTCTGTCATTAATTGTTTGATTGATTGAAGTCAATGATTGATCATCTGTGGGGGTGGTGGTTGTGTTGATTTTTAAAAAATTTCAGATCAAAACAAAACTTCTCGCTAAAACAAAATGCCAAAACGAAGAAGATTGTTGACTCCTATGAAAAATAAAGCTAAACAAAAGGAACCTCCGAAAGAAGATTTTAAAAGTTAGTTTACCTTTTTTATGTCCTTTGAGTACAATCAAATACAATGGATTATCTAATGTTATCCATTGATCAACAATTCTGACTTCTGATCCCTTTTTTACATGATTGCGCTGTTGCACGTTTTGCAGTCACTGATGTTCCCGAAAAGGAGGTATCTACTGCACGGGGCCGGCTCATGGGGGCTCTCAAGGAGGTCTTAGAACCCCTAGGGGGCCTAGGGGAAGATTCTGATGCTTCTTATGAGCCAAGCCCTGTCAAGAAAGACAAGTAATATTTTCTTTAAACATTTCTTGCAGTATTTATTACCTCAATAAGTTGCAACTTCAAGCTTCATGATATGTACTAATAAATGTAATGATTTTAATAAAAAAATTATCCTATTTTTAAGGACTAATAATCATGATGACCAAAATGATACTGAAGGAGAAGAAAAGAAATATAGAACCAAATCGCCACCCCGTCAGTCTTATGTATTGAAGTTATTTGACAGAAGTGTAGATTTGTCACAGTTTGATGAAAATTCACCGCTGTACCCAATATGCAGAGCATGGATGATTAACCAACCCAAGATGAACTACAAAGAGTATGGGTGAGACACATATTAATAGTAATAATTGATAAAATATTCATTTAAATCATGATCATCTCAGCCTGCTACCATTTATACTTAATTTAACACTTTTGCGGACAGTCAACTGCTAATAGCAGTTATAACAATAAGAATTCTATTGTATCTCGTTCACTCTCTGCAAAAGTGTTAAGTAGAGAACTAGGTTGAAAGTTTACCTAAATATGGCTTGATTTTAGTCCCTATTGAAAATTATCAGATACACTGCGCATTTCTGTAAAACAATTGATATGAAAGAGAAAATTTGGTCATTATCAATAATAATTACTCATAATTATAGTTTTTAAACTTATACTAGTTGTACTAAAAATAATGTGCAAGATTTAACCGTTATATATTTCAAAGTTCAAAAATTATATCTCAGTCATGATACCAATGTGTCCATTCACAGGGAGGCTTATGATGAGCCAGAAGAAACGGAAGACAGTGTGGAACTACCAGGACCTGAGGGGCCACCAATAAGTAGAGTTCCTGAGCTGCTCCCAGAACAGAAAGCAAGAAGCAAAGACAATATTAACCTTAACTATGTATGTATGAACTGTTGTGTTTTTTAAATAGTTGGAATGTTAGTAGCCAGTTATTGACATTATTTTATAATATTTAATTAAATCACACTTATAGGTCCTATATACAGGAATTCATAACACTTTACTCACTTGCCCAGGGGCCTGTTTGATAAAAGCGACAATGACAGGTGACATGCGACAGGTGACAATATTGTCAACCTACCTGTCGCATTTCGATATAATTGTCATCTTTATTAAACAGCTCCTGTCGCAACAATTCAACTTATTTGTCAAAAGTGACAAAATTGTTGGATTGTCATGTTTAATTAATAGGCCCCAGGTCTAATTATAGAACACATTTTGTTGTTACACCAAATGTATGTATGTATGTATATGTTACAGTAAATGTTTTTTTTTTTTTTTTTTTTTTCTCCCTTTCTCTATCTGCGATCAGCCTCTAGGCCTTAATCAGATTGTATATCATTTAAGGTTTTCTGGGACTTCACACATCCAGCGACATGATGTCCCCCTTATATTCAGACACTAGTTAGATGGTGGCCAACGGCATTCTCTTGAGTCGCTTAATGGTTTGAGTGGTGTTAAGTAGGCCACTAGCAAGTTGGTTTTTATGACGCTCGAGACGGCGGATGTAATTTCCACACGATTCCTTTATATCGTCTTTGATGTACGGTATCTGCAAGTATTCATGCACTTCTTCGTTTTTTGTGAACCAAGGTGCGCTGCATAGTATTTTAAGGGCTGTATTTTGAAAACGTTGAAGTATTTCTATGTTAGAGTGACTTGCAGAACCCCAGAGTTCCATTCCGTACGTCCATACAGGTCTGATGATGGATTTGTAGATAAGAACCTTATTTTCCAAACTTAGAGATGTTTGTCTTCCAACTAGCCAGTGCATTTCCTTCAGTTTTCTGTTTGCTTGATCTCTCTTGGCCTTTATGTGGTCTCTCCATATTAGTCTTCTGTCCAAATGCATTCCTAAGTACTTTACTGTTGTTTTGTGTGGCAAGACGGTACCATCAAGTTCAACTGGCGGACAGTCGTGTTTCTTTAACGTGAATGTTATATGGGTAGACTTCGTAGCACTTGCCTTAATTCTCCACTTCTTCAACCAAGCATCTATGGTGTTCAGGCGCTTCTGGAGATTATCTGAAGCTGTGTGAGGGTCTGCACTGCAAGAAAGCAAGGCTGTGTCATCCGCATATGTAGCTGTAACCACTTCATCTGAGGTAGGTAAGTCAGACGTGTATACCGTATACAGAACAGGACCCAGTACAGAACCTTGAGACAGTAAATGTTAATAATATTTAATTATTAATAGTTACCAATGATTTACGACCTGTTTGGCGCAGAGGTACTAACCCCGCCTTCTGCGCCAGAGGTCCCGGGTTCGATCCCCGGACAAGACAAATATTTGTGTGCATAAACATGTCTATTTGTCTTGGTCTGGGTGTTTAATATGTATATTAAGTATGTATTTACAAAAAAAAAAAAAAAAGTATATATGTATGTTTATCCGTTATCTAGTATCCATAACACAAGTTCTTCATGAAACTTAACGTGGGACTAGATAATTGGTGTGATTGTATGTGAATATTTATTTTTTATTATTTATTTAATGATTATTAATAATCATCATGATTATCCATTGTTCTCTGGACACCGGTGTCTAGTACGGGTATGATGGATTAAAAAAAAAGTGGCAGTGGCAGAATGTGTGGCAGAAGAATGAAGGCTTGAAGCGACTATCACATTGTGTGCTAAAGCGTAGTGATTACATACTCTGTCTTGTGCCACTATCACCCATTTGCACTAAAATTAAGAACCACCCTTAGGTAGCTCATCTTATCTATTTCAAAACAATAATTTTAAGAATAGGCGCTCTATATTGTATTTTAAGAACGTCATAATAGGTTAGTTAGTGCAAAGCAATTTTGTATAAAAATTAAGAAAGCTGAGAATAGCCTTAGGGGATTCTTAAGTTTGCTGCGAATGAGTGTAAGATTATTTTCGTTTCGATTTAGCGACACACACCACTGCCGAGTCGCGAGAAGTTGCTGCGCGAGCACGCGGCGCGCTGGGCCGGCGTGCGCCAGGCCTGGCTCGACCGGTCGCAGCGCGTGGAGGCGCGCTACCACCGCACGCAGCAGATGCTCAACGAAATCAATTGCAAGTGAGTTAGCATGCTTTGTGCTCAGTAGGCCTAGCCGGCTTTCGTCGACTCGATGACGACTTGATAACAGATAGGTGGTGCTACTTATCACGCTAAACATAAGCTCAGTGTATTTTGTTTATTTATAAATAGTTTAAGTGCATTTTTATTCGCGTAATCGTCATTATTATAAACCTGATCTTCAACGCTATATGAGCTATTGTTATTTACGTAAAATACCAAGAATTCTAAAAGTTACTGCCAAAAGAAGACGGAGCGGCTCTGTTTTATGACTTTCCCCAGAACCACTACAGTTTTTTTATTTTATTTAAAATGAGGAGAATGCAGTAACACTTTATCACAGTTTATTACGAGATTAGTGGAATTAGGAAAAAAAACTCTTCTTAGAGGAATAATTCATTAAATATACAGATGAAGATAATCAGCTGTTTGAATTTAAATTAACCTAGATACTGTTTTACCGACCAACTACTAAGACGATAATGTTGCTGACTACTCCATCTAGTGATTAACATTTGAGACTATTTTACCGATACTACAAGTTAACTATTAGAATCGACCCATAATTTAAAGAACAAGTTTTATACACAAGAAAATGGACAATATTACAAAAAGACGCAACTTACCCAGATCACAATCCAACCTTGACATCTCAACATATGACCACAATATAATTAATTCCACAGTCTTAGATTCAACTATGTTCAGCATCCACAGCGAACAACACAATTCCTCTAGGAATGAAGAGTTATTGAATGAAATTGAACACCTTAAAACACTTTGGAACGAGCCGAGATTGAAATAGATAACTTAACTTAAATTTAACATAAAACATGACTATTGTAATTGTATAAAAGGAAAATATTCTAATAACTGAGTATAAGAAAATGTTCCTCTTATATTAAATATGTTTCAAGATTGTAGATTTGTGTTTGGCAACGACATGTTCCTTTGTAAATGTTGTTGCTTCTGTTAAAGCTGATAAGTTTCTTGCGGCCGTTCTTCTTATCAGTTAAAAGATGTCCTGAATGGCTGGTAGAAAAAAAATATTGGACGATTCGAAAGCACTTATCTATAAGTCTATTTGAATAAAAATCTTTGACTTTGACTTTAGAAAATACTGAATTAAAAAAAACACTGACCAAACAACAACACCAAACTGACATTAGTACTAAAAAAAACTTTCTACTGACTTTGGCCAAAAGAACAAATGTGTAATACCAAGAAGGAACTACATTAATATAAACTGCAGCAACACAAGAATATCACAGACATTCACAGAGACATGATACATCGAGCGATCGACTGCCGGTGACGCAAACTTCACTGCCGGATAAAAACGTGCCTACCGCCAATAACTGCGTTTTAAGTACACCACCCCTCTCGGCTGATGTTGCTGACAATAGTTTCGTCTTGAGAAATGTCACACAAAGCGAGACAAAATGTAATAGCCGTAGTACACAGATTGTAATTCTTGGCGACGAACAAATAAAAAATCTGTCAGAAAAATTGCATGCTTTCCGCAGACATTTATCTAATGACCCGTTTTCTATTACTACTATAGTGAAGACAGAAGCGACGTGTTCACAGATTTTAACTAGCTGTGATCATCTAAAGAAAACATTGATTATAGACGACATTATCATATTAGCAATCGGGTCGAACGATAAAAACCGTATTTACTATTTTCAGAATTAGGCATAGCGCAAGATTTTTTTTAGTGAAGAAATTTTAAAGTATATATTGTAAATATTCAATATAATTATAATTTAAACATAGAGTTTTTAAATTATAATTTAAAATTGTTAATAATAAATCACATCAATAGTACAATAGTTTTTGGTAGAGTTGACCGATTTTGATGACATAAAGCCTATACGGTTAGTTAAGATACGGACTTTAAACATATATACAATTCTGTGGACTCAGATCAGTGGTTTTGGTGTGATGCTCATTCAAACACACAGGCGGACAGACATTAATTCTAAAAAGTTAGAAATGGATTCTGCTGCTTATTTTGAGTACCCCCACGCTGAATCTAATCACACGCTGAAGAGTTCCCAACATTAAATGTGTTATTGTCTATAACATTTTAGTCTATTATAGTTCTTCTTCTGTTCTGTCAATACCTTTTCTCTTGTATCTATCTTTCAGTTTTTCAATACATTCTTACATTTTCCAGCTCCCTGTTTTCTTATTTATATCTCCTACGCGAATCCATAATTCCATACATCAATACAATACAGTCCACGCTCTATCATTCTTATTATAAGATTCTTTGATATCAACACCTACGATGCTGACGATATAGTCCATATGGCGGAGTCGCTGCAAGACGTACAACAAAAGCTGTTCAGCTTACCTGATGCTTCAACAATAATCGGTTCGGTATGAACATTGACAAGACGAAAATCATGTATAACAGCCTCATAGACCCAAGACCGATTATTGTTAATGGTGTCCTCTCGAAGTTGTTCAAGATTACGTTTAACTCGGGAAAACTTTGCAGATGGGTAAAAACAACTTTGAGAGGAAAAAAAACAGAAGAATTCTGCTGGGGCCAGCATTCGCAAACTTCGTCATGTCTTCACATCGTCGATTCCACAAAGCCTAAAGACGAAAGTCTTTAACCGGTGGGTCCTTCCCGTAATGACGGACGTACCACAAATTTGTAGTCTTCTTATGCTCAGAGACACTCAAGAGTTTTTGTGAAAGATTAAGTCGGAAATTAAGTTATCAGACAGATAACGAATGTGACTGTTGATCACATTCGTTCTATGATAGCTCAAAGGATAAGCAGACTAAAGTAGCAATGGGGTGGTCACATCGCACGAAGAACCGACAGCCGTTGCTTGGGGCAAACGAGTTCTGACAGCCGTTGCTTGGGCAAACGAGTTCTGGAGTGGAGACCGCGTTTAGGCAAGCACAGCGTAAGGCGCCCTGCAAACAGGTAGAGTCATGACCTGCGAAAGGTGGCATGCAGGAACTGGATGCAAAGAGCTGAGGACCAGGCGGCGAGCCTATGTCCAGCAATAGATGTCTTCCACATGAGGTAACAGCGCCGCCGCCCCCTTGGTCCTTGCGCCCTAAGCTCTAGCCTTATTAGCCTGTGGGTAAATCAGGCCCTGCTCACATCGTAGCGGAGTAAGCAAGAAACATGATGCGTCATATTATATTGTGTGGTTTATTATTATTTATTTAATAACCATAATTAAACGGGATAAACATAACTACATAATCATGTAAGACTATATTGGAGATATATCGGTGATCATGCAGAGGGGCAGAAAACATACCAATATCGATTTCTCCGAAGTAGGTCTCCAAATATATATACTTATATATAACCGCTGGTTGCATCAAAAAATAATTTTACGAATTCGTATAAAGTATCGTTGAAAAGCCCGAGGCGGGTAAAACTACGGGCGGTTTGAACGCCGTCATTGTCCTCGACATATAAAGTCTCATGCATAAGTCGACACGAGGACAACATTTTATTACTCTAAAAATATGAAAATATATTGAGAATAAGGACGGCGTTCACAACATCCGTAGATTCCCAGACGCAGTGGCTCGCGCGCTCGGCCGTTGAGGTTAAGCAACTTTCGCAATAGTTGGTCACGGGATAGGTGGCCAAAAACTTACTATCCCGAGCTCCTCCGTGCTTCGGAGGGCACGATAAACCGTTGATCACTGCTGCTTTTGCAGTCGTTAAAACCCACCAATCCGCATTGGGCCCGCGTGTGACCCAGCAGTGGGGACATTAAAAATGGCCGATGACGATAAAATAACTGAAATTTGCTTGTCAAAACCCATACATCATTAAACATAAACCCTGTACAAGTATAACGTAAAAACTTGCGGCCCACTGTAAGATTTGTTAGATTCTGATGCTAAGCTAAATTACTTATTACCACAGACCTATATCGAGATAAAAGTGTACCTTCCTTGCGTGTCAAAAGTTTGATCCACGGTCGGTTTTCCAACCTAAGTCAGCCCGCTTGAGACCATTGCCATGAAAACACGCGTCACTCAGAAACAAAAAAGGTAAATTGTGCAGTGCTTTCTTGCAAGAGCTCATCAATAACATTTCCATATTTAAATCTCACTCGTGACGTCATCGTAGGTACAAAAAATTCGACACGCTAGGTTTTCATACAGTTTGAAGCGCTCTTCTCGTTAAAGGTCTGTGTTTATTACATTTAATTGATTTTGAATTCGTTTTGTTTCAGTGCACTGTAACGCAACAACAACACACAGCTATCCAGCCAAGATCTAAGATTTTGTAACAAACGTTTTGATTAATCTTTTTATATAGTTAATTTTGTAGTGGTGTTTACATTATAGTTTTAAGTACCTACAGTGTAATTACAAAGAATCGAATATTAAGTGATTTGCTAAAATTATGTTGATTGTAAAGAAAAGACAACTTTTATAAAGATCCTTTATTATTATTGTAAATAAATAATGATCATGCGTGGACACGCTTCTTTTTATTTTTCTTTTCATTGCCTTGCAGTTGAGGACATTGGGACTTCTTGTGCCCTTTTTCCTGGCAGTTGTAGCAAGACTGAAACACAAACAAACAATTGCTCTTTCTCTGAATTTAATAATCACTTTTAACTGCATCCTATCCTACATCCTGAAGCGGTCATGGCCGCGCTTGACAGACAGATTGTATTCGATCACGTTCGTTAAGCAAAGTTCGGCCCGGTTAGGTGTCGGATGGGTGACCGTAAAGTGGCATTATAACGGAGCGCTTCCGTGCTCCGGAGGGCACGTTAAACCGTCGGTCCTGGCTGTTGTCATTCGATTACAGTCGTTAAGCCAAGTTAGAGGCCTTATAGGCAGCTTGATAAACTCTGACACCAGAGGTGGCCACTAATCCTCACTCGATAAGAAGATGACTACATCCAACTAATATTATAAATGTAAAAGTTTGAATGTTTGTTACACAAACAAAAGCGGCTGAAGGGATTCTGATGAAATGTGACATGCAGATAGTTGAGAGCAGGCGATGATGCTAGCGAAAGCTAGAATGTTTTTACATAAGGTCTTTGTACTAGTTGTTCATGTGTTGAACTGCTGATCCATAGCACAAGCTATCCTTAGTTTGCCACGCAGAGAAAAAACAAAGAATAAAAAACCTATTTCGTCTTACCTGACTTTCAATAATAACTCCACAAACATGGCCCTTTTGTTGGCAGCAACGCCCGCATTCTTCACAGTGGAAAAACGTTGGTTTGACACACCGCTTGCAGACATTGCAGTGCCTATAAGTCATTCCATTCTTGCTGGTACATTCCTTGCACTTATTGCAATGTTTGTTATTAGTAGAAACCCAGTACTTGCATTTATCACAGAGTTTGTAGTTCTTATCATTTGATAGATCAATGGTAAGCAGTGGGAGGTTAGTAAAGAAGCGAACCGGAGAACCAAACTTGCGGCCACTTTTTGATTTGTTGTGAAACTTCTTGTGGTTTTCATATTCCACCTGAAAATTTAAACACAATGTAAGTAAAAATATTCTTGCAAGTCTTATCCAACTACTACAGGTATGGAACTGTAATCCTTGCAAATCAGGAGTATTATTAAAAGTAATAAGCTATGAAAATGAACAATCATCCAAACCTGGTAATCATGCATTTTTATTTCTGGTACCATATTTCTAATGTAAGGTTCTGAAAAATATGGGAATGCCCAAATCACAGGAATGATTTCTTCATCACTTTTGTCAAAAAACTTCCTATACAAGTTTGATAATTCTCTTAAAGTATGCACAAGAGGCTCTACTCTGCCACCAAATGGAGGATCCATTACTACACATAAACCTCCTTCTCTGTAAAAAAAAATAAGATTTTTTAAAATATAAAATCAAACATATATTGTGTTTAGCTAGCTATGAGTAGATCAAGATTCATTTCAATATCTATAAATGAAAGCATCAAACAATGAAGTAGTTATAGTTAAATCACAAATAATAAACTAAAGAAAGATAAAAGATAAGATATATATATAACTGGATTCAGAACATTATCAGTTGTCTTTGTCTCAACTGCTTGCCTGTCAACTAATAATAATAATAATAAATAATTGATACCTCGATTTCTTGAAAAACTTCTTCAAAACCTTCTCATCATCATTTCCATTGAAGAGATAATCATTGAACATGTTGTACCACAAAAATTTTTTAGGTGCATTAAATTGTGAGTGGCGTTTATCAAAGTCTAGAAGCAATGAGTCAAAGTCTGGACTTGACTGAGCAGCTTCATGGATGCTTGGGGTTCCAATGCACAAAATGTTGCTGAAAATTGCAAATATATTATGATCATCTGTTATCTAGTATCCATAATACAAGTCTTTCATGAAACTTAACATGGGCTAGATCATTGGTGTATTTGTATTTATTTATTTATAATATTGTGCTAAAGTGGAGTGAGTTAGGTAAAAAAAAAATTACCTACAGTACCACATTATTTTTCAAATAAATAATAAACTCACACAGTGCCTTAAGTTCTCTCATAAATCGCTGTATCACAGGTTCATCGACTTGCATGTTAAACATGTAGGTCGATGAATATTTATATCCTGATTTATCATCTTTTATGTAACTAACATAGTTTTAAGATCACTGTTACTAAATCTATGGACTGTAGTTGTCTGAAATAAATGATATAATAATAATAATAATAATAAAATAAGAGACTTTAAAACACAAAGGTTTCATAGTAAAAGAAAATAAGGAACATAAGTAACCTGATATTATTATTCTTCAGAATCCCTAGAACAGTGCTGACAGATTTCTTGGTAAACAAATACTGTGCTTCTACAGTGTCATCATCCAGTGCCGGTAACCAAGAGGATGGGTGTGCCAGTTGTTCATCTGTCAGTGGAGTGATGACCCTGTGGTCCTTAAGGTGCTTTTTGCTCTGTGTTAATACGTAAAGCTCTTGACACGTATTGCAATATGCACGGTTGGATGAATGATGTGATTTAATCTGGAAACAATAAGTGAAACAAGTTTGTAGGAATTTGGAAAGAGATACCGAGATTTTAGCCTTTATATAGAAGAAAATAACCTCAAATTTGGAAAGAGATACCGAGATTTTAGCCTTTATATACAAGGAAACTAACCTCATTAAAGTTACTCCATGCAGCTGCCTTATCAATTGTTGGTATCAGTTTGTAGTACTTCTCGTTTCTTTTCTTAACGTTTTCTTTTTTCCAGTCTTCTTCGTCTAAATGCACGGTACAATCTTTTTTATTCCTGCACAGAGAACAGGAATAATACTTCCCCTTTTCGTGAGAAAACAACAGAGTTGGACCATGCAGACACAGAGGATGAGATGTTAAGTCCTCTAACACAACTTCCACCGGTGTTGACTTTGAAATATTTTGTTCCTTAGTTTCCACAAACTTTCTTTTCTTTGCCATCATCAGGGTTTTGCCGAAATTGCCGAACGCCGCCCGGTGATTAAATTAAATTTATTGGAATAAAACCTATAAAAGTACTTGCAATTCCACACGTGCATTTGACACACAAATTATATAGTAATGTACAAGTAATTTGACATTGGCATAATCCTTTTTTTTTTTTTTTTCTAGATTTTATATTAAAGTCAAAGTCAATATCATTTATTCAGTCTAGGCTGTTACAAGCACTTATGAACGTCAAAGAAGCTACGCCATCGGTTCACAAACCCTACGGCGGGAGACCTTGTAACGAGAAGAACCGGCAAGAAACTCGTCAAGGGCTGTTTTTTTCTCCCTGTTTTATTTCATACAGAGTCGTCAAATTGAAAAGTGACCTTAACATATCAGTAAGGTAAATTTCCATCACAAAAGGAAAATACTAATTAAAATATTACATTTTATGGTTATTGTAAACGTAAACAATTTTTAACTGGCAAAGAAAGACTTGTCTATCATACATTACAACATTTCCCGCACCACAAGACTACTACACTGCAAGTTGTGAGGTACATACAGGTCAGTATCAATTTATTTTAGATAAAAATATTTAGGCTTTAAGCACAGCATTAAGATAAGCAGACTGAGGTAGACCCATTTCCGCTGGCGGCACCCGTTCACGAGCATGACGCATGAACCAGCCATCGCTTCGCTCAACCATATTTTAGGGAACGTAACGACCCGCCTCACACGACACCGCCGAAGAAACGTTTGAGTGAGCATGACGTACTTCAGGTACTTATGTTAAGCTGTATAAATATAAAAAAATACAATGGCAACAGCAAAAAAAGAAAGATAAAAGTGCCTTAACGTAAGACACAACACAACCTACAATGTCACTAGAAGACGCATCAGCTGGGTCACAATCTCAATCGTAATTAAAGTTAGAAAAATAAATAAAAAAAAGCTTTTATATATTTGGAATAATTGAAAACATTATTTACCTTTGTTTACTCTGATCAAGCAGTGCCACGCATCTCAACTCAAAACATCATAAATAACATAAAATCAAAACAACATATTATATAATTATATTATAGATTCCCCAGAATCGTACACATTATTGAACGTTTACTGTATAATAAACACTATCACTATTACACTTTTAACACCAGATCATAAGGAATTTTACACAAAGTCATGTTCACTGGTTGACGTTCCCGCCAAAAGTTCTGTGATTATACCTTTTTTTTTTTATTAATCATGACCTGGATACAAAGTCCTTCAGTCGCATACATATTATTATAGTAGGTACAAGAGATAATCAATTTCAACTTTAGTCTTGACAACAATATAACTAACAAAGAGAAAAAATAGATTGAAAAATCCTGACAAAACACTTTTCAAATGTAATTGACATTGGTTCTGATTGGATTGACATATCTGTATCTGTCTGACAAATGTCGGTAAATTTGACAATTTTTTTTTCAATGGAGATTTTTCTAAAATGTTTTATCGGTCCTGACTTCTACGGCCTTCAGCTGGTTTTCGATGGAGAGAAGAGAATCCGCTTAATCAAACGCCAAACATAACCTTCTTGTCTTGACACATAAAACAAGGATGAGGGATATACTAATACAAATACAGCAGCAATGGAAATTAAACAATAATAAGATCAAGAAGAAATGCACTTTCTTCGTCATAAAAAAAATGTGAAGTCGGATTTTTAACTCAGTAGAGTAACTTGACAGGTGTGCCAAGTGCCAAAGTCACTTTGTAAAAAAATAACCTGCTATTAAACTGTTTTTCGTAATGATTTGCGCATTTCCAATTCTAGTTTAGTAATTATTGATTCCATTTACGGACACAAATTCAATATTATCATTAAAGCTACATTTTTGATTTAGCATAATTTCCACAAGACACAAAGTGACATTGACAACCTTTCAAATTACTCTACTGAATTATAAATCCGTAGGAGTTTGACATTGACAACCTACTATTATTTTCAATAATTTAAATTATATGAGTTTTCACCCGAGTTTTTTCGCAATAACACGTGTTGTGAGACTCAATTTTTAACTCAATCTACCGTACAATTTCTACATATTTACAAAATATATTTACTTGACATTGGCAAAATTCGCGAATTTTATCGTGAGCACTCTGAGCACGCCATTAATTAAGAAAGAAGAAGAAGAAGAAATGAAGAAAATCCGTAGTGTGAAGTTCGGAGCGGAGCTAGTAAAAATATCAGCTCTTTTTAAGACGATGATGATGAAAGTTTTTTTGACTGGCAATTATAGTGCGGAATAACCCCCCCGGCCCGGCCGCCCTGTGTTCTATTTCATAAATTGTCATTTTTTGAATAATTTTCAAAAATTGCGTTTCCAACAATAAAAATGAACGGTTTAGTTAAAACCGCACATAGAGTCATACAGAGCTGTGTAAAGAACACGAGTCTTACTGGGGCATTGGTGTCCCGCACTCAAGTCCCAGTGAAACGTGATTTCACAAGAGGAATATGGCACATGAGTTGTTCGAAGCGGCTGGACGGTCCACCTGCCGCGTCCACACTTCTCCACAACCATTCCAACACATGCAGTTGCGGCTGCGGGCTAAAAGCACTCCATACAAAAGGTAACCTAAGCACAACTTTGAGGTTATGTGATTGCACCATGCAGACATCAGACCTTTCCGCTTCGAAGTACTAACATTTGCTCTGTTTTATAGCAGATAATGACACTGGCCTCCCTGCCCAATCCAAAGCTATTGGTGAGTTCCTTTTCCTTACCAACTTCCTTTCCTAACACACCCTCTCTTCATGTGTGTACAGTCATGAGCAATGATATTTATACACAACACAACCTTATCGCATTGACACACACGGAAACAAAGCTCTGTGTGTCCTGAAAAGTCATTAAATATTGTAATGTGACAATGTTTCTAAGTGTTTCTATGTTATTGAATGTGACTGTACCATTAATCGTACCTGTCATAAATATCATAAATGTCCAGATTTTTATTATCTAACCCTGTATGATCTGCCACACTAGGATCTTCAAAAATAGAAGGTTGTTAGTGCCAATTACAGGGTACAGTATGTCATATCAACATCCAGGGCTTTGGTTTATGTCATTGCCTTGCATAAAGATATGCTACAAAATTACAATTTATATCTTATACTTTTAGGGCTGGTTTCACCACTAACGGTCATGTTATGAATAGTTTATAATGTATGGCAAATCATTTGGCAGTTGTAATATTGAAAAATGTGTCAGATTATTTTCCAAGTTATCAGTCAGTGGTGAAACTGGCCCTTAGACTTTAACAATAATAGATGATTGTTTCTTATCATTATTTAAAAAAGTCTTCGGGAAAAAACATTTTTCTAATTTTAATAATAGGTGAGAGGGAGCTAGTGGAATTCCTGACTGAAGAGATAGTGGCGGAGCGCAAAGCACAGAAGACAAAGACACTCCCAGCAGAGGTAGACGGCTTCAAAGTCCAGGGTGATGGAGCTGAAGTGGTGCTGAGCAAGCAGCTGAAGGATGAAATGTATGTATAATCATTATTTTAAGTTAGACTAGCTTCCGCCCGCGGTTTCGCCCGCGTAGTTCCCGTTGGCGTTTGAATATTGGGATAAAAAGTAGCCTATGTTATTATTATTATTATTTATTTATATCCAAAAATAATAGCCTATGTTACTCTACATCCTTTCAACTAACTCTATGCCAAATTCAAGTCAATTGGTTGCTTAGTTAGGGCGTCGAGAAAAGACAAACAAACACACTTTCCTATTTATAATATTAATATAATTATAATATTAAAATATAAGTTAGGATAACTACTTCTACATTTTGGTACAGTTTGTATATCATATACTAACGGCCACCTGCATATTCAACCCCGTGGTTCCTGTTTCCATGGGAATATCGAGATAAAATGAATCCTATGTATAATCCAGGCTATCTACTACCTCTGTGCCAAATGTCATCCAAATTGTTCAGTTTTAGCATGAAAGTGTAACAAACTGACATTCTTTCACATTTATAATATTAGTAGGAACTAGGATAAGGCACACAACTTTAATAACTCAAGAGTTAAGAGTTAAGAGTGGTGCCAAAAGCCTTTGTGAGATAAAAGAGCTGTAATAATTAGGGTAAATTTTAAATAGAAAAATATTGGAAAATATTGTGGTTCGCAAGTCTCGGTAGCTCAGCGGTTAGAGCATTGGACCGGATTTCCAAAGGTCGCGGGTTCCCGTCTGGGAATTCACTTGTAGCCGAGTAATTTTTTTCCAATATTTTTCTATTTAAAATTTACCCTAATTACAAATTACAAAATCTTAAAAGAGCTGTAATAAATTGTAGGTTCTATATTAAAATAAAGCATAAGTATTTAGAATAATCTAATACAGTTGGATATATTATAATCATTTAGGTCCACCTGCAGCAAAATTTGTTAAATCTCGATTTAATTAAAACTAGATTTAACCCATACGAAAGTGTCAAAATAGTTTAAATATTTGGCATTTTTGTAGGGCTAAGAGTCTCCCCGTCGTGAATAAAAATAAAGTTTTGTAGGGCTTAGCATTTCAGCACTGAGGATGCAAGAACAGCCAACGGTCTGTTCTTCACCATTTTTAAATAGTAAAACAAGATAAATAAAGGAACCAAAAGTGATCTTATATATACATTTTTTTATTTAAAAACTTAGTTAAATCTCGATTTAATTAAAACTAGATTTAACCCATACGAAAGTGTCAAAATAGTTTAAATATTTGGCATTTTTGTAGGGCTAAGAGTCTCCCCGTCGTGAATAAAAATAAAGTTTTGTAGGGCTTAGCATTTCAGCACTGAGAATGCAAGAACAGCCAACGGTCTGTTCTTCACCATTTTTAAATAGTAAAACAAGATAAATAAAGGAACCAAAAGTGATCTTATATATACATTTTTTTATTTAAAAACTTAAAATACCCTGTATACTCTGCCACTCTGGACTCTTTGTCTAATGAAGAGGTTCAGCGCCAAATACAGGGTACATCATCACCACATACACATCCAGAAACTTGGCATATTGCAATTTTTCTGCATAAATATTTGGGACAAACAGTAACGTTTTTTGGATTTCTTAATATATACATTCATCATAGCCTCATGCCCCCACCCTGTCATTCCTTAAGGGTTGGCAGAACATCAAAACATCTTTGATTAAAATTCTTTCTGTTATAGTTGTGGTAACAAATGTATAATCATCACTCTTACCCCCATATTCTAAGTCGTTCCTCCAAAACCTTTTACACTCCACTCAACGTCGTCGTGGGTAAAAATGGTAGTGTGCGCTAAGCCTAACACGGAGTGGCTACGTACTCTTTGGCTCCTCCAGGTCCTTACGGAGTTATGACTTAGAATACCGACTTCGAGAAGTATTTCGATGAGGTTTTCAATGAGGTTTCGTTAAGTCGAGGACGAGTAAGTTTTGGAGGAACGACTTAGAATATGGGTGTCAGTCACACCTCAACAACCCAGTTTAAAATATAGTCTACAAATAGTGTCAGGTTGCTAATGCCATCCCATCTCCCCATCCCATATCCAGATAGATGGTGAAAGTGTACCTACTTTGTGTGTCAAAGTTTTCCGACCTAAATCAATCCACTTGAGACCATTGCCATGAAGTTCTCATACAGTTTGAAGCTCTCTTTTCGTCTATCTAGATATAGGTCTATGGTCTAAGCATAATAAACAGTCGTTGCTCTCGGCCGATATGACGCGCTCACGCACACACGAGCCGCTAGCTATCGCTACACGGATTTTCGCTGTAGTCAGAGCCTAAAAATGTAGCGAGCGCGCGTGTAGCGACGCGTATCTGTGTTTTTTTATTTGTATGTACGACGATGAGACTTTTAGCTTTCATCATACCCGATGTTAAGTATTGATAAGGCTGAAGATGGAAGCGGGCCTCTCCCGGAATCCTCAACCACTGAGAAACTGGCTATCTTATCTCTAACTGCCGGAACACAACAATGCTGAAAACATTGTTGTTATGGCGTCAGACTTAGATAAGATGGTGGTAGCTAGCCAGGCTGACTTATAACAAGTCCTACCACCAACCAAACCGAATACAATATGTACCCCCGCTGGGAATCGAACCCGGGACCCTGGGTCTGATATCGGTGGTTGTTACCACAAGACCACAGAGGCGGTTGAAGAGTCCGTCACTTCGGCCGTTTGTAGGCAGAGCAAGGACTGTTTGAACTGTGTCTTCGCTGTCTGTTGATAGGTTTTTACTATCTACATTGCAAGGGTAGCCGCTGGGCCATTTTGTTTTTCTTTCCCACCAAATTAAATGGATGGATGAGCTCCTCCTAATTCTACCACAGACTCTTAATAACTTTTTCTAAAATAAACTGATCTTACCCACAGAGTAAGGATCACATTCAATGTGAATCACACAGTAGACTCTGAAGACTTCGAGGGCGATGTGCAGCCCGAGAAGCAGGAGTTTGCGGAGATGCGGTCGAAGCCGCAGTTCGAGGTGGACCTGGTGCGCGGGGACACCACCCTCGGGTTCACCTGCTCCTTCCTGCAGGAGCCTCCACCAGCTACCGGCGATGAGTACAGTCAGTATTATATTACGCATCTATTTGTAACCTGTATTGTAGGCAGATGGAGAGAAGACGGGGTTAAGAATCCTGTCTTCTCTTGTCGCATTTCTAGATGGACCTAGTGCGCGGGGACACCACGCTCGGGTTCACCTGCTAATTCCTACAGGAGCCCCCGTTAGCCAGCGGCGATAAACACAGTCAGTACAACAATCTATTACAAATAGATTGTTGTACTGACTTGTCTGGTAGGCCGATTGTTCGGTGCATAGGCACCAAACACTGTGACGTGCGACTGACGTCACCCGACTGTCATCGATGCGCTTGCACCGAATGACATAGTTTAATTAATTTTAGTATGTATATTTCCGCGGACTGGTGCGTGTCGCGAACATTACTCTTAACATTTTTAACATTTGTAACGTGGTGATTGAACATTATATTCTTTTAATATTAACATTCTTTCATTAACATTTAACATTTTTAACACCAACAACCCCAGCTCCTCAAACATTGGTCCTTCGATCCTTTGACCTCGCGCGCGTCGTATCTTATCGTATCGGAGCGGTGAGGTGTTTGAACTAGTGAACTATTGAAGTGTAATTGTGAGTGAAGGGTTGTACGTGTACAACACATACAACATTGGATTGCGCGTATCTGTAAGGGATACGCAACACCAGGAACACACGGTAACCGGAGAAAACAAGTAAGGTCTTTTTTACTTTATTTTCTTCATCTTCTTTCTTACGTCATCAACCATGGTGTCCCCATGGTGTCTGCCAGCAAATGTTGAGATTCCACAATCTCAACATTTGCTGGCAGAAGAAATATCTAAGAACTTGAGAAACTTTCGTAAAGATGGTGCTGAAAGAAAAAGTAATGTGGAATATTTCAAAAGGTGCTGGAATAAATTAGAAGAACTATGGAATGAATTTCAGTTTAATCATGATCAACTTTCCATGGAGTTGAGTCAAAATGAGCCTTATTTCGTAGAAAAATTATATGAAAGGGTGAGAGAAGACTATAATATCTTTAAAACATTAATTAATGAGGGGTATCAACGACTTTTAGCGAGCTCCAGTGGAGCTGGGGCTGAAGAAAAATCCGTAGAAACATCGGAAACACGCCAAGAGACGCAGCCTTCCACTTCAACAATGCAACAAACGGCTCAGCATCCCGTAGAAAAATGTAGAAAAAATCAGGGTGGTTTTAGTCGATTAGATGAGTCATTGAGAAAACAGGAGGCAAATTTTAGAGCATTTGCTAGGACCGTGGCTAACATTCAACTAGAAGACATGTCGGACAAGTGGGAATTCGAAGACTCGCTCAAACGCTTAGAAAATCGATGGTCTGCTATTGATAATCTACATTGGGAGATAGATCTTGAGTTAAATGGGAAGGATTTATCATACGAGTCGCAATACGCTAAGTACGAAAATCAATATCAAAAGTTGCAAAAAGAAATTAATAAGAAGATGTGGTCTGAAAAGCACAGAGAAAAATCAACACCCCTATTAGACATCCCCGTGTTTAGTGGTAATTATAACGATTGGGTTTCTTTCAAGGACTTATTTTTGGAAGTTATCCACAACAATCCAAATTTATCTAACGCTCAAAAGTTACAGTTCTTAAAAACAAAAATTAAAGGTGAAGCTGAGAGACTTGTAAAACATTTGGCAATTAGTTCTGATAACTATCGTACTTGTTGGGAGATTCTCAGCCAACGTTTTGATAACAAAAGGTTTATATTCACATCGCATATGAATATTTTATTTAACCTGCCCAACATTCAACATAACAGTACTATTCAAATAAAAAGGATGCATGACGTAACAAAAGAAACTTTGAATTCCTTAAGAAATCTCGGGATTGACGTGTCAACGTGGGATCCTATTCTCGTCCATATTTTGTGTCAAAAGTTGGACTCTGAAACTTATTCTAGATACATAGATTCAGTAAAGAATACACGCGAGCTACCAATCTTGCAAGAATTACTCGATTTCCTAGAGAGTAAGTTTACTACTTTAGAAACATCTTTTCAACGTAAACCAGAAAATTTTGCTAGTCAAAAAACATCCAACAACAAGAAACCTACTTTTAATTTTACACAGAAAGGAAATAACAATTACGCAAAAACATTTCATGTATCGACTTATAAATGCCCACTATGCAAAAATGATCACGGCATTTATAATTGCAAAATGTTTTTACAAATGCCGAATGACAAAAAATTGAGCACGGTGAATAAACTCGGAATATGCATTAATTGCTTATTTTCACATAATGGAAAATCGTGTAATTCAACCAAAACATGTCGCAAATGCCCAGGTCAACATAACACCATTATGCACGAAGCCCTGGACAAAAACATCAACAGAAAGCCGATCATGTCGGCACCCAACATCCCTGCGAAAACTTCAGAAAACAACATGAGTTTGACGTCACATTTAGCTCGGGACGACTGCTCGGAAATATTATTAGCAACAGCTCAACTTAAAGTTCTAGGAGCGAATGGAACTTATTACATACTACGAGCTTTAGTTGATCAAGGTTCTCAAATCTCAATTATAACCGAGCATGCCGCTCAGTTGTTGGGAATTAAAAGAGAAAAATGCAAAGGAGTGATATATGGCGTAGGTCAACAAGAAAATAATTGCAAGGGAAAGATGAATATAACATGTGCCTCGCTATATAACGAATATACATTTAATTCTGAAGTAATTATTATGAACAATTTAGTAAAAAGTCTTCCTAATAAAACATTCCCGAAACCATCCTGGCAAGTTATCCAGAACATTAATTTGGCTGATCCAGAATTTTATGTCAGTCGGCCGGTAGACTTGCTCCTAGGGGCTGAGATCTATTCTAATATAATTTTAAGCGGAATAATAAAGAGTGATGACGTCACACAACCAACAGCCCAACAAACACAACTTGGTTGGTTGTTATGTGGCAACGCGCAAACTTTTCAGTGTAACGTCATACTATCTAACATCGAGGACATTCAACGATTTTGGGAGGTGGAAGACATACCAGAGGAGCAAGACTTGTCATCTGAAGAAATTCAATGCGTACAATATTTTAAAGACACAACATTACGTCACGAAAACGGAAGGTACAAGGTTCGACTCCCGATGAAACCTGACTTCCAAAATAAAATTGGCTTATCTAAAACAAAAGCCTTAGCTCAATTTCGGAACCAAGAAAAGAAGCTTGAAAAACAACCGAAATTCGCACAGGCGTATAAAACATTTATGAGCGAATACGAACAATTACGTCATATGAAAACAGTGAACGGAAATGCGACACCTGAGTGTTACTTACCTCATCACGGTATAGAGCGCGCCGAATCTACAACAACTAAATACAGGGTAGTTTTTAATGCTTCCAGTAAAACATCAACCGGATATTCGCTTAATGATTTGATGTATGCAGGACCTAATTTACAGCAGGATCTGCAGTCCTTGTTAATAAAATGGCGACAATTTAAATACGTTTTCACTGCGGACATCGAAAAAATGTACCGACAGATCCTTGTAAACCGTGCGGACACCCCCTTACAAAGGATAGTTTGGAGGGCGTCGCAACAACAACCCATACATACATTCGAGCTGACTACGGTGACGTATGGCACCAAGGCCGCACCATTTCTGGCCATGATGACCCTTAGAAAACTAGCGACTGACGAACGTGACAGTTTCCCTGAGGCTTCAAAAGTCGTCGAACAATGTTTTTACATGGACGATGTAGTCCACGGGGTTCATGATATTCCCGAAGGAAAGGTGTTGATTCAAGACCTTAACTCGCTGCTCCGTTCTGGTGGATTTTCATTGAGAAAATGGACTTCCAACAACACTCAACTATTGGAAAATATTCCTATAGAACATAAGAATAACATTGATTTTAACTTCAAAAGTGAAAACACGCCAAAAACACTTGGGTTATGCTGGAGTCCCGAAACAGACACATTTACATTTAAATACGAAATAGGAACGCATCAGAAAATCACAAAACGAATCCTCTTATCTCAAATCTCGAAAATATTTGACCCACTAGGATGGTTGGCACCCCTAGTAACAAAAAAGAAAATATTATTTCAAAAAGTATGGAAATCTGACACTAAGTGGGATGAAGAAGTATCAAGTGACATTTGTAAAGAATGGATAAAAATACAAAACGAACTACAATTGATAAAAACATTTAAAATACCTAGATGGTTAAACAGTTACAAGAATGACGTCATAGAGCTACATGGATTTTGTGACGCATCCATTGAAGCTTATGCCTGCGTTGTTTATGCGCGAATAAAATCGCATAACAAAATTATAATTGTAGCTTCCAAAACAAAAGTAGTGCCTTTGAAAAAGAAGCTTACGCTTCCTAAGTTGGAGTTGAGCGGAGCACACTTACTTACTAAACTTATTTTAAAAATAAAACAATCATTATACCAATATGAATTAAATATATATGGTTGGACCGATTCAAAAGTTGTATTGGGCTGGCTGCAAGGGGAGGCTAGTAAATGGAAACCCTTTGTAGCGAACAGAGTAAAACAAATAACAGAGATTATGCCTGCTGAACAATGGCGCTACGTAAGCACAAATGACAACCCAGCTGATCCCGCGAGCAGAGGTTTATATGCTTCACAACTTCAGAAACATGATTTGTGGTGGAATGGTCCCGAATTCCTATACACTTTCGAACCATCCTCATCACTAATAACGTTTGTAACAGATCAGGAGAAAAAATTGGGTCAAACAAACTTAGTTCAAACTAAAAATATGGAACAAGATGTTATAGAAATATTATTAGAAAAATATAATAACTTTTATAAAATATTGCGTATTTTAGCATGGATACAGAGAGCATTGACACCGAAACGTAAACAATTACCGAGCTATATCACTTTACGTGAGTTGCGGAATGCAAAATTGACAATAATTAAATATGTTCAATTTAAATCATATGAAGCAGAAATATTAAAATTACGAGATCAGAATTATTTACATTCTACATCAAAACTATTAAGTTTGAATCCGTTTGTTGACCAAGACGGTATCTTACGTGTTGGAGGAAGATTAGTGCACGCTAACTTGAACATGGAGATGAAACATCCGAAAATAATACCTAACAATACTCGTCTTGCAACGCTTTTGATATCTCAAGCTCATGAACTAACATTCCACGGTGGGCCACGCCTTACGCTTGCAACTTTGAGGCAAGAGTATTGGATCCTCGGTGGTAACAACACTGTAAAAAAAGAGCTGAGACAGTGCATCACGTGTCGAAAACAAGAAGGAAGAACACAAAAACAATTAATGGGAAACTTACCGAGTGCCAGGTGTGACCCAGCGCATCCCTTCCATCACACCGGGGTGGATTATACTGGATTCGTCGACATCAAAGCCAACAAAGGGAGAAGCGCTAGAACATTAAAGGGATATATAGCTATCTTCGTCTGTATGGTCACTAAGGCCATACATCTCGAGTTAGTTAGTGATTTGTCGAGTTCGTCGTTCATCGCTGCCCTGCGGAGAATGGCTGCAAGACGCGGCTTACCTCGTCATCTGTATAGCGATAACGGCACTAATTTTGTTGGTGCCAACAGAGCTATACAAGAAGAGTACCAGCACTTACAAAACGAGTTCAAGGACAGTTTCTTACGCGAGATCACGGAAATGAACATCGAGTGGCATTTTAATGCCCCCTCGTGGCCGAGCGCAGGAGGTCTTTGGGAGCGTGCCGTAAGAAGCCTGAAACATCACCTGAGGCGCGTAATAGGTGAACAGAGACTAACTTTCGAGGAGTATGCCACCATCTTATCTCAAGTGGAGGCTTGTCTTAATTCGCGTCCATTATGTGCCCTTACTGAAAACATAGAAGACTTAGAATTTTTGACTCCGGCGCACTTTTTGATGGGGCGATCGGGTTTAACTATAATAGAAACAAAAGAAGATGCTCGTACTCGTTGGCACTTGACGCAAAAAATAACGCAAGATATCTGGAAAAGGTGGAAAACAGAATATTTAACTCAACTCACAGCTCGTAACAAGTGGCAGAAAGAACAAAATAACATTAAAAAAGGAGATATCGTCGTAATTCATGAAGATAATCTCCCCCCTGGGAAATGGGCCATGGGAAGAGTAATTGAAGTACACCCGGGTAGCGACGGTCTTGTACGAGTAGTGTCGCTAAAAACTAAAAACGGCGTTATAAAAAGACCCGTACTAAAATTGTCTGTACTACCGTTGGAAAAACAAGTTGAACAAACAGCCGATACTCGTAATAGTATGAAACAAAACAACAACTCAAAACAAGCAAGTCCAAGAAGCTTCATTACCACCGCTATAATGTTTATATGTTTATTTTCGATATTTATTTCGCCCGCACAAGCCTTCAATACAACAAAATTGAATGAAAATCAAAAGATTTATTTTGATAAAATTGCCGAAATGCAGCTGATCCGAGACGAGTGGAAGATAATTGCATATTATGATTTAAATCCATACTGGGATAGCACCATGACCTACACTCGATACTATAAATATCTACATAACATGTGCGAGTCAATAAAACAATTCTCACATTGCAAAATAATCATATTACAACTACAACACTCGTATGACGAGCTCGAGCGTAATAATGAAGTTTTGCTGAATAACCATTTAAAGGCTCGTGCCACTCACCGGCGGCGGCGGCGAGGTCTTATCAACGGTATCGGATATTTGGCGAATAGTTTATTCGGAGTACTCGACGACCAATTTGCACAAAAATATGAAAAAGACATTCAACTCGTACGTGAAAATGAAAAACATCTCGTACTTCTTTGGAAAAACCAGACCTCGGTTTTGGAAACAGAATTTAACGTTTTAAAACAAACTAAGGAGTACATTCAGAAGCAAAACAACATTATGGTGAAACATTTATCTGTACTGGATAGTGCTGCAAATAAATTAGTACGTCAAGTAACAGCTGACGAAGAAAAAACCGACTTTACTATGTTAGCCATGGCCGCAAACAATATTCTGACTCATCTAAAAAATGTCCAAGATGCACTGTTAGAGACAATCACCAACATATACAAAGGAACAATGAATATTCACATATTGGATCCTAGGAGTTTACAACATGAACTAAACATTATATCGGGTTATTTGTCAAAAGATCTGACTATACCGATAAATAACATTCAAACAGATATGGCAAACCTCTATCATTTGCTCACTATAAAGGCGAGAGTGACAAAACAATATCTTATTTTTGAAGTGAAAATGCCTTTGATAAGTAGAGACAGTTACAGTTTGTACAATATCATACCTGTACCCTATCAAACTGGAAACAAAATGTTAACAATAACTCCAATTGAAGAATACGTTGCCATTAACTTGCATAAGGACTCTTACTTGCCGGTCACTAGAACAGAATGGGAGCACTGTTTGCCTCGAGACGGCTTGACCTACTTATGCCAATTAAAAACACCTATTTACAAAATGAAATCCGACAATGATTTGTGTTTAAGAACAGATAACAAAGAAGATCAATGCTCGGCTAAAATTACCCCTTGCCAAAGTAAATGGACTTCTTTACAAAAATTAAACCAATATTTATACTTTTGTTGTGGCGAGTGTCATGTTCGTTCACTCTGTGAAGATCGAGTTACAATCTATCAGCTGAGCGGAGCCAGTATAGTGAACGTAAACAACAACTGCGAAATTAAAACAGAGAACTTTACAATATACACCCATAATAAGTTGGAAAATATAATGCAAACCAAAGATTCTTTTGAGACCCCCAACATTGCACCTATAAACCACATTATAAACATTACAATCGAAACTATAACAGAAAATCAGACTAAAGATGCGAACAGAATGTTCGGAAATTTAGAACAACAGATAAAAGTACTGAAACAACAGGAACCATTATTGGAGACTTCGAGTATCTCGGCTCATGATCTGCATCACTACACGCTGATATACGGCATAGTAGCCGTGGCAGTGGTGGTGGCTTCGGTCTACGGGTGTCGTCGCGTGCGCCGTCGCTGGCGCGCGGCGGCAGCGC
This sequence comes from Chrysoteuchia culmella, assembly GCA_910589605.1. Classification (NCBI taxonomy): domain Eukaryota; kingdom Metazoa; phylum Arthropoda; class Insecta; order Lepidoptera; family Crambidae; genus Chrysoteuchia; species Chrysoteuchia culmella. Next base: position 22,463,306 of record OU342651.1, read on the forward strand.
CCGCGCCGCAGGAGCCGCGGCCGGCCCCGGACGCTGCTGGCCCGCGGCCCGCGTGTCCTCCGAGTGATGTGCCAGTGATTATAAGTGAAAATAGTGATAGGGTGGTGTATAGTGTGCAAAGTGAAAGTGTGCCACGTTATATAGAAAGGGCCACAACCCCCTTTGTTGTAAGAAAACAAACAATGAGTGAATAAACTATAATTTCGTAATCTAAAGACTCTTTTAACTAAACTTTATAATTTTAATTATTGTAATGAAATATTTATTTATTATTTACTATAATTGCTGTTGTCATTTGATATGTAATTTTATAAGACCATTTTTATTTTACTAAGTTACGTTATACATTTCTGTTATTAATTAATGTTATTTACATTTTATATGAAATATTTAAGTTAGCATTAGTCATCTTTTTCTCATTTCTGTCCTTGGCAAGATGTTCGGTGCATAGGCACCAAACACTGTGACGTGCGACTGACGTCACCCGACTGTCATCGATGCGCTTGCACCGAATGACATAGTTTAATTAATTTTAGTATGTATATTTCCGCGGACTGGTGCGTGTCGCGAACATTACTCTTAACATTTTTAACATTTGTAACGTGGTGATTGAACATTATATTCTTTTAATATTAACATTCTTTCATTAACATTTAACATTTTTAACACCAACAACCCCAGCTCCTCAAACACCGATGGAGACAACTCAACTATTCTAACAAGCTATAAAACATACAACACTGAACTCAACTATACATAACTGAACTTCTATATTAAAAACATTAAAAGCAATAGCTAATCATAATTTTATTTTTCTGTCGTGATCAAACAAATAATAAGAGGTTAAGTGGGTGAAGCACTTGTGTTGCATACAATGGTGGTCACATAATAGGCTATTTGACAGGTTTTGAAAATCCATTTTATATTATGTAGTGGAGTTTAAGGAACCCAGTAAAAGTTGTTTTTTTTAATTCTGGTACATATTTTCGGAAATATCAAATTAAAAATTCAATATTTAAATAGCGCGCCAAAACGCTACTTTGACAATATGGCGCTGCAATGGGTTCGGTGACGTCACTTGCCTGTATTCTGCATATCATCCACATACGTGTCAAACAAGGTTAACAAACAGGTGACGTCATTATAAACTCGAATCAGGAGCGTTTTGTGTCACGTGACAAAACGTTTAAAAAATGTATTTTTATTTACGGATTTTTGAATAAATTTATAGTTATTTTCAACTTACGTTAATAAAAAACACTTTGAAACTCATAATTTATACTGATAACAGTAATTGACACTTTATTTTTCGCATTGTCAAATAGCCTATTAACGCCACCACTTGTATATCAAACAAAACCAACAATAAAATTAGTAACTTTAAGTTTTTTTTAGTTAGTAATAAACCCATAAATATTTATTGTACTATAGCTTTTACATCATCACATTGTGTTGTTGTGTGTAGCTACTTCTAAAATTATGCCCACTTTGCCTTATAGAATTAAAAAAATGCAACAAAATTTGCTTCCAGATGATATCTTCGGAATCGATGAGGTGACTATCTACAAGGGTGAATGGAATGACAAAGTCTATGCAGTCGCTGGCGACGTTTTAGATGGGGTCAGTAAAGAAATAAATTGACATATTTTTTTATATTTTTGAATCCTATCAGGAATCTCTTGTGCAAGTCGTTAATTTGCTCTGGTTATTCTCATTATCGTAGCTAAGATACCAAAATTTCTTGGCTGCTCAGCTCTTCGCATTACTTCGTAGCTATACAAGTGACCTATACAGGGTGGACATTTAATACGGGGCGGACATTTAATACGGGGCAGTAAGGGCAGGTACCTTAAACGTTGTTGCTACATGATAGCGTTCTTAGTCCTTAATTTATTGAGAAATATTGAACTGCTTTTTGAAAAAAGAAAATGTTTTTAAATAACTTTTTTTCGAGAAATATTAAACTGCTTTTTGAAAAAAATAAATTTTTTTTTGCCCGCAATCCTGTTTCTCATGAGGATCAAAATACTTTAAAACACCAACTAAGGTATGAGTACTAGAAAAGTCAGAAATCGCGAAAAACGTAATAAACACAGTTCCCGCGCTAGCGCTATACGCCGCCGTATCCGCTTCACCGACGAGTTGACGACCTTCGTTGACGGAACTTATTTTCTTAACGAATATGTGAAAATACTTTTTCGCGATTTCTGACTTTTCTAGTACTCATACCTCAGTTGGTGTCTTAGACCGTTTTGATCCTCATGAAGAAAAGGATCGATAAGCATCAAAAAGTTATTTAAAAACATTTTCTTTATCAAAAACCGTGAATGCACTTCAATATTTCTCAAAAAATTAAGGATGGTTTCCTAAGAATGTTTTCATGTAGCTACAATGGTTAATGTACCTTTTTTTATGGTTTATGTTTATTTAAGGTTATGTGGGACTCTCCCGCCGATGGGCCTACCCACTAAAAACCACTCGCCGTGTCCTTCTTCCCATAGTGTCTCGGCAATGGCCATCGTTGTAGCATTGATCCATAGCCTCAACAGCCCCCCTAGCATGAACACCGCTATATCACGCGATATGATATAGCGCATCATGCTGCCTTGCTTACTCCGCTAAGATGTGAGCGGGACAGCGGCACGTTATCAAGTTATCGAGTCAAAAAAACCGCTCATGCTAGGCCTACTGGGTTGCTCGCCGAAGCAAGCCCACCTCGAGATGCAGAAACTACTTCTGCCATTCCGTGGGATTTCTCCCAAACGCCAGAAAGCGCACTGCACGGATGCGCACCAACCAGCTTGGGGTCCATAAACTTAAAAGCAAGGTCTCCAAACCGAGCTTGGGACCCACTAGAGCGAACTACCCATAATTTTCCGTATCCATATGGACGCGTAGTCCTTACAGGTCTCCGCATTCGAAAGAGAGAGACATAGGCTTTCCGATTCACCGCACACTTTGCGTCACCTTAGTCCATTGTCTCACTCAGAGCGTCCGCCACTAAGAGACTCGTATGTATTAACTTCCGGTTTCCGCCTCTATGTAAAACATAGAGGCTAGTCCCTCTCAGGTTTCCATATTGTCGCTCGAATAGTGAGTTTCCAAGGGAAACTAGGCGCGCCTCTCGCGCTTATCCCTCAGTCCTCCCTGTTTTCGAGCGTCCGCCTCTAAGCGACTTTCGCTACCCTCGCGTGTACTTTCTTCTGGTTTCCGCTTTATGTAAGTCATAGAGCGTATTCCCTCTCAGATTTCCACAATCAAACGCGTACTATCCGAAAGGTTTCCGTTTCCGTGTAAACACAGACACGTAGTCCCTCTCAAACCTCCGCAACCGTTCGAAAGTCGAAAGCGGTTGCTCACCGCTCTGGTTTTGCTTTGCGCCAGCAAGCCGGTAGCCCCTATATCTGAATGGTTAAGGTCCAGCCTTTCGTGCCCCGTTTTAAATTTCCACCCTGTATAGAAAAAAAATACATTTTTCATAGTGCTAATAATGTTTAGGTTCCATTCAATGATTATGGTCAGAATCATAATCGAGTTAATATCGCCCTTACGTCACTAAATTACACATAGTATGATATTTTCGCCATGTCACACTCAGTCGTCGATGGTGTAGTGGTAACACTACTCGCATATACTATGGCGCAACCATGGTTCAAGTCCCGGCGGTGACCACCCCTTTTCTATGCCACACTTGATTCTATCATACATGTAGTGTTCAGGTGCCAAAAATGGGGGAAAATAATGCATCAATTTGAAGTTGATTTCTAGATTATTATATCAGAAATATTCAGAGAAGTGCTACATTTTTCTGGTTTGACATGCAAACCAATTTTACTACAATTTTAATCAAAATTGTTTGATTGACTATAATTCAATATATTTTATTATATATTCAATCGGAATCTGATTAAACTATTGCATTATTTGTCTATACATGATGGATTAATAAAAAAATAGTAACTTGTATTAACCCACTTACTCCTACGGGGCGTTATAACACCACTAAAAAGAATTTACAAATACCCTCAGATTAGTCGTAATAAATGTCATATCTGACTGCTATTTTTTATCTCGTGTCATTTAGTACTAATAAAGGTTTGATTACGTGCAGATGCTGTGATTGTGCTACTCGAATATTGGATCTTTATTTGTGTTTAAAAGTTGCGAATTATTTTTATTTGATAATGTCGTCAAAAAGGTATGTTTGTCTTATATTATTTGTATAAAAAAATAACTATTTGACATTAATTTTATAAGTTGAAAGTGTGATCAATGAATATGTGTAATATTCGTATATTATATTGTACATTTACTGCCTTTTTTTTACCAAAATATATCATGGCCGTTATAACGCCCCGTAGGAGAATCGGCGTCTATCATATTTTTCTATTGCATTACAGATTGCAAGGAGGAAAAGCTTTAAATTTGCATGAAATAATAGATGCATTGCAAACAGTTGATGACGATGTTCCTTTTTCTTCGGCTGTATCAATTTTACCACCAGAAAATGCAAACGCAGAGGTGACTAACAAGGATTCGGGTGATGAGGATTTTGTAAGTAGAATAATTTCACACTAGTAGGAAATCTCAGAATTTTATTGTTGCAGTCAAGCATCGGACAATATTTTTAACTTTGACCTTACATACAGGTTCACAACTGAGGGCGGAAGCTGAACTCAATTACGACAGTTCATCATCTGAAGATGAAGAAGATGAAATTTCCCTGTCTCGTCTCGCCAAACGAAGGCGTACTGTAGAGTCTCCTACACGCAGTCATAGCTGCTCTGATGATTCTCTGAGAAATACGCCAAACCCTTCTCCCATGCCAAGTACATCGCCCAGTGAAGGTGAAGGTTTGCCTACTGTGTCAAAAAACAAAATTTATAAATGGCGTAATCGTCGCAATCCTAATAGTTATACAGAATGGGAAAAGGTTCAGGCTCCTAACAATATGCAGTAGCTAGAAGTTTGCTAGAAACTTATAAAGAGTGATGGGAAGCGTGGACCATCTCGTACTCCTGCTTCTCACAGGGAGACTTCTCGATACGACAAAATCGATCATCTGATCGATCACAAAGAAAATCAGCTAAGATGCACACTTTGCAAAAAGAAACTAATTTCTTTTGTAAAAAATGTGATGTTCATTTACATACCAAATCTTGTTTTGCTGCCTATCATACTATTACTTAATACTTATCTCATTTACTATGTAAAACAGATTTTAATATATAAGAAACTTCAAAATACAACTTTTGTTTAATTATTTATACCTCTTCCGTACAAACTTGTGATAGTAGGGGATTCTCCTACCGGGCGTTATAACGCCCATAGTTTTCCGGCTTTTCCAGAAGACCAGGATTTTTTTCAATATTTTTCTATAATTGTGGACTATATCTATATCAACATATTAAAAAATTACGATGATCTGAGATGCAAAATAGTTTCAGGAGTATCTGGGTTAAAACTTTGCCAATTTAATTGTAACTCTGAAATGGAACGAGATTTAAAACATTTTTTTTTCTTTTTGATGAATTTTCCATTCAACAAATAATTTCGTATGTAGATTATGATTAGCCTCATTTCATATAAACAATAAGTCTTATGCGCAAACGCATATGACATTCTTTATCAACTCACGTACAGCATACTCAAAGCAATTTATTTTTTCAGTACCTATACGACCTCCTGATGAACGTCCTCGAAGAGAAAGGCATCAGCAACGATTTTGTGCAAAAGCTGTCGGACTTCAGTACCGCGTACGAGCACGCCGCCTACATCAATCTGCTCGAGACCATCTCTAAATTCACCATCGGAAAGTAGTAACGCTGAGCTACATCTCCCCGCCGATAGATGGCGCTGTTACATCCAATAGACTAATGACTAAAAAGGTCGACATACCATTCATTTTTTTTGTGGTTCAAATTTTATTGTTATTTTCTGAACTCTACTTGTGCTGTTTACTTATTTTAAAACTAAAACCAAAGCGTTAGCAGTCATGAGCCATTTTTTTTTTGTTTTAAACAGACTGATTAAAACTCATTAAGTTGCATTATTTTAGCAATCTGCTGGAAAGAACCAGTTATTAGGCTTCAAGTTAATGGAATGGATGGCATTTATTTCCTGTAGATCAGCTGAAGAAATGTTAGTTTAGTTAGTTAACACATTGATTGTGTTATTTGTTTACAATTTTAGTGTTAAATATGTTTAGTTTTAAAAATGTCTTAATAAATGTTGAAAGTAGTTGATTTGTTTTTCTTATTTACACATCACCGCCGCCCAAAATTACAACCGTACAAAATTACAGAACTTTATTCTTAAAACATCTATGATTTTAGTTAGTTTCAGTTTGATTTTAACAGTTTATTTTTATTATCTACTCGTCCCCCCCTGCTAACAAGAATGATTATATAAGTGGTCCCTGTCCAAGAAAAGGTTGGGAACCCCTGCTCTAAGACATTATCGGAAATGGAATAAGTACCACTTTTAATAGGTCCTCAAAATAAATGAATATAAATTATTGAGAGTGCCTCCGCTGCCGGGGCGCGGCGGTGATACGTAGCCGGCAGCCGAGATGTAAAACACCGCTGTCGGCGCCGGCACTCGAAAAGCTCGGGGAGTTACAAAGGGGTTGCCTAAAAATTAAGTGTATGTCATATTTCCGTAGTTACTTTTCGTCTCTGGCGCTTCGCCGGCCGCTGCCGCGGATCGCTCGCTCCACTCGCTCGGCTCGCGCGTTTTTTGGGCACGGTTCTAACCTAACCTAAAGATACCTTTCGTACTTTTTGAGCGAGGCTTCGCAACCTGTCCCCCCGCTTTTGAGAACAGTCTCCTTATTTTGTCAAAAAAAGTTAGTGATTTTTGCTTGAATTTTTTTAAGTCCTACAACCCCTTTGCTACACCCGCTAGCGTCGGCGCCCAAAACAGCGACCGGCGCCGGCAGCGGAGGCACTCCCTAAATAATTATGTATTTATTTATTTATTTTATTTATTATCCATCCATAAGCAAGCCTCATGCCCATGCTGATGATGATGTTTTAATTGTGATAATAATCATATTACACACCAACAAAATATACCTACTAAGTATAGGTACTAGCCGAATAAATGTTTTTCTTTCTTTCTTACTAAGTCTAGAACTTGAAGGGCCCAATGGTTCTACTAAGAGAGACGAATTGGCTCAGTCGACGCGGACGCAGTCGCCCCGGCGACGGGACGACTGCGTCCGCGTCGACTGGTAAAAATATCATTTTTATAAAGATAACTCGCGGTTTCACTTGCGTGAAAACGCGAGTGTTTCCGTGGAAAAAAAAGAATATCAGGATTAAAGGTATCCTATGTTTTAATCAAGGCTATCTACTATGTGTGCCAAACATCCAAATCTATTCAGTGGTTTTTGCGTGAAAGAGTAACAAACTGACATACTTTCGCATTTATAATGACGACAAGTCATTCAAAATCCGCGGACTGCGAGTCAGCTGACACGAGGGCAATATGTCAATCAGCTGTTTTGTTTGACGTACAGCGAATATGAAAACATAGTTCTATCTCTTTCCCACTCAGCTACTTTGTTGTTGACGATCGCGAATTCGCGATTCGATGACAGACATGTGTTAGAAAGAGATCTACAAATGTTTATGAGTTGTTGAGTTGCCGTCATAAAAGTAGCCAATAATAGTAAATACTGAAGTGTGCTGAGAAAGCAAAGCACTTATTCCACCAATAGAATATACGAAAATGACTTGAACATCGTACGAAATACGTCGAAGAGCTGTCAAATATTTTAACAAAATGAAGCGAGTTTTATTTTATCTCGCCAAAATGGCTGACGCGTCGTCGCCGTTGTGCGGAAAAAAAATACCCGATACTTTGTACGATGTGTGTCTTACGAATTTAGTGAACTACATACAAAAATGCAAATGTTTGCGAAGTGTTCTGCGGACTCTTCCCGTCAGTGTTCTCATGGATGTTTATTATAAGGTAAGCTTTTCATCATCTTCGCTCGGCCAGCAGGCAGGCTGATATAAAAACAGTCTGGTGGTCGAAATACCGTTACGTGTATCGTCTGATATTTTCTTGTTGTAGCGATGCAGTTAACATTCGATTTAGTACACCGTAATGGTGTTTTGAATGCAAAATAATAGTTTCTGATTATTGACAAAGTGACCGTGAACCCATTTGCTGCAAATACTTCGTCACTTTCACTGTTTTCTGCGATAACTAGACTTCATTCTTCAACGTAATTCAGTTCTTTGTTACGAAACGTGCTGTTCAATTGATGTGCACATGTTCAGCATTTATCAGTAGACAATGATTTCATAAAATATCTGTAACTTATTGCACTTGTTCGTATTTACCCAACATAGGTACCTATTTTCTGCCAGGTATCGTCAGATTCTTATCAGAAGCATTGAAATTTCTGACACTCAAATTATGTATGGGGTGGAAAAATTCATTAAAAGAAGAATATTTAATCAACTGATATCTTACAAACATCTTAAAATTGTTATAGGTTACACAATTCCTTTTGTCTTTTATTTAGGTTTTAATTAAATAACAATCATGGCCTGATAATAAAATGATTGCTCATATATTTATCACTGTCTGATTTCTACCACTGTTAATTTCTGCCCTAAATAATAACGAAATGATTAAATTATTTATAGTTCATAAAAGGGGACATCTAATAAAATACTAATATCAACTTAGGGTAATTAAAATCGCATGATACTGGTTATTGCCACCAATATTATATTCACTTTTACTTAGAAGTTACTAAATAAAACTAACTTGCAGCATAATGAAGGCACGGGTGAAATGGTTCCCACTAGGGAGACGGATCACCTGTCCGGCTTGGGGTCTCCCCTCCAAACTCTCTTTGGTAGGTGATTCTCTAGATGTTCTAGCCTATTGCCTTTGTTATAGCCTATTTCTATGTAAAATCAACTGCAACTACTGCTTAAAGATGTGTCAAACTTCAGCCAATTCTGAACTCAACAACTCACTCCTTAAAGTTCAAAGATGATAGGAAAAATTTGACACGTTTTGTAAACCTTATATATTTTATATGTACAGTACAGACATCTTATGACCAAATACTTAAAATTCTCCCCAGGAACTAGATATTTTACAGGTTTTTTTTACAGTAACAATAATTTTATTTGCCATAAGATACAGAGGTACTGTTACATAGTAAAGGTAATTACAAAACGTAAAGTTCCAGTGGTTGGCGGTGGTGTGGTACAGGTATACTGTGACAGCTACCCTCCGCGCTAGTTATAGAAACTGTATTGCGGCAGCACAGTATCACCGCAGCCTATTGATCACTGCAACTTGGCATATGCACAGTAGTACATACACACAGGAATTGTTAATAATCATCTCATTTCTCATTGTATACATATTTGGGATCAGAACCTTTTATAAAGAACACTAGCTTCCGCCCGTGGTTTCACCTGCGTGGTTCCCGTTCGAATATTGGGATAAAAAGTAGCCTATATTACTCTCCTTCTCAACAATAAGTCAAGCCAATTGGTTGCTTAGTTAAGGCGTCAAGAAAGGACAAACAAACACACTATCGTATTTATAATATTATTAGGATTAGGATACCAACTGAATTGAGAACCTTCTTCTTTTTGAAAGTCGGTTATAAGCAGGCCAACATTCAATATACTGCATCCTCCCGTTATTGTGTAGGTAGGTAAGGACCTCATTGATGCATCATCTTCCATTAGCTACTGATTTGGACGGGTTATGAATGAGACCTTTTGATGTTACATGAACAATGTGGCATGGATTTTACTGTAGGTAAATGCAATATTATATAATTATTAAAATTAATTGATATCTAATATTATACTAATATTATAAAGCTGAAGAGTTTGTTTGTTTGAACGCGCTAATCTCAGTAACTACTGGAGCGATTTAGAAAATTCTTAGACCATTAGAAAGCTACATTTCTCCCGAGTGACATAGGCTCGATATATTTTATCCCGATATTCCCACGGGAACGGGCACCACGCGGGTAAAACCGCTAGGTTCCGATAGTTATAGATATATTATAATGAATTTTTATTTTTATCAATTGATTTTATATCCATTGGTTTTTGTGTGCACTTCAGAGAATCTGGTAATGATCGTCATGTAGACTTAGATATAAAAAGATAGTCTCTATATAAGTAAGAATTGATGTAAGATATCGCCAACTATACTCAAGCAGATTGATTTGAAATGTCTGATGCAGCCACATCTTTTTCGAGTTGTCGCTAAGTTAGCTGACTAGCATAGGTCCAAGTGGGTTTTAAACAGGGTTAAAAAATTTATAATAGTTATTATGTTTTAGCTTTTATTCCGAGGTGACCAGTTTCAATTTGCAACTGCGAAGTTATTGTTATGATTATTGTGTAAATGTCCAATGAATACGGCAACTATTACATCGTTAGCGCTGGCATGGCTGCGTCACACGGTTTATGATAAAGTATCTTAAAATAACAACTCTCTAGATATCTCTTTGGAGCATAAAAGATTTTTATACTTAATCTTTTTTATCTCGGTTATCTGAAATAAGTATGTATAGAGATGCTGATCTTGAAATAGTTGATTGTTTGAATTTGAAATAATACTTTGTTCTTCTTGTACTTTTTATGCAATTCAATATTTTGGAGTAAAACTACTTTTGCGGAATATTTAAAACAACCGGTGACCAGGGCAACTGAAAAGGTGCCGAAACGTCTCGGGAAACCTAAAAACCTCAAATAAACCGAAAAATTATAGTACCAAAATATATATTTCGGGTAAATAAATCGCACTAAATATTCCGCAAAAGTTGTTTTATTTCAATTCTGAGTGCGCGAAGAAACTTAAGATGTGCTCAATATTTTGGGTTTAACCAATGTCAGGGTTTTAGTCAGTTGATTGTTGCTATGCTTATTGTATTAGAAGGAGGATTTAGTCACTGATTTTCCTTATAAACAAAAATAACTGTATGTCATCAGCCCCTGTCTAGCTATTTTAGTACAGAATCAACTGTGCCCACAGCACAGTTGATTCTGTACTAAAATAAAATTCCTAATAAAATTAGTAAATTCTTTAAAATTACACGACATATAACATTCATTCTCCTAAACTGATCCTATTGAAAGATACCACATTTTTCCTCATAAATAAGGTAAGTAGCTTATAAATAATGATATCATATTAATTGTTATTTATTTCATTTATTTTGGTTACCATTATCATTCACAAATAACCTTTGGAATTGGAACTTGGCCGATGCGCTGGCGCCGATCACAGTGCTCAAAAGCGTTCGCGAGGGGATGAGACACCGCGTTAACTTTGACGTGGCTTCCTTTGGTTTGTCCAACCAGTTAGAACATCGTGAACATTCGGCTCTCGTTGACATTCAAGTAGCTTCATACATCGAAAGTGCAAACCCCACGCTGAATACTGATAGATTTCTACAAACACCGTCCGGTCTCATTTCGTTGTGCGAATATGTGAAAGTTTTTCGCGAATCGAGATAATATTATGTATAATTTTCGTTGCGTAACTGGCTCGTACGATGTCTGGCTGTCTCGTTATTATTTTCATCGCGCCAGTGAAATTTATGCATTCAAACTGCATAACATTTGCCTTGTCTTTTTTTTAAGATAACTATTAAATAGGTAATGTTTAACCAAATACGTACCAAAATTTCGCCACAACTATTTTTCAAATAAGTCTACCTACCCCAAGAAAATATACTAATAAAACAACGAGTCTAAATTATTTTTCAAACTTACCAACTCATACAATCAACGACACTCACTTTTCCCCGAGGACGTGTCTTAATAGCTGCAAGAGTTTTCTGAAAACAGCCGTCGCACTTGGCACTCACCCTGCAGATGTCAGGACCAAGAAATGGCAAATATCCCCTCCAGGGGATAGTCTACCGTGGCCAATCTGGCTGAAGATCGTCTAATCGTACCCAAGTTGGCCGCTGAAAGCACAACCTGCACAAATGATTCACACTGCGGGTTCCACATCCGCAGGGTGAATTCGAAGAGCCCTCGCAATCAATATCGCACCTTCTGGAGTGCCCCCTTTGCCCCACCACCTGCAGCGAGTGACCTAATGGAGGCAACGGAAAGTGTAATTGAAGTTGCCACATACTGGGGCAATAAAATATAAAGGAATCATCGACGAAGACGTCGTCAAAAGAAGAAGTACAATATTACTCTTTACAATATTAGTGTTGACTAGAACAATGAAAGACATGCATTAGCATATTCTAGGTTGTCTGATATTTATAGTGTTGAAGTAAAATTCCTTATTTCCTGTAGTTTTCGTCCGTCAACCGGCGCATTTAAACGTCATTTTGAAACGTAAGAAATTGAGGTGTTTCACTTTTCTTTGTCTATCTCAATATTAGTTTTATTTTCGGATTGGTATATTCGGAAACTATTTCAAAACAAATTACGGCTGTCACTCAACTCAACCCTCTGATGTATACTCAACTTTTCTCGGATTTGCCTTGTTCGTCGGTTGCTGGAGCTTGAAACAGCGTGGATTGATCAAATTCTATTGTTGAGGACTTTGAAGAGCCCGTGGCGCAGTGGTTCGCTTCGCGCGCTCGGCCTGCGATTGTTGAGGTTAAGCCACTTTCGCAAGGGTCGGTCACGGGATAGGTGTCCGAAAATTTACTATATCGAGCCACCAATCCGCATTGGTCCCGCGTGGTGCTTTAAGGCCACAGAACATCCTTGTTCTGTGGTCATGGCCCATTATCCTTATCCATCCATAAGGAAGGCCAGTGCCACAGGAGAGGGGACATTAAAAAAAAGAAATGGCTGATGTGATGTGATTCGAATGTTTTTATAATCTGAATAAATGATAAGGTCGCCCTTTATTTATTTATTCTTTATTGCAATATAAAAAAAATACAGCAAATGGCGGACTTAATGCCATCAGGCATTCTCTACCAGCCCTTTCCTCTTCCAGCTCTTAAAATAAATATTTTGATGAGCAAAATAATATTAAATCGGTTAAAATTCTTTGGCTGACCTATTACTTGCTGCAATTATATATTCTGTGCTTGCTGCCCGATTAGGTTTTTTTTGCTGGTAGATTATATTAGTAATGAACCAAAATGGGGGCCTGCCTCTTACTACCTGAAAATAACCTAAAATGCGATTAATTTTAGGTTATTTTCAGGTAAGAGTAAGAGTGAGAGGCCACTATATACACGCCGCATGGCAGCATTCCACTCTCACAACCTAAAAATAACCAAAAAATAATCGCAATGATTTGATTGTAAGGCCCCTGTTATCTTCAATCAATGCGGTGCATAGGCTTTACCAAAACAATCATTCGATGTCTATAATAAACTTTGTGATTATTATCGTCGTCTCAGCCACATAACACCCACTGCTGTGTATGGGCCTCCCCCAAGGATCTCCACAACGGTCCTACGCTGTCTGCATCCAGCGGCTTCCCACGACCTTCACCTGATCGTCAGTCTACCTTGTCAGGGGGCTCGCTCCCACGAAGCTATGTCCGGTGCGCCATCGTCATTCCAGAACCTTTCCGCCCCAACGGCCTTCGGTTCTTCTCGCTATGTGTCCCGCTCACTGTCACTTCAGCTGAGCAATCCTTCGAGCGATGTCAGTTACTTTAGTTCTCCTACGTCTCCTCATTTCAGAAATGAGGAAATGAGTTTATTATCATATCAAATTATAATTGTTTTTAAGTTTCATGAGGAATCCATTTTTATATCATTCAAGTTCAACTTGTTCATTAAAATATTATTAAAAATACATTATCGGAAATGAATAATTACCTGTTAAACCACAAACGTGGGGGATAATGGAAGGCATCTAAAAATAATTGTAGTGAATCAATCGTTATCGAACAGTGTCCAAAACTTGTTATAGCTAGCTAGCTAGCTAACATAACAATACCAATCATGAATGCTTGAGGGTGCGAGTGACGTACCTACACATTCTTTATTATACTCTTTATTGCACTAGAAAATACAATTACAGAATTAATTTGAGACATATGTACAAAGGTGGACTTATGTCTAAAAGAGATCTATTCCAGCCAACCTGAGACGTGTAAGAGATGTTTAATATTAAGCGGGTGACTCTAAATGCAAAACCTAATAAGAAAATGGTGAAACTAAAATCTACATCATATACACATAAATAGATATAATACATAATTTACCTATCCTATACATAAATACACATACATACAAATAAATACATAAAAGAGACGGGGCAAAGGTAAAGTAAGTGACTCATGCATGATTCAGACTCAGATAATTGCAATAGAAAGTGCGACTTGACTTTGGACTTGAATGAGTGAATACTTGGGGATTCCTGAATGTTTGTTAGGAGTTTATTCCAAAGCTGTACCGCTCGGACAGAGAAGGAATTGTGAAAGAATTTGGTGTTGCTTCCAGGCAGCACAATCATCTTAGTGATGCCAGGCCACCTGGTGCGAGAAGGAGGAGGGAGCATCTGGAAACGGGAATATAGAAACTTAGGAGAGTTAGGGTCTTTGAGAATTTTGAATACGGTAGAGAGGATGTGCATATCACGGCGAAGGCGGATGGGAAGCCAATTTAGTTGACGGCTTTTTTTTCTTTTCACTTGGTTAAAGGAGACTGAATGCTAACTGCCCTAAGAATATCAGAACAGCATTTATTACTAAAACTCTCTTTTTCTTTACGTCTAGCAAAATCATAAACGTTTCCTCAGTTTCAGATTGATATTTTATCCTCAAAAGTGTCAGATGCAGCCTCCTGTTTCTTCCACTTGCAGATTTGCGCGGCTATTTATTTATTCTATTTTAGGAAGGTTTACAGCTCTCGATACAGTTTAGTAGGATGTATAAAAACTAAAAGCATATTACAAACCTCCACAATTACGTAACAGTTTACCTATGAGAACAATGAATAAATTGAGTTAGGCATTCCATAGCTAACAATAAAATATTATGAAAAGAGAAAAAAAAAGAAATATCTCAGGAAAAACAAATAATAAATTACAGTATCTAGCTAGATCCTATACAATAACTATTTAATATGTGAGAACCTCGTAAAGAGAAAAACAACAGAACAAAAAATTACTTTTTCATCAATGCTATCACAACCAACAACATTTTAATTTTGATATTCTGTCATTACTTTGTGCTTTGTGCTATGAAAAAATAAGCTGCAAACGTATAGTCAACAGCAGCTGCAGCTATACACGTACGTCGCTCCTAAATCCTAATAGCGGCGGTTTTCGTAGTGCAAATGTGCAAATGTACGTCTTGCTGAATCAGAATCATTTATTCCTTAGAAAATGGTATTATATAAGATGGTACAATTAATAAAGTGCAAACATTTTCTGCCATTAAAAAAGCGTAGGAATTAGTACATACATAAAAAATACAATTGATTATTAATAGGGAAATTACAACATTATTTTAATGACAAATGTCATCATTACAAAAATGTCATCAAAAATAAAAATTAAAGTTTACATGTCAGAAAAATTACATGACACAAAACACTAAATAATACATGAATTAAATTTGTAGACTGGTACATAATTATTATTATTAATGTAAATTAAACGCGTTTATTTTATAATATAATACGGCATTATTTCCTTTCTAAATATTACTTAAATATGCAAAATCATCAAAATTAGTTCAACATTTCAGACGTGAAACAGAATAATAAATCATTCACATGCTGTTTTTTTTCTTAATAGCAAAAAAAGTACTTATTTAGTCTCCAAATAGCTTAGACTTTCAATTTTATGAGCAGCAGACTGGAATTTGAAAGTGATTTTAAACCCGTCTGAGCAATTTACAATCGTCATCTAATTTTGTTTGGTGAATGTTAGCATAAATATTAGAGCATTTCCTGTAACAGAACATCGAATTGAACTGCTCTGATGTGTCACCCCATCACGAACCGAACATAAAAATCAACCCTAGATTTTTTTACGCTAATGAAAATCCGCGCGATTTTTCCCGCTGTCCACCCCCAGCCTCTCCCCCAGGGGTGGACAGTGGCAAAATTTTTAAGAAAATGAGGCGTTGTCCCCCACTGATGGAAACTGAGAAACAATTTTGAAATCATTATTTTTAGCCACCACCACTCTTTAGCCAGTATAGTTAAATTGAAAGATATTTGAGTTTATTATAATATTTGTAACTAACGATTATTGATAGTTTCTGAACTCCACCATTGGCAGGGGACAACGCCTCATTTTCTTCAAAACAGTGCCACTGTCCACTCCTGGGGGAGAGACTGGCGGTGGACAGCGGGAATCGACGAAATCCGCGTCATAATGCTCTTGTGCCACCTTTAAGTGAACATTCTAAAGGTTCGAGATCCGCATCAATTTGTGCAGTCCTTTACCGTTAGAAATCGGAGTCGTTATCGACGGCCATTATAGCATTTTTGGGTGAAGGCAAACCGGGGCCGAGAGCGACACATTTTGTAATAATCGCTACTTTATCACTGAACAGTAGAGTCGAGAATTGGCTGTTAAGTCTGAGATGAAAGATTATCGATAATGGAGAAATTGTGCCGCATCGCACGCTGAACGCAGTGTTTGAAATCATGCGGCTTATTTGTGCAGCAGTGGATAGTTAGGTTAGGCTAGCTGCGGAGTAGGTTGCTTTTAGGACGGCAACTTTATATTTAAATTCAAAATAATTTCATAAGTATAAGAAGAAGAAAATACTGGCGTCCGCCTGCGAATTTATACACATGCAAATTTTCTAGATCCTAATACTTTCGTCTTTAATGTCACCAAATTTAACACATATTTTTGGACAAAGTTTTTACTTTTTAGCTTTCCTTAAGATAGATAGATAGATAAAACACTTTATTGCACACACAAAAATACAGACAGAAACACAAGAAAGAGTTGACATAAATGTGGGCAAAGGCGCGGCCTTATCGCTAAGGGCGATCTGTCTTAAGGTCCAATCTTTGTCTTTATAAAATTACAACTCGATTAATAAATTTAATAATAAATTAAGCGTATTCAAACAATCTCTTCAGATATCTTAATATATATAAATCTCCTGTCACGATGTTTGTCCGCGATGGACTCCTAAACTACTTAACCGATTTTAAATTAAATTGGCACACCGTGAGCAGTCTGGTCCAACTTAAGAGATAGGATAGCTTTGATCCCAAAATTCCCACGGGAACGGGAACCACGCGGGTGAAACCGCGCCCGGCCTCTAGTAAAATAATATAAATCAATATTGTTCAACCGACAAGATGCAGAAAAAGTTCCTTTACAACACAGACCTATATCTAGATAGACGAAAAGAGCGCTTCAAACTGTATGAGAACCTAGAGTGTCGAATTTTTCGTACCTACGATGACGTCACGAGCGAGATTTAGTGATGTGGTAAAGATATTGACGAGCTCTTGCAAGAAAGCACTGCACAATTAACCATTTTCGTTTCTGAGTGACGCGTGTTTTCATGGCAATGGTCTCAAGCGGACTGACTTAGGTCGGAAAACTTTGACCGTAGAGGCGTGGATCAAACTTTTGGCACGCACTTTTACCGTCTATCTCGATATAGGACTGTGCTTTACAATATTCCAAATAATTTTATTCCGTGTACCTATTTACCTGAAATCGTAAAAACACTTGAACACAAATCACAACACTGTTGTGTTAATTTTTTTGTTAAGATTTTCCTGTTACTTTTACCCTTCATTCCGTTTCGGAGAAACCGGTCTTGCATTCAAGTAATATATTTCTGCTGTATCATTATTATTGGCCCACTTACACGTATCTACGGTTTGTTTTTGTTATATATCGAGGCCTGTACTGGATTAATAATTACCGAACCAAACAATATCATCAGCTCAGCGATATCTAATTTCTCCACAATGGCAAAGACCTCTTCTCTAATGAATGGATGAGGATCTAAAGAGCTTTAAGCATACACATTGCCTAAATGCGGATTGGTGCCTGTTATCCTATTAACAACTACCTAATGCCGGAACTTATGGCTGAACTGAAAGTGCCTTCTCCAAAGTACGGAGGAACTTGAGATAAATCAATTTTTGGTCACCCAATTTTCTTTCCCACGATAAACTATAGCAGCGTTTAACCACTTCCTCTCCTAACCAAGTTGCACTTACATGATTTTCGATTATCGATTAATTAATCTCTTTAACCAAATCGCAACAGTGATATGTATATTTTATCTAAATATTATCATGTCTCTATCATTGATATATTTTTTGCGAATATTTAATCAAGAAAGTAATGATACTAATGAACTTGTACTATTTAGTATTCTGTGCTAATGATATGTAAAGCAAAAAGTGACGCAAAAAAATATTCTAACAGTACTGATCTCGCTACTTTGCGTAGAAGTAGACTGGTACTTATATTTACAAGTATTAACGGCTCTTCAAGTGATATGTCAACAGCTTTTTAGAGGTGTTGTTTACCTAGGTATCCGAATCGTGTAACTGACGATTTAGTTTGATAGAATATGCATAATTTGTCATCATCGTCATTAAGCAGGGGTTTGTTAAAATTGATCTTCTAGGCTAGGTGGTGATTGTAATTTTTTTTTTTTTAGTTTGGGCTCTCGGCTTGCGAAATACTTAGGAAATACTTCAATATGATGAGCCCATACGTTCAACAGTCACTGTTGGACAAAGACGTACCCCTAGCAGAATTGGTTATGGTAATTTAAGGTGTACATCATAATTAAATACCTGAACAATATCAACCAGCCGTACTGATTGAAAATAGCACAAGACCAGACGAAATGACACTACTTTAATACCAGAGGCCAAGATTTACGATCGTAGAGACAGAAAATTAACTATAACAGGAATTGTGTATCAGCGTGAATAATTAAATGATACATTTGAACGCTTGTCAACTATCATTATCTGGAGGACATGGCCTTGGCCGCTAAGCTGAGATACTATGCTCATTACACGCTAGATGCACTATAGATAAAGATATTATACGACGACATAAACATTTTATTCTTAGCTGAACCACACGAGTAAGGAAATTACTCATGTGACAGAGTTCACTACTAATATGCGTATGTTATGTTTCTAAAATTAAAATCGTCTGATGAAGTTATAGCACACATATCAACTTGGAAACGGTTGAACATCGTCTACTCTACCGTACAATATTCCTTGTTGCTTATAGGTACGAATCATTTTGTGTCCATCATTTCATGCTAGCTTTACTTAAAAACAAGAATATGAATAATCAATCAATCAATGTTATCCATATCTACAAATTTACTATTGTTACGACATGTTCCTTTGTAAATGTTGTTGCTTCTGTTAAAGCTGATAAGTTTCTTGCGGCCGTTCTTCTTATCAGTTAAAAGATGTCCTTAATGGCTGGCAGGAAAAAAAAAATAGACGATTCGAAAGCACTTATCTCTAAGTCTATTTGAATAAAAATCTTTGACTTTGACTATTCCCATTTTCCAAGTTTCCAATTAAAGAACTCCAGCATCCTATTTATCAACAAAAATACCACAATCCTAAAATAACTCTGATCTTCTGTAATTTAACGTAGACAGCAGTGGCGGGGGTTGAAATGTGGCAAAGGTAAGCTGGACCAAAAATTCTCTTAACTCTATCGGTGGGGTTGGAATTCTAAAAGGGAAGCCGATGGGAACCGGTATGTATGGACCGTTTGCCACTGGTAAACAAATACTTCATTTGCCGTCTGCGTGAACAGCTTCTTTGCTTGTACTCTTTATAGTATTGACACGAAACCGGCTTAGCAATTTATGTAAAATTGGAAGAACTTATAGATAGTATAATGGTTGTAGTCACAGACCTATATCGAGATAGACGGCAAAAGTGTTCCTACCTTGCGTGCCAAAAGTTTGATCCACGGTCAAAGTTTTACGACCTAAGTCAGTCCGAACACGCGTCACTCAGAAACGAAAATGGTTAATTATGCAGTGCTTTCTGCAAGAGCTCGTCAATAACATTTACACATCACTAAATCTCGCTCGTGACGTCATCGTAGGTACGAAAAAATCGACACGCAAAATTTTCATACAGTTTGAAGCGCTCTTTTTGTCTATCTTGATATTATTATAGTTCTGTGGTTGTAGTGTTATAGATTAGAACGAGTCTCGACGCTTGCGCCCGTCGCGTCATCGAGAAACGTGGGCTGCCCCTTTCGCTTTTCAAGGTGAATTTCTCTAGCTGCGCATTAAGGGATAGGTGCTTGTTTTCACTTCTATTGGGGAAAACTTTGAACAACATCTGATGGCCTAGCATGAGCAGCTTTTATCGACTCGATAACTCGATAGCGTGTCACTGTCCCGCTCATATCGTAGCGGAGTAAGCAAGACAGCATGATGCGTTGTATCATATAGCTTGCTATAGCGGTGTTCATGCTAGGGGGGCAGGTGCGTTGCGCTGATCCCAAAGTAAATAGGTAGCTAATAAATATTCCACTCCAATATCAGAGGCCTGAGACAATATAGACAAGTTATCTTCAATGAACAAACCCGGGACTTAGGACCCAGGACTACGATGAGCGCATAAATCTGAAATGTAATATATTGTACTTACTTATAAATTAATACTGTCAAGCTCTGTGACTGTACTTATTGGCTTATAATGTAATTTGCTGTTCTCGAGATTGATCGTAAAGGTCCAGGTCAAAATTTAAAAATAATCCCATAAGAAGGTTCTTATCGATGTAAACCTTCATTTCGTAGTGACGTAATGTTTGAATCGATCAAGGGATCCTTACGAATGATTAAATAGTTAGGTTTACCGATAGTTTTATTAAGTAAAAAAACTACCAACTTATAAACAGTAAAAAACATTTTATAAAAAAAATCAAACCGACTTCAAAAAGTAAAAAATAAAACTTTTGGAGTCGGTGCCAGCCAAAGCGTTCTACATTGCACTTCTATTAACTATATTTTTTTTGGCCTTAGCTAACTAGCACCGACTCCAAAAGTTTTATTTTTTACTTTTTGAAGTCGGTTTGATTTTTTTTTTATAAAATGTTTTTATTTCAGATTTTTTTGTTACATTATGTGCCGTTACTTACACTAAAAATCAGCCCATACACAACAATGATGTCATCTAGGTATACGACTACTTGCCAAAAGGTGATTGATATTTTTCAGGATTATGAAAAAACTACTAGCCAGATCTTCGTAAAAATTATATGGGACCACACATAAACCATTTTCTTTCAGATAAAAAAAGAATTATAAAAATCTGTTAACAACTGGCGAAGTTATGGTGGAACATACATAAAAAAAAAAAAAAAAATACAGTCGACTTGAGAACCTCCTCCTTTTTTTGAAGTTGGTTAAAAAGCAATGATCTGTGAAGAGCTTCCACTTAACCGGTGAGGCCAGATTTCACTTTCGCGCGCTTACGTAAAGACCACCTCTCTACCGCTCACTCGGGTCCCTCGCTAAAGTCTCGACATTCGATAATCATTCCACTGCACTTCTAGATATGAGGAAAAGGCGCTGCAGCTGTTACGACACTTCACTTTTGATAGATGCTATCTAGATAGCAGGACATCTAGGACATGAGAAATCAAAACTTCGAAGGTGTCTTTTACCTCTCTCCTTTCTTCTTGATCGGCATCATACATACATTTAGTATGGATAGAGAAAAGTAAAACTAAACATGTTTGGAATTAAGTAGTTCAATTTTAAACTAGAAATCTAGTCTAGTCTACATTCTATTCTGCTTTTTTTTTAAATATCAAAACCATTTCTCAAAATTAAAATATTTTAGATTGTTTATATACGTAAGTTGATGACTCAACGTCCGTAACTAATGTATTATTTATTACTTACTGAATACTTACGTATATTTTTAACCGAACGTTTTATTATGGTGTAACGGAACTTCTTTTCGCTTAGCATCGATACAGTTGTCAACATGTGGGTAATAAAATAAAAAATCTCATCGCCATAGGTTTTACTAAACTCTACTAGCTAACTAACTCTGTTGACTAGAAATAACATGATAACAATCTCATGATAGGCTTACCCCATTTAATAATACATTCTCTATTCACCATATCATCGATACCCAAAGACTACTGAATCTGTTCCACTAAGTTGATCCAGATCCATATTATGGATAAACTAGATTGGAACTTGTATGTATGATAGCAATTCGGGAATAGTTTGAAGCTAAAGGCTCTGGTAACTTCGTACATAGTTGAGACTTGAATTCCAATCTCAAAGTTGTGAATAAAATACTTATTACTTAATTAACCAAAAATAACGAAGATCTCTTTCAATGTAGCGGAATTATTCCATTGAAATCCCAAATGAGCACTAAGGTTAGACAGAACCAATTTTAGCTAAGCGGTACCGGTGACGCGACGGTGCAATCTTTGTATTAATTTCGCTAATGGATTGTCTGTCGTCGTATTTAAAAAAAGTTAAAAAGGGAGTCTCACAACACGTGTTATTGCGAGAAGAATTCCTCCTTTCCCTTTTGTATACCTGTCTAGTTTAGTAATTCATAGCAATTCTTTGCAACAGACCGAGCACCTGATAAAATAGCAGAGATAGAAATAATATCTTCTAATTTTTATAGTTAATTTTAATAGTCACAGCATTTTTATTTCAAGATATTCCATTGGTATTTACTATTATTGGGTCGCCTGACTCGTGAATCAGAGCGAGGCGGTCTTATCTTGTTATCACGAAATGCAAGTATACTTAATGTACCTAATGTGTGTGTCCCATGACCCATACTTAAAACTACTTAAAACTTAGACAGTTAGGGTAAAACACACTGGAAATGACATCGTCAGATTGTTTTAGATCCAAATCCCTGCTATGGCATAAACGGTCTGCCGCAAGCTGGATTTTCTTCAACTTTCAAGTCCCTGAGATTCGAAAACTTGAAGATTTTAACGTTTTCTTTTGTTTAGTTAAATGTATTCTATTTCAGAACTCTTGTTTTAATGGAAAAAGTATGAATTTATAAACGTAAGATGACTATCACTATCACTTTTCAATTTGACGACTCTGTATGAAATAAAACAGGGAGAAAAAAATAGCCCTTGACGAGTTTCTTGCCGGTTCTTCTCGTTACAAGGTCTCCCGCCGTAGGGTTTGTGAACCGATGGCGTAGCTTCTTTGACGTTCATAAGTGCTTGTAACAGCCTAGACTGAATAAATGATATATTGATTGATTGATTGATATCTGATTAATGTGAAACGATATGGTTAAGTCAGACTCAGTCAACCTCTTTTATAAATTATACTATCTTTTATATTCCTCTTCATTACTATCAGTTTGTCTTTAGTTTTCGTTAACAATTTTAGTTTGACCGTGGACTTTTAAATGCAATAAGATTGCTCATACATAACTCTTTTTTTATCGCTCAGTTCTGTTCTGAATTTGTGTTGTTACTTCAGTTTTAGATAGGTCGTATTGTACTGGTGCGCACTCACCGCCGCCATTGAATGTTGAGTGGGGTTTCGCAAGCGTCCCATATGTAGTATGAGAAGCTATGTATGTCAGCTGGTTTCGCACGGGCTAGACGCTAGCTAGATGCACTAGGCATTCTAGGCTGTTGCATCGCGGTTACCCGGTGGCCCGCTTGCACACTTGCGGCGCACGCATGTTTTTGTGTCTCCATCCGCCACGTTTGAGAAGTTGGCAATTATGTTTGTGTTTAATTAATAACTGGTTGGTCTCCGGCTTCGGGTTGATGTTTCAGTACATCTGAGTTGAATCAATAGCATCCTAAACAGTGTTAGTAGAACTATAGATACATAGTGACCTAGACACGATCATTGATCATGACGATTTTTAGGGTTCCGCACCTCATGAGGAAAAAACGGAACCCATAGGATCACTTCGTTGTCCGTCCGTCCGTCCGTCTGTCAAGACCGTTTTTCTCAGGAACTTTCTCCATGCGTGGAGGTATGAAACTGAAATTTATTTCTAATACTCAGGTCTACTGGAGCTGTGAAAAAATCAAACTTCTAAGGCAAAGCAAACAAAAGATACAGCAGTTTATGCCACAAATTTCCGCAAATTTTCGAAACTCGCACGGGAATCAAAACCTACAGGGTACTTCCCGTGAACTTAGAATGTTGAAATTTGGTACGAAGTAACGTCTTATAGTACATATAATGAAAAAAATGCGAAAACCGTAAATTTTTAGTCATCATATAATAAAAAATATTTTACCGAACCCTCGGTGCGCAAGTCCGACTCGCACTTTTTTTTTTTTTTTTTTATTAACGACGGGGAGACTCTTAGCCTTCATCATACCTGATGTTAAGTATTGATAAGGCTGAAGATGGAAGCGAGCCTCTCCCGGAATCCTCAATCACTGAGGAACTGGCACTTGGCCGGTTTTTTTTATAAACTCGTCTCATTCTGAGTGCAGAATGTGTAGTGATTGACGCATTATATCGATCAATTAAATCAATTACTGGATCACGGCCGCTGTTATATGTCACTCAATCGACCTATCATTTATAATTATGCATAGCTTCTTCCGCATGATAAGCAGGTCAATTTACTTCTGCCTTGTCAGCACTTAGCTGTGGATAAGTTACATAATTGTGTTCAATATGAACTTAGTTCTTTTTAATGCTTCTTTCAAAACTTTGTTTGGTTAGTGATAAAACTTTTGGCATTGCCAAGCAATTTTTTTTAAATATCTTATAAGTGGAGGAGAGTTCATATATATATATATTTTAGTATATAATTTATATTTTATTTTATTATTCGATCCATTAGTTAGTGTTTATTGGTTCAAGGATGGTTTTGATTTAAAGTATTCTTTTGTATCCTATCTTTTTAATATATCCTTAACGTTAGTAGAGTTCCACCGGTCCATCCATCACGTTTCTTTACCTATTCCGCCGGCTCTATGGTCAATGTGGCCACACGAGAAACACTCACACAATCTCTGTCACAAGGAACGTTCGCGTTGTGTAATCGCCCATTCTGGCAGGGTGCGGTTATTTTTAGAACCTTAGCCAATTTCAACGTAGCTTATTGAGGTTTTCAATGTCAACTTTGTTGTTTTTGTTTTTAGTTATTTTTGGGCACGCTGCGCTGGGACCATTTCCTGTTTTACTTAGCAATTTAGATTATATTTTTATTTTATTATATGTAGGTATTCTAATATGTTTGGAGAGCCTAAAGTGCCTGGTTGGGTAACTCATTTCAGACTGAGAAATTACAGAGCTATTTCCACGTTCAAAAAGCCAATGCAAACTGCATGCAACACCATAGCCCTTAGAACAGTGATTCTCAAACTTATGTTGTCTGCCGCTGACTTTGAAAATCAATTATTTTTCATCGCTCCCCAATTTCTTTCTACTTTACCAAATCTTAAAAACCACCATTTTTCTGGGCCCCTTACCGCCCTCTAGGCCGCCAGCGCCCACCAGGGTTGAGAAAGGCTGCTTTAGAATATAGTGTCTTCAAGCTTGAGTGTTTAATCATTTGAATTGGGCGAGCAATATAAATTCAGTCTAGACTCTCATGAGAGCACTTGTGAAAGTCATTGAAAACGTCATATATTCGCAAAATCCTTAAGCGGCATTTTGTCAAGTATGTCAAGGGCAATTTTTTCTCCATCTCATATTTGCACAAACTTGTCAAATTGCGCCGTCTTCACTGAACAGTTAGCTGGCATATAAATATCGTCGATTGTAACCGTTTCTCATCTGTAGGTGTTATGCCAATCCAGTGCGTTGACCCACCAATTGAGGATAGCCCGGTCAAGGCTGCGAGCTCTGCAAACACGCTACGTCGTGTTTGTGCAGCTTGGCTCATTTGATTGATGATTAGAACAATTTGTCAAGCCATTCTGCACTGTAGGTTTATTATGGGTAATCCCTTTGCAAGCTATTATATTAGACGTAGCTGATGGATTATGTTTTGCGAAAGATTCATGCGTCAACAGTTACGTAGGTTTATTTCTTACTTCCACCAGGCTGTTAATGCTTTAATACAGTTTTGACACGCTTTCATTCATCACCACTTATGAATAGGCACACTTTGTTCACCAAGATTATTATGTATACATCCATAATAACAATCGATGAAGTGACAAAGACCCGGTAGTGCCATTATTTTCAGGTTGACATTATTATGGTTGACGTCTCGTCATGGATGGCTGACCAATGAGCACGTACTCCTATAACTTTGATGAACGAGAATATTTTCTTTATGCGTTATACAATGCTGCGAGCGTTGGTTTTGCGTTTGCGGTGCGAATACCATTCGCGGCATGTATCACAAACAAACTTTTTAAATGTTTCTTTTTCCAGTTGTTGTTGTGATATTTAAGCAGTGAAGCGGACAATAATTGTCATTGTGTGGTGGTCGCCGACCGCGAGCCTTTCTTGCTTTTTCTGATCAGCCCACGTTATTTGACTAGCCTCGAAAGCTATTAAGGTATTGACCTCTAGGCTTATTTATTTATAAATTCCGACAGCAAGTATGCGTCATCTAGGTCGTTTTAACTAATGCTGATTATGAGTTTGTTAAACCTACGCATACACATCAGTAAAAACGGTTATACTTATGATAAAATTTAAATAGACAAATATTGGAAAATTTCAACTCGGCCACAAGAGAATTCTCAGATGGGACTCGAACCCACGACCATTGGAAATCGGTCCAATGCTCTAGAGCATCAAAAAGGAAAAAACCGACTTCAAAAAGGAAAATATAAAAATGAATACAAAAAAATACTAAATATACCCCATAATTACAACAGAAACCGTCTTCAAAATATACTTTTTGGAGTCAGTGCCAGCCAGGGCATCAATGGTGCATTTTAAATTGCACTTCTACTTATAGATAAGTGCCTACGTTCAGCATGCCTGCTTCCTGGTCAACTCTTATCCTGATTGGTTCCTAGTTCTACTCTTGAACCAATCAGAATAAGAGTTAGCCAGCAAGCGAAAATCAAGCCAATCAGAGTGAAGGATATTCAATGTCATTAATGCAATTCGTGCTTTCTGAATAACCCTAGTAAGTTATATTTATAATTATATATTAAAACAACGGGACTAAAACGCGACATTTGTTATGTAGTACAATATTGTACTTACACCTTGACGTTTCGGCTATTTTGCTAGTTGCAATAGCCGTGGTATAAACGCGAAAGTTTAAAATCTTATATAAACTCTAGTAAGATTGAGAAATGTCGTCACCATTGTCTAATTATCCATGTTTTCGTAATATCCCTAGGATTTTCGCGAAAATTCGATTTATCAAATTATCCTACGACATATTCCCCATTTACCCCTAAGGGGTTGATTGTTTGATGTTTATTTGTTTGTAGTTTCCAACTATAAGGCTAAATAATATGTTTTGTGATTTTTATTTTGAAAATGATTTCCATACACATTTCCAATCTCTTTTCACCCCGTTGGGGATGGAATTGTCAATAACGCCGAAAAAATGTAAATATTAAATTTTTATCGACAGCCTAAACACAAAGTTTGAAGATCCTAACTTCGACACTGATGGACTTTCATGCAAACTTTCATCCCCTATTTTACCCCCTTAGGGGTTAAATTTTGAAAAATCCTTTCTTAGTGCTCATCTACATCATACAAGGTATTTATTTACCCTTCAAAATAGTAGCTCTGCTTTTAGCCGTTTTGGCTACACTAACATCATAAGAAAGAATCGATCAATGAATCTATTTAGAGTTTTTTAGTACACAAGTTCAACACATTTTTTCCCTTCGGGGGGGAATAGCCGAGTAGCCCCTTTAGTAGGTAGGTATCTGGGGACACGCCGTGTCCCCAGCCAATGCGAGCCAAGCGAAGCACAAGGGCACCTACCTCTTCTCATAGTGTTTCGTCGTCTTATTGAAGCCTCATAATTTTGGTTTGTATTCTGTATTGTACTAGCCAAAAAAAAGTCTCGGGATAATAATGTCAATAGTCAAAATACACCTTGGTCAAAATATGTAGATTGGCCGTTTCGTAACTACAAGAACTAATATAGCAGAAAAGTAATGAACAGAGTTCGCCGCCCATGACCCATATGACGGTAGCGAAACGGCCAAGTCACATACTTTGACTAAGATGAAGAGTTTATGAAGTTAGGACTTGTAGAGTGAGGGCATGTAGAGTTAGAAGCTTGGCTCTAAATGAGATCTGATAACTTTTTGACAGTGGGAACCATTGTTCCCGTATTAGCAACACTTTACATGAACATGTTTTTGGTGGGATATTGCATTTATCTTAAGTATATTTGTCATTGAGGTAACCGAAAAGAATACTTACTTAAATAAAATATTGGTCCTGTAAACAAAATTTGGGCGGGCTTCGCAATAACATTTGATTACTTAAATCAATAACAGACTTGTTGTTAGGTAAATTGAATGAAGCCATATTTGACCTGTCGGTAATTGGATACATCGCCTCCATACTCGTTTGTTATTGGCTAATGTTCGGGATTCCAAAGGTACTTGGGTTAAACAAACAAAGTAATGTTACAGTAACATTCTTTTGGTGTATACTCTTCAAGTCAAACCCTTCTGTTATAGATAGCCCGAATTTTGGAAAGATAATTTTGGAAATTTGTAAATAAATAAGGGTTAGAAAAATTTATATTAAAATATTAGACTATTTTGGATATGAAAGTATTCGATCACGTTAACTGGAGCATCCTTCCGCGTTTGTAAATCTTGCTTGGGTTTGAGATAATTCTCTGTGAGCTTAATCAATTTTTTGCTTGTATTTTGATTTGCTTTGTTTATACTCTGTCTTAGTTATTATGAATTTATCTGCTGGAATGCGTACAGGTAGGTCTACCTATTAAGTGCTTATCATTAAATTTAAAAACTGTCTCTATTGGTGACGACCTGTAATTGGCTCTCAATTGTTATGTTTATTTCTACTGTAATATATTAAGCTGTTTGTCTTCCGAAATAATAAAAAATCTTAGTAATAAGAACTGCAATTAAACAGGGACAAAAAGAGGGTTCAATAATCTTAATTATACAATATGTAACAAGAATTCATCAATAAATAAAATAATCGCCGTAAAAATATCACTACGCCACAGAGGACCGCAAGGTAGAAATTTGGGCGCACTACTATATTTAATGTATGTATATGTATTTAGTTACCATTTAAAAAGAAAACAACCTTTGATTCTTTTCGTTCCACAGTAGGATTTATTTATATAATGGCAATTATAAACATGAAAATTTCATTATGTATCGATTTCCTAATCTCTAGCTGAAAATGATGTTGATTCCATTCTAATAAACCTATAGCGCTCTTAATTCAAGACTTTTTGAACTGATTGATACAAAGAATACGCCCAACGAATGTAAACGAAATGCTTTGTATTTGTTTTTAGTTCTAGTAGGCGCGAGTAAGAAATAATTGATTAGAGAAGTTCAAGTTCAAAGTCTACTTAGTTCTTATTTCTAAAATGGTACCTACCATCTTACTAAGATAACCGTCTGGCTGGTAGGCTGGACTGTTTCCATTCTACCTTGTGTCACATAAAAATTACGCCATCAAATTGTACTTTGAGTAGCATTCTACAGAATTACTGTCTCGCTCGCTAAGGGTCCCGCATAATTTCTGTTTTATAATATTAGGTACTACAAAATGACATAAATTTGGATTTTTACATTACGTTTACATTATATACATTTATTACGTTCTTGAGCTGACTTTTATCATAGGATATTTATTTAAACATGACGTCGATAATATTCCTTACAATAAATAAATATGAATATATAAAGTTAAGTTATGGTATCTAATTATGATTAAAATACTTTTGTACGCATATAACAATTTAATAAAGTTTCCAATTTGCATTAACATGTCATCAGTAAACTAGAAACTGTAACTAATGAATCAACTAATGATATGTGACATGCGCTCCAAATTTGGAGCGGAACGCGCACGCTAGTTCTGTTATCACTCTCCATAACATTGTGAAACGCGTGTGGCAACGTCGCCCGGAGCACGTAAACAAACCGCCGACGCAGAGGGTCGCGGGGTCGCAGCCCGATGTGGGACGACCGCTATCGTAAACCATCGCGCGATTGCACTTTTATTGGTAACTATGAAACCAAGCTTGATTCCGCAAGAAACATCATGGATGATCAATGCAAATGGCAATCAGTGACATACCTTACACATTCACCGACTATCTACTCTACACGTGTTTCGCTCCCAGACGAAGCATCTATAGGAGCCTAGTTGTTCAAATTCAAATTCAATATCATTTATTCAATCTAGGCTGTTACAAGCATTTTGTTTCTTCTCATTTTATTTAGGGACTTTAACGTCACGTCATGTCAGTCCCATCATACCGTAAACTAATCTTAATTTCTACTACATAAATACAATATTAACTTATAAACTAAATTCTACCTTATATTATTGTTAACGGCTAGCGCGGCTAGCCAACACCATTTCACATACAAGTTTTGCTGCATTAGATGTAGGATTTGACAATATGCTTTGGTATCCCCCATATCACACGTTTTGAGGCCTAATACAATTGCTAACCATTGTCGTTCTCGTTCAACAGGATACAAGCACTTATAAACGTCAAATATGCTACGCCATCTATTCACTAACCCTACGGCGGGCGACCTTGTAACGAGAAGAACAGCCAAGAAACATGTCAAGCGTTATTTTTTTCTCCCTGTTTTATTTCATGCTTGGACGAATATTTCATACAGAGTCGTTAAATTGAAAGTGAGCTCAAACACATAGGTAAGATCAATTTTCATCACAAAAAATAAACTTTTATACCGTAAACATTGTTAGACTGTGCAATATCAAGCACCGAATTTCGGGGTGGTGAAAACACGTGTAGAGTAGTCAATGAAGGCGCAAGGTGTGTCACTCTCTGTTTTGCATTTGCATTTATTTGCTATAATGCATCTTGTGTCTCAAAACCAACAACCGAAGCGTTCGAGGTAGTTAAACGGCCGATATTACTGTGCCGTATCAATGAGGTGAATCTTAATCTCCCGGTCACGACCTTATCGCGGAATTATAGCAGCGATATAGGAAGACATTTATGTACACATTTGAAGATGTTTTGTCGTACTTAAGCAAGGCAACAACTTTTTCGCGTTTAGTTTGTGGCTGCGCTGTGAAAGAAAACGTTAATCACATAAACAACTAACGGGGATGAGGCAAACACTGAAGATTTAGATAGTATCTGGTCTCTTCTGGGCCCTAAGGGGCCTACAGATGAGTCTGTGTCCCGACCAAAATAGCCTGAATTAAGGATTGGAAGACTAAGAGAGTTAAGTCACAAGGAGCAACCCATAGTGATTACACCACCGTCAGAACTTACAGGACTACGAATAGTGTTGTTGCCATTTTATATATCATATTATAAAGCGGTTTTCATTCAACGTCAAAAAAAAATGCAAATTACTAAAGATTATATAATTACGTAACTCCGTGTTCTCTTACTGTCTATTATTAGAGATCCCGTTGTATAGGTATTCATGAGTGATGCGTTGCATCATCTCCATAATAGATAGGTATACGACACATCTACAGTCTACACCGCTAATCAAATAAATTTTCTCACTTATTTAAGAAGTGAATGTTCACCGTTGTGATGCAAACGTATTATTTTCTAATGATGCATAAATATTTCCGGTTTAGTGATTACTTAATAAATAATTATATTGTTGCTAGTTATATCACCTACTTATTTTGTTATTGTGACCTCAAATCAAAGGTCGATTTGAGCACTCTTATATTTAAAAAATTTAGACTATGTTGTGAATCCAGATAACGCTAAAGATAATATTATAAAGTCTACCTTTACGACGATGCCAAATTTTTTCATTAAATTTTAAAGTTTCAGTCCAGTTCCGGTAACCCTATAGTTTGATCGAAAACACCAGATTTTCTATTAGGTTTCTCGTAGTCATAAGCATATTGATTTAATATAACAGCTCTGATTGATGATTCAATTAATATAGTGATTGGAATTTTTTTATTGGAAAAAACATCTTTTCCAAGATAAGCCGTAACTACTTACATATTTGCAATTTGTTTGAGAAATTCCACTTCGAAACAATAGTACTGAGTTAATAAACATGACCATGTCTTCCAATAGTTAGTATGAGGTTATTGAAACAGCTATAGGAACGGAACAATACAGGAATAAATCAAAACACAGTGAGTGGATTGGATTGGCTGACCTTGCGCGCGCTCCTTTATTTTGTGTTGTGCGTCGATGTGCCGATGCGCCATCACCAATCGCTATGTTCACTGCATTGAGGACGACTCTGATTGTAAACATGATATTTTTTGTACGGATGACGTGTTAGGCTAGCTAGATTTATTGAATAGTTTTATTATTATTATTAATAACAGTTTAAAAATATAATATGGTAACCTAAAGGAAAATTAGGGGAAGTGCTAATATAGTTAAAATTAATGGAATTGTGCTTACAATAACAAAAACTATTATTTTGTTACTACAAATCATCTTATTTGAAATTTTCATTAGCGTTATATTTGAAATTTTCATGTTTGACAGTTTCAAAACCAAAAGAGGGCGCTAAAAGACTTATAAGTCATCAATATACGCGCTGTTTCCGTCAGTGAACTGGGTGTGAGTGTTAGAAGCATTACATTACAATTTGCGTTTTTGATAGTTTAAATATTTGCAAAAATCATCATCTCCTTGAATCCATTGACATAGCCAATTAGCATTATTATATTTTATATCGAGAGTATCGGAAATTACTCCAACCGCAAAGCCTAAATAAACGCAGAACTTTGACCAGAGTCACGTGCAGCCGCTGGGTGTGTTTGTTGGTCAACAGTTGTGTTTGTTCAGTACAGAGAATAAAAGGCAGTTTTATGTATCCTTCCTTGTTTACTTTTGAGAACAATGCTTTATCCAATTTTTGTGTCTCGGGCGGCAGCGACTCCTTCTAACAGACTAATTCTGACAGAGTTTAATGTCGCAATTATTAAATTCTTAATAGATTATTCTTGCTTTAATCCATTTTTATTATTTATAACAGTTTTATGATACTTATTGATGACTAATATTTGGTTGTGTATTATTGTTCGGGATATAGATAGTATACATGTATAAGTTGCATATAAGTAGTAAACAGATAGCACTACCAACATTATCACTGGGACGAAAAACAATAATTTTCAGTATGTGATGATTACCTCTGTGATACTTCCACAATTTTCCATTTATGGAAATAAATTGCAGTTGTTATTACAGAGTCGTTAAGAATAATTTGTGGTACATATTAACGATAATAATAAGACTTTATTTCATGTTCTTGTCACTGAAATCAATAATACTGACATGTAGCCGACATATAAACTGCATTGGTTCTAAAAGGTTATTTGAAGTATTTAAGAATTTCTTCGTTTATTATTGTTAAAGTTAAGACCTCAATGTCCGACAGTGGTTTTACGTCTGCTTTTTAATTGTTTTCGTGTGCATTCACCGCCTCCTAAATTTTCGTATCCGTTTACGGGGATGGTTTTCATTGGCGTCGTCACTCATCTATGTCAAAGCTTTCAATGATTCCTAGAAAATAGGAAAAGTGTCACAATCACCTGGGGAAAGTTGCAGGTTCACTATATTAATGATTTTAATGATGCTAATGCTGCGTACGACCGAAGGTAAATTAAATAATTGTAACCTTAATGTCCTTATATGTGGTTGGTTAAGTACTAGATATAAGTATTTAGGTTTGTGGGAAGACTAGAAGTTTGTGGTTAGGCTATACAAAATAATGTATTTGTTTTTTTTTATTATATTATGAATCCTGGATACAGGCATGTTTTTTCATGTTGTTCATCATTTCATCATCATGATCATTAGTGGCCGTTTTTATGTCTCTTCCTTATTCAGCTTCGCAAATAGGTAGTTAATATCTTCTCGTAGTTTCTATCCGAAGCACAAGCGCATACGCGTAGATGGCATTATTTGATTGCACAGATGGCATTGGCAGTGCGATGACACCATTAGCTGCACGACGTGCAGATCCGTTCTGCCACCATGCCCGTACATGCTAATGACTGTGCGCATAATGCGATGACTAATGGCTAATTAGTGGAAAGTGGCTCTAATGAATTAAGTAAGCTCATCATTATCACACACGATGTTCGGCGATACATTAATAGCGGATCCTCGCGGTTTTACCCGCGTGGTGCCCGTTCCCGTGGGAATATCGGGATAAAATATAGCCTATGTCACTCGGGAGAAATGTAGCTTTGTAATGGTCTAAGAATTTTCTAAATCGGTCCAGTAGTTCCTGAGATTAGCGCGTTCAAACAAACAAACTCTTCAGCTTTATAATATTAGTATAGATAAGTATAGATTTATTTTGCCTTACGATAAATCTTACAAGTCATATCCATTGATTTGTTTGTATGGAATACTAGCTTTACCGCGGTTTCACTCGCGTGGTTCCCGTTCCCGTGGGAATATCGGGATAAAAGTCAATGTTACACTCCGCCCTTTCAACTAACTCAATGCAAAAATCAAGTCGTTTAGTTGCGTCAAGAAAGTACCTACTGCATCCTCGTTATTTCTCTTTATCGCTAATTGTGTAACAATTTGCTTGAAGAATTTAATGTTAAATTGATAATGTAAAGGGCAAAAGTGCAAATTGTCTATAATGGGCTAGCAGATATTACATCTGAAAAAATATGTATAGCTAGCGGGCCAGATAGCATTGCTAGTAAACAATATTCCTGTTGGAATGGAGACGCGAACATTGAGCTATATGCAGTACAATAATACTTCAATGAACACGAATGATAAAAAATTTGATGTCAACGTACTCCGCTCTCCTTTTTGTACATTAGATCTTTTTCCATGCTTTTATTATCATTATTTATGTACAGTCAACATCAGCTACGGCTTTACAGTTTGACCTTGAAAAGATGCATTATATTTAAGATCCTCCGTGAGGTTGCCATGTTCTTTGAGAATCAAGAAGTGCTTCCTGCGTACATTCGACATTGGAATTTCACCAAATTTTGACTAGCGACGTGAAGGAGAAATTTATCCCCTAAATATTCCAGCGGTGTCTCAGCGCCAGCATCAGCACACGCGACGTCGACATGACGCGCCATATTTACCTCACGTTCGCCCGTAAAGTTGGCACGATCGTCAAGATCACTGTCATTGTTAGTTTATTTCGCGTGTTCCACACATTCGCCAAGGCTTGCGTTTGAATGGCGGTGCTATCCGGATTTACAATATCGCGCAGTTTGGATTCAACTCGCCTGAAATGTATTGCTTTGTATAATAATAAAATTGTTATTGTGCCGATTACGCACGTCCACAGTCCACACCTGTGATTCGATTTCGGTTTACTAAACAGAAAGGATCGAGCTGTTTTCCATGTTTGTTATTATTTTTGAACTCTTTAGCGGCGTTGTGCACATCAGAGTTTAAAATTTTTGGGATGGGTAAAAAATTTTAATGTCGCATCAGGACACGTGACCCTGATCGGAAATTCGTAAGACCATTTACCGTTGACCTATTTCAAATTACATAAAGTCTCACACTTGAAAGATCTACGTATATTTAGTTAAAAACAACCATTAAATAAAGATCTCTCATTACTACCAAGTTTCATATTTATGCCAGGTCTGTTTTA
The DNA here is from genome assembly GCA_910589605.1 of Chrysoteuchia culmella. Taxonomy (NCBI): domain Eukaryota; kingdom Metazoa; phylum Arthropoda; class Insecta; order Lepidoptera; family Crambidae; genus Chrysoteuchia; species Chrysoteuchia culmella. The sequence continues at coordinate 22,498,972 of OU342651.1, forward strand.
ATGGATTTACCTGCTAAATCAAGTTGGTCTCAGTTTTCAACAACTTTTTATGAAGTTGTGGTCAAGATATAGTGGATTTTGATCGTTATTTTCGTTAAAGCGGTTTTCACTTCTGCCGACACTCCCATAGTGCAACCCGTTGTTTTTTTTATTCGAGTGACTTAGTACTTTGCTATCCTGCTTATTTATACCTACGTTTGTGATCTTTCTAATATGTAGCATCGCTTGGCTACATAGTACTTCTTTCTTTTCAAGTGTTTAAAGTATCTACTTGGATTATGATAGCAACATGGCTGTGGTATTTTACAAATTGTATTGTGGTCCGAAAGTCCTTGGTATTTTAGTTTTGTCAACAAATACTAACATACAATTGTTTGTTGGTCAAATCATTTAACATCGCAATCGTTTGAAACGTTGTTGCCATAACGAAGCCTCGAGGTGTTGTTTTTTTTTTATTATTCTGATGAGATGAAGCGAAGCCAATATAAAGTAATTTTATAGTTACATTGCAAACTCGTTTGTTTCTCCTTCACCCATCATTTGCTGATAAACAATGTTAAAGAAGCTGTCGAGTGGTGCATTAGCATCATACAAAGTTGTATAAAGGTGGCGTGGACTGTGTAATTACCAGTTTGATGTATAAATTGCCTCTTAAGTCAGCTGGCTTCTCAAGTATTGAAGACCTTTGTTTTTTATATGGGCAGAAAGAAACTATCAATTTCAATTTTCAATTTCAATTTATTTGCGTTCCAAAATGTTACAAAGATGGTATATAAGTAAAAGACACAATTTTGGATCCTGTTGGGCATAGTAAATTTAGAAGAGAGGATGACGGATCTTCTGGTATTATTAATAACCGTATATTTATATTAACGAAATTATCATTATATTATATATTTCTTTAACTATCTGCTGACTGTCGTGCGTTTCTATTCGATTAAGGGTCATCTCAGATCCGACTAAGATTTCCTTAGAAGTTAATATCTGATATATCATTATTATCAGTTTTAATTCATCACTTCACCCTAGCTTTTTAGAAGAATAGACGACGCACTATGTCCATCTACATTTCCTTAAACTTTTTAACATTCAATTCTTTATCATTTTCGTTAATGTCTTGATTCATTCATCTTTAATTTTAGTTCCAAGTAGAATCCAAATTAGAACCAATTACAAAGATGGTTATCTTGTTCTCACATCTAGCTAGTCTACGCTTCAATACACATCCTGTATAATAATAAGGGCCTGCGCAGACGACGGACATTGGAGGACTTTTTGTCCGTGACACGACCTTATAACTAAGAACATAAAGTTGAATAAATAACGAGGACTATCGCGTACTTTTGATGGATATACACGGTCTAAGTTCAATCTTATTTGGTTAACAATAAAGACGTGTCGCGGACAAAAAGTCCTTTGTTATCCGTCGTCTGCGTTAGCTATAATGTTTCATCGCAAGTTTGTAAGTATACCTACATGTAATTTAATATCCTATAAAACCTTTACGTCGAGTATCAAGCGACAGCTAGAAAAAGAGAATCTCATCCAAAATGTATGGAATGAAACAATGTTAGGTCGCTACTTTGTTTCCAGCAAAGTGTGGATCTCCAGGAATCCGGCCGGTCGTTGTGGTCGAGCTGCGTTTTTCCACCTCAACTATTTCCGTTTGTCAGTTTGTTTGTGTTGAATAGCTGTTGTCAACATTGTACGTGGCTTGTGTTGTTGCGTGTCTCTGTTATGTAATGCTCTTTCGGCCTGTTTATTCAAATTATTTAAGTTATCGAATTTTTACGTATATACTATACCTCTAAACAAACTTCACAAATACTCGGGATGGTCAAAATCGTTACAATTTCGTTTATTTTAGATAACATAAAACTAGATGCTTTTAATTTAGAATTTGATGATGACGGACCGGATGAAATTGTAGGAGATACTTAAGATAATCATAAAGTACTTTTGATGAGATAGTAAACAAAATAATAGATCACAAATAAACCCTCAGTGAAACGTTTTGGCTTTGGTTATCTCCTTCAAAATGTGTGCTGATTGCGTTGTATCAGTTATTTCAAAGACCACAATTAGTAATGAATGACAAGCTTGTTCGATTAATTCAGTGTTGCCATGTCATGTCATGTCGCCAACTCGCCAATTGTTTTACATTGGCGATGATTTCAAGGTCTCCGTCTGGTGAACATTCATATTTAGTACCTACCTATAACGTTTACGATACTATATAAGTACTATGTTGTTAATGACGAATCGGTAAATAAGTAATTGGCCTGCGAACACATTTAGCACTATTAGCGGATGGAAGTGCGAACCGAGGTTGCAACTTTGTGTGGGTGATACTATTGGTATTGGTATTTGTGATGGGCTCTTTTCTCCGCATTTAGACTCCCATTTGGTCCGTTATGCGTGAACATAGCATCGGTATGGCTAGTCAAGCCATCCCAGCTCCTTTCAGAAGCGCAGAAGCCTCCTGGGGCGTTCACAGGCTTCTAGGAGCGACCTTTGAGGATTTCTGCCCGTTGTGCGGCCAAACCCACGCACTCCAGTGGGTGATACTAAATTAATACTGTGGATAATATTCCTGTCCTTTAGGGCCTGCGCAGACGACGGACATTGGAGGACTTTTTGTCCGCGACACGACCTTATAACTAAGAACATAAAGTTGAATATATGACGAGGAATATCGCGTACTTTTCATGGATATACGCGATCTAAGTTCAATCTTATTTGGTTAACAATAAAGACGTGTCGCGGACAATAAGTCCTCCGTTATCCGTCGTCTGCGTTAGCTATTACTATAACCTGATTAACGATATGGTGGAAATGATAATTTAATGCAGCCATTTTGCGTAAATCACCATCTCGCTAAGAATTTAATATTAGATTGGAATTGCTGTAACTGCTTATGGTAATGCCCTTGATTGTCAATCAAGTTATTAATTATTAAAAACTTTTATTTCAGGCGATAACACCCATAACACAACACACAATACAAACAGAAAAATAAAAAAGATGACATAAAAAATAAATTAAGATTAATTACAAAACAAAATACAAAACAAAACAAAAATTAAGCTTGTAATTAATTCTTAAGATGTTATTGGATATGTAAAGTGGCTATTTAAAAGAAATTAGTTTGGCGTTGAAAGTATTTATTATTTATTGATGTCTCATATGAACGTTTATATTTTTACCGAATGTAGATGATCAATGAAACATTTCAGTTAGCCCTACTCTACTTGATGATAAAGTACTACTAAAGTATATTTTATATTTTATTTAAACGCGTCTTTAACACCTCTTAAAAACTAGCTACATTTAATTTAATTATGCATATTGCACGTTTTCGGACTCGCACGATGTTGGGCTAGGTTATGGACTTGTGGAGATGAATGTCCGCGTAAAACCTGTTCCGGTATCTGCGACCGTGTACGGCTAGCCAGCCACCGGACTGCTTCTGTCACGGACGCCTTGCTTCTTTGTGCTGCCAGCTTCGCGCGGTTAGGTTACATTGCAGTGATGAGCTCACTGCAAAGCTCTTATTGCACTTTCGTTCCTAAAATGAGGATATCTACACTTTTTTATGATTTTGTAATTTTTGCATTTTTCAATGCTATTTTTATACTTACCCGCGACCTTTGGAAATCATTGGACCGGATTTCCAAAGGTCGCGGGTTCGATTCCCGTCTGAGAATTCACTTGTGGCCGAGTTAATTTTTTCCAATATTTTTCTATTTAAAAATTTACCATAAATATCTACACTTTCTGACTTTGGAAAGTAATATGCTGTGCTATATTTCTTATTGAATAAACTTTTTTGAGAAAAAAAATACCGTATCATCACCTTTTTAATATTTGTAACAAATTACTTATTGGTTTTCTTATAGACATAAATTTTATCTCGGAAAGTTGCTGTGGTTGTTCCCCGATCTAGTTGACTAACAGAAATTATTGATTACGTCATTGTTGTTGTTCTTTAAACACTATATTTATGATATGAAGTAAAAAAATAGGAATATAAAACAGTCTTAACAGACAATAGTGTATTGTTGATTTGAACACGGCTTGTAGAAGATTCCATCTCCTAATTACCATGTAACAATGTATCAGAAAGTCACATGAATACATCGTAAGTATCATCTGTCCATAACAATCACTTATTCATTCAAGTTGAATCTGCAAGTTATGGCCGACCAACAATATGTGATAAATAGAATGAATACCAATTACATGACAGTAACATGGTTGGCAACTGGACTGGACTAAAGATTGCTCAGTTACCACGTCTTGTTTGTGAATGCAGTTGGCAATTGCGTCAGTGATATTGAAAACTTGGCTCTTTGGCAAATAACTTTTACTTTCTATGATATGACCAAGTGATTTATAATGTTTTAGATTGTTGTTGATAGTTTGAAAGTCCAGACATCCAGAGTCTAGATACTGTAAATATGAAGTTCTTCAAGTTTTTAAGCTATTGCATACCTTTTATCGCGTTGAGCGCGGCGACCGAATCAAGAAATTCCGTAACGAAAATAAAACCTAACACCCCCCACTCCGTGTACATATGTACCAGATTTTAAAAAGAAATTATATTTTCCCACAAATTTTCATACAGTTTTTTTCATCATTGACCATTTTGTTATTCACAATCGTACTTAGGCAACGAAAATATATGATATAAAATGCTATGCAATAGCTTTACCGCCGCAGACCCTGTGTGCCACACTTTTTTTTTTAAAGGAAAGCAATCACATTGATAAAATTAAATATTAAACAAGAAAATATACTAGAAAAAGCAACTAGTCTCATGTCGCCCTGACGGGATTCGAACCCGCATCCTTGGGAGTCCTGGTCTCTGTAGCATAATTGGTTAGTGCGTGTCCAAACTATACAGGCTGTTAAAAGACCCATGCCGAAGCCGTAATATATGCGTAGTGTACATCAAACTAAATAGGAATATGCGAAAATAATTGCTGGTAAATCACTTATTTTTCGTTTAAAAAAAAAAGTTTTTTTTTACACGTAAAAAAACGCGTGCAACAACGTATGCGTGTGTGTAGAGGGTACGAGTAGGCAGCCGGGATCCAGTTTCTTTGATTGGTTTTGATATTCATTGCGGTTTTGTAACTTTAAAACGATAGTCATAAAAATCTATATTGACTTTGATCCTCAATAACTCTTTAACAATCATGTTCCCAGATTTGGCCCCATACAAGAAAATGATTGTAACGATGGGTAGAATGGGTGGTTTTCGTTTTCGTTATAGGTCTTTTAACATCCTGTATATTTTATATGGCTAGATCCACAGTTTTTGTGGTGTTGTGTCGACAAGACACACGAGAGAAATGTGATTCTAGCCATAAAGAATGTATAGTTTGGATACGCATCACATGACGTCATAACGCGTCACGACACACCACACAACAAAAATGTGGATCAGCCTTTACTCGCCCGCAGTGAGACAGGGTGTCGCCCGGTGAGTGAATTTTTCTCGCTCAGCTGCAAACTATTAAAGCGAGTACCCGCCGGCGCGGTGTGAACAGCCACGATGAACTATTAATATTTGCATCTCTTTTGTTTACACGGAATGTGTTATCTTTGTACGTTTCTTGATCGAGAAAATAGCCCATAGTTACTCGCTCAGTGTGCAGGTGCCTTACTCGCTACTCGCTCATCGCCGGCGGTCGGACAGCTGCCTTAAATAGTCACTTTTAAATGTCTTCGCCTCAAATGGCATTTACAATTTGGTAAAATCATTCGTTGTCATAACAAGAACTTTGTTTGCAACTAAAATTACCTACCTCTACATATTTATGTGTTATGTAGACCGTAATGTAAGAGATTTGCTATACTTTGTTACATTAAATGTGCGTGACTGATTTTAAGTTCTACAACTTTGTATTAAAATGCTTTGTATGTACAGAATTGCGTTGACTTGACTACCTCCTACAAAGTTCCTGCGAAATTAACTGTGCCCCATCTAGCTTGGTCTTGTTCTTCGTAATACAGCGAGTCATTAAGGTGTTATGAGAAACTTTATTTGTAACAATCGAATGAAAACACAAATGTTTTTCAAGGGCTACTGTTGTTTTGTCCAATCCAATTTTAGTTTAGATTATATCAAGACCCCGGATTATGAGAATAGATATTTCATTGTCCTCTGGACACCGATGTCCTGCTAGCAAATAACGAATTAAAGATGATATTTCCATATTAATAAAGTGTACCCCGTTCATCATTGCAGATGCTGCAGGAGCAGAAGCTGTGCATTCTCGGCTCGGAGCTATCACAGTGGGAGACCTTCGAGCGGCTACTGCGGTTCACAGGCTCACAGCTAACGCTGCTCAGATGCTTTCAGGTAATTTACCAGAATATTTAAAGTCACTTCACCTGCATGTTCAAAATCCATAATTATCGGTAAATACACTGAAAAAAATATTTAACCTAACTACTTTGACTATTTCAGGAATAACCAAAGTTTGACAATATTTTAATAAAGTTAACTTGATTTAACAAAAGTGATTTGTCTATAAAAGACAAAACCGCTTATGTTATTTCAAGTTGGGTCATTAGTAAATAGACCTTTAATTAGCTCCAAACATACCGAATTAGACAAACTCAAGTGATTACAGGTTAATAAACCGTTATGTCCAATTTAAGCATTATCATTGATAATATACAACAAAAGTATTTATTTTGAGTAAAGCAAACGTTTTTGTAAACCATAACAAAAAGCAGCCCAGCAATAATTTGCTTATTCATAAATGAATATTTTGTAACAAATAGCCTAATATATTTTGTAGTCCATAACAAAACATCGGTTAATAACATCTTGCCAAACGTTTGTTTATTATTAAAAGAACTTTACTAATATCAAGCCAAACTTTCGTTTATAATTAACAAAACGTTTTGTTTACACGATGACCGAAACCGAACCCAGCCTATGCGCCCCGCGCTCCGCATTTCGTTCGCGTCGCACGTTGCGCCGGCAATTGCAGAGATCATCACGATTTTTTTTGTTTTGTGGTATTTGTGGTCAATTATTGAATGTACGTGACGCTTTTAAAAGATTCGAAAGATATGGAGTTTCCAGTGCCTGATGAACGTCCAGGGGCCTTACCATCAACTGTAATGCAATTCATTGTAGGTTGTGAGAGTGGGATGCTGCCATATGGCGCGTCTAGCGGCGTCCCGCACTGACTACCTAAGAGTAACCTAAAATGAATCGCATTACAGTTGATTGTAGGCCCCCAGATCCTATTGAGAACTATCTCCGTTTATGGGGTTTGGAAACATATATCGCTTCTTTCAAAGGTAAGTTATTCTTTATATCAAATTCAACTAGCTTATTTTGTTGGCCGCATGGTTCTCGAGTGGAAGCCACGGCTAGGCAAACCTAGTGGTGGACATCCACCGGCCAGATAGACTGATGACCTAAAAAGGTAGCTAGCATTGACTGGATGACATTGATCAGGCTTTGCAGCGCCCCCTGGGGGAGGCCTACGTCCAGCAGTGGACTGCAATAGGTTGATGATGAATCAGTATGGTGCGTCATCGATTTTTTTATCAGTAAAAAAACTTAGTTCCAGAGATAATTATGTTATGTATTTAAATAATATATACCTACAAAAATTCAAATATTTTTACAGAACAAGCTATCGATTTGGATACCCTGCAAATGTTGTCCGAATCTGACCTGAAAGAATTGGTGCCAATAAATTGGTCACAGGGCCAAATTAAGTGCACAAATTAGAATGTTAAAATTTATGACGTCAGGGGAAGAAACAAATACTAGTATGGAAGTGAGTCAATAATGTTATTTTTGTATGCCTACTTCAGAGCCATGCACGCACCAAAGGACAGGTTTAGGTGTCTATCATGTTAGTAGTAGGTTACTGCCCTGGGGCTGGTCTAGTGGTTAGAGCGCTGGTCTGTGAGCGTTGGTCACAAGGTCATGGGTTCGATTCCCGCGGGGACCAACTACTTTGTGTTGTTACTTCTAGTTTGGTCAGGACATAGCAAGCTTATCACCTGATTGTCTGATAAGAAAGATGATCCGTCCTTCCTTCGGAAGCCAAGTTCAGCCGTGTTGGTGTTGCTTGTGTCCCGAAAACAAGTCAGTGACGACTGCCTTGGCCAAAATAGGTCGGGAGGACTATCTATATCAATCTATTTTGTAGGTTCCTAGGTAGATGGTCTGCACTCTGTTGATAATGAGCTCGCCATAGTAACAAATTGTCCTAGTAATAATTATTAGGTATGTCTGTACTTTAGAGAATATACACTAAGCTGTTTTTTATTTTCAGATCTGTAAGGATTCTCAATGCAAGGAACAGTGTGGCACTGTAACAACATACTTAATTCAGTCGCCACTATGACAGAATTACAAATTGAAGAAAATGAAAAGGAAGATAATATTACACCTGACACTTCTTGTGTTTACTTATTTTAGGTAGTAGTGGTAGGACTTTGTGCAAAATCCGCCTGGACTGATTCCACCGGCTTGCCTGTTTCTGTCACCAAGCAGTAGTGTTCTCCGACCCAAATCTAAGTCGGTTTATACATACATGCGTTGTCATATTATGACCCTTTTTTATTTTTGAGAATATATTATATGAATTGTATGCAATTATTAATTTCTATATTTCAGGAGTTTTACAGAATTTTAAGAACAACAAATGATGGTTAAAAAAAGGTATACGTGAGACACAGTGGATGCCCTAGGCATATGGGATTCATTTACTAAAAAAAGTTGTAATGCGACATAAATTGAGTGAAGTAAGTTTAAGTGTTAAAAAGATTTAAAATCTTGTACTCTTTTTTATTATTCCACTATAATCACCCAGATGACATGAGTTGGGCGATTAAATTCCACATTTTGTCGCCTAAAATAACCCGGCTTTTAATCACCTGGGTGAATAATTATAATAATTAAGTGAATAATTATAATAATAATGTGAAAGGCTGTTATATAACTTGTAAAATTTAATAAACAATTGGATTTTTTTTTTCGTTTTATTCTATCAACTACTTACATCTTATTTAGAATTAATAGCAAATAAAATTTGCTATCTTTAATGTGGTTCATGTGCCTGTAAGTTTCACTATGAAAGTTGCAGGTTTGTGAGCTGCATTAAGGATAGCAATTTTTATTTGCTAAGGTATTAGCACAAAAGCTTTGCTATACCTAAGTAAAGTATTAACACAAAAAATTTTGCTATATGTAAACAAAGCATTAGCATAAAAGTTTTGCTATTTGTAAACAAAGTATTCTCACAAAAGTTTTGCTATAGGTAAACAAAATATTAACACAAAGGTTTTGCTAATGTAAACAAAGTATTAACACAAAAGTTTTGCTATACGTAAATAGAGAATTAATTATAAAAGCGACAGCCGAAGGTTCCAAAAAAAAATCAAAGTTGAATTTATAATTAATTTATTATAGTGAAAAATACAATTAGGTAACGTGACAATTGTTCGATGCTTGATACAAAAGTAATTTTATAATGACGAAACTCCGTCCGGTGTCGGGGCATCACGTTGTGCTGCGTCGGCGCCTCGTGAGCCGTCGTTTCCATGCGGCGCAATAATTAGGTAAACTACTGTCAGCGGTTCGTATGGTAGAGCGATACGTAACACCTCCCCCCGCAGATCAGCGACTATTAGAAACCCTTGTTTGAGATGGTCGCTGAGATGATTCTGGGATCCTTCTTTTTACTTTGATGGTTCATGGCTTTCAGGTCCGGAACTGCATAAACGGCATCGGGGACGTCATCACTGCTTCCTTTGGAGTTATTTCTCGTATCAGTGCTACGGTTTCGTAGTCGTCTAATTGCTACGACGGTTATGAGTGCTACGATGCTTATTAATAGTATGGCGTAGATCGGGATCGTAGTATGGTATAAGGATAGGTCGTTGGCTTGTTCCAGATGAACCGGAGTCTGCGTGGAGATCTTCGTATTAATGGAATGGAGATTTTTCAGGTCAACCGTGTTTAAGATGAATCCTGGATGTTCTTGGGGCCTCGACTCATCATACGGAGGCATTTCCATAATCTTCACTGCGTGTCCTTCGATTCGCTCGTTAGTGTTAGCTATAGTGAACTCCGGCGTCTTCAGATAACAGTTGAATGGGATGACAGCGAGATAACTTCCTTGTAGCATTTTGTATAGTTCTTGACCACAGGTTATCTTGATTTTGGTAGGCTTAGGAAGACATAGCGTATAGTGTCGGTCATCTAGTTGTTCGAGTGCTTCTTTCTTAAGTGATACTGAAGTTGGCTTACAAGATTCATGAAGTTGCTGTTTGCTTATGAGATGCTGGATACAGTCGGGATCACTCTGGATTTTGTACTGGGATTGTGCTTCGCAGAGAAACCAGGAATTTACCTTCGGGCATTCAGCCTCCATGTACATATAATCTGTCCTAGAGGTTGCTATGTAAGGTAAGGGAGGTATTAGGATTTTATTATTTTTATTTGGGATGATAGCTAACTTGTACAGGTCAAAATTGGATGGGAAGGCAATCGGCACTTTAATAACTATAGTTATCTGATTATCTACGTAAAAATAACCTAACTTAATTATGTCGTAGAAATCTCTATATTCTACGTTAAGGACCTCATCTTTAGAATATAATGTCCTTAGTTTACTTAATATATTTTTTACTTCTACAATACTTATAATGAAATGGGGCGTACTCGATGTACGAATAAAACCTAATGTAATTTCTAACTTATATAATTCTTGAGATAAATCCTCAACATTATCTCCTAAGATAATAAGATGCTGCGCCAGATGGGCATATTTAATTAGATCGTTATCTTTGCTACTATCACTATCCATGATAACTTTAAGAACTTGGTTTATTTTATTCTGATTTTTCGCTAAAGTATCTATTGCTTTAGTGCTATGAAGGATCCACTCCTTATTAAGAGTTATATGATTATTGATTTCGGTTTCTAATTTTAGTTCATTATTTTGTAGTGTTTTAATTGCATTATTATATTTAATAGCGTCCGTATAATCGAGATTGCCAGAAATTGATTTTATTACAGATCCGAGTCCGTCGATGAGACCTCTCTTACTACGGTTCGGTTTAAAACTTAATAATTGTTCTGATATTTTATCTAATTTAGTACGCAAATGCTCGACATGTGGATCATAAAGAAATAGTGTTTTATTATTTAACTGGGGTCTTAGTTCATTTAATTGAGTTATAGCTAGATTTATTTGATTAGATATATTGTTTAGGTCAATATAATTTAAGAAGGAGTGATAGTGGGATACGATCTTCGTAGGTCCTAGTCTAAAAGGGAGGATTCCTGGTCCGTCATCCAAGGAGTCAATCGTTACATCTTGTCCTCTGGTCAGTTGAAGCAGGATCGGTAATAGAAGTGTCCTGTAACAATGTCAGGTCTTTAGGGCTTCTTTTCAAACGGGATTTGGCAACAGGGCCACGTTTCTTTTTTGTGAATATATGGATAGGGAGGTCAGCCAGGACAGTATCCTGAGTATATCGTGGGGCTAGTTTCTGTCGATTAGCTAAGGGATTTCTAATAAAAACTTGTTGGTCTGGGACATAGTCTTTTTCAGGTTCGCGGTCTTTGTTTCTATTTTCGGTTAATTCGGTTCTGTTATGTAAAGCTGATTCGTTAATTATGTCGTATACGTTAGTCATTCGTTTTTTATGTTCTAGTAAGTATTGTTGTAATAAGTGCTCGGATAAGTCAATGTCTAATGGGTCACGTGGGTCGAAGTGTCCTGTTATTAAGTCTATAGGTCTGCACTTAGTGAAGCTGTGAATGGAGCTATTGTATGCAAGTAAAGCGTATGGCATTAAATTAATAACTGGTTCATTATTTTTCTCTAATTTTAAAATTCTAAGATGTTCCAGGATAGTTGAGTGAAACCTTTCAACTATTCCATTGTCATTGGGTGTATGAGCGAGGATCTTATGATGCTGGATTCTGTGAAGCCGTGTAAACTCAGAGAATAGCTGGTTTGAGAATTCGGGACCTTGGTCTGTAATTATAGTCATAGGGACACCATGGTGAGTACAAAATTTTAGTAATGACTGAACAACACTTAAAGCTGTGCCATCTCTTAGATAATACGCTTGAGCGTACTTTGAGAAAGCATCAACTAATGAAAGATACTTTTCATTTTGTACCGTGAAAAGGTCAAGATGAAGTATCTCAAATGGTTTACTAGGAGGGGGCACTATAGAAAATCTTTGTTTAATGGGGTGTCGATCATATTTTGCGCGACCACAAACGGTGCATTCGTTAATATATTTTGTTATATGTTCCTTCATTTTAGGCCAATAAAATTTAGATGATAAAGCTAGGAAACATTCACTAATACCACGATGGTTAGTTTTACCTTCGTGATATTTTTGTATGATTTCTTGTTGGCGTAAATATTCTTTTATATTTTCTAATTCAACTTTAGTTAGTATCAATTTCATAGCGGAACTTTTAAATTTACTTTGTATTATCGGAATTATTTTGTACATAGCTAAAGGAGGGTGAATGATCAAACCAGTCTGGACTTTTGGGTTCACATATTCCTTAACAGCATGGATAACATCTTCCTCAAGGTTGGACTCTGATATTTGAATAGTCGTTCTAGTATGCGTCTCAAAGGGCTTTGTCACTGTCGGTCGTTTTTTTATGTCTCCTACTACAACAAAACATATCTGTCTATTGAACTTATTAAGGGGGTCGTCTGAAATAGGGATTTCGAGAATGGGATTCTCAGCGCTAGTGTGAGCTGTAGCTGTACTGGATCCGTTTAATGATGGTGGTCTCTCAGAAGGATTGACCAAGATGGAACTGGTATCTTCATTATTGATCTCAATGCGGGATAAGGCGTCAGCGTTGGTGTTATGCTTGCCCTGCTTATAAACTGTAGTGAAATTATACTCGCTCAATTTTAATCTCCAACGTGTAAGTCTAGAATTAGGTTCTTTTAAATTCATAACCCATTGCAATGGTTTATGATCAGTGACTATCTTAAATTTCCTTCCGAATAAGTATGGCCGAAAGTATTTCGTAGCCCATACTATAGCCAAAAGTTCCTTTTCAATAGTACTGTAGTTAATTTCACTAGAGTTCAAAGTACGTGACGCGTAGGCAATCGGTTTATCACTGCCTATCGTGCCTTGGGAAAGTACAGCACCAATCGCATAATTCGAAGCATCTGTAGTCAGTATAAAGTCCTTGTCAAAGTCGGGATATTGTAAGATGGGGTCGTTTGTCAGAAGTTTTTTACAAATCTCAAAACAGTTTACGTAGTCTACGTCATTATGTGTTATCTTAGAGCCTTTTTTTAAACAGTGAGTCATAGGTTTAGTAATCTTAGCAAAATCAGGTATAAACTTCCTATAGTAGCCTAGTAATCCCAGAAAACGTTTTATTTCAGTAGCTGATTTTGGTAAGGGAAACTTCTGTATAGCTGCGATTTTGTCAGGATTAGGTTTTATACCGTCTTTACTAATTATGTGACCAAGGTAAGCCGTTTCTAACTTTAAGAATTCGGACTTATCCATTTGAATCTTAAAGTTCGATTCTCTTAGTCTGTTAAATACCTTTTCTAAATTTACCATGTGCTCTTGTAAAGAAACGCTGAAAACTATAATATCGTCTAGATATACTAAGCATACTACGTTCTGCAGATCTCTTAGGACATTGTCCATAACGCGTTGGAAAGTGGACGGGGAATTTTTAAGTCCCATGGGCATTCTTAAAAATTCAAAATGCCCATGTTCTACGTTAAAAGCTGTTTTCTGGACATCATCAGGGTTCATTTCCACCTGATAGAAGCCACTGGCAAGATCTAGAGTGGTGAAGTAGTGGCAGTTACCAAGTTTATCCAAGACATCAGAAATATTCGGAATAGGGTATTTATCATCAATAGTTTTTTCATTGATTTTTCTAAAGTCTACTACTATACGCCATTTGGTTTTTCCTGACGCATCCGCCTTCTTTGGAACTACCCAGATAGGTGAGCTCCAGGCTGACTGGGAAGGTCGTATTATACCCTGATCTAACATCTTAGTAATTTGGTCCTGAACCTCTTGTCTATGAATAAAAGGATATCGATAAGATTTAGTGTACACCGGGATCTCATCGGTCGTACGTATACTATGTTTTATTTTATTTGTGAAGGTCAAAGGTTCACCTTCTACGTAAAAGACATCTGCATAGCGAGCGCAAAGGGTCTCTAAATTAGCACGTTCTTCAGGATTCAAATGGTCTGTGCGAAGACGGGATAAAACTTGGGATACGCGATCGGGTGGTGGTTCGGTACGCATGCACTGAATATTAAATACTTCTGCATCAACGGGCCTATCCATTGAAAATATTATATCGTGTCTAGTGGGATTACTAACTTCTACAAAGCAGCGATTATTTTTAACCTTAGTTACACAATAGTTTATATGACAGTTAGAAATAGTTTGTTCTGAAATATACGCATCGCCGTCTTGGAAATTCACTGGTATTCGGAGTAACTTTGATGAATTCGCGGGTATTATCTCCTCGTAAAGATTGCAGTTACGAGAATCATACATAAGTAACGGAATTTTAGACTGTCTTGTAGTTAACACTTTATTTTTTAAATCAATACTAGATTCTAATTTTTCAAGTAAGTCATATCCAATTAAACCGTCAAAGTAATCATGAAATTTATAAATAAATAAAGTTATATCATTGCTTTCGTTAAATTCTGTAAAACAAGGTAAAGTTATAGAATAATCGTTGCGCGTAGTTGCATGAATATTAGTTACTTCGAAAGGGTCATAATTACACGGTATATGAGAAAAATACTTTTCCGCAGCCATCGGGCTTATAAAAGATTGGTTGGCACCTGTGTCTATTAGAAATTTAAGTGGCGGATTAGTTATTTGAATATAAGGTAGTTGACGTTGCGTATGTAAATTAATTTCTATTTTAGTTTTTCTGATTTGGCCTTTATCTGAAAATCCTCATTATTGTCTGTAGTGTTTGCGTCACAAGTCTCATCTAACGGGGGCTGTGTCTCTGGATAGCAAGGGTAGTAATAATTATCAGTAAAGTCAGGTTGTTCGTAATAGTCTTGTTCGTATTGGTTATAATCGTAATAGTCATAACAAGGTTGATACTGCTCTGTCGGTTCATAAAATTCGTTAAAATTTAGTTCTCGCGTTTTAAAATAATTTGATGGGGGTGGATTCCCGAATTTAGTCCAATCGTGGGGTGTACGAGTTTGGAAAGGCTTAGCAACGTAATGACTAACGCCACTCATAGGTGAAGGCGCGGCGTTTGTATTGTTATAGGTAAAACCTGGATTTTTGGGAGGCAATCTAAAGACGTTACTTTGGGGTCTGTAATTAGGAGGGGGTGCAGCGAACATCTGTTGAGTGCGTGTTGGACCACTGAAATGAGGCGGTTGGGGCTTCCAACTCGGCATTGGCCTCTGTGGTGGTTGTGTATTAAACTGTCGAGAGTGTCCAGGCGGCATATTAAATGGCCTTGACGGACCGGGCATATTAAATGGCTTTGGAGGGTTAAAACCGAATGTTCGAGGGGGTAGTGCTAACGGTACTGGCGGTGGCAAGCTGTAAGAAAACTTTGGTTGGTTATTATACGAAGACGTGGACTGCAACTTTCTTTCAGGAAGGTGATCGTTGCGCTGCTGTAAGTACAACGTATTTACCTCATCGTTAACATATTCCAGAGCGTCCTCGATAGTTTCAGGTCGCATACAACGTATACGAGCTCCCAAGGGGTCGCGGAGACCACGCAGGTAAGATCTAAGGGTTAACTTTTTATACAAGGTTCGTTTCGCCTCAACCGTAGTTTTTACAGTTTCGTGCAAATTAATGTAAGTCATTATTATACTAAATAGATTTTGGCACTGTTCGTAAAATTCTTGGGGTGATGCTGAACCTTGTGTAAGAAGTGACAAATCGTTGTAAAGCGAGGCCTCATCGCGCTGGTCCGCAAAGTTATTAATAAGGGCGCTACGTATTCCTGACCAATTTCCGGGAACTCCGTTGGAATTTATTGTACGGGCCGCGGGGCCTGTTATCTTATTTAATATACCGTTAATTACAGCTAAATTACCGAGTTCGTGAACAGGATCATTATTCATATATTGCTTTACTATCTCATCGCAAAGATTAATAAAACGCGTAAGCACAGCGGAGTTTCCGTCAAAGTCCGGGACTAGCCTAAGTACCTTATAAATTTGTTCTACGCGTGCGTCCGACATTTTATTACAGTAGTTAGTTTCCGGTGTTTCAATAATCGTTTCTAAATTTCTACGCGAATCTAATTCTAACAACCTATTCGTATTACTAAAGCTAAGTGACCGAGATTGCCGTGGATGGAAAATCTTGGATATTAATTATAAGAACACTAGGAATAAAAAAGGGAGAGCAACTCTAGTAAGATCTAGGTACTCACATACGCATCTTTGATTTCTCTGGTGATCGATTTCTTGTATCTCCTCCGGACTGCAGCTTCCGTAGATTCTGGACCGCCGTTAGGCCGTGATCGATTCACTGACTCTACTTTACAGCGATCCTACCGACTGCGCCAATTATAAAAGCGACAGCCGAAGGTTCCAAAAAAAAATCAAAGTTGAATTTATAATTAATTTATTATAGTGAAAAATACAATTAGGTAACGTGACAATTGTTCGATGCTTGATACAAAAGTAATTTTATAATGACGAAACTCCGTCCGGTGTCGGGGCATCACGTTGTGCTGCGTCGGCGCCTCGTGAGCCGTCGTTTCCATGCGGCGCAATAATTAGGTAAACTACTGTCAGCGGTTCGTATGGTAGAGCGATACGTAACAAATTAACACAAGATTTGCTATACGTAAATAGAGAATTAACACAAGATTTGCTATACGTAAACAATGTATTAACACAAAAGTTTTGCTGAATTTAAATAAACACAAAAAGTAGTAAATTTTTTGGCTACACCCAGTCTAAGTCTTTTACAAATGGTAAACAAACAAATTGTTTATTTATAACAAATGTTAGGCCAAAAGTAACGAAAGCTTTTTCATAGCACGTAGCAAAAACTGTTTTGCAATACACAACACACATAGTTTGTCAGAAAAATAAGCCAACTGGGTTTGGTTACATATTGCAAAAAGTTATGTGGTCACTTTTTTGTGTTATAGGTTGACGAAAGTTTGGTTGTATATGAGTAAGTTTTTTTTTCAGTGTATGACGGGGCAGTTAATTGGGTCGAAGACTTGAAATTCTCGCAAACCTAACTATTAGATAACGTTAATAGATCAGAATTTCGATATGGTTGAAATGTTGTTGCTCAAATTGAAAAAAAAAATTCATGGCAATGGTCTCAAGCGGACTGACTTAGGACGTAAAACTTTGACCGTGGATCAAACTTAGCACGCAAGGTAGTGTACCTACCTACTATTACCGTCTATCTCGATATAGATCTGTGAAAATACCCCTTTTGTCATGATTTAACATACCGATTAATGAGTTTGCAACAGTGTCCGATGCGATGAATATTCTTCACTCAAATTGTCAAATTACCCTCTGTTCCACATTGTATATTACTTACCTACTGTTTTTGTTGATAAGTTTTAAGGTATACAACTTATATTTTTCATACTTTTATGAACAATAAACTATTTGTATTTGTAAAATTCGTCTATAATAGTTGTAGGTAATGGGAAAGTAAAAGTAATTACTTACTCCATTTCAGTACCCTACCCTCCTAGCATGAACACCGCTATATCGCGCGATATGATATTATGGCGCATGATGTTGTCTTTTTTGTTTAAAAAAAGAGGAGGTTATCAATTCGTGTATAGTTGAATTTATTAGTCTGTAGAGTAATTTGACAGCTGCCAATGTCACTTTGTAAAATTAATCCTTCTTTAAACTGTTTTTTGTAATGGTTTGTGCAGATCCAGTTCCGTTCAGTAATTATTGATTCCATTCACGTACCCAAATTCAATATTATTATTATACCCACATTTTAAGGCCGCATTATTTTTACAAAGTGACATTGACAACCTGACAAATCACTCTATTGAATAAAAAATCCGACTATATGTTTTGTTTTAATGTTTGTTACCTCAGTACTCTGTCATTTATGAACAGATTTGATTTTTTTAAAGGGTGTACTTTCTTGTTGGTCCCTTTTACGTCAAGACAGGATCTGGTGATAAGGTCTTGGTGAAATCGAGGGAACTCTTCAAATATTATAGGCACACGTATAACGATTTCGATGTTTTCTTAAGTAACTCGTGCATTTACTTCTGTTAAGCACCATTCGGTGGAGTGGAACTGATTATGAAGACCACAAATGGTTATCGGAACTATTAAATATGTTCATTTCACGGAAGCGATACGATGACTTTAATGTGGTTCATAAGCAATTTTTGCTCGTCTCAATGCATGTGATGAAGTACCAGGAGAACTCCTCAATAATTAATGTCCCTGCACCGGGAAAAACAGCATTCTATAAAACGAGCAGTTGACGTAAAGTTAAAAATTGTGACAAAAAACTTTTTACAAAAGTCACCGACTCCAAAAGGTTAATTTTTTTAAGGTTAGTTGAAAAGAACTAAAATTTAAGTAAAAAGAAAACAAAAACGTAGACATAAACCAAACATAACATTAATTAATTACTGTCTTCCGATTTATCTATACTATATAATAATACTAGAGGCCGGGCGCGGTTTCACCCGCGTGGTTCCCGTTCCCGTGGGAATTTTGGGATCAAAGCTATCCTATCTCTTAAGTTGGACCAGACTGCTCACGGTGTGCCAATTTAATTTAAAATCGGTTAAGTAGTTTAGGAGTCCATCGCGGACAAACATCGTGACAGGAGATTTATATATATTATTAAGATATATATAATATTATAAAGAGAAAAGATTTGTATTTTTGTATGTAACGAATAAACTCAAAAACTACTGAACCGATTTTGACGAAATTTGATATAGAGAATCCTTAGACCCCAAGTAGTAACATAGGCTATAAATGATCCCAAAATTCCCACGGGAACGGGAACCACGCGGGTGAAACCGCGCACGGCCGCTAGTTAACTAATGTAACCATAATCGCTACGTTGAGTTTGGCAAACTATTCGTATTCATTATTATCGAAAGCTATGAGGAGTCCGTGGCGCAGTGGTTCGCGCGCTCGGCCTGCGATTGTAGAGGTTCAGCAACTTTCGCAATGGTCGGTCATGAGATGGGTGACCAAAATTTTAGTATTTCGAGCTCCTCCGTGCTTTGGAAGGCACGTTAAGCTGCATTCGCAGTCGTTAAAACCCACCAATCCGCATTGGGCCCGCGTGGTATGTCATGGCCCGTTCTCCTTATCCATTCATAAGGAAGGCCAGTGCCCCAGCAGTGGGGACATTAAAAATGGCTGATGACGATTATCGAAGGTATCGATTTGTCTTTTATCACGAGCTGTGCATCCGATACGGTTGGATAGGTCGATAGGTCGTTGATTGTTATTGTCATCTCCTACTAGGGCTGCTGTTAGGTACTGTTTTGAATAATGTTAATGTTCGTCCGCTCGAATATCGTCACCAAACTTATACAGGTTTAAATATAAACAACTTATTAAGCTCTCACCACATTAAAAAATTTATTATACAGGTTTGTTTACTATGTGATATTTTAATTAACTTTTTGTTAAAGCACTGTTAGTACCCAATGGTTATCGCTTCTTTTATGAGAATGCTACTATGTAACATCATACACTACATCCAAGATTGTGGGCTTTGTAGGTATGTTTGTATGCCTACATTATATCAAGGCGCGTCAAATGGCGCCTGAAAGACAATGCTCGCGTACACTCACAAATTTTATGAACTGATATCTGAACTGCAGTTATAATAAATTGTTTGTCTGCGGTTTGTGGTTTACCTCTTTCCGTCACGTTTTATAGTGAATTGTGATTCAATTGGTTTAGATATTTGGAAATATGTATTTTTCTGATCTTCCTAATGTTTATGTTATATTTTAAATATAAAATTCCTAATGTTGCTGTTTTGGTTTTCAGACGTCCTATATTTCTTTCTGCCTTTTTGGTAGGTAAATTAACAGAAATAATAACAGCTTAAAAAGTCTGAAAGATTCCCTGGGGTCTTGCCATGTGCTCTTAAAACAACATTATTACAATTGGCGAGGTGACAAAGTGCTACTTATACTAGCTTTTACCTGCGTCACACGATCTGAGTCTGACCAATTTTTGCTGTCTTATATGTGGACAAAATATTTACGTCTATCCCGGCTGTATAGTCCATTTGATATTCGGCGAAAGGGAAAATACCATCTAAAAACTACCCATGACATCACCTCGGTCGGTGATACCGATTCATCGAACTACACTAAACCTATCACCACCACATTATCGTCTGTGTCATATCAAAAATGCGTCGCCGTCGCTCAAAAAAGCGACGGGTAGGTACGGTCTGGATGTGCTCGCTGAGGGTACGGAACTACGGACACTAAGGACCGGCGCCCACTGCCGGCACGGCACGGCATGTCATGGCAAAGGATTTTATCACTAATCAAGTTATTTTGAATCTTATTTCAATGATATTAGAATTCATGTTACTTTATTTCGATACCACGATGACGCGACGAGCCGCTGGATGCTGAGGCATGACGTGTCATGCCGTTTTATTCCATGGGTTGCCGCGGCGTGCCATGACATCCCGCGAGATGAATATGCGTCACTTTGTGACGAGGAATTATGATTGCTAACGTAGTTGAAATAAGGATGAATCTTGTGCAGCGGTCATTTCGGTTAATGGGACGCAGTCCGGTCGGTGCGCGGGGGCAAAGAAGACGCACTATGGCATGCCACGGAACGCCGCGGGATGCCACAGCACAACCTGCCGTGCGATGCCGTGCCACGCCGTCAGTGGGCGCCGGCCCTAATGCAGCTTGCCGAGTCTCAGTCATACTAGCAACTCGATAGTCTTAGTAGCCATCCCACGGCCTGAGCCGTTAGTACGAGTTGACATTTACTGTCAACTTTTTCGACAACTATCGGATGCTCTACTCATGTCGGTAAGCAGTGTATGGATATGTCAGAGACAAAGCGATAGTTTCCGAAATCAATTTTACACTTGTCAGCAAATAAATTGAGCCACTGCGTTATTTTCATACGAACATACTCACTTTACAGTCTCATTATTAAAAATGTATAAACTGTTATGTAAACATTCCATCCCAAAAATTCCAGAAAACTTTTAACTTTGTGCAAAGCAAGAAAAACAAATTCACTCAATCCGGTTTCTTGCAACTTTATATGGAATTAAAATTAAACATTTGTTTTTCATACTTTGCACAAAACTGAAAGGTTTCTTGAATTTTTGTGACTTTTATTCGCAAGTCGAGTTTTCGACTCATACATCAACGTACTACTGTATAAACGTTTTGAAAAATGAGACTATAAAATGAGTATGTTTGTATGAAACACCATCCAAGTGAAAGATCTTTTTCATGTAGTGCCTGTCTGTCCAACTAGTGAAGGTTGGCCACCAGTCTACTGAATCTATCGTTATTGTTGGTGAGACGAAAAGCCTAATATTTAATAAATCGTATGATGAAAATTGTCTGCTTATCGCGATCTGTCTTTCGTAGTAGATCTGTCCCAGCGGGTAAACTGGTGCACCTTTATCCGCCTGTAATGCCTCTCCAACTAGTGAAGGTTCAAGGTTGGTCACCAGTTCACTGAAGGTCTCTTTGTTCTTAGTAATGCAAAAAGTCCAATTAAGTGAATCGTATCAAGAAAATCGCCCGGTTATCGCGACCTGGGGGCCTACCATCAACTGTAATGCGATTCATTTTAGGTTACTTTTAGGTAGTAAGTGCGGGACGCCGCTAGACGCGCCATATATCAGCATCCCACTCTCCCAACCTACAATGAATTGCATTACAGTTCAGGGGGCCTACCATCAACTGTAATGCGATTCATTTTAGGTTACTTTTAGGTAGTAAGTGCGGGACGCCGCTAGACGCGCCATATATCAGCATCCCACTCTCCCAACCTACAATGAATTGCATTACAGTTCAGGGGGCCTACCATCAACTGTAATGCGATTCATTTTAGGTTACTTTTAGGTAGTAAGTGCGGGACGCCGCTAGACGCGCCATATATCAGCATCCCACTCTCCCAACCTACAATGAATTGCATTACAGTTCAGGGGGCCTACCATCAACTGTAATGCGATTCATTTTAGGTTACTTTTAGGTAGTAAGTGCGGGACGCCGCTAGACGCGCCATATATCAGCATCCCACTCTCCCAACCTACAATGAATTGCATTACAGTTCAGGGGGCCTACCATCAACTGTAATGCGATTCATTTTAGGTTACTTTTAGGTAGTAAGTGCGGGACGCCGCTAGACGCGCCATATATCAGCATCCCACTCTCCCAACCTACAATGAATTGCATTACAGTTCAGGGGGCCTACCATCAACTGTAATGCGATTCATTTTAGGTTACTTTTAGGTAGTAAGTGCGGGACGCCGCTAGACGCGCCATATATCAGCATCCCACTCTCCCAACCTACAATGAATTGCATTACAGTTCAGGGGGCCTACCATCAACTGTAATGCGATTCATTTTAGGTTACTTTTAGGTAGTAAGTGCGGGACGCCGCTAGACGCGCCATATATCAGCATCCCACTCTCCCAACCTACAATGAATTGCATTACAGTTCAGGGGGCCTACCATCAACTGTAATGCGATTCATTTTAGGTTACTTTTAGGTAGTAAGTGCGGGACGCCGCTAGACGCGCCATATATCAGCATCCCACTCTCCCAACCTACAATGAATTGCATTACAGTTCAGGGGGCCTACCATCAACTGTAATGCGATTCATTTTAGGTTACTTTTAGGTAGTAAGTGCGGGACGCCGCTAGACGCGCCATATATCAGCATCCCACTCTCCCAACCTACAATGAATTGCATTACAGTTCAGGGGGCCTACCATCAACTGTAATGCGATTCATTTTAGGTTACTTTTAGGTAGTAAGTGCGGGACGCCGCTAGACGCGCCATATATCAGCATCCCACTCTCCCAACCTACAATGAATTGCATTACAGTTGATGGTAAGGCCCCTGGAGCTCTATTTTTGAATCGCTCATATGACTTAAGTCATGCACATGCGACTCAAGTCACGAGTCTTGTCGTGTCGTATCGCACGCTTGTTTCGCTCGACCGAAGGCACTCAATGCGGTCGAGCGATTCTAAAATACGGAAAATACAGAAATTCGAACGTCGCACGAAAATCAGTAGAAACGTCGAGATGAGTGAATTCACTCGTCGCGCGTCGAGCGCTTCTACTGATTTTCGTTCGACATACGAATTTCTGTATTTTCCCTACTTCCGTAATAGCAACCTTGCACGTATATACATAACTTCGCTTTTCGCCTGTAATACGGCCTCCAGACGCGAGCGCGCGAGGGGCAAAGCGAAAAGCGAGTTATGTCTACACAACGCCTGACCGCCTCCCCGCTCGCTTCGCCACTCAGGTGATGAGTGATTCAAAAATAGAGGTCCTGGACCTCTATTCGCGAGTCGAGCGCTTAATTTCTACTGATTTTCGTTCGACATACGTATTTCCGTATTTTTTTATCGCTCGACCGCATCGAGTGCCGTCGCCCACTCGATGCAGTCGAGCGAAACAAGCGTGCCACGACGCGTGACTTAGGTCTCATGCCTGTGACTTAAATCATACGAGCGATTCAAAGACAGAGCTCCTGTCTGAATGTCTTTTAACACCCCTCTATCTAAGCGGGCAGCCTGGTAAAACCTTATCCGCCACTTTACAAACCCGCAACCGTTTCCTCTCACAGTGAGTGACGCAATGTTCCCCGCAGGCGGTGATCGAGCATGGCGCCAAGCTGTCGGCGGAGGTGACTGGCGCGTACCTGCACCTGTGCGACCAGCGCGCGCGCACCGACAACACGCTCATCGAGCTCGGACTGAGACTTGGTTTGTACAATCTTATACACTCTTCTCTTCTCTTATCGTATGAGGATTAGTGGCCTGGCCACCTCTGGGGTGTCGAGAGTTTATCAAGCCGCCTTTAAGACAGACATCATATCATATCTGACGACAGCAGCCGGGACCGACGGTTTAACGTGCCCTCCGAAGCACGGAAGCGTTCTCAGTCTGTCAAGCCCCGCCATGAGCCCCACGTCCCCACTGCTGGGGTACTACTGACCTTCCGTCTGGATGGTTAAGGATTATGGCCCATGCATGACCCACCACGTGGTCTCAACTCGTTACCGGGACCATCGGCTTAACGTTCCTTCCGAAGCACGGAGGTTCTCAAGATAATACATTTTTGGTCACCCATCCGTTAACATTGAAATGGTTGCATTTTAATGAATTATGTTAAAAAACCTTTTTGTTGTGGATATACTCTTTCAAAAGTCGTTCAAATTGCTGTTGTTGCTTGCTTTCTCTCATTCTGAGCTGTAACCACTAATGTGACTGCACTAAAACCTACATAGATTGAAGAATATAAATAAAGTCGTTATTTTATTTTTTAGTTTCGTGGTTTTAAGTAAAACGTGTTACATTTTCGATTTACTTTAAGTACGGAGAGCGTTTACAATGTTTGTTGTCTATACAAGGGGGCAATGCTGAAATATGTCGAATTCGACATTTTTATATCCTTATTTTTTTTTAGTAAAAATTTAAGTGAAATCTCTACTAGGTACTGTCAAAATCCTTTAGTTTCAATTGTCTGCGGGCCCTTGGTGCCCGATTGTCGCGCCTTCGACATTTTTTTTAGTCAAAAATCTGTAATAAAAGCTCACTTAAAAGATTTTTCGACATTATAGGATTATCAAAGATATTTGAAACTAAAGGATTTTGACAGTAGTAGAGATTTTACTAACATTTTTACAAAAAAAATTAAGGATATAAAAATGTCGAAGGCGCCAGAATTGCCCCCCTGGACGGGTCACTGTCCGCCCTGATAGTTTACATAACACGAATAATGTCAGTCAATGACCGTGTTAATTGCTATAATATATAAAAAAACATATTTTATCTTTATAGACTAATGTTAATTACTTACATAACAAACATAAACAGACATTGTCATACGTCTGTGTTCAATGTTAATTGAGTCAAATTACTTAATATGCAACGCGCAGACGTAAGTTCACGATTTTTGTCAACGTAATTAGTTTGCCCTTGTTATACAACAATTTAAACTGTAATTATAGGCGTTGGTGGCCGATTTCAACAGATAATTATCTGCTTTTATAGGGGCTTAAAATCAGTATGTATCCAGAGTATGTAGATTTAGAGCTAAAGGCCAAGTCTGACTCTTGAAAGTGAAGTTTTTTTTTTATCATATCGGGAGGACAACTTGTTTCATTGTTCATGTATTATGTTAATTTATTTATGCCCGATTTACACGGGTCAAGTATAGTGGCGAGAGGCGAGCGCTTGGACAGTGAAAAAAATGACAGCACCCAATTTTATATGGAAGGCAGCTTGACAGCTGACAGCAAGGCAAGTTGACTCGCCACTGTTCGATCGTTTACACCTCTGTACTTACTTTTTACCAACTTTGCTTAACTTGACTTGACCTGTGTAATAGGGCATTATCCTTATTAGTTGCTTAAAGAAGATATTTAACAAAATAATACTAGGTGTTGTCCTTAAAAACAATGTTCGATGTGCATTTCAGTATATTTTTGTGTGCTAGTATTTTTGTACCATGAGTTTTTTAGACTTCTAAACTCTAAAGATTAGAAAAGTCTTATAATCCCTCTCTGTCCGTCCGTACGTACGTACGTATGTATGTACGCATTGAGATCTCAGAAACCATAAGAGATAGATACAAACGGTCAACGGGAATGAGTTTAGGACACCTTGGACATGTGTCAAATGTACTTTTTTAGTTTCTACACTACAAAACAATAACAACTGTCACGTGGTTTAGAAGTCTATTTTGTGCCTGCTAACTAGCAGGCGCTGCTAACTTGTTGTGTTTAGAAAACACTCATGGTAGAGTGGCAGTTAAATATAAGTCGTTATTAATTAAACAAATTATTTTTGCAGGTGGGTTCCTAAACGAGGCTGGCTGGTACGCTGACGCACAGAAAGTGCTGATCCGCTGCCGGGACATCTGCCAGGCGCAGCCGCAGACCACTTACTATAAGCGACTCACATTAGAATGTTGTCATAGGTGAGCCATGCCACTATTACCAAAAGATTTATATCTTCCATTCAGTTCAGTGTTTGCATCACTCCAAAAAATCACCAACTTTTGTTTTCATTGTAGCGGCACCGAGTTGACATGACAACATAAAAGTTGTTTACTTTTGTGGATACTCGGCTTGATATGACATGTTTCTGTCAAAAAGGAAACACGGTTCCCGACATTTGTTTATAGTTATTGTTACGAAAACAACTTAATTACAGGAACTATTGTCACCAACACATGTTGACTATGGGCCTGTCCGCGGTAATCTAAAATTTATTTTGCGAAATGTTACGCCAACCTATAAAATAAATACAGTTAATGATATGAAGTATCTAAATAACTAAGAAAATCCGGAATTTCTTCGGCAATTTTCAAAATATTTTTTTTCAAACCTGTGAATACGCTAAACCAATATAGAGGCAAATTAATACACAAAAATGGCTATGCTTTTTTTTTAATTTAAATCTATCGAAAAGCACTATCAGGTGCAACAGTAATTGTTAATTTCCTGTGCCAAAAGTCAATTTTGTCAGTTAAGTAGGGATAATTTTATTCACATCTGTGAATAAAATAAAATAAAATCTTTG
Organism: Chrysoteuchia culmella; assembly: GCA_910589605.1. Classification (NCBI taxonomy): domain Eukaryota; kingdom Metazoa; phylum Arthropoda; class Insecta; order Lepidoptera; family Crambidae; genus Chrysoteuchia; species Chrysoteuchia culmella. The sequence goes on from OU342651.1 coordinate 22,525,813, forward strand.
AAAACCATGACGGGTGTGACAACGATACATATGGTTACATAGATATGTATCGTTGTCACACCCGTCATGGTTTTCAAAGAAAAGTTTTCACGAGCCTTACCGTGTTTTTTGATATATGGTTTGGCACAAAATTACAAATGTGTATTTTATGATAAAAATGCTACAAATTCAACTTTTTACCATTGCAATATTTCGCAGATTGTTATCGGAGCTTGCTAGTTTACAATATCAGGTTTTCTTGCCTTGCCGAAGAGGAGTAAAAAATAATAATTATGAAGCAGGCGAAATAATATTAAACTCCCTAAAACTGACTAATAATAGCACCCAATTGCTTAAAATAATTGAAGACACATTTGACCAAATTGTTGAAAAATTACCGTTACCAACAGTTGGTACATATTTACTATTTTCATAAAAACCTAGATGCTTTTTAAAATAAGTTTACTTTATAATTTGTTATTATAATATTAAAACATCAATATAAGTTGATTACATACACTATTCTGTACTCTTATGTATTCTATAACGCAACTCGTCACACCCGTCACGGTGTATTATGACTGATAAAAAATTAAATGTTTAAGATATATCCACTGTTTACTTCGTAATGTTAGATTAATTAACTTAATACTGAATGGCATGATTCGCTAAAACTACAAAGTTTAGTACAATTTGCGACAGTTGGCATTTTAGCATTAGTTTGAAAGTAATAGGAGTTATAACTTACAAAATAAATAAAGTCACTAGGATCTACAGGACAATTATGCAAACATGATAGTGCCCTTCTTCTTCTTCTTTTGAGACGATGGTAAATCGTGAATCGTGGTTCATATTTTTTCCGCCCAGAACTCGCCTACACGGATCGCAGACTCAGTAGCGGTCCACAGCTCTTCGGGTTCACAGCTGTAAGGACACGCGGGGCAACATAGACGGTGTGCCATGGTCTGTGGGTAGGCACCGCACTCACATTGGTCGTCATTACTGTAGCCCCACCGGCACAACTTCGCCTCACATCGGCCGATCTGTGTTCTCAACCTGTTTAACGATTTCCAGGTCGGCCAAGGTAGCTCGCGATCGGGAGCGAAACTTTCTTTTGGGTTGGTTGGTGAGTTAAGAGATTTAGAACCGATACCGTGAGTTCAAATGTCACATCCGTCATCGCGGACGGGCCCTATACAAAAGTCGTAAACTTTTGTTCCGTGGATTAGATACTCAGTTTTAAAGTTACCCCAATGTTTTTTTTTTAAATGAGTGTTCCTCAAGTTATTATTTTGCCTCCAGGTTACTGAACACACAGTCCGCGTACTGCTGCATCCCCGCTGCAGCGGAGACCTACGCGCTAGCCCTGCAGCTGTTGGGGCTGCCCGACGACGCTCACGACGCCCACGACACCCTCCTGCGCGGGAACTACGCCGCCGCGCCCGCGCGCGACCAGGCCACGCAGACGGACGAGGATGCCGGCAGGTCAGTACTCACACAGGGGAGGCTGCCGCTGCTGCTGCTGGGGCTGCTGACGATGCTCACCACGACACCCTCCTGCGCGGGAACTACGCCGCCGCGCCCGCGCGCGACCAGGCCACGCAGACGGACGAGGATGCCGGCAGGTCAGTACTCACACAGGGGAGGCTGCCGCTGCTGCTGCTGGGGCTGCTGACGATGCTCACCACGACACCCTCCTGCGCGGGAACTAGACCAGGGCTCTTATTCAATATGACCACTAAGCGATTCCTTGCTCAAACCACGCAAATGTCGTACTTGGTTTTGACATTTTCAGAATTCGTTTTCTCCATGACTCACAAATTATAGAGTTATTGTACGATCAACAGCACGTACGCCTTTACAATTTGCGCTACGAAAACCGCCGCTATTACGAGCGACGTAAGGGCGCTCTCAAGGTCGATAGTGTAAAAGCCGTAGCAGCTGTTGACTGTACAAGTACATGACATGACAGTCACAAATTGTATAGTTATTAACAAGTAAAATAACTTTAAAATTTGTGAGTGTCATAGAGAAAACGAATTCTGAAAATGTCGAAACCAAATATGACATGGGCGTGATTTGAGCAAGGAATCTGAGCATAGGAATAAGAGGCGTGATTTGAGCATAGGAAGGGATTTGGTCATAGTGAATACGGGCCCAGGCAACGCAGACGGAGGAGGGCGATACGCCTGGTATGTCAGAACGTATACACGTACACATTCACACAAATACGTGCACACTCGCACTGATGAAGGCATTATTCATCAGTGCGAGATGAAATGAGCTTGAGCCCGAGTATCTAGTATAGCAACTGACCCTCCTCAACCATACATTGTTACGTTCCGCTGTCTAGACTAATAAAAAGTACTAAATTCATCATCATCCATCATCAGCCTGTGGACGTCCACTGCTGGACATAAGTCACGCCTATTGTGGCGTTCATAGGAAGCTATTAGCCTACTGCTACCACGCTGGCCAGACGGGTTGGTAGAGGGTTTGTTTCAAATATTCCTTCTCTCGCACAGGTGTTCAATGCGTCGAGCCTCTTAGTCGACTCTTACGACATCCCAGGCATGTAAGGGAGTGGTGACACTTGTATTCTTAGCCCGTCACCACACGGCAACGGCACGAGTATCTAGTATAGCAACTGACCTTCCTCAACCATACATTGTTACGTTCCGCTGTCTAGACTAATAAAAAGTACTATATTATGATAATAAAGTTTTATGGGTTCTTGCACTGGTTAAAAATATAATGCTATATATAAGGCAAATTAGTAGATGACGAAAGAATGACTGTATTTGCAGCACTCATTAATATTCATTAACCCAAATTGCATTCGGTGATAAGATTTTGGTCTATACTCCTTATGAGAAGTCGCGAGCCTTCATGTCAGGTGCATTAGTCTGGCCGCCTTTCCCGGTAGTCCATATGTCGGGCAACATCTCTACAGCTATATGATGACTGTAATCCTAAACAACCAGGCGACCGCGAATTTGCGCGACTGTAGGTCAGCAGGCAGGTTTAACAAAATTGACTTTTGAATTTTAAAACGGGAGCCGTTGTGTTTGAAATTGTCTGAAGAAATTTCACATATTGTATTAGGCTGGTGAAGCGTTCATGACCGCGCTTGACAGACTGTTCGTATGCGATCACGATTGTTAAGCAAAGTTTGACGCGTTCGGATGGGTGACCGTAAAGTGGCATTACGACTGAGCGCTTCCGTGCTTCGGAGGGCACGTTAAACCGTCGGTCCCGGCTGTTGTCATTTGATTACAGTCGTTAAGCCAAGTCAGAGGCCCTATAAGCGGCTTGATAAACTCTGACACCAGAGGTGGTCACTAAACCTCACTCGATAAAAAGAAGAAGGGTGGTATTACACTATATATAATGGTCTAATTTCTGTTCAATATTAGTAATGCAGATACATAATATAATATCATTCAAAACATTTGATGAAATCAACCATTAAATGTACATTGGATCATGATATTGCATAAGTGGAATACCAACCTAAGCTCTAGTTTTTTTTATATTACACCAATTTACCCAGCCCCAAAGTAAGCATTGTAAGACTTTTGTTATGCGATACTAGGGTGACGGGTATAAATAAATACATATACAGCGTGGAAATTTAAGTAACCGTTGTTGCTACATGAAAACGTTCTTAGTGAACCATCCTTAATTTTTAGAGAAATATTGAACTGCATTCACGGATTTTGATACAAATGTGCAGCCAGCAGCAAAGTTGTCTGTTTTCAAAAATATTTTTTTATGCCAATCGATCTTGTTTCTCATGAGGATCAAAACACCAACCAACCAACTGAGGAATTAGTTCTAGAAAAGTCAGAAACGCAAAAAATACACTTCTCGCGCTCGAGCCATACGCCGCCGTATCCGCTTCACCGACGTGTACCTTTGTTGACGGAACTTATTTTCTTAGTGATTATGTGGAAATACTTTTTGGCGATTTCTGACTTTTTTGGTACTCATACCTCAGTTGGTCTTAGACCGTTATTATAAAAAAAAAATATCTGCCGACTGTACTTTTTTTTTTCAAAAACCGTGAATGCAGTACAATGTTTCTCAAAAAATTAAGGATGGTTTCCTAAGAATGTTTTCATGTAGTTACATCGGTGAAGGTACCTGCCCTTCGTGCCCTGTTATTAATTTCCACTATGTATATGTATTTATGTGTAGAAATATATAAAATATAAACGTCCATGACTCGGGGACAAATGCTCGTATTCATCATACAAACATTTGCCCTTACTGTGATTCGAACCCAGGACCTCAGAGTAGGCGACACCTTGTAACCGGTGTACGTACAATCGGGCGACTTCCCGGTTGACCAGTAGAGTTTTTTTGACTAAGTTTGAAGAAATAATTTAGTATTCAAATTAAATACGTATTAATGTTCTATTAGTTGTGATATAATCGTTTTCTATATATCTATTACTTTTTTAAATAAAGCTCCTTAAAAAAATTCACGCGTTCGACCTGCGATTGTTGAGGTTAAGCAACTTTCGCAATGGTCGGTCACGGGATGGGTGACCAAAAATTTACTATCTCGAGCTCGTCCGTGCTTCGGAAGGCACGTTAAGCCGTTGGCCCCGGATGCATTTGCAGTCGTTAAAACCCACCAATTGGGCCCGCGTGGTGGGTCACGGCCCGTTCTTCTTATGCATCCATAAGGAAGGCCTGTGCCCCAGCAGTGGGGATATTAAAAATGGCTGATGACAAAAAATTCTACTGGTCAACTGGGAAGTTCCCCGACTGTACCACTCCACGTCGTTGTCAAAGTAGTCGACGTAGACTGACCACAACGTTCGTTTGTACCTTCTAGCATAGACCGATGTCCTTCGTCGGGCCCGTCGGGCGGCGTCGGGCGCGAGGCGGCGTGGGGCGCCAACGCGCTCGTGGCGCGCGTGTTCAAGGAGTTCTCCACACTGTTCTTCGTGCGCTGCGATTACAGCGCCGCGCATGCGTGGAGTATGCGGGCACTAAGACTGCTCACTCCTTACACGCCTGTCAAGTGAGTGTGCTTTTTTATTTTATTTTTTAAGTGAAAACTTATTTAGCGGCGTTGTGCACATCAGAGTTTTAAATTTTTGGGATGGGTAAAAAATGTTAAAGTCGCGTCAGGACACGTGACTCTGATTGAAAATTCGTAAGACGGAGGGAGAGTAGACCGCCGGCGCGGCGTAGGAGAGGAAGTAATATTTCCCTCTATTTTTACTGCGCGGCGAAAATGTATGCCTGCTCCTGCTGTTTCGTTTAAGCGGTTTTCGCTTCTGCTGGCACTCCTGGAGTGCAACCCGTTGTTTTTATATTTTTTTTATGAACGACGGGGAGACTCTTAGCTTTCATCATCTTCAACCACTGAGGAATTGGCTGTCTTATCTTCAGCACAACAATGCTGAAAACATCGTTGTTATGGCGTCATAAGATGGTGGTTGGTGGTAGCTAGTCAGGCGTGGACTCACAACAAGTCCTACCACCAACCGAACCGAATACAATATGTACTACCACCAACCGAATTTAATACAATATACCCCCCGCTGGGAATCGAACCCGGGACCCTAGGTCTGATACCGGTAATTGTTACTATTAAACCACAGAGGCGGTTGTATATTGATGTATCAAAGAGTTCTCAAATTCTCCACATTGTTCTTCGTGCGCTGCGACTACAGTGCCGCGCACGCGTGGAGTATGCGCGGTAAGACTGTTAACATCCTATACGCCGGTCAAGTGAGTGCTCTGATGTTAGAATGGTGTTATATTGACGTGGGGCGTCTTCAAGGAGTTTTCAACATTGAAATAAAACAACTTTTACGGATATCAAACGCGCTATATTTCCACGAACTAAGTTGTAATTGTCCGTATTTTTAGGTTTTTTAGGGGTTTTTTGATTTTCCCGACGTTTCGGCACCTTTACAGCTGCCGTGGTAACGGGATGACAACATTTTTCACAGTTTTCAACATTGTCCTTTACAGCGTTGCGTATGCGTGGAGTATGCGAGCTCTGCGTTTTCTCACGCCATAAACTCTTATCAAGTTAGTGCTCTAATGTCAAAGTCAAAGTCAAAGATTTTTATTCAAATAGACTTATAGATAAGTACTTTCGAATAGTCCAACATTTTTTTCCCTACCAGCCATTCAGGACATCTTTTAACTGATAAGAAGAACGGCCGCAAGAAACTTATCAGCCTTAGCAGAAACAACAACATTTACAATGGAACATGTTGTTGCCAAACACAAATCTACAATCTTGAAATATATTTAATAAAAGAAGAAAATTTTCTCATACTCATATTAGAATATTTTCCTCTTACACTATTTACAATAGTATGATCAATGTTGGTATCACATCCATGCATTTTGGTCTTTTAAATAGTCATCTACCTTGTAATAACCTTTGCTTAAGAGCGTTTTTTTAACATACATTTTAAATTTATGCAAAGGCAGCTCAATAACTTGTTGTGGAACTTTATTAAAAAAGGCTATGCCTTTCCCCAAAAACGAGCGTCTACATTTTTCAAGCCGAAATTTTGGAACGGCAAGCTTATTCTTGTTTCTAGTATTAAAATTATGAACATCGCTATGCTTTATAAATGAATCATGATGTTTCCTTACATATACTAAATTATCATAGAATGTTAGATTAGAATGGTTTTATATTGACGTGGGGCGTGTTCAAAAAGTTCTCTACATTGTTTTTCGTACGATGCGACTGCTCATGCCTGTCAAGTGAGTGTGCTGGTGTTGGATATTTTTATTTTGATTTGGGGCGTGTTAAAGGCATTCTCAACATTGTTCTTTGTCCGCTGTGACTACAGCGCCGTGCACTTCAGAAGTATGCGACCTCTAGCGACTGTTCATACCATACATGCCTGTCAAGTGAGTCCTGTAACATTCGGATGAGGTTTTATATTGAGGAGTCGTGTATTTTATTTAGCACTAGTTGATGCCAGCGACTTCGTTCGCGTGGACTTAATGTATCAGCTTTTGCATCCGTTCACATCGATCTGTTACTCCCTTCACTGCGTGAACGTACTCCCAGTGTTATTTTTGTATCATGTGATGGAAAAAAAATGTCCCATGGTAGTCGTGAATGGTCACGGTTATTGCTAGCTTCCGAATGTTTTGAGAAGATGTTGTTCAAATATGTATGTGTTGCGGCGCGCCTGACGTCTTCATAATAGCAATACGTGCAGTTCATCAAATTTGCATATCGATGATAAAAGTATTTTTACGGCATTATTTTTCTACCTGCACACCTTTTTTATCGACCCATATTCGAGAACATCTCTCTTACGTTTTTATATATTTTTAATAGTTTAAATAAGTTAATTTTATATAATTACAAGTATTTACCGCATTACATCGATTTTTAAGAAACCTGGATTTTATTTCCACATTTATGTCTCAACGAACATAAAATTTGGCGACCGTGACAGGACATCGAGTTTGTTACAAAAGAAGACAACATTATTCATCAAGTTACAAGATTTGAGAAGACAAAATTGCACATTTACATCTACAAAGACCTTTCCTAAAGCAGAAAGGCACAGATCAAGAATCAGCAATTTCGAGGAATACTCAACGCTCATATAATCAGCAAGAATAACCTACAGGACACCATCGTTCCATATATTTTCACCCAGGCCAGTGGTGTTCTAAATCATCACCCTGCAGTGACGAGAATCAAATATAAGTGCCTCGTTATTCCAAAACCTATAACACCCAAATACCTACCTAAATCCTAATTCATTCAAAGTCCTTATTCATTTTAAAACTCATTTTTTCCATTCCAAAATCCATGCAAAATTCATTTCTTTCATTGCCAAAACCAACAACCTTTTTTACAAAACTCACTTGTATTCACTAATTAATTAGTATTCAAACTAATTACCTATACCATTTTCTTTCCAAATAAAATACTTTAAGATTTTAGTGAAATTGCCTTTTGCCCTAGCACAATAATCATTGTCAAGGATAAACAATCGAAGTTTATTGCATATTTCTACTTGCAATCTGTAATTAAACTAATAAATAATAAAACTAAAAAATAAAAGTAAGTACTAGCATTAAACAAAAACATACTAGCATTTATAGCATTTTATTTCAGCTTGGTGATACGTATATCATTTAAATGCTAAAGTATAATTTGCCTAAAATTTCAGATATAATCAAAACGATTTGAATTGCGTTTTGCATTATTCCAAGCAGCCCATTGTACTTCGCTCGGCGTGGAAGGTACAAGGAACCAGTTTGTTGCTATCGGACGTCAGCTGATCGATGCCGCCGAGTGAGAATTACAGATAAGCGGAATCTTATTCATTACTTAATTACTTAGTTAACGCATTTGTTGATCCTAAGCAACTTGCAGCTTGCACTTTTCCGTTTGGAGTCGCATTTGTTTGTGTTGTTTTTAAGACAAGTTCTTATTCAAGTTTAACTAAAAATACATAATAAAATGGCAAATACAGATAAAGGTGATTCCAATAGGTTTTTGTTGCGGGATTTAATTACTAAGCGCAGCTCAATAAAGGGCCAAATAACAAAATATAAAAATTATTTAGATAAATTATCAAAGTCTAGTTTTCCTTCTAATATAGAAATGGCCGAGCTTACTTTAAGACTTAATAAGTTTGAAAGTTTATCATTAAAATTCGACGACTTGCAAAGTCAAATAGAGGTAATTAATTCCGAAAACCTGGAGTCTGAACTTGATGAGCGGGAGGCCATCGAGCAGGATATTATCATGGCAATTGCTACAACTAAAACCATGATAAGTAGCTACGGGGCCGCGGATGAATCCCGGCGCGAATCCTTTTGTCCACCAGCTCAAGGTCTTCCCGATGATCAAGATTTCGGCGTGAAGCTGCCACAAATCCATATCTCAAAATTTGACGGCTCCTACTTCCGATGGTTGGAATTTCGAGATACTTTTATTAATCTAATTCACAAAAATAAACGTTTGTCCGACATTCAAAAATATCATTATTTAATATCATATTTAGAGGGCGAGTCAGCTCGTATAGTGTCAAATCTCGAAATTTCATCCAAAAACTACACAGAAGCCTGGAGTTTGTTGTGTGCTAGATATGATAACAAGCGCTTACTTGTTAATCACCATTTAAAGTCTTTATTCAATATACAACCGGTCTCTCGCGAATCAGATAAGGCCTTACGCTTTCTTATAGATCATGTCACGAAAAATTTAAGGGCATTGTCTAGTTTAGGCCAACCCACCGATAAGTGGGATCTTATTTTAATTTATATGATAACTTCAAAATTGGATAATCACACATTGTTAAAATGGGAGGAGCAGAGAGAACATTATGATGATCTACCTAATTTAGATCAATTTTTCAAATTTTTAAGCAATAGGGCAGATGTTCTCGAGTCTTTAAACAATAATAAACCCAACAATATTCATACAAAAGGTCAAAATAATCAGAATGTTCCCTCCACTTCATTTGGCAATAATAATTATAAACAATTTAAGCATTCTTCTCAACAAATCAAATCATTTCCCGCTACAAATCATAAACCGTCATTTATTTATACATGCATAATATGTGATAATTCTCATAAAATCTATGATTGTCCAGTTTTTAAAGCCAAAAGTGTAAATGAACGTTTAGCCGATGTTACGAAGTATAAGCTCTGCGCTAATTGTTTACGACAAGGTCACGTGCCTGAGAACTGTGCTTTAGGCCCCTGTCGCGAATGCAACAGAAAACATAACTCATTGCTTCATAAGCCTATTAATAATGAAACAGATAAACAAAAAAACATTCAGCCTGAATCTTTAGTCAATTACTCTAATGAAAATAGTCAAATATTATTGTGTACGGCAATGATACGTATAAAAAATCCTGAGACTAATGAGTCAGTGTTAGTGCGTGGATTACTTGACTGCGGCAGTCAATCGTCCTTTATAAGTACTTCTCTTCGTGACGCGTTATCTATTCGAACTCGTCCCATCGATAGAAACATCATAGGCATTGGCAATACCTCCGTAACTAATATCACAGAGTGTTGCACCGTTCAGCTCCAATCGATGGTATCCGAGTTTGATGTAACTTTTTCGTGTCTAGTTATGAATGAATTGACTGGAAAATTACCTAAGTATCCTTTAGACGTCCGTATGTTAAGTATACCTAAAAACATAATTTTAGCCGATCCAAATTTTAATCAACCGGCTAACATTGATGTCTTGATCGGCGCTGACCTATTCTGGGACATTGTCAAATGTGAACAGAAAGGCTTAGGAGTTGGCAAACCAGTTCTCAGAAGCTCTCATTTGGGATGGCTTGTTGCTGGGCCAATTAAAATGAATAATAATCAACATACTATTTTTTGTAATCATTCACTCACTTCAGTGGTACAACAGAATGTTGACAATTTGGTTCTGAAATATTGGGAACTCGAAGAGGTACCCCAGAGTTCCAAGTTAAGTGCAATGGAGCAAGCTGCTGAAAAACATTTTTTAGCTAACACTACCCGTCTTCCTACTGGCAGGTTTTGTGTTAGAATGCCGCTTAAAGATTCTCCTCTTGGTGATTCTTACACTATGGCTAAAAGACGTTTTTTAAACTTGGAAAAACGTTTTCGCAAAAATTCAGACTTAAAAGCTCAATATGTCGATTTCATACGTGAGTATGAAGAGCTGGGTCATCTTTCTGCAATTCAAACAATTAATCCAAATACATATTTTTTGTGTCATCATCCAGTTTTTAAACAAAATAGCGAATCAACCAAACTTAGAGTTGTCTTTGATGGCTCCGCCCCTACCTCTTCAGGATTCTCAGTTAACGACATCCAAATTGTAGGCCCTAATTTACAAAGCTCTCTGTTCTCCATTTTATTGCGTGCTCGATCTTACAACTATCTTCTGACTGGTGACATCGAAAAGATGTACCGTCAGGTAGAAGTCAATAGTAATGATCGCAATCTTCAGGTAATATTATGGAGAGACGATGAGTCTCAGCCAATAAAGAAGATGCAGTTGAATACGGTCACTTACGGTACCGCAAGTGCCAGTTATTTGAGCACAAGATGTCTTTGGCAGGTCGGAGAAGAGTGTGGGGACGAAACTATAAAAACGATCATCCAACAAGATTTTTACGTGGATGATTTACTCACGGGAGCCGAAGATGAACAAACATTACAATTTATTAAAAATTCTGTTACTGAAACACTTAACAAGGCCTGTTTCAAACTACGAAAATTCAAATCTAACTCAGCTATAATTCAAAATAATATTAGTTCTAATCAAAATTTAACTTTTAGTGAGTCGCAGAGCACACTTGGACTCGGTTGGAATCCCACAAAAGATTGTTTCTTTTTTCCAATTGAAATTCCACCCCAAACTAGCCAAATTTCGAAAAGGAGTATTATGTCCTTGTCTTTCAAAATTTTTGACCCTTTGGGTTTACTTAGTCCCTGCATAATACAGACTAAAATACTCTTGCAAAGGCTGTGGAAGGAAAAGATCGATTGGGATGATTTTGTCCCACAGGATATACAGGATCAGTGGAATGAGTTTAGTCAAAGCTTACCATTGCTTTCTTCTCTTCAAATTCCTCGTCAAGTTCTCGGTGACTCCCCAATCGAAATACAATTGCACAGTTTCTGTGACGCCTCTCAGCTAGCCTATGGTGCATGTATTTACTTACGATCTACTAATATTCAAGGCGAAATTACGGTGAAACTCCTGTGCTCGAAATCAAAGGTCGCTCCTTTGCATCCTGTTACAATACCTCGTTTGGAGTTATGTGCAGCTCTGCTTTCGGCTAAACTTTGTAAGGCAGTTGGTGAATCACTCCGAATCAAGCCATCTAAATACATTCATTGGAGTGATTCCCAAGTGGTGTTGGCATGGTTAAGTGGCGATCCGTCGAAACTAAAGACTTTCGTCTCTAATAGAGTTTGTCAAGTATTGGAGACCACTGCAGCAAAAAATTGGCGATATATCCCAACCAAATCAAACCCAGCAGATTTCATATCCAGGGGTGTCAATCCTGGAAATCTCTTAAATCTGGATTTGTGGTGGTCGGGTCCTACATTTTTAAATCAGACTGAATCAGAGTGGCCCAGTTTAAAATTAAATATACAAGATTTGCCTGAAACAAAGGCCAACAAGATAACTGTTAATTTTAACTCAAATGATTCCAATAAAAATAATTTAGATTTATTAAACTTCAAAAAATATTCTAATTTCACTAAAATTCAAAGAACGCTGGCATATGTCCGCCGGTTTATTTATAATTTAAAATATTCAAAACAAAAGAAATCAGGATATTTGAAATTAGAGGAACTAAATGACTCATTTAATTTACTTTGCCTAATGGCACAAAAACAAAGTTTTCCCCAAGATTACGATAGACTATTAAAGAAATCACCTTTAAATTCAAGATCACAAATTCTTTCCCTGTCTCCATTTTTAGATCATGATAATATAATACGGGTAGGCGGTCGGATAAATGCTGGTTCCTACAAATACGACAAAAGGCATCCAATACTTTTGGATGGATCCCATCATTTAACACGATTATTATTCGAACGCGAACACAAACGCTATTTACATGCCGGTCCTCAACTGCTTTTATCAGTTGTAAGGGAAGTGGTTTGGCCGGTGAACGGTAGACGCGTTGCGCGAAACACAGTTCACAGATGCGTGATTTGCCGACGCTTACAAGGCAAAACTCTGTGTCCAAAAATGGGTGATCTACCATCGCAGCGGCTCAACGTTGATTTTCCTTTTGTTTCCGTAGGAGTCGATTTTGCCGGACCTTTTTATACCTTAAATCGCAAAGGTCGCGGTGCTAAATTACAAAAGTCATACCTCTGTTTATTTGTTTGTCTAAGATACAAATGTGTCCACCTCGAGGCCGTAAGTGATTTGAGTAAAGACTCATTTATACAAACGCTTACACGCTTTACGTCACGAAGGGGTAAACCTATGGAGATTTTTTGCGATAATGGTCGTAATTTTGTGGCAGCAGCACGAGAGTTAAGCGAGTTCATCAAATCAAACAATTGCGCTCTGTCTGACTATGCAAGTCAAGAAGGTTTTAAATTTATTTTTACTCCTACATACGCTCCTCACTTCGGCGGCATTTGGGAGGCTGGCGTGAAATCAGCCAAGCACCACGTCAAACGCGTTATGGGCAATTCGCATTTCACTTTTGAAGAGCTCAGCACTCTTTTTACACAAGTCGAGGCAATTTTAAACAGTCGTCCAATCTGTCCCTTATCCTCGTCTCCTGATGACCTTTTAGCACTTTCCCCGGGGCACTTTCTTATAGGAAGAAGATTGACATCGTTACCAATGCCTGATTTCACCAACTGCAAGGAATCGCAACTAAGTCGCTACACTCGACTAGAACAAGTGCATCAGCACTTTTGGAAACGATGGCAGCGCGAGTACATCGGCGAATTGCAGCAACGGTCGAAATGGAAGAACAACAAATCCAGCTTACAAATTGGAGACATGGTGTTACTTCATGAAGACAATGCCCCACCTCTATTGTGGCGGCTTGGCAGGGTGTCTCGGCTATTCCCTGGACCGGATGGCATTACTAGAGTAGCCGACGTTGTCACTACTCGTGGATGTGTACGTCGACCGCTGGTGCGCCTGTGCCCACTACCAAATTCAGAAGATTTCCAGTGTTAAAAGCCAGAGGCTTTCAACGGCCGGGAGGATGTTGCGGCGCGCCTGACGTCTTCATAATAGCAATACGTGCAGTTCATCAAATTTGCATATCGATGATAAAAGTATTTTTACGGCATTATTTTTCTACCTGCACACCTTTTTTATCGACCCATATTCGAGAACATCTCTCTTACGTTTTTATATATTTTTAATAGTTTAAATAAGTTAATTTTATATAATTACAAGTATTTACCGCATTACATCGATTTTTAAGAAACCTGGATTTTATTTCCACATTTATGTCTCAACGAACAGTATGTATTGAATTTGTAATTAATGTTTATTTATTATAACATCTTTCAATATTCTAGAATTTCTTTTCTGTTGGAAAGTCATGATAAATATTGAGGTCCACTTGCAAGAAAATTGGCTATATCTCGATTTTGTAAAATCTAGATTTTTAAGTGACAAATATTTAAATCTAGATTTAACATTTTGACACTTTCGTATGGGTTAAATTTAGATTAAATTAAATCGAGATTTAACACATTTTGCTGCAGGGGATTTTGCATTTACCTAAGTAATCGAATCGTATTTTTGCAGAATCACAATAGAAGTAATCCGCGCGTGTGGCAAAGCGTGCGTGGTGAAGCGGCGGTTCAAGGACGCCGGGCTGCTGGTGCGGCGCGCGGTGGGGCTCGCCCGCGCCGCCGCCGGCCCGCGCCATCCGCGCGCCGCCGCCGCGCTGCTCGACTACGGCTTCTACCTGCTCAACATCGACTCCATCGCGCACAGCGTGGCCGTCTACGAGGTCAGTCCCTGCGGCCCGCGCCATCCGCGCGCCGCCGCCGCGCTGCTCGACTACGGCTTCTACCTGCTCAACATCGACTCCATCGCGCACAGCGTGGCCGTCTACGAGGTCAGTCCCTGCGGCCCGCGCCATCCGCGCGCCGCCGCCGCGCTGCTCGACTACGGCTTCTACCTGCTCAACATCGACTCCATCGCGCACAGCGTGGCCGTCTACGAGGTCAGTCCCTGCGGCCCGCGCCATCCGCGCGCCGCCGCCGCGCTGCTCGACTACGGCTTCTACCTGCTCAACATCGACTCCATCGCGCACAGCGTGGCCGTCTACGAGGTCAGTCCCTGCGGCCCGCGCCATCCGCGCGCCGCCGCCGCGCTGCTCGACTACGGCTTCTACCTGCTCAACATCGACTCCATCGCGCACAGCGTGGCCGTCTACGAGGTCAGTCCCTGCGGCCCGCGCCATCCGCGCGCCGCCGCCGCGCTGCTCGACTACGGCTTCTACCTGCTCAACATCGACTCCATCGCGCACAGCGTGGCCGTCTACGAGGTCCGTACGACTTGCTGCCGAATATCATTCCTTCATCTCTCAGACCGACGTCCTCTGTCGCAAGTTTTAGCCCGGGTTCACCATTACTAGTGCAACATGCAGTGGGAAGAGCTCGGGCTTCCGGCGGCCCGAGACATTCTCGCGCTGCTCGACTACGACTTCTACTTCTACGACGATTCGATCGCACACAGCGTGGCTGTTTACTAGGTCAATACCCTGAGTCAATGAGACAACGGCTTCTACACTTCGGTACAATTCTTCACTTCACTTCCCATCCGGGTTTCTATAATTTACTAACGTATTGTTTTAGCTACGGACAGTTAAGTTTTGACATTTCTTGTATGGAAAATATGGTCTAAATACAACTATACGTAGCCAAAAAATCCGTTATAGAAACCCGAGGTTAGTAGGTAGTGCCAATTTGCTGCCGAATATAATTTTCTCATCTCTCGAACCAACGTCTTGAACTCTGTCGCGAGTTTTAGAGTGCGGGTGACTACGGCTTCTACCTCCTCGACATGGCTCCACACACAGCGTGGCTGTTTACGAGGTCAGTGAGAAAATTGGTGCCAACTTGCTGCCGGATATCATCCCTTTTTCTCTCTCTCACAATTGCATTAGTTAACTAATTTGCAGGGCTAAGATGAACGCCGTGATTATTTGCCGACATTTATATCGCGCTGTCTGTCGCGCCCATATCAGTACGGTGTTAGCGAGAAAGACAGGGACAGAAGACAATTCACGCGAAATAAGTGTCGAATATTTTTTGTCGCGGGACTCATATTAGGCCTGCTGTATTAGAATGCTATTGCCACTGAACCGGATCCGGTATTTTGCTGTGACCAAATCCGATTGCAGTCGCAAAAATCGAATTTCATGTTTTGCCCGTTTCTGTTATTTGCCGGATCTTAAAACCGAATACAGATGTTAACTCATGCATATAAATTATATTGTGACTAAACCGTATTCTGCAAAAAACACATCCACACATATCTCCGTGTGGCATGTCGTGACAGTTGGTGCCAACTTGCCACCGGATGTCATTCGTCCGTCTCATAGACCGACGTCCTCTGCCGCAGAATAACGCGGAGTCCGCATTACATTAATCTCCTCTTCTACTGGTTGTATTTTATTCTAGTAGAATGTTTGTTCATTTTAACTGTCTGCGCCGATCACAGTCCTATATCGAGATAGACTTTAAAAGTGTACCTACCTTGCAGGTCAAAAGTTTGATCCACGGTCAAAGTTTTACGACCTAAGTCAATCCGCTTGAGACCATTGCCAAAAAACACGCGTCACTCAGAAACGAAAATGGTTAAATGTCCAGTGTTTTCTTGCAGGATAAGTTATATTTTAAGCACTTTTGTTATTTCGTAAAAAAAAACATATCTTTGGCGTTTACTTCGCTCTATAGTTTTGAACTGTGAAAACTTGTTAACGGCTATGATGTATCTATTTTTAGTTATTATTTTGTTATCTTAGCTGAAAGTTTTCCGAACAAATAAAATAAAATAAATAAATAAATAACATTTCTACATCACTAAATCTCTCGTGACGTTATGGTACATACTAAAAATTCGACACGCTAGGTTCTCATACAGTTCGAAGCGCTCTTTTCGTCCATCTCGATATAGCTATGTGACAAATAGGCTATTTGACAATGCGAAAAATAAAGTGTCAATTACTGTTATCAGTATAAATTATGAGTTTAAAAATGGTTTTTAATTAACGTAAGTTGAAAATAATTATAAATTTATTTAAAAATCCGTAAATAAAAATGCATTTTTTAAACGTTTTGTCACGTGACAAAAAACGCTCCTGATTCGTCGAGTTTATAATGACGTCACCTGCTTGTAAACCTCGTTTGACTACGTATGTGGATGATATGCAGAATACAGGCAAGTGACGTCACCGAACCCATTGCAGCGCCATATTGTCAAAGTAGCGTTTTGGCGCGCTATTTAAATAGGAGCGTTTTACCTACCATTAAAACGCATATTGTGTCCTATCGCCGTTATTCGAACATATTTTGAGATAGTCCTTCCGTTTCCGTCCAGCATCAATTTTCCTATTGGTCGATCTTACCGAGTGACGTCACGTCCGTGCGACGTTATACCTCACGTTCACCAGGCGGCCATCGTTAGAGATTCCCGCGCTCATTGCAGTCCCAAATCTGAAAAAACTTTACAACTATTGAGTATACAATCCTACCAGGCAGCTCTTAAAGCTAGGCTTCGAATAAGGCTCCGGACACAATATGCGTTTTAATGGTAGGTAAAACGCTCCTATTGTGTCCTATCGCCGTTATTCGAAGCCTAGATAAATATATTTTGAGACCTTGTTTGTTATCGCCTGGTGAACAGGACGCCAATGTGATATTTAAATACAAACTTAGTCATGAAGTTCAATGTTCCATGTTAGTCAAACAAATTAAGAATAAACAAATATTGCCCCATTATGAAAAATGTTATGTAACTCTGTAATATGTAATAATAAATAATACTATTATATTCTTCCTATTCTAAAAATATTATATTTATTTGCCATCGAACTAGCACACAAATAAGATCTGTCTTAACAGGTTAATAACATTAATCAGACACATGGTACTGTTTACTAGGATAGATAGATCATTTACTATCATGTGAAGCTTTACCTTCCCTAGAGTAAAACACAGAAATATGGTATTTTCGAGGCGCTGGTATTGCGCTTACTTGAGAACGTAATAAAATAATACAATATATCCCCAGACACTACAAGAACTTTCTTGTATTGCAGGCCAAGATTGCCTTAGGTTGAAGCGCCAAAGGAGTTAGCAAGGTAAAACATTCCCTGCGTTTTGCGAAATTTCGGTATTATGCTTAGCTTTTGACAAACATGATCGGTCGATACTTATGAAGTAGACGAATATTCGAAATATCGCATGTAACGTTATAACTCAACATCGCCTAATCCACAAATGTCCTTGACTTATATATTTTCGAAATAAAATAAATGTGAAAAAGATAAAAAAATAATAATTATTAAACAATAAAAATTTTGTTAAAACTAACAAAGGTATTTTCAATCACCTGTGTTAAGGCATGACTGATAGAAATACCATAAGACAAAAGTAAATTATTGTACCACTTGTACGTAAATAAATAAAAATAAAATAAAAAGTAATAAAAAAAAAATCGGAGTCAAAGACAGTTTTCTACACACAGTAGAAGATGCCAATTTAATCGTTCTCCCTTCAATCGCGAAATGATTTATCACTATATTGTGTTATAATTGGGAACAGAGACATACAGTAACACCAGCATTGCTATCACAGCCAAAAATGCTTGCTACGCAATTTCCCCGGTATAGGTTTCCCCTTATAAAGATTAAAATACTTATTATAAGTTACGATCAATTATAACTTACGTTTGCTTAAAAAGTACGTTTGGCCATAATAAACATGCAGGTATCACTGACAACTCCACTGCATAAATATGATAAAAAGTCAAAAATGTAGTTAATGGGGATAAAAATATAAGTATATAAAAATATAAATATGTTTTTACTCTTATGCAGGTACTTACCTACATAAAAACAAAAACATACTTGCATAATGACAAGCTGAACGCTTATTATAATTGTCAAAGTGAAATAACACGCACCGTCACGCGCTAACAGCATACAACCATATCACATTGAAACACACGGAATCAAACCATCTGTATCCACAAATGTCATTCAACGCATAATGTGACATGGTTGCCCACCGCACACGACAGTACGCATCTGACTTCGTCGGGTTGCGCAGACACACAGACGTGTCGCGCTCTCCGAGTGTTTAATTATAAAAACCGAACAGGCACTTTTGATAAAGAAAACATTTTATAAAAAAAATCAAACCGACTTCAAAAAGTAAAAAATAAAACTTTTGGAGTCGGTGCCAGCCAGGGCATTCTACATTGCACTTCTATTAACTATATATTTTTTGGCCTTAGCTAGCTAGCACCGACTCCAAAAGTTGTTTTTGGAGTATAAAATGTTTTTATTTCAGATTTTTTAGTTACATCATGTGCCGTTACTTACACTAAAAATCAGCCCATACACAACAATGTCATCTAGGTAAACGACTACTTGCCAAAAGGGGATTGATATTTTTCAAGATTATGAAAAAACTACTAGCCAGATCTTCGTAAAAATTATATGGGACCACACATAAACCATTTTCTTTCAGATGAAAAAAGGATTATAATTATTGCGTGAAACTTCAGCTCGAACAAGAATCTAACAATTACCTGCATGATATAATTGTTTCATGACTTCCATGACATTAGGCCCCATATCTCCGAAGATTATCATCGGATCTCAATGAGTCTTATATGGGACCAAATTGACAGTGTACCCGATCGAACAAAAAAACAACTATTAAAATCGGATCACCAACACCGGAGTAATCGGTATACATACATCAGACAAAAAAAAAAAAAAAACGCGTTGAATTGAGTACCTCCCTCCTTTTTTGTTGAAGTCGGTAAAAAGCAAATAAAGTACACTTTATTTAGGCCATCGAATTTTTGGCCAAACCTTTAAATCCTATTCTAGTGAAAAAAATAAAAACTCAAATAAATAATAAAAATCAAAACTCACCAAATACATTGTTCATCATATCGTTATTATCATCAGGAACATAATAACAAAAGTTACTTTCTTTTAGGACTTAAAAGTCCTTTCCTGAAAGATCTTGAGAAATAGTACCTGAAATGCTTTCGGTGTTGTATAAGACAGTGTCCTTGCGGAGCGACCGTCATCAACAAAATTCATCATTTTTTGTCTGAAGGGCTTTATTTTAATATTGTATAAGACGGTGCCCTGGGGCAACTGTCATCAGCAAAATTGTTAAATATTGCCCGAAGGGCTTAAGTTTAATGTTGTATAAAACGGTGCCCTTAAGGGGAAACCGTCATCAGCAAAATCGTTCAATGTCTGAAGGGTACAATTTTAATATTTTATAAGACAGTGTCCTTAGGGGACAACTGTCATAAGCAAAATCTTTCATTATTGCCTGAATGTTTTAATTTGAAATATTGTATAAGACAGTGTCCTTGCGGAGCGACCGTCATCGTCAGAATTTATTAATTCTATTGTTGCCGTCCAACATGTAAGGCGACCGTCATTGTCAAAAAATAAACGCTCATGCCTGAAGGGCATATAAGTTCGCTACTGTAAAAAACAGTGGCTTTGTAGGTAGGGAAAGCAATGTTTTTCATCGAAAATCCGTTTATATATATATTTATTATTATTATTTATTATTTGTTTCGACTTTAGAAGTATTCGAATTGCAATCCCTACCTGCGGCCATCATCGCCATGCAAAATTTTTGATCTATACGGTCTATTAATAGATACGCCAAATGCCTCGCACGCTTAATGTGAGAAAACGCAACATGCCAAAATATACAAAATCAGTAACAACGAATATCAGCTACGCAGTATATCAGAAATCCAGAATGCCAAAATACGCAAGTCAGAAACAACTAATGCCAATTACGCAAAATATTAAAAATACAGAACGCCAGATAGGTACGCGATAAGTATAAAACGTATAAAGCCAGATAAGTACGCGTTAAGTTAGAAAAACGTTTATGAGCTGGCTTTGGAGCCAGAAAATGATCATAATGTACCTATGGACGGTTGGACGGTGCCTTGGAGCGACATGCTGTATTGATATATTAATATGTTAACATATAGGTATAGGACTTACACTGAAAATTTAACAAGAGTATTAATATAAATTCATAAAATAACGTTCTTCAAGTGCAACCCAGCATTCATACAATTCGTCGATGCCCAAAAGCAACCGGCCGACTTTGTGAAAGATATATAATTTTTATTAGCATTAAAAGGCCTACAAGCCAAAACTAAGCGTGGAATACATTATATGCATGGTGTTCACCAGACAACGCCAGGATTCCATACATAATATAAGTAGGCAGCGCCAAGCAGTCATCACCCGAGTCTACATTAAAGATGAAAAGTGAAATGATTCACAGTTCAAATAATAAAAATTGATACATTGCACTGATAAATAATATGAGGATGAGCAAGTTAATTTCATATTTCTAAATTAAATTACTGATATTCATAATAATCGGCAACGGTACCGAGAAGGCCATGTGTGGTACGATTATATTATGTTAGAACTGTGACAAAAAAATAGGTACCCTATTAAGAAAAATAAACTCTTTGCGATACCCGTAACTCATAGCTCGGAACAATAAATTATCCGAATTTGAACTAACAGGATATGTCTTATCATTTAGTAACTAATTACTTAATTACTAGTACTAGACTAGATTAATAAAAGTAAAAAAATAATAATAATATTATATTAGCTAAAACGATTTGCTAAACAAATAAGGGTATATACGTATATGTACGTATACATAAATCTGGAAAAATAAGGCACAGTTGTTAGGTAAGGTTCTAATCCAACACGGAAAAAGTGAATGAGCCAAGCGAGCCAACATCGCGGGCGGCGAGCGCCGCGCCGGCGCCTGTTCCAAATGACTTATATGCCCACAGCCTGATCTTAACATCTTCCAATTACATTTTGAACACTTACTATACATTATATGATTATTGAAAGAAAAGAAAAAGATATAATTATACGAGGCGATTACTTCCTCTGATTACAGGTTGAATAGATTTAAATAATGCTTTGACACCTTTCAAATATTCAAATTGATTTTATCGATTTCAAATTAATGATAATATTAATTAAAATTATATATGATAGATATTAAATTCTATATGATTAATTTAACGCATCAATTTCAACTCTTTAGTGCAGTGGCATAGGCCAAATGCAAAAATATTCAAAAACTTTAATGCACTTTTAGTGATACAAAATTATAAAATATTTTTTCCAGATGTGGGTATGCTAACATCAAACACCTTCACTGACCTGGTGGCGAGGTGTTTAATTACCTCGATTCCCCTCTTGCGCCATATTAATCTCCTTATTCTCTGCTTTTCGTCTTGAATTCTTGAAATTAACAAGTCTCACGAAGCCTGACCCGCCATTACGCATTTTAAAATATCGAACAAATTCGTAAAGAATTCCTTTAAACATTGAATAAGTAAAATCAAAGACCAACAGCAATCACTATGAATTAATAAGATTTGAAAAATAAAACTTGGAATTTCGAACGCTAACAGCGTTATCTTAACTAGATGTGAACGGTTGCGAATAATGGACGCCAATAAGCGCGGGAATCTCTAAGATGGCCGCCTGGTGAACACGGTGGGGTGAGGTATAACGTCGCACGGACGTGACGTCACTCGGTAAGATCGACCAATAGGAAAATTGATGCTGGACGGAAACGGAAGGACTATCTCAAAATATGTTTATCTAGGCTTCGAATAACGGCGATAGGACACAATATTGAATTTTTAATTTGATATTTTTCAGCAAATATGTACCAGAATTAAAAAAACAACTTTTACTGGGTTCCTTAAACTCCACTACATAATATAAAATGGATTTTCAAAACCTGTCAAATAGCCTATTGAAAGCGGCGTGTTTGTCTCCAGGAGGCGCTGGCGACGCTGCGCGGCGTGTTCGGGCGCAGCAGCCTGCACGTGGCGACGGCGCAGGAGGACCTGGCGTACGCGCTGTACGTGCTGGAGTACTCGTCGGGCCGCTTCTACAAGGCGCGCGACCACGCCGAGCGGGCCATACGGATCATACAGGTGCGGTCGGCCAATGGGGAATGACATGACGCTCATAGCTCTTATACTATTATTATCACTTTGAGGGCCGGCCCATTATAATGCGGTATATACTGGTACGCGCTGTACGTGCTGGAGTACTCGTCGGGCCGCTTCTACAAGGCGCGCGACCACGCCGAGCGGGCCATACGGATCATACAGGTGCGGTCGGCCAATGGGGAATGACATGACGCTCATAGCTCTTATACTATTATTATCACTTTGAGGGCCGGCCCATTATAATGCGGTATATACTGGTACGCGCTGTACGTGCTGGAGTACTCGTCGGGCCGCTTCTACAAGGCGCGCGACCACGCCGAGCGGGCCATACGGATCATACAGGTGCGGTCGGCCAATGGGGAATGACATGACGCTCATAGCTCTTATACTATTATTATCACTTTGAGGGCCGGCCCATTATAATGCGGTATATACTGGTACGCGCTGTACGTGCTGGAGTACTCGTCGGGCCGCTTCTACAAGGCGCGCGACCACGCCGAGCGGGCCATACGGATCATACAGGTGCGGTCGGCCAATGGGGAATGACATGACGCTCATAGCTCTTATACTATTATTATCACTTTGAGGGCCGGCCCATTATAATGCGGTATATACTGGTACGCGCTGTACGTGCTGGAGTACTCGTCGGGCCGCTTCTACAAGGCGCGCGACCACGCCGAGCGGGCCATACGGATCATACAGGTGCGGTCGGCCAATGGGGAATGACATGACGCTCATAGCTCTTATACTATTATTATCACTTTGAGGGCCGGCCCATTATAATGCGGTATATACTGGTACGCGCTGTACGTGCTGGAGTACTCGTCGGGCCGCTTCTACAAGGCGCGCGACCACGCCGAGCGGGCCATACGGATCATACAGGTGCGGTCGGCCAATGGGGAATGACATGACGCTCATAGCTCTTATACTATTATTATCACTTTGAGGGCCGGCCCATTATAATGCGGTATATACTGGTACGCGCTGTACGTGCTGGAGTACTCGTCGGGCCGCTTCTACAAGGCGCGCGACCACGCCGAGCGGGCCATACGGATCATACAGGTGCGGTCGGCCAATGGGGAATGACATGACGCTCATAGCTCTTATACTATTATTATCACTTTGAGGGCCGGCCCATTATAATGCGGTATATACTGGTACGCGCTGTACGTGCTGGAGTACTCGTCGGGCCGCTTCTACAAGGCGCGCGACCACGCCGAGCGGGCCATACGGATCATACAGGTGCGGTCGGCCAATGGGGAATGACATGACGCTCATAGCTCTTATACTATTATTATCACTTTGAGGGCCGGCCCATTATAATGCGGTATATACTGGTACGCGCTGTACGTGCTGGAGTACTCGTCGGGCCGCTTCTACAAGGCGCGCGACCACGCCGAGCGGGCCATACGGATCATACAGGTGCGGTCGGCCAATGGGGAATGACATGACGCTCATAGCTCTTATACTATTATTATCACTTTGAGGGCCGGCCCATTATAATGCGGTATATACTGGTACGCGCTGTACGTGCTGGAGTACTCGTCGGGCCGCTTCTACAAGGCGCGCGACCACGCCGAGCGGGCCATACGGATCATACAGGTGCGGTCGGCCAATGGGGAATGACATGACGCTCATAGCTCTTATACTATTATTATCACTTTGAGGGCCGGCCCATTATAATGCGGTATATACTGGTACGCGCTGTACGTGCTGGAGTACTCGTCGGGCCGCTTCTACAAGGCGCGCGACCACGCCGAGCGGGCCATACGGATCATACAGGTGCGGTCGGCCAATGGGGAATGACATGACGCTCATAGCTCTTATACTATTATTATCACTTTGAGGGCCGGCCCATTATAATGCGGTATATACTGGTACGCGCTGTACGTGCTGGAGTACTCGTCGGGCCGCTTCTACAAGGCGCGCGACCACGCCGAGCGGGCCATACGGATCATACAGGTGCGGTCGGCCAATGGGGAATGACATGACGCTCATAGCTCTTATACTATTATTATCACTTTGAGGGCCGGCCCATTATAATGCGGTATATACTGGTACGCGCTGTACGTGCTGGAGTACTCGTCGGGCCGCTTCTACAAGGCGCGCGACCACGCCGAGCGGGCCATACGGATCATACAGGTGCGGTCGGCCAATGGGGAATGACATGACGCTCATAGCTCTTATACTATTATTATCACTTTGAGGGCCGGCCCATTATAATGCGGTATATACTGGTACGCGCTGTACGTGCTGGAGTACTCGTCGGGCCGCTTCTACAAGGCGCGCGACCACGCCGAGCGGGCCATACGGATCATACAGGTGCGGTCGGCCAATGGGGAATGACATGACGCTCATAGCTCTTATACTATTATTATCACTTTGAGGGCCGGCCCATTATAATGCGGTATATACTGGTACGCGCTGTACGTGCTGGAGTACTCGTCGGGCCGCTTCTACAAGGCGCGCGACCACGCCGAGCGGGCCATACGGATCATACAGGTGCGGTCGGCCAATGGGGAATGACATGACGCTCATAGCTCTTATACTATTATTATCACTTTGAGGGCCGGCCCATTATAATGCGGTATATACTGGTACGCGCTGTACGTGCTGGAGTACTCGTCGGGCCGCTTCTACAAGGCGCGCGACCACGCCGAGCGGGCCATACGGATCATACAGGTGCGGTCGGCCAATGGGGAATGACATGACGCTCATAGCTCTTATACTATTATTATCACTTTGAGGGCCGGCCCATTATAATGCGGTATATACTGGTACGCGCTGTACGTGCTGGAGTACTCGTCGGGCCGCTTCTACAAGGCGCGCGACCACGCCGAGCGGGCCATACGGATCATACAGGTGCGGTCGGCCAATGGGGAATGACATGACGCTCATAGCTCTTATACTATTATTATCACTTTGAGGGCCGGCCCATTATAATGCGGTATATACTGGTACGCGCTGTACGTGCTGGAGTACTCGTCGGGCCGCTTCTACAAGGCGCGCGACCACGCCGAGCGGGCCATACGGATCATACAGGTGCGGTCGGCCAATGGGGAATGACATGACGCTCATAGCTCTTATACTATTATTATCACTTTGAGGGCCGGCCCATTATAATGCGGTATATACTGGTACGCGCTGTACGTGCTGGAGTACTCGTCGGGCCGCTTCTACAAGGCGCGCGACCACGCCGAGCGGGCCATACGGATCATACAGGTGCGGTCGGCCAATGGGGAATGACATGACGCTCATAGCTCTTATACTATTATTATCACTTTGAGGGCCGGCCCATTATAATGCGGTATATACTGGTACGCGCTGTACGTGCTGGAGTACTCGTCGGGCCGCTTCTACAAGGCGCGCGACCACGCCGAGCGGGCCATACGGATCATACAGGTGCGGTCGGCCAATGGGGAATGACATGACGCTCATAGCTCTTATACTATTATTATCACTTTGAGGGCCGGCCCATTATAATGCGGTATATACTGGTACGCGCTGTACGTGCTGGAGTACTCGTCGGGCCGCTTCTACAAGGCGCGCGACCACGCCGAGCGGGCCATACGGATCATACAGGTGCGGTCGGCCAATGGGGAATGACATGACGCTCATAGCTCTTATACTATTATTATCACTTTGAGGGCCGGCCCATTATAATGCGGTATATACTGGTACGCGCTGTACGTGCTGGAGTACTCGTCGGGCCGCTTCTACAAGGCGCGCGACCACGCCGAGCGGGCCATACGGATCATACAGGTGCGGTCGGCCAATGGGGAATGACATGACGCTCATAGCTCTTATACTATTATTATCACTTTGAGGGCCGGCCCATTATAATGCGGTATATACTGGTACGCGCTGTACGTGCTGGAGTACTCGTCGGGCCGCTTCTACAAGGCGCGCGACCACGCCGAGCGGGCCATACGGATCATACAGGTGCGGTCGGCCAATGGGGAATGACATGACGCTCATAGCTCTTATACTATTATTATAAATTGGATAAAAGGAAAATATTCTAATATTTGAATATGGGAAAATTTTGGCATCGAGCCGGGAGTCAGCCCGCCGATGTCCGCGTGGTGCCCGCGCGACGCCACGAAAAATATGGGCCGGGGGTTCGAACTGATGATGTCAATATTTTCTCATAGGATAGGTAAATTTTTTTAGAGAAAGGCTAGAATACTCTTTATTACGAAACACCTATAAAGAGACTTCGTACAAATATAAACTCCTTTTATCTATACTAATATTATAAAGAGGAAAGATTTGTATTTTTGTATGTAACGAATAAACTCAAAAACTATTGGACCGATTTTGACGAAATTTGGTATAGAGAATCCTTAGACCCCAAGAAGTAACATAGGCTATAAATGATCCCAAAATTCCCACGGGAACGGGAACCACGCGGGTGAAACCGCGCCCGGCCTCTAGTATTAAATACATTTCAAAATTGAAAATTTGTGTTTGGCAAAAACATGTTCCATTGTAAATGTTGTTGTTTCTGTTAAAGCTGATAAGTTTCTTGCGGCTGTTCTTCTTATCAGTTAAAAGATGTCCTGAATGGCTGGTAGGGGAAAAAATGTTGGACTATTCGAAAGTACTTATCTATAAGTCTATTTCAATAAAAATCTTTGACTTTGACTAAAATAACACAGGAGGGGTAGTCAGACTATAAACACAGCGTGTATAGCTAAAGCTTATATTTCGATACCTGCAAGGGAAAACATTATAACTCAGTTTTAGGTTTGAGTTAATATGATATTCTTACTAAGCAAAAATGGTTTTTTTTAAACACTTATCACCGTATCTTAATTCGTTATATAATTTAAAACTTACATTATTTAACTAATTTAGATACGGTAATTACACTCTGCAGATTTTAAATTTAAATAATAAGTGGAGGTCAACTGCAGTAACCGAAATTGTATACTCAGACATACAATTACTTTATTCAACAATTTCAAATTCAAGGAATATAACAGCTATATACAATATTGATTGTATGTCTGAGTTACAATGTCATTTTACAAAGTTATGTGGACGAATACATACAATAACTAATTAAATATATACATCAATGGCATCAAAATAATATAATAGTTTAGGTCTTACCACGTTTCCTTAAGTGTTCAAGATCGATTGGCATTAAAGTTTACCTGAAATTGCTAAGCTAATTGTTTATTTCAATCTTTGTCATGCTCTCCTGTAAAATGCCAAAACCTGAGTTACCATGTTTATCATTGCAAGTGTCGAGTTATTCTGTGCTATGGACCGCCGCTACGCTCTATTCCGACACAACTCCTTAGCCATACCTACATCAAGAATTATTTTATACATCTTTGTTCATTATTGCCACTTCAGACCCAGCATAAATAAAATAACGAGTAATTTTTTTATTTTGCATTTTACAATACTATTTTTATGTGATAAATATTAAACAAGAAAATATACTAGAAAAAAGCAACTAGTCTCATCCCGTCAGGGCGACATAAGACTAGTTGCTTTTTTCTAGTATATTTTCTTGTTTAATATTTATAACGAGTAAATGTCTGTCTTAACGAAGCGTGTGTTGTTGGCAGAGTCTGGTGCCGCCGGACCACCTGCTGCTGGCGTCGGCCAAGCGCGTGAAGGCGCTCATCCTGGAGGAGATCGCCCTCGACACGCCCGCCGGCCAGGACATGAGCGGTCACTACTACTACTACTATACTACACTACACACATCACACACCCAACCAACACACAGATACTTTGCGACAATTTATTATGATTTTCTTCTTTCCACATTTTTCATCGACCTATTTTTTATCGTCAAAACTTTCATTATTCCCGTGGAATATTATGATAAAATGTGTATCCAGGCTATTAAATATTCGTTCAGCCGTTTTTGCGTTATTGAGTAACATACATTTATTAAAATGTATTTATTAAAATAGTAGGAACTAGGAAATAGGATTAATGGATGAGTAAGCTAAAATTAGGTAATGTGGCTTTTTCTTATATATCTTAATAATCGCATTCCGTATTGTCTACAGAACCGAACCTGCTGAAAGAGTCGGAAGCGTTACACAAGGCTGCGCTGTCATTGTCCATGATGGCTTTCGGCGAGAACAACGTGCAGACCGCCAAGCACTACGGCAACCTCGGCCGCCTGTACCAGAGCATGCAGCGGTTCCAGGTCAGTTTGTCTCCATATCCTATCTTTAATAAAATTTGGACGACTAATCGGCACTATTGAACTTAGCGGCATGAAGTAAATGATTTCATAAAATTGGAACACTAAACAAAAAATAATGATAATTTATGGTTGGTGGTAGGACTTGTTGTATGTCCGCCTGCCTAGCTACTACCATCTTATCTAAGTCTGACGCCATAACAACAATGTTTTCAGCATTGTTGTGTTCCGGCACTTAGAGATAACACAGCCAGTTCCTCAGTGATTGAGGATTCCGGGAGAGGCTCGCTTCCATCTTCGGCCTTATCAATACTTAACATCAGGTATGATGAAGGCTAAAAGTCTTCCCGTCGTTCATAAAAAAAATAAAGACCACAAAAATTAAAAATATATAATAGATTTAGCGTTCTAGACTGGTTTTTATTAAAAAAAATAGAATTCTAACAAACAGATTTATTCAAAATTACAAAATAAGAACAATATGAGTGGTGAACGTCCGTCCGATCCGATGGCTGGAGCAAAAGTGGGCTCTGCGCGCCCGCCTCACACTTTTTATCCAGCGCCCCTTCCACGCGTCGTCCCACCATCGCGCGATGCTGACGTCACAGATAGGCCACGCCTCCTTAGGCCTATTTTTCAGCTAAGTCGGCCGTTCCTGAAGGCGGCTCGTCCTCGACCGCGGCATCTTCAGACAGCATCTGCGATGGTTGAGAATGGACCTCCGCTTCTACCTCTTGTAGGCCTCCCTCGACACTTTCTCCGTCAGACAAGATGTCAACTTCCACCTCTTCATCAGTACCTATAAGTAATTATTGTTTGCATTAGTACATAGCCGAAAAAGTAACAAAAAGTAGCTCATTGTTCATAAGCTACACTCAGTCAACAACTCCCCTCCTCATCCTCTGGGTATATTTTTATGTTAGACCGAGCCTAGGATGTCAAACATAAAAATATCCACACCACTAGCAGAGCCCTCAGGTTACTAGATACCGTACAGAGCCCTCAGGATGTACAGGTGGCAGAGCCCTCAGGTTACCACATAATCCGCATACAGAGCCCTCGGGATGTATGACTGGCAGAGCCCTCAGGATACCAGGTTTTTCCATGTACAGGGCCCGCAGGATGTACAACAGGCAGAGCCCTCAGGATGCCAACATGTCAACGAGCGGTAACACAACTGAGCCATCAGAGGGTTATAATTAGTAGGCGCAGGGCCCGCAGGATGCGCACCATGCATGGCAACCGCTTATTCACAGACATAGGTACTCACAATCGAAGAATGCCGTACACACGTCGGGGGTCCATTCCCCTCGCCACAACGTCATGTATTCGGTCGCGGCTCGCGTGATTTTACCATACGACCCACTGACCAGCCGGAGCTCGTATCGGCCGTGTGGCAGTATCTTGGTGACAGCGTAGGGGCCTCGCATCCCAGAGTCTAACTTCCCAGTTGACTGACTTGTCTTGCGCACGAAAACCAGGTCATCCAGCTGGAAAGACCGGGGCACTGTGCGGCGCGCATTTACACGCGCGTCTTGTTGTGCTCGGTTTTCATCCAGCAGCTCGCTTGCGCGCTGCCGCGCCAGTTCGCGCAGAGACTCTCTGTTGGGACTGGATGCTTCCATCGCGATGTCACGAACCACGGATCGTATGACGGGCGTTACACCATCTCTGCCAATTAACAAATTAAAAGGTGAACATTGAGTGGATTTCTGCACTGTAATATTCAGGTTGAGCTGTAGTTTCCAAAGAATTTTAGACCAACTTTCTTGTCGAAAGTTTGTCTCCACACGAATCATATTCATAACAGTTCTACAATACCGCTCAACCTGCCCATTACTTTGGTGCATTTCTGCAGTAATAAAGTGAATATCACTACCTAACTCTCTAATCCAGTTACAAAACAATGAACTTTCATACATTCGACCTCGGTCTGCTACAATTAAGCGAGGAGTACCGAATAAAGAAATAGCGTTTTCAAACACACGTTTTAATTCAATAGTGTCTTGTCTAAAAATCGGATACAATAAGCAATACTTTGTAAAAGCATCTATTATTAAAATTACAAACTTATAACCATTCGAGTCGGGGAGAGGGCCTAAAACATCTGTGTGCACAGTATCAAAAGGAGTACCAGGCTTGTCCCACGACTGGATTGGCTGTAAGGGTTGACGCGGTACCTTTTTATGCGCTAAGCAAACAATGCAATGTTGGATGTATTTTTTAACGAATTGCCGTAAGCCGGGAAACCAAAAGTGTCGGAGAATCAAATCAGTTGTCTTCTCCACACCTATATGTTGGTGTTCGTCATGAAAAACACGCAGTAAGCTTAGTCGGTGACCTTTAGGCACATAGCATAAAAAGCGTGACTGTTCTCCAGTCACATTAAGCTTATAATATAACACATCATTGCGTTTTACATAGCGTTGCGCATCAAGCTCACCATCATTAAGTTTCTGCAAAAGCGATCGGGTCTCTTCGTCAGCGGCCTGCGCTATCTGGGCCCAGTTATGCGGCCTCGGTATTTGACACATATTAATAGCATTGCGACTTAAATAGTCCGCGTGTGATAGCGCAGTCCCCTTACGATATTCTAGTTCAAAATCATAATCCTGTAAATACATCCACCAACGAGCTATTCTAGGCAGGAGGTCTTTCTTACGTTGGGTGAGTTTTAAGGCATTGCAATCTGTAACAACTTTAAACTTGTTTCCAATTAAATAGTGCCTAAAATGTTGCAGTGCCTTAAGCACAGCCAACGTTTCCAACTCGTATGAGTGGTAACGAGGCTCCGCACCCTGAGTTACTTTACTGAAGTAGGCAACGGGTCGTTTACGTCCCTCAGCGTCGGCTTGCAGTAAGACAGCGCCATAACCCCGTGAAGAAGCATCAGTGTGCACCTCTGTGGCCAGCGAAGGGTCATAAATAGCCAGCACGGGTTCGTTAGTTAGTCGATCAATAATGTCTTTACGAACCCGTTCGTGCTCATCGGTCCACTGAAAACGCACACCTTTGCGAAGTAAGTTAGCAATGCAAGCTGTTTTAAGAGAATAGCCCGGAATGTAACGCCGAAAATACCCAGCGAGACCAAGAAATTGTCTTACCCCCTTAACGTTGCTGGGTGTTCGAGCCCTGACCAAAGCTTCAACTTTATGCTGGCTCGGCTTAACCTGACCATAGCTTATTGTACGCCCTAAGTATTCAACTTCTCTAGCAAGAAATGTGCATTTTTTTAAATTAATTGAAAAGCCTGCAGTGGTCAGAGTCCGCAGCACCTCGCGCAGCGTATTCAAGCCCTCGTCGATTGTCTCGCTTGGTATAAGGACATCGTCGATGTACACTAAGGCCCTACCAGCCTCGATAAAAGGACGTAAGGTATCAGATATGATGCGCTGGTAAACGACAGGCGCGTTGGCGAGACCATACGGCATCTTTAGATACTCATAATGGCCCTCGGGCGTCACAAAGCCAGTGTAGTGAATGGAATCGCTATCCATTGGGACCTGGTGGAAGCCTGTGGCCATATCTAGACTAGTAAAGAACCTGGCTTTGCCCAGGCGGTCAATATGGTCTTCAATGAGTGGTAATGGATAACGATCCTTCACTGTGTTCGCGTTCAACGCCCGAAAATCCACACACATCCTGTCGCTACCGTCTTTTTTCTTAACTAACAAGATAGGACTAGAAAACTCTGACTCTGACTCCCTAATTATCCCTTTATCAAGTAAATCCTTAATAATGTCACGGACACGCATCTTCTCGTGATATGACATTTTGTATGGCCTATAAACAATAGGGGTCGCATTATGCAATCGGATATGCATTGAACCAGTATTAACGGTTGTAGTAGCTGTACCGGTAACAAGAAAGTCTGAAAATTCGTTGATAATACAAAGCAATCGTATTTTTTCTTCACTATCTACCGTTGTATTTACTAGTTCATGCAAACTCGACCGCACACTAAGAACCGTCTTTGAATGCGTCAAGCGTTGTGCGCCTCGTGTTCGAGTATAAATAACACCGTCTCTGTTGAGTACATCTGTTCCTAGTATAACCGGGGTATTCAAATATCGGTCGGGAACCACGTGAAAATCAACTTCGAGAGAAATCTCAGGAAACTCAACAGTTAAAGTAGTAGAAAAGGTAGACTCAACCTCTTGGCATCCGATGCCACGCAATGAACAAAAAGACGGAGTTTGAGTACACTGAAAATGTTTCACAATTGATTCTGAAATTAAAGAAATTTGTGAACCACTGTCTATGAGTATATCTACAGGTACCCCTTGGATCACCGCAGCTGCTATATCGTTCTGCTTATATTCATCAAAACTCTCACGACAAAAATTAACATTTGACTTGCCACGTGATTCAGAACGCTGTTTTGCAAAACAATCATCTACTTTATGTCCTACCTTCTTGCAAAAACTACATGGATCAGACTTAGTTGAGAAATTATTTGTAACGGATGATGCTGAAGTTGACGGCTCAGTTTTGTCGGTAGAATTACTCAATCTCACACGTTTAGGACATTCATACTGCTTATGACCAAAACCGTTACATCTAAAACATTTAGATTTTGTATAAGAATATTCTCTTTTTCGTGAATGGTTATGAGAATCATTAGATGCTGAAAAGCGAGGTTTAACACGAACGGGAACTACGTGAGCAGGTTTAATATAAATTGACAAGAATTTAACTAATTCACTAGGCAACAAATTAGCATT
This sequence comes from Chrysoteuchia culmella, assembly GCA_910589605.1. Lineage (NCBI taxonomy): Eukaryota > Metazoa > Arthropoda > Insecta > Lepidoptera > Crambidae > Chrysoteuchia > Chrysoteuchia culmella. The sequence goes on from OU342651.1 coordinate 22,559,462, forward strand.
CGTTGCAGCTGCACGGATCTGCGGGTCGGTTATTCCGCGAATGATAATTGCAGATATAAGTTCTTCACTTAGTCCGGTAACAACACGTAATCGCAACAAGGAACGCCTAGCGTATTCCGCGTATGTAGGATAACGATCGGAATCAGTTTTCATAACGTCAAATAAAATATTGGCAGTGTCTATTCTACGAGGGCACAACGATTGAAAATCACGCTTAAAATTTGACCAAGTACGATCATTAGTCGTCCACTCATTAAGCCACACGCGAGCATCACCTTTTAAACAATTACCAATTCGTGCCAGACATTCACGATCATCCCAACGGTGAATACTACGCAAATGATCTACCTCGTCACACCACACAATAAAATCATTTAAATTAGGATCAAAACTAGAAATAAAAATATTATGGTTTGATCTTACCGGGTTTATGGCATTAATTGCGGTTGCAAGCTTATCTGCTACCTCACTCATGATGACGTCGGCAGCCGACGGCGGTAGGCTCGGAGGCAGTGACGCAGCCACGCTCGCTGCACCCACGCTCGCTGCACCCGATGTCGCGCTGGGCGGCACCATCAACGCGTTCGTGCAGGTTTCGTCACGCACGCCAACAAGTACGGCAGACTCATTCGCCAAAACGGGTACGAGCGGCGGTGGCGGCGGCGTGTCCGAACGCGCAGACAGCGCTGGCGCCGGTATGTCGCGCCCAGGCGGCGGCGACGGCAAGGCGCGCGAACGGACATTAACGCTCGCGCCGGCTTCACCTAAATTGCGATCTCTAGTATCTTCCAACGCCGACAAACGAGAAATAATCGTTTGTAGCTGTTGTTCGATACTCGAAGCGGAGGAACGTTCACGTTTTCGTGATTTATTATTAGATTCTTTAGACATTGCGTTCAGTAATTTAAATCAAACTTTACAATAAACAACTAACAAATATTAAAAATACTAAGAACTAACTTAACCGTCTAAAAATCCAAAACAGACGTGGTTTGAATCCCACTTCTGAATTTAGCGTTCTAGACTGGTTTTTATTAAAAAAAATAGAATTCTAACAAACAGATTTATTCAAAATTACAAAATAAGAACAATATGAGTGGTGAACGTCCGTCCGATCCGATGGCTGGAGCAAAAGTGGGCTCTGCGCGCCCGCCTCACACTTTTTATCCAGCGCCCCTTCCACGCGTCGTCCCACCATCGCGCGATGCTGACGTCACAGATAGGCCACGCCTCCTTAGGCCTATTTTTCAGCTAAGTATAGATTTATTTCCAGTTGATTATGTTCCACTGTTGTTCTTTTTGCCATTTGTGATTTTTTTACCCCCCCTTGTCACTGGCGAAACATTTACAAAAAAAATATGTTATAAACGTGTAATGCGGCCACTGAGAGAAAAATATTTAACCAAATATGGGCGTGACCTATATCGTCTTTGCTTGCTGACGTCTTGTGTGTTAAGTCACAGGAGATTATAATGTTTTTCTAAATATGTTTGGGAAAATTTTTTTGTTGTTTTCGAGCAAGCTTTACTTGTTTCACGTAATTTAGTCAAATTACACTTTTTTTTTATTCACGACGACGGGGATAATCTTAGCTTTCATTATACCTGATGTTAAGTTTTGATAAGGCTGCCGATGGAAGCGAGCCTCTCCCGGAATCCTCAACCACTGTGGAACTAGTTATCTTATCTTTAACTGCCTGAACACAATAATGCTAAAAACATTGTTGTTATGGAGTCAGACTTAGATAAAATGGTTGTAGCTAGCCAAACGAACTCACAACAATTTTTTACCACCAACCGAATCGAATACAATATTTACCCCCCGCTGGGAATGGAACCCGGGACCCCTGGGTCTAATACCGGTGGTTACCGCTAGAGCACAGAGGCGGTTAAAAACTTACACTAATTAAACTGTTTTGGGTGCAATAGTTGCGACAACGGAAACTGATCACCCGTCCGGCTTTGCTGGTGTCCTCTCCAGATAATAACCCTTTTCTCCCTTAGGACGCCGAGACGATGCACCTGAAAGCCATAGCCATAAAGGAGGCTCTGCTGGGCCCCGAGGACTACGAGGTGGGGCTGAGCATCGGCCACCTGGCGTCGCTGTACAACTACCACATGCACATGCACCACGCCGCCGAGCAGCTCTACCTGCGCTCCATCGCTATCAGTAACTTATTATCTATTTAAAACCTTATTTATCATCATCATTTTATTTTTTATTTTATTTTCATGGAAAACAAACAGCATACATTACAAACAAATAGATCATTATTGATGTAGTCCAAACATGCCTCTATCAGTTTTCACATATAGCATCAAGAATATTCATACTAAAACTTAAGATTCGAATTTCGCAATAAAGTTTAATTTACATGCACAAAAAAAACAGTTATTAAAAAAAATAAATGATGTAGGTATACAATAAAATATAATGGTAAGCCATTATGTATAACATTGTAACTTACTTTTCAAAGAAATCAGTATTTATTTTATTGTGAAAAATAATTACAATTTGCATTAAAAAGATCAACATGCATAGATTGGTTACGATTGAAATTATTTGATCATGGGTATAGGCCTCCCCCAAAGATCTCCGCGACAGTCGGTCCTGCGCTGTCCGCACCCAGCGGCTTGAGGGGCTTCACCAGATCATCGGATCCCCTCGTCGGGAGTGTTGTGCCCCACGGAGCTGTGTCCGGTTCGCGGTCGACATTCCTGGGACCCGATTCTCGCGGCTTCGACATCTAAAATTCGACATTTAATGGAACCAAAAATCAGTTTAAAACTCTCACTAAAAACAATCTTTAACATTACAGGATTGTCATAGATCATTAAAACTAAAAGAATTTGACGGTAGTAGAGATTTTACTTACATTTTTGATAAAGATATAAAAATGTCGAATTCAACGTAACTCAGCGAGAATGAAAATACGCCGAAAATGTGACCCGCCCCAAGGCAATCGGTTCCTCTCGCTATATGCAGTCTTACCAGTCCTTGCTCTGCTTGCAAACGGCCAAAATGACGCACTCAATACGCGCACCACGCTACTGTTTTAGGCTCGGACTACAGCGAAAACCGATGAGATCGAGGGGCCGCCCGTATAATGTTAATTTAAATTATTGAAATGATTTATTTGCAAAGAATAGGCACACATGGTGTTAATTAGATACATTACAGTTCTCTATTCAGTTAACAATAAATTAACATGCAAATATACTCGTTTAAAACAACAATTGTCTTAATAATGTATTTGATTATCACTTCATATCATATATATACTTTTATCATTATCATCCCATGTCATTATTACTATCATATCATGTCATCATTAGTATTATCATTATCATTAATTAGTCAAAAACTATCTTACACTTTAAAAACACTTTTCTATATGCCATATGCGCAGTTTTATTTATTTATTTACTAGAAAACCAACTGCTTAACCTAATACATTAAAAAACTTAAATATAAACATAAAGCCATTTACAGGTCTTCACAAATAAGATACATAAAAAAAATTAAACTAGCCTAGCCTAACTATTAAATATACACGTATATATTTTCTTGCTATTAATTTAGAAGGCCCACACTTTAACTGCTTTATTATATATTTTATACATAATGCATAGCAACACATTGATAGCGAGCGGCCCCCTAATTGTCTAATTTAAAATCTATCATATTGCTTAGACAGTTCAATTTCGTTTATTCCATACCTTTTAAAACGCGTCCCGATCACAATCCCTTTCAAATGTCAAATAGTGACGGCCTGAATATCTTTTAAATTACGAATTAAAAGGGATTGTGATAGATTTAAAATTAGACAATTAGCCCCCGGATCATAACGACCGAGTGCAAAGACTGTCTATGTTTTGACTGTGCTGCTATGTGTTTCACCCACTGCTACTAAAGCTGAGCAATCTTTCGAACTATGTCGGTTACTTTAATTACACGTCACACACATAGGAAAAGGCCGAGCATAACTCCATTGCACGCTGGGTGACCTTGAGTTTTTTTTTTTGAATCTCAGGGTCACTTGAAATAATTTGTAACCAGCATGCGTAGCATGCGCACCTCGATTAAGCATTTTCGACACTTTTCTCGCGCGAGCGCATTGTCTGTCTCGCTCGCACCGTACTGATGACTGATGAGCAGGACAGACTTCGCGAGATAAGGGTCGACAGCGAGTCGCGGTGCGCATGCTACGCTGGCTGAGAATCGGCCCCGTGTTTCCACTGCAACACTAAGGCCTGGCTATTGAAAGCTGACACTAAAAAAAGGTGAAAAAAATAAACTAATTATGGCAATAAAATTGCAAGTAAAAAGTCACAACGTGACAATGATTTTTAATATGTTAAATTGTTGCCGTAATGAAAAGGCAGAAAAATACTTAGTGTCAGCTTTCACTAGCCAGACTACCAGTAATGCTACCGGTTAGTGCCATGGTAGAAATAGGAAAAGACTGTACAAAATTTCGCACTTCCATACAAAACCCTATCCATCCATAAGGAAGCCCAGTGCCCCACCAGCAGGGCTAGCATGGCCGGAGACATTTTATCCACGGGGAGAGGACAAAATACTATTCCCCTCTGTAATTTTTGTCCACCCTCCGAGCATGGCGACATGGGTGGATAAACTTTTCACTGTGGAAAAAACAGGGGAAACGCTTGTCCCCGAAATTATTGCCATTATTAGAAAACTTTTTATTCAATTACAAAATAGTCGAGAATATCGTCGTAAACCAAAGTACTTTTTTCGTTTTATTACATCTGGCTGGATATTTATTTTGTTTTGTTGTCAATGTCTCTGAGTATATAACCACCAAACAATAATTTATTACCAAAATCTTATTACACATACATAATATTATAATGAGTGCTAAAAAGTAAGCACTTATTTATTTTTGTGTTTTTACTACTGTTTTTCCCTTTCCGACGACAACACTAAGCTCCAGTAAGCACGAGACATTTTTATATTACAACTAATTATATTTTTTCCAAGAAGTATACTTAAACCCACCATCTAAAGATGAGGACAAATTTCTCCCATTGTTATGTCAAAATATCTGTAATTTTTCTCTTCCACTAGTCGCCATGCTATAGGCGGGGGTGAGTATCCACGTCTAATGTCAAAAAGTGATATAATTTTCTTTCTCCCTGTTAAATAACCGGTGGACAAAAGTTTTATCCCCACTCCATGCTAGCCCTGCAGTGGGATAATAAAAAATGACAACGAGACAAGTCAAGATACAAAACGTTGACTCCTTCCGTTACGACGTTGAAACCAATAATTGTTGGTGGCAGGCCTGAAGCTGTTCGGCGAGCGGTACTCGGGGCTGGAGTACGACTACCGCGGGCTGGTGCACGTGTTCACGCAGCTCAAGCAGCTCGAGCGCGCCACGCACTACAACCGCCTGCTGCAGCAGTGGCACTGTCAGTATATTTTTATTTTTTATTTTATGAACTACGGGGAGACTCTTAGCCTTCATCATACCAGGGCCCTTATTCACTATGACCACTTAGCGATTCCTTGCTCAAACCACGGCAATGTCGTACTTGGTTTTGACATTTTTAAAAGTCGTTTTCTCCATGATACTCCCAAATTATAGAATTATTGTACAAGTACATGAAAATCACATGTTTTATAATTATTAAACAAGTAAAATAACTTTAAAATTTGTAAGGGTCATAGAGAAAACGATTTTTTTAAATGTCGAAACCTAATACGACATTCGTGTGGTTTGAGCAAGGAATCTGTAAGTGGTCATAGTGAATACGGGCCCTGAAGTATTGATAAGGCTGAAGATGGAAGCGAGTCTCTCCCGGAATCTATCACGAGTCTATCACTGAGGAACTGGCTATCTTATCTTTAACTGCCGGAACACAAATATGCTGAAAACATAGTTGTTATGGCGTCAGACTTTGATAAGATGGTGGTAGCTAGCCAGGCGGACTTACAAGTCCTACCACCAACCACACCGAATACAATATGTACCCCCGCTGGGAATCGGACCTGGGACCCCTGGGTCTGATACCGGTGGTTGTACCACTCCACACTACCACACTCTTAACTTGCCTAAAATGCGGGTTGAAAGTGATATGTGGCGGCCCTAGGGCTGTAATAAATTTGAAAAAAGAATAGGGGGTGTCATGTCAAATCGATATCTGTAATCTCTTTGGACTTTTATTTACCAAAGGTGTGTAGGCAAAGGCACAGAAGCCTATACAGCTTATTTTGCTACATTATAAAATAATTAAAATCGTAGAAACCTTACAAAAAATTTTTTTGAATATTCTGTTTGTTTTTACTTTCTTCATATTCAAAATGAAAAGTAGAGTGTTTACTTCGGGTGTATGGACCAATAACAGTCTCGAACTATCGGCGACCTCACTTCGTTCGGGCGCCAAAACACTCGACTGTTATGGGTGTCATACAGCCCTTGGTAAACAATCTACTATTAATACGGAAATTAAATATTATTTATTAACTAGAAAATCTCTGTTATTTCAACTGTCTAATTAATCAAGTATCAACATTTTGGCGTCTAAACTTTCAGGAGGCCTGCGTATCTTCCTTATTACCGTAATGTTAGCGCTCGAAGTTCTTAAATTGTGAATTTGATTTGTTTCAAGTTAAGAACAGCCTAATTACTCATCCTTGGCTTTCTATAAACATTTGGTTGAGTATGAGATGTTCTCAACTTGAAATTCTCAATTTAATCAATCAATTAATTTAGAAACCGACCAATAATAACGATCAATCTATAATAATCTAAATAATATTTTAAGCAAGATCTATTTACTTTCAGTGCTAAGAGAGCAATCCCGCGCCGACCAGCAGCAGCCTGCAATAGAGGACGAACTCCTGATGCCCCTAGAGGAGCTGCAAGCCAAGCTGTTCGCGCCCAACGATTGAATAACCCACCGAGAAATCCTGGACTGAACACCGCGTCCAAAACATCTGTCATAGTGCGCAGTACGAGTTTCTTGTTTACCGGTTTCAATTACCTATCCCAAGTAAAAGTTACTAGAGATTAGTTGCCTAGGTGTTTTTGTTAAAAACAACAGTTCCTTTGTAATGTAACCAATTTCTTACTAGGGATAGATAATTGAAAAGGACGGTAATGGATCTTGTCAAAACTAAGCACTGACCACTCTACCAATATAAAGCGATACTCTATACCATCCACGTTTTTCACAACATAGTATGATATTGGTAATGCTATCGACATGAATTGACAGTGGAAATGTACTATGCCTTCTCCACTTGAAGCGGGATATGGAAATGTATAGACAAAGACATTGATGATGACCGCTTAGATAATGAGGCTGCTATTTATACACAAAACGCTATGAGACCGATTCTGTAGTGACAACACATTCTAAAGTTCTGATGATGTTTTGAGTTGAATGAGACAATTAAACATTAAAATATTCACCTTTATCTAGCATAAATTTTTTCTTATGTAAAACGTTTGAATTTCGCTTCTAAAAATCGGTCTCATTTAATTTATATATTTGTCGAACAGAGTAAAGATTTTAATGTCGACAAAATATAATAAAGAACTGACTATATTGTTTGTGGCGAAAGTCTAATTAGTTTTCTATCTCTACAATTGAAAACCTTTTGTACTGAGATAGATGTTTTAAATGAGAATTTAGTTCCCAGCTTATTCCAAAAGTGTTATGATTCTATGAAATGTATACTAATGGACTTTCTGCCATTGTTTTGACTATAGTGACTATGAGGTGACGCAATGTATGCCATCATTTTCGGAATAAACACAGAGGTTTTATTTCAAGTGCCTCAAGTATGCACAATCTAGTATTGCTGTAAGCACAAACGAAATGGAACCTCGCTCTCGACTGCTCTGTATTTGTAGATTCTTGTAAATGAATAATTGTTTCGGGCGGATCGAGTGCCTGTATATAGCGAGCCGAGTCTATTAGTTCGAGATTCTATAATAATCTCGATTTTTTTTATTGTTATTTTATGTTCCTTGCGAGTGATTTCTGTGTATATATAACTTTTGATAGATAGTTTTTTCTTTTATTGCTTTTACTTTTATTTAGGTATAGTAAAATTTTATCATATGATGATGCAATAGAGTGAGGCAAGTTTTTTGTAAATATTAAAAGAAAACGTATCTCTTTTGCCAAGGTTGCCAGTGATTGTTTTTCGTTGATATAATATGTGATTCATAATAATTTATATGCGTTCGAGTGTCTGTCGACAGCCGGTCGGCTGGAGGTGGCGTCCGGCTGTAGTTGTGAACGTGGACTTCGTGTAAACTGGAATTTTAATTTACTGCCTTTTGTAACCCTAAATGTTGTGATTTTATGTATAATCGCTAATTTTGTACTTGGCTAGAGTAATTGGATGGTCTGAATCTTGTAGAACACATATCGAAATGTAACATTTGTCTCAGAGAGTATTTCTTAAGATAATGTAAAAGATAGTATTATATTATTGATATGGCGAGACCATACTAAATTACCTCATGGAGGACTCCCGCGACGCTGACGCAGAATGGCTGTTCCGTGCGCTAAGTAAATAAGTTTTATGAGGATTTTGTTGTTTCATTTTTTCCGAATAAAGTTCCACGTTACCAGGGTATTTCAAATAATAAAAATATGGTTTTCAATAAACTATTTATTATGAATGGGATAGTAAAATTAAAGCTTTAGTTCAAATAATAGGGAATGCTATATAAATTCAATTCAGTCAATAAATACTATCATTAATAAAATTTAAATAATATAATTTGAAACAATCTCAAGGCACCACTCCAAGGCCGGCAGTATTTTTTTTTAACATTCAACACATCAATCTTTATTCCTACATTTGCATAGTTTAAGCACGACACGATACACAATAAGCATCTATTCGTTACACATTTAAAATCTAACAATATCAATCGAAAATGGAATAAATTACTATAAAGTAGAATATTCGAGACTCAACGTATAAAATACAAATAAGAAGTATACTTCCACAACACCTGATTCAATACAGACATGCACGTAATACAAATCAAATACAACAGCTTACGAAACTCGACTTATTCTTCTATGTGACGTCACCTTACGCGGGGCCGAGCAGCGCCACGAGCGCGCGCTTGTAGTCGCCGGAAGTCTCGCCCTGCTGCCGCCGACAAAACAAGATGGCCGTACAACATCCGGCACAAGATGGCGGCGGGATGGCGTGCGGGCACATGCGGGGAACAGACGCGGCAATATTAGTTGGTGGACAGTTGGAAACGACGCGTGTGTTATGGGAAGCTTATGTATTTTGATAGTGTTAAAAAGAGTGCCGTAAAATTGTAAGAGACAAATAATTTTAAGTAAATAATGGTACATAGTTGCATAGATAGAATATTACCGTAACAAACGATACATAATCTTAAGTAAATAATGATGGCAGGTGTATTATACTCGTAAACGCGTTTCAACGACGATTTGATGTACCAGATATCAGTTATTTTCACAAAAATTATGTTATAAATAAATAAATCTCACCTCCTATTCCATCACCGCGAGAAGCGACGTAAAAATGTTAACACATTATAATTGACACATTACGACACTAAAATAATGATATGTCGATACATCACATTAAAAGCGTGATATAAATAAGCAAATAGCTAATATAACATAATTATCTTTTGTCCATGCACCTGTTTATGAACGGAAGCATTACTTTCATGCGGTAATGTGCTCTAATTATAAATAGTGCTGCGAGCCATAACACTTATTTGATCGATAGTACTTGAAATGTTATTCTACAATGTATTCAGTTAAATTATTGGTTTTTTTTTACACAATTAGTGTCATACCAAGTTGATAATTAATTAACCTTGACAAAATTTTCTTTTTAACTGACTTCAAAAAAGGAGGAGGTTCTTAAGTCGACAGTATTTTTTTTTCAAATAAGTAGTCAATCGAATTTTCTCTTGGTTAGAATTTGATACGTCTTTATAATGTCGTTTTACATGAAAAAGGCGTATTAATACTGTCCTTAGAGAAAGTTTTGATGTATTCTAAAAGGCACAGCATTGTAAGAGCAGGTAAAATATCTTCCGACAAAGTAAAAATCTTGAAACCACCTCAAGTACTGTCGTCGCCGTGACACACATACCGATATATCGCTCTCGAGCGTCTTGTCGTAGATGCGCTCGTACTCGCGCTTGATGGCGCCGAGGTCGATCTCGGCTCGCGTGGCGATGATGCGAACGAGCACTCGGTCTTCAGTGCCAGCTCCCTGCATCGCCTTGCGCAGACGCTGCGCGAACCACGCAGCCGCATTCTCCACGCACTCCACTGGAAAATACGATCAGAATACATACCCGAACTTCGCTTTCCAAAGTCTTATCGTACAGCCGCTCGTATTCCGCCTTGACGGCGCCGAGGTCGATCTCCGAGCGGGACACGACGACGCGGATGAGCGTGCGGTCGTCGGTGCCGAGCCCTTGCATGGCGGCCCGAAGTCTCCGCGCGAACCACGCCGGTGCACACTCCACGCATTCAACTGAAATTGTCGGCGACGACGGCTAAGCTTCTAGATAGATTCTAGTATTAAGATGGTCTTTCGCACCCCAAGCATTTTTTCACGTGTATATTGGGATAAAACGTATCTGGCTAAATCTTCGGGCGGTTTGAACGCCGTCATTGTCCTCAACATATAAAGTAACATGCATAAGTGGGAAAATAATAAAGGTTATGCTGCTAAACGCTACTCGTCTGGGACCTATATTCGTAACTGGACACGAGGACAGAATTTTATTACTCTAAAAATATATAAATATGTTGAGGACAATGACGGCGTTCAAACCGCCCGAAGATTTAGCCATCTATGAACTATGTGTATGACAATTAAACGTCCCAATCCCTTCAGCAGTTTTTCCGATTTCACCAACGCCCCCAATTATAGGGGTTTTAACATCATGCTGTCACTTTAAAAAGGACGACATGATATTCAATAACCACCTAAAGATGGGGGTTGGTGTAATCGGGCATAAGTTACAAAGATCTAAACATCTAAATCAAAAGACCTGTTTTACTGCTCCCTGAGTGAGTGTAAATTTGAGTGTAATCGATTTGTCATGTCGAATAAGGTCATTGTATGATTTAATTCCCACATTCCCCCATAATAGCATTTTTATAAGTAAGAATTATTAAACTGGTATAAGTACTATGATTAATCAGGTAAGTATACAATACAATTGCAATCACTCGCGTTGAATGACTGTGGAATTCAAATGGTTCCAGTTAATGGGCAGCTTCCTCCCTGAATCGGTTTCGAGAATGCGCCAATTGGTTAATTTATATTGACTCAACTTTGTAATGTCACAATACTTGACATATCAATGAATACGAAATTACGAATCGAGGACTTAGCACATTAATTATTTCAATCGCAAGTTAATTCAGCCCCTATATTATAGCATCACGTGATATGCTAAGGGCATGATGTTGTTGAGTTCATTTTGTTGGAGCTGACGACGAGTTGGATTAGAACCGTCTTGTTACGTACACGCTCTGGTGCCCAATTCAATATGTTATTGTTATGAGTATATTAGTTAGATAGTATAGCTATTTTTTTTATTTTTATTATTTTTTTATATAATAACTGGGCAGGCATTTGACCACCATCGTGCTTAATAAACAGGATGTGGTCTAAGATGTTGCATGCTTGCCCAGTAAATACCTATTCACTCTCGCCTTGAAGAGGCCAAACTTTTATTAACTACTTAACCCTAACCCACAGGAAATAAAATGTCAAAAAGTACCACGTAGCATAAAAAAAATATTATGCTGCAACCAAAGCACCAAAAATCCTTTCGTAAACGACATTTTACTATTAGATTAATTTACTTTCAAACAAGCATGAAAATAAATGCGAATAGCAATACCTTATTTTTATTCTACACAACACACCCAATGTTTTGTATCGTGATTACGAAATTCAAGACAAGAAACAAACAAACTTGGATAAAAACACGAGAAACAATTACATATGCTGTCTAATTCTGTAAACAATCCCATGAAAGCGCGAGATTGTTATAAAAACACCACTTTTAACCCGACCCATCAAAGCAAAAAAAAAATCCAGTAGGGATGTTACTCCGCTTTCATAGATTTATCGATAAATGTCCGCTTTGAAAGTATTGGTACAAATATACAAACTTTTTATATTTTAAATAACTGTTACAATGGTATCTTGCTTACCCGGCTAACATGTGAGCGAGGTAGAGGTAGTGACACGTTTTATCGAGCTACGACCAGGGTTCTCAACCGTCCGGTCTTCGACCGGATTGTTGGTATTTAGAAGGAATTGTTGGGGCCAGGTCGCTAATGGCGGATGCAATTTGTCCGGTCAGATAAAACTGTGAACGCGACGTTGCTAATTCGCCTGCGACGGCGGCGGCGGCGTAGGTAGTAGTCGTTTTCTTAATAAAGCTCTTTCATTAATACTTAACGTGTTTTTTTACGATTTTGACCAAGTATGACCAGATTAAATTTGTTGTCCGGTTATGACGGCTGGAAAAGTTGGCACCCTGGCTACGAGTGTCGATAATAGCCGCTCACGCTAGGGCTACAGGCCCATCGTCATACTGACCGATAGCAGAGAGCGCCTCGGCCAGCTCGCCGCCGATCTCGGCCTTGATGGCCTGCTCGATGGTGCGCCCCGCGATGCCTTTGTACGCCTCGAAGATCAGCCGCAGCTGCGCGAAGCTCTCGTGCGCCAAGATCTAAAAGATGGTTGGATACTAATATTACCGAGTCTCTAAATTTTAACCGGGAATATATTTTAGTTGGTTTTGAATTAAATTGACTGAAATATAACTTCCATCAGAAGATAAAAAAAATCAGCCCTCTTTGTACTATTTCGTTTAACAATATAAGTGTATCTAACTGCCCTTATTTGAGACCTCCTCATCGGTTTCCTACTTGGCCTCCCCGACGTCATACAACGCCTGCGCGTCTTCTTGCACGCGCGCCGCGTCCACTCCCCCTCCTCGTCTCTAGCGTCCCTCGACACACGCTGACGTCACACTCATCCACATCTAGGTATCCACCTTTCTATAGACCTCGTCGCACCCCCACTTGGCCTCCCCGGCGTCGTAGAGAGCCTGCGCGTCGTCCTGAGCTGGATCAACACCGCCCTCCTTGTCTCAAGCCCCCTACGTTTCAGGCTGACGTCACACTCATCCACATGTACCCACCTTATTGAACACCTCCTCGTCGGTCACCCACTTGGCCTCCCCGGCGTCGTAGAGAGCCTGCGCGTCGTCCTGAGCCTGCGCGTCGTCCTGAGCTGGATAAACACCCCCCTTCTCCTCTCAAGCCACCTACGTCACACTCATCCACATGTACCCACCTTATTGAACACCTCCTCGTCGGTCACCCACTTGGCCTCCCCGGCGTCGTAGAGAGCCTGCGCGTCGTCCTGAGCCTGCGCGTCGTCCTGAGCTGGATAAACACCCCCCTTCTCCTCTCAAGCCACCTACGTCACACTCATCCACATGTACCCACCTTATTGAACACCTCCTCGTCGGTCACCCACTTGGCCTCCCCGGCGTCGTAGAGAGCCTGCGCGTCGTCCTGAGCCTGCGCGTCGTCCTGAGCTGGATAAACACCCCCCTTCTCCTCTCAAGCCACCTACGTCACACTCATCCACATGTACCCACCTTATTGAACACCTCCTCGTCGGTCACCCACTTGGCCTCCCCGGCGTCGTAGAGAGCCTGCGCGTCGTCCTGAGCCTGCGCGTCGTCCTGAGCTGGATAAACACCCCCCTTCTCCTCTCAAGCCACCTACGTCACACTCATCCACATGTACCCACCTTATTGAACACCTCCTCGTCGGTCACCCACTTGGCCTCCCCGGCGTCGTAGAGAGCCTGCGCGTCGTCCTGAGCTGGATAAACACCCCCCTTCTCCTCTCAAGCCACCTACGTCACACGCAGACGTCACACTCACCCACATGTACCCACCTTATTGAAGATCTCCTCGTCGGTCCCCCACTTGGCCTCCCCGGCGTCGTACAGCGCCTGCACGTCGTCTTGAGCAGGATCAACACCAACGTCCTCGTCTGAAGCCCCCTACGTCACACGCTGACGTCACACTCACCCACATGTACCCACCTTATTGAAGATCTCCTCGTCGGTCCCCCACTTGGCCTCCCCGGCGTCGTACAGCGCCTGCGCGTCTTCTTGCGCGCGTGACGGATCCACGCCCCCCTCCTCGTCCCGCGCGCCCTGCGACACACGCTGACGTCACGCGTAGCCAACCCCTTACAACCCCGACTAGTGGCTCACAGTCCGCTTTGTACGATATGGTTATGTGTAGTCAACGTCAACCACAGTTTGAACAATATGTTATATTTCTACAGACAAATCCGAACTCAACAGCTTACGTCTTAAAGATCAAAGTTGTTTTGAGAAATTTTACAGTTCTGTAAAGGCTGATATGTTGTATAATAACTGCATTTGTGACAGTGAATATGTATAGTTTAATTACACTATTTATCACCATCTGTATCCGTGAATCTACTCCATTTGTATCACTGATATTGGTATATTAAAAATTGCTTTCAGTTCTATGTACTTATGCGAGTATGAATGATTACAACAATAATAGTAAAAAGACAGACATTTTAATTTCTAATGGAAAAAATACGTTTTCCTTCCATTGCATGTTACATTGCAAATTATATGTATACATATAACTTATAACTTTTAACACATATAACTTTTATACAGTATACACAAAGTCAAATAATCTATTTCATAAAAACATGCTTTAAACGCACAACATTAAAAAACATATTCTCATTTAATAAGTAAACAACACCTTAATTAAAAGTGTTTTATACAATATTTACAACAGTGGCAGTGAGTAATCAAACAAAAGGTAGAGAAGCTATTAATTTCCGTACAAAGGGTAACAGTCAGCTACTTTTCGGGGGTAGACGATAGCGCAGCGAAGCGATAGCAAAGGAAGTGAACAGAGAAACCGTCGCGCGCCGTCGGCAAAACAAGTGTACAATACAACTATAAAGTAGCTTACACAACTTTGATTTATTCA
This sequence comes from Chrysoteuchia culmella, assembly GCA_910589605.1. Taxonomy (NCBI): domain Eukaryota; kingdom Metazoa; phylum Arthropoda; class Insecta; order Lepidoptera; family Crambidae; genus Chrysoteuchia; species Chrysoteuchia culmella. The sequence continues at coordinate 22,574,553 of OU342651.1, forward strand.
ACACTAGTGTCACTTCAGCGAGGAATGCGTTGAGCAGACGGTTTTTTGACCCATAGTTTTAAGTTATATAGATCTAAATAGATTCACAATCTAAATAGATACAGATCATTGTTGGTAAATACTTGTAGTTCGATGTACAGCTTGTGGGATTATGTTAACTTTAAATTTTTATATTCTTCATTCATACATATGTGCTTGTTAATAGAGGTTTAGTATTTTAAATAGCTGTTATTAGCGAGGACCTGTAATTGGCTATCTGTTTCCTACTGTACTAAATATTGTAATTATAACACGCTCTTGGTCTTCCATAAATAAAATATAAAAAAATAAATCTTACACACACTAATTAACCTAGCCTCAAAGTAAGCATGGTAAGGCTTGTGTTATGGGATAGGGTAACGGTATAAATACCTACATATAATTAATGACACTACTCGATTTTCATACAATCGAGGGAACTTTGGAGTCCTGGTTTTCTGCCAAGGATTGTGATCTGATAATGGCCATCCAGGAAGTGAATGGAGGAGATCCAGATTGCTTTACATACCCAACTGATCTGGCCCCCTACTCTTGACGCGATCACAATGAGATCGAGATTGAATTAATGTCAAACGTCAGTAATTATGACTAAAAATAAGTAATTAAACTAATAATTAATACTTGAAATTAGTAAATAAAGTAACTTTGTACTCTATTAATCGATTTTAGCGGCACTTAAAATCGAATCAACGTCGAAAATCAGTAATAATTATTGACATTCAATCTCGATCTCAACGCGATCCCGTCAAGAGTAACCCCCCTGATCTACATTCTTAAAGATGTAAGGATCAGAGTTTTCACATATAATATATCCAATACATCTCTTAGAATGTTTATCAGATCAGTTGGGTGTGTATAGCAATCTGGATCTCCTCCATTCACTTCCTGGATAGCTATTATCAGATCACAGCTTGGTCAAATCATTGGCAGGGAACCAAGGCTCCAAAGTTACCTCGTTTGTTGTAATATGAAAATCGTTAGTGCTGTTAATTATGTGACCTCCACTGTATATGTGAATTTATATGTATAAATATACAGGGTGGAAATTTATAACGGGGTACGAAGGGCAGGTACCTTTACCGTTGTAGCTACATGAAAACGTTCTTGGGAAACCATCCTTAATTTTTGAGCAATATTGAACTGCATTCACGGATTTCGAAAAAAAAATACAGCCTGCAGATTTTTTTTATTTTTTAAAAATCTTTTTGGTACTAATCGATCCTGTTCCATATGAGGATCACAACGGTTTTAGACACCAACTAACTACTAGAAAATTCAGAAATCGCATATTCGCTAAGAACATGGAACGGACCGTATTATTTTCAAAATCCGTAAATGCAGATCAATATTTCTTAAAAAAATAAGGATGGTTTCCTAAGAACGCTATCGTGTAGCAGCAACGGGTAAGGTACCTACCCTTACTGCCCCGTCTTAAATTTCCGCCCTGTATATAACGTCCATGACTCAGGTACAAATGATCGTATCATACAAACATACCGGGAATCGAACCCGGGACCTCAGAGTAAGTGACACCTTGAAACCGGTGTACGTACCACTCTACCACAGAGCTCGTCAAGTGTACAGTCAGCGTCAATTTCCAGCAAACGGAAAAATGTTTTCTAATACTTTCAAATAATTATTTTAATAAAAAGAAAAAATACTTATCTAATTTTCAAACTGTTTTATAAATGTGTTTATCTTAGCATCTGATCGTTACGTCCCATTGACTGTACATTAATCAATAGTTGTGAAAGTAAAATGCCTCAACCGTTTTAGTAAAGAATTGTTTACCTTACTCGGCCTTGTACTGAATTAATTAGCGCTACCGAATTGAAATACAGATTAACGGAAATACTTTCTCTTCATGGCTGTTAGTTAACAAAGATTCTATTTTTGAAACAAGGCCAAGTTTTATATGTTCTAAATGATGGAGAAATTCGATATACGTCGATTTTTGGTCATCCATGTCATAATCGACCCTTGTGAAAGTTGTTTAACTATCACAATCACTGCCGACCGCCACCTAGCACCTAAAACCTAATCAATTTAAATAAGTTGAGATGTTACAGGTTTTTCGTGTTTCACGGAAGCAGTTCACGGCCGCCACAGGGCGTAATTACCCAACAACAGTGATTGTGTACTTTGCACACGATTCTTAGAAAAAACTAGCTTTTTTGTTGTAATCTTGGCGACCGACATTGTTTGAAATGGTAAAGAATTTAAAAGACATTTTCTGCCGTAACAGTTACGACATTTCTACTGATTGATTTTAGAGAATTTTGTTAAAACCCCATATAATAAAACTAAATAAATCTAATAGATTTTTTCTAAGGCAGTTAATTTGTAGCACACATAGTGATTGTGTACTTTGTACACGATTCGTAGAAAAACTAGCTTTTTCACTGATCCAATCTGGGCGACCGATATTGAATGGAATGTTATAGGATTTAAAAGACTTTTTTCCTGTTGTATGGTTGACAGTTCTACTGATTTATTATAGAGAATTTAGTTTAAACCCTATATAATAAAACTTTGTGCTTATTCTTAATAAAAAAAAAAACATCTAATATTATTTTTCTAAGGCAGACAATTTGTTGCATATTAATGTGCAAAAGAAACTTAATTGCAAAGCGCTTTAATCTAATATACATTAATTATATAATTAGTTAATAATAGTAAGAAACTTCTATTTTTATATAGATTTTATAGTTTCTCCGTTTTGATGTAATGTATCCCAAATACTGTGAACAATGTGTGGTTAATTATAAATGATATGATTTAAAGTTTAAATGATAATATTTCATTTTGTACTTTAATAATATTTAAAACATTACTAAACTAGAAAATAAAATATTTCTAGCAACTTTGTAGACTGAATCAATAAACATTTCCGATAAGAGAAACGATATCATAAATAATAATTCTATTTGTGCTGTGCAATACTAATAATAGTTCCATATCTTTAAATATAGCAGTACCTACCTAATGCAAAATAATTTGTAGAAATTTATTTGTCTTCAAAAGTTGCTAGATCTAATCTAAATACCCATCCCCTTACAAGAAACTCGGTGCGAACGTCTAGGAAAGTTTTCATTCATTATTTGATAGTAAATACCTACCTGGCTGTTGTGTTGTCAAATCATCGAATATAAGAAAAAGGTAAGTAGATGCAACTGGGGATATAATACGTGCTCGCTTACTTCAGGAACTGAATCGCTATAAGAAGTCCTGACCAACCCTTTTTACGATGTTGAATTTCTTCATGGATTCCTCCAAAATTTTCTCTTGTATTGTGTGTGTCAAATCACAAAGCTAATGGGCTCCTCCAAAACTTTTTCTTGTATTCTGTGTGTCAAATTACAATAAAGGTATGAAACTAGAGCTACGCTCCGAGTCAATGGACAGGCGGCCTAAAGCAGTTTGGATGCGTTATGGTACGACTTTCCCGAACGAACCATCCCGATCCTATGGTACCACGAGCTATGTTGTACGTGTGTCTGAGAACTGGGAACGATACAATTTCTTACGAAAACGCATCCAAAGTGCGACCGGCCTAAGGGTTAAGCACAGATCTATATTGAGATAGACAAAAGGAGAGCTTCAAACTGTATGAGAACCTAGCGTGTCACATTTTTCGTATGTATCATGACGTTAGTGACGAGCTCTTGTAAGAAAGCACAATTAACCATTTTCGTTTCTGAGTGACGCATCTTTTCATGGCAATGGTCTCAAGTGACTTAGGTCGGAAAACTTTGACCTTGGATCAAACTTTTTACACGCCAGGTAGGTATATTTTCCTGGAGGGATGGCCAAACTTGCTCAGCCATCTCTCAGTCGCGAAGAGGCCCGGGAATCGGGCGAACCGCCGGTCACAGGGGAGAATATCACAAATGGCCCTCCATGACCTTCGGCGGTGAGAGGGCAAGTAGTGAGGGGTTTAGCTGGTACTGCCCCCCCCCCTTCCGCCCCCCATTCAGCCTTGTGAGGCTGAGTGGGGGACCGGGTTCCCTCCCTTCTCTCTCGAACCCCCGCCGGGCCTACTAGGCTCGACGGGGTGTCGGGGGGCGATGGGGGATAGGGTGCCGGATTTGAGAATCCGGTATTCTAAGCGAGCCCAGCATAAATTTGGACAAATCTCACATTTAATAGTGGGTCTGGGGTATGCCAGTCTATTGCTGAGTACTGTTGTATATGTAGTTTATTTATCCGTTATTTTATATTCTATTTAAATTTATTAGTTAACTCATTTACGTTTTTGGATCCTCTTTTTAACTACCTATTTATTGATTATCTTTGCCGTAGTATATATTTATATATATATATATATATATATATATATATATATATATATATATATATATATATATATATATTATTATCGCATTGACGTCCACATGTCAATAAAACATTTTTTAAGGGATCCAGTTGAAAATCAGTGTCAGCCTTATCGCTGACTCAATGCTGAACTGGACACCCATTTGGTACTGACGTGGGACACAAAATTTCTTGTATTTTTATATCTTTAAATGTTTCATGTTCTTGTACCGCATGTCTTTGTTATACCTAGGAGTAAAATATAATGTTAATTTGTAAATGTCCTGTGTTTGGTACCAAATAAAAAAGTTTGTATTTGTTGTATTTGTATTTGTATAACCGTTTGGTATGCGTAAGAGCATTCCCGTCTATCTCGATATAGGTCTAAGTGGTCTAGTGGTCTAGTGGGGCTAAGTGGTCTAGTGGTCTAGTGGGGCTAAGTGGTCTAGTGGTCTAGTGGGGCTAAGTGGTCTAGTGGTCTAGTGGGGCTAAGTGGTCTAGTGGTCTAGTGGGGCTAAGTGGTCTAGTGGTCTAGTGGGGCTAAGTGGTCTAGTGGTCTAGTGGGGCTAAGTGGTCTAGTGGTCTAGTGGGGCTAAGTGGTCTAGTGGTCTAGTGGGGCTAAGTGGTCTAGTGGTCTAGTGGGGCTAAGTGGTCTAGTGGGGCTAAGTGGTCTAGTGGGGCTAAGTGGTCTAGTGGTCTAGTGGGGCTAAGTGGTCTAGTGGTCTAGTGGGGCTAAGTGGTCTAGTGGTCTAGTGGGGCTAAGTATAGTGTGTAGGGAAGCGTCAAGCGTGTTCGCGACCAACTCACTGTCACGATGAGCGTGAGCAGGCGGCGGAAGTCGCCCGACGTCTCCGAGCACATGTGCTCGGCAAGCGGCCGGCTGTACACTGAGATGCAATACAACTGTTACTATACTATAACTAGTATACATATACTCGCACTATTATAAGTATACAAATAATACATTAAATTTTTGCAACCTCATCCGAAGGGAAAGCCTTCTCTAATTGCTTATATTTAAACCGCCTCCGGTATCAGACCCAGGGGTCCCGGGTTCGATTCCCAGCGGAGGTCCATATAGTATTCTGTTTGATTGGTGGTAGGACTTGTTGTAAATCCGCCTGTCTACCTACCACCATCTTATCTAAGTCTGACGCCATAACAACAATGTTGTGTTCCGGCAGTTTGAGATAAGATAGCTAATTCCTCATTGGCTGAGGATTCCGGGAGAGGCTCGCTTCCAACTTCAGTCTTATCAATACTTAACATCAGGTTTGATGAAGGCTAAGAATCTCACCGTCGTTCATAAAAAAAAACTCTAATCGAATGTCTATAATCTCTATCTCTTATCTCTAAACTAGCTAATTCTCTCAACGCTTCCTCTAAATATATAGAAAGAGACATTAATAAGAACAAACGGTATCGAACCGGTTAAATCCGAATAAATAACAATCAATATTAAGGCTTAGTCTCTCCGACTGGCAAAAAAGCAGGCAGACGAGATTCATTTTTTAAAGTGCATTCTAACAAATAGTCCTTTTGCTGTTAGGTTGGATCCCGGTTTTATCTGTCAAGAAGGTTAAGTTAAGAAGCGATAAGAAACCTCTGTAGATTATCTATTATAACCATGCCCAAATCATTAAAAAGTACTAACGCCATAACGGTTTTAAAACGGTTTTAAAGCCATAACGGTTTTAAAATGATGGTTCTAACGAGTTGGCGCCTTCTTGGAAAACAACCCCCGTATTAGGTCGGTTACCGAAAGCTGGCGGGTGATCATTACTCACACTAACGCAATTTCAAATAGCGAATAGACAAAATAAAAAAAAGTTCACTCTATAGTAGCAAAAGCAAAACAATAACTATCTCCTAGATAGACAGACTATTCTTGACGACCTTGCAGTGCAACGTCACGCCGCGCGGTTATACGCACTGACACATACATTCACAGACACTGCGTGTAAATGTGTGGAACGTGCCAGCTTTAGTTAACCGAGCTGTACTACTACCTCTGATTACGTCAAGATACACTCACTAGAAGTTGGCTGACAATAAGAGGTTGTAATACGGGGGCCAACATATCGGCAAAGAAACTATTTGTTGAAACGCAGAATAGTAGGGGACGTGGCGTGACTTACTGCGCTCGTAGGCCTGCACGATAGCGGCGATCTCGGGCTTGGTGCGCGTGCACAGGATTTCCACGAGCGTGTCCTCGTCTGTGCCCATGCCGTCCATGCACTTGTTCAGCTCCTGACACCACATAAAGTCAAACGCGTTTTGTCCAATTTTATTACGGGATTGTCCAAAAAAGTGATAGAAAATGTAAACCTTCTACATATTTATGTGATCGTGGAACTTTAGTGACGTACTAAAACGTTTCCACACCAGCGACACATCCGCACTATTCCTTAATGGATTTTAAAATAACAGTTGTACCACAATGATTTTAGTTGTACTACAGGAGAGTTAGTCCATCGGTAAAAAATAATCCCCGTGGTACTACTAGTTAGAACGGTTGTACTACGGGAAAGTGGGGCCCGCGAAGTTCCCGTTCCCGTGGGAATATCGGAAAAAGAAATTTCCATGTTCATAACAAGGCTATCTACTACCTGCGTCCCAAATTTCATCCAAATCCGTTCAGTATTTTCGGAGCCTATTCAATGCAAACAAACAAACAATAAAATCTTTCCTCATTATAATATTAGTATAGTTTAAAAAATGTGGTTTGTTTACAAACTATTCAATAAACAACTTCACTAAAATCTTTTAGTAAAAAGAAACTACGTCTATTTAAGGTAAGTATGACGCCACTTGGAGCGAAGTTCGTTCACCAACCGTGGCTACAAGAAACCAATATTTTGTTTTGTCAGAGGCCAATGGCTCGCAGTAAACATTATACAGCTGAGAACTGACCTTGCAGAGATACTCTTCGGGCGGCAGCATGAGCCCCACGATCACGTCTTCGAAGTGGCCTCCTAGCTCCGACTTCAGGTCTTCAATAAGATCCTGTTTTACATTTTAATAATTAGACACACATTCTCACATTACAATCTTCTTCTGATCACAAAGAAAATAGCTAAAGATCTTGTGTAAGCAGGTTACCAGCGGCATAGGGTCTGTTCCAACCAAGAGGCGAGTGTCTCGAGCAGTTTTCTGACTTCATTGAGAATCGGACCGTATCACAATAACTTAAAGCAGGAAATTGTATGAATATCGACGCGTTGCGCGACAGTCAGAGTCACGATAGCGGTTTCGAGGCCACGCGAGTGAAATCGAGTAAAGCTAAGCTAAAGGTAGTAAAGTTTATTTTCAAGTGCCATATAAAAATTGCTCGAGCCTTTTGCCTCTCAGTTTCAACTAACCCATAAGCCGCTAAGTATGCTCTCAAAGTCAAGTGTATAGCCTTACGTGCTGTTGTCTGTAGAACCCAGTGATATACAATTTGATGAATAAATAAAATAATGCATAAATAAAAAAAGCAATTTCAAAACTTTTTTATTTACATCTATGTCCTGGGATCGGCACCACAGAGGCGGCCGGCGGCGGCAATGTTGGTGAATCCACTCGACCATAGTGGTCATCAATTCATCATATATAAATAATAATAAAATAAAAGCACTTTCACAACTAATCACTGATTGAATAATATATTTATAATTTTAATCTGAAACTAGGCAAAGCAACTAAAATGTATACTTAGATATAATTTTTTGTAACATGACATGATGACGAATTATTTCCCACCAAACCAGAAACTGTTTCTGTTTGTATCATTATAACAGCTCTTGCTATATCATTACATAACTTGAGCGTATTCTGAGTAAGGTAAACAAACGCTGTGAGTCAGAGTCGCGACCTTGGTAGTAAATTGCCATGCCGACGCCGCGCCGTAGTACTCCATGGGGCCTCCCTAGATGATACACAACTACATTTCATAGCCATGACCATTGCCTTAAATATTAATCATCGGCCATGACTCAACTCAAAATAGTTACTTAATTAATCTTTTAATAATATGTTTAGTTATAGATATGAATAAGAGGTGCTGTGAATATATTTAATTTAAATATAATTTTAAGTTCTACAAAATGTTTATAAAACACAATCATATATCAAGTTAGTAATTTTTTTTAAAATAAAATGTATCAGTATCAAAGTTCAAGCAAAGAAATTAAAATAGACAGCATCCCCAACATCTACTTCAAATTTTTTGTTAATATGACCAAAATAAAGATGGTTGCTAGGCAACAAAACCAGTATACTATGCAACTATCTCAGATAGCCCTATCCATATCTAGATAGGTTATTAATTTCGGGCTTTAATGACTTGCTATTCTTATTAATTTTTCAAAATGTTTTAGTTAACCATATTACTTGTTTCAAATAATGGGAAATTGATACTTGTTTTACTCACCCTGCCATACTCGTGTGTAAAAGCTTGAGAGATGGCCTGACGCTGGGCATTGGAGCGGGTGGTCAGGATGTCAATGATGGCCTGTTCGTCGGTGCCAAAGCCTTTCATTGCTCCTCGCAAAGCCGCTGCATCTTCAGCTGCATTGAAGTTCACCACTCCCGTGACAGTTGGTTCACGCTGTATGGGAGATGTTTATAATTTAATGATTAATAAGTAATATTTAAAAGCAGTATAAGAGTTTAATTAAACGGGGTTTTGATCCAGTATCTTTTTAAAATAGTGGTATAATTATATTTTTTTGGTCACTAACTAGATTGATGGTTAAAAATTACATGTTTACAATACTTTTAAATTAAATTACAAGTCATCACAAAAATTAAACCCAGTTTGTGCAGTGTTCATATTAGAGATTAGTAAAGAGTTGGATGATGTCTGGATTATTTAAAACCTATTATTAACTTATCAGTTGTGTGCTCATCAAATAAGGAAGTAATAGTAATTACTCCCGGTTACACCCTCAATTAGCACGCAAAGTGACGTCATCAGGATCCACCCAGTCAGTCTGGAAGCCGACTACAACTGCTCCTAAAGATAGTACCTACTTATGTAATAATTTTAGTAACAAACTTACATGGTGCGACATTTTCGACGTCCAAAGGTATTTAAGTCAAGAGAAGTAGGACAAGAAACTTGTTATTTTCTTGCACTTGTTCCAACCAACTTTCTTAATATTTATGATAACAGCTTTTATTCTGTAACAATCAACAATAATTCACACACGCACACTTGTAACACTAACACAGGACACAAGTAGGTACCTATATATAAATAATGTCAAAATTGTTTCGCATAATTAATAAAGTGTAAAAAAACCGTAGCAACGTACCCACAAACCGGCGGTCAAAAAATAACTAAATAAAAAAAACTTTTGTTGACATTGACAGTGACAGATTGGCGATAGGGAGAGTGGAAACTGCTAAATATTTTTTACCCTAGAAAATTAAAGAAAAGGGACGGGTCACCTACAAAAAATAGTCTCCAACAAATAGCAGAAGTAAAATCTCCTGCTATTTGTTTTTCGGACGATATAGTAAAAATAATTTAAGTTAATAAAATAATTCGTTACCATTATATTAGTTTCATATTTATCCTTATTTCCACAACGATGTTTTTTTTAAGCTGGTAAGCCTCATTCGTTACAATACAATAAAATAAAAATCAGCCAAGTGCAAGTCGAAGTAGCTTGCTACATATTAGTAATCTGTGAGTCGAAGTCGAACTCGCACATGAAGGGTTTCGTCTCTCACCCAAGGTTGCCTGGAAGAGATTGCTATGTAGCAATAAGACCGCCTATTGTGTGTTATCTCTGTATCTGTTTGTTTTTGTATCGTGTGCAATAAAATTTCTATTATTATAATACACCTACCTACCCAAAATGCCACTATTATTTTTCGCCTGCAAAAATAACATTGTTTTTCATAGTGTCTGTATGAATGACAAAGTTATATTTGCGGTTTTGGCAAATGTGCTATAGCTCTGAAACTGCATAATATATTTTGCTTATAATACAATAAAATAAAAATCAGCCAAGTGCAAGTCGAAGTCGAACTCGCACATGAAGGGTTTCGTCTCTCACCCAAGGTTGCCTGGAAGAGATTGCTATGTAGCAATAAGACCGCCTATTGTGTGTTATCTCTGTATCTGTTTGTTTTTGTATCGTGTGCAATAAAATTTCTATTATTATATATAATACACCTACCTACCCAAAATGCCACTATTATTTTTCGCCTGCAAAAATAACATTGTTTTTCATAGTGTCTGTATGAATGACAAAGTTATATTTGCGGTTTTGGCAAATGTGCTATAGCTCTGAAACTGCATAATATATTTTGTTCAAACTAATTTTCGTTGAAAGTTTTTATAAAGGTCTACAGCATATTTTTTTTTAGATTTTTCACTTTCTTATTTTAAAAGTTAGAGGGGGGGACACACACATTTTTTCACTTTGAAAGTGTATATCATTGAAACGGTTGGCTTTGACAAAAAATTGTTTTAGGTACCTCATTGTAATTTTTAAAGACCTATTTATAGATACCCCACACGTATAGGTTTGATGAAAAAAATATTTTTCAGTAACAGTTCCATGTATGGGGAGCCCCCCCTTAATTCATATATTTTTTTTATTTTCGTGTAAAAACCGTAAAGCGGTTTACAGAATACATCTACCTACCAAGTTACAACTGCGTAATCCTCATAGTTTTGGAATAAAGTGGCTGTGACATACATCGATTTGGGCGAATCTATAAGTTTCGTTTTTTGCCTTTAGGCTACGAAACCCTAAAAAGGGGATTATTAAAATTAATATGTACCAATTACCATCCAATTTGTTTTTTTATCTAAGTAGGTTTATCTAGGTTTGTTTTTGTTAAATTATAACATTATATTTTCAATGAAAATGAAACGTACAGGCAAAGGACTTTTAAATTCAAATAAAAGATTTGAGAAAGAGTTACTTACTCCATGGATTCGTCGTGCGTAACGCTGTCTTTTGCGCTCTCGACCTGCGATTGTAGCAGTTAAGCAAGTTTGGCAATGGTCAGTCACAGGATGGGTGATCAAAAGTTTATCATCTAGAGCACCTCCGTGCTTCGTTAGGCACGTTGTGCAGATGGTCTAAGCCTTATATGCAGTCGTTACGTTAAGCAATCATCCAGTAATCCGCACTGGACCCGCGTGGTGTGTGTAGGTCATGGCCCATTCTCCTTAACCATCCATAAGGAAGCCCAGTGCCCCAGCAATAGGGCGTTAAAATGGCTGATGATTACTATGACGTGCTATGAATACTTATTGAGAATTAGCATTACAAACGAAGGTGTGAAATGTACGCTTAGTTTTTCTGTGGTTCAGTACCAAACAAATTATATCATTCATCCATCATCAGCCTGTAGACGTCTACTGCTGGACATAGGCCTCTCTTAGCTCACGTCTATTGTGGCGTTCATAAGAGGCCATTAGCCTACTGCTACCACGCTGGCCAGACGGGTTGGTAGAGAGTTTGTTTCAAGTTTTCCTTCTCTCGCACAGGTTTCAAATCACACTCACAGTTCCAGTCAGTAGTCAGTACCGCTTCAGCCGAGAGAATCTTCACAGAGTTAAAACTGATTAAGATCCACTTGAGAAGCACAATGAGCCAAGAAAGACTATCTGCGTTATCTGTTCTATTAGCGGCTAGTCTTAGCTATAGCATATACCTAATCCTGAAAAAAATCTGTGAGGTGAAAAAATATATTTGTGTAATTTTGCCATCATTTGATTAACAATAAAACTTCTTTACATATAAAGTATATTAGTTTGGCTCATGTACTTTAACGTATTCTTTTTAACTGGGAAATAAAAGGGGCCTCGCCAACCTGATGTCGCCGACGTCCACGTGGTCTAGCGCCGCCACTGACCCCAGGCATGTAAGGGAGTGGTGACACTTGTATTCTTAGGCCGCCACCACACAACACAACAAATTATTTTTAATGTTTTTGATAGCTCATTCAAATTTTTTTTACTGACACTTATATTTCAGTGAATTAATATAGCAGATAGAAACAAAATAAACTTAGAAATGGGTACAAAATGAAACAGTTTTTGTAATAATTCCTATATTTTATTAACAATTCACACTTTCACTTTGACATACAAGTTGTCATTACTTCTGTAACTTAAATATACAGTAGTACAGTCACGAACCGGGATTGTTGAGCCACTAGCTGTATCATCTTAAAACTTGGTTGTGTTACACGAATGCCTTCACTTTTCGTTGAAATGTCACTATACTAGTAACTCGATTTGTATAACACGACCAAATACGAACAATGGCAAGTGGCTCAACATCTCATCCTGGTTTTTGACTGCACCTACGAGTATACGAATAAACCACTCCCTGATATGAAACAAATAAAATATTACATGGTAGGTACACTTAATTTTACTTCACACACTTATTATCACTTGTTTTTTTTTTATTAAAATAAAAATAAAATAATTATTATTATTTAAGTGTTATTTAAACGGTTAGCAAAATATTCGTATTTCTGTAAGCAAAAATAAAATGTAATCGGTTAGCTAAAATAGCTAGTTGGGCAGCAACTGAATCGATTGCAAACCGTGCCAGGAAACTCACTGAAAACTCGGCATTGGCCACGGTGGAACTTCAGAGCCTCAGTCACCGTCGCAAAGTTGCATGTCTATCGGTCTTTTATATACACTTTGGAGAGTGTGCAAGAGAACTGCACGACCTTGTTCCTCCAGCCCTTCACCATCGGGTTAGCTTAGCATCCGTACGTCGTTGACATTCCAACGGTCCGTACCAAGCGCTTTGCTGATATATTTCTTATGCGAACTGCTAAAGAATGGAATGCGCTGCCTGCTCAAGTGTTCCCAGATTCCTACAAAATTGGCCTCTTCAAGGCGAGAGTGAATAGGCATTTCCTGGGCAAGCATGCAACACCTTAGACCTTATCCTGATTATTTAGCACGATGGTGGTCAAATGCCTGCCCAGTCAAATTTTGGTAAGCACTCAGAGTAAGCAAAAAATTCAATTTTGTGCCGCTAATATAAGTCTAGCTTATATGATCTATACTTGACTTAGACCCTTACAAAGATGATTAATTTAACTAATTAACCACCAAGGCTTCTACTCAAATTTTTCATCTTGTTATGTCTTGCTAGTTGCATAACATAATATGTATATGGTCCCATACAACTATTATAATTAATGTATTTATAGTTAAAAAAAAAGGTAGATCGCGTAGTTGTAGTCTATTTTTATATAGATAGTATGGATATAGGTGACATTATTTAAATGAAATAATAAAATTAATTGGTATGCAATTTAAAAATTTGGTTAGCAAAAAATACAGCCTTTATATCATTTGGCCAGCATACAAAGATTTTGTTAGCAATAATGAAATGCATTTCTTGTTCTGTAAGCAATCATGATAATGGTCGGCAATTTAAACATAAGCAGGCAGCATGTCTTATTATGTATCTGCGAACTAAACAGTTCTTCTATTCTCAGATGGTGGAATTGACTTGTGCCCGAGTTAATTTTTTCCAATATTTTTCTATTTCAAATTTATCATAAGTCAAATTTTCATATATCATATCACAAGTATAAAAAAAGCATTGAAAAATGCAAAAATTCAAATATCACCAACACTGCTGATTTTGTACTAATACCACAACCCAACTATTAATATTGCTAATGAAAATTAAAATATGCACACCAATCAAATATAAACTGCTTATAATATGTTTTCTTTGCTGCCCAATTGTAAAATCTGCTGCCCAAATAATTATTTCGCGGCGTAACTGTTTAGTTCGCAGATACATAATAAGACATGCTGCCTGCTTATGTTTAAATTGCCGACCATTATCATGATTGCTTACAGAACAAGAAATGCATTTCATTATTGCTAACAAAATCTTTGTATGCTGGCCAAATGATATAAAGGCTGTATTTTTTGCTAACCAAATTTTTAAATTGCATACCAATTAATTTTATTATTTTATTTAAATAATGTCACCTATATCCATACTATCTATATAAAAATAGACTACAACTACGCGATCTACCTTTTTTTTTTAACTATAAATACATTAATTATAATAGTTGTATGGGACCATATACATATTATGTTATGCAACTAGCAAGACATAACAAGATGAAAAATTTGAGTAGAAGCCTCGGTTGTGGCCACTTTAAACCTTAGGGTTGGACCACAGATGGACAGATGTGGTCCAAACCTTATTTGCTTACTCTTTTGGTGCATCAACTCAAGTGAGTCTTTTTGGCCTCCAATTCAAGAGATCGCCATTTGATTCTGTCCCGTCTTGAGAGTGAATTAAATAATAAAATTGAACCTTAAGTCTATGTCAATAAGGATTGAATGAAAATATACACAAGATGCCTTAATCGGGTCGCTTTACATTATCATCTTCCACTACATTTATGGCAGATGGAACAACTTTGATTTACCTATTATTCTTATTAAGTAAAATGAGAATTAAATGGTGAAATTGGTTAAAATCAGTTTTCACTATAAGTAATTGTAAAAAGAACTAGTCGAAGTTAATATGACTTTTACTGATGCCCACATTTAAAACATGCTTATTTGCATCTGACTAATTTTGCTAAAATATTTTTTTTTTAAATAACCCAACTTTGAGGGTTAATATAACGATTTAATGGTACAGTCGGGCAACTTCCCGGTTGACCAGTACATTTTTCAATACATAGAAAACGTTTATATCGCAAATAATAGAACATTAAGTATTTAATTTGAATAATAAATTAATTCCTTAACCTTAGTATTTTCCGAGAAAACATTTCCTAAAAAAACTCTACTGGTGAACCGGGAAGTTTCCCGATTGTACATAACGAAGGTAGGTGAATTTTACGAGTTTCGACCCTACTGCGTGGCTTTAAGAGCTTTGACAGGAGTCTTCTTGAGAAAAAACGACTATAACGTTTAAACTAGCAATTTACTGCGCTCGACAACCATCAGAAAATAGGGCAAAATATTTTTGATTATTTTGTAATTTGTAAACTTGGCACAAAAATACACAACTTGGATGGAACGTAAAACTTTGGATGCATTTTATGAGTAAGTATTATGTAAGAAATTGAGCCTTATTCAAACGTGTAGCTATCGAAGAAGCGATCCGAGGACATAGGTAATTAACTAACATTGAAATTATGTAAAAAAAAAATAACTACGTATTCTTCAATGATAATAGATCCGGCTCGAAGGACCAGAACAACTAGATGTATGGGATGGATGACCACGCACTAAACAGCTAGGCGATTGCGTAAAGTCAATCGTATTCATTTGACAGTTCATATTGTATCATACTATATGTCATCCCATACAAATCGCAGCCGATTGAATACGATATGAACTGTCAAATAAATACGATTACCTTACGCAATCGCACCCCAGGTCAGTGATAAAATGTTGATTGAATAAAAATAACTGCTATTGCGTAACTATTGTAACGCTGCTGTTTCGCCTTTAATTTGCTCAAGATCAGAACGAGTTGACATTAACTATCTACGTTATCGACCACTATTGGATGCCCTGCTCATTTCGGTAAAGCAGCCGATGGATATGAAAACAAATATAGTTTGAAAATCGTACTAAGGATACATACAGTATGTAAACCGCGACTGTAGTTCAAGATGAAAAATACTAGTAAATACATAAATGGGTTTACTCAGACTCTCAACCGTTTGAAATAAAGTTCAAATTCCTACAAAATACTTTGCTAGTCATTCGTCGGCAGGTCGTTGGTCACAGAGGGGTTGTTCCCGCGGTCACTCCCAGACCACGACGCGGTAGTCGCGCTCCACGCTGTCCACGTAGAACCCGTTCAGGTACTGGCTCGGCAAGATCTCCGATAGCTGAAAACCACGCCGTTTTGACGTTAAGTTATAGTATTCGTTTCACTCGTATAACTTTGGCTTTAGTTATCTTGCTTAGAGCCAATTTTACTGTGTTTAATAACGACTAACTCTAACCGCGTTTCGAAAACATCGTTACACCACTTTCTTTCTAAACTTAACAAAAAAAAACGACAAACGCAAAGACATGAAATGTTATGAGATCATAATCATGTGTAGCATTCATTATATAGTGATAAATAACTAAATGGTAAAATTGGCTCTTACAAATATTTTCCATTTTACCTAAACATCGTTTTGAATTCAAGTCCAGTGCCACTTACTAAAAATGGAATGTGTAGGTATTTCTTTTTGTATAAAACTTCATAAAAAATCAAAGTCAAATTGAATGACGGGGAACGCTGAATGGTCTTTTCGCTTGCTTTGTTCTCAACGAGACCTACACCCATATTCTAAGTCGTTCCTCCAAAACTTACTCGTCCTCGTCTTAACGAAACCTCACTGAAAACCTCTTCGAAATACTCCACGAAATCGGTATTCTAAGTTGTAACTCTGTAATTATTACACTCAAGTGAGAAATAATTTGTGTGGAGGAGATTTTTTGCAACTATGAATACCAAATTTGTCGAATGAGTTTGAGTGGAGTGTAAAATTTTTTGGAGGAACGACTTAGAATATGGGGGCTAGACTCGTAATCGAAACAGGAGGAATCTTGCGTATCCGTATGCGAATGTAATTCAAATGATTCAAAAATACGACACGGGTCTATTTACTTTTAGAGCACATGTGCTCAAAAATAATTCGTAGTCTGTGTCTTCAACATTCGAAAATAAACTCTATTATTATGGAGATAATTTTAGTACCAGTCAAAAAGTTATGATGATGAAAATTCCGCGCGCCATCTTTCGTTAGACGGACTCTATGTCCTTCCGATACGAAAGGTGACCAGCCATGTTCCAATAGGTGAATGAGACGAGCATATAACGGCGTCTCACTCACTCATTGTAATAAGAGGTCGAATATGGCGGTACTGTACTTTGTGCTATTGTTAGCTATATTTATATGTGCTGAATTTGAGGTTTTAAAAGGTGCTTATTATTTTCAATATTAGGTGCGGTAAACGATGTAGTCCACCGATAGAGGAAAGTTGTAAATAAAAAGATTTATGTTGAAACGTATCACAGATTTTTAATTACATTCGATAATAACATTTCCATTCAGTCAATTCCATCGTCTTTGTTTTACAAACTTACATTACTTTTTATTATTACTAATTGCTTATTCCATTATCCTTATATACTATATGCTATTAGTTTAAAAAATGCATTATTCACAACTCGGGTCTGTATCATAAGAAATTGAATGGAAATAATGACACAAAGTAACGTTATCATATTGTACAACATTATTAATTTATCCCATGAATTAATTGATGACAAAATTAAGTATTTTTTAACATTAATCAGAAAACACAAGGAAATATCTCAGAAGTTTAGTATAAAAAGCGTTGATACCATATTGAACAAGGTCAATAGTTGGTTTGTTAAAGTAGAAATATGTCTTACAATTTGAAATATGATATTTACAGCTAAATACGAATTAGATTAGGCCTAGATTGAATAAATTTTATTGAATTTTGAATATAAAGCCGAGCTAAAGTGACGAGAACACGATAAAATAAATAACGCAGCAGACAATGACGCTTGTGTGCGCGTTTCTGTTGCTGTATTTCTTTTCACGTTGATTCTTGGCGCATATTTAAAAAAAATCGAGATATTGTTACTTTAATAAATCAAATTTAATTAATAATAATAATATTTATATTAAATCATAGAAAAACTGATACTCAACGTAAAAAGAAAACCAATCTACTAAGCAAAGTCGATGCAAAGCATTTTTACGCAGTCAATTCATAATTTCATGGTTCGTTTTTAAGTATAACTATTACCAATTATATTACAGACATGCTTGGTGGGTTCGGCAGGTGTCGTCACAATATGGCTGGCAAATAATAAGTCATGTTGTGTCATGTGTCAATAAATAATATAATTGAGTAAAATGAACTTGTATACTTGATTAATGCACTGTTAACTATTTAAGACGACAACTGTTTTGCATCAACCGCTTAATATAACAAATAAATACTCTACAAACAAATCTTGCACAACACAAAATTCCATTAAATAATAAATAATAACATTTAAGAATAATATATTTTAATTGTCTATAGGAAATTAGTCGAGGTATCAACTAACTAAATCAAGTTAGAAAGTCGACGAGTTACTAATAATAATAGCTCAGTACGAGTGTCTATTTATACGCCCCGCCCACTATCTGATGTCACGATAATGGAGAAATGACAAGATTTTTTATATTGAAATTGATGGTAAGTGGATTGTATCTCAGAATAACGCATAATGAAAGTGCCTTTAGAAATCTAAAGTTATATGCAATTAAATGTATACAGGAAAATCTTTAGATATCAGTGGGTTTTTTTTTTATGAACGACGAGGAGTCTCTTCGCCTTCATCATACCTGATGTTAAGTATTGATAAGGCTGAAGATGGAAGCGAGCCACTCCCGGAATCCTCAATCACTGAGGACTGGCTATCTTATCTCCAACTGCCGGAACACAACAATGCTGTAAACATTGTTGTTATGGCGTGAGACTTAGAGAAGATGGTGGTAGCTAGCCAGGCGGACTTACAACAAGTCCTACCACCAACCAAACGTACCACTAGACCACAGAGGCGGTTTCAAATAAAACAAGTGTTTACAACTCTCATCGCCGTACTATCTCGATTTTTGTCTAAGTCATCGTAACCATCGACTGATTTCCTAGTTATCTGGCGTGCCTTGACGTTAGTCTATTGTTTTGTTATGTACCTACAGTTGCGAAAGTTTCCGGCAACCATTTTGTTATTCGCGTGCGCTCGATTCGGGCAGTCGTAAAGGCTACACGTTCAAGGGATTTTGCGCGGTAAGTTTACTATCGGGAATTTACGCGATTGTACAATCAGGGAACTTCCTATAATCGGGAAATCCAGTAGACCTTTTTAAGGGAGCGTCGAAAAGTAAGAGTTATAGAAAAAGTTTATATCTCAAATAATAGAACATTTATAATCAAGTACATATATCATTTGAACAATAAATAACTGCTTTAATTTTATTACTTTCTGAAAACATGTTCCCCGAACCAAATTCTACTGGCCGACCGGTACCCCGACCGCCTAACGGTAAAGCTTGTGCTATCGCTATATCTATCAAACTTCTCATAAAACCCTTCGACGATAGGGTTTTTGTCCAATTCCTACATATTTCTATTCATCTATTGGATTCACTATAGCATTTTTAGTGTGAAAGTGATAGCGCCAGCGAGAGCCCTTGTAGGACGATCGATAAAAATCGATAGCTATAGCGATAGCATAAGCTATAACGTTAGGCGGTCGGGGTGTGGGAAGTTCCCCGATTGTACGATACGACATAGGGCCCGTATTCACTATGACCACTTACTTATTCCTTGCTCAAACCACGCCAATGTCGTATTTGGTTTAGACATTTTAAAAATTAGTTTTCTCTATGACACTTCCAAATTTTAAAGTTATTTTACTTGTTTAATAACTATACAATTTGTGACTTTCATGTACTTGTACAATAACTCTATAATTTGTGAGTATCATGGAGAACACGAAATTTGAAAATGACAAAACCAAGGACGACATTGGAGCAAGGAATCGCTAAGTGGTCATAGTGAATAAGGGCCCAGGAGCTCTATTTTTGATTCACTCGTCTCGAGGATTCTACTGATTTTCGTGCGACGTTTGAGTTTCCGTATTCCGTAAAAGCAACCTTGCCCGTATATGCATAGCTTCGCTTTTCGCCTGTAGTACCGCCTCCCAACGCGAGCGCGTGAGGGGCAAAGCGAAAAGCGTGCTATGTCCACGCATGCAAGGTCGCTAATCGCCTGATCGCCTCCTCGTTCGCCTCGCCACTAGCGCGACGAGTGATTCAAAAATAGAGGCTCAGGTGGGTAGTGTAACGAACGATATGTATGAATGCTAGGGCGGCGGGGCGGCGGCGGCGAGGGGCGCGGGCGGCGGCGGCGCTTGGCGCCCAAGCGACCCTGCACACACACACGCGCCCTCTAACATAAACCCACAGTTTAAACAGTCATTGTACTGCCTACAAAGAGCTTAAACGACGCACTTACACAGATACTCGATGCTACACGCGTGCTCGCATCTGTTTTAGGCTCGGACTACAATGAAAACCAATGAGATCGAGGGGCCGACCGTGGAGCGATAGCGAGCAAGGCGTTTTGTCTGAGCGCGTCATATAGGCCATGAGCAACGTCTGTTTATGTTGAGAGTGTGCATAAACTATATCCAACCATGCTACCGATGTTGATGATGAATAAAGTTACCGGATAGAATAAACGCGCAGATCAGCCTAATTAAGCCAGTTAACCAACAGATTAACCGACTGATTAACGCCAAACGTCACATAAACGTCATTGCATTTCGTTTGCTGGATCTCATTGAAGAAGCAATGAAGCTGTAGAAACAACCTTCTGAGACAAAAACTAGACATTGCCGAAATCCAAAAGGGCACCGCCCGCCATTACATAAAAAGAAGAAGATGTTTTAACTGACGATTTTTTAACTCCACGGTTGTCTAATTGTTGGTGAACACGGCTTTAAAAGGTAAGAAGTTCTAAACGAGCAGACAACTGCATTTAGAAAACACTGAAAAGCAGGCCGCTGCACGATTTGACAGACGTTTTCCGGCTTTGGAATTGAAATCGGAAAGCTATTTTCTGTGCAGTATTCAATTAGAATTATTTTACTATAACATATAGTAGATCACTGCTGTTGGGATTCAAATAAACAAAACTAGTGAAAATGTGAAAATTTTGCTAAACACTAAATTTTATTCTTTATAAGACGATGTGCAGTTGGATATAGTTAAAGTACATATACACAAAATATTAAATGAAAATGGTGCCAAGCAGAACCAGCAAAGAAATACAGACATTAATATATACAAAGTGGGCATGCATAATAATTGTATAAGTAATATGCTTCTGAGAAAACATTTAATAGAACTAATTGACTAACACCACGTTTGGAAGACCCGTTAACTAATAATAAAACACCCGTTTTAAAATAAATTATTTAAAAATAGCAAAAAAAAAAACTTAGAATCGATAGGTATAAGAGATTAACTAAATAAAAATTTAAATAATATACCTTATCGTCTAATAACGATGACCATAAATAATACTAATTATGCTTTTTAACCAATAATTAGCATTATTTTTTTATGACGTTACCAGTGGCACTAGAATCCACATAATATCTAATTAAGTAATTAGTTACTAAAATAATCATTATTAGTTACTAAAATAATAATTATTAGCTACTAAAATAATAGTTATTAGCTACTAAAATAATAATTATTAGCTACTACTTTAGTGACATGAAATTATTATCGATGGGTCCTATTTGTCCGATTGCAAATTACATTACAATGTATAATGTTAGTTACGGAACCTAATAACTAGATTTGCAACCAATATTCATCCACTATTCGGCCATTTTTTTAATATTCGGCCGAATACCGAATATTTACATACTATTCGGCCGAATATCGAATAGTTAAATATATAATTTTGGAAATTGGTATATTTCATAAAAATATTGATTTATTATAACCATTTACCACAGACAGAGCGGTCTCCGGTGACCGTGCTAGACTTTACGCGCCTCGCGACCTTAAAACTCTATTTTATGAGGCTTAGAGTCGATTTTAATTAGACTAAAAAAACGTTGGAATATTTTTTTTATTGAACAAAGTTGATTATTTTAATTTTAGGTATGTCATGTTACAGTTACATCTTGCTGATGTGTTCCCAGCTTTAAAAACACATGATAGAAATGTGTTTTAAACTAACTATAAACAATTATATTATATACGGGACGGAGGCAGAAAATAAATATATTATCTACATACATACACTCAGGTCATATATCCCTTGAGGGGTTGGCACGCCATCAAATGTGCAGCTTCACAGTAAAATTAATAAACATCACGTTTCTCAACGACGCCATAATGATATTATCTACAGTACGACACAAAAGAGTAAAAAACGGATTTTCGAGGAACTAATAACCAACTTCAATGTAAGGCAATACAACGACTGTCAAGATGGTAGTTCTGCTGACAAACCTTTAGCGTCTTTATAATAAATAGTTATTTTCGTATTTAGATGTGGAAATAGTGAAATATTGGCTAGATGATTGCTAGTTATTGACTAGTGGCGCCACCAAATAATTATTATTTGCTACTCTTTTGTGTCGCACTGTACTCCAAAAATTACCCACGTTCTTCAAAAGCCATTCGGATCAAACACACTTGCCCAATCGGATTTATCTGCCAAGCCTTTTAGTCTTTATCTGTTAGGATATACGAAAGGAAACTAAAACGCTTTTCATATAAATTAGACTCGGGTGGCTAATCGGACCATTTGCCATACTCAGAGAGGTCATTTGATGACAAAGTACTATACATAAGACAAAGATATCAAGAGATTTAATTGCCTTTACAAGTGAAACGTCGTCTTTGAGTATGGAAGTTGGCGTTAAGGGCCCGCTATAGGCCAACGAAAATCAGATTGCTTTACATGATCGTCTGTAATATCAATATTAATGAAAAACTGAATTTCAAATTAAGTTGACTAACACTAGTGACTATATTACTCAAAAACACGATTGCATAAAATTTTCTCGATAGAAAAATATTGCGAAGTTGCCTCCAAATCACTATAATTAACACGATAAACTGCTAGTATTCAAGTAATACATTAAAATAAAGCTTGGAACTTTTTAGTATAATTACACTATAGATAAGGCAGGGCTTATGTAATTTTTTTTTGTAAATAACCTTTAAATATCCTTTAAAAACAATGCTGCCTTATTTCTTATATCAATAAGGCTATAAGAAATAAGGCTTTTCTTTTAAGGATTTCTAATAGAAATAAGGCAGCATTTACTTTGCAGTTCGCCGTTGCAGTTATTACTTTTGCTGTTGGCCTAGAGCGCGCCCTTAAGTCAGGGAACTTCCCGGTTGACCCGTAGAGTTTTTTTAGGGAGCTTTATTTGAATAAGTAATAGATATACAGAAGACATTTATACTACAAATAATAGAACATTAACCCTACAGTGGTCGCGTGGATTACATAATATGTCATCCACACCAACTAAATTGGCTAATTCTCAAAAACTACAAATGTAAATTACGAGCGCTTCGAGATACTCTAAATTGAATAGTTTAAGAATGAGCTCCAATAATGCAAAACGAGATTGAATTAACGTCAAAGTCAGTAATTATGGCATAAAATAGATAAATAAACTAAGAAATATTACTTGAAATTAGTAAATAAAGTAATTTTGTACTCTAGAAATCGATTGTAGCGCTAATCAAAATTGAATCAACGTCTATAATCATAAATAATTAATGACATTCAATCTCGATCTCAACGCGATCCCGTCAAGAGTAACCCCCCTGGTCAACCGGGAAGTTCCTCAATTGTACCGTATATTAAAGTTATTGCTAGCCCGGGTAAAACGCGCAGTGTATAGCACTTACCACGCTGGGCGCTAGAACCGGCTGTTCCACCTCCATGCTCTCCTCTCCATCTTCTAGCACACAACCTGGAAGTACAATGTCAAGTTTGAGAAAAATATGTTTGCATAAAAATAAAAAGGTTTTAAATGTGGTGACTGACCGGGAACCAGGGCTTGAAACCGATTCGAAAAGAGCGGTTATTTGAGGGCCGACGTATTCGGAATGAGAGCACTTCAAAAACCGGTTTAATCCAAAGCTACGAAATGTACCTACAGGCGACGCGATCAGGCTAATAGAGACCTTCCGTAGACTATTAAGTTATTCGGTAGTCGATTTATCACACGCGCGCTCGCGTTGGAAGAGGGGTATTTCAGGCAAATTGCGAGTTTATGTCTACGAATGGAAGGTCACTAATGGCTTTGACACTGACGCGATCACGTTATCCTATTGTAAGTAACTATTTACTTATCTGTGCCGTTGTGTTTAAGTACTTATAAAGAGCAAAAAGCTCTATAGACCGTTTCATTGATTCAAAACCCCTTTTAATTTTACTCTTTCATGAAACCGTTATTTTTAAGGTTTGGGTAGAGCAAAACCTTAATAAAACGGTTTTTTGTACTCGCTGCTGTACCGGTTTGAAATTTAACCGGATGAACAAGCCCTGCCGGGAACATTTCATTCGGAGAAAAATTTATAGCAGTACAGCGAGAGCTACCGCAGTGAGTAAAAACACACTCGCCGCGAGTAAAACATGCTCGCCGCGAGTAAAACACGCTCGCCTCGATAGTTACATTACGCTAATACGCTCCGGTCAGTCGCCACCTTAATATTTCATTTTATTTTAGATTTATTACATTGGGCGGGTAACCCTACAGATCACACAGACTATATTTAGTTTTAATCATTGATCATTATAAGAATGTGGAGTGGAATATTATTTCATGTGGAATATTGTTTCATATAAAATATACCGTTAATGTCGATATTAATTTATTATTAATTTTCATATATAATAACATTACGTTCTGCGACGAAAGGACAATGCCAGAAACCCGTGTGTTTTCAGAACCACGTAAAGACTGAGCGTATCTAAGTAGCAATATTAGGATTTTAGTACTCATAAGTAGCCTAGTAAAATATGTAATGGTGTGATGTTTTTTAAAGCTGGGAATAATAAGTTGATTATGACATGTAACCTCAAAATAGCCCATTGCTTTTGCCTAAAGTACCGCTCTCCCAACGCGAGCACGCGAGTGGCAAATCGACTAGCGAGCCTATGTCTACATACGGAAGATTGCTATTAGCCTGATCGCCTCGAATCGTAGGTACATTTCGCAGCATTGGATTAAAAGCGCTCTCATTTCGAATACGTCAGTAGCGGTTTTTTGTAAAAACCTTAGTTAACCGCTCATTTACTAACCGGTTCAAGCCCTGCGTCAGGTCATGGGTGGTTTGGAGGGATTTACGTACTCTTATAATTCTAATAATCGATTTGTAATAAATTGTAATTTATCGATTATACTTTGTATGGCAACACACACTGAATGACATGCGATTCATTATTTCTACTCGCTCTGTGATTATGTATGTGCCATACTGGGGCTCGATTCTCACGCCTTCGACATCTCGTATTCGACTTTTTTTGGAGTCAAAACTCTTTATTAAAAGCTCACTGAAAGCAATTTTCGACACTATAGGATTATCAAGGATAATTGAAACAGTAGTAGAGATTTTACTTACATTTTTTAAAAGAAATTAAGTATATAAAATAATCTAATTCGACATATTTCAGCGCGAGAATCGCACCCCAGCTGCCAAACGGCCAAATAACGAAAGCGTTTTGTTTCGACAAATATAATGTCAGGTTGGCGTTTTGTTTTACGCTAAGACGGATAAATCAAATCACTTTTAAATAATACTCCCTGCTCCCCGAACAACATTGAATATTGAGAAATATGTACTTTATTATGGCCTTCAAATCACATATAATCAGGTTTAGATACGGTCAGTATTTAGGAATATGAAAAGATGGTTCCCAGAGCGGCATTCTCCTTTTGTTGCACATTAGTATATTAATATCAGAAATTATATTTTCGAAGAGACGGACACGAGCGTGTGAAATAATATAAGTAGTTAATTAACTTTTATTTATAACTGAATCACAATGTAGAGCTAGAAAACGTTTTATAAAATGACTAGCGGCCGCTCGCGGTTTCAGCCGCGTGGTTCCCGTTCCCGTGGGAATATTGGGATAAAATGTATCCTATGTTAATGTAACCAGCTCGTGGCCGCGCTTGACAGACTGATCGTAATCGATCACGTTTGTTGAGCAACGTTCGGTCCGGTCAGGTGTCGGATGGGTGACCGTAAAGTGGCATTACAACTGAGCGCTTCCGTGCTTCGGAGGGCACGTTAAACCGTCGGTCCCGGCTGTTGTCATCTGATAACAGTCGTTAAGCCAAGGCAGAGGACTTTTAGGCGGCTTGATAAACTCTGACACCAGAGGTGGCCACTAATCCTCATACGATAAGAAGAAGAAGAAGAACCAGGCTATCTACTATCTGTGTACCAAATTTCATCCAAATCCGTTCAGTAGTTTCGGAGCCTATTCAATCCAATCAAACAAACAAATAATCAAATCTTTCCTCTTTATAGTATTAGTATAGATATAGATTAGGAGTTCAAGAAAACTAGACAAGGTTTAGTATTTTAGGTCAATACTATAATGATACCTATCTACAGTTTCAGAGCTTTACGTTTTGTCGCGACTAATATCTATTAAGGTTGCAATTCATTTTACGAGATTACACGAGTTAAAAAAGTATTTCAAATATATATTTAATTTACTAGAAAACCATAGTACTACTTACTACTGTAACAAATAGTAAGATTATGGAATTGAAGCGACCCACTGCAAAACACGACAAGCGGAGGCCAGCATTTTGGCCGCGTCTACCATGTGTCAATCGGTAGACATGTGAGCACTCACCCTCGTTGGGCAGCGTGAGCCAGAACTGCGAGCGCAGCTTGTACCACAGCCCGGGGGGCAGCCTGTGGCGGTGCGCGGCGGCGGCTAGCGACTTGGCGGCGTCGACGAGCAGCGAGGCGCGCCATGACGCGGCGTACGTGAGCCGCATTGACGATTGCGCCGCGGTCGAGCACACCATCGGGTACAGCACCTGATGCCGTCGCAGGTTGTAGAACGCCACGCCTGTTCAATGACAACAAGGATAAATTTTCATAAAATAGTATATCGAGGAGCTCCAAATGATTGAAATGTGTAGTGGGTTGGAATACTGTAGTGTAGTCTGGAATCTATTCTATGATAATACAAAAAAAGACTAGAAAGTATTCAAAAGAGATTCTTATGGCACCTGACATATTCTTGCAATCTGGGAAAGACACTTCTAAAATATAATGAAACACTTAATTATTTCAAAATTTTACCCCTTTCGGATCGAAGACGCTTGCTTAAATAAATAAAAAAAATAAAAAAAAATAGAAAAAATATTGCTTGATCTAATGTTTCTGTACAAGCTGGCGAATGGAAACCTTGAAGTTCCCGAACTTCTAGAAACTCTAACATTTTCGGCACCCTTTAAACTCCCGCGCGCTTCGAGGTACAGAATCCTAGTTATTTGTTCTAGTAGAACCAATGTCGGTCACCACGCACCTTTAAACCGTCTCGTTAGAGAATTCAATAGCTTGTCCAAGACCAAAGATTTGGATCTCTTCACGGTTGGCATTCGCAAGTCTAGAAAGTCACTTATTTAACCCCTATTAAATTTAATTCCCTTTTCAATGTAATAACAATAACAATAATTATTAATAATAATAATAATAAAAAATCTTTATTGCACACGATAAATACAAAACAAGTACAAAGAAAAAATAAATACACAAAAGAACGTAAAATAGGCGGCCTTATTGCTACATAGCAATCTCTTCCAGGCAACCTTGGGTGAAAGAAAACCGATAAATAAGGTAATAGGGGAATGGGTGCACGAAGAAGGAGAAGAAAATGTATATATTAACAAATAGATGGATACTGAAAGATAGAAAATATATGGTAATTTATAAGTTGGGAGAAAGAGAAAGAAATAATATTATTATATGTTACAGTAGTAATATGGTCACGTTAGGAAAAATATGCTATGTTATTTAACTATATAATTAATTTCCGTTGCTTCTTCATAACGAATGTGGTCTTTACCAATAATTATAATAACATTAAGCTTAAGACTTACTTGTAATAACAATATTGTGCTTGTTGATGTTAATTATGTTGGTGATCAATAAATAAATAAATGTGTATAGCGGCGCCTAAGCTTCAGCCATTTTAACGACTCTACTGCTAGACTAACACAAACCTTCTGTAAGGATGGAGTTTGAAGGAGAAATAATAAATAAAAAAATAAATAAAATAAAATCATTTTATTTCAGACTATGTCCATACAGTTGATCATAATATTCGTGATAATTAATAGTAATAAAACTAAATAGTAATAAAACTCAATGTAATAGTCGATAATAATGGGTCGTCCGGAATGCAGTCGAAACCAACGACTTATTAAGTCTTCCAATTCCGGAACACTCTTTTCATAATATATTTTTTTAAGAGAAATTAAAATTATTACGCATGCCCTCTAGCTTGTCTGAGCGTGAACCTTTTTGTCTGGCGATAACCTTCTACTAGATAGCAGCATAAAAACTTCCTGTGTGGTTACTACCCTGGCTTATCAGTTGATGACCTTTGAAAAGGAACTAAACAATATTGTAGCCCCTTTCATTGGACTAGATAAAAAAAAACAAGAGGAAAAGTCCCGAGATTTTGCCGTCTCTTCTTGTTAGGGGTCAACGTCTCCATAGGGGCCTTACTAACCCCGATAGCATAGCTTTGTGACGGGGCTCCTAGTCCGGCAGCACTAGAGTCGCCGGAACGTCGGAACCGCCGCACTCGTTTAATAAATAAAGAAACGAAAATAAAAGAATCGTTCCAGGAGACTTGACTTTTTATTTATGGAAATAAGGAACCCGTGTATCGGGTTCCTGAAGTATTTAGAGAAATATAAATTATTTACTAAACTTTAAAACAGTACCGTTTAGGTAGCTGGTTTCTGGAAGATTACGTCAAAATGAGCCGAAAAGGAAACGTGGAACGGAGAAAATTTGAATTTAGACAGAACAGATAAAAATACAATTTGATTACCATAGAGTGAGACTACGGAGTTTCTAACCATTATAGAGGTTTCATCCATCTATAAGGCTAGAACGAAATGGCATCGTTACAGCTTTTGTAACACTAAGGCTGAGTTGCACCAGTTAACTGTAACCGATTTATGACAGTCAAAACTGTCAAATCCAATACATTTTTCGACCCTTAAAGGTCATCATTGGTCAAAGTTCACTGGTGAAACAAATTTAATAAATAATTAATTTAGTGTAAAAAATTGGTATGAACTACATACTCAAGACAAAACAACAGCAAATTCCACTAGACGTTGTTTTGGGAGTTACTTATCTCATGTTTTATCAATTGCCTTTGCCCGAATTTAGTGAATAACATGGATACTACCTACGTGTTGTATGTTTACGGTATATCAGATATTTTTTAAGATAAGCAAAGGTCAAATAAGTGGATTTGAATCTCTGATGCTATTTTTAAATTATGATAGGTATTTTAGTCCAGTCCAGCCAGTCTAGTTCTACCTCACTCTTGACTTGTGACCATGTCTGAGGTAACAAATGTTGTTTGTTTTACGAATTTGATGGTTTTGTTTCAAAGAATAGCACAGATATTTTTACCCGTCGCCGCGCCAGTGTGCAACACGGCTTTCGACGACGTCACCTTACCGATTCTCTCGTGTGCTGGCCATCCTCACTCGCGGCCTAAGTTTGAGCGCGGAGTAAGAACCCTTTCAATTGGGCCTGCTCTGCTATAATAAGACTATCGGACAATCACCCTGGGGCTGCCCGTTGAGGTAGAAGGTCCAGCGTGCCACGCCACACATCGAAGCGCACACCGACTATTAGTGCCGCACCATACCCGTGTACGACAGCCCGTATGCCTCACTCATGTGCCTGCTATAAGAGTAACAGGCCCTCACCATGCGGCTGTCTGTTGAGGTAGATCACACCGTGCCGCACCGCGCCAGTGTACGACAGGCTCGTACGACCACACTCCCGATTGTGCCTGCTGTAAGAGTATCAGACACTCACCCTGCGGCTGCCTGTTGAGGTAGAACTCGAGCGTGCCGCGCCACATGTCGAGGCGCACGCCCACTATAGTGCCGCGGCAGAAGCCGGCCGAGCCCCGCGCTGCCGTCGCGCCGTGCCGCACCGCGCCCGTGTACGACAGCCCGTAAGATTCAGCGTCCTGGCCCAGCAGCGATGTAAACTTGAATTGGGAGTCTGCTATGTTCACTTTGTCTGTGCCCAGGCCTACCATCTGTAGGAAGAATACTCAGTTAAAAAATATCATCCATCCATCCATCATCAGCCTGTGAACGTCCAATGCTGGACATAAGCCTCTCCTAGCTCACGCCTTTGTGGCGTTTATAGGAGGCTATTAGCCTACTGCTACCACGCTGGCCAGACGGGTTGGTAGAGGGTTTGTTAGTTTTCCTTCTCTCGCACAGGTGTTCAAAGCGTCGAGCCTCTTAGTCGACTCTTACGACATCCCAGGCATGTAAGGGAGTGGTGACACTCGTATTCTTAGGCCGTCACCACATGGAAAAATATACCATAATCATAATAGTTAGAGGAATCTTTACCAAGGAAAGAATAGCCCAAACTATACTCACTAATTAACAGTAGCAGAGTCCATACATATACATACCGATTCCTATAGGCTTCCCTTTTGGAAATCCCACCCCACCAATCAACCATACAGAATTGTTGGGAGAAATCTTTGGTCTGGCTTACCTTGGCCACATTTCGACCCATCTAGTTGTACACTGCTAATTAGTCATCAATTTGTAGCAGAATAGAATAGAAGAATAGTTTTTTTTAATAAGCTTAAAAAGTGGTAAATATAAGAGATTCTGATACAGATATACAATAAAATAATTTATATGCATGACCAGTTTTTCATTACATGTACCCAATTAATGCATTAACAATGAAAGTGAAAATCACTGAATGGCATAAAATAATCTCTTGGGTTACAATAATTAACATAGTAATCATGCCCTTTAATTAATGTTTGTTTGGATAGTAGTAATGTGTAGTAAGATAAGCAGCAGTATTGTGACATTTGTAACCCAGAATCACTACTAGCATAATGCACATACTAAGTAAAGATTGTTAGATAAACTTAAATGAATCAACAAGTTTATCATGCAACAAAAGGAACCTATGTGTATGTCCTAAGATTACCACGGGAACATTCTAGTTGTTGATATGTCATATTTAAGCGTATATCTGTATAACCTTTATCCATGTGTCTCAATCTTGTTGGACATTTTACATCCAAGTTCGACATAACATCAGGAACAATGACATGGGGCATCTTGCCAAATGTAACAAAAATTCTAGTATTATCTACCAAACAAAAATAATAACCCTTCGGAATTGTGCACTTGGCATTGTTTCAATTTCCTTTCAATTCATTTCCTTTTCAATCAGCCTATGATTCTCTTTAATTCTGTTTCACTACTGGAAATCCGTTATTTAAATAGAAAAGCAACTTTAATACTTAAAGGAGATGAGTAAAACTAGATTAGGAGTAACCATTATCTTACTACTATTACCTATTAACTATTAACCACTGTCTCCACTGCTATGGTGCATTCTAATAGATGAATTAGTAACTAAGATCACTGCTATGAATATATATATCCAAGCGTATTCGGATGATGGTCTCCTACTTGTAAGAGGCAAAGTATTAAGCGTGGTCAGAGACATAATGAAAAGAGGAATAATGACAACATTGAGATGGTGTAGGGACAAAGGACTCAACCTGAACCCTTCAAAAACCAAACTGATGCTGTTCACCAACAGAAGAAAGCTTGACAGAATGATCCCAATAAACATTGAGAACGAAGAACTTGAAATAGTAAAAGAGTTCAAATACCTTGGGGTGACCTTAGACAGCGCCCTTAGCTATAGGAAACACATAATAGAAACCAGCAAAAAGGCGATGACAGCCCTTATGCAATGCAGAAGAGCCGTTGGCAGAAACTGGGGCATGAAACCCGAAGTGGTCCAATGGATATACAGGGCAATCATACTACCGAGAATTCTCCACGGAGCCCTAGTATGGTGGCATAAGGCACAATTAGAATACAACAGAAAAGAACTCACAAAGGTACAAAGATTAGTCAGTATCATGATATCAGGAGCCATGAGAACAACTCCGACGGCCGCCTTAGAAATGATACTGGGCTTCAATCCAATAGATCTTGAGATAAAAAAGAGAGCTACAGAGCAATGGTTCAAGCTTAAAAGTACTAATCTATGGAAAGGTAAACACAATGACAAAGGCCATGCTATCATAGGTAACATGTATGAAGAAAACTTTTCAATGATACTGGTCAACAATGACCTAATCAATAAGGAAAGGATGTTCGACAAAAAGTACAGGATCAGCATCAGATCTAGAGAAGACTGGGAAATAGAGCAAGGCAATCTGGATAGCACTGCAGTATGCTACACTGATGGGTCAAGAAAAGAATCAACTCAGCTATCGGGAGCTGGCATTTACATAGCTAAACCTGACACAAAAAGGGCAACTTTCAATCTGGGCAAGTACACCAGTGTATTCCAAGCGGAAGTATTTGCGATAATGCAGTGTGCGCACATGATTAAAAGTGATATAGGTACCCATAATGTAGGTAAAATAATAATATATAGCGACAGTCAAGCTGCCATCAAAGCTCTTGACAAAGTGGAGACTACCTCAGCCCTAGTGAAGGAATGCAAACAAAGCATTCAGGAACTCGCCAACTTGGCTGAAGTAGAAATTGCCTGGGTACCTGGACACGAAGGTAACAGTGGCAATGAGGAAGCTGATAACTTGGCTAGGAGGGGGGCTGATGAACCCTTTATTGGCCCTGAACCAAGACTACCAATATCACATAGAATCTCTAAGAACATCATTGAGATTAGAATAATCAAAGAAACTAACCAAAGATGGATGAAAAGAAAGGACTGCAGACAGTCAAAGATCTTCATCAAATCAGTTGATAAGAAGAAAACTAGAGAGCTGTTGAAACTAAGCAGAAGAAACATAAGGAACATAGTAGGAGTACTGACAGGACATTGTCCACTGAATAGGCACCTTTCAATAATCAAAAGGACAGAGGACCCCACCTGTCCACAATGTAATGAAAAGGAAGAAACAAGCTACCACTTCATGCCAGAATGCCCAATGTATGCATCATTGCGCTGGGAGCTCTTTGAAGCGGATAAGCTAGAAGAAGAGGATTTAAAGCAGTTGACGATAAGTGAACTCAACAGGTATTGTAAGCGCACAGGAAGGTTCGAGGGTCCGACGCTGGTGGGGTGAACGATAACCCACCCCCCCCTGTCCGTCAGGGGATTTCTTCACCGGGGAATTGGGTGAAATGGTTCCAACTAGGGAGACTGATCACCCGTCCGGCCTTGCTGGCGTCCCCTCTCCAAAAATAATAATAATAATAATAACCATTATCACAAAGTAAATGTTTGTTTAAAAAAACTAGGTCGTTAGATCAAAACATGTAACCAAAACCCAGACAATGAATAAATAACATAATCACCTTTTATAACATTTAAATTAGAGTAAAGATTAATAACCTGAAAGGCAATAAACCGTTATAATTTTATCTGTTGTATTCACTACTGGTTTGACACACAAATAATATAATTTGATAAAAAATCTTTAAAATTGTTATTTCATACTTTATACTCATGGCTTGATTACTGTGGTTGTGGTTCTCAGAATATCTATCATAAATCTAATATCTACTAGGAAAACAACTAGCATTCAAATGTTTTATTGTCTAGGCAAGTCATGATTGATAATTCAGTTTAAGCAACAGACCATGCAAAAAATAAGGAGTCTATTTAAAATTTAACATAAAAAATAAGGAGCTGGACTTTAAGTTTAAGTATAACTTACGATATCTGTCCCATATGTCTCTGTGAGCATCTTCACTTCCCAATAGTAGTGGTAGTTAGGGAGCAGTGGCGTGTCCCCCCGGACTGCTGCTGTGCCCGAACTGTAGAATGGATGAAAAGTCACTTGTTTCTGGTCTTCACTCACAACCACCCTACTAGTCCCATTCGTATCTGACTGTTCCCATTTCCATTCGCTACCTAGAATGCGATATGAATGCAGGTAAAAATAAAAAAAAATTTGGTCAGCAAGTAGCTTTCTAAACAGTTGGTAAGACTCTCTCAATCACCTTCCAATGCTATAGATAGGTTTATTTGAAGCTCATTTAGACAACCTGTTTGGCGCAGGGGTACTAAGCCCAACTTCTGCGCTATACGTCCTGGGTTAGATCCCCAGACAAGATAAATATTTGTGTGCTTGAACATGTCTATTTGTCTTGGTCTGGGTGTTTGATATGTTATGTATGTATTAAAAAAAGTATATAAGTATGTTTATCCGAATAATATCCATAACACAAGTTCTTCGTGAAACTTGACGAGTTGTGTGATTGTATGCAATTATTTGTTTACTTATTATTTAGGCCATCCTTTGAACCTCAAAAGAATCCATAATACTTACAATCTTTGTCCTCTCCACACGAGCACGAGTTCAGCTGTTTCCAAGACATTGGGGCTCGTTGACTCCAGCACTGGCAGTAGGGCTTAGCACGGCGGTCACTGTCATTGGTTGCCCTCGACCTTTGAGGACCCATTGAAGTTATAAACATCTTGAATATAAAAACGGAGTACTACAATTAATTAAAATCACTTTTTCTCGTCCGTAGCACTGTAGAAAACATTAACAAACAGCGAACACACGAAACACAACATAAAACGGCAAAGCCAAACTATAAACTGATGTTGGCAGCAATGGCAGTGATATTTATATACTCCTCAGATTCGTTTAGAAACTCGCTACGTAAGTACGTAGTTCAAACAGTAAATTAAAACGATTCATCAATTATCGATTTTTCAAGTAAGTGTGATTTCGACTTTAATCGTATAAGTAAATACTTAACCATTTTTAAAAGAGTAGGTGGGCTATTTTGAATTTGAGCGGCTATATTCTGCATTTTTGTTTCATAAACCAGGGATTGTTTCATTTTCATAGAACATAGAAACCGTTTTATTAAGATTTGGCTCTACTCAAAGAAAAAAAAAATGTTTCATGAAAGAGCAATATTAAAAGGGTTTTTAAATAAATTAAGCGGTTTATATAGGTTTTTCTGCTCTTTACACCTAAACACAACGGGACAACGCGAGCGAGTGAGTGTGACCTTCCATACGTAGACATAAACTCGCTATTGGCCTGAAATACCCCTCTCACCAACGCGAGCACGTGAGTTGTAAATCGACTGGCGAGCTTATGTCGTCACACGGTAGATCGCTATTAGCTGTAGCATAATTGGTTAGTGCATTGGGCCGGACTCCCAAGGATGCGGGTTCGAACCCCGTCAG
This sequence comes from Chrysoteuchia culmella, assembly GCA_910589605.1. NCBI lineage: Eukaryota > Metazoa > Arthropoda > Insecta > Lepidoptera > Crambidae > Chrysoteuchia > Chrysoteuchia culmella. The sequence goes on from OU342651.1 coordinate 22,609,995, forward strand.
GGCGACGTGAGACTAGTTGCTTTTTTTCTAGTATATTTTCTTGTTTAATATTCAATAAACCGCTTTTTAAAACCGGTTTTAAGCCCTGTCTTAAACTAACACCCGTTTGCACTAAACTTAAGAATCGCCTAAGGCTATTCTAATCTATTTTAAAACGTGAATAAAAGATAAGAATAGCCTAGAAAGAGAAAGAGCCCGAAAGTGAAGAAATCGGACTTTTGGGGACAAATAACCCGGCCAATGGAATGGAAGGATGTTGGTTAATTATAGATAGATGCTTATTAAAGGTTTCTTTTGTGAGATTGCTTCTTTGTGTCAAATACCGAATAAAAATATATTACTTAGGTCGATAAATAAACTTTTCAAAAAGTGAGCCTACTAATCTTCTTGGGCAAGAAATAATGTTAGCCATCCGATAGAGAGATGATGGTAGTTCGTAATATTATTCTTAAATATCCTCTAAAACCTGAGATACAAACCTTTTGAGCCGGGACTGGGATTTTTGGCCCATCTCCTTTAAGTCAATTATTTTAACTGGAACGCATTTCCTTTAAAAAAATTTTTGCAAACAAATAAAGAGGTTTAAAAACGGTCGATAAAAGACGAACTTATTCGCGATCAAACCATAATTATTATTGAAAGAAAACGAGCCTTGTGACAAATGACGTCACACGAATGGCAGGCTATTACAAAAAAATACAAAATATATTTACCTGTATATTTATATTTACTTTAATGTGAGCACCCCATTAATTAAGAAAGAAGAAGAAGAATAAAAAACTGCGTTACTAAAATCGCTGTACTATAACATCGTAATTTTTTGTGGGATCGAGATAATTTTTTCACTGTAGGTTTCAGTCATAGAGTACTTTTTATAGGTTTCAGTTCTATAGCTTTACGTACTTAGTTAAAATCATGCGAATCGCTCATTTTAACATATTATTATACTATAATTTGAATCGCGGTAGGTTCCGTATTTTACTTTTAAACCACCAAAACACTAGATTTGATTCGATATACAATGGTCAAGAGCCTAATTGAACTTTCAATTTCATCAACCCAATTTTGTGATCGCAGTGCTTCAGGAAATTTCCGGAAGTTTCCACGGCTTGCTTTTAGTGACGCGGGTGTTTTAAAATTCTTTGATTTTGTCATAATTTGTATCCATGCCCAACAGCCTAACAATTTATAATCTTTTGATTCTATTACATGAATCAATTATTAACTTTTGTTAGTTTTCTTCATGTGCAAACTCACTAGACATAGTTAAACTATAAGATAATTGCTAATAATTATGAAAATTAAGTTTCTTAAAGGTTTAAAGAACTATCTCAAATGTAGGCTCGTTCCAGCACTTTTGTAATAATTCTTAAATAATAGTTTAAAAACTTTACAACCCTGCTATGGAATTAAATTATACAAAAATTAAAAATATTAGTACTTAGCTCGATGCGATTGTTTAGAATTGGTAGCGATTGTGTGAATGAACTATTGATTTTTGTTACATTATTAGTCAGTTGGTTAGACTGATTGTTTTGATTTGGCTTTCGCGCACCCCGCCCCTCCTGAATCCGAATCCAAACGAAAAATGAAATGGCTGTCAGTGGGCGATCGTACAAGCTAAGATTTATTGAATTAATTAATTGTAAATCTTTACAATAAGTCTTAATTTGATCTCTTTTGTCACTAAAAACAGAATAGTTTTACAATGTTATAAATTGTTTAGACTTCCTTTAAGTTATATGCGTTTGTTTTAATATCTATTGAAGTGTGGTATAAAATTATAACATTCTACAATTTGTAAACAATTTAACAGTAGTTTGTATGCCAGCAGCTATAAATATGATGCCTCAGGTAAATATACTATAACTAATTCAATTTGAATAGCTTTCTAAAACTTTGAATCTTACTTTATCCTAAAACTAAAGCTATGCCTAGCTTTAGATTTCCTTTATTCCTTAATCTTTAATTTCCATATTTAAATCAATCATTTTATTGAGATATTTCTTTTATTTAAATAAGAAATATTTATATTTGTTCAAATTTATTTCAGGCTCAGCAATGGTATTATAAGTTCTACCTATAAATTGAGGAAGTGCTGAGTGTGTAGGCTCCTTTGGACTGGAGTAGGCGCCCCGCGAGCTCAGATGCATTTCTGGATAGATAAACGCAGCCAGTGTGCTTACAGCGGCCGGCACAGAGTGCCATCATCTTTGTCTGCCGGTAAGTTCTTTATTATATTTGTTAAGACACTTTTACACTACTGACTACACCATTATTTACTTGATAAAGAAGTCTAATATGGCTGGCTATTGTTAAATTCTCTACCTAATGTAAGGCAGTTTGATATGCACATCAACTTGAATGCGGATGTAGTACAGTTAGTTTTTATATGTACAAAGGTAGTAAAATTATGTAGAAATCAATTGGCGTCAGTTTTAGCATATTTGATAAACCTCTCAATGGTAACAGGCAATTTCCTGAAAGTCTTAAATTATCTATCGTCAAACCACTTTTCAAAAAGGGAAAAAGGACCATTATCAGTAATTTTAGGCCGATTACATGTATCCCAATTTTCTCAAAGATCTACGAAAAGATATTGCTTGAGAAGCTAACATCATTCTTTAATAAATATCATGTTTTGAAAAAGAATCAGCATGGATTTCAGAAAAACAAATCAACCACTACAGCAGCTTTTGAAGTAGTAAATGAAGTCTTACATTGTGTAAATAAAAATAGGTATGTAACGGTTCTTTTCTTTGACATGTCAAAGGCTTTCGATTATGTCTGCCATAATCGATTACTGGAAAAACTAGAAAACAGTGGAGTAAGGGGCACAGCCTTGGCTTGGATAAAAACGTACTTGGATAACAGAACGCAATCAGTGGCAATTACTCAACTGGACCCTAGTAGCGTAGAACAAAAGTATTATTCAAGCTTCAAGGTCAACACCTCTGGCGTCCCGCAAGGAAGTGTGCTTGGTCCACTGCTATTCCTTGTTTATATAAACGACATCGTAAATATAACACACCATAAAGTAACATTGTTTGCAGATGACATATTGGTGATAGTTACTACTGACATTAAAGACACTAAATTAACACATGAAATAGAAGTAAATAATACAATATTGACAATGGTAAACTGGCTTAAACTAAATCACCTAGAAATAAATATTGACAAGACATACTTTATTAATTTCAATAATTCAATAGATAAATTGGACATTAATTATCATGGACTAAAACTTGGAAATGCAAATAGCGTTAGGTTCTTAGGAGTAGAAATAGACCAAAAACTAGACTGGAAACAACATGTAGAAAATGTTTGAAATAAAATTAATAGATTTTCTTATGCATTATTTAAATTAGCAAAGACATCGACTAACAATACTGCATACGTACATCTTATGTTTTGGCGCGCACTGTTCATTGAAATAAAACAACTTTTACGGATAACAAACGCGCTATATTTCCACGAACTAAGTTGTAATTGTCCGTAAAATTACGGACAATTACAACTTAGTTCGTGGAAATATAGCGCGTTTCATATCCGTAAAAGTTGTTTTATTTTAACAATACTGCGTTAACTGCCTACTTTGCCTACGTTCAGTCAGTTCTTCGTTACGGTCTAATAGTTTGGGGAAACGGAACAGATGTACATAGGGTGTTCATATCTCAGAAGAAATGTATAAGAGCAATATGCGGTCTAGCAACAGATGAATCATGTAGACCTCTCTTCAAATCACTTAAAATACAACCTCTCCCCTGCCTTTATATATTTGAAGTAGCAAAATTTGTAAAATTATATCCTCATTATTTCAAACAAGCACAAGACGTATATTCTAGAAACACAAGAAATCAAAACAGACTAGTCCTTGATGTTGTCGCAAAAAGTGCTAGGTTTAAAAAAAACTGCTCCTTTATGTGCATTAAAATATATAACAAGATACCACAACAAATTAGAGACTTGCCTTTCAATATGTTTAAGAAAACACTACATAAATGGCTCAGTGACCACACTTTCTACTGTCTTAACGAGTTTTTAAATTATAAGGATTAAAGGTTATTTATAGTTAAGTACATTTATTATTTTGATATTTATTATTGTTGCAATGATATTATAATTTTGTATCCTACTTAGACATGTTTTAAATTAATTTATTATTTTGATTATTAAATATTATTGTTGTGATATTATTGTGATGTGTGATATTAATTATTTATTGTTGAAATGGTAGAAATGCATTGACTAAAAATCATTGTAGAAATTGTATTCTTCTCAGTTGACATTTGCATGCTATTGTTATAGCTGTATAGGAAATGAACGACATATATCTAATAATGTTCCATCTGTAATGTACCCTATTCAAGGCAAATAAATGAATTCTAATTCTAATTCTAATTCTAGTTGAGAGTTCAAAACTCTTGGCATTACATTAGATTCAAAACTGCAATGGGATCCACATATTAAAGCCTTGTTGAATAGAAAAAAAAAGACAACTGATATTGAAACGGCCAGGTCAGAGTGTCAAGTTTACTTTAGTTACTTCCTTATTGTATGGCCTGTTGCTGTGGGGCTCAGCAGCCAAATTAAAAAAAACTTGTTAAAAGACGCTTTTGACCCACTTGTTACTAGCATTTGATATACGGATCATCACAAAATGCAATAATTTTGTAAACAATGTAGGTAGTTTCTGATTACAATAATTTTGTTAATCATTTGCTGATAGCCCCTTTGTCTGTCAGAAATGTCAAAAAGCCAAATTTTTATTTATTTTTCCTGTTGCTTACTTGCATTTATTAGCCTATTTATAAAAAATCACAGGAATTGTATGAAAGAATATCCGTAACAAGTGGTTTAAGCAAAGGTTATTACAAGGTAGATGATTATTTAAAAGACCACAAAGCATGAATGTGATACTAACATAAAAACACAACTATTGTAAATGTATAAAAGGAAAATATTCTAATAAATGAGTATGAGAAAATTTTTCTCTTATATTTATATTTAGAGACTAGATTTGTGTCTGGCAACAACATGTATCTTTGTAAATGTTGTTGTTTCTGTTAAAGCTGATAAGTTTCTTGCGGCCGTTTATCTTGTCAGTTACAAGATGTCCAGAATGGGCGATAGGGAAAAAAAAAATTTGATAATTAGAAAGCACTTATCTATTAGACTATTTGAATAAAAATATTTTGACTTGACTTGACAATATCTTAGGCCAAATATGCTGAGGTGTGGCAATAAGAACGATGTTTCTACATCACACTAATGCTGCACCTGCGATCTTCTGTCTACCCTGCTAGGGGTCAGTCAGTCAGGGGTTTTAACGCCCCCACTGCTGGGGCACTGGCCTTCTTATGGATGAATAAGGAGAATTAGTATTGGGCCCGCGTGGTGGGTCATGGCCCAGTGCTGATTAGTGGGTTATAACTACTGCAAAGAAACTCAGCTTAATATGCTTTCCGAAGCAAGAAGAAGCTCGAGATAATAAGTTTTTGGTTACCCATCCTACAACCGACCATTGCGAAAGTTGCTCAACGTGTACAATCGCAGGCCGAGTGTGCGAACCACTTCCCTACGAACTTCGCAAGGAATCAGGAGTGAGTGTGTGTTGGTTAGGTTGGGTAATTCAGGAATGAGTTCCATGTAAGAAATATTTATTTATTTAACTATGCAGGCGTGGGGGGTAGCAGGGCGCGCGCATACGGCGGCTACTGCCGCAAGGGGATGGCGGCGCCCGTGCACCGGTTCGCCGCCGTCGACTGCCCGCCGCGGCGCCCGCACCGCGCGCACAGACACTTCTCGTGAGTAATCTATGCTGAGACTGACTACCTTGAAAGAATGCAGAGAATGAGGGGACTTTATTGAAACATATAAAATATTACACAGCAAAAACAAAAGCAAAATTTCGATCAAGAATTATTGTTTCAGTACTCCCAAAGGACACCATCTTAAGCTGGCAATAGACGACCGATTTTCTTCCGATTGTCTGATCTGATTCACTCCATACACGTCCGATTTTATATAATATGCGCTAGAGATTTAACTGGCAAATCGGAAGCAGAATCGGATGTCTATTTGGTCTCGGTACAAAATACAGTATGCATACAGCGCCTTCAGACAATTGGATAAGACAATAAAATCGTAAACGCGTAGCGTTCTTTCCGACTCGGACGTCCAATCCGACTATCGGATCGGATGTGTATTGAGTGTTCAAACAAATGTATGGCATGAGCACCTTCCGATCGTCTGATAAGACTATCGTATCCGACTATCAGAGAGAAAAATCTGACGCGCATTCCCAGCCTGAAACTGTTAAAGGCCCCTCATTTAATAACCCGCACAAGCACTTCTTCAACAATAGAGTAGTCGAGGCATGGAAAAAGTTACCAGCAGATATGGTGCCAGCACAGACTACTTTTACCAATTTGAAAACAGATTTGACAATAAAGGACAATTTAATAAAAGGATGCAAGCTATCATCAGTTGGTTCAACTGTGTGCCTGCCTACTAATAATAATATGTGTAAATAAGTGGTCTGTGGTGGTAAGACTTGTTCGAAGTCCGCCTGTAAATAAGAAAGTTAGCAATAAAATCAGTGAAAGGACGGAAGGAATAATGTACGCAAAGGGCCATAAATGATTTCTAATCTTATCACAATTTTGCAAACTCAAAGACAGGTGAAATATGTAAATAAGGCGTCGCCAACGTACCTTTCTGCCGTCCTTCCACGCTTACGACCTTTTATTCGGGTCAATGTTTTAAGAATGTTTCATATATCTGCTATGTTGAAGTTTACTTTGGGATTTTCTCATCACAAGATGAGACTAGAACAATCTAGTGAGCTTAATGTAAGTGTTTTTCTATCATACAGACGACGGGCCTCCCCTTTCTTAATTTTATCATAAACAAAACCAGCCAGCAACGGCGGCGTAGCGGCCTGCTTGTAGTGCGGTGGCATATACGATCTCCACAATACTATACTTTGATAGGGTCTTGATAAGGTCACTTCCCCGACTCCGCAGGCGGTAGGTGGTCAACGAAACCACACCTCTTTTTGTGTGTATTTATGCAGTGCGTCGCCTGACACCCATGCTAGTCTACTTTGCGCTCGATACTGTCTTCCTTGCCCGGGCTAAATGCTACTTTGAGGGTCTTCCACTTCCCTAACTCCATAGATGCCTTGATTGGACAACTCCTGATTAGCGTGTCTTTGTGTGTGAGCGTAGAATGCCGGAGGCATCAGTGTCGCGCGCGGTCCGAATATACGTAACTTCCGAAAGTCTGCTGGACTGGACAGTAAGGTCAGGTCGGCCAACCTTGCAGGAAGAATGCCCTTATAATTCAGCGATAAGAAACAGGGTCCTCACTTCCGCGCTCTGAGTGGCGAAATCCTGATGAGTGTGCGTGTGTGTCAGAATTTACATCAAGCTACCTACTTTAGCATCAAGGCGGAGGCGGTCTTGCATGTGAACAGTGTGGCCACATCTTAAGGTGTCTGTGTTCGTGTCGACGCGGCGCGCGGACAGCGTGCGCGAGAAGTGAGCGATGCGTCGCTCACCAGCGCTAGCCTGGCTTCGGCGTTGTGTTGGGGCTGCACCACTCGCGTGCTAGTTAGTCTACTTCGCGCTCGATACTTCCTTGCCGGTGCTACATACTACTTTGAAAGGGTCTTCACGTCCCCGCACACACAAGTCTTGTTTCGTTTAGGGTGAAGCGTTGATAGATGCCTTGAAATGCCGTGTTTGTGTGTTTGTTTTGGACGCCTAGGTGATCAGCGTAGCTTCATCTTTCATTCGCGTGTATATTAGCATAGTGCGGCACGTAGCGTCGTAATTGCAGCGTAGAGGCGCAGGGTCTTAACTCGCCTCGCAGGTGACCAGTGTGGCCACCTATTGACGCGCGTGTATATCTGTAGTGCGCCGGCGTCATCATCGACGCGGCGCGCGGACAGCGTGTACGTGGAAGTGGGCGACGCGCCGCCCACCATCGCCAGCCTGGCGGCGGCGCGCAGCGTCACGCCCGACACGCTGCTGCGCACCGCCGCGCTGGGGCTGCACCACTCGCCCATGATGGCGCCGCACCTCAAGTTCGGCATGCTGGTCTCTTTCGCGTTGGCTACCGTCTTCCTTGCGGGCGCTAAATACTACTTCGATAGACAGGTTAGTGATGGAAATAAATATTTAAGGCGTGTTTGGTGATGTGTGCGATGAGTTTAAGATTAAGGGTCTAGACAGACGGACTGCAATTCAACTGCAATCCGACTGCCAAATTGCAGTTCCAATGCAGGTTGAATCCAGTTGGCAAAACTGCAATGAAACTGCAAGCCAACTGCCGGTCGTCCAGCAGTTTGTGTGCAGTCGTCGTGCAATTACACCGACTGCACCTGCACGTTGACGGGCAGTTAGATTGCAGTTTCATTCTACCTAATTCTGACAGACTAAGGCCCGTATTACAGAACGTTAAACGGGCAGTGTTCTGTACTTCATAGCAGTTAGAAAGGGACGTCGCTACATGCGATGTATAAGCGCCCTTGCTTATTGTACTCAAGTATACATTGCTTGAGTCACGTTCTGTAATACGGGCCTTAGAGACTGACGGCATCCACATACGCGCCTACACTTGTTCTAAATGAATCCTGTGCAATCAGACGCGTTCTGATACAGCAGCCAGTGGTTTCTGGCTGCCTAATGTGAGGGTTTCCATTCGTCGCCAAGCATTCGACTGCCTGCCTGCAGCTAGCTGCCTAGCCAGGCTGTGAAAGTACGCGCCCGCGCTAATTGTGTAATTTATTGTGTTCGCAGGTGATGCGTGAGGGCGGGGGTGGAGGCGGCGGCGGAGGCGGGGGCGGAGCTAGCAGTGGCGAAGCCGGCGTGGTTTGTGCCGCCGTCGCTTGCGTCTGCGGCGTGGGCTGTGCGCTATCATTGTGCAGAGCTCGAGCGCCGCCGCCGCGATTACAGCCCGAGCGTGTCTCCTCCACCGCGCAGCGCCCGCCGGTGAGTACTACACTACACACACACATTATAGGGCGAGGGGAGTAGTTAGTTTGTGCCGCCGTTGCCTGCTTCTGCGGCGTGGGCTGTGTGCTATCACTGTGCAGGGCTCGAGCGCCGCCGCCGCGATTACAGCCCGAGCGTGTCTCCTCCACCGCGCAGCGCCCGCCGGTGAGTACTACACTACACACACACATTATAGGGCGAGGGGAGTAGTTAGTTTGTGCCGCCGTTGCCTGCTTCTGCGGCGTGGGCTGTGTGCTATCACTGTGCAGGGCTCGAGCGCCGCCGCCGCGATTACAGCCCGAGCGTGTCTCCTCCACCGCGCAGCGCCCGCCGGTGAGTACTACACTACACACACACATTATAGGGCGAGGGGAGTAGTTAGTTTGTGCCGCCGTTGCCTGCTTCTGCGGCGTGGGCTGTGTGCTATCACTGTGCAGGGCTCGAGCGCCGCCGCCGCGATTACAGCCCGAGCGTGTCACCGCCCTGCAGCGCCCGCCGGTACTATACTATACACTACAGTATACTACACTACACCGTTCGCCAATACTGTATGACACTACAATATTATAATCGATTAACCCCGCGGCTGCGCGGGCCCAATCTAGATTAGATACTGCAAATGCACCCGGGACCGTTCGGATGGGGATGGCTTTACCTCTCAGGCCCCGGGTTATGAGACACAATAGATAGTCCGTTGTTCTCTGGACACCGGTGCCCTGGTAGCAAATAAAGAATTAACCTTTCAGGCCCCGAGTTATAAGACAGTAGATTAATCTGTTGTTCTCTAGACACCTGTGTCGTTCTAGCAAGTGACGAGTTAAAATAGTAAATTGTTGGTCACCCATCCTGTGTCCAATCATCGCAAATCACTCTTAACACTCCATAATCAATCATCAAATTTATGATTATTGTGTGGTGACTAGTTATACATGAAGCATAACACATAGGTTTAATGACCTGACCCCGATAAGTACGTCACTAGGTAAATGTAACATCGTATTTATATAAGTTATTTTGTAATAATAAATGAGTATCTGATTGGCATTCGGAGTTGATTATTTTATCATCCCTAAGTAAAGTACATTAGATGACGCAATAGTCATAGTGGTGACCCCGACGTGATTGATTTTTTTGTATTTTTCAATGCTATTTTTATACTTATGATAAATTTGAAATAGAAAAATATTGGAAAAAAATCTACTCGCCCACAAGTGAACCTGAGATCCATCTGAGTCCCATCCGAGAATTCACTATACCGAACACTAATTCGGCAATTAAAATCTCATCATAATCATCAAATTGTTTCAGCAACCCCCATCAGAGCCATCCGACGACATCTCCCTAGCCACCCTGCTAGGCCCGGAGCGGCCCATAGTCCGCAGTCCCCCCAGCGAACGGGCATCAGCGGAGGCGCCGCCGCCATACAACATCGCAGTCCTGATGCCGGCGCGCGAGCCTTCGCCCCCGCCGCCCGCGTACTCCGCCCTCAGCTAGCTGTCGGCGCCCGTGAGTCCAGAGTTCATTATCTAACCGCCTTAACATCGGATTCCATGTAAACAACAAAACAACGCATCAAACTTAACATGTTGAATGTTCTAAAGGTTTTCGTACTGCGATTTTTAATTTGACATAATGCCTGGCTTATACGGAGTCAGTAATGTGGCAGTCCCAGTCAGGGCTTCTTTAACCGGTTAATTTTCAAACCTTATTAGCAGCGAGTATATAGTGACCGTTTTATTAAGATTTGGCTCTACCCGTACCTTAAAAAAACCAGCCCCCTAATTTTAAAATCTATCACAATCCCTTTCAAAGGTATTGTGATTGTGAAAGTGATTTATGGAATTGTGTAACATAAAGTCGCAATCCCTTTTGGAACGAATGATGTTTTAATTGACACTTCTCCATACATTTGAAATATATTTTCGTCTGTCACTTTGCTTAGACAGTTCAATTTCGTTCATTCAATACCTTTCAAAACGCGTCCCGATCACAATCTCTTTCATATGTCAAATAGTGACGGCCTTAAGTATGTAAATATCTTTCAAATAACAGGGATTGCGATAAATTTTAATATTAGACAATTAGCCCGCAGTTTCTCGAAAAAACAAATAGAAAAACTCGCACGAGTGGTAAAGCGACTAGCGAGCTTATGTCTACACACGAAAGGTCGCTATTCACCTGATAGTCTCGCCAGTAGTAGGTCCGTCTTTAAAATAAACCGGTTTATTTAGGTTTTTGAAGCGCTCTTATTCCAAATACGTTGGAAGCGGTTTTTGTAAAAACCTCTAATAACCGGGATTTTTTAAACCGGTCCCAAGCCCTGGTACCAGTAATTCAGTCCCTAGAACCCAGTCCAGACCAGCGCTGCCTTTCTGTCCAGCTGACTTGCTAGCCACCCGTTCTATTTTCGGGCTGACTGACTTACCGCCCATCCTGTCCACATCTACCCACTTACTGGGTCTGAAATTCTTAGTCACTGGGTACAGTCACTGCCATCGTGTAAACCGCGCGTGATATCGCATACGAAAACAACTCTAATATACAATACGGAGCAACTGTTCTTATGATGTGCTGTGTTTAACATCGATAAGCGAATAACTAAAATGTGCCAAATGTATTTAAAGTTTAGCTACGGATAATTGGTCCTTCGAATCCTGCGCATTGCAGTTTTAGTTATTCGACGGATTACGTGGGGAATATTGTCTTATTTTCCTTTCCAGTTCTGATTAAAAATGATATAGAACTTGATCATTTATGTATCAAATCTCAACGGTTTTCTTAAGTGAATCGTTCAAATTACCATGTACTTAAAAATAAACCTTATTATTTAGTTCTCAATGAACATTTCTATGGAACTATATAAATGTTTGTAAATCCACCCTCCCCCGTAAAATTGGAATCCTCAATTGTTAACGGTCCAGATGATTTGTCCCTGACTCACGTTAGAATTAAAATGTCATAAAAAGGCCTCTAGCACTGATTTGCACCTTTTAAATATTTTTCACCTCGACGTAAAGTTGTAAAAGTCAATATATACTTTGTCTTGTATACTATTAAAACCTCATTATTAGGTATACTACCTTTTTAACTTATAAACACAGACACTATTTAAAATTTAAAAAATATAATAAGTGACTATGATCACTTGATCAGTGCTAGAGTGCTGTTCGTACCTCGAGTACAAGAGAGAAGTTAAGAGTGATAGAGACGGTGAATCTCTTTTGATGTATTGTCACGGATCTATACTTTGTGACAATTAGCTTATTTTACTGCGATTTAGCTCGTGATTTTATGCCAAAAACGCGTTTTAAAATCGTAATGTCGCCGTATTTAATGTTATAGTATTGCCCTACGAAGGTTTATACTAAGCTCTTCAGTAATAGTTGTATACGATTGGTTGTTACGTTGAGTGAGGGGTTTATTTTATGTCAAACCTACGTGATATTATACCAACGTAGTTGCTGAAGTTAAATGGGAAAATTAAGAAACATTTAACTTCTTCTTCTTATCGAGTGAGGAGTTAGTGGCCACCTCTGGTGTCAGAGTTTATCTTTACTTGCAAAATAATTTATCATAAATAAGACGCTTTTATTAAATGATAGTTCTTAAAAAAGTCGTTTACCAAGACAAAACAGTGATAAGAGGACTCTACTTTAGAAATAAATAAATAAAACAAATATAATTTAAGATGGCGACACTAAACAGTACCAAATATGACCAAGATGGGGGCTCTAGTCCGCCATCAAGACAGTCTATACAACTATTATTATGAAGGGCCTATATCTGTATATTATGTGCCATACGGATGTTTTAATTACATATACTAGTTCGTGTTTAAGATAAGGTTTTTACTCATTTTAATTATAAAATTATTAGTTATTATTTTTATATTTAACTATGTATACTTACACTATCGTCTTTGAGTACAGGGAAAAAATAATTACTTATTTACTCGATCCCTCTCCAACACGTATAACATTAAAATATGGAGTCTGTAGTGACATTACACATTGACAACATGAAATTCATACCACCTAGATCGCGTAGATTATTAATGCGAAGAATACACATTACACATAGTTATTTTATCTTTACTATAAATATCTCAAAAACCATTTCTAGAACTTATCATAGCTGATGTATTGATACATCATCAGAAATATCACCATCAATAATTATGAACCCTAAAATAAGGCAAGCTAAAACAGCTCCTTTTATTAGTTTGCTTTCATACATAAAGTTGTTTGTGATGTGTTCTATAAATGGGGTAATAAAGATAAAATGTCGTTGAATACAGAGAGCAATGGCTTGAAATCCTTGTGCACACAGTGGCGGCACTTCCATAAAATCGGCTTGCCCAAGCAAACAGTACGAACACTCAGTTCAACAACTCTACAAATTCCCATCGCGTTCAAATGTTCACTTTACCCTATCACCATTTAAATAATCGACTTTCTATAAAGCATTGCTAAGTAGGTAACAATGATATTGAAATCACCAAATACCCAAACTTCAATAGAGATGATGGGTGGAAGATTCCACCAGCTTGGGACCCTATTATCCATAAATTAAAGTCGCAACCCAATTCACGCACTGCAAGACCCAAAGATACGGTTAGCTCTTTTTGTAGATAAATATAAAAAAGTATAGGTGGAGACAACATATCTTAATTACTTTATAAAGGTGGAGGTCGGCCCGCGTTCGAAGTTTTCTTGGCAGCTTCTTTCTTCGAAGGTCTTCCCAATTTGTGAACTACCAATAGTCTTTAGTTTTCTCTTTTCTTAATAATAAAGAATTAAAATAACAATTAAATCAAAATATCAAATAAATAATAATTTGTGCCATGGTAAATGTCTAACCGTATCCGAACGAAAATAAATTAACTTTTCGAGGGTAGACTTATAAGTAGCCAGTCATCCCGTGTCGCGAGGCTTCGCAATTATGGGTGTACAATTTAGAACTTGATTATAGATAGGTAGATTTAAGTAACTAGATTAACAGCGACATAAGATGGATCCAAGAAAAGTAACCTTGGAACACATTTCATGTACTCAGTATAATTGTACTACAACAATTTGACTCGCATAACCTTTGGATACTGTACACTATATTGCCAATGACTCCCATAAAGCTTTAAACCTGTACACAGTGTGCCCATGACTCATAAAGGCTTTATACTTGCACCATGAGGTTGCTAATGACTCCACTTAGGCTTTATAGCTATGCTAGAGGGAAAACAACACTTCTTCACTATACACGTGTTCCCGCGTGTGGCTACCTTCTTAAGCACACACGCATGAGCATTGTGGGCTAGCCATTTAAGGCTTCCCCTTCTGGACCTCCACAACACCCCTACAGTCCACGCCCAAGCCACCAGCGGCGAAACAATGCTCACAACCCTCTTTTACTTCTTACTCAGTATACAAAACATAATTTACATAACTTCTTTACTGAGCACACTTCTTGTATTCCAAGGTCACTGGAATACACATGGGGATTTACGTTTACACTAGAATGAGCATTATAATATCAATCTTACTTACGATTTGATTTGATTGATGCTTCTGGGCCACGCCGCTCACCAAGAGCCACCATTTAAGCTGTTTTACTTACTTTCTCGGTACTACACCTTTGAACTAAGCGCGACCATCACATAAAAGCGTTCGCTGCTACCCTCTCTCTTCTCTTCTCCACATTTTATTTCTCAACCGTTAATTTAGTGCTGTCAACATACGACCACAGAGGGGAAAAGTTTTTACTCACAGATTAGGCTGCACGAGGAATCGCGATCTCCGCGACACTCCCGAAGGGGGGACGAAGTTTAAAGTAACATCAGGAGGTGGCGAGTCCACTCGGCGATCTGTTGCCGAGCTCGAATCGCCGCAGCTCTTCTCCTACTTGACTTTTCTTGATGCACCGAATTTTCAATCGTCAAAGGGACTGACATTTGATCACTGGCCTCCCCACTAGAAGGCTCACTTGACTCTCTTGGCTCAATTTCAGTCCCCTCAGGAAGTGACTCAGATCTGTAAGGGGAGCCAGAACCGTTCACTTCCTGAGGCGCAACGCTTTCGGGATCTTCTGGTTCCACTTGAACTTCTTGCTGATGGTCACTGATTTCAGCATTATGATTTTCCACTTCCATTGGCACCATCCTGACTGTATCTAAGAGCAGCCGTTCGTGAGGATCACAGCTGCGGTCTTCTTTTTCAGAGTTAAGTACGTTCTCATCAATTTTATATTTCTCGTTCTCGTATGCTTCGACTTCGAGTGGATAAAGGTGGCCCACAGAACGTGTGAACTCTGTATTACCGACCTTTACCTTGGCCACTCTGCACACGCCATCTTTACTTTTTACAAGAGAGGTGATTTTTCCAACTTTCCATTTGGTTCTACTGCTAGAGCTATCTTTGATCTGGACAACGTCACCAATCTCAACAGACTTGTTCGACTTCACTCGTGGCTGATAGGGAGTGTGAACTGACCTTTCACGAAGACTGGGTAGGTACTGGTTCATGAACATTTTCTTGTACTCATCGAGGATCATGTAACCTCTCTTCCAACCATCAATGAGATCGATCTTTGTGTGTGTACCAGTCACTGTAGCTTCTGTAAAGGTTGGACTGATTTCTAAACACTTGCCCAATGTAAGAAAATCAGCTGGCCTTAACACTTCTTCCAGTTCAGACCCCACCATGGTCAGTGGTCTTGTATTCAACACTGACTCAACTTCTTTAACCACAGTATGCATTTGGTTATCAGATAACATGTGTTTGTCTAGTGTTCGTTTCAGGCAATGCTTCACGAGTGCCACTAGTCGCTCATAAAACCCACCTTGCCATGGAGCCAACTGTGTTATAAATTTCCATTTAATGCCATTTTCTTCACAGTATGAGCTGGTCAACACTTCGCTTGTAAGCTTAAACTGGAGCGCATTGTCGGACATAATAACCTGTGGCACACCTCGTGCGGCTGCGAAGCGTCTCAGAGCAAGTAAACATTCATCCGCTGTAAGATCTTTAACCAACTCTAAATGAATAGCACGCACAGCAAGACAGGTAAATAAACATATCCAGCGTTTTTCTTTGCCATTTTTGGTGCTTACAAATACTGGCCCTAAGTAATCCATGCCGGTGAATGTAAACGGCGTACTGTAGTTCACTCTCTCCGGAGGCAGCGCAGGTGCAGCAGGAATTCGGTATGGACCACCACCATGCTTCACACATTGCGGACACCTCTTTAAGACCTTCTGTACTTGTGCTCGGCCTTGTGGGATCCAGTATTTTTCTCGAATTATGCTAAGAGTATGCGAGACACCAATGTGGTAATTTGACTCATGTGCCGCCTTTATAACCTGACTGGTAAAAGATGAGTCCTTAGGTAAAAGAATAGGATACCTTTTGTCATAAGGCCAGTTTGCATTTGATAAGCGACCTCTGCATCTTAACACCCCTTCTACATCTAGAAAGAGTCCTAGATTCCTTGACAAACTGGTCTCTTTTCCTGTCACTTCATCTGGGTAATGTTTCTTTTGTAAGTTTTTTATTTCAGACATGTCATCTTTAAATGGGACATCCAATATCTCCTCATCTTCATGGACATCTAACAAATGCTGAATCATTTCTTCATCTTCGTAACCTTTTGAAGTCATCTCTGGACCTTCCAGTAGATCCAGATCCTCCCCGGCCAAACAAAGTACGTCTTCAGTTTTGGTTTGCCAATCTTGACGAGTCCAGTGAATTTTGTCATTTGCGAGAAAGTTTGGACCATGAAACCACAGGTCTTGTTTTGGTTGCCAAGTTTCTGGCCTTGTAGCTATATCGGCAGGATTATCCTTTGTGTTCACATAGCGTAACTGCATTCCTAAAGCTTTCTCTACATTTTTAATCTCACTTACTCGTCGGGCAACAAACGGAGGCAGTAATTTGTTTGACCTCGTCCAGGCTAAAACAACTTGGCTATCAGTCCAGAGAAAGATATTGTCAATTGGTATTTCCAAATTACTTGATATATATTTTAGAAGTCTGCTACCAATAAGACAAGCTAGCAGCTCTAATCGAGGTATTTTTAAATTATCTTTATCTTCTATAGGTGTTACTCTTGCTTTTGACATTATCAGCTCTGTTTTATTCCCACTTACATGAAGATATGTGACTGCTGCATATGCGTCTTTCGATGCATCCACAAAGCAGTGCAACTCGCGCAAATTATTATTTGTCATATCACATCCAACATATCGTGGCACTTTTACAACCTTCGCTTTCTCCAAGGCTTTTAGAATGTTCCGCCATCTATCCTGCAGGTCTTCTGGAATCACAGATTCCCATTTCAGTTTGCGAATACATAATTCTTGAAACAGTAGTTTTGCAGACAATATAAGCGGAGAAACAAAGCCACAAGGATCGTAAAACCGAGCCAATGTTCGAAGAACATCTTTCTTAGTGGTGGACTCAGGATGAATGTGTGTGAGAGACATTTTACTTGTATTAAGTTGCAAGGTATCTTTTTTTAAATTCCACATCAGACCAAGGATTTTCACTTCATTCTGGTTCTTCATTTTATCATCTTGTGGTATGCTGTTACTGAAATATTCATTATTAGAAGCCCAGTCTCTAATAACCATAGAAATATCGTTAAAAACTTTCTTACTTTCTTTATATATTTGCTCTGCTTTCTCTGATGAATCAACAGACATCACTAAATTGTCCACATAGCAGTTACAGGCAACTTCTTTCAGTAGTGCTTCGTTAGTACTGGCCATATGGAAGCGTATAGTGGCAGTCAACAAGAATGGGCTAGATATGATGCCAAAGGGTACCCGGCGAAACCTGAAATGTAGTATATTATCATCTGTCAACTCTTTGGCCGGGTCCTTCACCCATATAAATCTTGTAACATCTCTGTCTTCTTCTTGCAATCCAACTTGAAGGAAGGCCTTTTCAATATCTGCCGTTAAGCCAATCTTACCAGTTCTAAATTTCAACAGTAGAGCTGTAAGGTCTTCCAGCATACAGGGACCAGAATATAAACATTCATTTAGACTTTTCTGACCTTTCAACTTCGCAGATGCATCGTATACTATTCTTCCTCGTTTGCCTTCTTGTCTTACTATGTGGTGTGGCAAATAATGTACTGGGTGAGTATACCCGGAAGTGACTGGCTCAACTTCTTCAATTATATTGGCTGCCAACTGGTCTTTCAAAATAGCCTCATATTCTTTAATAGATTCAGGATCCAATCTCCTTAACAAACCTGTTAGTCTACCGAAGGCTAAGCCTAAATTCGTGGGCAGCTCTGGTGGGTAATCAATCCAGGGCCACTTTACTTCATATCGCCCCTGGTTAAAGACAGTTGTTTCATTAAAGTATCTCACCACATCCTCTTCACGCGTTGCTTTGGGTGAATCAACTATGCCGATACTCTCGAGTGTCCACAAGAACTTTATGTCAATGTCTCTTAATGGTAAGTCTGGTTCAGTATAGTATGAACATTCTGTATCTTGACTTTGGCAATACGTTGTCATTGATAACGTACTTTCTTCCTTTTGTTTAAAATGACCAGACATTATCCACCCGAACTGAGAATCCACAAAATACAAGTCATCTTGCAGTCGAACATGATCACCCTTTACAAATGAGAAATATAAATCATTACCGATCAGTAAGTCTATCGCCTCACCAACTGTTTCATCATCAGCTATGATATCTATACCAGGAATAGCAAATTTATGTATCGGTACCCGATTTGTAATATGTGGTACAATATTCACACGTATTTTTCTTTCTATGCCCCTTTTTGTTATGATCGTAATTTCTGCAGATGGACTTACACATTCTTTAGGCTTAATTGCTCCGAAAGTATATACAATAAGATGATCTTCCCTGTCAGGTACAATATTACACTTTTTTGCAAGACGAGTGGACATATAGCTTCTTTGACTGCCAGAATCAAGAAGTAGCCGGCATGCCAGAATCTGGTTCTGTGATGTTCTGATTTGCAGTACTGCCGTCTGTAAAAAATTATAAGTTTGGTTGGTAACCGCAATAGTTTGTTTTTTTGTTTCACAATTATTACAAATTACACCTTGATCGGGCTTCTTTGTCTTAGTGGGACAAAGCGCTCTATTGTGCATCTTATGACAATGACTACAATTCTTCTTTCTGTAGCATTTACTAGCTCGGTGTCCCTCCTTGAAGCATATGAAGCACTTATTTTTTAAACGAACAGCTCTCTCCTTATAGGATTTAAATTTAGGGCAGTCCTCACTGTAATGCGATAAATCATTACAGAAGACACACTGATATTTCGGCTTCTTAACTACTGGGCCCTTAATTTTGAGTTGTTTGCTAAATTTTTGTTGCTCTCTGCCTTGAGACCATGTCCTCTTCCTTGAAGTCTTGTTCATCTTCTCTACCTTTACATGGAGTGCTTCGGTGGAACAAGTCGCTCTACCCACCACAGTTGAACTTGTGCCAGGAGTAACATTTATCTCGGAACGTTCCAATGATGATATGACTGTACTTAAGGCTAAACGTATTGATCCCACAGAGTAATCATTAACAGTCTGAAGGTTTGCTTGGTACCTTATGTTATCTGGGAATTTGTCCATTATGATTACCCTCATGTGGCTACCATCAACATTATCTCCCATTGATTCTAGCACACGTATATGTTTTTCAATTGTATCAAGAGTTTGTCGGCAATCTGTAGCCGTTGGTTCTGCTCTTCTTAACTTGTGGAGGGCATCATTATGTGCATCCATGACCATTTGGTGTTTTCCATATCTGTCCTTCAAGATTTTGATAGCAATTTCATAGTTGGAGTTGGTGACTGCCAGACCTTCTATAGCTTTGAGCGCCACACCTTCAAGCACTGACATAAGGTAAGAGAATTTTTCGACATCACTGATATTCTTGCTGTGTACATTCGCTTCAAATTTATCCCAAAAAGGTACCCAATCAAGAATGTTTCCATTAAATTTTGAAAGTTCCAGTTTAGGAAGCTTAGACTGGTTCCCAGCGACTGCTTTTGCACAGGTTGCCAGTATAATTTCAAATCCCACCAATGTATCTTCAGCTTTCAGTTGATCTTCGAAGTACTGTTTCATCAGGTTCACGTCAAGATTTGAAACCCTACTAGAAACCTTCTCAAAATCCGTGGTGAACAATTGAAGCACACTCCTTAAAGTTATCTGAGCTGCGGTTGCCTCGTTTTGATCCACGCCAGTTTCCGCTTGTTTGATACATTTTTCAGCTATGGAACTAGCTTCTTTCAGCTTCTCATGTCTTCGTTGAAGGCTCGAAAGAAGTAGCTCCTCCATAATGATGTCACCAAAAAATTTTTATTTTTGACAACCTACTAGACTAGGTATCTCCTTTCTTTTCGCAGACAGGGAAGACTTTCTTCGTTTGAATCAACGTCAACTGAAATTTGAAAAACAAGTCACTGTTGTGTCCTAATTTTTATTTTATTTCAGAGATGTAAGTACCAATATTTTATGTTTTAACCCTACCTCTAGTGTTCAGTCGTACTTGCGGGGATATTATCTTGCCCTCTCCCGTAATTGCGGAGATATTCTCTTGCCCTCTTCTTTCAAATCTTATCTCAGGACTATCACCAAATCAAGGCTCCCAACAAACAATAACTGAAATACGTACGACCAACGTCAATATCGGCATTTTATACAAAAACGCTATTATATTTCATTCATGTAGAAGTTCCTTGTTTACCTTACTCTCGCAGACCACAATACATCCAGTACTAGTAGAAATAATCCAGTTTATTACCGGCTAATAGTTGACGCCGGTAGTTATTTTATGTATATCTAACGCCGTCACACACACCACAAATTCTTCAAATCTACAACTTGAGTCGTCAGCGAATCACTGTATTTAGAAATCTTACTAATGATTCACCAACGTCTCCATAGCACTTTTTTCTTTCCTATTTTACTATTCAACTTATAAAACGCAACAAACTTACAACAAACAAACAAAGTAAAAGCGAACGAAAAAAAAATTTCAAGATAGCGTCACTTGAAAAGAGGTCGCGATCAAGGGCACAGAGCACAGATTACTATATATACACGAGTAAGAGGTCACGAACCACAGAACACATTTTACGCAAACCTCAATAAAATTATTTTGTAATCTGTCACTGTCACTGTCCATAAAGTCTACGACACGACACGAACCAAAGACGACCTTATAATCTTAAGAAAGCACATCTCATACAGCCAAACCGAATGCCATCGACTGGATTATAATCGATGGTAATCGACATCAAAGGAAGCACGAATACACAGTAAATAAAACACACAATATACTTTTTTATTATTTATTTCTTCCTTTTATCCTCGTAGCTGCAAAATGTTAAAATGTCAAATCGATAAAATATATCGATAAATGAAAATTCGAACGCACCAATAAAACAGAAAGAAGCTAGATATGGGTTTGTTTACTTCTTTTGTCAACCGATCCTTTAAGGCCGCGTACTCACCTAACGGTGTAGCACGTAACATTATTGATACTGTACATAGAGTATGTGAACTTGATAACTCACCGTAGGTGTCATTTTGATTCGAAGTAGAAACTTTTGAACATAGACACCATAACGCATAGTAAGAATAACCGTGATTGAATAAACGCAATCTTGTAATAAATAAAATTCAAAATACGCGGGTAATAATACAAATTTTGTAAACCATCATTAAACAATAAACGCATTCATAGGAACAGGGTTCTTTCCGTTGGCAACCCCGACAGAAGTTCAGTTTTTTTACATTACCTCAATTCAGGCTTTATAGTATAGAAAAGAGACGATTTTCTATAATAAGTCTAATGCCAAGTTTATAGCCTTCGGGAGCCCGCAGCCCCGAAGGCAGCACACGTAGGGGGTATAAAACCTAACTTACACACAGCGTGAGCCTCCCCGGCCAAACAAAACCATAAAATGCCTCTTTACCATTTTTTACACTTCCTGAAACCTTATAGGTAACCAACAGAGTATTGTTAGCATCCTCCACCAATTTATGTCGCGAGGCTTCGCAATTATGGGTGTACAATTTAGAACTTGATTATAGATAGGTAGATTTAAGTAACTAGATTAACAGCGACATAAGATGGATCCAAGAAAAGTAACCTTGGAACACATTTCATGTACTCAGTATAATTGTACTACAACAATTTGACTCGCATAACCTTTGGATACTGTCGCGACCTCCGGCGTTGGTTGAGGGTCAACCACATCCGTGATGTAAACATATCCATCGCGGATCGCGAGAATTTAAAAACGATGAATACGTGATCGAAGGAGAAGTGAAGGACAAAGCGTGGTACTTACCATGAGTTATATTGTACCTTCAACTATCAGCGAATGTCTGTCCTTGCCTTTCAGAGGTTCTCTCGTTCCATCTGTAAGTACAAATAAAGATATGACACCACTGCGTGGTGTCACTAAGCCCTGCGGTCACGCCGCCATGACGGCGTGGTCGCAGGAATTATAGAACATACAAATATGGATATAAATTAGTGACTTGGTCATCTGTAGGCCGTATGTCGATATGACCTTACTCTCTGTATTAGCTGTCTAAAATAGTGTCCACGTTACTTATCCACTGGGTGGTGCGTGGCTCGCATACATAACATCCCCATAAGCTTAGGGGAATTCAGATGTCTTACCCACGTTACTTGTCCACTAATGTGGGACGTGGTTGCGACATATCATGTCTTAACTATCCACGGTGACTTACCCACCATTGTGGTGCGTGGTCGCAATATCCTACCTACCCACGTTACTAGTCCACCTATGTGGGACGTGGTTGCGACATATCATGTCTTAACTATCCACGGTGACTTACCCACAATTGTGGTGCGTGGTCGCAATATCCTACCTACCCACGTTACTAGTCCACCTATGTGGGACGTGGTTCTTATGTGCAGAGTCCTTCCCACGTTACTTACCCACTTACGTGGAGCGCGGGACTTATTTCAGAATACTTTATTGGCGATTATATATTGGCTCAAACATACAAACATTATATTACATGAGATGCGCACAGGTTATTATTGCATGCACTATGCTAATACTTAGCTCTCGTTTATATTCCATTGGTTTCCTGAGCTCGTTACTTGTTGGCAGGCACGTTTAATATAGAAGCTTACAACAGGGCACATTACATTTGTATGATGATATGAGAAATAATATAGCACAACTAGACATGAAGAAAATAAAAGGCGGCTTACTTGACATTGACAATAGAATTATGGCGGCACTGGATAAGTGTTGCCACCTCAAACATCGCGACTGGTGTTGTCGTCGCGACACTCCCAACGGCGAAATTAAAGAGTGTTAAAAAGGCTGCGAGTCCACTCTTGGATCTTTTCCAAGGCTTTGGTCGCAGCGGCACGTACTGGTCTGGAGTGACTGATAGCGTGTGGCATATTGACTGTGTCACCATCATGTGAATTGGTTTTGTTAGTTTCATGATCAGATAAATCATCATCATGTATCGGTACTACTGTATCTAAGTTACTTTCTCTTAGAGCTTCATTGTGATTTACTAAATCTTCTACAGGTATTACTTCAATTTCAGGCGTATAGGCATGGCTTACAAATCTTGGTTTGTCTGAAGGTTGATCAACGACTTTCGCTTGAGTTTCATCATCAATTTCATTTACTTCTAGAGGGTACAGTTGTGAAATAGATCTAGTGTATTCAGTGGTCCCAACTTTCACTTTCGCTACCCTTATATGACCATCGACTCCTGGAGAAAGTGATACTATTTTTCCCACCTTCCAGCTTTCACGATTCTTCGAGTCTCCTCTTATTTGAACTATTTGCCCTATTTCTGGTTTTAATGCTGATTTGACTCTTGGTTCCTTAACTGAATTTTGGTATCGTTCACGAAGACTAGGTAAATAACGGTTCATAAATATGTCTTTAAATTCTTCTAGAATAATTAAAGCCCTTTTCCATGACTTGATTAGGTTTATCTTAGTTGTTGTCCCTGATACAGGTCTCTCATCTATATTGGTATCGATGCTTATAGTTTTTCCCATAGTGAGGAAGTCTGCTGGGGCTAAAACATGAACCATTTCAGAATCTACGCACGTCAAAGGTCTTGTGTTTAATATAGCTTCAATCTCCTTTGTTATCGTCATCAACTGATTGTCTTTCAAAAGATGTTTCTGTAGAGTCCTTATCATACAATGTTTTACCAAACCTACTAGTCTTTCGTAAAATCCTCCAAACCATGGAGCTAGTTGAGGTATGAATCTCCATTGGATCTCCTTCTGTTTGCAGTAGGGACTAGTTAGAATTTCTGCTATTAATTTAAATTGTGTGGCATTATCTGAAGTTATCAATTTTGGTACTCCTCTTGTGGATATCATTCTTCTTAGAGCCAGAAGTCCTTCTTCTGCAGTTAGGTCTTGGACAATCTCTAGGTGTATAGCTCTTATGGCTAAACATGTGAATAAACAAATCCACCTTTTAGTAGTTCCTTGGTCAGTTTTGACTAGAACTGGGCCTAGATAATCTAATCCTGTGAACGTGAAAGGTGAACTGTAGTTCACACGTTCTTTTGGTAAAGAAGGTGTATCTGGTAATTTAAATGGACCGCCTCCATGCTTGATACATCTTGGACATTGTCTTAAGACTTTAATTACTTGTACTTTTCCTTGTGGAATCCAAAAATGTTTGCGAATTATGCTTAGTGTATGATTTACTCCTACGTGGTAGTTTTCCTGATGAGTTTTCTTAATCAGATTGTTTGTAAAGTAGCAGTCTTTTGGAAGTAATATTGGGTATTTCATGTCGAATGACCATTGTGTATTTTCTAGTCTCCCTTTACATCTTAAAACTCCTTTGTCATCTTTAAACAAACGAAGATTACGACTAAGGTTAGTTATTTTTGTATTAACTTCATCTGGATAATATTGTGCTTGAATTTCCTTTATCACTTCGATTTCTGTCTTTTGTTCGCTGATATTATCTGTGTTCTTTGATATTTCCCTAATTTGGTAGACAGCCGTCAAACCGTTGTCCGACTTTGACGGATCCTCCGACGCCAAGAGCAAGTGTTCCTTAACCAGGTTGGTCCTTTTAGGCCAGCTGCTAGGATGCTGTAGTAGAAATTCTGGGCCTTCAAGCCAGTATTCTTCTTCTAGTCTTGTTTTATTGGGTCGTGTTGCTACATCTGCTGGGTTTAGTTCAGTTGGTACGTATCGCATTGTAAGATTTTTGTTCCTCTTTATCTCTTCTATACGTCTGTTTACAAATGGTGTCAATAATTTGTCTGAGTTGTACCAGTCTATAACTATTTGACTATCTGTCCATAAGAAATGTTGTTCTGTCTTTATTTGAAGAGCTGATTCTACATAATTTAGTAATCGATTTCCAATTAATACGCCTAACAGTTCTAAACGCGGTATTTGTAGATTGTTTTGATCTTTTATAGGAGTTAATCTTGATTTGCCGATTATAAAGGCTTTACCATTTTCGTTTATTACATATACGGCTGCTGCGTATGCTTTTGCTGAAGCATCTGTAAAACAGTGTAACTGGTTATTACCGTGTTCAAAGTTTTCTGTGTAATATCTCTGTATATTCATTTGATAATTGTGTAATTTTTCATGCATTGGTCTCCACTTTTCTATTTTTTTCAGTTGTTAATTGTGAATCCCACTTGGTTTTGCTCTTCCACAATTCTTGAATAAATAATTTTGGAGATAGTAATGAAGGTGCTACATATCCGCATGGATCATAGACTGATGCGATGGTTTTCAAAATTCCTCTTTTAGTTGTTTGTAGATTTATAGTTTTAGGTCTCAACTGTAATGTGTCTTCTTTTGTGTTCCAACTTAATCCAAGGACTTTAACTATTGTTTCATCATTCACGTCTGTAACATTCTCTACAAATTCTCTTGAATTTGAACTCCATTCTCTTAGGTTCATTGAAATTTTTTCGAATTCTTGCTTTAGTTTGTTATGTAATGATATAGCTTGGAGCTTAGTTTTAGTTCCTGTAACTAAGTTGTCTACGTAGATATTCTCTGAAGCTTGTTGTATGCTTTTATCATTAGAACGTAGTAAATGATGTTTTATTGTAGCATTTAAGAGAAATGGACTTGATATAACTCCGAAGGGTACACGACAAAATCTTAGATGTATAAGATTATCTTCATTGGCTGCTTTGGTTATGTCTTTGATCCATAGAAATCTAGTTACGTCCTTACTGTCATCTTGCAGACCGATCTGTAGAAAGGCTTTCTCTACGTCAGCTGTTAAGCCGATTCTATGTGATCGAAATCTTATCAAGAGTTTTGTCAGGTCTTCCAGTAGAACTGGTCCAGCTCTAAGACATTCATTCAGACTGTAACAATTTTTTATCTTAGCTGAGGCATCATAGACGATCCTCAAAGCTTTTCCTGAGGCTTGTACTCCATGATGAGGTAAGTAATGTATCTTATATCTGCTGTATTCCTTCTCTTCCGAAGGTATAACTTCTATTACTCCCTTTTCCAATTGTGTTTGTATAGTTTCATCATATAATTTCAAAGTTTCCTTGTTGATACGTTTTAATAGGTTTACTAGTCTTCCTTTGGCCAATCCTAAATTGGAGGGTAAATTGGGTAAATTTTCCTTCCATGGCCAGCTGACAGAGTATCTCTTGTCAGAATATTGAACTGACTCATTAAAGTTTTTTACTGCTTCCTCTTCCTTGGTAATTTTAGGTGAATCTGTAATCCCGATACATTCTAACTCCCATAGATTTTTTAGGTTGATGTTGTCTATTGGCAAGTCGGGTTTATGTAGTTTAACTTCTGCGCTAGATTGAAAGTAGGTGTTCACCGTAAGGTTGTCTATTACTTCGAATTCTCTTTTGCCGGTTATTATCCAACCGAGTTGTGAATTCACTAGAAATAGATTGTCGCTAATTTGTTTTCTATCTGTATTTATGACTGTGAAGTAGTAATCGTTTCCGATGAGTATATCTACTTGATCTCCAAGTGAACCATCATCGGCTAATAAAATTTTATCCTTCCATTGATTTAATTCTTCTTCAGGATAAGAAACTTGTTGGGTTATTGTGGGTACAACGTTGGCATGAATTATAATGGTTGTTTCGGTCTTTGTTAAAATGGATAGTTTAACTAATGGACTGTCATATTCATGTGGATGTTTTGAACCAAATGTGAAAACTGAAAGATGCTGTTCTTCTATTATTGGCAGTTGTAGTTGTTTAGCTACTTGTTGGGTAACGTATGTTCTCTGGCTTCCAGAGTCCATCAGAATTCGGCAATTCTTTTGTTTTGATCCTTCTTCATTTCTGGCATTTACTATAGCTGTTTGCAAAATTGTCGATGTTGCTGTCAACGTGGAAAATATGTTGGTATTCATACCTCTTGGCCCCTTTTCTTGGTATGAATAACGCTTTGGACAGATGGCCCTGTTATGCTTTCCTATCTCTCCACAGTGAAAGCAATTCCTTTTAATAGGACATTCGGTTAGTTGGTGTTTTAGACTAAAACAATTGTAGCATCGTTGGCCTAGTTTTTTCTTTCTTTGATCTATTGTTCTTACCGTTCTACATTCCTCGTTCATATGTTGCTTTTGACAGAAGACACAGGGTTTAAGTTTCATTCGTTTCGAGGTAAAGTCTTTATTGTTTAGATGTTCTCCTTTTCTTTTATTATTGTAGGTATTTGATACCTGATAATTAGATGGTGAACGATAATTATTATCATTATTACGGTAATTGTTCCTTGTGTAAAATGTTCTTACATTGTTTACATATGGTTTCCTTCTCATGTCATTTGGTCTTTCCTTATTTCTGAAGTTTCTTTGTACCAATTGTTGTGGTTTTGGTTTCATTTTATCCCTGATATGAAGTGTCTCTACTGTATAGCCATCACTAGTCGATGTTCTTTCTTGCTTAATTCGGCTAGCTTCTTCTCTGGCCGAGATAATAATTTTCAATTGCTTTCTCATGTCCTCAATAGAATCGGATTTCAGTGAAATCTTCATTTCGTAAATAATGTCTTCAGGAAATTTCTCCGTAATGATAAATCTCAGATGGTTATGTTCTGTATTTTCTCCTAACGCCCCTAATACTCTTATGTGTTTTTCTATTTCATTTAACGTTTTACGACATTCAGCAGCAGTGTTGCTTGCACATTTGATTCCGTACAAGGCTGCATAGTGGGCGTCGATAATTTGGTTAGGTTTCCCGTAACGTTCCTTGAGCGTGGTAACTGCAATCTGATAATTTTTGTGCGTGATTTCTAATCCATCAATGATTCCTTTAGCTTCACCGTTTAAAGACGACTTTAAATAGAGTAACTTGTCTACTTCTGGTAAATTACGTTCGTCGATATTCGAAGAAAAATGATCCCAGAATTGTTGCCAGAGGAGAATATTCCCGTCAAATTCTGGAAGGCTTAACTTGGGTAGTTTGCTGGTAATCACGGAATTGTTGAGTTGTGTTTCTCGAGCTGTTCCTTTAAGATTATTCAATTCAGTAGTGAGTTCTATTAGGATCTCTTCAGACTTGAGTTGAATATCACTAAATCTGGAGATATCGTCAGCCGATGGGTCGTTACTTAGTTTGAAATAATTGCTCAGTTCTGTAGAAAATCTTGTGTGTAATGCCTCTAATTTTTTACATAATATTTCTGCCTTAGCCTTATTGAAAGTAACCGTATTAATGGCACCTATTAGGTCCTCACATTCACTAGTAAGTACCTCAATATGCCTTATCACATCTTGCAACCTTGCGATCAGTACGGATTCCATTATTTTTTAGATCTGAAATGATACCATCAAATGGTAGATTTACCTTTGTTATGTTTTGTGACAACAATAATGTCACTAAATACAGGTATTGTAACTTAATTTGATTTGTTTCGTTTTAATTTCATGTTAATTTTGAAAATTTAGTAAGTCATTAATTGCTGTATACGGCTATTGTCTTATTTTCAATAGTAGAAAATATATATTTTTTTTAAATTTATTTCATATTTATTTTATTAAAATTTTATTCACTTATATTGTGAGCTTTATTCATTAAGATGTAATCAGTTGTCACAGTTAATCAATAGCAAGCTTATCTCATCTCAATTCCCATCTCATCCATTTAAACATTCGAGTTCACTCAAGTATAAGTCAAACGTTCAGAATGGTTTGAGATCCCCGTTATTTCATAAATATTACAATCTGCAATTCACTGCGGTGAATAGTATACACTGCGGTGTCTATGACTAGTTAATTTTCTAGTTTCAACTTGACTACGCAATGAACACTAAACCCGCTGCAAATTCACTAAGTCAAATGTTCATGAAACTGTTCCCCTTTCGTAAATATGAGTAGTTAAAATTAAAGACAATAGTCAGTATAAGTCAAAGAAAACACTTCCCAAAGTGATATGTTATTTTGATGTCCCCTGATATTTGTATTGGTTCTGTACACAAATAACACTTTACTAGTCTACCAGTCAAGTATCATTCGCTTCATAAACACTTATTTTATAGTTTTTTGTTTAGAGGAATAAATAAAATGTTTAAAGTTTATGTACTCAACTGAGTATTCAATATCACACTGTGAGGTAGATTTTGTTTATTATATTTATTAAGGAGATAAATAATTATCACAACATGAATGCATTTTAGTTTTTTTTTATTGAATGAGAAAACACAAAGAGTGCTCCTTTATATGGAATAATGTCAATCATAACTTTGAATCACATGTCCTCTGAATAAGTTCAACTTACTTAAATTAGATTTGTTCATCATGAAGTTCATTTATGATTTATTTAGATGAACATGTTAATAAATTTTCTCATTATCATTAAACATGTGACTCTTCATATGCAAGTAAGTCTCAATGAAAATTCAATAAGTACTTTCACCCCAACTGGTCGCTGGCGGTAGTTCCCGCTACCGACTCCGTTGTTTATAAGATTAAACGGTCTCGTTAAGGAAGCTTTATTATGAATCCCTTTCTCTGGGTCAGTCTATGTTCAAAGTACTTATTCATTGAGTTCATTGAGCTTTCAATAAGAAAGTAGGTATAGTTTGCTTGGATTCTGTATGTGTAACCACCAATAAGTAAGTATATCGGTATATGAACACACACAAAATACAATATTTTATGATCAATAATATTCTTGTTTCCTTGAGTTCTTATTAGAATCTAGTTTGGAATCAATTGTGTTCAGGTTTTATCATTAAAAGTTTGTAAATAATTTTATTGTTGTCAGAATTTGAAACAAGAGCATTATGTCTTTATTGAATCTTCACTGATAATGCAATGAAATAAAGATGAGTCTTACCTTGTATTGCACTATTAAGACCTTGTATGTTAATCCTTTGATCTTCTTTCACCTTTTTTATTCTTAAAATATCATAGGTAGTTGTCTTTTAGTTTGACTGATGTATATCTGAAAGAACTTAAATCGATCAAAATTCCTATCTAACAATTTCGAAGCCTGTAGATTAATGATGAAAATGCTGAAACTGATTATGGATTTATGACGAATCGCAACTGTTAATGCTAAACTTTCGATCAAGTATCTACTTGCAGCTCACAAACTCATAAGACGCCGTGTCCCAAACTCTAGTTTTGGCCCCAATTTCTGTGGATTAAACCATTAAATTATACTCACCAATTGGTTACTGCGTCTTATCCATTACTTTAATCCTATGGACAATGAGATAATCACTTTATAACACAAGTTGTGCTATCACCCGCCAATTTTTTGGCAAGCGATGCACAAAGTGAAGTAAAAAACGCAAGTGAAATAGTGATGTTCCGTTCGAAAATTGACGGCTTCGTGTCGATGAGTTTTTTAACGTCGATACCAAATCGCAGTTTGAAAGTAATATCCGTATACGTAAATCAATAACACGCGTTACGTCGTTACTTTTATTGTAAATAACTATATCAATTGACAATAAATTCGTCTATTGACTCGTTTTAGTAAAGTGGTATATGATAAGATGTTATACCAATTAATCGAAATTAACCGTAGCATTTATACAAAACATTACGACCAATAGAGCATCTCGTTAATATCGTGAAAGCTCCTTAGCCTTTCGCTACGGAGTAATTTTAGATATCAAATTAATTAAATAATTAAAATGATTTGTTAAAATATCGTTTTTTATTTCTTAAATTTATAACATTTCTTAATAAATAACACGATAAATGATATAACAAGGTTATGTTATATTGTGTAGTTTTGTTATGGACTTCGCATTGGTATAAACCAATCATTAACATTTTGTCATCTTATGATATCACATACGAAATTATCGTATAATTTTCTAAGCATAAATTGATTTTACCCCAACACTAACGAAATGGAAGTTCGTGCATTGTTGACAACACGAAATATCGCCATTTTGGTTATGTTTCCGTTCTGTGCCACGACCATTTTCTGTTTCAATTTTGTTATCAGAGTAATTTGTTGTATCAATATACCTGAATTCGAGCTAATAATTCACGATTTAGTTTTTTGTGGAACTATCTTACTCTTTTAATGCGAAATATTATAAAGAGTAGTGATTGTGCCTTTTCAGTAAACCTGCTGCCAACATTCAAGTTTTGCTCATTTTTTGGTGTGCCAACAAACACCTAGCGCCACCTATCGGTGAATACCTGTCGTAACCGATTTCATGCCACCAATATGATGTCAATTTGTCAATGTAAGTATCAATATATAAAACTTTAATTTGTAACTTTTGTAAGTGCCATCTCATCGAAATTCTTTCATCAAGTATATACTGTAACTTTGACTGCGTTTACTTTTACACCTAATAGTGTGTAAACAATATGCACCATTGAGTATAGTTATATCACTTAACAATAATGCCTTTAGTATGCCTATTCATGATCAACACATAAAACTTTTAATTGAATCCTCAAACAATAAACCTTGTTTAAAGATTAGCTGGACAGACATTCGCTCCACCAATCACTCACTTCTCCCCAAATCACGGATATCCTACTTCTCATGCTGAAAGTCTCTCTGGTTCTAGGATCACTCCATTCTAGACTGATCCCAGCTCCAGCTCACCACCATGTCGCGACCTCCGGCGTTGGTTGAGGGTCAACCACATCCGTGATGTAAACATATCCATCGCGGATCGCGAGAATTTAAAAACGATGAATACGTGATCGAAGGAGAAGTGAAGGACAAAGCGTGGTACTTACCACGAGTTATATTGTACCTTCAACTATCAGCGAATGTCTGTCCTTGCCTTTCAGAGGTTCTCTCGTTCCATCTGTAAGTACAAATAAAGATATGACACCACTGCGTGGTGTCACTAAGCCCTGCGGTCACGCCGCCATGACGGCGTGGTCGCAGGAATTATAGAACATACAAATATGGATATAAATTAGTGACTTGGTCATCTGTAGGCCGTATGTCGATATGACCTTACTCTCTGTATTAGCTGTCTAAAATAGTGTCCACGTTACTTATCCACTGGGTGGTGCGTGGCTCGCATACATAACATCCCCATAAGCTTAGGGGAATTCAGATGTCTTACCCACGTTACTTGTCCACTAATGTGGGACGTGGTTGCGACATATCATGTCTTAACTATCCACGGTGACTTACCCACCATTGTGGTGCGTGGTCGCAATATCCTACCTACCCACGTTACTAGTCCACCTATGTGGGACGTGGTTGCGACATATCATGTCTTAACTATCCACGGTGACTTACCCACAATTGTGGTGCGTGGTCGCAATATCCTACCTACCCACGTTACTAGTCCACCTATGTGGGACGTGGTTCTTATGTGCAGAGTCCTTCCCACGTTACTTACCCACTTACGTGGAGCGCGGGACTTATTTCAGAATACTTTATTGGCGATTATATATTGGCTCAAACATACAAACATTATATTACATGAGATGCGCACAGGTTATTATTGCATGCACTATGCTAATACTTAGCTCTCGTTTATATTCCATTGGTTTCCTGAGCTCGTTACTTGTTGGCAGGCACGTTTAATATAGAAGCTTACAACAGGGCACATTACATTTGTATGATGATATGAGAAATAATATAGCACAACTAGACATGAAGAAAATAAAAGGCGGCTTACTTGACATTGACAATAGAATTATGGCGGCACTGGATAAGTGTTGCCACCTCAAACATCGCGACTGGTGTTGTCGTCGCGACAGATACTGTACACTATATTGCCAATGACTCCCATAAAGCTTTAAACCTGTACACAGTGTGCCCATGACTCATAAAGGCTTTATACTTGCACCATGAGGTTGCTAATGACTCCACTTAGGCTTTATAGCTATGCTAGAGGGAAAACAACACTTCTTCACTATACACGTGTTCCCGCGTGTGGCTACCTTCTTAAGCACACACGCATGAGCATTGTGGGCTAGCCATTTAAGGCTTCCCCTTCTGGACCTCCACAACACCCCTACAGTCCACGCCCAAGCCACCAGCGGCGAAACAATGCTCACAACCCTCTTTTACTTCTTACTCAGTATACAAAACATAATTTACATAACTTCTTTACTGAGCACACTTCTTGTATTCCAAGGTCACTGGAATACACATGGGGATTTACGTTTACACTAGAATGAGCATTATAATATCAATCTTACTTACGATTTGATTTGATTGATGCTTCTGGGCCACGCCGCTCACCAAGAGCCACCATTTAAGCTGTTTTACTTACTTTCTCGGTACTACACCTTTGAACTAAGCGCGACCATCACATAAAAGCGTTCGCTGCTACCCTCTCTCTTCTCTTCTCCACATTTTATTTCTCAACCGTTAATTTAGTGCTGTCAACATACGACCACAGAGGGGAAAAGTTTTTACTCACAGATTAGGCTGCACGAGGAATCGCGATCTCCGCGACATCCCGTGACCACGGCAGCTGTGAAGGTGCCGAAACGTCGCGAAAATCAAGAAACCCCTAAAAACCTAAGAATACGGACAATTACAACTTAGTTCGTGAAATATAGCGCGTTTGATATCCGTAAAAGTTGTTTTATTTCAATGATATTGACTTCAGATTCGCGTAATCTCGAACATTACCACGCCGCTGTATGCACAAGTATCTTAATGGCCATTCGTCGGTACCATCGGGGAAATTCCAGATTGACCAGTAGAGGTTTTTTGGGAACCGTTTTCTCGGAAAATACTAAGGTTAAATGAAATACCTATTAATCTATATATATAATACGGCAGTGAAGCCGCTTCCGCCGCTTCTCCTCCTAAACTAAAAGTCGCACAATCAAGTGCAATACACCGTTAGAAAGGTATTTGTCTGAAGTGGTCGGATAAGTCGAGAAATTTAGCAAAAACTCAAATCTAGAGCGATTTAAACCGGATTTAATGGATTTTTAAATTGAATATAAAAAATGTGTTTTTTGCGCATTATGCGCACACGGGTTGCTCGTGTTCTATTATTTGTGATATAAACGTTTTCTGTACATCTATTTCTTTTTAAATAAAGCTCCTGAAAAACTGTACTGGTCAACCGGGAAGATTCCTGAATGTACTAGGGTACGGCAGAGGGGTCTTCAATGAATATGACAGGAAACTATCAAACTTCCACACTGAAAATATGAAAAGATTAATGAAAGAGTTGGAAGTTGTTCGACTGATTGTCGAGATCTGCCTCGACTTGTGATCCGTTGATTACATTGTGTTGAGTGTAAAGTTAACGTCCTAACGACTTGCCCATACATGCTGCAAGCAAGCCTGTATTGTCACTGCTGAAATCTTCCGGATTTCGCGTTTTAGATCTATACCTGTATACTTTCCTAGGTAGTTCACGATGACATAGTTTCGCGATTTCCACTGCTTATATAGACTGAATAAACTTTATTTGCTTTTAGTTTTATTATTGTGAAATACAAAGACCAATCTGTAAAAAAAGCTTATTAATCAATACTCTGTTCACGGAGACAAGTTAACATAGGAATCTCTCAGTCTAAGTGACCGAGTGAGCCCAAACAAATTACAAATTTAAAAGTACAGGCCCCTTTTACATAAAGAATACAATTGTCAGCGACATGTGACAGGTGACAATTTGACAATTGTATGTTTCATAAAACATTTGGTGATAGGAAAGCCGACATAATTGTCAAATTGTCGCGACATTTCTACAATTTAGCTTTTCATAAAACATTTGATCTGACATATTTGTAATCGTAAAATCTGACATATCTGTCCAATTGTCGCACATTTTTGATAGGCATCCTTGGTCCGTGTGAGGAGTGACTGTTATTTTTCTTTTATAAATTCTTACATGATCGAAAGAGTTCCTAATAGGATTTTGAAAAAGAGAACTTTATAATGTACGATTGCTTTTTATAGAAAACTTATCTTCTGCAATGATAACAAAGGTCAAAATTGCGTAGATCAGTGACAAAAAATTATGTTCAAGCATAGTTGACAAATTTGTAGACTTGTCAAGCTTTATGAAGCAGGGCCAGGTGGGCGGTAACTATTCTGAGTGCGCGTACACTTACGGTACGGTACTATTATATAAACTAGCTAAGTATTAGTCACTTAGTACACTTATTATTGAAATACACTTTGTACACTGTTTTAGCTCGTTTAGCTGCTCAGTCACAGAGATACCTCTACTTTTTTATTAACTTATCTCCTGTGAATATAGTAACGAACATTATTATTTGGTTTATTGAACTAGTCACAATATAACTTCCAGGATTTGAGTATAGAAATAATGGTAGCATAGGTATATAAATATAATAAGTTCTTCCGCATCGCTCGCTATAAGCAAATAACAAAGCACCCATAAGCTTTGCTTGTACTTAGCTTTGCAAAAACCAGCAGCCACTGCACAATTGATGACTTACTACATTTTGTACAATTAGGAGCGTTTCAAACGTCTTTGGACTTAATGTTTACACGTTAAGATTAAAAAAATTTAAGTATTTCTATTGAGTATATTAAAATATGTGCTGCTTTACGATCTTTGGCTCGTAATCTTTCTAGGAATGTACAATAATGTTTTTACACGCGGTGGGCTTTCATATATTGTATGGAATGTCAATTCAGATCATTGTTGGTACGGTAAAACTTCAGTTCCATCGATGAAGCCCTCACAAGGAATTTTTCAACTGTTGTGAGGACGCTTTTCTAGCTCTATGTAACAATATATTCATCATGTGACACTAATGTAATTGATTGTAAATAACAATAAATATGGTGTTCATTATTCAAAAAATATTTTAGATATCTCAACATTACTAGTTTTGTATGCAGTTTAATGAATTTTAAACCCCATTATATATATTAACTGTGTTATGTATAAAGTGTTTAGAATAGGATGTATTCATAGTATGTCGTCCAGTGTATAGGCACGCAATGAAGAACAGACACGTAGGACCACCGATGGATATTCTGAGAGAGTAATAGACAAAATAGTTTGTCTATTGTGATTTATTTATTTATGTAATCATGCCATTGGGTGTATTAACAAGGTCGTTATTTCGAAATAATAGGTTGATTATTATACGTGAGACTTATTGTTAAATATATATATACATATGGGTGCAACTTAATTTTATTCTTGCCATTTAACTTTTATCCAATATTGTGGATACAATCATCCCAGCATATATTTAGTATAATAACTCATAATAATCATAATTGTATACTTGTATGTTGTACTTATTATTTATAATTCAATGAACATATTTGTGTATCAATCCTCTCGATGCTCTAAAATGTGATGATCTCATTACTTTAAGTTTTAATTTATAGCTGAGTACAATTTTAGTTTGATCACCTTAATGGAGAATAAAAACTTATTTAATTAGGTAAACGCACAAAGATATTGTACTTCTTCGATGTTATTTTCTGTTTAAAACGCTGCCTGGAATAAAATGGTGTTTTAGATATAAATAAAGATCAGTTTCCGTTAAAATAATTACAACGAAAGTGTCAAATTGTACCAGACATTTTAAAACTGCCATAACAGCGGAACATTAAAGTTGCACCAAGTGCCGCGTTTCAGGTGGTGTTTTGAATATTCTATCGATAAAATGTGTCTTTCCTAGATGATAATAATGTACCTAATAAGCCTAGTCCTATGTAATAGTATTGAATGTGATGTTTTAAGTTAATTTTTAATGATTTGGCAGTTTCAGTATGTTGTGTTGAGAAGTCCTGGTATTATAGGGACCGGTTGAATCTAAGTTTTAACTGACGCTTGATTCAATAAAAATATAATTATACAAGTGTATGTTTTTTTCGTTCTCGTTTATAAGCGTTATTTTGCAACTAACTCATTCGACAGGTATTTACTATGTTCGGCCCCCTAATTGTCTAATTTCAAAATCTATCACAATCCCTTTTAAAGGTATTGTAATTATGATAGTGATTTATGGAATTGTGTAACATAAAGTCGCGATCCCTTTCGGAACGAATGTTTTAAATGACATTTCTCCATACATTTAAAAGATATTTTCTTGTGTCACTTTGCTTAGACAGTTCAATTTCCTTCATTCAATACCTTTCAAAACGCGTCCCGATCACAATCCTTATCACATGTCAAATATTGGCGGACTGAAGTATGTAAATATCTTTCAAATGACGACTTGAAAGGGATTGTGATAGATTTTAAAATTACACATTTAGCCCCCAGTTTACAGTCGATACGTACTGATACAGGTTCCATTTCGCGGAATTCTGTTGACCATATTATGAGACGCAAATCATTGGTGCGTATACGTGCACGTAAGTGGCAAGGGGTCCATACATACCGATTCCCATCGGCATCCCTTTTAGAAATCCCACTCCACTGATCCACCATACAGTTACGACAATTTCCGAGAAATTCTTGGCTTACCTCGTCCATGTTTTGACCCCTCGCCGCTGGTGCACGTAAAAGTCACACGTTAGTACGCGTACGTGTTCGTAGTCACGTAAATAAAATTTTTTTTGCGACGAACATCGATTTAAAGGTAGAAATAGATAGTAAAAATGACAAGTGAAGCTCAATCTTATATATTTATCAACTTATAACATTAAGTACATAAATTTATAATAAATAAATAGAACATTCTAATTAAATGTAGACATATCTCAGACACTTTAGTGATAGTACATTTAATATAACAGTTTAACTGTGCCTCAATTGAAATTACAGACATCATAAGATAATAAATCACAATACAAATGGGTAAAGAACATAGATTTCTGTTTGGTTTCGCGTTTGCGACTATTAGATACCGAGCTTCCTGAAAAAATCTGCTCTGAAAATTCGGCAACTTTGTGGTTAGTAAACCTTTTACATTTCCTTTTGCGGGGATGCTCGGAGTGACGCGAATACGCCAGATTAGTCATGGCATATATACTCGTAAAAGGCTAAATTGTACCGGGGCCTTACCATCAACTGTAATGCGATTCATTTTAATTTATTATTTTTAGAAAGTTCCTTATCGTAGGGCTGGGTGAACTGGTAATGTCGGTGTTATAAACTTGTATAAGAATGAATTATATAGCTTTTTGTTAATCTCTATATATAAATAAGGCTTGTGTTATCCATTCTAATGTTCCCTCCAGCGCCATGAGTATAACACCTACAGCCTTCACTAATAGCTTCAAAAACCACAAAAAAAATGTAGACTGCCGGAAAAATATAATTATTTTTTTAAATTGTATTTATCAAGGTCATAGGTCAGAAAAACAGCATTTTTTACTGACAGCTAGAATTTTACATAGTCCGATTTTACTGGCATCATAGGTCAAACATAAGCACTTATCGACGGATTGCACACGTGCGTAGCACGCGCTTAAGTCTAGTCTAAAATGATTAATTAAGTCAAAGTCAAAAGTCAAAGATTTTTATTCTAATAGACTTATAGATAAGTGCTTTCGAATCGTCCAATTTTTTTTTCCTACCAGCCAATCAGGATTTAGTGAGTGGGTATGATAACAAGTAGAATTAAAAGTCAGACTCACTGTTAAAGATGTTGTTTAATCCTTTGATCACACCAGTCTCACATATAATAGACAGAAGGCACAGAAGGAATACAAAGCACAGGAACACAGATATACGCAACACTAAATACAGTATGGTAAGCGTGAAGAATGAAAGATGATAGAAAACAGTTTAGGAAACAAGCAGTGCGTAATATAAGGCGTTTGCTATATACATAAGCGAGCATCAAGCGGCGTGAGCTCCGCGTCGTAGTTCTATCTCGACTGGCTCGATAGCCGCGGCGCAAGCGCAGCACAGGCCGGCGTACATAAGCACGAACAATGCGGTTATGTACGACGGCGCGGATTAGTGCGAGGGCTTGTCGATATAACGTTATCGATAGTGAATCGATATCGACAAACTGATACACATTTCATATTAATGTTAATAGGTAAATTTAAATACTGTTATAAATAGATATAAGTGTAAATATTATTATCATTAGATTTAAGTATATTTAAGTTAGAATTAAGTTTTATAAATACTATGAATATATTTTTATAAACTGTGTGTGTTAAATACATGTGAATATTATATGTGTGTGTATCTCCGTGTTTGAGTACGTGTGTGGTTACGGAGTAGCCTACACCACCCCCCTCCAGAGACCGTCAAGGGCGATAAAAATCTGTAAACTTGACTTGACGCCCAGAACGTGTAGTATAATTTTTTGGGACATCAGGTAATTTGGGTACAGATTCAGGTTCAGTCGAGGTAGGATCGGTGTGGTCTGACAGTATGAAGGCTGGCTTAACGCGGTCTATGGATACTGTGACCTCTTTACCCTTTTGCAGCAATTTAAAAACTTTATCGCCTCTCGATAACACCTTATGGGGGCCTGAATATGCAGGTTGGAGGGAACCACGTGAAGCGTCCTCGCGAAGGAATACGAAATCACTGGTTCCTAGTTCTTTGTATACAAAGACTTTAGGGTTAGCGTGACGTGATGCCGGTGTGGGTTGCAGCCTTGTAGCAATTTGCTTAAGGCGCGCTGAAAATTCAGACATGTCCGTCGTGCCACCATCAGCAGGTTCAAAGAACTCACCCGGTAATCTTAGCGGCTCTCCATAGACCAGCTCAGCTGATGAAATTTGGAGGTCCTCTTTAAAGGCGCTGCGTATGCCGAGTAGCACCCACGGCAAGGACTCTGTCCATCTGTCGTTTGCGTGGCAGACTATTGCGGCTTTAAGTTGACGGTGAAACCGTTCAACCATACCGTTGCACGCAGGGTGGTATGCGGTAGTCCGCTTATGCTCAAAACCAGCAGTTTTCGAGAGGCATTGAAATAATGCCGATTCGAACTGCCGGCCTCGATCGGTTGTTATGTGAGTTGGACAACCGAATCGAGCAATCCAGCCTGACAAAAGAGCCTTGGCCACCGTTTCGGCTGTGATGTCCTCGATCGGTATTGCTTCCGGCCACCGAGTGAATCGGTCAACTGCTGTCAGGCAATACCGATAGCCTTCCGAGATAGGTAAGGGGCCAACTAGGTCAATATGGATTTCCTTGAATCGCACACGTGGCAAGACAAAGGCACCTAACGGTGCAGTGACGTGGCGATTAACTTTGGCCTTTTGACACGCTATGCAAGCGCGAGCCCACTCCCTGCAGTCCTTCCGGATACCGGGCCAAACAAACCGTTCTGCGACTAATTTTGCAGATGCACTGGCACCAGGGTGGCTTAGAGAATGGAGGCTTTCAAACACCTGTCGGCGGTAAAACTTTGGGACAAAAGGCCTGGAAGTCGGTGTGCTGACGTCGCAGTACAATGGAATCGGACTTCCAGGTATCGTCAGTTTCTCCAGCCGCAGTGATGAACCTTCAGATAAAAGTTTTTGAAGGTCAAGGTCGGCCGGTTGAGCTTTGGCTAGAGTCTCGAGACTCACCGGCGCTCCCAATTCTTCAATCCTCGACAAAGTATCGGCAACTACGTTATCCTTACCTGATATG
The DNA here is from genome assembly GCA_910589605.1 of Chrysoteuchia culmella. Classification (NCBI taxonomy): domain Eukaryota; kingdom Metazoa; phylum Arthropoda; class Insecta; order Lepidoptera; family Crambidae; genus Chrysoteuchia; species Chrysoteuchia culmella. The sequence continues at coordinate 22,650,952 of OU342651.1, forward strand.
TGCCGGATATCGGTGGTGAATTGGGAGATATAGTCGAGGTGTCTATACTGCCTGGGCGAACAGTTTTTCTTCCGTTCGTGGAATGCGAAACTTATCGGTTTATGGTCAGTATAGACAATAAAGTGCCGGGCCTCGAGCATATGCCGAAAGTATTTAATGCCTTCGTATATGGCGAGCAGCTCTCTGTCATAAGGCGAATATTTAACCTGAGACGGGCTAAGCTTTCTCGAAAAGAAGGCTAGTGGTTGCCATGCTCCATTATTGTGCTGCTGGAGGACTGCACCGATTGCCTTATCGGAGGCATCTGTCACCAAGGCAAGCTTTGCGGCACAGTCAGGGTGCGCTAGTAAGGCAGCGTTAGCAAGGCTGACTTTGCAAGCGTTAAAAGCTGTAAGGGCGTCACCTGTGAGAGTGATAGGCTGCGATCCTTTCACGGAACCGGTTAATAAGGCATGCAAGGGAGCTTGGATCTCAGCAGCTCGGGGTAGGAACCTCCTATAAAAATTCAACATTCCCAGAAAACCTTTCAATTGGCGCACATTCGTAGGAGTCGGAAACTCTTTTATGGCCTGCACCTTGGTCTCCAAAGGTCTGGAGCCACTCTCGGAGATCGAGTAACCTAAAAACGTTACCTCTGGTTCGCCGAAAATGCACTTGGCAGTATTTACCAGCATGCCATACTCCTTGAGTTTGGTGAAAACTTGGCGCAGGTGCTGCTCGTGCTGCTGCTTGTCTTTCGAGTAGACCAAGATGTCGTCGAGGTAACAATATACGAAATCAAGGCCTCTGGTGACTTCGTCCATAAACCTTTGAAAGGTTTGGCCTGCATTTCGAAGTCCGAAGGTCATAAATGGGAACTCATAGAGACCAAACGGTGTTGTGATTGCGGTCTTCGGGATGTCTGCAGTGCTGACAGGTATCTGATTATAGGCTTTCAATAAATCTAATGTGCTGAAGACTTTGCAGCCAACGAGATTATGCGCGAAGTCATGGATATGCTTAATCGGATACCTGTCAGGTACAGTACGGGCGTTGAGCATGCGGTAGTCACCGCAGGGACGCCAGCCATTGTCCTTCTTTGGAGCTAAATGAAGAGGAGATGCCCAAGGACTCTGCGAAGGTCTGGCTGTGCCATTGGCGAGCATGGACTGGAACTCCTGTTGCGCAATTTTTAATTTATCCGGAGCTAACCGACGTGGGGTGCAGGAAACTGGAGGGCCTGGAGTCGTGCGTATGTGATGGACAGTGTTGTGAGTGATGTTGCGATATGTACCAGTTGGTCGGGTAATCTCGGGAAATTCGACAAGAATTTTATGATACCGAGTCTCACCAGTCAAGACTTTTACAGAGGCTATACTACTACAACTAGCTACTTCGGCTACAGATGATAATGAGGTTGTACTATCTAAGAGGCGTTTATTGCGACAATCAACAATTAAACAATAATAATTTAAAAAGTCTACGCCGATAATCGGCTTAGTTACGTCTGCTACTACGAAACGCCAACTAAATACTCTACGTAAGCCGAAATCTAAATTAAAATGTACATAACCGTATGTTGAAATATTGGTTCCGTTCGCTGCACACAAGCTGTAGTCCGTCCTGGCACGACGATCGCGAAGAAGGGATCGAGGGTAGACGCAGAGGTCGCTTCCGGTATCGACCAGGAACTGCACCTTCGAAGCTCGATCCATCACAAACAGGCGACCAGTAGAAGAGGTGGGGCAGTCAGCAGTCGCCATTATCGACCGCCCCTGAAGTTTCCCGCCTTGTAGTCGCAGGGGGTCACGCATTTGCTGGCTTTCTCACCGAACTTGCTGTGATACCAGCAGCATGGGAACTTCCTATAATTCGACTGGGAGCGTTGCGACCTGGATGCCGATCTTCGGTGGGGAGAATGAGAACTCCGGGAGTGTGGTCGACTACTCCTCTCAGACGCAAGCTTTTCAAACTGCTTCCTGAGTTCAGTGACCTCTCTAGTTAGCGCTTCTATAGCTGAACCAGGGCTGGCTTGAGGCTGGCTGGTGGATGCTACAGACGGTGAAGGAGTGGCCAGCTCGTGAATACGGTCGGCCAAGTCCGCCAGATCGTCGATAGAGGATGACGTCGATTGACCAGCGAGCACGGTTTGAATCCCGTGTGAGAGGCGGCTAACCCAGATAGTCTTCAAGAAGTCGTCAGGAACGTTGGCACCAGCAAGGCTCTTGAGGTGACGTAAAAATTGAGAGGGCTTTCGGTCTCCAAGCTCCTCGTGCATTAATAGTTGCTTGATCTTCTTCTCTCTCGATGCCGAAAGACGTTTGATCAGCTCGGTTTTCAGCTTAGAATACTTGTCAGTAGCTGGTGGGCTGACAATAAGGTCCTTAACTTCTCGAGAGAACTGGTTGTCTAACTGGCTAATGACATGGTTATACTTAGTGGAGTCACTGGTGATTCCAGCTATGGCGAACTGCCCCTCCACTTGTGCGAACCAGATTTCGGGCTCTTCAGGCCAGAACGGTGGTAGTCGTGGACCGACTTTAAAAACATCGACATTGGGTATCGACTCTTTCCCATCACTATTTTCCGACGGCATGGTTGGCATGGCGGTTCCACGTGCATCTCTAAATTCCTGTTCCATGTTTTAACTCGGGGTCACCACTTTAGTGAGTGGGTATGATAACAAGTAGAATTAAAAGTCAGACTCACTGTTAAAGATGTTGTTTAATCCTTTGATCACACCAGTCTCACATATAATAGACAGAAGGCACAGAAGGAATACAAAGCACAGGAACACAGATATACGCAACACTAAATACAGTATGGTAAGCGTGAAGAATGAAAGATGATAGAAAACAGTTTAGGAAACAAGCAGTGCGTAATATAAGGCGTTTGCTATATACATAAGCGAGCATCAAGCGGCGTGAGCTCCGCGTCGTAGTTCTATCTCGACTGGCTCGATAGCCGCGGCGCAAGCGCAGCACAGGCCGGCGTACATAAGCACGAACAATGCGGTTATGTACGACGGCGCGGATTAGTGCGAGGGCTTGTCGATATAACGTTATCGATAGTGAATCGATATCGACAAACTGATACACATTTCATATTAATGTTAATAGGTAAATTTAAATACTGTTATAAATAGATATAAGTGTAAATATTATTATCATTAGATTTAAGTATATTTAAGTTAGAATTAAGTTTTATAAATACTATGAATATATTTTTATAAACTGTGTGTGTTAAATACATGTGAATATTATATGTGTGTGTATCTCCGTGTTTGAGTACGTGTGTGGTTACGGAGTAGCCTACAAGGACATCTTATACCTGATAAGAAGAACGGCCGCAAGAAACTTATCAGCTTTAACAGAAGCAACAACATTTACAAAGGAACGTGTCGTTGCCAAACACAAATCTACAATCTTGAAACATATTTAATATAAGAGGAAAATTTTCTTATACTCAGTTATTAGAATATTTTCCTTTTATACAATTACAATAGTCATGTTATATGTTAGTATCACTTCCATATATATTTTAATAAGGAAGAGCGGAGCCCCCAAACACAGGCTATATTCGCTTAAATGGAGGCTCCAATCACCATTTAATTTATGGCGAAGTGTTTTCACTCAATAAACTTTTATTTATTAGGTTGGCTTACTGCCTGAAAGTAACCTAAAATGAATCGCATTACAGTTGATGGTAGGCAGGTATGTCGGCGATATCTAGTGGTAGTGAACGCGGAGATCAATCATAAACCAATGGTAAAGAACTTTTCAGATATGACGTAATATAATACAGTTACTTACATCACATTTATAACTTCATTGTAAGTGCAGGTAAGGTACAAATTGCTAGCTATACTACAGCCATCTTAGGGAAAGAATGTTAGTAAACAAACTGCCCATACTTAACCTCAAATTTACTTTTTTATTACATGTTGTAGAAATATGATATTTGGCATTAGATGTCTGAAATATAATGTATTTGTGGAATAATTACGAAAAGTGTTCAAATAATTTTTTACAAACATTCTTCTCTCAAAATGGCTGGAGTATAATTTAAGATGTCGAGTCTTGGTAGATTTATTTATTTGAAGGTAACTTTTTGACTCATTGATGGTGTACTTTAACGCCCGAAATTAATACCCTATCTGTAGAAATGGAGAAGGCTATCTGAGATAGTTGCCTAGGAATTTTTTGATAATATGACCAAAATAACGACGGTTGCTAGGCAACGAACCCAGTATCCTAGACAACAATCTCGGATAGCCCAATTCATATATATCTACAGATAGGTTATTAATTTCGGGCGTTGAAACTATCTTCATTGATCGAATTGGATTGATGATTATATTGATTGATATTTGTTAGTATTTTTCAAATCTTGTAACAGCAAGCCTCGATTTCTCATCCTATTCATTGAAATATAATAAGTTATACATATGACTAGTTGTCAGTTAAAAATACAGTCATAAGACATTGAAACGACAATTATTAAAATTAAATCAATGGGACGTTACTTATGTATTCCCTATATAATTCACAGTTAAAAAGTGTAAAATGATTAAAAATATTTTCCTATTCATAAACAATATTACGTATTGATATAATATAATCGTTCTATCATATTCTACTGGTGCATCCTTGATAAATATATAACTGCCGTAAAGACATGCTTTATATACAATCGATAGCAGATCGGCCTTTACATTTTGACCTAAAAGCACCCGCACATTGAGCCACTAATGGCGGCCACTAAACCACAAGCTGCGGACGAGATTTTTTGTATATTGTAAAGTATCGGCGCAAACCGGGCGCTCGAGTGGCCGCGTTCGGGTCAAAAGCTGCGGGAGTCGCTCGCGTTTGCTACTATAATTAATCAGTCATTCCCGGTCGCCACAACCAGTTTCGCTACCAACTGGGATTTTTTGTTTAAAAATTTCCCGTTAGACACCAGTGGTGGCAAAGTGGTGACGACTGGAACATTGGTTCATAGATGCTAAAGGGAGTCTCAAATATTTTCCTAATTATTTTATAGTTACACAATTTTTTTAACAATATTTATTGAATTGGTATGTACATACTAATAAGAGTTATTATGACCTATGTATGTACATATTGTATTTTACAAAAATGTTTTTATAATTCATTATGAACTTCTAAAACCTGTACTATTTTTTTATTTCAAGCTTAATAGTCAAAAATATCTGTTACATAATTTATACTTACACAATATCGTTGAGACCATGGATTAAGCAGCATAAAATATAGGCAGAATCAAATTGGTCAAAAACAAAAAATAGAAATATATAAATACAATCAGTAGGGGCAATCGGGACTTTTATAAGCAAAATCCCAGTCGCCCCCAGTGGTGGCGACCGGAAATGACTGTAATTAATTATAGTGGCCGCGTAGTGGCTTCTTCTCTGGCCACATTCGATGGTTTCTGCTCTGGCGACTTGTGGTCGCCACTCGCCCACTAGTGGCGGCGATTAGCACTTGACCGAGCCACTAGTGGTTGCGTTTAGTGGACGCGACTAGTGGCTCAATGTGCGGTGCAGTAAGGCCGCCTTATGTAGCTCTTAATAGAAGCGGTTTTCGTAGTGCAAGTGTAATGCCTGACGTGTATACCTCAACACATCAACCATTGCAAAACATTCCGAAAACAGCTCTTATTACGTACGACGTAGAGGCGATCAAATGCAACATTTGCAGCTTGATGAGCTGTCAACTGCACTTTTAAAACTAATAGAATTTGCTACATAAATATAATGTTTAAACCGCACATGCGGCAACTTATTCCGATGCGGTTGATAAAATTAAAGAGATTTTATCTGGAAATCTAGATACTAATTTACTTTATTCGAAAAGTAATGGTAAATAAAATCTACTTAGCGATTTAGTTAAATGCGAAAACAACAGCGAGACTTTGGTCTTGTTTCACAGTTTATACATGACTGCAGAAAAATAATATATTGGTTATAATAATTTTAATTTATGGTCAAATAAATTAGTGGAATGTAGATTCAAATTTAGTTGCGTATTATTATGATCATTGGATATAAAAGGCCGTCGTATACGCAGGTCGTTAGAAGTATTATAAATGTTGAAGTATTATAAATTTCTATTAGAAATACATGAACGGTTTTTCCAAAATAGCAAAAGGGTTCTGTTCACATTCATAGAATAGACACTGGATGACACTGATTCAAAGGTATAACAGTTTACAACATTAAAAATATATATCGGTCGTCCTATTTACAATACAGTACATACGATTTCCCTCCGTGAGGTGTAGCTGCGTCAGAGAAGTAATAAAGTTGTAATAGATATTACAATTGCCATATTCATCGCCTAGTTAAAAACTAATAATTTAAAGTAACTGCCATTATTATTTCTACATCCTATTCAATTGAACCAGGATAGTAAGAACTTGATAAAGTTTGACGCACGCCTATATATTTGAGTTATACACATACTTGGCTGAAAAAGAATTTAATGATTTCATTTAGATTTGCTTTCAGTGCGTCTACAAAATTAATCTGTCAAACTCAATTTAAAACAAAAATGTTGTCACTTCTAAAAAAATACAAGTTTGTTCAAATCGAGTCTGTGTCCCAACTGAATAGAGTATAGATTGGAAATGCCGTTGTCGTGGTTGGCTAGAGATGTGCTCTTATCTGCTATTCTCGTGGGTGTGGGTGTTATCATACTCGCTGGATCTCGAACAACTTCACGTCCGTGTCGTACCAGATGGGCGGGTCTACGTTGCTGTAATATAAAGATGTTGTTAAAGATAGATACTGTCAACATCAAAAGTTTTAACGATTCAAATGAATGAAGTTAAAATAGGTAGTAATTTGATTTTAATAGTTTAAAAACATTCGAACCACAGTTTCAGTTCGAAATCTGAAGCAAAGCAAAATAATAAAAACTACACTGAGAGCTAAGCTCTTTCGATTGAAACTGAAAAGAAGGAACCTAGCAAATAGGCAGCGGAGTGAAGCTTCTCAAGAATGTTATTAAAATGTTCCCATGGAGCATGGAGATGCGATCCACTTTGTAACGACGGATCAGGTGGCAATTCTCGCGCCTTCGACATCTCGAAATCGTCATTTTTTGGAGCTATAAATATATATTTAAAACTCACTGAAAACAATCTTCAACATTACAGGATTGTTAAAGATCATATTTTTTTTTATGAACGACGACGGGGAGACTCTTAGCCTTCATCATACCTGATGTTAAGTATTGCTAAGGCTGAAGATGGAAGCGAGCCTCTCCCAGAATCCTCAATCACTGAGGAATTGGCTATTTTATCTCTAACTGCCGGAACACAACAATGCTGAAAACATTGTTATTATGGCGTCAGACTTAGTATTTTGACAGTAGTAGAGATTCTACTTACATTTTTGTTAAAGAAATTAAGGATATAAAAATGTCGAAGGCGCGAGAATTGCCCCTCTGTACTTTGTCAAAAGGTAGCATCGAATCAGACCGCGTAAGTTTCGTCGACATCATCGACGTGACGAATATGGGCGCAAGTCTTCACACGCGAGCGCTGATACTATAGCGCTGTCTCGGTTACACACAGAGTCGAGTATTAACTGACTATTGAAAAAAGATTCCAACGAATTGAGAACTTTCTCCTTTTTTTGAAGTCGGTTAAATAGGAATCTTATTGTTAGGATGATAGCGTTAACTTGCGCTGTACGAAAACGCCGTCGGCTGTCTAAATGAAAACGACAGCGCAGCGATGCCGACGGCAGGTACTTACCTACGCGATAGGGCCACATTACTTTGTCAAAAGGTAGCTACGGATTAGTACTTTGTCAAAATAATAATTTAAATAATTTAATTCTTTATTCAGATAACAGAGATCCATAGGTGTTAGTATTCTATAACTAACTTCGATGTCGCCTGACTCAAATGCCACAGACATCTTGCCTGCTAGCAATAACCTTCAGGATGCTGTTGGTGCTTTTCCTCACTCTGTTACAATAAGGATGTCATTTTTTTGCGCAGTACGGCTGAAAAACTATCAGTGCGAGCCTCTGCAAACATAGCAGACGCGCTACAGAAGCGAGGCTTTCTCAACAACACCCTGAAGGCATTGTTATATTGGACCCGCAGAACGCTGAGCGACTTTTGGGTATGGTTGACCCACAGACCTCCGGAGTAGAGCGAAGTGCAGTATGCTCTGAAAAGGGTTATTTTGACTGCGTCCGTACTCCTAGAAAATCTGCGTGCCAACATATTTGCTCTAACCGCCAACGATCTGCGTTCCCTTTCTATGTCCACATTGTCCTTTAGGTCTTCGTAAAAGGTTCGTAAAAGGTAAAAGGTACTTTACCGTATATAAATGACGCCCCACATGTAGGTGCGGAACCAGGCGGCGGTGCCCTGGTTGGCCTGGTACTTGCGGATCAGGATGGGGTGGGGGACCGGTAATAGCCCCACCAGGGTGCCGTGCTGCAGGAATCGAAGGATCTCCGACTCGTCCGTCAAACCCCTGCGGAAAATCGAAGGTAATGGTAGAGTTTTTAGATCAAGATAAAGGAGTCCTCTGTTGCTAATTTTGACGACAAACCCAAACCAAAAGAGGCGACTGCATATTGATTAGAACTGCAAAAAATGATGATTTTGGTGATTGATCATAGAACACAACAAATAATTAATCAATAATAAAGAAAGATAGTAAGAGATGCGCCGGCGCCGGTCGCTTTACCGAGTTTTAAAGTACCCAAGGGTCAGACGAAGTCAAAGTCAAAGATTTTTATTCAAATAGACTTACAGATAAATGCTTTCGAATCGTCCATTTTTTTTTCGAATTCTATTCGAAGTCGAATTGAATTTATTAACCAGTTTGTTTACCGGAACTCCTCAGTCTCCCGATGTTTTTGAGTGATGTTTATATAAAACCACTCACTTGTCGATGCAGATCTTCTCCACTTGCGGCACCAGCACCTGCAGCAGCCGCATGATGGTCTGCAGAGGCAGCTTGGCCCTCCAGGTAGACACCCACTCCCCGGTGGCTCGCCATTCGCCTTCACCCGTCCCAACGCCCAGCGCCGCCTCGCGAACGCTGCCCGAACTGCTTTTCCGGACGCTATCTCTCTAGAGATAGAATTTTAAAATGAAATACGATAATCCTTATTATTTAAGTGACAATTCAAGTTCTAGTTTTTTTTAGCTATGATGATTCCTGTGACGCTTCAAAATTTTCCGAATCGCGTATTACTATGTCAGCAAAATATTTTAGAAAAACCATTTATTTACTGTAGCAATTTAGTAAAAAAATAATAATTAAACCACTGGAAATACTAAGTAAAATCTATGTCTATTAATAACGTTTTAACTAAATACTATAGAAAATATTTCATTCTTTTTAGTGCAATGTGTGATTCGGAACTGTGTAAAGATGAGACACAATAGAATCTACAATTGACGTGTTCATTTGTAGATAACAGTAAGAAAGAAGATACTTTGTACGGTTCATTAACCGCACAGGCAGTTTTGCTTACATCAGCGAGACTCACATTATAAATGTTATTGTTTGTTACTCACAGCGCGCACTCCTTAAGGTGGAACGATTTTCATACAAAAAACAGTCGAGATAATCTTGGTAGATTAACAGAATTAATACTTAAATATATGTGCAACTATTTATTCTCGGGTATTCATTTGCGCTTAATTAATAAACAAACATTGTTTCATTCAGAAATCACCTATAAATGAACACTAAATTATTGCAAAAATTACGACTGTGTATGTGACAAATGTCGTGTACGTATACAAAAATCGCGACGTTGCCATTCCATGCGGCTAAGACGCGCAACGCGCGAAGTTGCCGCTCTTACGTTTGTCTCGATTTAATAATTGTTTAAATTTCTCTTTACTAGATTTTTCAGCTGTGTTGCCGTTGCGTCCCAAAAGAGATGAGTTTCGTCAGTAATAATTTACTTTGAGATTATGATATAAAGTTGTGATTTGTAGGATTTATCTTGACTCCGATTTTAAAAAATGCTAAACACGACTTATATTTTGTTTTTATGCGTAAATCTTTTTTTCTTTCATCACTGTAAAAAAATAGAAAATAAGATTTTATAAAGGAAAAAAAAGAAACGAAAATTGTATCTGCTTCGTGCAAATAAAATTTACTTGTATTATGTAACGTACTTACTTAATATTTTTTTTTTTTTTTATTTAGACAAATGTCATGTGGTCCCTTTTCAAATATTAAATTGTCCGCAATCACATCTACGTACTGACAACACCGTTCCGTATTTGTCATTTGTTTGTAGTGTTTTTTCATTGTGACTAGGGAATGGGTCCAGTAAAAATTTCACTGAAATGAAAATTAAATATAAACGAAATTTATGAAATCTTTCAAAACGGGTGGAAATATTTCAGTTTTGAGTGAAATTTATTTTCTGACTAGAAATGATTTATTTTACGTAAATCTTAATGATTTAACGATCTTAATGATTTATTTTATTTTTAATTTTACAATTTTAACGTATTAAATGTTCACTTAGCTATTCAAAACATCATAAGAATGATGATAGCATAGAGATAAACATAGACTAAGCCAAATACAAAACATGAATTTGACGTCACATATCACTTGACTATTGTTGTTTCGACTATGAATGACATTTGCGCGAAAAGCTAATAACGCGAAAGACTCTTACACGAAAAGCCGTTTGCTCGAATAAACATTTGCGCGAATAGTGCACAAATGTAATTAAATTTGCCTCAATAATGGTCAGTTAGCCTTCAAAAACATTTTCACCGTATAGCGCATGAATGAATGTTAGCGCTATCTCAGCACTTTTTTTTCTAGATTGTACTTAACATTACATAATACATATTTAAGATACACAAGAGGTTAGCACTTTTTATTTTATAACCTCTCAGGCATCGGAAAACGAAACACAATAGATATTTAATTGTTTCCAACCCCGGTGTTCGCTGCGCTGCTTTACGAATTAAGTATTTGTTGAATAATACAATTTCATTTTGAGGTAAGTACTTAATAGTAATTTTTTTTGGGGAATTTTTGCTTACTTACATGTTTTATGTATTAATATTTTATAATATCAGTATCTTTATAAATTAAAACACGAAATTAGTTATATGCACATAAGTGCCTTTAAAGACTCAATGCTCAGAAACACGTGAAGTATCAAATTGATATTAATAAAGATTAAAGTCTATGGTTCCCCCGAACTGTAAAAATCAAGCTTCTAAGTTTTTACATCACCATAATAAATTATCGCAGTAAATTAAAGCTTTAAAGGTAGAATTTAACAAGATTTACAAGATGTAAAATTTCACCACATAAGTAAACAAAAAGAGTAAGTATAAAAATGGCGTCTCGAGCTTGATTCCAAAACTATTATAATATAAAATGGAGATTGTAACTAACAAACAAGTAGACAAAATATGATCATTTGCGCAAATTTATATACGCGCCAATATACCGAAAGGAGCTAAATGTATTGATTTTAAATAAAACTAATATAATAGTATTGTAGTATTGTACTAGCGGATCCTCGCGGTTTTACACGCGTGGTACCTGTTCCCGTGGGAATATCGGGATAAAATATAGCCTATGTTAATCAGGGATAGTGTAGCATCCTAAAAGAATTTTTGAAATCAGTCCAGTAGTTTTTGAGTTTATTCATTACATACATACATACACATCTTTCCTCTTTATCACTACATAGTATAAAGCAAAGTCGCTTCCCGCTGTCTGTCCCTATGTATGCTTAGATCTTTAAAACTACGCAACGGATTTTGATGCGGTTTTTTTAATAGATAGAGTGATTCAAGAGGAAGGTAAAATAACCTTCAATATATAGTAGAGAAATACTGTAATTTTTAAGGTTTCTAATGTGATGTCGTAAATGATTACATTTTTTCCGCTTACATAGCAAACGCAGGCTGAACCCTACGAGATTTATCAATATAAGGTAATAAGTATTTGTACACCTTGAAAATGTCTACAGAAAACTCCGCGGTGGTTTATGTTTATCTCTTATGGATAACCCACAATAGCATAAGTCGTGTAGTCCACGCGGGCGAAGCCGCGGGCGGGAAGCTAGTAATATTATATAGTATAGAAGTATAGAAAACGGTAACATGATGATCCAACAACCACCACCACTTTTTTTTTGATTGAGGAAACACTGCAATTTTAATCAAAATCTGTTCAGCAGTGGTTTAAAAAAAAGATATTATAATGGGCAAACACACTAAGAAATCTTAAAATTTAGAGTATCAATTACATTCTTGTCACTTGTGCAATTTAAAAAAGTTGCAATTGCATTTGTTGCAATTTATACATCAAAATTAATATTGTGATGTTATTTAAATAAACAATAATATAAAATAAATAATAAAAAAAAATCTACCATCAGAAGTCTCGAACCTTAACTCTTTGATATCTAAGCCGAGTACGTAGACCGCTGGGCTACTTTATCATTTTCAGCTGGGTCGAAATATTCTACTACAAGAAACTCAGAAATAAGGTATGCATGTGTGAGTGATTAGTAAAATTGGGAGACAGAAACACTCTCTCGAGATATTTGGATGATTTATGTACTACAAAAAGATAAATGTTGGTTTCGAAAATTCAATATTTATTTATAGAATGCGCTAATAGTATTTTGAGTTAAAAAGATACAAAGAACAATTAACAAATAAATAAAAACTACTAAATAGCGAAAGTAGCGCCATCTAACGACCGTTCAGCTTTTTGTAACTTAATCGTTCCACCTTAAACTGATTTACCGCGAAACAAATTAGTATCCCACAATTCATTACTACTTACTGTATTTTCTACGTATTATAACTTTGACGGGAATCAGTGTTTTTATTCCACCACTACAACGGCGAGTGTGTCACAACAACTACTTACTTACAACAATTCTCATGTACGGGCCGACTAGTACACAAACATAGCGGCTCATACATACTTTAAATTTTAAACGAAACAAAACTCAGCGAGTTTTTTGATACTACAAATAAAATGTTTCTGCTAACATAAACAATGGCATCTTAATGTTTTATTTTAACACATAAATAAGCACATACAATATTTTTTATAGTTTATTATGTTTACGTGGGCTGATATAAGTTACGCTATATAACTGGATTCAATCTACGTAGCTGGAAAAGTAGTAAAATATATTGCAATTTATTTAAAAGAGTCCATGTACCTACATTGACTCTGTAGTCTGAATGCTGAAACCGTATTTTTAAATTCCATTTCGCATTCGAATCTGCAACGAGTGGTCCCGACCACTCTTTGTTGATTCGAGCGATAGAATTCTGACGTTTAGCACAAAATGACATTTATAAATTGACATGACGGATAGTTCAACAACTTAAAAACGTTTCGTTTCACGTTATTCATGTCCGATTCAGTATCGATTTTTGAAAATCTATGGAGAGTTAATTTCCGGTTTTTTAATATTCTGTGTAAAATGAAATTATGTCATAGGAGTTTAAGAAAACGGCAACAACGTATTCGAGTGATAAAAAAATGCGACAAAATGGAAGTCGGTGAATTTCAATTCGAATGCGAATTGAATTTAGAATGATTCAAAATACGTCACCAGAGATGAGAAATTGCCTGTGGTCAAGTCGCCGGTATTGTCGCCGGTATTGCTGCCGGTATGAATGGATCCATCATCAAAACCTGCACTTGAATGATTGATTTTTTGCTGACTACGAAATCCTAAAAAAGTATTAGACCGCATTTACACTTTTAGCCAGAGTAGTAACTGACCCTTTCGTTGGTGTGTTGTGTCTGTGTCTGCTCGCTCGCGGCCAGGCCCCCAATTCTCGCGCCTTCGACATCTCGAATTCGACATTTTTTGACGTCATAAATATGTATTAAAAGCTCACTGAAAGCAATGTTCGACAATATAGGATAATCAAAGATAATTGAAACTAAAGGTTTTTGACAGTAGTAGAGATTTTACTTACATTTTAGGTAATGAAATTAAGGATATAAAAATGTCGAATTCGAGATGTCGAAGGCGCGAGAATCGCCTCCCAGGTCCTGCCCGTCGCCCCCTCTGCGCAGTGGTAACAGGCGGTCGTCCAGCTGTGCCGCGCTGGGATGTGTTTATTCGCGCTCCGGCATCGTCGCTATGGCTTAGCTTAGTGTTATATCCTTGCACATCTATGTTGGAAAGGCAACCTTAGAAAGGTAACTGACCCTTTCGTTGGTGTGTTGCGCCTGGTCGCTCGCGGTCAGGTCCTGGCCATCGCCGCCGCTGCGCTGCGGCAGCAGGCGGTCGTCCAGCTGTGCTGCGCTGGGATGTGCTGATTCGCGCTCCGTCATCGTCGCTATCGCTGCCAAACGATTGAACTAAATCAGTCGCATCATTCCTTAAACATGTCGTGTAATGTTCATTGAATCTTGTTGAAACATGTCGGAAGATCAAGCATGTCTTTCGACAAATTTTGTTCAAAGAAGTCGGAACGCATACGATTTAAAACTAAAATTATCTCAAAAAAATTGTTATAATACATAAAAGTTGTTTTCTCAAACACGCTTGGAAATTTGAGCATTATTTTGACAGCCTTCTTCGGGATAAATCGAAATTGCTGTACTGGCCAAATACATGCAGAGCAGCGGCCCGCAAAAGTTGTATGAAAATCCATATCTGTAGTGGTTTAGCGGCCAAATAAATTACGTACATACATATCTGTGTAATTTAAAAATGGATCGATCTTTTACTTCCGAAACATGGCAACCAAAGAGATAACTTATCAAAGGTTTTATTAACATTTCGAACTGGCTTGCAATTAGAAAGCTGTAGGTACATTGAAAAAATAAAACAAATTTAAACTTTAATGCGTGATAAATAATTGTTGTTCGTTGTTCGTCATTGATTTTGAAAGGTAATTGTATTTGACAAAATGAGTTCAAGTGAAGATAATGATAGTGCTGAAATGCTTTAACGCCACCTGAAATTCAAGAGGCGGCAGGAGTAATACATAACTTGTTGTTACCGACAAAATCAAAAGAAAAATATTTGAAAACCTATGAAAAAATTTGTAAATGGAAAAATGAAAGAAAAACGAAATCCGATTTCGGATAACGAAAACGTTTTTTTGGTTTATTTCGGCGAACTCGCCCCGAAAGTTAAGCCGACAACGCTATGGGTCATCTTTTCAATGCTTAACGCACAATTTTAATGAAACATAATGTGAATTTTGAACAGCATGCAAACTTTACTTCAATGCTCAAAGACAGTCGGATGGATATAATTGTAAACAAAAAAAAAATTTTTGTTATTATTATTATTATTATAATCGTGTCATCATTTTTTGGATGATTTTGTTTGAAGCACCAGACAGTGTGTATCTGGACTCAAAGTTGGTCAGTAAGTAATACTCTTGATAATATAAACCTTTTTTAGGCATATTTTTAAGTGAACGTAAGGTATAACGTAAGTACTTTGTTTTTCTTGCAGGTTATTCTCATTTTCGGCATTTTTGTTGCATGCCGATGTAACAAAATTACAAATATTACTATATAAAAGACGTAGAAAATCAAAACAGTGTGATAATTGTAACTCTACGTGATACTAAAACAAAGATCGACCGCACATTTGTTATCAGAGATGAATCACCTGAAATCGTACTAAAGCATTTGATTACAGTTGTTAAGCCAAGTCAGGGGCCTTATAGGCGGCTTGATAAACTCTGACACCAGAGGTGGCCACTAATCCTCACTCGATAAGAAGAAGAGTACATAGCGCTACGTCCCATTTATGTAAAATCAGACCGATTTTTTCTAAACTACAAAAATAATAAATGCACAATGCAAGTAATTGGGAGACGCAAATTTGCCGCAATGCCAAGGGCAATTGCTACCTATTTAAACTTGCCAAATCCGGAATATAATACTGGGCATTGCTATTTTCGATCTTCAGCGGCTCTTCTTGCTGACACAGGTGCGAATTTAATTACACTTAAAAGACATGGCGGATGGAAGTCGGAAGAACCTGGTAGCTGAAAGCTACATAGAAGAATCGATTGAAAATAAAAGTAGCATTACACGTAAAATCAACGAAAGTAACCAACCTGGGCCCGTATTCACTATGACCACTTAACGATTCCTTGCTGAAACCACGCCAATGTCGTACTTGATTTCGACATTTGCAAAATACGTTTTCTCTATCCGTAAGTGGTCATAGTGAATTAGGGCCCTGTACCATCGACCTCCAATCAAAGCTTTGTAAAACAGAATCACACTGAAGCACAGAATACTTAATAGTACAAGTACAGAAGGTTCACTTCGCAATTACAATCAAATAAATTGCTAGTCTAGCTCACGACGCAATAAAGTCCAATTCACGTCGCGCTGCGCTAAATGCCTAGCATTATATTCACCTACATTCTGCGTGTCTTTCTATCGCGTAACTCGTATTCTTTCTGACGCAGCTAGGGTTGCCTATTTGTGATTCATTTATTTATAGGTAGACTTTGTGTCGGCATATGCATATTATAATCAAAAGGTAGATATATTAAAGGTTAATAGGTACCTACCAAAAGTTAAAAAAAATAACAAACCTACCTATAACCTATAACGACAAAACAGAGCGTTAGTCTCAAACATCAGAAATTCGTTTAATTCTATTAAACTCGTGAAAGATTATTACACCAACCTACGTTCCTACTTATTTTCGTAACCTAAGTAGGTAGGTACCTACCTATTTAAATAATAAACCTAACATGAATGAGAATTTCATAATAATAATAACCACTTTAAAGTAGAACTTGCCTTTCATCGTCCTTAGGGAGCGTAAAAAAAGTTAACTTTGGATCGCGATTCGTGTTTAAACAGTTGAACACTGCACAATATTTACGAGCTTTTTTTTACGTGTTGCCATTTTAAATTAAACTTATTTAAAGGTAGTTAACTACGGAAAGTAGGTGACAAACAAAACTCGCGCGTGCGTCACTGCTCGCTCGCTCGTCCCTACTAGATTGGCCCCGCCGGAGGGGCCGCCGCGCGTAGGTATGTTTTCGAGCATACACGGGGAGTGAAACAGGCCTGACTGAAGAGACTACTATACAACAAACTTTGATCTCGTTAGAATTAGCCCAAACCAACATAATCCCAGAAAGTCCACTTTTTAAATAAAAAGGTCTGCCTAGGTACTACTTAGTTTTAATTTCCGCGCATTTGAGAAAAGTACTATACAAGCCTTGGCCACAACTAGGCATTGATGGACTTACGTATGTGTATTTACACGTTCGTCCATCAATGCCTCTTTTGCTCGCCGCAGCAGTTATGTATTATTAATT
This sequence comes from Chrysoteuchia culmella, assembly GCA_910589605.1. Lineage (NCBI taxonomy): Eukaryota > Metazoa > Arthropoda > Insecta > Lepidoptera > Crambidae > Chrysoteuchia > Chrysoteuchia culmella. The sequence goes on from OU342651.1 coordinate 22,668,273, forward strand.
TGATATTATTATTAATACTATAAATGCGAAATTAGTATTTTCTAGATTTCGACGTATAAAAACTAAATCTCCAAAGGTTCTTTTATTACAACTTTTATAAATATGCAACCTATTAACAAGAATATTTCAACCTATTCGTGCATGTTCATCTCAACCTTTTTAAACTGATCTGTGGTTAACGATGTTGGTTCGACAATTAGTAAGTAGTTGTTAACGATTTTTTGTTTTAAAATTTGTATTGTGTTACTGTTTATTTATGGTTAAAGAAGAACTTTATTTCTCATAAGAATTGCATATAATACACTTACTGAGAAACTTATATAAACAAAATTCATAATTTAGCATTGTCAATGAGCGTACTTAAACATATATAACAAAAAGTCACCATGTCGTAGGTAGTTGCATTTAGTATGGTTGCGACTACCACCGATTACAAAAATATTCAACTAATGACTTCGGACGGACGGAACACATATGTAAGTTGTGTCAAAACTAGTCTACGCTACTAGATTTGACCCAAATAAACTAAAAAAATAAATAAAAAATTAATGAGTTGGTTACCTGGCGTGTCGGGCAGCGTGGGGTTGAGCGTGCCGGGCTCGGCGGGCTGCGCCGGCCGCGAGCCCTCCATCGCCGCCTCCGCTACTGATTCCGCGCTTTTCGACCTGACAAACACACCCATATTATTATTTTTTCACGCCTCTAAATCGAAAAGTTGGTCATTATAGCGTACCAGAGAGGGAGTAAAATTGTATTTTAATCCCTAGGGCTTAACTCGAACCCACGACCTTTGGAAATCCGGTCCAATGCTCTAACCACAAGTCTCGGAAGCTCAGTGGTTATAGTATTGGACCGAATTTCCAAAGGTCGTTGTTTGTATTTGTAGAAAAGTACTATTACTTTTCTCAAATATTGCGTGGAAATTAGAACTAAGTAGTACCTAGGCAGAACTTATTATTTAAATAGTACATTACTGCGTTGAAGTGTTCATTTGTTTTTTTTTAAATAACAGCTTTCTAACCACTGAGCTACCGAGACTTGCGAACCACCGTCGAAATTCTCCAATACCTTTATATTTTTAATACGCTGTAGGCCAGCGTTGTCACACCAATGCTAGAAATATCCTTGCATTAGAAAGAAACATCTTTTTCAGGTGTTTAGCGATCGATTAAGATGCAACAGCCAATAATTTATGATTTTTAAATTTTTGCATTTTTCAATGCTATTTTTCAACTTATGATAAATTTCACTTGTGGCCGAGTTGACTTTTTCCAATATTTTTCTATTTAAAATTTATCATAAGTAGAAAAATAGCATTGAAAAATGCAAAAATTTAAAATCATTAAAAAAAAACAGCTTTCTATTTGCAAGCCATATCGAAATTTATATAAAACATTTGATAAGTTACCTCCTTGGTTTCCATGTATCGGAGTAAAAGGTCGTTCCATTTTTAAATTACACGACAGATATGAGTTTACTGTGTAATTTATTTGGCCGCTAAACCACGACAGATATAGATTTTCATACAACTTTTGCCCGCCGCTGCTCTGCATGTATTTGGCCAGTACAGTAATTTCGATTGATCTCGAAGAAGGATGTCAAAATAATGCTTAAATTTCCAAGCATTTTGAGAAAATTATCAAAAACCATTGAAAATCGAGTGATCGTGCTTTAATCTCATTGTTAATAAATTTCCATGGGCGTAATATGACTGTAATACCGTTTTCATACGAATCCGTGCGTGAAAGTGCCAACTGATATTCATCGGCTTTCCAACCACGCGGTGGTACTATTATCATCACATCACTACATCTCTAACGTCCTATAGTTTTATAAAAAAAGCGGCCCTTGGCGGCCTGCAGCAGGTTGGCCGGGTGTGGGACATTATGGGACTATAGTCGGTGCGAGTGTATGATATATGTATAATTATGATGATCACCTGGGCAGCGGGCGGCCCTTGGCGGCCTGCAGCAGGTTGGCCGGGTGTGGGACATTATGGGACTATAGTCGGTGCGAGTGTATGATATATGTATAATTATGATGATCACCTGGGCAGCGGGCGGCCCTTGGCGGCCTGCAGCGAGCGCGCGATGGCGGCGTGCTCCTGCGGCAGATTCGCCAGGTTGTGGAATACCGCGCGCTTACGGATTATTGTGTAAACCAGGTTCGAATTACCTGCACACAAACACGAACGTTTTGTTGATCATAAAACAAAATATAGTTTTTGCCAGATAAGGGTGCAAAGAAGGTTATTGCCATCTTGTACCAATGTAACGTTTACTCAATAATGAGCTAGAGAAATCTATGAAGCGTATCGCTAAACACAGGTAAACAAAATAACCGTGGTACACTTTGAACTTGAAACAAACGAAAAAACAAAAGCAAACTTTTTACGAATTTAACAGCAACCGCTGAGAGGTGAATGACCTTCTTTGCACACTTATCTGGCACGGACTATAAGGGTGGTATTCCACTCGTCTAAAATCTTGGTACAATGCGCATTTGTTTAAAGAAATTGGACGACTGCTGGATCAAATGAATTGAATGGGATTCTATTGTGTATGTTATAGATATGACAAAGAAATAGGATAAGTGGAATACCACCCTAAAATTGTTTACCTTATATCAAATCAAATATCTTAAAACTTATGAACAAAATAATAACTATCACTATTACGGAAAACGGAATTTGTATATACCATGTTTGTATTTGTTGTCGAGTCCCCGATATTTCGGCGCAGTTGCATGCGACATGATCACCGTGTAAATATCAGTTCATCAAAACATGGTAAAATCCCATGTTCTGACCACGTCAGTCCCAGTCATCCCGTGACCACGGCAGCTGTAAAGGTGCCGAAACGTCGGGAAAATCAAAAAACCCCTAAAAAACCTAAAAATACGGACAACGGACGTTCCCCCGTAAATCCCGTTTTTCGTAATATATATTATATATAGTGTTACGTTACGTATAGTGATTGTTTAAAATATTATAACAAAATAATAATATGGAACAAAGGGTAATTCAACAACTCAATGAAGTATCAAGTATCGGTCGTTACCGCAAACTCATTAAACTATAGCTCGGCCACAAACAACACAACACACCGTAGACTGTCGAAAATCAACGATAATATTATAGGCTGGTATTAAGTTTAATTTGGATTATTCGCGAAAGTAAGATATTCGAAAATAAGTTTTAGGCATACTGTCAACAATACAAATATAATCGAGTTGAAAGCATTGCTCTACAAAATTTCACTTTAAGAGCGTCACCTCGCGGTTCTAAGTTCGAATACGTCAGCGATGTGGCTTCAATTCTTGCGCAAGAGTGCCGCGTGTGTTACTCATGCGTTGTTTTACGGAAGGAACTGAAATGCTTTTGTTGCGAGATTTAAGCAACTTGTTGATTTTGTTATCCATATGTCGCAGCCAACTGGTTAAATCAGCCATTCGATTGGAAGGCTAGCGAGTTAATTAAACGCCGGCATTCAATTGAATGCCTAGGCCGATAATTGATTGAAATAGTATCACTTAGCGTTCAACTAGTTGGCTGATTGTAAGCTACCATTGAAGATGGCTGACGTGAATTCAGGCAGGTGATTTAAATTGTTATTTTTTTACCACTGCGGCGCTGGTGTCACCAAAACAGTGTCCTGCTGCCTTAGACCTGTAGGTCACGTGATAGGTAGGTAGATCACGTAAATTTTGAGGTTATTTTTTTCGAACCATAGAAGTCTCTTTGCTAATACCCCCGTTTCATTCAATATTTTGGCTAGTTGTTCTTTAGCCATTTAATTGAATGCCGGCGTTATTAAACGGCTGATTTAACCAGATGACTGCTACATATACATCTTATCCTTATAATATTACAAATGCGAATGTACGTGGTTCAACCTACCACAGGCAACAGTAGTCACCAATTTCAATTCTAAGTTATACAAGCCTTATTGTGTCTTAAAACATGTTATTGAAACAGTGTAACTTTTTTCCTGAAAAAAACTTAATTTTTTATTTTATTATTGTCTCACACGCAAAAATAACTGAACCGATATGGATAAAATTTGGTACAAAGATAAAAGATAGCCTGGATTAAAATATAAGCTACTTTTTACCCCGACATTCACACAGGAACGGGAACCACTCTGGTGAACCGCGGACAGCCGCTTGTTAAAAGATAAATGAGTTGATGTTTCTTAGGGTCGATGTACTCGTGGGTTGTTTTACTAAGGAAGTCGGTGGCGTCGATGCTAATCTTTTGTTTTGAGACTTTGAACAAGTTGCTGATTACTTTTGTTGTCTGTTAACGCTGTTAAAATTTAAATGATGTAAACCTTGAAGCACCTTTTTAAAAATCTGTGCACTGTTGTTCTTGGTATACGGGTACGTCGTGCTATGGCTCGAATAGACGTTGATCCATCTTGATCGAAGAACACGAGGTGGTGGGGGCGGAAAACAGGAACCACGGCGTGCTGAACGTCTCTAGTGGTGGACTAACTTGGTCGCACGATATACATGATAGGTACGCACTAAGGAACACCAGTACTCACAGTCGAACTGGTACTGGATAATGTTATTGAACATCTTCAATAGGAAGAACACGTGCTGAACGCCTAGTAGGTGCAGCATCTTGGTCGCTGCGACCATCGATAGCGTCCTCTTTTTAAAAACGACGGGGAGACTCTTAGCCTTCATCATACCTGATGTTAAGTAGTGATAAGGCTAAAGATGGAAGCGAGCCTATCGGAATCCTCAATCGCTGAGGAACTGGCTATCTTATCTCTAACTACCGGAACACAACAATGCTGAAAACATTGTTGTTATGGCGTTAGACTTACATAAGATGGTGGTAGCTAGCCAGGCGGACTTACAACAAGTCCAACCGAAGTACAGAGACACTGACAAACGCTATACATTACACTACGGGACACCAATACTCACCATCGAACTGGTACTGGATCATGTTGTTGAACATCTCCAACAGGAAGAACACGAGGTGGTGGTGGTGGGGGCGGGAGAACAGGAACCACGGCGTACTGAACGCCTCTAGCAGGTGCAGCAGCTTCGTTGCCGCCACCATTGACAGCGTCTTCAGGTACGGGGACACTGGTGTAGAAACGGTACACATTACACTTTCGCACCCGTGTAGACCTAAAGTATCCGTATACTTCAGGCCTATTTTGGTTACGTTACTAGCGAACGATGTTGCTCTGCACTAATTTACAAAAAATATGTAGGCAACAAGCTCTATTAAGTGTCCTACCTTAAGGATAATAAGGTTAAGTTATTGAAACCGACCGTAAGCGAGACCTACCTTGCGTGTCAAAAGTTTGATCCACAGTCAAAGTTTTACGACCTAAGTCAGTCCGCTTGAGACCATTGCCATGAAAACTCGCGTCAGAAACGAAAATGGTTAATTGTGCAGTGCTTTCTTGCAAGAGGTCGTCAATAACATTTCCACATCACTAAATCTCGCTCGTGACGTCATGATACATACTAAAAATTCGACACGCTAGGTTCTCAGTTTGAAGCGCTCTTTTCGTCTTTCTCTATATAGGTCTGTGCAGCCAGAAACTACTGTCTACAGAAGCTATTAAGGGCTCTATATACGGTACGATCGGTCGTTACGATCCGTCGCAACAGACCGATCGTAACGACCAATCGTTAGTGTATTTGGGGATCGTAAATGATTTACTTCGCAGAAGATATGAAATTTATACAATGATGGATCGTAACGACCAATCGTTTGTGTGTGAGTGGCAAACTGTGAACGATCGGTCGTTACGATTGGTCGTTGCGATCGGTCGTCACGACGGATCGTTCCGTATATGGTGCCCTTTAGAATGTGGCTATTTGCACGGCACGGCAGCTCATTCGCTGCGGGCAGCCAGGAGACGTATTTTTGAATCATTCGAATTTCTTATACGAATTGAGTTCGCATGCGAATCAAAATTCACCGACTTCCATTTTGTATTTTTTTTTAATCATACGAATACGGTGTTGCCGTTTTCTTAAACTACTATGACATTATTTAATTTTACGCAGAATATTGAAAAATCGAAAACTAACTCTCCATAGATAAAAAAAACCGATACTGAATCGGACTTTAATCACGTGAAACGTAACATTCAGAAGTCGTTATACTATCCGTCATGTCAATGTCAGTTTGAAAATGTCATCGAATTAAAAAGAGTGGTCCGGAGACCACTCGTTGCAATGCGGTTCAAAATACGGTTTTTAATATTCGCAAGCGATTCTCGGGAGTTTAATTAATTTAAGTATGTATTACAAATGATTTTTATGGTTATTGAATGAAATTAAAGAAATTTGAATTTTTAAATTTAATTAACTCTTCTATTTTTATGTTTAAAATGTTGTATGCCATATTTTGGTGAAACATGTTGTTCTTCATCGCCATAAACTACCACCTTTATTCTTTAAGGTATGGAATTATTAGTACTTAGTAATTTTTTTTTACCAAAAAGTTTCTGAAGTCCTGGAGCTAAAGTGGGGGGTATTTACCAATAAACGTACCATTGACGAGGATGGTGAGCAGACAGTCGAACAGCGGCTGCAGACGCTGGTGGCCGGTGGTGACGACCTTGTGGAAGACCACCACGAGCAGGTCGGCGTGCGTGCCCGTGAACACGGGGATGTCCATGGGCACGGTGGCGGTGTACGGCTTATTCAGCCGTACGCCAAAGTTGCGCTCGCCAGACAATAGGAGAAGGATGAACACGCCGATGTGCATGAGGCCCACGCGAGCTGGGTATTTAATAATAAAATATATCTGTATACAACATGTATATTTATGTTAGAGCAGTGGACTGGATTTTCAAAAGTCGTGGGTTCGAGTCCCATCTGAAAATTCACTTGTTGAGTTGATTTTTTCCAAGATTTTTCTATTCAAAATTTATCATAAGTATAAAAAATAGCATTGAAAAATGCAAAAAATAAATAATCATAAAATAAAATATCGATCCAAGTTAACATACTAGTTCCCGAAATAATCTAAAAGTTGGTATACTGTTTACTCTGAGAGTTTTGAATATTTTGAATAACCATTTATTTTATCACTAAAGAATTGACACTTACACTGGTCGGCGCGTGAGTCGTTGAGATGATACAGTATGGGCACCAGAACTTCTAGCACATCACTGCTTTTGAGAACGTAGTACATAAATTTCTGTGAAATTAAACAATTCATTAAATATAAATACAAAAATATACTAGAAAAAAATCCACTGGTCTCAAGTCGGTCAGACGGGACGCGACATGAGATCAGTAGTTTCTTTCTAGTATATTTTCGTATTTTTATTTATAACATAAAATAGCATTGTAAAATGCAAAATTAAATAGTGTTCATTAAATATAATTCCTAAATAATGTATATTTTGTTTTATTCTTAATAATTACTCTTTCCTGACAAATTATGAACCTAATATTTCCTATACCTTATTATTTATTGATTTGGTGTTTCTATGATATTTATATTCATCAATATCAACGTATCATTAGTTCATACTTCTGTTCAATTTTTTTTTATAAGTAACTACTTGAAAAGGTATTCCTCTAAAACATCGACGTAGAATGATCTTTCCGATCCTATCCTAACTAATATTATATTATATAATATTAAAATCTTAACTACAATATATCCTAACTGATATTATAAATGCGAAAGTGTGTCTGTTTGTCCTTCTTTCACGCCCTAACTAAGACACCAAAATCGCTTCTCGGCCTTTTGGCTAAGATCAAAGTGTAGTAACTAAGACACCAATCGACTTGATTTTTGGCATATAGTTAGTTGAAAGGACGTAGAGTAAAATACAATTATACAATTAAGCATTATATATTGGATGCTAGTAAATCATAAACAGTACACGACCCAAAACATTCCCTGAAGAACTCCAATTTCAACAAGCCTTATTGCTATTGATATAGCACATAAATAAATAAATATTTCCATACAATCACACCAATTATCTAGCCCACGTTAAGTATCACAAAGAATTTGTGTTATGGATACTAGATAACGGATACACATACTAATATACTTTTTTTTTGTTAATACATACATAATATACATATTAAACATCCAGACCAAGACAAATAGACATGTTCATGCACACAAATATTTGTCTAGTCCGGGGATCGAACCCGGGACCTCTGGCGCAGAAGGTGCGATTAGTACCCCTGCGCCAAACAGGTCGTCAATAACACATCTTCCATAACAGCACTAGCAGTTCATGGTGAAGTGCCACCTTCTTAGCTGAGTTGGGGAGACACGTCTGGGCTAGAAGGTTGTTGATAAAATGATTTTTCTATAAAACAAACAAAACCGGAACCAAAACACTTTCCTGAGGAACACAACTTTAATCTTACCTTATTATAGTCGCACATCTTCCAAAACAGTACCAGCAGCTCTTGGTGAAGCGCCACTTTCTTAGCCGAGTTGGGGAGATATGTCTGAGCTAAAGGGTTGTTGAGGAGACGAGTGACGCCGCGAAGCAAGAACTGGAAGTCTTCGTCGCGGTGAATGCGGGATAGGTAGTTGATGAAAAGGTTATCTGGTAGACTCTGAGGGTGCAAAATATAAATATTCAAAGTCAAAATTAAATAAGTAGCGGAGCTGTACGAACACGGAGCAAATACAGTTTATCAGATGGATATTCCTGTCCGATGAAGATCGAATCTTGAGCTCAGGAAGTCACACTATATACCCAAGCCATTAGGATAGACATCGAATGGAAAAAAAAAAATATTTGACATAAATGTACAGGAAACGTTTTGTTTAACTTAACAACATTATTTCAATAAGTATTTTGTCTGGAATTCAAAGATATTGTACTTTTATAAATAAAGATAATTACTTTTATATTTTTAATACGCTGAGGCTAGCGTTGTTACATCAATGCTAGGAATATCCTTGCATTCGAAAGAAACATCTTTTCAGGTGTTTAACGATCGATTAAGATGCAACTGCCAATAATTTATGATTTTGTAATTTTTGCATTTTTCAATGCTATTTTTATACTTATGGTAAATTTTTAAATAGAAAAATATTGGAAAAAATTCACTGAACCACACGACCGGCCACAAGTGAATTCTCAGACGGGAATCGAACCCGCGACCTTTGGAAATCCGGTCCATGCTCAATGTCAAGAGCATTGGACAAAAATTACAAAATCATAAAAAAAATAAAGTTATTTACTTCTTCAGTCTCCTCATTGACAGTGTTGGTCGTGTCATGGTCCAAAGTTACAATGAGGATCTGCAACGCCACCTGTGAAAAGAAATGTCAAATAAATACTTATGTCGTATATGTATGGGGCTAGGATAGCCGATGCATAGTTTTCAATAGTTAAGGCGATACTCGAAAAAAATATGCTGAAGCGAGATAGCAATGAGAAAACGACGCGCACGGGAGCGAGACCGATTTTGCAGATTAGGCAAAAAAAATACAAAATCGCTGAACAGCAGGTGGTTGTAGGGCAGCCCCAGCCCCACGGGGTCGTACGCGCACACCGTGTTCAGCAGCGACGTGAATAGTGGCAGGGCGTGACTATCACACAGCCTATATACAAGGGTAGTCACCTCGACGAGCGGCTCGAGCGCGTCGCTGAACAGCAGGTGGTTGTAGGGCAGCCCCAGCCCCACGGGGTCGTACGCGCACACCGTGTTCAGCAGCGACGTGAATAGTGGCAGGGCGTGACTATCACACAGCCTATATACAAGGGTAGTCACCTCGACGAGCGGCTCGAGCGCGTCGCTGAACAGCAGGTGGTTGTAGGGCAGCCCCAGCCCCACGGGGTCGTACGCGCACACCGTGTTCAGCAGCGACGTGAATAGTGGCAGGGCGTGACTATCACACAGCCTATATACAAGGGTAGTCACCTCGACGAGCGGCTCGAGCGCGTCGCTGAACAGCAGGTGGTTGTAGGGCAGCCCCAGCCCCACGGGGTCGTACGCGCACACCGTGTTCAGCAGCGACGTGAATAGTGGCAGGGCGTGACTATCACACAGCCTATATACAAGGGTAGTCACCTCGACGAGCGGCTCGAGCGCGTCGCTGAACAGCAGGTGGTTGTAGGGCAGCCCCAGCCCCACGGGGTCGTACGCGCACACCGTGTTCAGCAGCGACGTGAATAGTGGCAGGGCGTGACTATCACACAGCCTATATACAAGGGTAGTCACCTCGACGAGCGGCTCGAGCGCGTCGCTGAACAGCAGGTGGTTGTAGGGCAGCCCCAGCCCCACGGGGTCGTACGCGCACACCGTGTTCAGCAGCGACGTGAATAGTGGCAGGGCGTGACTATCACACAGCCTATATACAAGGGTAGTCACCTCGACGAGCGGCTCGAGCGCGTCGCTGAACAGCAGGTGGTTGTAGGGCAGCCCCAGCCCCACGGGGTCGTACGCGCACACCGTGTTCAGCAGCGACGTGAATAGTGGCAGGGCGTGACTATCACACAGCCTATATACAAGGGTAGTCACCTCGACGAGCGGCTCGAGCGCGTCGCTGAACAGCAGGTGGTTGTAGGGCAGCCCCAGCCCCACGGGGTCGTACGCGCACACCGTGTTCAGCAGCGACGTGAATAGTGGCAGGGCGTGACTATCACACAGCCTATATACAAGGGTAGTCACCTCGACGAGCGGCTCGAGCGCGTCGCTGAACAGCAGGTGGTTGTAGGGCAGCCCCAGCCCCACGGGGTCGTACGCGCACACCGTGTTCAGCAGCGACGTGAATAGTGGCAGGGCGTGACTATCACACAGCCTATATACAAGGGTAGTCACCTCGACGAGCGGCTCGAGCGCGTCGCTGAACAGCAGGTGGTTGTAGGGCAGCCCCAGCCCCACGGGGTCGTACGCGCACACCGTGTTCAGCAGCGACGTGAATAGTGGCAGGGCGTGACTATCACACAGCCTATATACAAGGGTAGTCACCTCGACGAGCGGCTCGAGCGCGTCGCTGAACAGCAGGTGGTTGTAGGGCAGCCCCAGCCCCACGGGGTCGTACGCGCACACCGTGTTCAGCAGCGACGTGAATAGTGGCAGGGCGTGACTATCACACAGCCTATATACAAGGGTAGTCACCTCGACGAGCGGCTCGAGCGCGTCGCTGAACAGCAGGTGGTTGTAGGGCAGCCCCAGCCCCACGGGGTCGTACGCGCACACCGTGTTCAGCAGCGACGTGAATAGTGGCAGGGCGTGACTATCACACAGCCTATATACAAGGGTAGTCACCTCGACGAGCGGCTCGAGCGCGTCGCTGAACAGCAGGTGGTTGTAGGGCAGCCCCAGCCCCACGGGGTCGTACGCGCACACCGTGTTCAGCAGCGACGTGAATAGTGGCAGGGCGTGACTATCACACAGCCTATATACAAGGGTAGTCACCTCGACGAGCGGCTCGAGCGCGTCGCTGAACAGCAGGTGGTTGTAGGGCAGCCCCAGCCCCACGGGGTCGTACGCGCACACCGTGTTCAGCAGCGACGTGAATAGTGGCAGGGCGTGACTATCACACAGCCTATATACAAGGGTAGTCACCTCGACGAGCGGCTCGAGCGCGTCGCTGAACAGCAGGTGGTTGTAGGGCAGCCCCAGCCCCACGGGGTCGTACGCGCACACCGTGTTCAGCAGCGACGTGAATAGTGGCAGGGCGTGACGGTTCTCGGCGCTCGTCAGGTACCTGTATAGAAACACACATACAATATTTGACGACCTGTTTGGCGCAGGGGTACTAAACCCGCCTTCTACGCCGAAGGTCCCGGGTTCAATCCCCGGATAACACAAATATTTGTGTGCATGAGCATGTCTTTTTGTCATGGTCTGGGTGAGTTTAATATGTACGAGGGTGGATTGAAAAGTAGTCGGCCTAACACAGATCCATTCAATTCTAAAAATCAACTCTACCCACATTATTTACTTCAGTTCAGACTAGTTAATTGTGTGAAGTTTGAAAGGTGTGCTATACTTAGTTGTGATTTTATAAATTTATTAACAAAACAATCGGACATAATCTCAGCAAATGGAGCAAATCGAGCAGCGTGCCGTCATTAAGTACCTCCATAAGAAGAGGCTGTCATCAAAAGCCATCCATTATGATATAGTCAGTACATTATGGGATTCCGCTCTGTCATATTCATCCGTCAAAAAATGGATATCAAAATACAAGCGTGGTAGAGAGAGTGTGAAAGACGAACCCCGCTTTGGGAGGCCTTCGACGTCCACTCCTGACGAAAATATTAAAAAATACTTGATTTAATTATGGGAGACCGCAAATAAAAAATCAGAGAGATAGCCAAGACTATAGGCATCTTTTATGAACGAACTCAAAACATCATAGTCAACGTGATGGGTTTCCACAAGGTGTCTGCGAGGTGGGTTCCGCGACTGCTTTCAGTTGAACAAAAAAGCATGCGATTGACTATTGCACGCGACTGTTTGGAGTTATTTGAAGCCGATGACGATGATTTTTTGAATCGTTTTGTTACTATGGACGAAACATGGGTTCATTACTGTACACCAGAAACAAAACAACAATCAAAACAGTGGAGAAGACCTGGTTCACCACCCCTAAAAAGGGTAAGGCGATTTTGTCGGCAAATAAGGTGATGGCTTCACTATTCTGGGACTCGAAGAGTGTAATTATGGTTGATTATCTTGAAAGGGGTCAGACCATATACTGCACCTTACTACGTCATTTACGAAAGGAAATAAAAGAAAAACGTCCAGGAGAAAAGACCTGTTTCATCAAGATTACGCTCGTGTTCACACGTCTGTGCAATCAATGGCTGAAATCCACAACTGTGGCTTTGAACTGTTACCGCATCCGCCTTATTCACCTGATCTGGCACCATCAGACTTTTTTCTGTTCCCTAACCTAAAAAAGCACTTGGGAGGTCAAAGATTTTCGACAAACGACGAGGTCAAAGCAGCAGTAGACGCATATTTTGACTCTAAGGAAGAAATTTTTTTTTTCAATGGTCTTAATGCTTTGAAGGTAAAGTGGCAAAAGTGAATTGAACTTGATGGTGATTATGTAGAAAAATAAAAATATATTTGATATAGTATGTGTTTATTTTCTTGGTTAGGCCGAATACTTTACCCCGGGCGGAAGCTAGTATATTATAACTTCTCTTCGATACAGTCAGCCAACAGACGTCTTGACAGAACAATCGTGTGGGGCTCGCGAGGCGAGAGGGGTGTGCTAGCGAGCCCTAGCTGCTATATACTGGCTCAGGACATGCCTGAATGTCCTGTCAAAAACGGCATTGCACGAGACTTCAAAGGCGTTGTCACACACACTGTTAGTTCTTACGCTCGCTGTGCTATTAATAACAATCCTATCCTTTAACGTACGTACAAGCTCGGTGGCACAGTGGTTCGAGCGCTCGGCCTACGATTGTAGTGGTTAAACAACTTCCGCAAGTCTGTCACAAAATGAGTGATCAAAGTTAACTATCTCGAGCTCCTCCGCGCTTCTGACGTTTGTGTTAATCTGTTGGTCCCACTTTATATGCAGCCGTTAAAACCCATCAATCCACATTGGGCCCGGATTGGGCATCGCCTTATCTATCCATAAGAAAGGCCAATGTCGTAGCAGTGGGGTTATTAAAAAACTGTCTGATGATGACGATAATTACTACACAAATACTACGCTTCAATACGATGAAACGCAAGCTGCTTTAACACTAATCTTTCTAAAATACAATGTTTTGAATAAATAACCATAAAATATTATAACCACAAATGTGTTATATGGCAAGTTTAATATACATCTATTAACGCCACAACAGCTTAAAGATGAATTAAATATAATAGCTGGACAAGTATCAAGAGAATTATCACTACCCTATGACAACATCAATACCGATCTATCAAAGTTATATAGAATCATGAAGGTGCGAAGCAGATTAACTCGTAACTTTCTAATTTTCGAAATTAGAATACCGTTAGTAAGCAGAGAAAACTACGAGTTATACAGATTGATACCGATCCCACATCAAGAGGGTACCGACATGGTCAGCATCATCCCAATATCAAATCACGTCGCCATCAATATACAAAAAGAATCATTTATTCCCATGACGACACAAGAGTGTGTACTATTTGATATCACAACATTTATTTGTCCGCTGAAAGGCCCGATTTATCAATTAAAGGCAGACGACAACCTATGCGTCATGGATCACATTACTCGCAAGTGTAAAACTGACACCGCCGTCTGCAGTAGCTCGTGGCTGGAAATAAATGCAATAAATACTTACCTTTATTTTTGTTGCGATACGTGCACGACAAAAATAATATGTGAACAAGATATCACCGCCGAACGCTTTACTGGATCGGGAATTCTCAATTTAAGAAAAAACTGCATTATCAAGGGAGATTCCTTTACAATATTCACACAACAAATGCCATCAAGTGAAATGAATATTAAAGCAGATGTACCAATTTTTGAAATGCCTTCGATCAACAACGTATTTAACTTATCTTTGCCTACATCAAGAGACAGAAATAAATCACAAGACTATCAGAACCATCAAAATCAATTGGATCATATCAAGCAACAAATCAACCAAATGAAATCGGAAGATGTTTTAGCAAATCAAGTCACTTATCACGATGTTCATCATTATGTCGCCATTTACGTGGTTGCATCAGTACTTCTCGTGATAACATGCCTCTACGTGCGCCGCTGCGTGATTCATCGCCGAGACCGCGCTCGCGTCAGCTCACCGCTGCATCTCAGCCCGGAAGCAGTCGCTGTACAGACGCGACGGCTCCCACCGGCGCCCCCGACACGAGACCTCCCGACTCGTGTAAGATTTACAAAACATCCCATGGGAACACATCACGCTCATCAACATCAAAATTCTCAAGAAGAAGACCATCATCACGAGCATCGGGAAGACAATGAAACCAACACTGGCCCGCACTGCTCCACAACCAGACCGTCATCATTTCAAGGATTCACCGATGTTAAATAAAATTATTATTTTTATTTTTTATTTAATTATCAATTTTATTGTACAATGTGTGAAATATTTAAGTGCTTATTCAATGTAAACAGCTTATCATATTATCAACTGAATGTCCTTAGTCCTTTCTCTTGGCCGGGAATATGTACGATACACATCGAACATTTCCCGCATCAGCAATTCTCATAATGAACATTTAATTTTATTATTTATTTACCTTAGCAATCAGTTTTAAAATATTCAACATTTTAACCTAATTTAAGTCAGTTCGCAATTAGTCGTTCTCCTAGCTAGATCATATCAGTTTAATTACCTTGGATAAATAAATACACGTCAATCATCAGTTCAATCAGTGTTTCTATCAGCATCATAATCATCTAAAGGTGTATGACCCATACATTAGTATTTTCTTTTTGTGATGGAAACTGACCTTACTGTTATGTTAAGGTCACTTTTCAATTTGACGACGCTGTATGAAATAAAACAGGGAGAAAAAACAGCCCTTGACGAGTTTCTTGCCGGCTCTGCTCGTTACAAGATCTCCCGCCGCGGCGCCGTAGGGTTTGTTAACCGATGGCGTAGCTTCTTTGACGTTCATAAGTGCTTGTAACAGCCTAGACTGAAAAAATTATATTGAATTTGAATTTAAACACAAATTATTGTCCCGGGTGTTAATCAAACCCATGACTCCTGGCTCAGTAGGTATAATTGGTTCCACTGTGCAGTAACCCCCTATGTTGCATACATTGACGGGCCAGGCGGTCATTGTATGCAACCTATGGGATACTCTTGATAAAATAGAGCTGCGGTCGAATCTAATTGAGCGCTGTATTGATTTTAATAGTAAAAAAATCTTTATTAACTTATTATTACAAGCATTTATTTTTAGTTAAATTCGTCAACAAGTCGAAAATATGGACTTTTGTGACCTTGGTCGGGGGTGCGATTGAGTAAGGTTTAAGATACATTTTACAGTTCATATCGTATTCAATCGCTTCAATGCAATGCAATTGCTTCCCCTCGGACCGCCCTCAAGAGTGCACGTTTTTTTATAATTTTGTGTATTGTTACATAATAAATAAATTAATTTTAATAAATAATCGCGTCAAAAATTCAAACGCAAAATTAGGAGTGCATAACTAAACAAGAGGTTTTGCTGCTGCATCGAAGAACGGCGACTCCGAAGCGCGTAAGTGAGCCGTAGTATAACAGCTTGCCCCGCCCACTTCGTAGCTGCTTCGTCTACGGATTGTGCTACGGCCTGCTACGACGACGACCTGCGTGCGTCTTACTTAACTTCTTCAATTTATTTGATCCTGGTACTTTGACGCTCGACTTTGCGCAGGATGCCGCTTAAGCGCACGCCACCTAATACCCCTACACACACAGATGCAACGGACGTAACAAAGAAGAGCTTGAGTATGGGTTCGCTTCCGCTCACGGGATCGGCGCCTAACTTGAGTGATATTGACCAAGATAATGTTAATATAAGGAAACGTAAGCGTGATGACACGGCTTGTATGAGCGAATTTATGGAGGAGATTCGTAGTAAGCTTGATAAGTCGTCATTACAGAACAAAAGTAAGTTTTCGTCACTCGAAACAAAGCTGGAAGAACTGATAAAACAAAATAACAACATTATGACTTCAATAGAATTTGTTTCAAAAAAATATGATGAACTGCAGACTAGGATGGACGAGATGACCAGTGAGAGAAAGGCCGATCGGCTTTACATACAACAACTGGAGACCAATGTTGAAAAATTGGAACGTTTGTTATATTCGGCAAGGTTGGAGCTCAAAAACGTACCTAAGAGAGAATATGAAAGTAAAGATGACCTTTGTGATATTGTGATAAAAGCAGGTGACGTCATTGGGACCCCGATTTTACAACAAGAGATAAAGGATGTATTTCGCACGAAAAGCAAATCCGACAAACCAGGCACAGTAGTTGTCGAATTTGTGAGTGCTGTCAAGAGACAAAATTATAAAAAAATCTCGTGAATATAACCGCCGAAACAGCGACAACAAAATTAACACCAAACATCTTTCTATTGAGGGACCAGAAAGACCAGTGTATATCTCGGAAAGCTTATCACCACGAGGACAAGGACTTTTTCATCTTGCCCGCACCTTTAAGCATGAAAACGGATACAAGTACTGCTGGGTCTCTTTTGGTAACATATACCTAAGACGAGACACTAACGAACGGTACATACTCGTGGATTCTGAAGAGGTACTTACGAAATTACGCCCAAAAAAGTGACTAGTATCTCATGTCTTGATACAATTTCTGTTTTTTCAGTCTATATTTTTGTTATTATTGCATGTTTTTTACAAAATAGTTTTGCCTTTGTATTTGTTAGTCTTGAAAGCTTTTTACATAATCTTTTTTACTATACACACTTTTATACACATAATTATTTTAACACTTTTACACACTTTTACACACATAATTATATTAATTATTCTTACACATCACCACATAAATACTTATATACATAATCTTTTTCAGCACACACAGCTCTTGGAATTAGTGTTGCATACAGACGGGCTGAAGCCTAACTTATTATTGTCGGTATTTGTACCTCGATTTCTTATATTTGCATTCTCGCCGAATTTCAAAATAATTTTATTTTATTTCAGAACTATCACATAGAAATGTGATAGTTCTGAAATAAATTTAAATTTTTTGACCAAAATTCTGGTTCTAATATATCTTTACTTCAGACTTTACTCAACTTTATAATTATTTATTTCATACTACGAACTATATCGCGAATTGACTTTTATCGTTTTTCTTCTGGATCCAATGTTTGTGAAATATGTTTTTCTATTCGCTACAGGCCTTGATCCAGTTGTGAATGATATCCTCCAAGATATTGATAACATATCTGTGGCAAAAGCTCACCTCTGTGACACGGATTTATGCAACAAAATTATAAATAGATCTGGTGACAACACCTTAAATATTATCACGCAAAATATTCGTAGCGTTTACAAAAACCTAAATAGCTTCACCTCTCACCTATCGAGGTTGAATTTTGATAATGATATTATCGTTCTAACGGAGTGTTGGTTAAGTGCGCATAAACCACCACCAACCCTTGATAATTACGTGTGCCATTATTCAAAGAAAACACTGAACCAAAATGACGGTATCGTCATATATACAAAAGAAAACCTTCAATGTATTGTCGAGGAACCTGATTCAATTGGTGCTAACTTCTTGGTATTAAAGATTAGCCCAGATATAACTGTGATATGTATATACAGATCCCCATCTATTTATAACGTAGACAGCTTTCTGAATTCATTACATTATTTAATTGCCCCCCTTTGCTCCTCTAATATAGTCTTAATTGGCGATATTAACATCGATATTAAGCCGGGTAACACCGATAGGAATAGCTGCTCATATCTTAACTTAACTGCGGAATTGGGACTTTTGCCAGGTCATTTTTTCCCGACAAGAATGAACAATTGTCTGGACCACATTTTATTAAAATCCATATCTGCGGCAACTATTGTGGTAATGGATTCTACTGTAACCGATCATGCTTCAGTTTTACTTAATCTCCGTCTTAATGGCCCCACATTTCGTAGTGATCCTCAATTCCATAAAACTAACCTAGTCGCAGCTTTGGAGGCTGTCAAAAACATTGATTTTCATTTTTAACAGCATCATCTAATGCCGAAAAGGCGGCACTTACTTTAGTAAATAAACTCTCTTTTGCAGTAACTAGTAACACAAAGGTGGTTAAAATTTCGAGAAGAAAAAAAACAATAAAGCCATGGATAACCCGTGGTTTGCTCAGATGTATCCGTCATCGCGATAAATTACACAAAAGACTTAGAGTTAATCCAAACAACACTGAACTTAACATATGCTATAAGAGATATAGGAATTTTTGTAACTCGCTTATCCGAAAGTTAAAAATACAACACGAAAGGTCTTTAATTCAGAACGCTAGTAATAATAAGGAAACTTGGACTGCAGTGAAAACAATTATCAATGTTCCTAATAAGAAGTCATCACCTAAAGAACTTTTAAAACTATCAGAAGAACCTACCCAATCCGTTTCGACAATCAACAATTACTTTGCCAATATTGGTAAACAGCTAGCTAATAATATTAATCGCTCTGCTGATGCTCCTAATTCGACGCCCAATATTCCTTATTTTACCAATTCCATCGTTCTGCTTCCTCCCGATGAAGCTGAGGTTGAGTCTATTATTCTAAATCTTAAAACCGACTGTGCGGTGGGCTATGATTCCATATCTAGCAAGTTTTTAAAAATAGCACGTAATATTATTGTCCCACCTCTAACCCTTCTCTTTAGGCTGTGCTTCGAACAAGGGATTTTCCCTAAAGTCTTTAAAAAGGCTCTTATAACCCCTGTCCACAAGGGTGGGAGTCGAGAAGATGTTACTAACTATAGACCCATCTCAGTTTTGCCTTCACTATCGAAAATATTGGAACATTTACTGAACAAAAGACTTGTATCTTTTTTAGATAGACATAAAATTCTATCGAGTAATCAATTTGGATTTAGACCAAAAATCAGCACCGAAGATGCCGTGCGTGAGCTGTCTGTCTATATCACCAATAACCTCGATTCCAAAGAGAAATGTATTGGCATTTTCCTTGACCTTGCCAAGGCATTTGACACTGTCTCGATTCCAACTCTTGTGGATAAATTAGAAAGGATTGGCATAAGAGGTCTCGCGTTGTCTATTTACGCAAGTTTTCTTTATGAACGTGTCCAGCTGGTTAAAATTGATAATTACATTAGCAATGAGGAAAATGTAACCTATGGAGTCCCACAGGGCAGTGTCCTTGGCCCGAGTCTTTTCTTGATTTACATAAATGACTTATGCCAAATGTCTTTATCTAATGGTAAAATTTTCACTTATGCTGATGACACAGCACTTGTATTTCATGGAAGGACTTGGGAGGAGGTACACTGTAAGGCTGAGGAGGGTTTGCGTAGAGTGACCGTATGGCTCGGACGGAATCTCTTGACATTAAATCTTACGAAAACCACATTCCTCCAATTTACGTCTTCTAAAATACAACAAGCAGATTTAGTGATCAAAGCTCATTCCTGTAATTTGAGTGCGGATCGCTCCTGCACGTGCCTCCCAATTGTTAGATCCTCGACGGTCAAATACCTTGGCATAATATTGGATGACAACTTACGTTGGCAACCGCATATAGAGCTTCTAGCATCCAGAACTCGTAAACTTATATGGATATTCAAGAAGCTAAGGTACGCTGCAAGTCTGGACCTTCTGCGTAGAGTGTATTATGCCTTGGCACAATCAATACTGGGATACTGTGTGGTTATCTGGGGTGGTACCTGCAAATCTCATATGATACAAATTGAGAGAGCGCAGAGATCCTTGCTTAAGACCATGACCTTCAGTCCATATAGGTTTTCTACTGAAGCTTTATATAAAAAATGTTCTGTATTAACTGTTAGGCAATTATACATATTACGAGCCATAATACGCCAACATCAATGTACCCCATATTGTCCCGGAAGAATAAGAGGGAAGCGTGTTGTTAATAATGTAATTCCACTGCCAAAATATCGCACTGCTATGGCTAGGCGACAGAGCTGTTATCTTTCTGTTTATCTATATAATCGAGTCAACTGTATTTTAAATTTTTATCCCGTTTCTTTACATAAATGCAAATCAATAGTTTCTGATTGGCTATCAAAGCTTGATTACCACAAAACAGAAGCATTGCTCCAAGCACGTTCGTAAGCTACCCGTCCAAACATTCACTCACAAGTTAACACTTCTCGAAGACTCAAACACGTTCTCTGCGTACCTACACCACTCACACTCACACACACTCACACACTCACACACACACACACACACACACACACACACACACACACACACACACACACACACACACACACACACACACACATAATTATAAACATTTTTTTTTAATCACATCAAATATTATTATTATTATTTTTTAGTTTTTCTTTGCACTTTTATAATTGTTTTCCTTTTAGTGATATCTTTTTTGGCACAATTTTGTATTGTATAACTCTGGAAGAGGGCGCTGATTTTCTGAGATACAGGTATTTTTGTACCTAGTTCAGAAATCAGAGACTTCATGATATGATTGTAACCACTTTTTATGTCAATAAAGTTATTATTATTATTATGTCAATAAAGTTATTATAATCGGCTGCAATTTGTATGGAATAATGTAAAATATGATACAATATGAACTGCCAAAGGAATACGATTGACTTTACACACTCGCCTACTAGCAGATCTCGATCATAACTCGAATCCGACAAGAGTAAAACCCACAGACATAGATCTAAATCTGTGGTAAGGCCACTGAGGTATACTGACGCGATCCACTTGTTGTGGTGCGTGGCGGCGGCGGCGGCGGGCTTGTACACGGTCTCGCTGCAGCAGGTGAGCAGCAGCCGCAGCAGCTCGGCGCGCGCCGCTTCGTGCTGCGCGCAGCGCGCCGGCGACCGCGCGAATCCCACTCCGCCCGCCCAGATGTACTCGCAGCTGTCTAACGACGACAACTCTTCGGCGCGCTCCTACACAATATAGGTACGAAGTTTGGTAACGAGATGTACTTAAATCGCTATAGTCAGTTACATATGTTGTAGCCAATCAATTTCTTTAGTTCTAGTACTACTAGTTCCAACGACACAAAGCAGTAGTAAATCAAGTTGAAAGCTTTATCTCTCTATATTTGAAAAAGATAAGTCTTAAACTTTTGTTGGTATTGAATAATTATTTATAAACCTATAAAATTCGGAAAAAAATGTGGGTTATAAATTGTATACATATTAATCTTATTATGTGCAGTAGGCATACCCTGAGTACTCATCTCAAAACTATCAGCATCATAAACAGAATAAACCAAAATAAATATTAGATAATTTTCTACAATCTATGTTAAAATATTGAGAGTACATAATGTATGACAAACACTTTATCAGCCCTACAGTAACAAAGAGTGATAAGATAAAATAATCTATGGATCAATACTCACTGGTCCAGCCCGTTTGGTGCTTGCCACCGTGAAGTCGGGGCAGAAAAGGAGATCCTGCAAACATTATTAGGATATAGAAAACTTTGTTTTGTGACACTTTTGTTAACACAACACCATAACAAACTTATGAAATGTTACTCTTTGAGAACAGTTTCTTTAATATTTTTCTAAATATCACAATGAAATAACAGTAACATATTGCATAGTGTAAGTAATTAAGTAATAGTGTTTTATGTTTTTCTAGAACCTCCAGTCAGGTTGTGATGTATTTTGGTTTATAGAAAGAGTAGGCTAACTGGCACACGACTTTACTGGCAGTTTGGTCTTATAAAATGGAAAATAACCAACAAAACCATTCAACATTCTATTTTTGGTAAGGCAAATAACTGCCAATCATATTGTGCCAGTGGTGTACTAGCAAAGAAGTGCATAGACTACCTCCATATTTGAAGATATTCTCAAAAAGGATTTTCACTGAATTAGGATAAAAAAGAAACCAAGAAACCAATCTGCAGGTTGGTTTTTTGCAGATTAAATTCTCAATAGCATACTATAGTAAGTGTACTTACACAAATTGCATTAATCAGAGATTGGGCTAATGGAATAGCCTGCTCATTGTCAGCAGCTGCTGGTAGTGATGACCAGAAAAAGCTATGCCATTCCGGCTCTTCCAACATGTAAGGCAACACTCGAGTCAGCAGTCGAGCACAGTTCAGGGCTTTAATGAAAAATACATTGATTGTGAAACTGTGTGTATGTGCAACAAGACAGAACTAAGAAAATTGTAATCTATTTTAAAGGGGTGTTCGATGATAACATGTACCTGAATAACAGGTTATTTCAATATTCTATTAAAATGATGCTTTCAATTCTGTGATTTCAAAGATAGTACAAACTACAAACATTCATAAGGATAAGTTAATCGGCTTATTTTAAAAAGTAAATAATGGGACAAATTCATTAGACCTGTCTGTTGTTCTCTTTGTGTTCGACAGCTGCTGTCTACAGTCTTCACCAACTTCTCAACTGCCTTATAAACTAGGGTAGCCAAATTGTTCGGAGATTCCTCGCGCAGCGCCCTAATCTCCGCTCCGGGAACGAGGGCGAACACATCCTGGACATTGGTCACGCTCTCTGACCAAAACTGATCCCAGAAACTATCGTCTGCTGCGTCAATAGGCTGAAAAAATAATAATTTATCAATGCAAACCCAAGTTACAGGAACTACGTTAAAAATCGATAATTTAATTTTAATTACCTGAGATTTGGAAGTAAGCTGTACGACAGCTTTTCTGAAATTCAATTTTGTGTCAGCATTACCCATTTTTTTGTAGATGTTTATCCAAATTGAATAAAATCCATTTCCTTCGTCCTACACAAAAACAATGAATGAATGACAATGACAGATAGATGACAGCAAGCAGCGAAGACGTGTAAAGACAATACCAATAGTGAGGACCTCTGTGAGGTACGTAAGGAAGGATGGGTGGTGGTACTTCACTACCAATATCAGCCCCCCCCCTACCGCGTAAAAAATATGGATAAAATGGGCTTCATTTGACAGTTGAAGCTAATAAAATTATTTAATTGTCAAAGAAAGCCCATGTCCACATCCATATTTTTTAGGGCCACCAGCAGAGTCCCATCCAATGTGCAATGTAATGGATCAATAAACTTGGATGACTTTCTCAAAAGTATTTTATTTATATAGGTATTGAAAGGGATTCTATTGTGTATCTGTCATATTAAATGTTCTGTCTTTTCGCGTGAATACATTTTCTTTTAAATTCTGAATTGCTTTGAATTTGATATTTAACTGAACACCAATTGAAAAATTTGGCTTTATCGCTTGCACCATCATCTTTGTTCGTTCGTTTGTCTTTGTTGTTTTCCGGCTTAAGACCATAGAAGTCAGGGCCGGTAAAACCCTTTACGAAAAAAAACTTTGTTGTTTTGAGTTTTGTCAATTGTCTGTCTAGTCTATGACATTTTAGTCAGAAAAATGGCCGCAGCAAATTTAGTTCGAAGTGCTTTCGGTGGAATATTACGAACATCTTCTTATTATAGAACACCGGTAGTATGCAGACTTTCTACTGTAGCATTACAGCAAAAATTCAAAGTAGTGAAGAATCTTACAAATTTACACAATGACCAGATACTTCGAAATGAGGTAAGGGGTTACTCACAATCACAATACAAAATGATATTTTTGCTTTATGTTTTACAGTAAACTTAATGCGACCTAGAAATATTTTGGAATTTGTATTACTTTTTTGTTACTATTGATTGAAACGGTTCTATGAACAACGATCGATATAACCTCAAAGTGTTGCATAACAAATGTGTACAGATATATAAATTGTTTAGGTACAATGTCAGCGAATACGACAATACTCTGGTGCCCAGGCTAAGCTCACACCGCAGGAAATTGAGGATCGAGTCTTGAAAGTGTGCAAGGCTTACGACAAACTGAGTGTCTGTCAGGTACCCAATGCATTTACTTCTCAAATTTTGTTTCAGAACCCGAAAATCGGTATCCGCAACTACAGTGCTGGGCCCCCACTCTCTTTAGAACTTATCCAAAGTAGAGTGCTTCTTGTTCTACAACTGTATGACAAAGTCAATCCTGAAAAGGTAGCCTGATATTTACAATGCATTAAAATTATGGTCAGAGTGTTACCCCAGACTCACTTGCCACCAAAGCTTTCAATTCTAAGTATTAAATTAATTCTTTTCTCTTGCAGCTGAAAGTCGATTCTCACTTTATGACGGATCTGGGGCTCGACTCACTGGACCATGTTGAGGTCATCATGGCAATAGAGGATGAGTTCGGTTTTGAAATTCCTGATGGTGATGCGGAGAGGCTGGTCAGACCACGAGACATAGTCCAATATATTGCTGACAAAGAGGATATCTATGAATAAACATGTTTATTTTGAGCATCTTTTAGTTCCATAATGATTGTCTTACATCAACTATATGGTCAAACAGAAAATTTACACCATAGGAAAATTTCAGTTTTTTTTATATCACAATACTTGGTGTAGGACATTTTCGGATTAGAGTCTAGTTTTGATCTAATTTACTTTTATTATAAGAATGAACATGTGAACTGGGCTGAACAACCATCTATGAAGATGTACAAAGTGTAAATTCTGTTATTGATTATATGCCTGTTAGAGTAGATCATTTGTTTTTCATTTGGTCAGTACAGTCCTTTTTTAATTTAATGAAATAATATGTTAAATAAATAATTACATTGAATTTGTTGTAGATTCATTTCATTTTAGTTATTATACTATGGAATCCTAGTGTAGTCCTCTTATCTGAAGGATCAATATTGAAAGACTGCTGCGGTGATTCACAAACCATCGGACACGGAATTGGATTCTATGCCTTGTCTTTCTCTAGTTTGAAGGATGTTAAAACCGAAAGGTTACTTTTGCAAGACCAAGCTTATGCGTCATGTGCATCTGGATTCAGGGATCCTTTTCTATTTTCAAAATATTGTCAGGTTTTTTGTAATATCGCTACGTGCCAAAATTGTGCTTAATTTGTCACAATAAGTTGCCAAGAAACAGAAGCAATCGGTAGTATTTCCAGGAAGCTATGACAGTTCCAGAGGACCACTTAATTCATAACATATCTGTATTGAGGATACCATTGTAAATTGATGTTATCCTTGAAATACCATTGTAAATTGATGTTATACATTTCTTTTTTTTTTCATAAAATATTTGTGCACCACAAAAACAGAACACAATTATTTATAGTTATCAATTTATAAGCAGTTTTATATTTTTAAGGTTGCTGAATTGAGAGATCCTTAAAAAATGCATGTAGTTAACTAACCACATCAAAAAGCTTGACAGTAATTTACTTAAAGAAAGGAGAATGACCAATGAAGTATGGAGTTTGGTTTCAATTTGTATGACATTGTTCCCGAATGAAACCCACATCATTTTGTAGTGTTTTGAACTTAGATTCAGTTAGAAAAAGCACCATTACTCTAATTCGACGGATTCATGAGAAATATGCTTATGAAGTTCATCAATTTATAGGTAATTTTATTGAAAACTGTCTACATGATTTGATTTGACTTTGTCTTATAGTATGCATAATTAAGTTGGATATAATTATTAGTTTCTGTAGTAGATAGATGCTTATTTAAGGCATTCAGTCAAAATAAAAAACTTATTTTTATTTAACAACTTATTTTAAATTACTTATTTAAAAAACTTAATTTTCGAAAAGATTTGATACTGATACCACAGAATACTTAATAGTACACTGATACAAAACGAAACCATGTTTGACCATTCTCCTTTACCAATTTATGACAAAAATTTGGAAATTTATTGTAAGTTGATTAATTCACGAGATATTTATTTACTCGTGTTTGTGAAGTAAAAGTACAGTAGGGCGACCATACTTTATGATTTTTAGGAAAAACGGGAATTTATCATGTTAAAAATGGCAAAAAAACCGTTTTTCCCAAAAAAACTACTGATAATGATCATAAAAGTTATGAGATCTTTGGAAACAAAAAATGCTGATACGTATAATTTTATCATTCATTTTGAAAGTTATTCTTCCGAATTACAAATGACGTACTTATGACATGTAGATTCTTTTTTACTACTACTACAAATCTTTAGCAAATTATCGTCATTTTTCAAAAACGACAAAAAAACCGGATTTTTAACATGGTAAAAATCCTTTTTTTCTAATAATCATAA
This sequence comes from Chrysoteuchia culmella, assembly GCA_910589605.1. Taxonomy (NCBI): domain Eukaryota; kingdom Metazoa; phylum Arthropoda; class Insecta; order Lepidoptera; family Crambidae; genus Chrysoteuchia; species Chrysoteuchia culmella. The sequence goes on from OU342651.1 coordinate 22,695,043, forward strand.
CGCATGGTCAGCCTACTGTACTTTAACTTCACAGTACCTAATAAAAGTAAATAAATATCTCGTGAATTAATCTACTTAGAGCAATAAATTGTCTACGTACATCTTATGTTTTGGCGCGCACTGTTCTTTGAAATAAATCAACTTTTACGGATATTAAACGCGTTATATTTCACGAACTAAGTTGTAATTGTCCGTATTTTGATTTTCCCGACGTTTCGGCACCTTTTCAGCTGCCGCGTGGTCACGGGATGCCTTGCTACTTATAAGTCTACTGCAGTTCTCAAATTGGGAGGACCTTCGAAGCAAGAAGCTGCCAATAGAGTCATCATTAGTTTTCTCTTTTGTTAATTATACATTTTTAAAATAATAATTGAATCAAAATATCAAATCAATAATAATTGTTGCCATAGTAAATTTGTCTAACCGTATCCGAACGATTAAATAAAGTCACTTTTCGAGGGTAGACTTATAAGTAGCCAGTCATCCCGAGTCCACGGCAACTGAAAAGGTGCCGAAACGCCGGGAAAATAAAAAAAACCCAATAAATTATCTGCCTTATAATCACTCTGACAATTTCTTTCAGTAAGTAAATTACGGACGATGCTGGCCTTAGCGTATTAAAAATATAAAAGTATTAGAAAATTTCGACGGTGGTCCGCAAGTCTCGGTAGCTCAGTGGTTATAGAGGACCGGATTTACAAAGGTCGTAGGTTCGAGTCGCATCTGAGAACTCACATGTTCTATTTAAAATTTATCATGAATTGATAGGAAAGTTGTTTTTTGTAGTACAATTATTGTCTAAACTTGAAAAAAAAAATGAAATAATAAGAAATCACGTAGGTATAAATACAATTTCAACGGTATTTCATGGATCCCTCAATCCAGATATGTTATAAATTGAGTGATCATTTGGAACCGTCATAGCTTTCCCTGGAAATACTTCCGATTGCTGTTGTTTCCTGGTGACTTTTTGTGACAAATTAAGTACATCTTATATATAAAATTCTCGTGCCACAGTTTTCGTTCCCATACTCCTCCGAAACGGCTTGACCGATTCTCATGAAATTTTGTGAGCGTATTGAGTAGGTCTGAGAATCGGCTACTATCTATTTTTATCCCGAAATTCCACGGGAGCGAAGCCCCGGGTCACGGCTAGTTTTTTATATATAACTTTCCGATATAGACCTTATTTACCGAGAACTGGCACATATCGGGTTCTAACTTCCTTCCCTTATGAGTGAACATTTTTTTTATTTGTGTTGTGAGTTTTAACCGAAAATAAAAAAGGTTCCCTCAATGCGACACCACGCTACTGCGCTGCGACAACACGTTAGTTCGACACGACGTTACTGTAATATTTTATTATTTGATAGAATCAAGCGTTACTTGACGGAAATCCATATATTATAAGAAAACGAAAAATATGTAGCTTAATTCCGCAAGAAAACTTACATGCAAGATGCACCGCCCGCAAATAAATGCAGATGCAACACAGTGGCACACTTTGCACCTTCACCGACTACTCTAAAAGTTTCGCCCACACACGGAGCATCCTCAGCAGTTGTAAGACCGTGCAATACCAGCACCGAGTCCAAATATTTTATTGCTGATCTCGTTGTTACGTGATAAATATTAAACAAGAAAATATACTAGAAAAAAGCAACTAGTCTCATGTCGCCCTGACGGGATGTTGTTACGTGTTGTCGCAGTTCCGTTTTAATATCATTTTGAAGTAAACGGTGACAAATGCATACATTCCGCTCTCGGGAACGGTGCCGAAGGTTTGTGAATAAGGGGGCCGATTGCCTCAGATTCGAATACCATGACGATTCACCATCCACATGGGGATCGAACCCACGACCCCTGGCGCAATGGGTATGATCAGTACCACTGCGCCATCGGGCCCATCGAAACATCCAATAGCAGTTTTTAATTTGTATTAAAGGAGCGTCCACCGCATGTTAATCCTCAAAGTCATACTGGGGCCCGATTCTCGCGCATTCGACCTTTTTCAAACCATACTTTCTATAATGAAAATGTAAGTAAAATGTCTACTATTGTCAAAATCCTTTAGTTTTAATAATCTTGCCATTGAAGATATTTTCAGTGAGTTTTTAATACAGATTTTTAGCTCCAAATATGTCGAATTCTATATGTCGAAGGCGCGAGAATTGCCCACCACTGGTATGACAAAAAGCTAGTGGGACTATGACACTGGTAAGACAAGACATTATTGGTGGGACCACGAGTCAAATATCAAACACTAGTATGAACCACGAGGAAACGGCGCACCTGGCGAATGCGCCGCTCGCGAGTTCTTATATGGAGAAAGGGCTCACGAGTATTTGCATCTGCATTTGGTAGGCTCGTAATGTCGATTCACGCCATTAGGAACTACTTTTTGTTATGATAATAGACCAAGGTATACACTACAAATAAAACACATACTTAGAATAATAATCATACAACTTTTAATGACATGAGACAAAATTCATCTCGATAAAGAAAGTACTCTAAGCATACATTTTAACATTTATATACAGACTAAGCTCGACACCTAAACGCACCGCACTTTACGTACTTACACTCACACAACACGCTCTAGTCTGACCGACGTTAAATATATTACAAGTATTTATTTACAATATAGTCATAATTCAAACTTTCGAACCTCGAGATATATTAGAGTTTTTCTACTAAATAAACTTAAATACTTCTCGTCTAGCCGCGCGAAACGACCGGCGCGGGTCGCTCCGTGCGCGCCGGAGTTTGAATTTGTTCTTATCGAGGTAAAGTCATCGTGCATCACGAAACGCGCACGCCTTGAAAACTCATAGAATATAACCTCAGGGTACGCGGCCACAGACTTGCTGATTCTACATAGAACAGAAATTGAAACCGGAAGATGGAATACAATATAATATACCACGCACCTAATGATATATTAAAAACAAGAGCAACGCATCTAGCGTTGCTCGCACTTCAAAATGGCAAGACGAAATTGCCTTGCTCGATCTTAGTTTACCAGAAAGAGCGAGATGTTACTCTATCTTGCGTGTTAACATCACATACCTATCCACCCAAACCAACTAGCTGGTGTGAGACGCGTAGTATATTTCGTACTGCATTAGCCTCCGGGCTTCAAATCTGTTTAGGCACAACAGAATAGAATCACCAGCCCCAAATTCACAACGGAACGTTTGAAAACGGAATCGGAATCTTTGTCTGAAGTATGAGACAGTGAAAATGCATGCATATATTCCGCTTTCGGGAACGTTTCTGAATGACTCCGAATAAGCAGGCAGATCTGCAGCCGCGCTAAAGTAACAAGTTCATCTACAAAATAAATAAGGGTAGTGTGGCGGCGCACATCGGGTGGCGTTCGAACGCGGGATGCTACCTTCGCGACCGCGGGCGGGGCGTTGAACGCAGTCGGCGTGGTGCAGATTCCACGCGAGCAACTCGTACCACCGGCTGCAGCAGCAACCCTTGCAACGCTCGCTTCTTCTTCCGAATCTCGCGTTCTTCTGAAGACATCGAGGACCGTGACTGCCGCTTCTCGCACTTCGGCTTCGGCTTCTCGTCTTGAACGACAACCTTCACGTCTAGTGTGACACTCTCGTTCCCGTCTACCTCCATAGGATCCGGCTCAGTTTTCTCAGCGTCGGAGGCGTGGAGGGTAGGGTCGTCGCCGTTTAGGGTTTCGTCGGCGGGCTTCTCGATGACAGTCTTCTCGGCTTCGGAAAGGTGGTCGTCCTCGCTAGCGGTGCTCTGCGTGGTGTCGTCGTCGGGTTCAGCGGAGGAACCCCCACTGGCCGCCTTCTGTTCCGACTCGAGGCTGTTTGTCCGCGAGCCCTTCTTTACCTTCTTTTTATTCGGCCAGCCCGTCCTGTTCTTCTTTTTGAACTTCCCTCTTCGCCCCCGTCCTCGTTCCAACGCGCCCGCTTTGATCTCGTTTCGTATTATATCGCAGTCTTCGCATTCTGAAACTAAACTCGACACGTCGGGGATGTTAGTGGAGGTGGTGATCGCCGCGTCCCCCTCTATGGCTTCGTCCGACATGTCGAACTCCGCCGCGTCCTCGAACACTTCGGATAGGAACTGTTGGAGTCGTTCGGAAGCTTCCTGAGTTTCCGACGCGACCGTTTCTACTTTCACATTACTTTGCGTGTCACTAATAGTGTCCTCTGAAGCGGTAGACTTCGTGTCGTCCACGTGCTTTCTCCTATGTAATAACCCTGCCGACCCGAGAATGGCTAATGTCGAGGCGTGCTCTCGCGGAGACTTCCTCGGATGTCCTTCTAACGCTAATATCGCAGCTGTCCTCTTTCTGATTCGTTGCTTTTTCATACCTCGCGTTCCGTACGACCGGGAAGGTCCGGCCTTCTCCTCCCTTTTTACCGTTACCAGGTCACTGAGAGGACAACAATTTGGTCTTAGGGGAGGTAACTGACCGATTTCATATGGTAACTTTGGTGCAGCTTTACAATATAACTCTGAAACAAAAGAAAGCAAGTATGAATAATGATATCAGATGTAGTTTTAGACTGTAGATTAATAATTAGTGTCCGACCGAAAGTTCGGTTTCGGTTTCGGCCAAAAATAAAGTTTCGGCGGCAGTTTTGCCGAAACCGAAACTGATTTCAGAAGTTGTCGTGCACGCTCGCTCTAAATACTAACAGTGATCTAGGTATCTTTGTTAATTCTAAATGTGTGATTTGATTATCTTTGTTGAGACGAACTTACGAGTGTAATAGTAATTTTAGTAATTATTATTTTTATATAAGAGGTACCTAAAAGAGATTGATGATTCTTCTAAGTACAAATCAAAGTTTTAATTAATAAGTTTTCAAAATACCAATACTTAGTATTTAATTAAAACAGTAACAATTAATGATTTGATTATTGATAACTGACAAACATTTTGCTACGAGAACTAAATTTAAAAAATATTTAAAAATATTAATAATATTTTTTATATTGTATTAAATAAATGATTACAACAAAATTAATATACTGTGATTCCATTTCATGTCCTAACTAATGCAGAATAATGGGTAAAATGCACCAAATTTCAGTATTTTAAGGAATTTTATACTTGATCACGTGAGTTTCGGTTTCGGCCGAATATTCGGTTTCGGTATCGGCCGGAATACCAGTTTCGGTCGGACTCTAGTAATAATAGAGGTTTGTTTGGAAGTAAATTAATGAATCAATAAAACCCTCACCAAAATATTGAGGTACATTTTTCACGACGACCTTGTCTTGATCTTGGCGTCGAAAGGTTTCGAACCAGGGCTCGCTCGCGGGCACCGACTCGAACGCAAACTCCAGCTGCTCAACAGCCGGCGTATACTTCAATTTCCCATCCTCCCACTTCATGCATCGTTCCACAGGCTCCTCCCGCAGCGGACTCACTTCGGGCTCCGCTTTCGGGGCGGGTTCTGCGGGAGGAGGTTTCACTTCCGGTGGAGGCGGGTCTTCGGCTGGCGGTTCGATCACCGGTGCACGAAGCGGTCCCGCCCTGCGACCTCCTCTTTTCGCAACAGGAGGCGCCCGTCGCTTCCGTCTCCTTTTGTCTTCGGGCCAACTGTCCTCTTCGGAGGACTCCTCCTTGAGCGCCAGCGGGCGCGCCAGCCGTCGCCTCTCGGCGGAGGGCTGCGGCGGAGGCTGCGCTTGCGGCCGCGCCGGACTCTTCCTTTTCGCGCCGAGCGTCTCCTTCTCGTCTTCGTCCGACGAGGTGGAGCTGGTGGAGCTCGCTCGCTTCGGGAACATGAACTGCTCCGCCTCGTCGCTGAGCACCGACAGCTCCGAGCGGCGCACCTTCCTGAACTTGACGACGAGAGGTTTCGTCCCGTTGCAGGTGGGCGGCGAGTCTTTCCGCTTGGCGGCGAACCCGCCGCTGGAGCGCAGCTTGGTGCTGACGCCGACCACCTTGTAGTAGGGCCGCGTGTGCGGGGAGTCGGGGCTCTGCGAGCGCTTGGGGCGCGCGCGGTCGTCGCCGTTGCACAGTTTCCGCAGGGAGCGCCGCTCGCCGTTGACGGCGGCCTTGTCGAGGAAGGTGGCCACGTCGGCGCCCGAGCTGATGAGCGAGTCGAGCGCCAGGAAGTTGGCGTGGTCGCGCACGAACGCCAGGTGGTGCGGCGAGCGCCGGTGCAGCGCCGCGTCCGCGTACTCAGAGTTGCACATCTCGCAGTACCCCGCTTTCTGCTCCTTCTCCTCCTTCTCTTTTATTCGCGGTCTGCTCTTTCTCGTCATTCTGAAAAAAAAGGAACCGTTAGTCGTTGGAAAGACGCGCGATTCGAAGTCTCGTCGAGTAGTTACTTACTTCTGACCTGGGGCGGTTTGATGTATCAGATTCGTGGGATTCTCGGGAGATTGCTTTGTCTCCTTCTCCCGGGGCGGATCGGGCTCTAACGATATCTCCGGCCACTCATCGAACTCCTTGTAAACCGGCCTGCAAACTCTGAAATAGACGAACGAGGCGTTGTAGTGCGCGAGCAAGATCGAACTAAAAAGCGGAATTGAAGAAATGCAAATGCATACTTGTCCAAAAATTCAATCTTGATAAAATGTTTAGTGAAGAACCTGACATGCGCTTTACGCGGCGCCGCGAAGAATGTGTCATAAAGTTTATCCAATAGACTTATAGCCTGAAAGATTAATAAATATGCTGTAAAATATATAGGAATAATCAAAGAAATGTATCAAGACACAAGATCATTGAGATTTAAAATTGTCACAAGATCATTGAGATTTAAAATTGTCACAAGTCACAACTCTATACATTGCATTTTTCTAGATTTTAAATAAATAATAGATATTTTTATTTTAACACATATCATACAGAATAGAAATATTTCATTTAGTGCTGGCAGGAGTACTTTAAATGCCAGTGACCGTGTGCATTGTTACAGAAAAGAAGGAAGATCACATTCGATAGTTGCATGCAAATGTTAAAACGCTGTTAATATAAAAAGCAATCCAAGAAAATTTACGATTCTGGTAAAAAATAAATCTTAGTGATTAGGTAAAAGCCCACAACCATATGATTCATACAGATACATAATAATAAATGAAGAAGCCAGCCATACCAAATGTTTGTTAGATTATTTCAAATGCAATATTTATTAAAAAGCTTTAAGTACTATTAAATAAACTAAATTGAGATGACGATATGAAATCTTCATACTAGTAATCAAGCTTAGTTGGCATAGGGAGCAATATTACAATGTTTCGATATAAATTGGATAATGGTATGGCTCATTATTTCTCTGTAGGGTAGATTGGGAGTTATTAGATCACTTAAGTGTAATTTCTTTTTATCTGATAAACAGCAGTAGGTACAATGTAAGGTTTTTTCCATGAAGGTATAATCTAACTGGAGCAAGCGCTCTCAGTAACTACTTGAAGCTAAAAAAATGTAAAGGATTTGTATGAAACATACTAAATAATGAAAATATAAAGTAATTATAGACTTTTACAAGTAATCTCTAGCCGCTTGAGACGTTTCCTTGTACACATATATGATCAGATTAACATACAACTTTCAGGTGTGAACTTTCCAATGTTCAGACCTGAAAGTTATAGGAAATTACTTGTAATTTGACTTTAGATGAAATATTGTGTTAATGAATGGTAATTTGTACATAGTTGTACATATCTGTAGGTGGTAAGATAGCATTATGTTTAGACCTTCTGAACGGTGTTGTATGTAGCTGAGAGCTACTAGGCGTATGTCTGTAGGTGAGCTAAGTATAATGTTGAGACCTTCTGAACGGTAAGTTGTACGTAGTTGCGCGGCTGCGGCGGCGGAGGCGGGTCGGGTTCGCGCGCCACCCGCTGCAGCATGGCATCGGCGCGGCGATCACCGCGCGGGCATGGCGGCGCCGGCGCGCTCGCCACGCGCGAACGCACCACGTGCGTCACCCGGGACGTTAGGAATACGTCTTGTTGCTGCAAATCAGTGTGTTATGTTATTGGATGCAGATAAATGCTGTAGTTTATTTAAGACTAGGGGCCGCTCAACAGTCTTGGCATTTTGTCACAAAATAATATTACTCCTAAGCATAAAAATATGAATAATGACTAATACAATACTAAAAATATATTTTGCTTATGTTGACTTTAGTAATAAATAATAAATTTATTCAAAACATGAACAATTAGAATAAAAGTATTTTTTTTTGTTAATTATGATTTAAGTAAACAAAAACAAGAGGAAAGGATATTTCCTTTTTGCTAATTTTCATTGAAATCTAGTATAGAAGAGTGCTTTTAATAATACAAGCATGGCAATGGGAAGCTATATTACATGCAATAGTATGCATTGCCCAATTATCATTTAGTTATGCTGCAAAATATTATATCATTAAATTACTACAAAGATTTAATAATTAGTGTTGAGATAGATAAGTAAAAAACAAAACATATAAGTTTTTTTTCACAGATTACCTAGTGATAGCTGCTAAAATGTTTTTTTTTTAATATTATAACTTTTCCAAATGTTAGAGCATATTGTTCATTGTCTTTTCTGATATATAAATAAATGGTTCAATAATGTTACACCCTAAAGATTTTTTTTTATGAAACTTCAAAATAATAAATTCATTGTTTTAAAGAAAAACTACTTACATCATAAATTATGTGCTGTTAAGTTTATAAAAACCTACCTACATATCAAAAATATATTACAACAATAGACATTCATTTTAGAACTAATGAGTTTTGAGTCTGATATATATAAATAAAATATTACTATTGTCTAGTGTTGCCAGATTTAGGCAGATTAATGAAACCTGTTATGTGGAATGTGACAGTAGTAATGAATTGTCAATCCAATCCAATAAGAACATGACCCACCAAAGTAATGTAAACAATGTTTGGTAAGCATGCATTTGTAAGCAGACTGAGTGAACTTGATGTGAAAGTCAGCACTATGAATTGACCTAAAATGACTACTGCATGTTGCAATGATGCTGACACAGTGAAAAGTATGTGTAAGTATAGGCATGCTAGGAATGTGAGTGACATCCAATGTTGTAACAAACAATGAAGTCGTGTGGCGAGTGCGAGTGGCTACAGCGAGTTATTGACGCGGCAAACGACACATCATGGAGTTTTCCTTGAAATACGGTCGCCAGTGGCGGACGCCGCCGGCCGTCGGAGCGCGCCCTAGCCGATCGCGCCAACCGTCCCGCGCAAAAAAATAACACACCCTATTACCACATTCTAAAATCACCCTTAACATTATCGTGCTAAGAACTATATCCACTTGAGACGCTGAAGTAATATCAACTGTCAAAAATTAAGCATACACACGCGTAACCCGTAGGAAACTACATTTCAAACAGCTTTTAAAATGGATGTAGTGCACTATATAGCGAGAGAGCGCGGCGCGACGCGGCCTCGGCTCGTTGCATTTCGCGCTGCGGCGGCGACTCTAACGCTACTCTACAAAAGATGACCTAAAATCGAACACAAGCTAGTTGTTGCTTTCGAGTTTCAGACCTTTTTCTATACGAATATGACATGACCGCGGTGTCGGTATGCACGTGTGGGTATTATAGAATATGTATACTTACACAAAAGCCGCCCGCTAGGCCCCCGCGCTCCGCTTATCACAAAAATAAGTAACTATATACTAGTCACTGAGGCGACCACTTCGTCACTATGAGATTTGCCTCGTATTGTACCACACTCTTAGAAAGTCCACTTCACTAGATATATAATTGATGTATTGTATGATTACGTTGTGAATAAACCTATTTCTAACGTTTTTAATACACATTTGCCAGGGAAAATCAAAAAAGTATCAACAAACACAAATCTGTCACACAAGATGGAGATATTTCGTGTTTAGTTTTTGTTTTGATCGCAAGAGGCGCTAGTGAGCGATAGAGGGGAGCAACAATGCTATTGGTCGGCACGCTGAGTACGTTCCGTTTTACGTCAAATCGTGATACTGATATTACAAAAATGTTAAAAATCAATGTTAATTTTTGTTTTATTCAGGGAAAACATTTTAAATTGATAATTCACTTTAGAATTTATTTCAAACTTCTAATTTTAAGCCTCTATACGAATAAGATTAACTGTCTGAAGAAAGGAACGGAACGTATATAACATGACCAAAATGGGAATGCTTCTTGATCAAATGAAAATGCTTATAAAGCGTCGTATTACGTCTAATCATATTATAAAATTAAAGTAGGTGCATAGTTAAACAGTACCTATAATCAGAACGATGGAAATGACTTTGGCGCCAAATCATTAGTTTTTTGTACTTACCAATCCCATATCCTGAATCCTTCGTGATAAAGACCTTGCGAGGCCATGGTCTTGGATGTCCAAATAAAAACAAAAGTTTCTCCGAACTGCAAACATGAAACGATCTATTTCAATGATTTTAATTATAGACAAAAGATGTGCAACAAATTTACTAAAACATGGCGCACCTCTGTTGAACTTTTCTTCAAGATTTAGGGTAGAAACCATATTTTTTGACGTAGAACTTTTTAATCAAAACTTTGTTTTTTTACACCTCACACCTTCCGAAATTACAAATATTTAACGTCCAAATATTTTAGACATATCAAACGACAATAAAGATGTAGAATTACATAAGGTTTTAACTAAAAATATTGCAAAATTCATTTCGTAAAATACGTTTTTAAATGTCGAAATGTCAATAAATGACAGTGGGCAGACAGCTGATGAACTGGGACCCATAGACAACAAAAATATATTGAGTGATCTACTTTAATGGATCGATAGTTTAATCGATTTTTAGATCTTTTTCAATTGAATTATTTTAGAATGAAGAGCCACACAGTGCTTTATTATTATAAATACATTATTTTCAACCCTATTAATTTAATGATTTTCAAAACAAGCAGCGGCACGCGAACACTTTAATAAACAACGATATTATTATTTCTCGTAACAAAACATAAACATTTTTACATGTATATTTGTGCAATACTGAATAAGTAAATAAATTTATATAATAAAAGTTTTCACGTCACCTAAAGTCTAATTGTAAAATATTGGGTAAAAAAATTGGTGGAGCCTTCTAAAAGAAAAGTTTTATCGTGTTCAAAGAATTTTTATTTGTATAAAATCTTCTTAATTTACAAATGTGTTATACTACTCTATTCATCTTGTTATTCTGGGAACTCTTAATATTATATAGCCGTGCGAGTGGCGGGCGCTGCGCTGTAGGTAGGCTGTTTATGGAAGTCTATATGTATTTTATTGATTGCTCGAGCTGTATGTACGAACTGGAACGTCCGTCATGTACTGCGTGTACCTAGTTATCTATCTAGGTAACGAACGGCTGGCTCACCCGGGCCGTTTTATGTTACACTTTTAGTTCACGTACTCAATATTCACGTTTACATCAACATCTATGTGTATTCTCATATTTTGAATGTACGGTCTCGTTTATACGAATATCCTTGGCACTAATCATTTTAGGTAGCTAGTTAAAAATGATCCCACCAAGGTTTCGTTAGTAATTATTGTGTTATGTATGCCCAATTAAAGGCCGTTCGCATTACGAATTACGATTAATTATTTAGGTATAGCTTGCATGCTTCACTAAAACCAAAGACTGCCTTATAATATCTTATGGTCATGAGTCAGTTTCATATCAATCAAGGTCAAATGCTATGGTATGGTTGTGTAAGGGCGGGACTTGTACATTACTATATAATTTGTGTCATTGTCGCATTCATAGCCAGTCAGCATAGACTGTACACTATAGAGGACTCCACAGAGTATGTCTCGTTCCATTATAACCTTGGATGTTTTGTCCGTTGCAATATTTACAAATTTTATGTTTTTATTTTTTGGATATTGCCATTGCCAATATGAACGTATCTGAAGAAGGAGGTTAAAACGAATTTTCGAAGGTAACTTCGAATAATAAAATGTACTTCATGATTGTCATGGCGTCATTTTCAATTTTATTCTGTGTCTGTGAAGCCATGCCGTACGAAAGGTCAGAAAATAAATAAAATTCTGTGTAAAGGGGTTTTGTTCTTTGGTAATTAAAATTTCCTACTCGACGCTAGATGGCGCGCTTCAAGTGTTTTGTATCTCTATGGTTTTACCATACCTATTTTTAACCATAAAAAAACAAGGTGTCTCTAATCTTCTGCGCTCTAAATCTGTTATTTATTTTTTATCTGTATCTGTGTATGTATCGTCGTCGTGTGGATGTCAAATAAACATCTTTCTTTCTTCAAACTCGTTTTCATTCTCTTAATACAAAATAACTATTTTTAATTTCATAATTTGTTACAGTTTTACAGTGAGACAAATAAGGCAACCAATGATTTTTAAAATAAAATCATTACCGGCAAATTAACAATTTAGGCCCACTTGCGCCAAGCTTCGAAACTTCTCATATCCGAATACACTTGGACCGACTCCCAAAGGTGCGGGATCGAGTCCCGTTGGAGCGATATGACTCGTTTAAATTTTTCTAGTCTATTTTATTGTTTAAAATGTATTACTTTAGGCGCTGTTTGGATTGAGTGAACGACATTTTATAGTCTTCTTTCGATATTCTAATTTTTATTCTTGAGCAACTTGAGTAACATGCAGTACAACATGGCGTCCATTAGACGGCCATGCAACCTTCAGCCATGACTAAATAAATATGTCCGCAACTTCATACAACCGTCAGGCAACGCATTAGACTGAAGGTTATTCGTCACTCACAGCCATGACTATGGTAAAAACTGACAGCAAAACCTACCGTCTAGTATTTTTTCACGTAGCTTGTATGGATAGTTGCATTATGTTACAAGACAGTCGCACAGTCACGGCAGGTGGTGCAGGATCATTATTACTATTATTTGGAAAAGGGACGGCAGCAAAGCCGGACGGGTGATCAGTCTACCTAATCGGAATTCGGAACCATTTAACCCAGTTCCCCAAATCTGAAAACAGGGGGAGGCAGGTTATGTGTTCATCCCACCGGCATCGGATCCTTGAACCTACCTGTGCGCTTACAGTGCCTGTTGAGTTGACTTATCTTTAACTGCTTTAGGATGCTTTATGGTAACTGTGGAGTGAAACTTTTCTTGCTTGCCCTTTAATTTGAAAGATCCCGTCGAACTGGGGCCCAATTCTGCTATTGACAATTAGCGACCAACTATTTCCATTCTATCGACATCCTATTGACATTACAATTCCATTGTGCTAAATTTTGTATTCTGCTAAAAGTTTTTAAAATCTCGATGTAATGTCGATGGAGTGTCAGTTCAAGAAATGGAATGGAAATGGACTGTGAATTTTTGTGAATTTTATGTATTAATATCGACAAATTATATTTTTTACGATATAAATATGAACATCTATTAAAAATGCATGTTTATTGTTAAAAAAGATAGAAAACATTGGTAGAGCATGGCTGTTATTGTATTGCAATTGCCCTTACCAAAAATTGTGTTCGTCAATGACATCAATGTCTTCATGAAGTTTTGAACACAAGTTTAAAAACTTTGAAGACAAGTATTTGTGTAAACAAAAATTGTATTTTAACAATGCAAGTGTTGAGGAACCCGCATCGCAGTGGTTCGTATGTTCGGCCTGCGATTGTTGAGGTTAAGCAACTTTTGCAATGGTCGGTCACGGGATGGGTGACCAAAAATTTACTATCTCGAGGTTCTCCGTGGTTCGGAAGGCACATTAAGCTGTTGGTCCCGGCTGCATTTAAAACCCACCAATCCGCATTAGGCCCCCGAGGTGGGTCATGGCCGGTTCTCGTCATCCATCTCTAAGAAAGGCCAGTGTCCCAGCAGTTGGGACATAAAAATAGCTGATGGCAAGCGTTGAGCAATTAACTGCTCTTAGCTTGACCAGTAGCCTCATTCACGTAACAAAACTTCAACGACATGCAAGCTATTTGATCGCTGAAGTCACTTTTCGTTCACGTATCAATCGCTCGATTTTGTTTAAGTCGGTTTTGTATAAGCGTATTCACGTGCATTAATCGAATAAAAGTACAGTACTATAATTTCTGTAAACATGCCATTTACTAAAAGTTAATAGTTTCGATTTTAATCAACAAAACCGGAAAAAAGAAGTTTTTTTATTTATATTTTGCGCTTTCTCAATGTTCCGTCACGATTTTTTAGCAAACCTCAGATTCGATTTCGGTACCCCAAAATAAATATAGAATCGAAGAAATCAGAACTACCCCAAAACTTTACTAGTAAAAACACAATTTGACTTAATTGCAGGTTAGTTTTACCAATTTCAAAAGAAAGGTTTATAAGGAATAGAAATATTATTTTTACAAACTTGCCTTGTAAAATTAATATGATATAAAGTGAAATTTAGTAAAATAAAGATAAATTTTATCGAATAAAGCTCTAAAAAAGGTGTCGTTGTTCGATGGCAGTTCAATGACCAAATGACAACTGAAAGTCCATTGATAGAAACGTTAAATAGTGAAGAGAATACCGTTTGCACCAACAATTACGATTACATTCAAATAAAATCAATAGCAGACTACCGAAAAGATCAATCGTAGTTCGATGTAGTGTCGGTGGAGTGTCGATAGAATGGCTTCGGACTTAAACAGTAAGAGAATACCAAATGCCAAAAACTATTCAACTGAGACACTATCGACACTCCATTCAGGCTCCATTGGTGTATTTTTATTTAGCAGACTTGGGCCCCTGTAAATTAGTTTCCCCACTCACAGATTACCAAGGTAGATAATAAATAAAACAAGTTATCCCACTTAAATAATTATACTTAAATAAAAATTAATTAACATTTTACAATATTACATTTAATATACATAGCCATTTGTAAAAATCCTTATTTATACAGCTAATGTGTGTATACCATTATGATTCAATGATAGGAGAGTAGACAAAACGAGATAGTTTATAAAAATATAGGCGTGGAGGCACATTATCGAAACCAGCTGTGTCGCAGAATTATATTTACAGAGTGAATAAGCTAACAGGAATTAATACGTTTTTAGTGAAATAATAAATCAGGGTTATCTTTTGTGGCATAACAATAAAATTCCTGAGATCACTTTTTCATCTTATTCTCTGTTTATCTGTAAAAGTATCACAATAAAAATCAGAAATGTATGCAAAGTAGCATTACAAAAGTTGTTAAGTTGTCGAATTGATCATGTTTTCTTTCTTTCTTTTCCTTTTTTTTCCTTTAACATTTTACAACATATTTTCTTATTATTTACATATTAATTCTATACTTCTAATGTTGTATTCATCTTTGAGTAACCTAAATAAAAATATAGATAAATAATGTTTGCCTTTGAGGCAAGTGAGAAATTAATTTCATAATAAATTATACTAAATAAAACATTGAATTTTATGACAAAAATAAAATATGGCATATTTACACAACAATAAAATTAAATTTGATCTGCAATAATTATAAATGCTTTATGCTTTGCAAGAACAGTTGAAAAGTCCTAATAAGTATAACATAATGTTTTCAATAATAGCATTTTTTTACAATTTGACAACATAGACAACATACATAGCTCACAAGACCAACGGATATATAGGATTTATTTCAATAAATGCTACAAATAACATATTTTCTCTAATAAGTTTGTCTTCCAATGTAAAAATATATATATAATTAACATAAATTATCAAAATGTTTTGATAATTTATGTTGTGATGGAACATCTTTGCATTTTTAATAAATTTATTTGTATTTGTAAATAAGCTATCCAGAACTTATCAGTAGGTGGTGAAACCGGTCCTTAACGTTACAAAAATAAATAAAATTCTTAAAAAATTTAGAAAAATCTCTAATTCGAATACTTAGACATGATAAACAATGGGAGACTATTATGAAGAATTTTAACATAAAATTATCGTAATTCATTTCAAACATGACGTCATGTTTAAATGAATTAATTTCATTTGACGACCTGTTTGGCGCAAGGGTACTAAACCCGCCTTCTACGTCAGAGGTACCGGGTTCGATCCCCGGGCAAGACAAATATTTGTGTGCATGAACATGTCTATTTGTCTTGGTCTGGGTGTTTAATATGTATATATTTACAAAAAAAAAGTATATAATTATGTTTATCCGTTATCTAGTATCCATAACACAAGGTGTTCATGAAACTTAACGTGGGTTAGATAATTGGTTAAAAAAAAAACTGCACCACCCCAACTCTTGCCGATTGCAAGTTCGCACAAAACCACCTTATTCCGAGTCAGTAGCTGCACGGTAATGTTATCCTAATTAAATTGATGTTGTGTTGTCTGTGGCTGACACTAAGGCTTAATTTGCAAAAACACACATATCAGTTTCCTTTCAGAACATAACTATTGTAGTTTTAAGCCTTTTTCCGTCCTGCGGTCTTTGTTCAAACCGTATACATTATTTATACATAGATTGAGCTTTAAGCTATAAAATAAAATGTATTTTATTTTTATAGTATTAATGAATAACTAGTCTTCACTTGAAAACGTGATCTATGATCTTTTAGATACATACATAAGATGTAAAGTCGATTTACAAGTAGCGACACTACGTTTCGGATATTGTGGCCCCGCGCTATCTGGGTAATGAGGAGCGATCAGGAGCGGATTCTACACTTAATCTGAACAGACATAATGCGGGTAATATGTTAACATTTTGAAGAAGTTTGAATTAATAAAATAATTTGGCACTTTTGTGCTTCTTCCTCTTCTTACCGTATGAGGATTAGTGGCCACCTCTAGTGTCAGAATTTATCAAATAGCTAAAAGGTCTGACTTGGCTTAATGACTGTTATCAAATGACAGCAGCCAGGACCGACGGTTTAACGTGCAGTTGTAATGCCACTTTAAGGTCACCCATCCGACACCTGACCGGACCGAAGGTTGCTTAACAAACGAGATAGATTACGATCAGTCTGTCAAGCGCGGCCACGACCTATTTTGCTGAGTAAAGTTCTTTAGCAAAAGAAAGAAGACATAGTCATACCACTGGTGAGAATTTAAATATGAGAGAACAATGTATAGTACACAAAAACTCCGCATTCTGTGTCTGCCCAGTCTTCTATCTCATAGAAAACAAGGCGATTTAATTAAAACTCTAACCTCACTTTATCATCAGTCTCAAATACAACTTGACGTAACGCAGTCGCTATCCGTACTACCACATCGACATTTTTTTTTTAGTTTTCAATAATTCTTAAATACCCATTTGGTCACGACTATAATTTACTATACAGAATATTTCGTCCTATTTATGTTATGGCGTCTAAATACAAGTTAGCGCGACTGGCTTTCCTCGCTCTCCCCGTTCGAATCTCCGTTGAGGACGGGCGGCGCGGGCGGCGTTATAGGGGGCGCTGGTATCACCTGCACAGACAGTGACAGATTAGGACACGCTTGTCTATGGTCGCCTCGACGCCCACACACGTCGCGGCTGCAAAACATACAACTACTATTCTACGGTACCACACATTTAGTCATTAAAAAGAAATTAAAAACGCTTATCGATGTTAAATCGTGTTAGGTTTGAGATGAGGTGCGTTTATGTACACAGCAGTACGTTAGTACGTTAGTTGGTATAAAAGAAATGTGAAATAATATTTATTCTGTTGACTATATGATAGAAAGAAAGCTTTTTACTAGAGGCACTCATGGGTGACATTCTATCGTCCTTAAAACATATTGTGCACATTCTTGAGTAGTCAGTCATGATATTTTTTCGCAGTAAAATGAATTTCGCCGACGAGCGCTCGTACTAAACATCTCTAGTCTACAAGTCGGTTGAAACATACATTATTATAATTATGTAGAGATTTTGCCGCATCCATGATGATTTCTATAATAACATTTTTTATAAAACTACCCTTAAAAAGGAAACTACTCCCATTCTATAAACCAATATAGAGAAAAATTGTACACCTATTCTATGCCAACAACAAACCATACCCATTTAGTTTAACCCTTTGAATGTCGGAACGTAGATTCACGCGAGACACAATTGATTTTCTATTGTGTCTGGAATTCCGACAGACGAGAGGTTAAGGCCAAATCTTGAAATTTTGATATAAAAAAAGTCCAAAAAGCAAAATTTTCTCACACCCGTTAGAAAAACCAACACCAAACAAAAATTAAAGGATAAACATGAAAAAAATCACACAAAACCCCACCAGAATAAAGGGTAGTGAACTTAACTCGTTTTGTATCTTCTCCTATAAAATTTTGGATGTTTTAATGAACTTAATAACGTTAGGATGAGGTCTTGGGTTACAGAATTAGTTTATTAAAATATGTCGTGTTAAGTTCATTGATAAGTTTTAGATTACAGTTGAAAAATATAGAAAACTCCAAATACAAAAGATATTTATAATAAGTGGTGCATATGGTACATATCATGATATTGTGTACAGTTAATATTTTATAATAATTTTTTTAAAAATCTTAATAGTAATGACTGACTATGTCAAATATATACAGACTAGTATTATTTATTATGAAGCCCAAGGCCGCAGCCGAACGTATTTTTTTATAATCATGGTTCATCGTTGATTTATTGCATTGTGACTAATATTAAAACGTAACGTTTACATTAGCGCGATTCCACAGGGATTTACACATCAATATCTTTTAAAATAATAACATTATGTAAAATAAAAGTATTATGTATACAAAATACAATATTCGAGATGTTTTAGGAACCTTTATATGGCACATAATAATTGGCGTTCAATACTCTTTGTATTAAAAAATATTTACTATAAAAAAAAAGAAATTTAAATTTAGCACGTATCTACAGAAAAAAGAGGATCAATGTGAATTTTAAAAGGAAATCGTTGTGTAAAAGGCTGTATGTGAACTAGTCGCGCTCTACTCTACATTGTCTATTGGTTCATGCCGGTAACTTCACACTGTGCGTACGTCACATCCGCGGAGCCGTCGTCCTCGTCCACCTGTCGCGAACGAAACAGACACGCACCAATCAAAAACTATGCTTCAACAGTTTAGAGCACAAATTCGAATGCACAAATCGTAAAATGCTTTGCTTTTAATGTCAAGGCTTTGGAGTCCAGTCGCAGAGCCATACAATACAATAGAAAGATGAAATAGATTTACAAGAAGAAGATAGTAAGTCATTTAAGATATCAGCTGTTGCAATTATTGTGATATTTATGAAGATCTTGAAGATTAATAGCTGAAATTAATAAATTAATAGCTTGAAATTAATAGCTGAAGGGAGTAAATTGATATATCATCATAAACCATAGGCTGTATCTGACTCTACTGAAGTGTTCATAGAATGTTGGGATGCAGGGTTAACTAATTAGGTTGGGTGAGCTTGAAGCGACTGACAGCTTGATTATTTGTGTGAGTGTGATGTGAACATGTGGGTTACTGTGAATGAATACAAGCGTAAGCTCAGCGTGAGCGTGTACAAGTGTGCGGGCTCACTGTGAGTGTGTGTAAGTGTGGTAATCAGCAGTGAGGCCTATACCCAGCAGTGGGTGTCATGTGCCTGAGACGACGACTGCGTCTTTTAAACGCGCCTTCGACGTGCGTTTTAGAAACACGTGTCGACGGTCGCTTATTTATGTGCTTTTATCATGCAAAGGAGTCTGACGCGCGCGTGTATCGCTACATCAACGACCGACGGCGCGTTTTAACAACGCGGTGTGCAAGGACCCTTAGTGTGAGGATCTCTGTGCGTGAGTGCGAGTTTGAGGATCACTGGCAGTGCAAATCGGTAAGTAAGTGTATGTGTGGTGTCACACTGTGAGTGTAAGTGTGGGACTCACAGAGGGCTTAGGCGATGAGTATCCTCGGAAGCGACGAACAGCTTGATGTGCTCCTCGCGGCAGCCGTACGTGTAAGGATACTGTGTGTGTGTAAGTCTGTGAGCGCGTGTAAGTGTAGGGATCAGCTGTGAGTGCGTGAAAGTGTGAACCAATCATCTCATTCACAATGAACCTCCATTGTGAATGAGTGAAGTTTAAGGATCACTGAGTCCGCGGAAATGTGGGGGTTCACTCGGAGTTAAAGTATGGGGGCTCGCTTAAGAGTTAAAGTGTGGGGTTTCAGTGTAAGTGTGGAGGCCTCGCGGCAGCCGTACGTGATACGTACGAGGATACTGTGAGTAATGTGTCTATGTGTGATGATTACTGTGGTAAGCGTGGGGCTCAAAGAGAGCTTGGGTCGATGCGTGTCGACGGCGGCGACGGACAGATTGATGATAACTGTTTGTGAGTGAAGTGTGAGTGTGATGGTTATTGTGCGTGAGTGCAAGTGTGGGGCTCACAGAGAGCTTGGGGCAATGCGTATTCACGGTGGTGACGGACAGCTTGATGTGCTCCTCGCGGCAGCCGTACGTGGGAGGATACCGTACCTGAGTGTAAGTCTGTGTGTATCTTTATTTGATGACTATTGCGAGTGAGTGTTATTGTGGGATCTAAGTGTAAGTGTGGGCTCACAGAGGTTTTAGGGCAGTGTGCGTATCAACAGCGCGACAGACAGCTTGATGGTTACTGTGCGGGAGTTTAAGCCTGTGAATAAGTGTTAGTGTACTAAGTGTAAGTGTATAGTCTCACAGAGGGCTTGGGGCGGTGCGTATCCACAGCAGCGACGGACAGCTTGATGTGTTCCTCACGACAGCCATACGTGTGAGGATACTGTGCGTGGCTGTAAGTCTGTTAGTGTGAGGTTATTGTTTGTGTAAGTGTGTGGGCTTACAGAGGGCTTAGGTGGCGGACAACTTGTCGCTGTGGGCGAGTGTAAGTGTGAGAATCCCTGCGTGAGGAGTGACCATCTTTGTGCATGAGCGTAAGAAGGATCACTGGAAGTGTGGAGGTCACTAGGATTAGGAGCGAGCATCTGGATCAGCCCTCATTGTAAACGAGTGTAAGTTATAATGTTAGTACAAGTACGATTGTGGGTTGAAACTTTCAGAGTATGTGTGAGGGCGCTAAGTGTAAGTGTGTAGTCTTACAGAGGGCTTGGGGCGATGCGTATCCACTGCAGCGACGGACAGCTTGATGTGCTCCTCGCGGCAGCCGTACGCCACCGGCGTCAGCTTGATCACCGTGTGCAATGGCACGTGGAGATATGGCAGCTCTTCTGGAATAAAAATATGATATGATGACGTTCTTCTTCTTCTTATCGTATCCACAGTAACTTTCGCCTAATTAAATTAAGTTTCGCTAGTACTTTGCTACATCGACGTATTTCGGGCTGGGCCCCACTAAGGTAAACCAGAAAGAAGCTTAGGCTTTTCGAAAATAAAGCCCTCTATGTTAATCGAGATGATGATCAGAGCGGGCTCTGATAAGAGCCTTTTTAAGCTATATCACGGGCCCCATATCCTTATAACTATCTAAAGATTGTTACTGCTTATGTTATACCTGCCGACTTGTCCAGGAAGTACACGAGCAGACACCTCATCACAGAGGTGGTAGATCACCAGCACATCACCGAGCCACTCGAGCTCCTTTATCACAGCCCTAGGTTTTCATGGTTCTCCTATGATCAAACAAACGGAACTCTAAGCATATACAACCATCTGATGATATACCTGCGGACTTATCCAGGAAGTAAGCGAGCAGACACCTCATCACAGCCTGATGGGAGACCACCAGCACGTTCCCCTGCCGCTCCAGCTCCATGATGACCGGCTCCAGGCGAGCCACCAGATCTTCGTAACTTTCCCCGCGCGGGTAGCGGTAAGCGAACTTGTTCGCGTCGCGCGCGTTGAAGTCCGAAGGGTATTTTTGTTGGATTTCAGCGTATGTCATCTCTTCGCAGATGCCCTGAGGAGATGAAGATATTAAATTATGTGAAATATTTCAAGGTGGTCATAAAAGCATTGTTAATAATCTAAACTTCGGTGTGTGTAGTATTCAAAAGGCTATCGTATTATCTTATTTTCGTGGCTTGTGTTTGTGTAGTTATAACATGTAAGCTAATTTATAAAATAAGTCTTAGGAAATTCAAACGCCCAGGCCGGAGATCTGCTGCTGGTCGATATAACCTTGGATCTGTAGTTCCCTAGAAGCACTCACCGCATCGATCTCGTTGAGCGCCTTCAACCTCTCCTGCGGAGCCTTGACGTCTCTAACAGTTTGTATGGCGCGGCGCATCCAAGATGTTCACACACGGAGACCGGGGATCTGCTGCTGGACGATATTGTAACCTTGTAGTTTGGAACCCACTACCTTACCTTAACTATACCAGACACTCATCGATCTCATTGAGCGCTTTCAACCTTTCCTGTGGTGTAGTGCCTTGACATCTTTAACGGTCTGTATGGCCCAGCACATCCAGGATATCCTCACGCGCAGGCCGGATATCTATCGCTCGATGTGATCTTGTACTGTTGTTCACTCACCGCATCGATCTCGTTGAGCGCCTTCCACCTCTCCTGCGGCGCCTTGACGTCTTTAACGGTTTGTATCGCGCGACGCATCCAAGATGTCCACACGCGAAGGCCGGGGATCTGCTGCTGGTCGATATAACCGGCCAACGCGCCCGCGTACTGCCTCCCGCGCGATGACAGCTCGCTGTCACCGCCGATGCGGCCCACCATGTTGTGCAAACTTTCACCATGCTGTGCGAATAAAAAACTATGTTTAGATTCTAACTGACCCGGGTCCATTTCGCTGGACGTCAAATTTGGTACTTAATAAACTTATTTATCTTATTTATTTCCACATTTGTATTTTTTAAGTGAAAACTTCTTTAGCGGCGTTGTGCACATCCGAGTTTAAAATTTTTGGGGGTAAAAAATGTTAGAATCGTGTCAGGACACGTGACCTAATCGAAAATTCGTAAGACGGAAGGAGAGTAGGCCGCCGGCGCGGCGTAGGAGAGGAATGCCTGCTTCTGCTGTTTCGTTTAAGCAGTTTTCACTTCTGCCACTCCCGGAGCGCAAGCCGTTGTTTTTTTTTTCATAAATTGCTGCAGGGTCAATTAATTTTGTTGATTTTTACTTATTTTTATATATTTAAAATACATATCCTTTGAGTCTATTATCTAATAATTCAAATTTTTGTTTGCAAACGTTTTAAGTATAGCGTCGTTTTTTTTTTTTTTATGACTGACGCGACGGGAGACTCTTAGCCTATATTTTAGACGGTATAACGAAAACCAGTGGTACCGAAAGGATAACAGGATGCCCATGAAGCATACATATCTATTTTGATAGAAAATACAAAAAATATGAGACAATAAAATGAATTGACCCCGCAGCAATTTATGAAAAAAAAGAACATCGAAATAAATAACATAAATAAGTTAATTAGGTACCAATCAAAGTACAAAATGGTGTTATATTATTTACTTATATAGCAATCGAGAAAACTCTGTTTAATAAATGATTTTCTTAAATTTTATATTTTTAATACGCTGTAGGCCAGCGTTGTCACATCAATGCTAGGAATATAGAATAGAATAGAATAGAAAAATATTGGAAAAAAATATTTTTTTCCAATATTTTTCTATTTAAAATTTACCATAAGTATAAAAATAGCATTGAAAAATGCAAAAATTACAAAATCATAAATTATTGGCAGTTGCATCTTAATCGATCGTTAAACACCTGTAAAGATGTTTCTTTCGAATGCAAGGATATTCCTAGCATTGATGTGACAACGCTGGCCTACAGCGTATTAAAAATATAAAAGTATTGGAGACTTTCGACGGTGGTTCGCAAGTCTCGGTAGCTCAGCGGTTAGAGCATTGGACCGGATTTCCAAAAGTCGCGGGTTCGATTCCCGCCTGAGAATTCACTTGTGGCCGAGTTAATTTTTCCAATATTTTTCTATTTAAAATTTACCATAAATTCAATATATCTTTACAAAAAGCTATCTATAGGTACTGCAGAACATCTAACTTATACCGTAGAAAGAACAGTTTCATTCAAAGATATTTTTGCAACAATCTGGTTATATAAATCGCCAGTAAAACAACAACAACCCAGAGCCTAAAACAGCAAAACACTGCAACGCTAATAATAAAATCGACCCAATCATTTATAACGGTTTGATCCATCATAACAGATTGATACGTGGCTTATGTTTGATCCGTGAATCCGTAAATCCGTTCACGTGGCCAGCGCGAGGTGAACACGTCTAACTATGTGGTCTACTAATAGCCGCGATAAACACTATCGAGGCGTAAATCCAATAATTAAATTAATGGCTTTATTACTAAACTTTACCTCAATAATAATATGTAAATTCGATAAACGTCTGAAATCTTAGTTCCGATATAGTTGGTGGTAGGACTTGATGAGTCCTCCTGGCTAGCTACCACCATCTTATCTAAGTCTGACGCCATAGCAGCAATGTTTTTAGCATTGTTGTGTTCCGGCAGTTAGAGATACGATAGCCAGTTTCTCAGTGATTGAGGATTACGGGAGAGGCTCGCTTCCATCTTCAGCCTTATCAATACTTAACATCAGGTATGGTGAAGGCTAAGTTCATTAAAATAAAAGTTTTGTTATAAATGTTCCCTAATGAGATGTGTCTATTAAAATTGTTCTTTTCAAAATTACTATTTCCATAAGTAGCCATCATTTTCAATTTTAATAGATAAAATTACGCCAACTTTACCTATACATACCCCTTTATAAAAAAACCTAAAATGTAAAAATAAACCAAAATATATAAAACTTACACCTGGTGTATAGTTTAAATAATTTTTTGCTTGATACAAAATATTGTTGCATAATCATCCAAGCTCTGTGGTTGGCTGAATTTGTGATGTGATGCGTCACATTTTATTCGTTCTCGGCACTAGCGCTAAATGAAAAACTGCGTTAAAAAAACCGACTTCAAAAACTAAAAAGCAAAAAATAAGCCTTTTGGAGTCGGTGGTAGCCAAGACATTCTACTTTAAGCTCCTATTCTTTAATTTTTCTTGCCTTGGCTGGCGCCGAGTTGGAGTTTTTGAAGTCGGTTTTTTTTAACGCAGTTTTTTTTTTACTTTTTAATGTCTGTAATAGGCTGTTTTGTAAACTACAGCAGGGTTTTTCTAGATTAGATAAGGTTTCATGTACATTATAAACAAAATTATCGTAAATTACTACATCGTCCAAGTCAACAATGAAATGAAATGTATAAAAATACTCATAACATAAAAAGTACTGGGTCAAACGAAATCAAATTTTTATGGGACCAATTGGCAACTATTCTGCATCGAACAAAAAATAATCATGGAAATCGGTTCAGAAATCTCGGCGTAATCGGTGTACATACATAAAAAAAAAAAATTATACCAACCGAATTGAGAACCTCCTCCTTTTTTTAAGTCGGTTAAAAATAGACAATCACAGAGCATGCACCGTGTCATTTACAAAATGGCGTAAATAGCGAAACGCTGCCTATTAACGACCTAAACCCACCACTTTTAAGGTTGTTTCTTACGTGTAGATAGTTTCCGTGTATTAACACTTACCTGTTGAGTACGTATCTCTTTTGTGTGAAACAGGTGTCGATAATTATTGGAGGCTTGTATGAAGGGACTGCTTTATTTATTTATTATTATTATTATCACATAATCCTGCATGTGCAAGGCCGACGGCGGGCGGTGCAATCGTCACGAATAAACTCGAAACTTTGTTTTACGTCATGATGGATTTATTTGGAGTCGGCGCAGTACGTGTCCACCTCCTCCACTCCACCCTGTCACCCGCCATCTCCTCATGGACCTTTCCTTCTCCTTCATATAATTATGCACACAATCTATCCATCTTTTTTGTGGTCTTGCCCTTTGCTTCCATCGATCAACATGCCATCACCTTTCTAATAACATTCCGTTCATCCCTTCTCATAACATGTCTGCCAGACGTTTTCCTTATCCATTCTATAACTGATGCTACTTTCAAACTTCCTCTCACATACTTGTAAAGTTGTCAAAGAGAGAATATTAAAACTATTTCGACTAAAAATTACAGCATACTCACCCTAGTGAGGTATATAGTCCTAGGCACAATATGTATGTTCATGAGGTAGTACACAATCCGGGACTGTATGTGACCTTCGTGTTTATGCACGACGACCTTCTCCCCGGTGTCATAGATCTTCATGAAGCTGTACTCGGACTCCAGTCGTTCGTCCAGAGGCTCATACTTCTCCTTGTAGTGTTCTATCCGTAGGAGGAAGTCGTTCAGGACGTTGTCTGAGTTCTGGATATTCGTGTAGTCCGGACTGCTCACCTTGACTTCCTGGAAAGGGGGGGTAGGTTAGTCATCTTCTTATTGTGCTCGAGGAGGGGTAGGTAAATCTGTAGGCCTATTTTCCATGACAACTTCGGTGGTCAATCGTGTTTGGCATACGTTGTAACTTTTCTACTCTACTGTACAATAGCGGCGGTTCCACTTGCCGCGCAAATCTGGATGTTGGTGAAGTTGGTGTAGTCCGGACTGCTCACTTTGACTTCCTGGAAAGGTGGGGTAGGTTAGTCTTCGTGATCGAGTTGGGAATGGTTAATCTGTAGGCCTATTCTATATCCTGACAACTTTAGTGGACAACCGAGTTTGGCTGTGACACCTTTATTCTACAATGGCGGCATTGTACGGTAACAACCAAGTAACGGTGGCAAAGTCCCCGGAGAGGGTGAAATTGTAAGTCTATGCGATTCAGATAAGAATAGGACGGCCGTTGGCTAACTTCATACGCGAAAGTACCGTTTGCAAAAAAAAAGTATTATTTAATTGATATATATCACATTTTTGAACTGCACAATAGCGCTACTAGCATTAACACGTTCACTGCGTAAAAAAAACAAAAACTTTCATCTGGTGCGGCTGTGTGTGCCGACCGCGGCGTGCGGTGGGTCGGTTTTGGTGGATGACCGTTAGCGGTTATTGTTTATGCTCGGTGCGGTGGAGGTCAATAAAGGCCCGCCGCAATATTTGGACAAAATGAAAACGATATTTATTTTTTTTATGATTTTTGAATTTTCGCATTCTTCAATGCTATTTTTATACTTATCATAAATTTTAAAACAAAAATATTGGGAAAAATCAACCCGAAAAGGTCGTGGGGTCGAGTCCCATCTGAGAATTCACTTGTGGCCGAGATGATTTTTGCCAATATTTTTCTATTTAAAATTTATCATATATATTTACTTCTGACAAACTCATAGAAATAGCGAAGATACACGCTCCACCCGAGAGAGACAAAACTGATTTTTGCTGTCCGCACAGAGTTTAAGCAACCCATTATGGGTTGTGGGTGATGCGCAGTGAACGTGTTAAATGCACTATGCCACGGACAATACCCACCATAATATTCTGCTCTATAATCCTAGGGTCATCGCAGATCGACTCTACGAAGAATAGCTTAAAGCCCATCTTGTGAACGACGATGTCGCGGATCATCCGCCGCCGGTCCAACGTCGAATTTGTCGCGTCGAATACCTGCAAACAGAAACAAACTTAATTTTATACTTATGATAAGTGTTTAAAAATATTGGAAAAAATCAACTCGGCCACAAGTGAATTCTCAGATGGGACTTCACTTCTGGCCGAGTTGATTTTTACCAATATTTTTCTATTTAAAATTTATCATAAGTATAAAAATAGCATTGAAAAATGCAAAAAATTTAAAATCCTAAACTTAAGTTTGCTGAAACAGTAGAAACGTAAGTATGCCAAGGATCCTAACATTTCGAATCTTGTTAAGGGCATATTACTTATTCTACGTATTATAATAATAATAATAATAATAATGGAGGGCAATCAACGTCGTGATATGCCTACGGCATGGCATATGAAACCTGGGGTGGCAGAAAAGGTCAATAAAAAAATCAATGATTTTATTTTTAAGTTTGGAAGTAATAATTCATAAATATTTTACAAATGTAGCGAATCATCATCATTTAAACATGTTCCTAAACTGGCTCGTGTACTTCTTTCATACACAGCCCTGAGGGTCAGGTATTCTAGCTGAACCCAGCATAACCGGCCACAGCAAAAATTGCGCGATAATAGCTTTACTTACGGTGGCTATGGTGATACATGACGTAAAGCAATAAACGCGCAATTTTTGCTGTCGCATTGCTGTTGCAAAGTTAGGTAGGTATTTGCCCTGCCGCGCCGCCAGGTTGGTATGCGTAAAGAATGCATTTCTCTCACTCAAATAATAAAAAAAGTGTTTAATGGTGTCTTCTCTCCTTATTGTATTATGATACATTGTATGTGAGTGTGTAAGCGTCCTCACCGCCACCTCGCCACCCCTGGTGAGCCACTCGCAGATGTCGTGACTGCTGGCGGATGGCCATCACCCCTTGTTGTAGGATGTATGTATGTAATGTAACGTTGTATGTGAGTGGTAGCGTCCTCACTGCCACCTCGCCGCCCCTGGTGAGCCACTCGCAGATGTCGTGACTGCTGGCGGATGGCCATCGCCCCTTGTTGTAGGATGTATGTATGTAATGTAACGTTGTATGTGAGTGGTAGCGTCCTCACCGCCACCTCGCCGCCCCTGGTGAGCCACTCGCAGATGTCGTGACTGCTGGCGGATGGCCATCGCCCCTTGTTGTAGGATGTATGTATGTAATGTAACGTTGTATGTGAGTGGTAGCGTCCTCACCGCCACCTCGCCGCCCCTGGTGAGCCACTCGCAGATGTCGTGACTGCTGGCGGATGGCCATCGCCCCTTGTTGTAGGATGTATGTATGTAATGTAACGTTGTATGTGAGTGGTAGCGTCCTCACCGCCACCTCGCCGCCCCTGGTGAGCCACTCGCAGATGTCGTGACTGCTGGCGGATGGCCATCGCCCCTTGTTTTAGGATGTATGTATGTAATGTAACGTTGTATGTGAGTGGTAGCGTCCTCACCGCCACCTCGCCGCCCCTGGTGAGCCACTCGCAGATGTCGTGACTGCTGGCGGATGGCCATCGCCCCTTGTTGTAGGATGTATGTATGTAATGTAACGTTGTATGTGAGTGGAAGCGTCCTCACCGCCACCTCGCCGCCCCTGGTGAGCCACTCGCAGATGTCGTGACTGCTGGCGGATGGCCATCGCCCCTTGTTGTAGGATGTATGTATGTAATGTAACGTTGTATGTGAGTGGTAGCGTCCTCACCGCCACCTCGCCGCCCCTGGTGAGCCACTCGCAGACGTCGTGACTGCTGGCGGATGGCCATCGCCCCTTGTTGTAGGATGTATGTATGTAATGTAACGTTGTATGTGAGTGGTAGCGTCCTCACCGCCACCTCGCCGCCCTTGGTGAGCCACTCGCAGACGTCGTGACTGCTGGCGGATGGCCATCGCCCCTTGTTGTAGGATGTATGTATGTAATGTAACGTTGTATGTGAGTGGTAGCGTCCTCACCGCCACCTCGCCGCCCCTGGTGAGCCACTCGCAGACGTCGTGACTGCTGGCGGATGGCCATCGCCCCTTGTTGTAGGATGTATGTATTTAATGTAACGTTGTATGTGAGTGGTAGCGTCCTCACCGCCACCTCGCCGCCCCTGGTGAGCCACTCGCAGATGTCGTGACTGCTGGCGGATGGCCATCTCCCCTTGTTGTAGGATGTATGTATGTAATGTAACGTTGTATGTGAGTGGTAGCGTCCTCACCGCCACCTCGCCGCCCCTGGTGAGCCACTCGCAGATGTCGTGACTGCTGGCGGATGGCCATCGCCCCTTGTTGTGGGATGTATGTATGTAATGTAACGTTGTGAGTGGTAGCGTCCTCACCACCACCTCGCCGCCCCTGGTGAGCCACTCGCAGATGTCGTGACTGCTGGCGGATGGCCATCGCCCCTTGTTGTAGGATGTATGTATGTAATGTAACGTTGTATGTGAGTGGTAGCGTCCTCACCGCCACCTCGCCGCCCCTGGTGAGCCACTCGCAGATGTCGTGACTGCTGGCGGATGGCCATCGCCCCTTGTTGTAGGATGTATGTATGTAATGTAACGTTGTATGTGAGTGGTAGCGTCCTCACCGCCACCTCGCCGCCCCTGGTGAGCCACTCGCAGATGTCGTGACTGCTGGCGGATGGCCATCGCCCCTTGTTGTAGGATGTATGTATGTAATGTAACGTTGTATGTGAGTGGTAGCGTCCTCACCGCCACCTCGCCGCCCCTGGTGAGCTACTCGCAGATGTCGTGACTGCTGGCGGATGGCCATCGCCCCTTGTTGTAGGATGTATGTATGTAATGTAACGTTGTATGTGAGTGGTAGCGTCCTCACCGCCACCTCGCCGCCCCTGGTGAGCCACTCGCAGATGTCGTGACTGCTGGCGGATGGCCATCGCCCCTTGTCGTAGGATGTATGTATGTAATGTAACGTTGTATGTGAGTGGTAGCGTCCTCACCGCCACCTCGCCGCCCCTGGTGAGCCACTCGCAGACGTCGTGACTGATGGCGGATGGCCATCGCCCCTTGTTGTAGGATGTATGTATGTAATGTAACGTTGTATGTGAGTGGTAGCGTCCTCACCGCCACCTCGCCGCCCCTGGTGAGCCACTCGCAGACGTCGTGACTGCTGGCGGATGGCCATCGCCCCTTGTTGTAGGATGTATGTATGTAATGTAACGTTGTATGTGAGTGGTAGCGTCCTCACCGCCACCTCGCCGCCCCTGGTGAGCCACTCGCAGACGTCGTGGTTGCTGGCGGATGGCCATCGCCCCTTGTTGTAGGATGTATGTATTTAATGTAACGTTGTATGTGAGTGGTAGCGTCCTCACCGCCCCTGGTGAGCCACTCGCAGATGTCGTGACTGCTGGCGGATGGCCATCTCCCCTTGTTGTAGGATGTATGTATGTAATGTAACGTTGTATGTAAGTGGTAGCGTCCTCACCGCCACCTCGCCGCCCCTGGTGAGCCACTCGCAGATGTCGTGACTGCTGGCGGATGGCCATCTCCCCTTGTTGTAGGATGTATGTATGTAATGTAACGTTGTATGTGAGTGGTAGCGTCCTCACCGCCACCTCGCCGCCCCTGGTGAGCCACTCGCAGATGTCGTGACTGCTGGCGGATGGCCATCTCCCCTTGTTGTAGGATGTATGTATGTAATGTAACGTTGTATGTGAGTGGTAGCGTCCTCACCGCCACCTCGCCGCCCCTGGTGAGCCACTCGCAGATGTCGTGACTGCTGGCGGATGGCCATCTCCCCTTGTTGTAGGATGTATGTATGTAATGTAACGTTGTATGTGAGTGGTAGCGTCCTCACCGCCACCTCGCCGCCCCTGGTGAGCCACTCGCAGATGTCGTGACTGCTGGCGGATGGCCATCTTCCCTTGTTGTAGGATGTATGTATGTAATGTAACGTTGTATGTGAGTGGTAGCGTCCTCACCGCCACCTCGCCGCCCCTGGTGAGCCACTCGCAGATGTCGTGACTGCTGGCGGATGGCCATCTCCCCTTGTTGTAGGATGTATGTATGTAATGTAACGTTGTATGTGAGTGGTAGCGTCCTCACCGCCACCTCGCCGCCCCTGGTGAGCCACTCGCAGATGTCGTGACTGCTGGCGGATGGCCATCTCCCCTTGTTGTAGGATGTATGTATGTAATGTAACGTTGTATGTGAGTGGTAGCGTCCTCACCGCCACCGCGCCGCCCCTGGTGAGCCACTCGCAGATGTCGTGACTGCTGGCGGATGGCCATCTCCCCTTGTTGTAGGATGTATGTATGTAATGTAACGTTGTATGTGAGTGGTAGCGTCCTCACCGCCACCTCGCCGCCCCTGGTGAGCCACTCGCAGATGTCGTGACTGCTGGCGGATGGCCATCTCCCCTTGTTGTAGGATGTATGTATGTAATGTAACGTTGTATGTGAGTGGTAGCGTCCTCACCGC
This sequence comes from Chrysoteuchia culmella, assembly GCA_910589605.1. Classification (NCBI taxonomy): domain Eukaryota; kingdom Metazoa; phylum Arthropoda; class Insecta; order Lepidoptera; family Crambidae; genus Chrysoteuchia; species Chrysoteuchia culmella. The sequence goes on from OU342651.1 coordinate 22,726,837, forward strand.
CACCTCGCCGCCCCTGGTGAGCCACTCGCAGATGTCGTGACTGCTGGCGGATGGCCATCTCCCCTTGTTGTAGGATGTATGTATGTAATGTAACGTTGTATGTGAGTGGTAGCGTCCTCACCGCCACCTCGCCGCCCCTGGTGAGCCACTCGCAGATGTCGTGACTGCTGGCGGATGGCCATCTCCCCTTGTTGTAGGATGTATGTATGTAATGTAACGTTGTATGTGAGTGGTAGCGTCCTCACCGCCACCTCGCCGCCCCTGGTGAGCCACTCGCAGACGTCGTGCAGCGCGTCGAGCGCGCACTGCTGCCGGATCGCCATCGCCTCCTTGTTGTCCGCGCGGAAGAACTCGTGGCTCATGAACGCCGTCGTGGCGTGCCGCCGGTACTCTCCCAGGTTGAATACTACAACGGTACAATCTCTATTGTTTCAAACAAATACAAATACATTAATATCAGATATCAGAAAACATCAGATACAGTGCATTACATTGATCTGTGGGCCTGAGTTTGCAAATATCCAAACGCTACCATTGTGCGAGTGTAAAATTTTGACAGATAGCCTTAATACAATGTGAATAAAGTTGTGAATTAAACTCTAGTCGCAAACTTCGGCGTATGCGAGTAAGGTGAGAAAACTCACAATAAGCACTCTGATTCCGAGATAAGTAGCTTTAACTACTAACATTTTTTTTTTACTATGTAACAAGTAATTACTTTAAAAAATATTATTGATAAATCCACTGTTACTCTACAAGACTCTACACAACAGTATTTTGTTTATATTAACTTATCAATGTATTTACCGATAAAAACAAAAATATTATAATGTGACGTTTATGGTACCTATCACAAGTAAGAGATAATTGTCAGTTACTATAGGCAGCCATTATTTTATATTATTAATAGCCCAAACAGTCCCACTGCTGGGCAAAGACCTCTTGAAATATCCTAAGCAATAAGTTATTTAGTAGGTTCTGACGATAAGTCTCATAAATTGAGTTTGCATACAGTGAATGAAAAATAAAGGAATACTCTTTTCTACCCTGACTAGCCAATATATTATTATATTTGTTAGGTTGGCTTTTTATCCTTTGTGAGCAATAAAGTTTGAATTTGCTGATAGATATATCTAAGATCAATTAACTATTATTTGAAAAATAGACTAATTAATTATTAGATACCAACATAATTATTGCACAGTTAACAATCTTCATTTGAATATAGATAAATGTCATATAATTTCGTTCAATAAAAAGAAAAATCCTTTGCACTTTGACTATTGTTTAAATAATAAAAATCTTCTTAGAGTGGGTGAGCTGAGAGACCTGGGAGTATTCTTGGACAGTGAACTATTATTTACCTCACACATTAATAAAATAATTTCTAAAGCTTATAAAATGCTCGGTTTCATTTTTCGTCAAAGTGTTTACTTTAAAGATCCCAATACACTAATTTTACTTTATAACGCCTTTGTTAGATCTGTATTGGAATATGCCTCAACTGCTTGGAATCCTCAATACATTACTCATATTGAAGCTATTGAGAATATTCAAAATAAATTCATTAGACGCTTAAAGTATAGGTTTCCGAATTTTAACGCTGACAGTATCACACCCTTGAAGCTGCGAAGGGACCAACGTGACATTATTTTTCTATATAAATTAATCAATGGCATAGTGGAATCACCCTACCTGATTAGCAAAATTTTATATAAATGTAAAAGGATGAGTCTTAGATCTACTCAAACTTTTGCACCTCCTCTTTGTCGCACCAATTATGCCTCTAACCGCTTCATTATTAGATCATGTAGTAATTATGATAAGTCCTACCAACATGTTGACATATTTGGCCTTACCTTTAGAAGATTTAAGAAAGCAATTTATAAATAATTTATTAAATTTAGCCAAAATTATTGTTATTTTTTAACATACCTCATTAGTACTTTATATGCCTTTGTTTCATAGTTAAACATAAGAAAAATCAAAGTTTATTATTAGTTTATTTTATGAATTTAAGTTTACTACATAAGAAACATAACTTTTTATTGTGTTCACTCAATTAAACTGTTTTTTTTTTTTTTATCGTGGAAACTGTCCTTGGCTTTTGTATTACTAATTAAGTATAGCATTAAGGTAATATTGTATGCTGTTTGTTTCCCAAAAATAAATAAATAAATAAATAAATAAATAAATAATTTCATTAATTTAAACATCTTACCTCTAGTATTAATTCCTATCCAGTTAAGATATCGTGACAGCTTTTTTGATATATAGGTCTTCCCCCTAGCGGGGAGGCCCACCATAGCTATCACATGAGGAATGTTCACATAGTTAGCCCGTTCACCTGTAACAGACATAAAAATATGTTTCAAAATCATTCTGTTGTTATTTGTTTACAAGATTACATTTATTCTCTTCTTTTCTTTCTTCTTTACTTTCTTTAATAGATTAAGAACACATTGAGTGTGCATATTTTAACTTTCTTTATTCTTTCATTTTAATAAATAGATAAACGGAAGTATATATTCAAATATCTATTAGTAAGAATAACAACTTATGGGAAACCCTCTAGCTTAATTAAAGGTAGGAAGTTAGTTTTTAAAATTTTAATTCACTCATTTGATAATCATTGCTATAATGATAACTTGCTAACAATAATTGATTCTAAGGAGATCTTAATTTGAGGAGAAATAACACCAGAATATGCAGGTTCCTTTAAATACCATTTCCTACTGTTATTCCTACAATATTAGTAGGAAACATACAAACTTTCACTTTAATAATATTATTAAAGTGGAAGTTGGATATTTGTTAGTCAATCACACAAAAACAGCAGAATGGATTTGCATGAAATTTGGCAGACATGTTTATAACCTGGACTGAAACATAGGATACATTAAATCCCGATATTCCCACTGACATGGGAGCTACACAGGTGAAACTGTAGGCGGCAACTAGTACCCAATATACCCGAACTTATAGCTTATAAACAAGTGCTACAAATACACTGCATAGAGTCAAAACAATCTTGGAAATGTTCCTTTGGAAACCTAATAACTTTATTATCTTGTTTACATGAACTTTAGCTTGCTATACCCGATGGTATAGAAAATATAGTAAAATTATCTTCATAGATAAGTTTAATTACATACAACGAGGCAACTGGCTACATTTTATTGGAGCAAATAAATATTTAGAAATACTAAAATTGTTTGAAAGAGCTTGCAAATAAATACAGCTCATTGGCTTATTATGTTTCATTAAATCAAAACTTTTCTAAATAAATTTGACATACGAAACGATTAAGTTGTATGGACTATGCGCACGTTACGTCGAAAAATCTTATCAAATTGTCGATCAATTTAGACCCAGTGTATTCACGTAATGCGAACCTGTTTGCCCTTACACGAATAGTTAGCATTATGAGGCATTGACGGATTAACGATGAATGGCCTTGGGATTATGTTCATCGCAAAGATTGCTTGATTTGTTCTACTTTTTATAGAAGTGGCAAAATTACAAACCATCACCAAAAAATTGCTTATTCAAATATTTCCAGCCTTCTGCACGGTTGTCATCAGTATCCATCGTACTCACAGTTCGATGATTTCTAATCAAAGTGTTCGTTATTAAATAATAAAAATAGAGATATTACTTTTTTAGAGATTAATCCGATTCACAATTATTCACATCAATCGCCCACGACAACGGCACGTAAACTGTCAATGTCAATAGATCGACGGACGAGCGAAGTTGACATTGACGCACATAATGTTATCTTTTTTAAATTGTGAAGTTTACGGCTTTGGTATGTATCTGCCCATTAATTATTTTAGTACCACAGAAATACATAGGACTGTTGTAAAAAAACAGTAAAACCACAAATAATATACCTTGTGGGATTATTCATAGAATAAAAGTTTCATTCATATGCGCTTCAGCCGCAAAATCGTCTTTATTATTTTAACTTAACCGTCTAATGGCGTACCCCACTTTGAGAAACCCTAATGTGTAATAGACTGATACAACATGCAAGTATCAGGCGATTGGCAAATTGTTTGTGAAACGTCATATGCCTATGAATGAAAGTAAGTGCCGGTGGGCGGGTCTATTTTGGTCGGCCCGGTGGCTAGAAGTAATGACACGTCATACTCCCTTGATATTGTTTGGAGCATTTCGCTTCTGGATCAGGGTCGTACTGTTTTATTCCTGCTGTTGTAAAAGTGATTTTAATTTAACATTCTACATATTATTTGTTCATCCATTTTTTTATCTTAGTATACCTGACGAGTTAAACCCTTTGGTCCCGAGTTCCCGACTGTATATGACTATAATCCAAACTCCAAACCGCATTGGGCCAATATCCATCCAGTGCCCCAGGCCAGCCAGAGCCACACATTAAAATGGCTGATGATTTGACTTACCTACTTAGGTTAAATATTAAACAAGAAAATATACTAGAAAAAAGCAGTCTATCTCATGTCGCCCGGACGGGACTTAGGTTAGTTTAGGTAGTACTGCTTTTATTTTCTTGTTTTAAAAGATGTTCTTTTTTTTATCAGTCATTAAATATTTTCTTCACGTGCTTTAAATTCTGGCATCGATCGTCAATCATGCCACTGCACCACCCTTACAACATTGGTTTTTCCAAGTTTATTAAATAGATTTATAATTACTTGTATTTTTTTCTAGTTTCTTAATGAAATGATACACCCTGCGTAAGTATGATACACCGCTGGAAGATTTTAATTTAAAGCCTACCAGTCCTACAACTTATTTACACATATTACAAAAGCGATGTCTCAGAATTATAACGTTAACAGCACCGAGAGCCTCATGTAGACTGCTATTTACAAAACTTGGTATACTCACTGTTACTTGCACTTATATATTTGAATTATGCAGATTTGTGACAGCGCATGGAAAATATTTTTGTCGAATTAATGAAATGTCGAGGCGTTATGCATCACGTCGTGCAAATGACCTTGTTCTTCCCACACCAAACCTTACCCTATTTAAAAGCGGTGCCTATTATATGGCCATTAAAATATATAATCATCTACCTAACTCCTTGAAAACCCTCCAGGGTAAAAAGTTTGAGAATTCACTGAGAAAATTTCTGTCAGATAAACCATTTTATAACTTAAATGAATATTTTAATGAAAAATTTTAATTATAAGTAATTTTATTGCAATCGTTAATCCAAATTTGTAATGCCAATTTTTATTTTATTTATTTAAGTATGTTTAGTTTAATTTCACGAGTGCCTCGGAAGAGGTCATAATGTTTATTAAATTTCTAATTTTCAGTGTTGTAAATTTGTAACATTATGTATGTGAATAAATGAATTATGAATTATCATAGTGCTCTTTGGCATTTGCCTTGTTTATGATCTTCACAGGTGATTACTTATTATACTTGCTCAGTGATAATAAGGTTAGAAATTAATAAATGACTGGGTGGCTAAGAAAAACACTATGAAAAACAGATTGGGTGTGTCCATTGAGTACCTAAGTATATAATAGCCGAAAACGCAAAACAGAATAATAAAACTCATCATGGTAGGGGTGCTCTCACGAGAGGTATTTTACAACATGCGTCTATAGCATACTATGTAGAGTATTACTTGTATGGTATGTCCACACCCTGCTGCAGACGTATTGTTGTACCTATATTGATTGATATTATACGTACGAGTTGGTACTTATGTTGACGTTAGTAGGTATACAGTCTATAACGTCGTTTATCGCGTCGTCGCGGTATCAAGTAGTGTCAAAATTTTGCAGCCGGCTCTCCACCTACTGTACATACATAACTTTACTAGTTAGTACTAACTACTAATTATTCTTTTTTATTACGTTACTTTATATCGACGTAAAGCTCCTGCGGCCTTAATATAGCAATAACTAAGAATTCAATTAGTTAGAGTAATAATTGCTAATATAGTTTAAAAGGCGTTGCTACATGTGTATAGGTGACCTTGTCACAGTCGATACAGTAATTTTGCTAATAAATGAAATTTCTATACCTTTAAAATATTTTTTTCTATTTATAATCTACTAATAAAAATGACTGCTTATGTGTAAAATTCATAAGTTTTACTTAGTGTTTCGAAAATTTAAATGTATCTAAAATATTTTGTGAAAGAAGTTTGTAAATAAGGAAGGATTTTCTAATGAAAAAATACATAAAACAACTAACTAATACAAAAGCGGTATCTAACCGCTCGCTAAGCTATATAATAACATTAAGCTTTATAATAAAATGAAATAAAAGCAAATCAAATCGAGTTGGGAGTGGATTCTTGGACGATTAATTCGTCCAAGGAGTGGATTCGATTTCACTGTAATTTGGCAACGCGGCTGCTCCTCTCATCAAAGATCACCCCACGCATCCATTTCATTAACCGAGTTAATTTTCAGTAAGAGTTAGCTAGTTTTAATGCCTAGAAAGAAACTTATCTTGCTCTTAATTTGAAATAAAATAACACAAAACGTTAAATATTTTTTTTTTAAATCGGGAGGAAATCGAGCAGTATCATTGAGGTAAGTTGTAGGTACTGATGTACCAATAGGTACATAATAAATACCTACCTCAATGGCAGGTAAATATTCTTCACCTTTTAAATAAATTAATTAACTTTAGCCGAAGTTATATATTATTACTAGCGGATCCTCACGGTTTTACCCGCGTGGTGCCTGTTCCCGTGGGAATATCGGGATAAAATATAGCCTATGTCACTCGGGAGAAATGTAGCTTTGTAATGGTCTAAGAATTTTCTAAATCGGTCCAGTAGTTCCTGAGATTAGCGCGTTCAAACAAACAAACTCTTCAGCTTTATAACATAAGTATAGATAATAGGCATTCAGCAGCATGCAAAATTATGAAATGATCTAACAAACTCACAATATTCCTTATGTATCACTGAAAAAAGGAGTTTAATTATAAATCCGTCAGTGCCCTGCGTCGCGCCGTACTAAAACTTTCCTATATTTGTTTTTGCAGCTTGCCAAATCAAAAAGATTTTGTTACTGAGACGTGTTACTAGTCAGAGATCGGCGCATATAAATATAATAAACAATCAGTTCCAGCTTTATAAAAGTTTCAGGTGTAGATTATAATCGGGCGTTTTAATTTTAGTTCTTACTATTTTTATACTGATCTAGGGTGTAAAAAGGGCGCCAACGCAATTTTGCTAACTGAATTCCCTTACAATTCATTTAATTGTTTCTTCTATGGAGTTTAGAACAGTGTCAGTGTAGAAGAATTTTAGTATTTTGAAGGCAAGAAACTTACTAAAAGCAAATTCCATAAGAAATAAACAAATGAATGAATTATTGTCAGGGATTCACTCAGCAATATTGTTTTAGCGCCATTTTTAAGACCCACTGCTGTCTCGTGTACAGCTTGGACGAATTAATTCGTCCAAGGTGTACAGTCAACATCAAGTCACAGCTTTACACATAGACATTGAGATTGAGTAATAAGTCGTAATAGAGCGGCGGTTTCCGTAGTGCAGACGTGTACAACCCGACAGCTGTGAGCCTACCATGAATTTTCTTTTTTAAACATAATAATGTTTTCCGTTTACTTGAAAGAAAATTCATGGTAGGCTCACGTTGTATGCGAATCTGTACAGCGCCTCTAGTGGGCAGTAGCATCACTACAGATTCTCATACAAAATGTCTCCCGTTTACTGTAAAACGGAAAGAAAAACTCATAGTAGACATACAGATAGTTTTTTTCTATCGACCAATAAAACGGTCTCGTTAATGTCCACGTGTACCGGTATATCTGAGAAATCGCACAGTTTTGCTAAATAGACGAGCTCGAATGCGATCTTGTTGCCGGCCGGTACCGGTGTTGTTTTAATGTCGTCATGTGGATTATATAAATACTCGTCATGCATGTAAACAATGCAATAACACGTATCACGACACGAGCGAGTATTTATTTAAGTAGATATTTGAGATAGGTTTATACATTTTTAGTTTAAGGACACAACCTATGATCCTATACTACCATAAAGGTTGTCTGGAAGAAATCGCTTTCTTTAAACTTTCAACCTTTGCTCAGTAATAGTTAGCATTCTTTTCCATAGCTGTAAGATTTATGTATAGTACTTAGTTGTTATTTTTCCTGTAATGTGTGTTGCACACATATAGAATAAAGTGTCTATAATCCGCGCGCGATTAAAATGGGAAGGAACCTTCTCGAAGTTAATTCTCAGAATACTAAATAAGCAGTAGTTCTTTAACTGAAAATTACAGCTTTCACTAAGATTACAAACCAAGAAACGTTTCTGGTTAAAGGTAGGTACATAACATAACCGAGTTTAAGGTTGTAGAAATAAAAATAACTATATGTCATTTATAATTTTAGGTAAGGAAAAAATTGTTTTACTTATAAATAAATAATTTTATAAATAAATAAAATAGTTTTATTTACTAAATTATTCCCAAGGGAACAAACACCAACGCGGGTAAACCCGCAGGTGCTATGAGTACTTTACCCGCGTTAAAAAATAAAGTTACTATATCTAACAGGGGGTAAACCTATTTCAGAGAAATCAGAATGTTACCTCCAGAAGTTGCGTTCGTTGCACTTTGAATTTGAACAGATTATTCATTTAAAAGGCTTAATACTAACAATACTAATCAGATGTATTGTACCATGTGATTCACTGTTTATGTGTTGGTTCTTTGTTTCTGTATCGTGAATTGTTTCCGCTTATTTCTAATCATATATGTATCCGGTCTTGCTCTGCTGTAACGGGTAGTCCCCCACGTCGAGTACCTATTACATATTTTGTTTTAATTTTAACTAGCGGCCGCCTGTGGTTTCACCCGCGTGGTTCCCGTTCCTGTGGGAATATCAAAAAACCCTTTCTTAGTGCATAGAGGATCCATTATGAATGTAGGCGATACATGCTTAATGGATCCTCTATGCAAAATTTCAGCTTAATCGCTTCAGTCAGCCGTTTGGGCTGTGCGTTGTCTGTCAGTCAGTCACAGTATTGTTTTATTTATTGTTTTATACTATTGTATTAAGTCACTTGGGTCATTCCGTAGTTTCGTGCAAAAAACCTATCCATACAATTTATTTGGAAAATAATAATTTAAGGTGGTACGACTTCTATACAAACAAACATTACACAATTATTGGTTCATCATACCTTAATAATACATAAATACATGCGCAAATAACTCGTTTCAGTTATTTGTTTGCGCGAAATAATTAAAAAATTGTACATTCATACATAACTCACGAATATACTAATATCTTATAATTTCAATAATTCTACGTATTATTAATATTCTACGTGTGTGGCCCATCGCATTTATATAGCTCATGTATGAAAGTACCTACATTTTTTTTAATAATTTCGCGCAAACAAATAACTGAAACGAGTTAGTTGTACATGTATTTATGAATTATTAATGTATGATGAAACAATTAATGTGCAATGTTTGTTTGTATGGAAGTCGTACTACCTTAATGTTAATTATTATTATGCAAATACATACAGAAATAATCCTTCTCAAGGGAGTATAGCTTATATTCAAATCTTGATCCCCCGTAAAATCATTTACCTCCATTTCCAACTTGGGACCTCAGCAGGTATTTAATCCGAACTATTATTTGAGAATTTTCATTATAAAAATTAAACAGTAATAATATAGGCAAAGATCATTTTCCAATTGTCATAGTATAAATTTCATCGCCATCCGTAACCAAAGATGAGTTACCGTCCCGTTTACTGTACAGTAAACGGGACGCATTTTGTATGCGAATCTGAACAGCGCAGCGCCTCTAGTGGGCAGTAGCAGAACTACAGATTCTCATACAAAATGTCTCCCGTTTACTGTACAGTAAACGGGAAGAAAAGCTCATGGTAGGCCCACTGGATTGTGAATGTTATTTTTATGATACGGCTCTGCTCGTAACGTTTTAACATGTCAGCCAGCCGCGGCAACTGAGCGAGGAAGACATGCGTTACCACTGATTAAAATATTTCTGTTCCCTCCATTTTTTAGCAGGACGGTAATGAGCTGTTTTGGATAGGAATGAAATAATTTTTAAGGCGTTATTAAAATTTACATGGTAACCTAATCCAAACATACTGTAAGCATGTAAATGTAGTTAGTATCACAAATTGTGCTGTGCATCTTTGTGCCCGCCTAATTACTTGTTCTATGTCAATCTCTGTATTGTAAGTTACGTTTCATTACCATCCAGTGCACAATTAGTAGTTAAATTAAATAATAAGATGCCTTTCAGTTTTTTAACTCAAGTGACAACCTTTTTTTGACTTTTGTCAAAAAAAGTTATAATTTCAATAAAAAAAAATCATTCCACTTACATCACGTAGCAGTTGAAATGAAAACCATCCTAGTATTTTAACCTTAAAGTCTCAACATAGACATTTAGGAGCCTGCAATAATATTTATCCGAAACAACGCAAAGAAACTGTAAGGTATAACTACTTACTTTGCCTTTACTAGAAAACTATTAACTTAGATAACAATAGTTAAATCCTATACTATAGCTTAGAAACGAATTATTTGAATTTGTTTTGTTCGCAGTCTTGTAGTAAACAAACTAAACAATAAACAATCTTTATCATAATTTATATCATAGTATTAATTTATTGTAGCACGCATCATCACGTGAATAGATATTAAATAGGGTTGCCAAAACAGACAGATTAACGTCACTTAAAATGAAAATAAATTAGTTATTTTTATTTATGGATTCAACATATACTGGATGTGTTAGCTGGGATAGTTCAGAACTATTCCATCTATCACAATTGTTTTTCCAAACTATACATCCTTATTTTGTCTTTAGTTTTGGAAACTGAATTTCGGGAAAAAAATTGAAAAATCTGCAAGACTCGACTTCTGGAACTATTTATAATCTCCTTTGGAGATGGCTAAGCAACTGCCCATAACATGTATATTAATGTCTTACTAGGGCGTAACATTAAAATATTCCTATTTTAATTATTTCGAGTTCAATATTTATACACCACTTTCATGAAATAATCAATTTATTAAAAGATTTCAAGTTGGTTTTGATGTTTTTGTTTGAGAAGAAGAATGTCCGGATTACAAAATCGGTGGTGTAAGGATGTGCCCCGAAAGAAAAGCAAATTTTCGTGTACTGGGATTTAATGTTCGGTTATCACAGGAAGAGGTTCGCAGACAGAGTGGCGCTCGTGGAGCGGGCCCATATTCATATTCAACTAATTTACCGCAACAAACCTTATTTTATTTTATATTTGTTTAAACTAAAACAACTAATATTAGAGAATTTATGTTTATAAATTATAAAAAAAATATGATTTTCTTCATTTTGTTTGTTCATAAGAAACGAAATCACAAAATAAGTAATAAGTTTGGTGGACCTATGATGAGCATCCGTATATGATACGGCTACGTTCAGACGGCATTATTTTACCCGCAAACCACACACTAGCTTTTTTTTTATTAAAAAGAGCAGTGGCTGTAGAAAATACTTGTCCACATATTCTCCATGTGAGAAAATATCGTGTTTAAGAAATATTTTTTACGTGAACTTCCGAATTTGTCACCTAAGAGGCCGAGATTGGCTACTTTCAGAAAAAATATTGCCTTGAACGTAGCCTAAATTAACTAAATATAAAACGTCAACCTGACAGACGGAGGAGTTCTTTCATGATTTTATTTTCAAGATTTTAACTGTTTCAAAAGTTCCTAAAAGTTGTTTCATACGAAATACTAATATTCCGCTATCCAGCATTATATATTACTAGGTTCAGTGTAAATATATTGCTAGGCAGTCGTCCATACAAAATTTAGCCATCTCCTTTGTGCGGAACCGTCTGTGGGCGAGTCCGACTCGCAATTGTCCAGTTTTTTGATTATAGAGTAAATTTCTAAAATTTTGTTAATATTAGGTAGTTATTTAAAATGCTCCTTTTTAGGAAGTTTTGAATTGGCCCTGGCTTCAGCTGATTATATAAGAGAATCAATTCAAAACGGATAATAAAATAAGTGTTGTGTAACAGATACTTACGTGGGTATTACAATTTACTTTGAGTTTTATGTGCGAGTGATGTGTCGCTGTAGCCTGTAATTAGACTCCACCCACACATTTCGTTTGAAGCAGTAAAAATGTGACAGAAAAACTACAAAATATGCAGTGTTTTATCCCCGTTCGATGCTGTTGGAAAGCTTAAATATTTTTGGCAGTGGCGTATTCACCTAAGGGCCAAGGATTTGTTATTTGTCTGAAGAAATTAAAAGCTTACTCTCATACATTTCGAAATCATCTCTGTTTAGTTTATAGGTACTAGAGCGATCGCTTTGCTGGATGCTTGGCTGCTCGGGCGGCGATTCGGAAGTAATCGGGATGTCATTGGAAAAGGATTTCAAAGAATCTTTTCCATAAAGGTACCTACACAATATGAGAGGCGACACGACCGTCCAAGGTCGCCTTTGGCACTCGAGGGTACCAGTATAGGGGACAGAGTTGAGGGAATGACGATATCCATCCAAGCCGTCTGCAATTCGGCGATGCCCCGAGTGAATGGACCGCCGAATAGAAGCCAGGTCTATTGGTGGTCCGAAGAGATAGCGCTGCTTAGAGAGGAATGTCAGAGGCACAAGCGCGCACTCCAACGATGCCGTCGCCGTCGCCTGCGGCAGCCTGGGGAGGAGCCCAGTCTCAGAGAGGTCTATATTGAGGCCAAAAAGGCCCTTCAGGAGGCCATATGCAGCTCCAAGGAGAGCTCGTGGAGAGAGTTTCTGGAGGACCTGAATCGGGATCCTTGGGGGCGCCCTTATCGAATGGTCCGAAGTAAAATGAGGAACCAGGCGCCCTCGACGGAGCTGATGGACCCGGAACTCCTCGAGCGTACGGTTGCGGGACTGTTTCCCGCGGAGGTCCCGGACGTACCTCCGTTCGCGCCCTTTGCGGGACATGGCCTGCCGGAAGTAGACGAACGCTTGCCCATCACAGAGGGTGAGTTTGAGGCTGTGGTGGACCGCTTGAGGGGCAAAAAGAAGGCGCCAGGGCCGGATGGCGTCCCTGGAAGGTTGCTTCGCATTGCCCTTAAACATCTCGGGAAACACCTCCGGGAGCTGTACAACAGTCGCCTGGAGTCTGGTAAGTTCCCCAGGGCATGGAAGAAGGTCCTGTGCGTCCTAAGGAAGGAGGTGCGGCTTGCGGATACACCTGAGTCCCACAGACCGGTCGTCCTCCTAGACGAGCTCGCCAAAATCCTGGAGAGGATCCTGGCAAAGCGACTCACTAAACATTTGGAGGAGGCTGGGCGAAACCTGTCGGACAACCAGTTCGGGTTCCGAAGGCAAAAGTCTACCCTGGACGCATTGATGGCCCTGAAGGACCTCACGGAGAGGGCGATCGCGAGAGGGGAGCAGGTGGAGGCGGTTTCGCTTGACATCCGAAACGCCTTCAACACCATCCCCTACTCGGTGATAAAAGATGCCCTCAGGTACCACCGCATCTCCCTATACCTAAGGAGGATCTTAGAATCGTATTTAGAGGACCGTGAGGTCCTTTAATATGTAAATGCGGAAGGCCAAATGGTGTCCTCGAACGATGGCGCGCGGGAACGATGGCGATCCACAGGGATCAGTCTTGGGACCGTTCCTGCGTGCTTCGAGGAGTCCTCCTCCCAAAAATGAACATTATCTGTTACGCGGATGACACATTGGTCAACGCGAGGGGGAGGACTATTGGGAGGCGAGGCGACTGGCTGGCGTCACCCAGCTGTTCAAAGAGCGTATCGAGCTGTTGGGGCTCGAGGTCGCGGTACAAAGACGCCTAGAAAGTACTTAACCTATGTATTTATTCAACCTAGAATTCAACCTAGATATGGAAAATATAACCCAGCGAGTTCATTGCCGTTTTCGGCCAACGAACAGATCTTCGTCACTATCCGACTTATCAAAAGAGTCTATGTTTGACGCGACAATGATGAGTTTACCTAACGGTTCTCTGAATGAATCTTTAAATATTACGGAACTATGCGAAAAAATCAAATTACTTTCAGAGCAACTAGATTGTTCTAACCAGCAGCTGAAAATCGCGCACCAAGAGATAGAAAATTTAAACGGAGAAAACTATCGTCTAAAGTTGGATCTCAGTAAAAGCCTCGCAGCTATAGAAAATTACAAAAAGATCGGCTTCGAACAATCTAGTGATACTCCATTATCAAGAAGGAAAAAGAAACAAAACAAGCGAAGTACTCCGTCAACGGCATTAAAACCTCGCTCAGAGCAACGTGAAACAAACACAATAGTTGACCCAAAGAAGAACCTTTTTTCTGAAGAAAATGAGTGTGAATACAGCAGTCTACGCCAAGAAACAACAACTAGCAACCTCAATAACTCTAGTCAAGCCTCATCTGTCTGCCCTAAAAAAATACCCGAACGATCCAACTGTAATAAGAAGAGAAAATTATGTATTTTAAGCAATAGACATTACTCGTGCACATTACGCTTTGTTGAAGAGACATTTTCAACTGATTTTAACTTTTGTCGTTATCTACTACCTAACGTGAGAATTAAGACACTCCTGACTAATCTAAAAGACAAATTGTTAAACTTCACTATGAATGACTACTGTATAATCGCATTGGATGATGCTGACATAAAAAATACTAACTGTATTGAACTAATAAATATAATTGGAAATTTAATTAAAGAAATTGACTATACCAACTTGATAATCTGTACCCCGACATACATCATTGGAGCACCAATACATAATTATAAAATTGAATTATTTAATAGTTTGCTATATGTAGAATTACAAAATCACCATAATGCATATTTTTTCGATTCAAATGTGAACTTAACTTATGAAATGTTTTCAAACATAACAGGTAAAGTTAATAAGTTTGGATTACAAATCATTTTCCAGTCAGTAATGAAACGAATGCACTTTGACTTTAAATTATTTCCTTTGACAGCTTCACAAATTACAATTGACTGCAATATAGCCATTGAGAGTAATTCTAAATCGAACTGCAATCCATCTGACAATTTTTTTCGTGTTTAACTCGTTATACATTCTCCATCAAAATATTGACGGACTTATCACTAAATCTGATAACTTAATGATTAACTTAGAGAATTTAAGTGAAGCTCATACTCCAATAGATATTATAGGTATAACAGAACACAACATGGTACATAGTGACCTGCACCGCCTTAAAGTATGCAATTACAAACTTGCGTCCTATTTTTGTAGACAACAACGAAATGGTGGGTCTTGTATTCTTATTAAGGACTGTCATGAATACGAGAATGTAAACAGCGTAGTTGAGGTAACGCTCTAAAACTAATTGAAAGTTACTTAACTAATAGAAGGCAAATTACACAGACAACGAAAATTGACGCGAAAACTGGTGAAAACAAAACTTTTAGATCAAAAGAGAGACCAATGTGCTATGGTGTACCACAAGGAAGTGTGCTAGGTCCTCTCCTTTTTATTATTTATATAAATGACTTACCTGCCGTAACCAATCATCATATGACCATTTTTGCTGACGATATTACTGTTTTATTCACCTATGACTATGCTAAAAATATTCAATTAGACATAAGCAATACATTGACATCTTTAATAAAGTGGCTGACATTAAATAATTTGACAATAAATTTGACGAAAACACATTTGATAAATTTTAAACAGAGAAATAACGATCTATTAAGTTTTGACATCAGCTATTTAGGAAACTCAATTAAAGAAGTAGATACAACTAAATTTCTAGGTTTGACTATAGATAACAAGCTGACATGGAAACCGCATATTAACAATTTAATTTAAAAATTAAACCAATTTTCATATGCTCTTTATAAATTAAGGAAGATTGCAGAAGAAGAGCAATCGATACCTGGTGTGATTGAATGTTCAGCAATAAAGATAGCACAACATAAGCTCTACATAGTATGTATTTACAGGCCTCCTCGGTCAAAATCCGAATTAGTAGCTCTGTTTTTTAATAAACTTGAAAATATATTAAGCTCCCTTAGTCATACGAACAATTATAAATTAATAATATGCGGCGACTTTAATATTGATGTACTCAAAAATACAAAAATATCAAGAGATTTCAAACAGCTACTATGTAAGTATAACACAAAATGCCAATTTCATGAACCCACCAGACCTCGCAGTAAAACATGTCTAGATAACATAATTCATAATATTCGTGGTGCAAAAGGAGAAGTTATAGAGTTAGCATGCTCAGACCACTCTGCTCAAACTCTTAAAATACCTATAAAAAAAACATGTCGGCTAAAACACTGGTATACTTACCGTCGAGATTTTTCTTTTGACAATATAAGGAAATTTATTAACTGCATCAAAAGCCTGTGTTTTACAGAAGTATATAATACAAGCTGTCCAAATAAAGCATTTCATTCATTTCACGAGCTTTTCACACTTTTTTATAATCTTTGTTTCCCACAAATCAAGGTCAAAGTCTCTACTTTAAATAAACCGAAATGGATTTCTAAAGGCATAAAATCCTGTAGTAAAAAACGCTGTCATCTCCTATGGAAATATCGCCTACGTCCAACATCATTCAATAAAACACTCTTTAATGATTATAGTAGACGATACAAAAGAATAACAAATCTTACTCAAAAGGCACAAAATGACTATTATATAACACAGTCAAAAAATAAGTCCCAAGCTACATGGAAAATAATTAATAAGTATAATAGTAACTTACCTCGGGAACAGATTACCAGTGTTGTGAATAATGATGATAGAGAGATTAATGAACCAGTTGAAATAGCCAATGCATTTAACGACTTTTTTTTAAATACCTCAAAAATTGTTGAGGACGTCAAGCCCAAAGGTAATTATATTACACATAGTCAACCTAATTCAATTTTTTTGACACCTATTATACCCTCAGATGTCTTAAAAGCTATAAACTCACTTAAAAATACTAACAGTGTGGGGTTTGATGATGGCTGCACTAAGATTATTAAAGCAGTAGGGAATTTTATAGCTCCTTTATTGTGTCACATTATAAATTTATGTTTAGAACAAGGAATATTTCCAGATTTATTAAAATTATCAATCACTATTCCAATATTCAAAAAAGATGACAAAAAGCTTTTGAAAAACTATCGCCCTATTTCATTGATTTCTATATTTTCAAAAATAATAGAATACATTATATATGAAAAATTAAATAATTACTTTGAAACGAATGACTTATTTTCTAAACATCAATATGGCTTTCGGAAAAATAAATCAATTAATATGGCTTTATACGATTTTTTGGGAAAAACCGTGAAATACGTTGACAACCGAAAACCTACACTAGCGCTTTTTCTGGACATGACTAAAGCATTTGACAATATTCATCATAAAACATTATTTTATAAACTCGAAAAGTATGGTGTAAGAGGTAACGCTCTAAAACTAATTGAAAGTTACTTAACTAATAGAAGGCAAATTACACAGACAACGAAAATTGACGCGAAAACTGGTGAAAACAAAACTTTTAGATCAAAAGAGAGACCAATGTGCTATGGTGTACCACAAGGAAGTGTGCTAGGTCCTCTCCTTTTTATTATTTATATAAATGACTTACCTGCCGTAACCAATCATCATATGACCATTTTTGCTGACGATATTACTGTTTTATTCACCTATGACTATGCTAAAAATATTCAATTAGACATAAGCAATACATTGACATCTTTAATAAAGTGGCTGACATTAAATAATTTGACAATAAATTTGACGAAAACACATTTGATAAATTTTAAACAGAGAAATAACGATCTATTAAGTTTTGACATCAGCTATTTAGGAAACTCAATTAAAGAAGTAGATACAACTAAATTTCTAGGTTTGACTATAGATAACAAGCTGACATGGAAACCGCATATTAACAATTTAATTTAAAAATTAAACCAATTTTCATATGCTCTTTATAAATTAAGGAAGATTGCCAGTGTTAAAACGCTGTTGACAGCCTATCACGGATATGTTGCATCTACACTAAGATATGGAATTATGTTTTGGGCTAACACGACTGACAGGCAAAGTGTCTTCAAAGCTCAAAAGAAATGTCTTAGATCCATGTTCGGACTAAAGCAGGATGACTCATGTGAACCGTACTTCCGCAAATATAAAATTCTCACTCTGCCGTCTATGTATATATACGAAATTGCAAACTTTGTCCGAAATAATCCAACCCACTTTGAAACTAATACTATCGGAAGTCGTCGTCAAGGCACACTGAAAGTAATTCATGGATGTAAAAGCCTTCTCCGAAGAATGAGTATAAATTGCATGGCACCTAAAATCTATAATAAAATTCCGCTAAATATCAGATCGATTAAAAACAATAATAGGTTTAAAAGTGCGCTCAATGGCTTTCTGGCTGAAAAAGCTTATTATGACATACGATCTTTTTTTGATGAGAAAATATAATTACGTATGCTATGTTAAATAATGTTAAAAATAATTATTTCAATACTGACATCTACTAGCCCTTTATTTTTGTATATATATATTTTTTTTAAGATATGACTAATGTAATTTAATGAATCTAATGAATTATAATGACTAATTTATAATAATAATTAAAATTGTAATGTTCATATACCATAAGGTGAATCATGGCTGTACCTTTTTTATATGTGAAATCTTGTAATACCCATGCTTATGAACTAATAAATGATTGATTGATTGATTGATTGATTGATTTTAGATTTTTTGTGCTTTTACGAGTTCCCTCCCACCAAGTGTAATAAATAAGACAATGCGCAGATACAACTAAACACAATGAGCCAAACGAGGTCCCACCATACGAAGTGTTATGCGAATAATACGAGTTGTCACTAATATTCGACTTTTTCGTAAAATAAGCAAATACTGCAACAAAATCTAAAATCACTTGATTTTGCAGTTACGAGGTTTCACATCTAGAGCGACGAGGCTAGTTTTGATCCCAATATTCAACGGGAACGGCAACCACGCGGGTGTAATCACAGGCGGAAGCTAGTTAAAATATAATATTTGAGGAATTGATTTATTTCTTGCATATGTTAATAAGGTGTAGGTAGCGTTTTATACACGATTTCCACCGCGTGACTAACATTGTAGCGTAACTAACTAGATTAGTATTGATTTTCCTCTTATTAACATCTAGGGGGCATGAATTAAAATTTGCTAGTTGTAGGAAGTTACGTGCGAAAATTTTCCTAGTTTCTATATTACACAGAAATAGAAATAGAAATTATTTATTTGCTCAATGCAGTGTGATTCATTGAGATGGATGACAATGTGTGTTTACTGTGGTCTACTGTATTCTACCTTACATATTGTAGGCATGCAAAAATTATATATTCATTTAAATTGTACAAAATCAGATTATTAAATATTAATTAAATTCCAACTCGTGATAGTGTCAGTATATGAAAAAAGATATGAATACAATATAATTACATTATAGTTATATTTTTATTGTCATATTTTTGAGTCAATGTCCTCAAAATTTATTGTTAACTTGTTTGTAGTCTAAGTATTCTCTTACAGAGCACAAATTGTTTTCGATAAGCCAGCGTAACAAACAATGCTTAAGCTTATTTTTGGCATATTATTTTAAACACAGTTTTGTGTTACGGATATTAGAACCAAAGGAGGTATTAAAAACATGTGCACATATATAGATAAATAACACCCAGACACAGGACATATAAAAATGTCAATTACTAAAGAACAAGGTGGAAAGGAACCCACGACCCCTGCTCCGATGCAGTAGGGCCCGTCAACCAACACGTCAAAAGCATTCAGACTTATTTAGGTACCTAATCCTTTTCTATTTGCTACAAAAAACAAAAAACCAACCCTTTTTGAGAACAACGGAAAGACTCTTAGCCTTCATCATACCTGATGTTAAGGCTGAAGATGGAAGCGAGCCTTCCGGAATCCTCAATCACTAAGGAACTGGCTATCTTATCTCTAACTATCGGAACACAACAATGCTGAGAACATTGTTGCTATGGCGTCAGACTTAGAAAAGATATGGTGGTAGCTAGCCAGGCGGACTTACAACAAGTTCTACCACCAACGAAAACCGAACCTTGAACAAAGGCTAAAATATTCAAATCCAACATCACACAACTTCACACAACTTCAACATTTTGAACTTCAGCTCATCCTTATCGTCTACGCAATAAAAGCGCAAGACTTTATTATGCAACTGTAAAGCATGAGGTGCTGGCAACTGTACCTGTAGGTGCTTAAGACACGTCGTCATCACGCTCTCGGAACATGTGATTGCTTATCGTGGAACAGTTGTCACCGTCTATGCACTTAGTCACAGTCACAAGTCAAACGCTTGGATGTCAACGATCCACGTAAATAATGTGTAGGAACATACATTAGGTATAGTGGCGAAAGTTGCCGACCACTTTTATGCTGCGGTCACACTACTGTGATATGCCAATAATTATGACCATAATTTAAACAACACCTAGGTGTGACCCCTATTTATGGATATAATTTTAAATTACCCATCAATATGGCATATGACGGTAGGCATTAGCTACGGTGGCACGATGGCGGTCTCTTTCTCATATCAAAATAATGTACCGCGGCATAATTATGTAGGTAAACTGTAGTGTAACCACACCACTTACCGCGGTAATATATGCGGTAATTTAATGCTACAATTACTGTGGTAGACTAGACGGACGGTAGGCGGTAAGGTAGGTGATAGAAGGACGGTAGGCGGTAAGGTAAGGTAGGTAATTAGGCGATATTATCATACGTTCGATTTGGAGAATAGGCTTACAACAAAGGGATTTTGCGTGGCAAGTAGATTACCGAAAACTTTCGCGATTGTAAATACCTATGTAAAAAAAATTGTATATTTATGTATATCACTTTGTCTTGATCTCGTATCAGTCGTCGTATCGTCTGGAGTGCAATTCGAATGACAAGATATCAAAACAACTTTGCTCCAATGAACATTTTGCCTAAAGAATTTGATTATATCTTTCCGCAATGCATTGTAATTATCTTTTTGATAATAAAAAAAAGTTTAGCATTTGTTTATCAGTAATGATGATTAAAAGATATTAATATTACTATTACTATTAATATAATAAATTCCCGAAAGCGTGAAGAAATCGAGTATTTTATAGTTCTACTTTACTTACGTTTCTACAACTTCAGTCCAAAGAAAAGACATCAACGAGAGAACAAAGTAAAAAAAAACTACTAATCGGCTGAACGGATTTGGATGAAATTTGGCACACGGGTAGTTTACAGCCTCGAATAAAACATAGGAAATATATTATCCCGATATTCTAAAGGAATCGGGAACCACGCAAGATATAAATTACGGGCGGCCACTATAAAGAAAACATAAACACCATCATTTTACGGAGAGTTAAACTTGCATAGAATTATTAAGTAGTCATAAATAAGCAATAGGACACTTGTAATTTAATGATATAATACTTAATATTTAACCTAAATAAAAGAAATGACACTGCGATAAGGGGATTACACGCGATAATAGCCAATAGCCACGCGGCGAGACTTTATCGCGAATGTTATCGCTGTATCGTTCTCGTATCAGGAAGGATCGCTGGAGGATTTATTACTTTTTCACATCACACTCTCTGAAAAGGAGGTTTAGTCAATCAGTTTAGTCGTAGAAAATCGCTTTTTGCGGCCTAGCGCGGCAAAGTACTTTTTTAAAATTAATACCTAAAAATATGTCATAATGCGTTCCGAATCGCACTATTGACTTTTTGTTATGTTTGATTCTTATTTTTAATAGCTTTAAATTAATTATAATACTCCGTTTTGGTTTTATTATATTATTTTAGTTCATTGAATCATAAAAACAATAACAATAAGAAAAAACAATTATTTATAAGAATATTATATTAAGCTGGGTGAGATTTCACAACCTATAATTGGATTTCGGACTGTGACATAAATCTTTATTTTTAAATTGTCTTTGTCTTGTACCTCATGTCAGTTTCAACATATACGGATTCGTTTTTATTCTTATTAATAAGTAACAATGTATTCCTACTTTAAATAACTTTGAATTAACTATAATACTCCCTTTTTTATTATTTTAGTTTTTTATATCATTAAAACAACGAGAATAAGGTATATTTAGATTAAATTTTATGTTTAATGAATTTTTTACTGGAAGTTGACCGCGGAAACAATCATAAAATGTTCCTCGCTGTTGTGAGGTGAAAAATTGTGTGTTGCGCTCGGCAGAAAAGTTCATAGCGTCTTGTACCTTTGAAATCCTCGCTTCGCTCAGGATTCATTCTTAGAATTCTTAGGATTCATTCTTAGAATCCTAGAATCCTTCACTTGCTCAGATTTCAATAGAGGTATCTCGCCGCTAAATAACCAACTTTCCAGCCTTGCATAACAAATAACTATTGTTACGACGCTGCTATAATAATTGATGCATTTTAAGATGTGTAAAAAAATATATGAAAGTTCACTTTTGTCTATTTTATTAAAGCGTTAAAGGACTGAAGGGAGATAGCAATGAGAAAACGACCTACAAAAAGCACAAAATAACTTCGTTGTAAATAACTAAACGATAAAAAAAAACTATGGGATTCTAAAAAGTTTCTAAAAAACACTATATAATAAAACCAATTTCCAATAGAAATGTAACCCCATTTAAGAATAATCTTGCATTTCGAAATGAAAAAAGTGGCGAGGCAAAATCATAAAATCGTTTTCCTGAAACTTTTCATACCTAGACATAGGTATGAAGAAATATATATCTTTTTACCAGCCCCCTAATTGTCTAATATCAAAATCTATCACAATACTTTTGAAAGGGATACTCATACAAGATTTCAATAGTCCAAAAGAGACATCTACGTTTGAACTGCACAAAACTGTGTTGTTTTTCGACTAATAGATTTAAAGTGTTGCAATCAACAAGCTATTTTTCTGAGACATAGGTATTTTCTCAAACATTTTTTAAGTTTTCTAATGAATAAGTAAATGTTTAGAAAGTTATAGTTATACGGTTTGACGGAATCGGTAATCAGGTTTAGAATCTGAAAGTTATAATCACATTATAGTTAGGCCAGGCAGGTCCACTACATGTGGTTGAAACGACGTTGAAACTAACTAGTTATAACTATCTATTAAGTCATAATAGCTTACTTGTGAAGAGAGTAATATAGTCATAATGACTCATTTGTGACGATATGGCACTCAATAGCTGTTTCTCTGTCACAGAAATTTCTTAAAATACCTACGTCTTGTAGTTTTGAACCAAAATACATTAACATCATCAACAGCATTCGAAGTTCTAAATAACTTTATTGCATTGCATTAAAAAAAACTCAGGACTCTTTCGACAAGTGCAACTTTAAACGTGGTCTGTTTATGATGAAAATATGTATGTCCCGAGTATTTAAAAACCTTATAGAAATTGAATTGAATTGATTTGCCTTCATACGAATATGGTACTATTAGGTACATAATACAATATCTGGGTTAAATAAATTAAAATAACATAAGCGATATCATCGACGACCTCCGTGGTAGAGTGGTATGTACACCGGTTTCAAGGTGCCGCCTACTCTGAGGTTTCGGGTTCAAATCCCGGCAGGGGCAAATGTTTGTATGATGAATACGAGCCTGTACCTGAGTCATGGACGTTTTATATAAATTTCTACACATAAATACTTATATACCTATGTAAAATTATATGTATTAAATATCCGTTATCCTAGTATCCCATAGCACAAGCCTCTACAGTGCTTACTTTGGCTAGGTTTATTGATGTCTGATGTGAGTGTAAGAAATATTTTATTATCATAAATAAATAATGTGGCTGTGACATACATCGGACAGACAGACATGACGAATCTATAAGGCTTAGGTTTTTGCCATTAGGCTACGGAACCCTAAAAATAACCTTCAAATGTTAAGTTATACGACGAAATTATTATTATTTGCTCTATGACGAACGAATGATTAATGGGACGATACAAAAAAAAAACTGTCGACGCGTGCGACGTCATTTGAAGAGCAGCCAAGGAATCTCACGTTATCAATAGAGAGATTGAGAACAAGCTTGTTTCAACGAGATATCGTTTAAATATATACTTAAATATTTTTAACACATCGATTAGTTAATTCAATTGTGTTGTGATCTCAAACTAAGACTGTTTTTATTTGTTTTTTCTTTTAACTATATATATATATTTAGTAATACAAAGTATTTATAGGGAATTCAAAAGTGTTTAGGCTAAAAGTACTTTTTTTTACTATAAAAATAAACCAAAGAATATTTATCAAATGTAGTTAACTTCCAGACTGACTTTTTATTTTAATTTTTCCCTTATTGAAGTAGCGTTAGTTGCAAAAAAGTTAAAAAAATAATCTTCTCTCAGTTAAAACAAAAATATTATCGTCACTGTCAAGGTCAAATCAATAGGAATAAAAAGATTTTGGACACACAAAACCTTGACCAGAATCTGGTACCAGATACAATAGAATAGAACAATACATAGATTTCCATAATTATGAAGATGAATAATGCCCACAGACTCCGAATTCCATTATTTTTTGTTCTTTGACTATTATTCGTAAAAAAATAATACTTTTAAGTAAACACCTGAATGAAAGACTGTTAATTTCTTTTGCTAGTATGAATTCAGTAACTAAAATTTTATCCAGAGCATTGGACCGGATTTCTAAAGGTCGTGGGTTCGATTCCCATCTGAGAATTCACTAGTGGCCGAGTAAATTTTTTCCAATATTTTTCTATTTGAAATTTATCATAAGTATAAAAATAGCATTGAAAACATGCAAAAATTTCAAAAATCATAAAATTTTATGCAACTTAAGTTTATGAAAGACGTTAAACTAACCTATTATTCAAATGAACGAAATAAATAGTACAAACATACGTTTATACACGCTAAAAATTTGTTCCGCGATTATCTGCGAAGCGCACGCCCGTACCTCGTGATTCCACAATACTATCAGCCAGCGACACTCTGCTACACACAATAAATTCAGTTTTAAAATAAACGCTTATTTGCTACCTAGACCTTACGTACATCTTATGTTTTGGCGCGCACTGTTCATTGAAATAAACGACTTTTACGGATATCAAACGCGCTATATTTCCACGAACTAAGTTGTAATTGTTTACAACTTAGTTCGTGGAAATATAGCGCGTTTGATATCCGTAAAAGTTGTTTTATACCTAGACCTTGTTTGAAAAGAGGTTTTGTTTGATTTTAATGCGTTACGGAAGGTTAGTTAGTGATACGTCAATATTGTAGAGAGACGTCGATAGCTGGGCAATTCCTTTTTATAACTTTTTAATTATGCATTTTACAATGCTATTTTTATGTGATAATTTTTAATCAAGTAAATATACTAGAAAAAAGCAACTTGTCTCATGTCGCCCTGACGGCCTTTTTGTTGTACCCAACCATTTTAGCGGGTCCCATCGATACCATTATGCGCAAATCATCAAAATGATGTACCTACCAGTGACTACATGCTTTAGCTTCAACGTAATTAGGTACTTACCCTATTAGTAAGTTATAGAGACCCGAGGGTCTAGTATGAGTTTACAAATGTCCAAATGTTACCATCGCGTCAGAGGAAAATTTTGACAGATAGCCTTAACACAATAGGAATAATAAAGATAGATAGACTCTTTATTGCACACACACATTACAAAAAGAAATAGCAATCACATAGAACTTAAAACTATGATGAGCAATGGCGGCGGGCGGAATAAGGTTGAACATTTAACTCTATTCTCACACTAAGCACTCAGTTACTAACTCCCTACTACCCAAGTTATAGCTTTTTTACGTGTCTTTTTGTTGATGGACCGAATCTATTAGATATACGTACTAGTTACCACTATCTTTAGCTTCTATCCCCGGGTTTCTATATAACTTACCTACTATCGGATTGTTTTGGTAGCCAAATTTCTTCTATGGCAAATATTTCAAAATGTAACTGTCCGTAGGCAAATCAATCCGTTAGAAAGTTATAGAAACCCGGGGTACGACTAAGTCTCACTGGATTTTTTTCTCGGAAAAACGTATATTATTTTACTATAATTATTTACTACTATCAAATAAGGTAATAACCTTTTGAAAATAACAAATATGTAGACAACTTATCGATAAATACCTATCAGACAGACAACAGATACACAAAATCGATATCAAAGGTATTCAAAATAATAATTTGTGCTCCATAAATAAGATTTTTAGTCATTTCAATCGTTTGCGTTCCCCAATTGCGGGATGGAAATCCTTGGATTGATTCCCATTTGGAATTTTGAGCTTTTATTTGTGTCAACCGTTAGTAAACGCTTGCAAATTCAGCCATTCATTTTTTAAAGCAGAAATTCAAGGAACATATTCGATTTAAATGGTCCCTCAATCGTGCATGACAGGAGAGTTCATATCTAATCTAGATAAAAACACTTAGTAGAACATTTTTTTAACTTTTTTATGAAATATCACCCCTCTCCATTCAGTGAATAAAGAGAATTAGGATGCAGAAGCTGGTCGACCACCTTTTGCACTCTAATTCTCCTTTCAATCAATGAAGAAACGGATATTCAAATCAGGTTTCGTTTTTTTAATGAATGAACGTAATGGTTGTTTTTTGTTGACCCAGAATGTCTAGTCTGCAATTTGGAAATAAAAAAGCAACTACCTATAAAACTAAAAATTAAAAAATGTAATATAAGAAAAACGGTGAAAAAGCTTTAATTATTGCCTCAAAAAATTACGGAACTTCCGACGCAAGAGTCAAACTTATGCAGTTTTTTAATTAAGCTGCTATGTCGGTGCAATGGCGTGATATTATCTATATATTTACCAATAAGTACATAACAAGTTAGTGACGTGCACGAATTATTGTATTGACGTGGGTAGCAATTGGACCAGCTATCGGCAGCTCGTCAAATTATAGCTAGATATGAGCAGATACAGGCAATCGATGAACTGGCATGTGAACTTTCATTGCTAATTTGGTAACCGATAAGAAATCTTTTATAAAAAAATCATAATCTATCCCATATTTAAAGAGTTCCTAGTTAAAAAAAAAAGATATAAAATTAATAAATAAATATTAATGGAGAAAAAAAACAGGTCGAGAAAGTCTCAAAGTTCACCTCTAAACATAACACATGAGTTTTTTGAGACATTCTCCACTTTAATAAATCGCAAAGACATTGTAACTAAGTAATTGATTAAATAGAAAAAATAAGATTTTTTCTGTTTTTATTTAGAGTTACACTATAATTAGATACTTCAGAATTTTAAGTCTCCTAGTCGTTTAGATATCTTCTTTTCGAGAAATACTACAGGTTAAGTTGTCTTCTCGCGACATCGACGGTAATATTTTTGCTTTATTCGCCATTATCTGTGTCCGGCTAAAACGACACCATGCCGGCAACCCTAAATCCACGCGAGTGATAAATGATGTCCGATACATCAACATAATATTTGTATACTTATTTGTATAGTATACAAGTCTGATGACCCGCGCGGCGCGCCGCAGTATCACGTGAGCCGCAGCTGTTCAGTATTGACCCTAAACCGATATTTTGGCATATTACGATTTCTGGGACACTGAACTCTATTGTATACAATTGTTTAACCCAATTTCAGTTCACAAGTCTTCTTTAACCGACTTCCAAAAAGGAGGAGGTTCTCAATTCGGTTGGTATATTTTTTCATTTAAATAAAACACATTAATGGCCTGCGCAGACGACGGACATTGAAGGACTTTTTGTCCGCGACACGACCTTATTACTAAGAACATAAAGTTGAATAAATAACGAGGACTATCGCGTACTTTTCATGGATATACGCGATCTAAGTTGAATCTTATTTGGTTAACAATAAAGACGTGTCGCGGACAAAAAGTCCTCCGTTGTCCGTCATCTGCGCTAGCTCTAAGAATATTAGGTACTCACATTCGTCTAATTTAATAAAACAGTAAAATGTATGTTTTTCGGTTGGTTTCCTTTTTCACAAGACGATTGAAACGCTGCTGCAATCAGGAAAATAAACAAAGAACGTCCTAATCCAATGAAACGGAATAATAAAAAATTACACCTATAGTTAATAAGTCACCGCTCCTACAAAGCATTATACCTACTATACACTGTATAGTATTTGTACAAAGGCACTGAAAGGTCTGGAAAGAAACCTTTTTATACCTATTTATTTGGTTGCTTTTTATTAAGATTGTGAATAACAAAATGGTCAATGATGAAAAACGGAGGTTGTATTTTCGTTACGGAATTTCTTGTTTCGGTCGCCGAAGCCCGCGATAAAAGCTTAAAAACTGAATAATACTTAAATAATTATAATAATGTACGAGTAGGTACGTGTTATACTAAATCCGAATAAATTAAATATTCACACACACTTAAATATTCGTCGTAGCCGTATCGAAAGTACCTACATTTATTTTTTCGTAGCGTTTCGTAGTAATTTCGTAGCAGCCAAAAATTTACACTTTTTACGCTAATGAAATAGTTTTTATACCAATCAATTGATTTCTTCTTTATCTTTCATTTAACTAGTTTTCAAATTATGTATTTCTATTGTTTCTGGACACTTAAGATAACGATGTAGGGAGAGCAATTTTTTTTTATTTTCATTCTTTAAACGCAAGTATAGCATCACCCTTTGATATATTAAATACAATGTTTTTTTTACTAAAATATTAGCTATATTTTCAAGTTCTAATAAATGAATATACATGCATACATATAATTGGTTAGTGCATTCGGCCGGAATCCTAAGGATGCGGGTTCGAATCCCGTCAGGACAAAATGAGACTAGTTGCTTTTTCTAGTATATTTTCTTGTTTAATATTTATGAAATTTATATACATTAATTAAGTATTCATTAGCAGTTGAGTAAATGTTATGTAAAGTCAAGGTGGCTACACATTATCTTATTATAGAGAAAATAATTAAAATAAACTTTGTTTGACGGAAGTTGACACAGTTTCTATGTTGGTTTGTTTGTATTACAATGTAGCCTAGAGTCTATTTGTATTCGAATAAATATGATATGAGGAACATTAAAATACCTACCGTGCCTGTCACATACGTACACCTCATAAATATTTATATGATACACGAATTTCACAAATTTCAGATATCACTTTACAACCTGAATTTTCGTCAAGGAATCCTGCAACATTCCGTGTCTCGCTGACGCATAGTTTACTATGAATGAATGCACTGACTGCCTTTTAATTACGCGGGAACTGGGTGGGAAGCCAGCTGTCACCGAGTGGCGCGTCGTATTTTTAGTTTGTCCGTCAATAATAGCCACCATAGTTACCTCGTATGGGGAATGGCTTGGTCATGATCGTCTCTGTAGTCGGCGGCAGCAGCCGCTGCGTCTCCGGAGACATGGCACTGGTGCACTGGTTCAAGTCATGTTTGGTGTCACCGTTGGTATTGACGCCGCCGCGGAGTCGCAGCGACGGTGACGGCGAGCCATTTGCGACATCCATGTGTGCGCGCTACCGTGGCATGACTGGCGGGGAACACTGTGATATCAGCTGATATTGTAGAAGGTTTATGGATTAACGACCGACCGGTCGCGGTACGGTGGTGTGCGCGCGCGCTCACTGAATGCGCAGATGCGAGTGCATGAACGATAGTCGCTGCGGAGGATCACTGTTTTCACGCGCGCACTCGCTCGCAGTTCACGTGTCGTACTGGCTGGTCGGGTTTGGTTTTATTGGGCATCCCGCCAGCCGCCAGCTAGTCGGCGAACGTAAACACGCTTTACGATTGTAACACTATGTGGCTCTACGCTAACCACCGCGATCTTGATGACGGCGGCCGTACCTGCGCTTCCGATTTGTGCGAACAACACTACATTGTCGACTTTGGAACTTGGTACACATTAACGATTGCTCAGTTAGACAAAAAAATTGAATGAACCATTGTCAAGTTGTTAACATAAAAAAATATCGAATGGCCTAAGTTTTGTTTCTTTAAAGCTGACATTCAATTAATGAAAAAAAAATATAATAGTAATTTTATTGACTTATTTATTTTGTCTTTGGTAGGTATCATTTTAAAGATCAATACTATTATCAAACATAACCTACTTATCATTTATCTACACTGAAGCCATATGTGGATAAGAAGTAGTAGAGTCGTAAAAATCAGACGATGGTTTGCAAAATGGACTGCACTCTGACTAAGTGCTTACTCGGTCAAGCTAAGGTTACCTTGCAACTTAAACCGATTTATTCTAATTGCAGCATTATTTTAGTCAGTGGTTAACTATATTGTAAGTAAAACATCTTATGATTATGCCACTAAATATTTTAACGATAGGTACATACAATCGGGGAACTTCTCGGTAGACCAGGGGGTCAATTCTGCATTTTTTTTTGTCATAATCGTCTCTCAGTGGTGTCTCAATAGTATTGTTTATTTACACTGTTGTAACAAGAACTGTGTAAAACAGCACTACCATTGAAACACCACTGGAATACGATTGTGACTAAGCATTAGCAGAATTGGGCCCCAGTATAGAGTCTTTAAAAGAGAGTTATTTTAAAAAGAAATGGATTTATAGAAAACGCTTATACCATAAATAAATAAACATTGGAACTTTACCTTACTTTTCGAATAAACGTTTCCCAAAAAAATCGATTGCACTGTAAGTTCTTAATAATCTTTTAGTATAAACGCGTCAATCTCTGACACCATCAGCAAATAATATATACACATGCCATCAGTGGGTTTTAAAAAACTTTTCATTTCGATGAAATTTCTATAGAATTATTCATCTTTCAGAAATAGTACAGTACAATACTTGAAATGGAAATAATTATGAGGTTTGGCGTAGCACCCCCTAAACTAAGCCGAAGTCGTGGTTGACGGACGGCTAGTAAACCATTGATTACCTACCTAAAAAGTATTTTCTAATAAAGGTTGTGACCGGTGACCCACACTTAGCAGATTAACTAATCAGGATCCAGCAATAAGCTACAGCCTTGAGTGACTCATTGTGTGTGACGCCGCCGCCGCGCCGCCGCCGCCGGTGGCACAATACGTAGTTACGTACCAATACTTGCACGGTAGAGTCAAATGTTTCCTTAGGCGTTTGAATCTTTTGAATCAACGAAACTCTTTGTTAAATTATTATCATAGCAATTTCGTTAGTAATCATTTATTTGTAACGCCAAGTCTTGATTGTTTCCGATTGGATTGTGTATAGTAAGTAGGTATGTACCTACACATAAAAAAACAACGGGGTGCACTCTGGGAGTGCCGGCAGAAGTGAAAACTGCTTAAACGAAAATATATATACTTAAACTTATATTTGACCACAACTTCATAAAAAGTTGATGAAAACGGAGACCAACTTGATTTGGCAGGTAAATCCATTAAAACTGACCTGGCATCAATATGAAAGTTAGTAGTAATAATAATAATAATAATAAAATTCTTTATTGCAGACACGAGATCCATATTATCAATTACAAATTACAAATAAAATATAAAATTTAATTAAATTATAAAAGTATAACGTCATAATGAGAGATCTTTATATAATGGTTGTTATTAACTAATATACGTAGATCTTTCAAGTTTGAGACTTTATGTAATTTGAAATAGGTCAACGGTAAACGGTCTTACGAATTTTCGATCAGGGTCACGTGTCCTGACGCGACTTGTAACATTTTTTACCCCCAAAATTTGAAACTCTAATGTGCACAACGTCGCTAAAGAAGTTTTCACTTCAAAAACTACGTAATCTATAAAATTGAAACGGATTTTATATTTACAATTATTTCTCTTACACGTCTCGGGGTTGGCTCAAGAGATCACTTTTCGAGAAAAGTCCGCCTTTGTAGATGTTTCTCAATTCTCAACTTATTTATGTGAAACTGTTTTTATGAGTGCAATAAAGAGGTGATATGAAACAGAAAATAAAATAAATGTTTGTCATTTTCCATTTGACACCTCAATCGTGATGTTAAATCTACCTGTGAAATCTGGGCCCCTACTGCGCAAATGTCATCGGCAATGACATCGACTGCATTTGACAGATGGATGTGACATATTGCTCTTAGTCTTTGGTAATTTGTTTAAAAAAGAAGCAGGAATGTATCACATCCATCTGTCAAATGAAACTAATTTTGATGCCGACACCACTTGCGCGGTACGGCCCTTGTTATTTAGCAGGTAATTTCGTGTTATTACTACACTCAGAAAAAAATCGGTCAACAAAGCCACAATAAAAGCGTTGTTAAAAAAATCTTGATAGGAGCAACAAAATACTTTGCTACTATCACAGAAAGAACATAGTGCTAATTTGCAACGTTTTTATTGTTCCGTGTTTGTTGAGCTAGGAACAATTGAAAACTTGTCACCTCAAAAATGCTGGTAAATAATTAGTTAGGTCGACAATGGATCATTGTACGTATATTAAAGTATAACTTTGTCCGAAAGTCTAACAAATTATCTATTGATGAAGTGTCTAAGTAGCTTTTGTGAATTAAACAAAGTTATTGTACAACAATAGGAAATTTAATGTGATTACAAAGTAACATAAATGAGATAACAACAAGTACTATGTGCGCGGGACAATGAGGAGGTGGGGAGGGGGCAGCAAGCGAGTTAGTGAGAGAGAGATGAGAGTACACCCAGCCAGTCTTGGCTTGGCGTTGCTTTCGCTACGTATTCAGACAACAAAAACATAAAAAAACCGTGCTTATTCTTATTGTGGTATCTATATTTTTATGTTCCTCATAAAAGTGTTTCTCTAAATGTTGGGGGAATTAGAAGAATTCCTCAATGACGCCAAGTTGGGTCATCTTGTTAGCAATATGATCGGTAAGTAATTTTTTTTGTTTGCTTTTAGTAACGCTTACGTTTACAACTGTTACTATAACTACCTCTCAATATAAGCGTAAAGCGTGGGTGATTAGAAAGTTATTTCTAGAAATGCTTTCGTATTAGGTACCTACATAAAGAAATAATGTTAGACCGACAAAGTTACTTTGTCATCGGCATAACGGCAACATTGCGCATACGTCACAGTAAAATTGTTAATGTATATATAATAAATGATGATTTATTCTGGCAAATAAACCTACCTGTCTGATTTGGGTATTTTTCACAGGTACCTACCCAACTATATTGGTCACTTAAAAGTATATATATATAACAGTTTTCCTTTCCTCTTTTTTGTAGAACAAGAAGTAACTCTAGAAGTGCTGTAACTAATGAGAACGAACTGAGTCTGCTCACCCCGAAGATAGTAGATAAAATCAAGTTACGAGCTGCATTACTTAAAAATGAAGAAAAAAGAAAAACAGAGCTCCCCATAGCACGAAGGTGTTCCTTGAGCTGAGGTAAAGAAAAACAAGGCACAGAATACACTGTCAGCTAGATCTCGTATATTATATACCAATAAGATTATTATATTGTTAGACTGATATGTTAATAACCTTGAGTATATTTGAACAGTTTATTTACAACTATTGTTAATTTTAAGTTTGTCTGTACTTTGTTGTGGTACCTACGTACAATACAATCATCAAAATCATATTGTTTTTTATTACAATTTCTAAATCCTATATTACTATTCTCGTTTTGGTACCGCAACAAAGGTAGTTTGTCTCTCTCAATGTTATGTTGATACCGCTTACACAACAGGAACCAATACTCAATCACCGTATTTCCAAATTAAAGTCCTGGACATTGGTCCATGTTGTACAGCGTGCAAATGACAAATAGGATTACTCCATAAGAACGTTAACTGGAATCGCATCTCATACATAGTGAAAACAAGGTTAATAAGCTGGATAACCCCTTAAAATATACCTTTGCACCCTGTACAGCAGGAACCAACGTCCAGAGGTCCTAACTATCTGGATATTGGTATATTCTTTTACGCGTGGGACTTTCACAAGTTTATAGTTGGAAATACGGAGCTTTGAGTTATTGGTTCCTGTTGTGTTTACGGCATCAACGTAAGATTGAGAGCGACAAACTATCTTTGTTATGGTAGCAAAGCGAAAAATTGCCAGAGTAACAAAGGCAAATTAGCTACAGGAACAAAGTTGCTTTGCTGGGGAAGCAAAAGGAAAGTAGTTAAAGTAACTAAAATAATTTTGCTGCGTAAGCAAAGTAAGAGTAGATCAATTTAAATAAAACTTTGTTATGGTAGCAAAAATATAGTAGAGGTAACAAAGGCAAAATACATATTATTGCAAAGGACAACTGTCGGAGTAACAAAATTATTGTGTCATCACAACCAAGTACACTTTAATTTAATTTGATATACTGACAGTATTGAATTGTTGTAGTATCATTGCATGCTATTGATAAAAGATATTGCTACACTGACAATTTCCTACTTAACAATAAAACCATTGCCGTAGAGACTATTTACTATGGGCGGCTACCCAGGGTTAAAGTTTTGTTGTCGTATTCAACAATATTTTTTTCTGAGTGTAGGTGCACGATGTGGGCGACAGCTGGTATGGAGGATAATGTGTAATGACATCATGAAGTAGTAGGCTCTATAATACCTAAGTAGTAATTTGCAATCAGACCCAAATAATACACTTACACTTCTCATCAGTGCCCTTAATACGAGTTTGACAAACTAGAATCGTTTTCGAAAACTATCGCTTTGTCTCTTTCATATCCATAGACTGCTTTACCGACATGAGTAGATCATCCGATAGTTGTCGAAAACGTTGACAGTAAATTTCAACTCGTAATCTTCTTCTTCATGATAAATGTTAAATAGAAAAATATTGGAAAAAAACAACTCGGCCACAAGTGAATTCTCAGATGGGACATGGAATGGAATGGAAATGGGATGGAATTCACTTGTGGCAGAGTTGTTTTTTTCCAATATTTTTCTATTTAAAATTTATGATAAGTATAAAAATAGCATTGAAAAATGCAAAAAATCAAAAATTATAAAAAAAATACTTCTTCTTCTTCTTATCGAGTGAAGATTAGTGGCCACCTCTGGTGTCAGAGTTTATCAAGCCGCCCATAAAGCCTCTGACTTGGCTTAACGACTGTTATCAAATGACACCAGCCGGGACCGACCGTTTAACGTGACCTCCGAAGCACGGAAGCGCTCAGTTAAAATGTCACTTTACGGTCACCCATCCGACGCCTGACCGGGTCGAATTTTGCTTTACAAACGTGAATAGGATCAGTCTGTCAAGCGCGGCCATGAGCGCTTTCTCTTGCAACTCGTTATAAGGATACTGAAAAATCGAAACACTGCGTTATTTTCATACAAACATACTCACTTTACAGTCTCATTATTCAAAAAGTATAAACAGAGGGTCAAGTGTGAGTTTACAAATGTCCAAACGTCGCGTGAGAGTAAAATTTTGACAGATAGCCTTAATGCAATGGGAATAAGGTTGAGAATTAAACTATAGTTTTCTACCCACACGCATAATAGCAAGAATACTAACTTTGAGTTATAGTCTATTTTTTATATTAAGATAATACTCGCATTTAGTTTGTACAAGTTTAACACAAATGTTGCACTATGAGCAGGTATATTCTTCTGCGTTTCTCAGTTTAACCTAGTAAATATATTATAACAAATGTATGTACTTAAATAATGTTTCACAATAAGCGATGCGTGTTTGTTTATTTATTTATTTGTTTGGGACAAAAAACAGCGTTTACAATATATGTAAAAATTAAGGATAGTACAAAAGTATTACTTATAGTGAAGCCCACAACATTATCCTCGAGTTAATTTGTGATACTCATTAACTTAAGTACTGATTAAAAAGAATACATGCATGACTTAAAAACAAAAAAAAGGTAAACTTACATCTAGATACTTTAATAAGTAAGTAAGTAGTACTTGATACATTTTGGCAAAGTATGATTAAGATGCAAAATTTAGAATAATGAGTTTGTAAATAGTTTTGATAAAAAAATTAAAAAAAGTCTCAAACTTCGGCGTATGCGAGTAAGGTGAGAAAAGTGACACTAAGGACTCTGTTATGTAAACATTTGTATGTAGATGTATGAGTCGAATACTTGACTTGCGAATTAAAGTCCCAAAAATTCAAGAAAACATTTAGATTTGTGCAAAGTAAGGAAAACAAATTTGCTCAATTAATTTATATGGAATGAAAATTAAACATTTGTTTAACTGAAATTTTTGGAAATCAATAAATGCTTTTAGTTCTTTTAAATACTAATTGGTTAGTTGAACATTTGCGTCGCCTTCAACACCCAAATCTTTGCAGAAATACACATACTTTTTTATTTTTAAGACCGTGAAATAACTATTTTTGTATCAAAATAACGCAGTGTTTAGATTTTTCTGAATGCTTTGTGTGAGTTTTTTCACCTTACTCGCTTACGCCGCAGTTTGCGCATTGAGTTTAATTCTCAACCTTATTCCCATTGCATTAAGACTATCTTTAAAAAATTTACTCTCACGCGATGGTAACGTTTGGTTATTGGACATTTGCAACATGGTACTTTAAGCAAAGAAAAAACAAAGAAAATGGTAAAGTTGAAAATTTTTCTTTGTTTTGGATTCAAGATGATAACAAAGATTATTACAATTTAAGTATTAGTAAACATCACAATGCGATTAATATCCCCTTAGGACTAATCTGAATGGAAAGCGCGTATTTATAATATAATTAATCAAAGCGATAGGTACTTGGTAAATCTACTTTTCTATACTTACTGCCTGTCTTTACATTATAATAATTTTGTGAGTCTGCCAGTCTTTACAATAAAATAACGAAAATCGCTAAAAAAAAATTGGCTCTTGTTTTGAGTCCTGCCTGAGAATGACTCGTGAGCCGAGTCAATTTCTTCTCTAGTATTTTTATCTTAAGTATTAGATAGCATTGAAAATAGAAACTTAAAATATCATTAAAAACAGTGTTAATTTATGTGAATTAACGAGAATGAGAAGATAAACAGTATAGCTAAACAATGCTTTCAGCATTGTGTTCCGGGAGTTATAGATAAGATAGCCAGTCCCAGTGGTTGAGGGTTCCGGGACTTCCGGGATTGGCTTGCTTCCATCTTCAGCCATATCAATACTTAACATCAAGCATGATGAAGGCTAAGAGTTTCCCCGTACATTCATAAAAATAAAACAAAAATATTAAAAAGATTTTTGGTATGTAGACCTTCTAAGTAATTTTATGGTTAGATAACTTTAAAATAACGATTTATCCAAGGTTATGTCATTTTCAAGGTTCCATAAATAATATCGAAATTTCATCAGACATGAACGAAATGGAGACCCCATAGAAAGTACAGTATGTGACAACGTAAAATAGTTCTTATCACCACAATATAAGACTTACAATGACTTATAAATTGTGTTCTAGAGTTTTGATATCTCTTGTACCCTCGTAAGTGGTATTTCATATTCTATGACAGGGTTGCGTGGCAGACGCGTATCGACCAAACCCCAGACATCGCATCCACGGTATACGTGAGGCAATACTCGTCTCACTTGCGAAACAGTCCAAAGGCTTCTAAGAAGTGTTGCGTCACACAGATTTATTGTTAATCCCAAGGACTAGTCCATCATTTTCCAGATCACTGACTATTTGCCTTATTTACAGTTGAAGCGTTACACATTTTTTTATTTGTTATTGCGCAAGAATCGGTTGATAAAAAACCCCTTACTTGTACTTTAATACCAAAGTGTAATAAAGATAAAAAAGAAATACATCACCGTCAGCCAGAACTATGAGATGGTTCCAGTCTTTCCTAGACTCCATCCCAAAGAACCGATATGATATGGTGAACTACCTGGAGCTGCCCGACGTCAGCCTGTCTCCGTACGTGTGGGTGGATCACGAGGATCTGATGGCGCGCAGTGACAGCGTGCTGTCCAGCCTCGACCTCGAGCTCAGGACCGCCAGCACGGACAGCAGCATACCGCTGTCCAGGGCCATGACTGACTCGGAGATCGACTACGGACGATACAGGAGAGTAAGTGTCTATGAAAGTACGTAGACCATTCTAGACAGTAGTATTACGATACAGTGACAGCGTGACAGCAGCATACCGCTGTCCAGGAGAAGGCCATGTCTGACTAGCTAGATCGACTACGGGTGATACAGACGAGTAAGTGTCCATGAAAGTAGAACTGTTAGATAGCACTACGACATAGTGATAGTGATGTCCAGCCTATACCTCGAGCTCAGAACCGCCAGCACGGGCAGCAGCATACCGCTTTACAGGGCCATGACTGACTTGGAGATCGACTACGAGCGCTACAGGCGAGTAAGTGTCCATGAAAGTAGGAAGTTCTAGTAGTGACAGCATGCTGTCCAGCCTCTACCTCAAATATAAGACTGCCAACACAGAGAGCAGCATACCGCTGTCCAGGACCGCCAGCTCGGATAGCAGCATTAGAATATTCCGTAGAAAGGTGTTCAAAGGGGATTTTACGTAATACGAATACGAGAGGTAAATCTAGTTGAAACCTATGTGATAGGTATATCTAAATGCGATGCAAGGGTTATATGATGATGAGCTGAGTTTTATTGCACTTAATTAACCCTTGCTCCTGACTGATCGAACCATAGATTAGTAAGTTCATTCAACTTACATTTACCTAACTAAGTATAGGTATGGAGATCATAATTATGATCAAATTAATTAGCTTCGTTTTGGGTATGAATAGATATAGAGTCGATGCGAATCCAACTCTAATCTTGTGAAAGTTTACTCTTAATTTTATCTGTTCCAGTACAAGAATAGGAGATACAGTTGTCCCTGGGAACACATGCGAGCGGCGCTGGATGCCTTTCCACCGGGATACCTGACATCGTTAAACAGGTTTATTTCTTTACACAAATATTGTAAAATATGAATAATATGTACATCAATAAACTGAACAGAATATTTTTTATGTATCTATATTAATTGTTGGTTAATTTTATAGTAAGTTTATTAATGTTTTCACTGAATCAATAATGAATTGATGGCTGGCATATAAATAGAACATGTGGAGGCCTAGTGCATATCCCGGTGGAACGACAACCTTACATAGTTTTAACGCGCTATACTTACATATTTCAAATGCCAAGTTTCCAGAACTTATCGTCGGATCTAGCCGAGTACGACGCGCTGGAGCGCCTGCGCGTGCGACGGTACAACGACGAGCTGCGCCTCAAGATGGCACGCTTCTTCGCGGACGAGTGCCGGGTGTTCAGCCCCGACGATCCCGGCCTGGCGGCGTGGGAGGCGGCGCTGAGGAGTGCTGATTTGAGGGTACCTGTATTGCAGTGTAGTCAATGTAGATTAGTCCCTACAACCCTCGGTACCTAGTTCCGAGGGTTTCACCCTCTGTTCGGTGTAACTAGGACAGATTCTGGACATAAGTACCTACCCTCTCAATTTGGGGAAACTAATAATATCGGATGAAGCGACGAGCTGCGCCAATGATGGCGCGCGATGACTTCGCGGACGAGTGCCGGGTGTTCAGCCCCGACGACCCCGGCCTGGCGGCGTGGGAGGTGGCGCTGAGGGGAGCTGATTTGAGGGTATCTGTATCAGTGTAGATTAATACTAGATTTCTATCCCTTTGTTCGGTGTAGGACAGATTGGCCAATGGATGTCTAAAGATAATTTTTTTTTAGCGTGGCTTTATAAGATGCATGCTCCGCTGGAGAAATCAATGTTAAGATAGGGCTTTTAGATGTTCTCATGATAGGCTTTACCACATTATTTGGTGCCCCATTAGTGTTAAGAGAAATGGAGACATATTTAAGGGGCAGTCTCCGTCTCTGATGCTAAAATATGACAACTTTTCATACAAAACAAAAAAAATGGAAATCTCTTTCTCATACTACATTATCTGGGTACTATTAAGTTGGTACTCTTTGACTTAATCCTAGGTCCTGGCAGTCATGTTCGTTTTACAATGCAAAACTGATTACCTAGTATATATTTTTTTTGTAAAACCTTGGAACAGATTAGTTGTTGCTGCCAACCATTACTTGGTACTTTATTGTCAACAGGCATTGGAAGCAGACCTGGACAGCATCACCTATCTGAAACCCTGAAGGTTCCAGTACTGGCACAGGCCAAGGCCGCTAAGATTCCAGTACTGGCACAAGCCAAAACCGCTAAAGTTCCAGTACTGGCACAGGCCAAGGCCGCTTTGTGAAGCTAGCTATAACTATTTGGCACAAGCAAAGATGCCTATATAGTGAACAGCACAAGAAATAATCCTAATATTGAAATTAAACTTCTTAACTCTACTGGACTTATACGATGAAAATCAACCTTATCCTTTAAATAATTAAGGTCGTGTAGGAACATCTTTCAAAACCTTTGCAAACGGTAAATATGTTAACTTGACTTGAAATGTGGGATAGATCATGTTCGCATTTACTTTATCATTAAGTACTTACAGAAAGTATTTAGAACATTATTTAATAAAGTACAGAGAAAATAGCAAAGAGATCATCTACATTTATATTCTGACCTTACTTGATATTGATTCTACTCAATTTAATTGGAGTAGTTGCAAAAGGTGTTTAAAAAAACGCAGAATATGTGAAAAATGTACTTTTAATGGGAATGATTCCAATATTACAACAACGGTGCTTACACCTTTGGCCTAGAGGGCGCCACAATGCATTGTGCAAAATGATAAATATAACACTAATAATATCAGTAAATAGCCAGCAAAATAATAGTTCACGTAAATATCAGTGATTATGCGAGTTAGCAGCTTTGGTTTAAAATAAATGATATAAAAAGTAAGGTTATACGCATTTATTTTGCCGACTATACCTACAGATAACTAAAAAATAAAATTGTTCATTATTGCACATTAATTCCAGGCATCACAAACTAGTCGGTACTTGATAAAACAAATAGAAAAATTGTTCATTAAATTACACAAAGCATTATCATATATATCACATTTGTACAAGACAATGAGGTATAATATAAATCAATAAAAATATTATGATTCACGTTGTAAGTATACAGGGTGTAAGGGGCGTCGTCGCGAAAACTGAAACCACAGACTCAGACCATAATTCTGAGCAACTTTCCCAAAGAAACATATATCGGAAATGAAAAAATTATTTCGACTCTCCATACAAAATGATCAACTGAGCGATCACTTTTGTATGGGGAGTCGAAAAAATTTTTTCATTACACCCTGTATAATGTAAGTCAGCTAGTGACGTTACCTATAACTTATAACTTTTAAAGGTTTGAACAGTACAATGCATTTTTTAGCTTTGTTCTTAGATTTGATTACAAATACAGCCATTCAAGTCAGTGATATAAAAAGATTTTACATTTACTGTATAGAGACATGTGAGAACGTTACTATTAAAGGCGAGTATATACTAAAGTATTTAGATAGGTGAGCATTTGCATAATAATGTCCGCGTTCCGGTGTAATGTAAGGAAAGGAAACCTTTCGTCAGGCCGATACATTAAGGCGGATCGGTGTCGAAAATGCGAAATGCTTTAGTCTGTACTCAGCACTTTCGAGTCAAAATTGTATTGTATTGTAACCTCTCACACTTAGATTTAAAAATAAACTAAATCTTTACACCAGCTAGCATATCTCATACCAATGATTTCACCATCACCTCGAATGTCTTACTACTGATAAATAAACACTTACATT
The DNA here is from genome assembly GCA_910589605.1 of Chrysoteuchia culmella. NCBI lineage: Eukaryota > Metazoa > Arthropoda > Insecta > Lepidoptera > Crambidae > Chrysoteuchia > Chrysoteuchia culmella. The sequence goes on from OU342651.1 coordinate 22,768,587, forward strand.
AAAGATATTAAAACAAATTTGGTAATGATTGAGCGAGATGGGTGATTCGAAACTACATTATAGCTACTTGTAGACGGTTAATAAGATATCAATATAATCATAGTTTTATGAGGTTTACAGAGGCGAGTGCTTAAGTTTTTTCACGGTCGAGCGTGTTAGGTTGCTGTATGGCGTTGGTGTAGTCCGTGGCGTAATCCGCTAGATGGCGGGCCGCTAATTTCATACGAAAATCTACGCGTTCACTTATCGACCGTGAGTAGAAAAATCTCGCTCTAAGCACTCAGCTAACCTCGGGAGCATGACGAGTTCTGTCTACATCGAAATGATGTTAGAAAAAGTAATTCCGCTTGGTGGCGCTACTGTAAATGTAGACCTGTCAAACGTTATTTACTTTCGTGCATGTGGCTTACGTATTTTTATCTAAAAATGCATTGTATTCGCTTTCAAGCTCAAAAAATTATAGCAAATAAGAAAATACAAGAAGAAATCACGTTTGAGAAAATTACAGGTCTTCATCTACACTAGCGCCACCCACTCAAATTATCCTGCAACTGACAAAAGTGACTGTTCTATGTACCTACTATCTGACCAAGACAATTAGGCGCTTGACAGATGAGAAAAACTTAAAAAAAACTAAGTAAAAACGAAAATTTCAAAAAGCGGTAATTAATCAGTTAATCACTGTAGCGCTAATTAATCACATAATAACAGAAGTGCGGTGAAAGAAGTGGGCTGCAGGTACCAAAAGTGCAAAACCGCATTCCTGTCATGCGCCTAATTCTCTTGGTCGTGTAGTAGACAACAATTTTTTACCATCATGCTCTGCTTGCTGGACTTGAAGATAGAACAATATTCGCCTACAACTCTACTCATCGAAACAAATTCCATTCCCGATTGAAGTCATTAATACACAATCGTTCTTATTACGCTTATGCAAAATAACGCAAACTTTCGCTGCAATATATATGGACGTGCTTATTCACAAAAGGCGATCTTAACCTAAAAACACTTTAATATAAAGTAAAATGTATTTAAGTTCTAAAAGAGGCAACGTGGTTCGAGAACTTATTTAACATTAAGTACCGGACACATTGTCGAATAAAAATTGTACTCACTGGAATATTCGTTATTTTATTTTGCGTCGATGTATCCCATACCTAATAATATTAAAATTAGTCTAATACAACCGCTATTACATATTGTACTAGACATATAAAGGCAAGTGTTCAACTAAGACAGTATAACATGAATTCTCACCAAATGCTCATTTATTTATCTATCAACTCAGCCAAATATTCCATCAATTCCTTTTATCAGGTACGAGTATAAAAAAAATATATTATACACCTCCTTTTCTTCCCATAATGGTAGTAGTCCAGTCAAATTAGTCCTTAAAATAGAGGTAAGGTTACAATAATTCCCATAGAGCTAAAAATTGGTATGAATGTTCAGAATACCATTATAAATGAATTGTGAAAAGTCCCCATCAATCCCCCTTGTGCAAAAAATTTTATTGATGGTGAAAGTTTGCAAAAATAGGTTTTTCGCGTTTTTCAGCTAAACGGTGAGTTTTACAGCAAAAATAGTTAAGACAAAAATTGTAGATCATCCGATTCTCTACAAAAAATGTATCTACACTTTTTTTCATAAGTATTGCCATTTCCGTGATATAGCGGTTGAAAGAATTGAAAAAAATATTTTATTCGTAATATGCACGTTAATGTTCTTTTATATTCATTTTTGAACCGTTATATGAGTAAATACATGAGTCCCTATGTCTTATACATACAAATTATAAAATTCTTAGAATATAAATGAACGTCAAAAACTCCTCCCCTATTTTCATTTAGTCGCATGGCCTTGAGTAACATCTGTCTTCCATTCAATTGTCAGCGTGGCGATGCTCGTATACCTGCTCCGTTTCGAAGGTCTCATACTCAACAAAATACTGTTAGTGACAACTCGTGGCTATCGCTTATATTTTGTAACAAAGTTTGTGCATTTTACTGTTTTAAAAAAAAAATGTCGCAATTCTGCTTTATTTGTAGTCAACCTTTGACTGAAAGTGGAGTTGTTACTGTTGATCGCGGCATGAAAGCATTAATTGATGCAAGTATTGAAAGAGGTGATGAGTTTTCGGAGTACCTGAAAGACCAGACATCTGTAAAAATTCATGTGCAGTGTCGAAAAAATTATACTCGAAAAAGTAGCATTGATGCCGTGAAAAGACGGCGCCAAGAAGAAGAAGCTGGTTCATCAAAAATAAGTCCTCCTCGTACTAGAGCACGAGTAAGTGAAACTACATTTTGCTTCAACCAGTGTTGTTTATTTTGCGGCAATGAATTAAATGAAGAGTTGGAGAAGAAAAAAGCACTGCAGTACCGACGTAAGATTTTTAAAGTGACTACACTTTCGTTCAAAGACAGTATTCTAACTATAGCTAAAACTCGTTGTGATGATGTAGCCAAAGCTGTTGCTGCTCGAATTGAATTTGAATATGATTTAGTCGCTGCCGAGGCTAAGTATCATAACGATTGCTACAATTCTTTTCTGAAACCGACCACTGGGGGTAAAGTCGGTCGTCCTAAAGATGAAGCTACAAATATTGCGATGAGAGAAATATTTAAGTATATTGAAAATAGCGATGATTGTCAATTCACATTAGACGAATTGAAAAGTATTTGTAAAAAATCAACAATAGATAACAGAACCATTAAAATGCGATTGAAGTTGGAGTATGGTGATAGAATTATTATTACAGAAAAATCAGGATCCTCAACATTCGTATGTTTTATTGATAGTCACCATGATATTTTAAATCAAGCTTGGTACGAAAAAAAAAACCGATAAAAAAGAAGAGCGATTTCGCATCTTAGAAGCTGCAGCAGCAATTATTCGAGAGGATATTCAATGTGCAGTGTTAGATAATTCTAATTATCCTCCACCAGGTCGTATGTTTGAAGATATTGATACAGACATTCCAAAGTCACTGACTTATTTCTTTGAGAAGGTCATTTTAAAAAATAAACGCTCCAATTTAGAACATTTACAATTAGTATGCACGAATATTAGCCATAGTATTATGAGTGCTGTTCGGCCTAGGTCTTTCAAGTCCAAATTACAATAGGCCTACCGGGGAAACCACGTTAAAAAAAAAAGCGCCAAGCACACTACCTCATAGGTGGTGTGGAAATGTACGATACGAATATATTACGAATAAAATATTTTTTTCAATTCTTTCAACCGCTATATCACGGAAATGGCAATACTTATGAAAAAAAGTGTAGATACATTTTTTGTAGAGAATCGGATGATCTACAATTTTTGTCTGAACTATTTTTGCTGTAAAACTCACCGTTTAGCTGAAAAACGCGAAAAACCTATTTTTGCAAACTTTCACCATCAATAAAATTTTTTGCACAAGGGGGATTGATGGGGACTTTTCACAATTCATTTATAATGGTATTCTGAACATTCATACCAATTTTCAGCTCTATGGGAATTATTGTAACCTTCAAAGTCTTATTTGACTGGGCTAGTAGGTACATATTCTAAAATATAATTGTTTCTGCTCGCAAAAGTATATCGTAAAACTCAATAAAGCATAGGTACAGGAAAGTTTGAAATTGAGAAAGAAAACGCGTTCGATTTAACACGTTCATTGCCAAGCCAAAATGTTGGGACTTGGACGAATTAACCACTGGACACGAAACCCGAGAAGAATGTATGAAATCACGATCAACCAATACTTGCGGGGGTGAGGGGCGATTACTAATGTCAAATAATGACAGTAGTGCTTGAAGTAATCGATAATTTTTTTATCGATAAGTAAGGAGTGAATGAATGAACCTATTGAGTTTAATAAATCATGTGTGTTTTAAAGAAATTAGTAAGTTAATTGTTTACTTCGTGGGAAAATAAAAAGCACGAAAAGTAAAGAGTGAATGAATGAAGCTATTGAGTTTAATAAATCATGTGTGTTTTAAAGAAATTAGTAAGTTAATTGTTTGTTTCGTAGAAAAACAAAAAGCACCTAATAATTTGAAATCTCATTTAAAAAATCCCTCAAATTCATAAAAACTATAAAATATGGTTTCCAAAGCGTATGTGTTTGGGTTTTTTATACATGAAACCTGATACTAAGTACTGATAAGGCTTAAGATGGAAGCGCGACTCTCCCGGAATCTCGGAACTGGCTATCTTACCTCTAACTGCCGGAACGGACTTAGATAAGATGGTAGTCGCTAGCCAGGTGGGTTTACAAATTACTTACTAACACTTTTTAAGTGAGTAAAAAACATTAATATTTGGTTTATATAATAATATAATTCATTATTTACATTAACTTCTTCTGCAATCACTCGAGCTTTTTTATATAAAACAAAATATGGGTAATCTCGAGCTGTGATATCTCGTAAGCCAACAATGTAAGTATACTAAAACTTACTGAAAATAACCATCGACATTATAGGATTGTCAAAGATCGTTGAGAGTAAAACATTTTAATTTCAACTCTAGTATCCATTTACATTTAAGAAATATGCATATTTGTAAGAAAAAATATAAACTTGTTTTCACTTTATTAAAGATCTCAAAATTTACGCCACCGTACAAAATTAGCACAACCTAAACCTAAATTAGAAATAGTAGACTAGCGTTTGGATAGAGTATGGTCTAGCATACGCTATGACAGTTTTAAACAACAAACTCCCAGAAGTTATCAACAAAACATCGCATATAAATTACCTATATTTCAGAAAAAGAAAAGGCAGTATCTTTCTAGCAACTACTAGCTGAAATACTAATTGCAAGATATTTCAACCAATAGTTTATTGTAGTTTTAAGATTATTTTACTTAAATATAATAAAACGATATTAAAATAAAAATAATTAAAGATTAAAAAATAGTATAATATAGCTTACGTACATACATTATATAATATAAATATAATTAATTTTATTCTTGCTGTGACCTAACAAGGTCTATGTTAGAAACAAATAATAAATGTAACCACCAGTTATGATAAATTTTAACAAGAAGAATATTGGAACAAATGAACTCGGCCAGAAGTGAATTTTCAGATGGGACTTGAACACACGACCTTTGGGAATCCGGCCCACTGCTCTAACCAATGAGCTACCGAGACTTGCGGACCACTGTCGAAATTCTCCGATACTTTTATATTTTTAATACGCTGTAAGAATATCCTTCCTTGCATTCGAAAGAGAAAAAAAACAAATGTTTAACGATCAATTATGATGCAACAGCTAATAATTTATGATTTTTGAATTTTTGCGTTGTCAATGCTATTTTTATACTTATGATAAATTTTAAATGTTAATGTACAACACACTATGATAATGTACAACATAAGTATAATACTAAAAAACAATACCGTGAGTGATTGCAACTGAAATATTGCATACAGGTTCTTTTAACGATATTGGCGAGCACTAAGGAAGGATTTTTGATATTACCACGGGAACGGGAACCATGCGGGTGAAATAAACAACTTTTTTTCTTTAGTTTGAAGCTATATTTAAAATATAACGAGCTCAAAGTTCGTAGGGTTGCGTCGTTTAATTACAGAGTTCCTATAGTTATCTTCTGGCTCCATCATCAGGCCTTAGATGTTATCTAAGACCTGAGTCCTCGTCCATGTTATCTCCCTGCGTACCGCTTCCAGCCAATTTCTTCTTGTTAGGGGTTCAACTGTAAATCTGAAATTAATTTGAATAGTTCCTACATTAAAATTGGATTCGTTCGTTCATTTACATACATCGATATGATTATCGATATGTTCAAGCCCTATACGACATAAAAATGACAATTGATTGAATGAATGATACATATAACCCAACCAAACTACTTATGCAATATCTTTGAAGAATTTACATGTACAATGATTACTTTTTGAAATGACGTATTACATTTTGTTTACATACCAAATTTTATTTATTTTACGAAAAATTGCTACTCTAATAGATTGAAATTGTACTTACGCGTGAAAAGAAAAATGTTTTGATTGTCCGGTATGTTTTTTACAAATTAACTCAGCGTATTTACCCATTTTTGAGATAATGTTCCACTACGAGATCTCGCGTCATACTGACAACGCCATATTGCTTACTATGTCTAAAAGGCAGGGTAAGTGACAGAGGGGTAAAGGCGAACGCGGTCCTCGTTACGCGTCCAGTGGTTAATTCGTCCAAGTGTTGGGACTTACATCGGCCAGAATAAAAAAAAAAAAATGTAGAGTAAAACAATAACAAGATGGCGACCCGCAGGCCACGCTCACTATTCAAAAGGTCATTTCCTTCCCTAGTTGCCATAACAAATACTAAAAGCCGATAAACTGTGGCCGCTGTTCTATAGCCCATACTTGATGGTAAGGTACCACACCACGCGACATCGCGTTATCGGGTACCGTAATAAGCAGTTTCACGCGACATCGCGTGATGTGGCAATCAACGCGTTAAAGAGTCAATATTCAATTTAATATTGAAATACTGAAGAAAAAACATTAAAGTTGTTTAACACCGAGCTGTTTGTGATGCTATTGCCTCAAGTTGACAATATGCGTGTTAACTGGTACCTAAAATCCCGCTTAACATTAGGCTAAGGCCCGTATTCCAGAACGTGACTGAAGCAGTGATCTATACTTGTGAACAGTTAGAAAGGGACGCGCTTTTCATAGCATGTAGCGACTTTCTTTTCTAACTGTTCTCAAGTACAGAACACTGCTTGAGTCGCGTTCTGGAACACGGACTTAAATTATGTAAAGCGGGTTTTAACCTTATTCACAGTCAAAGCACAGTGCAAGTAGGTACCTATCTATTTTCTTGCTCACGTGCTTTCGATATGAACGAGACGTCATTTTATGTCTTTCAACTGATCGGTGAACACAGACGGTCTGAGGTAGCCTTCTTACCTTTCTACAAAACAAGATCTACAAAATTATTGCTCATAAAAGACATGTACCATGCACGATGGAGTAGGCGCACAGATGTCATGGCATATAAATAACCCAGACAAAAACTTTATAAACCCCTTCATTTTGAAGAAATAAAGAATTTTCTAGGACTCTCCTAGAAAAATAATGTTTGTTATTCCGATTCCATATTATTTTCTACAATAAAAATCTTAAACAAAATTACATTATCGTCCGGGTGACAACCTAGGCAATTCCCGGGCAACCCTGGTCTCTCAAACTAGCACAAATCCAGGAAAACAGAAAAGGGTGGTAGCCCTAATCAAATCATTTACCAAGTATTCAATTACATAGTTTATAACACTATTTGCGTTACCATGCAATCCGTGATTAAAGACTTTAAATAATGATGAGCTGTGTGTCATCTATGTTTGCGTTGTTAGCTATCGATCAAAACAAAGAACTATAAAAATACTTGATAGATAAGTCCTTAGCATAAACACGGTTAGTTGATTAGTAAGTTTTGAAATCAATTTATTTATTTTACGAGGAATTTATAAAAAGATAATGAATTATCGTTGCTTTCCTGAGATTTGCGCAGTTAGCTAACAAACGTATCATACAGGCGGCAAAGGTAATTTTAATCGGGAGCCAACGTGTGCTAAAATGCAAAAAATATTAAGAGTTAGCGCAAGGGAATATAATCCATAGTGCAGGCTCGTAAGGTCTACATTCCCACACCAGCGTACCAGTCTTGACTCTCGCCGAACCTAACTACCTCTAGTTGCGTGCCCAAACTAAGCTAGCGTCCAACCCTTAGCTAGCGCGACTCCTAGCTATAAATACAAATTACTTTAATCGTTTTAATTGAAATTTAGTATGAATATATACAAGTTTAACTTCGCTACGTATGTAACAACAAAATTCATCGAATATTAAATAAAATATTTCTTTGGTACAATCGTCATTGACTAGTGTCTAAATAAAATTACACCAATATCACCGTTATTAGCATGCCGTTAATTAGCAAACATTCCCAAATTCCATACAAAAATAACATTCGTAACACTTATTCAAATACTGTATAGTCTAATATAGTTGAAGAGAAAATTAAGCGGTGCAAACTGCTATGACTGAGAATAATATAAAGTAGATTCAGAAGTTTGTTAAAAACAATACAGTTTGAGAAAATAGCATATCTATCAGATTACTCTTCCATTATATTGAATATATTTTATCTTGACGGACGTAATTAATATTTCTTGGTTAGGTACACAGTCATAGCATAGTCGCGGTGCGAGCACAGCACAACACTCAGAGCAGACGAAATAGACTTACAAATGGTTTCAATATTCTATCCCTAACAAGAGATAGGCCTATCTTAGTTACGTTACTTAGCAACCGCTGTTAATTTGGATTATTTTTGGCTGATTAACAAAAATATCTAGGCAACAAAGCTCTAGTAACCCTCACTCTTACTGTGGATAGGTTATTGAAACCGACGCTTAATTGACAATATAGCACATACAAATTGCATGACGGATACAGTGTACAGTCGTGAGCACATCAAGCTTCATATGCTTGTACTACTAATAGACGTTTTGAAGTGCGGTCGCTGAGAACAGTACCCTTAGTACGAATTTATGATAATTTAACGCTGCAAAAAAGCACAAAACTTATTCGGATCGGAGAGCACACAGACAGATATTTTATAATTTGGTTTTTTATCTATATTTTTTCCAATGGCGATGCTAGTATTTCTAGTGTACAGAATGTGCCCTTTTAAGTTAACTAAATAATAAACTTTATTTTCCATTATCCGGATAAGTAAAATATTTGAAAATAAGCTTTATTTACTTGATAAAGGGAACTGACCAGACCTGTCAGGAGGCATTCTCTAAGCGGCCGGACTTTAATACTGCAACTGTTAAGCTTGATACCCTTCTCCACATAATTGCATAGATATCTATGACTAGGCATCGCAACTTTGGACTATAGTGATCAGGAACTATAAAATACCACGATTTAGTTAGATATGATATACACTTGGGAGCAAATAAATCGAGCCACTGCGGTATTTTCATACAAACATGCTCACTTTACGGTCTCATTATTAAAAACGTTTAAACAGTTATGTTAGCATTTGTACGTCGATGTATGAGTCGAATACTCGACATGCGAATAAAAGTCCCAAAAATTCAAGAAAACTTTCAGTTTTGTGCAAATTAAGGAAAACAAATTAACTCAATCCGGTTTCCTACAACTTTATATGGAATGAAAATTAAACATTTGTTTCACTGAAATTTTAGGAAATGTTTTCAGTTGCTTTAGATTCTAACTGGTTATTTGAACATTTGACCTCGCCATCAACATCCAAATCTTTGCAGAAATACGAATACTTTTTTATTTATAAGACCGTGAAGTGAGCATGTTTGTACGAAAATAACGCAGTGGCTCGATTTATTTGCTCCCAAGTGTATATTTGCAATATAAATTCAATAATTTGATTACTCATTGACATACCTACACCCTATAATTAGAATTGAAACGTTCAATATAATACTTAAGTACGGCCAAAGATGCGATATCTAGCTGTTACTTAATTCGAAGAGCAGACACAACTCAAGTTAGGAATATAGTGTTTTGTTTTGTGACTGGACTACAGCGATACGTGTAACGTGTCTTAAGCTAGATATGTTTATACATTTACAGAATTGCGCGACTTTTAACAATTGAATGAGTATACATGTTAAAACCTCGTTAAAATACCGTTGTTTAGTTTCAGTGTTTCGTAATTTTATATTCAAAGTGAAATTGTCAAGTTTAATTTATTATATACGTACATCTTAAGTTTTACAACCCGTGACAACGGCAGCTGAAAAGGTGCCGAAACGTCGGGAAAATCAAAAAACCCGCAAAACTTATTAATTTTTGCATTTTTGATGCAATTTTTAGTTATGATCAATTTTAAATAGAAAAATATAGGAAAAAATCAACTCTGCCACAAGTGAATTCTCAGATGGGATTCGAACCAACGGCCTTTAGAAATCCGGTCTGCTGTAATGCTCTAACCACCGAGCTACCGAGACTTACTTTTTATATAATTTGTCAATTAATCACCAGTGTTAAGCTATGCAATCTCTATACGTAAAATGTAATTATGTTAACTGTTTTTTTCCAATCATAGGCTAGGACAAAAGAATAAGGTAGTTAAATTTAAGTCAACGTATTCGTTATAACTTTTTAATTTTGCATTTTACGATGCTATTTTTATGTGGTGTGGTGCTAAACAAGAAAATATACTAGAAAAAAGCAACTTGTCTCATGTCATGTCATGCATTGAACCGGATTCCCAAGGATGCGGGTTCGGATCCGTCAGGGCGTCATGAGACAAGTTGCTTTTTCCTAGTATACTTTCTTGTATAATATAATTATCAACGTATTCGTTTCAGAGTCAACACTTCTTTCAGAACTAATTCCGTCACATGATGTTTTAACCTTCCTCCTGAGTTCTGTGGTCACAATAAAACCCCCCGTTTCCACTAGCGAAACATTTACAAGAAATGTTGTAAACCTATAATGCGACCACTGAGAGAATATATTATTTGATAGCTCATATCGAGAGCCATTGGACATCCTCTCAGCGACCGCACTATATTTAACAACATGTTTTCTTGGGAATGTTTTGCCAGTGGGAACGGGGGGTTAAGAAACAAAGATAGCCAGCCACAAAACGTTAGTAAATATAAGTAATGTGATAGCCTTAGCGTTAAGTGAATACACAGAAAGGCAATGAGTGAAGAGTGGAAATAGAAGGCGTATCACATATTTAGAAATGTTTTAATACTGTAAAAGCTGGTAATGTTGGTGTTATAAACTTGTATAAGAATTAACCATATCGCCTCTTAGGAAGAGCGGAGCCCCCAAACGCAGGCTATATTCGCTTAAATAGAGGCTCCAATCACCATTTAATGGCAAAATGTTTTCAATTAGTAAAATTTTATTTATTTTAATAGGCAACCATGATTTAATTATGGTATCTGCTTAAGCATTTCTAAATACGTAATAAATAGTTAGGAAAGAAGGGAAGTTATAATTATATATCATCTCATCTTTTATAAGCTAAGGCGTTCCTGATATGTATACACCATGTATACAAAAATAAACCGCTTTACACATGTACAACAATTTTATATTATATCTTGTCTACAACAAATTCATCGTATTTGTCGTGATCTGTCTGTCACATTATCGATCGTATTAATTAGCAAACTAATAATTACAGTTATAACTTTTTAATTTTGCATTTTACAATGCTATTTTTATGTGTTAAACAATAAAATATACTAGAAAAAAGCAACTTGTCTCCCCGTCAGAGCGACATGAGACAAGTTGCTTTTTCTAGTATATTTCCTTGTTTAATATTTATCTACTAATAACAGTTTAGTTATGGTGTATTCAAATCTAGTTCTTTAATGAGGATTTGTATACATAAAGTGAGTTAACAATCACGGCAAATACAATGGTCATCAACTCGCCTCATTGCCTTAGAGGTAACACGTATCTACACTATCACGTTTATTATAACATGCTATTAATATATATTACAATATTGTCGTCGTTTGCTTCGTGCCAGCAACGCGCGGGCAACGGCCTGGGCATTGTATAAATATTAATCCGTATTTTGTATATTAAAGAATTTTGTATACAAATTTGGAAAATTGACTTTTTTAATTTTTTCAACAGCATTGGATTCTATCACACTGTTATTATAGTGCTGCTACTTTACTATCTAAATGATTCTATATATTTCCAGGAAATTATAACGATTAAAAGTAAAATTATCCACAGTTCATTTGGCAGAAACAGAATGAACCTTTGTATACAAACATATTTGTATATATGACCCGCCCTTCTGCCGCGCGCCATCGCCAAAGAAGCATTAAGGAAGCTCGGTACTTTTAAAAGCTTACGACTTGTGTGCTTATCTAGCAATATTAATATACTACTAATAATTATCATATAACTAGAATTTACCCACGACACAAGCGCACCAGTCGCCAAAATTATTTTATGTATTAAAAATATATATACACACTTACAAATTTAAGTAATACAATATCCCTCATTCCATATTTCAGAAATACAAAAACCAACATAAAATCACAGCACTAAATCACAAATGTAAAAAAGAAAAAAGGCGAAAAGACATTGAAAATATACGTCTTAATTAATTGAGATCCGTTACAAAAATATTTCTAAATATTGCAAAATATTACTTTAATGTACAATTTTATTCTACAAACATTAACAATTTATTTTATGAACGACAAGCAATAAGATTACTATATTTTAGTTTATGGTTTTTAGGATTGCCAGAATACTAAATAAAGCGTCAGTGTCAGACTTTTGCCATAACTATGTATACAGATCAAAAAGTGCAAAATGCAAGCATCAATTCGTATTACAATAACAAAATTCTAAAAGTCACAGAAAGCTTAAACTACTGATAAAAATATAAATATTCAGTAATGGCAACCTTAAAACGTACGGACATGGAACGCTTACAACTCTAGAAAATGATCTCTCTCAGTGATAAGTATAAGCTTAAAATTATACCAAATCTGTTTCCTCAAAAAGTATTAAATATACCAAAAACAAGATAGCTTCTTCTGCCAGCAACTTTATTTTCCGCCGAGTGAAGAAAATGTAATACTTTCTGAGGGACAACAGGGCACACGATTCTTACAACTAAGTCACGATCGACGATAGACGACGACCGAAGACTCATTCGCATCCCCTGATATGTGCTTACCCTTTGAAATGTTACCCAATTTTATCACGTCGAAATAAATATCGAAAATTTTAATCACAATGCCGAAGTGTCGCGTTTACGATAAATTTATTAAACGCCACCGATCGCAAGCGAAACCGATCAAATAAAACGCGCGGTTTGAACGCTGTCGTCGAACGTTCGTGTCCCGAAAATGTCCCGATACACGTCAACCGAAGTCGTCGACGATCAGTAATCGTCCCATCGAAATTCCTCCGTCCTCGAATATGAGTCATAATGCAAGGAGATAGGGGTGGTATCGGCGTGAGGTACGATTCTTGTCGAGTGCAGGTCACCTCAATATATCGTATCGAGACTCATTCGGACGGCAAACGAGATACGATAGGACGATTACGTGTATTGTGATTTACGGAACTGTTCAACGTCTTCGGTTCTGAAACGCGGCAACGAAAACGCACGGAACTCGCGGTCCTACCGCGGAAGGGTCGTCGACTCGTCGAATATCTTCACACGCGAGCGCCGTATCTCACACAGAGTCGAGTATTAACTGACTATGGAAAAGGAATCGTATTATTAGGACGATAACGTCGTAATTGCGTTTGACGAAAACGCTGTCGGCTGTCAAAGTGAAGTCGACATCCATGCCGACGGCGCTTACGTGGCAGGCCCACCGGTCGCCGAACGCTCGCTAAGATAACCGACGTCGCAGCGTCGACGCTACCGCTCGTCTCGGGAGTTTCGACGCGAGCCGAGAGCCCGCGGAGATAGTCGACAGGCGGCAACACCATCATCGCTCAGCTCCAGCACGACGACGCGAGCTCTCGGTCCGCGGAGTTCGCCGACAGCGCGGCGCTCGCGGTCATCGCTCGGGTCGGGAGAGGATCCGTCGGGTGAGGCGGGTCTCGAATCAGACGTGCCGGGGCTTGCCTTTGGGCGCGAAGGGGGCTCGCAGCGCGGGGGGCGGAGGCGGAGGGGGCGGGGCGCGAGGGTCGAAGCCCGGGTTCACGATGATGTTGGGCACCAGCTCCATGGCGTCCTGCTCCGAGCAGTACTCTGTGCCCGTGTTAGTGCCCGCGGTCCAAGCGTGCGATCCAAGCGAGTGCGATAGAGGGAAAAGAAGAAAAAAATCTCGAATGAATAAAAAGTTCAGCGACGAGCCGCCGAATACGCGATCGCTGTGAACCGGTGGAGGGTGATATTTTTCACCCGCGAGGCTTGGGGTGCGACTCGCTTCGGAGCCTCGTGCCCCGATTCTTATAAACCGGAGTCGTTGGAGATCAGAAATCATCCCGACGAAACGCCTCCAGCATCCAAACTAATATATCTCTTAATACTCTTAATTTTACAATTCGATTGAACCCCAGGGTTTCTTTGAATTACAAAAAGTTTGGAAGACAGACGACGTTTCATATGACGATTGACGAAGTCGATCGAATTAAGTTTACGAGAATCGAGGTACAAGTAAAATTCAAGATGCCAATAAAATAAGCGTGGCGATCGTTCAGCGTTCGAGTATTCGGCTATCTGTTTTGAAAATATGCAACAGACATGCGGATAGATCTTAAAAAATAAAGCTATGTACGATTCGATAGAAACTACGCTCGCTTCTACTGTAAGCGAAGATAGTTTATGCTAAGTTATTAAAACAACCCATTTACCACAAAACGGTAACCGGTTACCGCAATAGATTTTACGCGGTACGCGACTTTAAACTCTATTTTCTGCAGAGTAGATTTTGTTAAGCTAAGAAAACGTTGACAGACAAAAAAATAATTGATGTATCTATTTTCTGCAATCAAACCATATACAAATTCGTACATAACTTTAAAAGTCCACGTGTTAGTATAACCTGTGCAAGGATTAATGTCATGTTATTGTATACCTTACACCTTTAAACATAAAAAAAATATTCCCATTAACTGATGGATGGATAGTATTCACTATGGACTATAGAAGCCAATAATCGAAAATACCACAGTTTAACTTGAACCATCATGTCAGTTTCAACGTCATAATTAACTACAGAAAATGACATAATAGTACAGAAAATATTAATTACAGAAATAGTTAAATTGCAAATGAGCTCTACGCCAAGCCACCATTTCCAAACTAGTATCTAGAAGAGATTAGTTCATGATAATAAAAGCTGTTATTAACTTAAAAGATTGTTAATGTTGGAATTAAAATATATATTATTACTTCTAACCCAAGCTATGCCAACTTTGTACATCTACATACCGCTGAAGAAGGTTAAAATAATTGCATTAAAATGTATTTAATTAAAGTTTTAAACAGACAACAGAAAGCTTAATCCATAAAATTTGATATTTGACAGATTAATAAACTGTCGACTGTGCTTTATTTTCCTTATGTTGATTTAAGTTTTATTTTATTTGCAGTATTGTTGAGGAAATCCTTTCAGAATATGTACCATTGTTTGCCTGCAATATAAAAAAAAATAAGTAGACAATAATCAACTTTAGTTCAATTATTATAAAGTCAACCACTTTAAATTCACCCTGACAATGATTTTCAATCTTAAAACAAAGGAAATAAAGTTGATTACTCTTTATCCTAAAATTATCTCGTATCTGTAGTTAACAGATTATTATTTTAAATTCATGTTATACTGTCTTCTTCCTCGTACTTAGTAAAGTGCTAAGCAAAAACAAGTGGTGCATCTCGTGAATATAGAAATTGTATATTGAAAAAATACTATATTATTTTAAAACTACGGCGTTACTCTAAAATATTATGCTAAATGATTTTTGGTAGAAATAGTTACATAGTATTGCTAGAACGTGGTCCAAGTAACAGTATGGTCCTGAAGATATCACAAGAGAAAATTTAGCATTGGTGTTTTAATATCTTACGTGCGTAGAATAATACTTTAATAATAAGGATTGAGAAAAGTATATATTATAATTACTTGTCTTATTTACAAACACTAGGAACTTTTCAAAAATCAATAAAATATATTTACATTCGAAAAATCCCTTTACATATTTATTATTAGCTAAACGGTAAATTTTAATGTGTTGTATTAACTTATGAAATGGCAAATGCCGTATGTCTACATAATAGGAAAGGCAAGATCTAATCGTATCCTAATGCACTATAGTGCTAAAAAATGTAGGTATTATTTTTGTTTCTTTAAACTATTGTAAGCTGACGATTCTAAGATAGTTATTTGTAAAATATAGATAATTATTTAAAAACCGTTTAATTTATTTTAAAGTAAATTTATAATATAAATAACGTGTAATTCAGCAGTATTGTCGTTCATATGAAAGTAAAAAATTATAATACATAAAAATTTGAAAAATAAGGGAATAAAATTAATCCTCTATCAATGACAATATCTGGATTAATTCCTTTTTAACAATTAAAATTTATATATTTTATTTATTCAGAATGTTATTACATTATCTATATTGCGAGATGTTACTAATTTAATTTCTTTATTAAGCTAGCAGCTAATTTAAAATAATTTAACAATAATAACGTAAGGTTCATTTGCAAAACCTTGATATATAGCTTATATGCCGTATTATTAAGAATGGAAGAAATATATAACTACCTACTTTAGTTCTTCTAAGGCTTCTATGCCTTAAAAATGGGATAGGAAGCATTTTTTTTATATGAATTCCTTTCACCGGACTAATAGAGAAATCGAATAACCCCTATCACTAAGTAATACTATCGATTAATTGACGTCCTGTAGTAATCATATTTTGGTCCATACTCTACACATTGTTCAAAAGTGCCAATACTAAATCAATACTTATGGAATCACTGACACATTTCATTTGCAAAATGTAAAAGCAAAATAGCTCTTATCTATTGACCAATAACATTTATTATTTCTTTAGCACAGTCAGGTACTAAACGTCTTTAATTGTGAACGAAAAGTTCAACTTTAAATATAATTTTTTTATTGAGCAATAATTTAATACACGGAAGAAGCAAGATTTGGCTCGACACAATACTTCAAGCACTCTTCAACATTATCCTAACCGCCTACTATATCAGAAATTAATTTTATATGAATACAGCTTATAAAAGGAAGGGAAAGCAGCAGCCAAGTTTGATTGCCCCCAGTTACTAGCTAAAATTCAATTTAATGTTCCACGAAGAACTTCGCGATATGCCGTACAACCCCTAGTACCACCTTTTCGAAGAACCGTCCTCGGAATGCATTCCCCTATACCACGTTTGAGCAGACTACTTAACAAATACAGTACAAGCTCGACATTCACATGGACTCACTTCCTAAATTCAGACGGGCCTTTCTCGAATCTTATGAGACGGGACTCGAACTCGATAGACTTTTATCTTTTATCTAGTATAGTTTTTAGACTTCTAAACTCTAAAGTTTAGAAAAGTCTTATAATCCCTCTCTGTCCGTCCGTACGTACGTACGTATGTATGTACGCATCGAGATCTCAGAAACCATAAGAGATAGAGACAAACGGTCAACGGGAATGAGTTTAGGACACCTTGGACATGTGTCAAATGTACTTTTTTAGTTTCTACACTACAAAACAATAACAACTGTCACGTGGTTTAGAAGTCTATTTTGTGCCTGCTAACTAGCAGGCGCTGCTAACTTGTTTAAATATTCTGTGCTTTTATTGATCAGAAGTAAGATTTTTATTTTTATTATGTAATGTACTAAGTACTCTAAGTTAGTTATTTAAAAGTTTTTATTTTTGTATATTTGCATGCGGTGTCCGCCTATAACTGGCTTGCACATTAAGCTTTGTTTAATAAATACTATTACTAATTTAGACTAAGAACAGTGTAGCAGCCGTTAGCAGACCTTAATTAATAAAAAAAAAAAAATTGTATTAAGTACTGCTTTAGAATTATCCGTCATGCATTTTCTTAGTGGCAGTACTTCTAAGTAAATCGAGGGTTTAACCGCCTCTGTGGTCCATATGAGACCCAGGGTTCCCGGGTTCGATTCCCAGCGGGGGTACAATTTGTATTCGGTTTGGTTGGGATTTGTTGTGAGTCCGCCTGGCTAGCTACCACCATTTTATCTAAGTCTTACGCCATAATAACAATGTTTTCAGCATTGTTATGTTCCGGCAGTTAGAGGTAAGATAGCCAGTTCCTCAGTGGTTGAGGATTCCGGGAGAGGCTCGCTTCCATCTTCAGCCTTATCAATACTTTACATCAGGTATGATGAAGGCTAAGAGTCTCCCCGTCGTTAATAAATAAATAAAAATAAGGTTCTTACAAACCCACTATATTCTAATAAAGAAGCACTATTCTATCAATATTATTATAATAGTCCACATTCGATTGTGATTGTGAATTATAGAAGACATACTTTTTAACCTTCCCTTTCTTTATAAGAGTATTCAGCCCAAATAATGCTGATTAGGAAGTTATTTCCAACTGGAAACTAAACTGCTTCTGTGTATAAAAAATCTATGATTATAGTAAAATAGCAATTTACAGCGGAAATAATATTTTGCTAGAAAATAGTATATTGCTTTTTGGTATATGCTTATTAATAAAACTAATCTAATATTAATGCAATAGCACCGATGCATAGCGTAATTTGGAATGATATTTGAAATTGATTATATTATTTTTGCTTTTTTTAGTAGAACGCTTTTTAATTATTTTTTTGTAATAGAAACTTAACAGTGTTGTACTTAACACTACATTTTGTAATAACTTCATAACTTAATACTGCACAATTAACAACAACGCGATTTGATACATATCAATTGTTCTCAGCACATTTTGATTTTAGTTTTTATAAGGCTCAAAATGTGTTAGAGGAAATTTGTCTTATTTTTCCAAATATCCAGCCAATAAGACCAAAGAGTTTTTAATAAATCTGGCCTGCGCAAATCGGTTTGTGCAGGCACGCTTTCAGGTACAGAGCGTGTAGCCGGGACATAATGTTATTATTATTAAGTAAATATAGGTACTGTATCCAGTTTTAATTACTTTCGAGCTTACATAATGATGTCATGTTATTGTCATCAACATTACAGGTTCTTTTATGTTTCAAATAACTTTTTCGGCATTTTAAACTTTATTCAATTCTCACTGCTTTACGGCTAGAACTATTAGTTAAACGTAACAGTTTATTTAATTAATGTAGGTTTTCTAGACTGTGCTTTAAGTATTTAAGTGCATCTACAAATTACTTATACTTGAGCACAGTACTTTTACATATAAATAATAAAGCAAATTTCATTTGGAACTACACTAATTAATTATATCTGCAGTATTATGTATACTTGGAAGGCGATTTTAGTAATTTATTAATAGTAATTGAATCTAAAATCTATTTATCACATAATAAGTTATTAAATGGAACTAGTTGGTAACTTTATACTAAAAAGCTTCACTAACGGAATCAAACTTGATTTACATTCTACTTTGTATTTACTTGCCATGGAAAAGTAGAAATACGATCTTGGATATCATTAACGTATTTTTATGGATAATGAATTTAATATTTGATTAAAACTACCTACTCATATTTTTATTTGTAGTTAATAATTTATCGATTAATTATGAAGTTCATCGAAGTTTTCGCCAGGAGCGCTGACACATCCTAAGTGAAGCAGCAAATTGTGTAACGTGTGTATTTAATAATACCATTAATAATAAACAGTAGTGGAGTATCGAGTAATTGAAAAACTTCCTTCTAAAACGGCCCATCGCTGCCTATCAGGTAACGTATCAGTAAAGGATATGGCTCATACATTCAACAATAACTTTAAGTATCAGTATCAACAAACATTGGAATACTACATCGTAAGCGATGCTACAGTCGCTAAGAGTGTCAAACCCTGATGGGGTCTTATGAATGTTTCTACACGATTAATAAGTAGGCATCAACTTTATAATATAGCCTAAAAGTACAGGGTCGGCGGCAAGCTTTATGGTTCGACGTTGTTGATTGATGATTATCAATTAATCAACAGCAGTTTTCACGGTCGTTCAGTTATCAACATCCTAGCGTTTGCATCAGTAACGACGACAAAGATAAGTCGTATGGCCGGCCGCCGTGATAGTTTGGCGCCACTGGCCCGCACTACTAGCACTACAGAGCTTGTATTAGATAAGGTTCAACATATTCTAGCGTATGTGTCAGTAATGTGACAGGAAGTAGTGCCGTAGAAACCGTATATTGGATACGGTTTGTGACCTGCTGCCGCGGTATCCTTCCTACGCGGGAGATATAATGCCTACGTCCTAGCCAATATATTAGTACGCCACAGAAAATGGAAGCGCCGTAGAAATTGCCTATGATTAGTTTTATGATCTGCTGCCGCAAGGGGTATCTATCCTTAAAACGAAGTTCAGTGTCACTGCAGACGGCACCGGTGCCAGCCGTCGGTACCAATAGCACTTAAGAATGAAGGCACGGTAAAAGTAGCAAACATAAACATCTTTCCTACAAGATAGATGCAGCTGACATATCAGTAGCGCCACAGGAAGCGGAGGCGCGGCAGCAGGCGCTAGGGCTGCTGCGCGGGCTCACCGGGGCGGCGCCACTCGCGGCAAATCACGGTACAAATAGTACTTTAGAACGCGGTATTAACTGCATCCTTAAACGTCCTTCCTACGCGGTAGATAAGTGCCAACGTCCTAGCCAGTATATCAGTAGCGCGACAGGAAGTGCCTAAGTAAAGATCTGCTGTCGCGGGGGTCTATTCATAATACGAACAGCGCCACTCGTAGCAAAGTACGGCACCGATGCCGGCCGTCGGCACCGATAGCACTAGAAACCGGTAAAAGCAGCAACCCTAAATGTCTATCAGAATCAACGTCCTATCTTGTATCAGTAGCGCCACAGAAAGTAGAGGCGCGGCAGCAGGCGCCGCTAGGGCTGCGGCTGGGGCTCACCGGGGCGGCGCCACTCGCGGCACAGCACGGCGCAGGTGCCCGCGGCGAGCACCACCAGCGTGCCCATCACCACGCACACTGCGGCCACCCACGTGCGCGTGTCGAACGACTCGGAACCCTCCAGGAAGTGCTTGTACAGCTCTGGAACCACACC
This sequence comes from Chrysoteuchia culmella, assembly GCA_910589605.1. Classification (NCBI taxonomy): domain Eukaryota; kingdom Metazoa; phylum Arthropoda; class Insecta; order Lepidoptera; family Crambidae; genus Chrysoteuchia; species Chrysoteuchia culmella. The sequence goes on from OU342651.1 coordinate 22,789,351, forward strand.
ACCACCAACTATCAACTATGTGTTACTGGTTACCAGAAATTATGCCCGACTCACAAGTTAGAGTTGCTTTTGTAATGACTCATCATATCAGCTGCACGACACCCGCTGCTGCGTATAGACCTCCCCGAAAATCTCCCTTTTCCACGACAAGCGGTCTACCACGTAGTGCTGGCTTAGAATAGAACTACCCCTCTAATCCCATGGGTGTCATAAAAGACGACTAAGGGCACATCCATCAAGAGATGGGCATAAAATCTTGGTATCACTGAGATCTCACGTCACCCATCTGCCAAGCGTGGCTATAATGGCAACTTCCCTCTTGCTCGCCTTCATGAGTGTGAATGAATTCTGCTTCAACCAAAGAATACTCAGTCAAAACTTTTACTAACGTAAAGAAGCGACTATCGCGCGGACGGTTGTATGGAATGCCGGGAACCTGGCTTCAACCTGAGTGAGGATGTCTGTAAATGTAATGTCAATGTGTGCGTGCTAGAAATGACACTTTCTTTTAAATGGTCTCTCTGCTCGGGATCTCTGTTTCTGCAGCAGGAGTTAGAACAAGAATGAACTTGCTACCTGGTCGCTGTGCAGCATGGTGGCCAGCACCTCGACCGGCGGCGGCCCGCCCACACGCGGAACCAGTACGACGCGTCGGTGGTACATATGACTATTAGAGCCATAGGTGTTGGAACAAGAGTGTACCTGCTTCCTGGTCTCAGCGTAGCGTGGTGGCCAGGACCCCAAGCGGTCGGCCGGGCCCCAACGCGTTGGTGGCCTACACACGGAACCAGTACGAAGCGTTAGCTCCAGGTGGTACATAATATGTATGTGAGAGCAATAGGTGTTTGAACAAGAGTTACTCTCTTGTTCTGCTTCCTGGTCTCAGCGTAGCGTGGTGGCCAGTAACTCAACCCGTGGGCTGGGCCCCATCGCATTGGTTGTGGACCAGTACGACGCGTTAGCTCCAGGTGGTACATATGTAAGTGAGAGCAATAGGTGTTTAAACAAGTGTACCTGCTTCCTGGTCGCTGTGCAGCGTGGTGGCCAGCACCTCGACCGATGGGCCGGGCCCCAGCGCGTTGGTGGCCCACACGCGAAACCAGTATGATGCGTTTGGCTCCAGGTGGTACACGTCCACTTGCCGCTGTAACCAGGAATTATGTACATGTAGGTTCCATCCATATAATATTAGGGTCAGATCATGATTAAATAGCAGTTAGCTCCAAAGAAAATGATGTTGTCATTGAGATAAGGTATACAGTCATAATCCTAAATTTTCGATGCTTAGAAGATATAAGCTTCATCATCAATTCAGCCGCACGAGAGCCAGTGATGGGTATATCTCCTCAAAGATCTCCACAACAATCGGTCTTGCGCTGCAGCTAAATTCCCACGACCTTTACCAGATCGTCGGCCCACCTAGTCGGGTGCCTACTACGGCGGAGCGTCGTCGGCTGCTGCTTCGTGTCTCACCGCATTATACACTTTCACAGTAAATCGTGGTGCATGACTCACCGAGTTGGGACTGATAGGGCTCAAAGCGAGCCATTGACGGGCACGGCGGTGCGGTGCTGTGCAGTGAAGTCGATGATGGGGTGCCCTCCGTCACCCAGTATGTTCTACATTCTCACACATTTAGTGTGAGACAGGTTGTAGTCTTTGTTATGACTCACCGAGTTAGGACTGATGTGGTTGGGGCTGATGGGGCGCCAGGGCTCCAGCGAGCCGTTAACTGGCGCGGCGGCGCGGTACTCTGCGGTGAAGTCGATGATGGGGTGCCCTCCGTCGCCCGCTACATTCCACAGGATCAGAGCTAGGATTGTGGACGCGTGCACCGTCACGTTCACTAAGGGGGGAGGTTCCGCTGCGAAAAAATATTAAGAATATTTAATAATTAATAACATCATAAGTTATCGCGGGACTCAGATCTTTCTTATATGCGGATTAAGAGGATAGTGATAATCCAATAAGGTTAGATAAATGTTATCTGACTGCATCCGAAACTATCGGCTAACGTACCATCCGAAGCAACAAGAAGTTAAAAAAAAACAAAGCTTTAAAAACTTTAGCGTGGTTCGAAGGAAGATACAAAGGTTTTGCGCATCTTGTATTTTCAAGATGCGCAAAACCTTTGTATTTTCCTTATACTATAATATAGTAAACTATAAAATATCCAAAGTATTTTTTATGGTGTATATAGGTTAGCGCTCTACCGCTATATCGTCTGATGGTAAGCGATGGTGCGACGCACTTGCCTAGAAGATACTTATTCACATGCGACTGGAAGGCCACCAAATTGTAAGTATCAGAAAACAGTCTCCGGCAAAGAATTCCACTCTCTGACAGAACGGATGATAAAAAATGACGCTTAGTTTAGCAAATTTTGGGATATCAACCACAAAGCGGTAGCGCATATTTGAACGTCTAGATGTCTGAAGGAAAAATGGAGATGATGGAAAAATAGATGTGGTGGAATTAGGCTGTGCATTTCAGCTGCACATTGCCGAACTGTATTCGATATTTTCAGTTTCTTTAGTTTGATAGTTTCTGTTTTATTAGACTGTTTCTTTAGTGCACCTCCAACCCTCTCGCAAATAAATGCAAAATGACAAAACGTGACTAACCTTAACGACTTATCTTTATGTTTTATAGTCAGAAAATATGTAGCAACTTGCATGTTTTAATATTACGTACGGAAAACGGAATATTTTGGTTTGGTTCCATATTCATAGTTGGAAATGGACTTTGTGACGATTCTACCAAACACATTTATAATTTTGCATAAATTATGAAACAGGGAAGTAAGAGTTATTGAGATACGTTTGTATGCCATGAGAAAACGGTCTTATTGAGTAGAAATTAAGTAAAGTTAATATAATTATACTGACTTTCTATTTGTTTTCAACAAATCAAAATTAACGTTTGAGTGAGCCAAGAAACAATAAACTTTCGCAAACTTGCCCGTTCATTTCAAAGACGTTAAAATTACTTCTAAGCGCTTGTTAAGTAAAAAATCGGCCAAGTGCAAGTCAAACTCGCACATAAAGGGTTCCGTCTCTCACTCAAGGTTGCCTGGAAGAGATTGCTATGTAACAATAAGGCCGCCTATGTGTTCCTCTTTTTTGTCATTTTCTCTGTATGTGTTTGTTTTTGTATCGTGTGCAATAAAGTTTCTTTTATTATTATTATTATTATATTAAATACACCTACCCAAAATGCAACTATAATTTTTCGTCTGGAAAAATAACTTTGTTTTTCATAGTGTTTGTATGAATGACAAAGTTATATTTGAAAATGTGCTATAGCTCTGAAACTGCTAAATATATTTCGTTCAAACCAATTTTCGTTGAAAGTTTTTATAAAGATCTAGGCATGTATTTTTTTTTATTTTTCACTTTCTTATTTTAAAAGTTAGAGGGGGAGGGGGGACGCACATTTCACCACTTTGAAAGTGTATATCATTCAAACGGTTGAATTTGAGAAAAAGCTGTTTTAGGAACCCCAATGTAATTTTTAAATACCTATCTAAAGATACCCCACACGTATAGGTTTGATGAAAAAAATATTTTTCAGTTTTAGTTCCATGTATGGGGAACTAAAACTGTTTTTTTTTTTTTTAATTTTTGTGTAAAAACCGTAAAGCGGTTTACAGAATACATCTACTTACCAAGTTTCAACTGTGTAATCCTCATAGTTTTGGAATAAAGTGTCTGTGACATAAATCGGACATGACGAATCTATAAGGGTTCCGTTTTTTGCTATTAGGCTACGGAACCCTAAAAAGGGGGTCAATTCTGCTAAATATTTGTCATAATCGTCTCTCAGTGGTGTTTCAATAGTAGTGTTTATTTACACAGTTGTAACAAGAACGGTGTAAAATAGCACCATCATTGATACACCACTGGAATACGATTGTGACGTAAGCATTAGCAGAATTGTTTCAAGTATAGTTTCGTTAGGACATCGTCCGATATATCCTTTTTAATAAACCTTTGTGGATACCAGCGTAAAATGATAAGCATGCACAAGATGGTTGGGGAAGATTTTGTTTCTTTGAACACGCACATAGAAGCGTGTAAAAACATCTGAAACTAAAAGCGAAGATCTTAGCAAAAGACTGGACCATGTGGAAGAAATAGTATGAGATATATTTTATGATTTCTGAATTTTTGCATTTTTCAATGCTATTTTTATACTTTTGATAAATTTTAAATAGAAAAATATTGGAAAAAAAACAACTCGGCCACAAGTGAATTCTCAGATGGGACTCGAACCCACGACCTTTGGAAATCCGGTCCAATGCGCTAACCACTGAGCTACTGAGACTTGGACTTCAGTGGTTAGAGCATTGGACCGGATTTTCAAAGGTCGTGGGTTATGTATAAGTATGAGATATAATATAAGTATGAGATATAATTGAATTTGAAAGGTACGTCCACGCGTACGAAATCGCCGAACGCGACGGTCCATGCGGCTGCAAATTAAAATTTTTATTACAATTTTAAATAATGATTTCAATTTAACTGAGTCTAATTAAGACCGTTAAATTATAAGCGCTGAAAGAGAACTGACAAATAAGGAAGAAAAGCACTTAAAGTTTTAATATCTTTATGGGGAAATTGCCTGCCTACGAAGCAATAGATATTGGACTTTATTTCCTTATAGCGTTAGAACCATTGTCCCCTGAATGACTAATTTAATGTCGTTTAGCTGTCCTCGGGGCCTTATGCATTGTGGTCAGGATTTGTGTTTGGGGACCAATTACGCTGGACCTTAAATGTATTAATAAGAATAAGTGCTTGTTTCCAGTCTGTGATTGGGTAATAATTTTTTGCTTGATGGAACAGAATATCTATGAAATTATTTATCGTTTTCCATTCCATTGAAAACGTTAGTGTTCGTTGACAGCTTGACACCGATTACTTTCTTTGTGGGTTGTTTTTGACGTTCATAATTGTTTCTTCTTTCCGTATACTTGTATTATATCGATAGTCAACTAGTCAGCCCTTTATTAGCTGAACAAATAGATTACTACATCAGACTAACAACACCAATTCTTCAACAAATGTTCAAATTCTTCAAAACAGCAACAACAAACGAACGTCCTTAATAGTGTTTTAGTGTAAAATACTGTTTTGCGCATGTCTTTAAATGTTCTATAAATTTTTAACCGACTTCCAAAAAGGAGGAGGTTCTCAATTTGGCCAGTATGACATTTTTATGACAATAAACAACAACGAAACCTACTATAGTCTACTTTATCTAATCTAGAAAAATCGTATTGTAGTTTATAAAATAACCTATACTACTGACAGTAAATAGTAAAAAATAAAAATGGAAAATTAAAAAATTTGAAATAACCCACGACACTGTTAAAACATTATTGAAAAAGGATCAAATAATTTAATAACCCCCGACTTAATTATCCGTCGGGGGCTGCCATTAAATAAACTATAGTTTTTCAGTTTTATACTAACGTGAATAATTGGATTCATCTATATACTTAATTCAGGTTCGCAAAATTTGTGACGACTCGATAGGTAGGGACTTTGGCGCGTAGTACGCGGCGGAGTAAGGTATCAAATTAAAGGTACTCGAGTCTATTTGTTTCGACAACTATAAAATATACAAAATGTTAAACGTGATGATCACAAACTGCAATTAAAGATTTTCGCATAATTTGGAATTTTTCGTCGATCGACGAACCCGAGTATCGGGTTGTATGTGTGTACTAGTTTATATTCATGCTGAAATTTATAATAGTGAAGGCAGTCCCCGACGGATAATTAAGTCAGGGGTTTTTAAATTATTTGATCCTTTTTCAATTACGTTTTAACCGTCGTGGGTTAAAAATTAAAATAATAATAAAAAATACTAACTACTAGCCTAACCTCTTTGTAATTTGTGTATAACGCTACCAATTCGTCATTTATTAATATCTCACTTTGCCGAAGCGTCTCGAAGGCTGTGCAAATATTTTGTAATGTTGAATCTTCTGTGATATGTTTGGTTAGCTAACAAATGGTGCTAGTTTTTGTTCTCGATTATTTATACTCAGCTGTTCGATTTTCTTAGCTCGTTAAGTCTTCTTGATTAAATGATTTTATTTTATAAACTCTACACCTTAGTCAAAATATGTGGATAGGCGGTGGATAGGCCGTTTTGTTACTACAAGAACTAACTACATATTATCTAACCGTTCTATAGTTTTATAACAAAAAGTACATACTTATTCCATATAGCGTCACAGATTTGTGGTTTCAGAAAACGTCTCGAGGTGCCAAGCGTTGCTTGTGGTCGTCGTGTTTTGCGGATGCTTTTTTTATATTTTTATTATGTATAGGTTAGCGTTTGACCGCTATCTCGCCTGATGGTAAGCGATGATGCGATCTAGGATGAAACGCGCTTGCCTAGAAGATACCTATTCACACGCGACTTGAAGACCCCCAAATTGTAAGTATCAGGAAACACAGACTCAGGCAAGGCATTCCACTCTCTGGCAGTACGGATGATAAAATTGAACGCAAACGTTTAGTGCGAATCTGATGCAGTACCTATTCTAGCGACTGGCCTATTATTAGACTGCACTACTCGTATTTACGGCGTCTATTGATCAATTCAGCTATCGCGCAAATAATCTATTTTAATTTATCTCCATATTTAAGCCGACCGACGACTTTTATTTTATTTATTACTGAAAGTATGGGATTTGTCAACTTAAAAGATTTAAAGTGACTGGTATTTTCTATGGAAGATCTTTTAATCATCTTTCTACGGTTCTTCTCATCTAGAAATATACTTATGTAACGTTTCTTATTGTAAATTTTATTAATGTCGACGAAAAAAAATTTGAAATAGAAAAACTAACTTGTCTCCATTTTGCTCGGGATCACTGTATTTTTAGGGTTCCGTACCAAAATGGTAAAAAGGAACCCTTGTTGTGGGACTCAGTCAGTCTGTCACAGCTGGATGTATCAAGAACTAATGCTGTCAACTTAAAATTTGGATTAGATTTAGATGATGTTTATTTATTTATTCTTAAGGTACATCAACAGCGATACACATTAGATTTACAAAACATTAGTTTTACAGGGTTTTAGAACAAATGTGTTCGCCAATTACAGGTATACACAGCATTTCTTGCATTTTGGGTTTATGGTTCCGTGCTAATAGTTTGCCCCAACTATTTTGCAAATAAGAGAGAAATATTTTATTTTTCAACAGGGACTGAAAAATTCAAAGTGGGGTACTAGGGCATGTGAGGTATCATATGAAAAAGTACTGCTTGCACATTCTCAAACACATTTTCTTTATTTTTTAAGCCGCATAGTTTTCGACTTATGATGAAAATTGTAAAAAAAATACCGTCCCTTATCTCCGAAGTTTACATAGAGGAAAATCTAGAATTATTCTATATGTGATAGAAGCTTATGTAAAGATTACAGGCAAAACAAAACGATGTCTCTAAAAGCATACTTTTTAGAAATATTAAAAAGTTATTTTATACTTAAAAAACTCGTCCAAGACATCAGCCGCGAACTAAAGAAAACTTTTCGCGAGGAGATTGGTAACCTAGAGAACTCACTCGAATTTCTAAGTGAACAACTTGTCACCGGAATTAATTGAAAGTATTAACCATAGCAATATTAAATACAAACTAAAAAAACACCTTCTAAATATGTTATAACACCATTATTTCTATTGTTTATGTATTATTTAGTAATAGACTTTTGTGATTTTATCTACATATACCTACTTATTTTTTAATTTTCGATAGCTCAGGTATAAACCTCAGTGTTTTTTTTGCATGCTACGAATAGATCATATAATTAGTTATGCGAGAATAAAATAGTTTACTTTATCATAGATAGCAGTTTATTAAGCTGTTGTGACATACGAGTATAGGTAAACATGACTGACAAGACAATATTATTTTTATTATTGAATTTAGAATGTACAGGCTGTTCGCATTGTCCAAGAAGGTTTTAACACCCCCCCGCAATGAGAACACCCTGTATCTTCCTGTATATGCTCCAAAGAATTAAATACATGACATATCAAAGACTAGAATACCCTATATACACAAACACAATTAAAAAATAACATCATTATGTACACCTTACTTGCTAATTAATAGACATAACAAACTTAACAAATACCAAATACAACATATGATATAAAACGCAAAAACATGAAACAACTAACCTATGCTAAACCTAAAGAATTTGTACATTTACAATGCTTCAGTTTCGGCAAAGGTTTAGTCAATATGTCGGCGATCATATTGTGTGTAGGTATGTATTGAAGTTGTATGTCGTGGTGTGCAAGCGAGTCTCGGATGAAGTGGTGTCTGACGTCGATGTGCTTAGTGCGTGAATGGTATGTATTATTATGAGCTAATTTGATGGAACTTTGATTGTCAGTATGGATGACGATGGGGTGACACGTGACGAACAGTTCACTAATGAGCGACTGAAGGTATATTGCCTCCTTGCAAGCTTCTGCGAGAGCCATATATTCGGCTTCTGTCGTAGAAAGTGCGACGGTCCGCTGCTTGCGAGCTTCCCAAGAGACTGGGGCGCCGCTCATTATGAACGTATATCCAGTGAATGAACGTCGGTCCACAAGATTGTTTCCATGATCCGCATCGACATATCCTTGAGGAAAGAATGGAGCATCAGGACGAAACTGCAGACGGAGGTCTTTGGTACCCTTAAGGTAACGAAGAACACGCTTCGCAGCCTTCCAGTGTACCCCCCCGTAATGTGCATTGAACTGAGATAGGTATGAGACCGAATGAGCAATGTCGGGTCTCGTACAAATTGCAATGTACATTAGTGACCCAATGAGTTCCTGATACGGAATTTCTGCATTTTCTTCATCTTTAGTTGGAAGATTAAGTTTTAGACCAGGTTCTAGTGGGGTCGACAGAGTAATGGCATCTGTCATACTAAACTTATTTAAAAGTCTTTCGATATATTTTGTCTGGTCGAGAAATATGTTCCCAAAGCTTTGTTCTATTCTCATACCAAGACAGTCCTTACAAGAACCAAGGTCTTTAATAATGAACATCTTTTTGAGTTCTTTTTTAAAATGATTTTTCATGCTGTCACTTGTGCAGACGATGAAGAAATCATCAACGAAAACGGCTACGATGAGAAGATCATCGCCATCTTTTTTATAGTAAAGACAGTGTTCATTGGCTGTCTGCGTGAGAGACAATTTGAGCATTGCTTCACATACTTTAATATTCCATTGGCGAGGTGCTTGCTTGAGTCCGTAAAGGGCCTTTTTCAGTAGACATACCTTGCCTTTAGGGTCGTCGGCGAAACCTTCAGGCTGTTCCATGAAGATCTCTTCTTCTAAATTGCCATTTAGGAATGCCGTTTCGACATCAAGATGATCTACTACTAACCTACGATAAGCAGCAAACGCGAATAACAATCGCACTGAAGACAATCTAGCAACTGGTGAAAAAGTTTCACCATAGTCCACTCCTGCAACTTGAGTGAAGCCTTTGGCAACCAGTCTAGCTTTATATTTTGTAATATTCCCAGATGTGTCTCTTTTTATTTTGTAGACCCATTTGCATTTGGTAGTTTTTCTATCTGTGGGTCTATCAACAAGAATCCATGTTCCGTGTTTCTGCAAAGAGTCAAATTCGGTCTTCATAGCTTCGAACCAATTTTCTTTTTGCGGGTGTTCCACAGCTTCCTTGAAAGTTTCCGGTTCCAGATCTGAAGTCATGTAGAGATGTTCGTCGTATCTTTGAGGACAGCGCCTGTCTCGGGTTGGATATCTCCTTTGAGGTTCAGGTGCTTGCTCTTCATGTTCAGAAGAATCAGGCAAAACTTCACGAGCGGGAGCAGGCTCATCTGACTCTGTCAAATTTTCAGAGGTTGACGTACCTGGCGTCACAGATATACCTGGCAGGGTTTGAAGTTGTGTTGGAGGAACAGCTTCATTATCAAGAGGCACAAAAATATCTTGCGATTGTGCTGGGAATTCCAGTTCGCAATCGGATGATATTGGGGATGACTGCTGTAGTGTCTTGTCTTCTATAAAAACAACATCTCGCGCAATTATAATAGATCGAGGATTTTTGGGATCTATAAGTCGGTAACCTTTGCTTTCAGTAGCATAGCCGACAAAAATGCAGGTCTGAGTTTTTGAATCTAGCTTACTTCGTTTTTCTTTTGGAACAAGCATATGGGCTTCACAGCCAAAAACTTTCAAGTGGGAGAGGTTGATTTTCTTTTTAGTCCACACTTCTTCAGGAATTTTGTTACTTAGAGCTTGCGTAGGTACATGATTTTTTAAATAAATCGCAGTATTTACTGCTTCTCCCCAGTAAGCTTTCGGTAACTTTGAATCTTCAAGCATAGATCTGGCTTTTTCAATTATTGTTCTATTTGCGCGTTCGGATACTCCGTTCTGTTGAGGAGTATACGGAACTGTGGTTTGATGCACAATACCGTTCTCTTTTAAAAAGGTAGATAAGTCGTTGTTGATATATTCACGACCGTTATCTGTACGCAGAACTTTAATACGTTCGCCAGTTTGGTTTTCAACCAAATGCTTAAACTCTACAAACTTATTTAAAACTTCAGACTTTGATTTTAAAAGATATCCAAAGGTTTTGCGACTAAAGTCGTCTGTAAAAGTCAATAAATATAGAGCTCCGCCCCACGAGTGTGTACTCATAGGTCCACATAAGTCTGAGTGAATTAACTCTAAGACCTTACTCGATTTATTTTGAGACTTTTGAAACGGTTTTTTCGCTAATTTGCCTTGTAGGCAAGGAATGCAATGTTCAGAGAAAGTTCCGTTATAATCAATGCCTATGCACTTATTTTTTAAAACTTGCATACATTTTGCATTTAAATGACCAAGACGTCTATGCCAAAGTATTGGAGACTCTTTGGTAGGTGTATAAAAAACATTCGACCTGTCTAGATCTAATCTAAACATTCCTTTATGGTTAGAACCTGTCGCTATTACTTTACCTGTCAGTTGACATCCACCTGACAAAGTGATCGATGCCCCTTGTGATGTAAACAATACATCGTAACCTTTTTTAACTAAATTACTTACAGATAAAAGATTTGTTGCTAAACCCGGAATATACAAAACGTCACTTATTTTATTTACACTATCGGAAATATTTATATTTACAGTACCTTTCCCATTACTCAGAAGCTGGTCCTTATTTGCTACTGTGACGGGAACGATATGGGAAGTCAAGGACTCGAACCAATCTTTCCTGTTGCTCATATGAGAGCTTGCACCAGAATCTAGGAACCAATCTTGTGAACCTGAGGATGAAGGTGTTATTAAACAAGATGAAAGTGTAAATTCAGATGTATTGTTTGAATAAACCTTTGTCGAAACTTTCTTGTTTTTATTCCTACATACTGAAACTAGATGGCCTAACTTTTTACAATAAGTACAGAAGGTTTTCTTATTTTTCTTTGTTAGTAGTGCCGCCGTAGTGACAGGTCCATTTCTTTGGGTGGTACTTGGAATGTACGTTCGTGACTCTTCTTGTAAAAGAGCCGATACTACTCCCTCCGATGTGATTTTGGCGTTGGAGTGTTCAAGAGCGATGACGAGTGGTTGGTACTTGTCTGACAGTCCTGCCAACATAATGATGGCTAGAAATTCGTCGTCAACGGCAGCTCCGATTTGTTGTAATTCTTGCTGTACAACAAGTGATGCGTTCAGGTAGGTCTGCATATTGCCTTTAAACTCGTTAGTTAGGAGTCTCTTCATCAGTTGTAGTCGTCTTGTTAATCCACTATGAGCATACGTCTTCTTTAGACTGTTGAAGGTCTCAAATGCTGTTTTCTCTGATCGAATGACGGAGTAAACCGATTCGTCGCACATGAGACATAGTTTTGCTCGCGCCTTTGCATCCCTGCGCTTGGCATCTGGATCATCAGTATTGATGGGTTTAATAACTACATCCCATAGGTCGAGGTCTGTCAGTAGGCATTCAAGGGCAAAAGCCCAAGTATTAAAGTTTTTTCCATTGAGTTTGGTGATGGAAATACCTGATGACTGACTCGCAGATGAAGATGATTGTGCCGGCTGGCTTGCCGATGGTAGAAAATTTTCCATAGCACAATAACACTTTTGGCTTCTTTTTGTCACAGTTCTGGGCCCATAACCAATTAGTTATGCGAGAATAAAATAGTTTACTTTATCATAGATAGCAGTTTATTAAGCTGTTGTGACATACGAGTATAGGTAAACATGACTGACAAGACAATATTATTTTTATTATTGAATTTAGAATGTACAGGCTGTTCGCATTGTCCAAGAAGGTTTTAACACATATTATATTGTAAAGCTTTTTATATGCTAAATAAATAAAAAATAAAAAAACTTATTTGCTTTTGGTAAGCTGACCTCGACCTATGTCGATGTATGGGGACAATATAATGCTGGAACGGAACCCTCGGTGCGCAAGCCAGACTCGATTTTAAACGGTTTTTTTTACTAACAAACCCAAGTTAGGCATTACTTTAAATCAAAATACGATACATATAGACAGTAATTTTAAGTGTTAATAGTGTAAAATAATATTTGGTAGTGTAAAAATGTATGTAGGTATTTAAGTCGGTATTTTTAGAAGTGCCGCGGCCGCTGGCATCTTTTAAACACAGGTTTAACTTTGTTAGGTACAATAATTCAGTACTTCAATTTCTTAAATGACTAGCAGTGAAGTTAACTTATTATTTATTTAAGATTTATGAATGTTAACAGTTCGCCCACGGCCGGTTCAAAGGGAGGCCTGAAATATTCAGTGCCAGCAGCTACCTAATTAATCAAGCTAAGCTATGCCATTTTTACCCGTTTTCCCAAAAACTTCGTTTGGGAAAAAGGTTTAGAGTAATTTAATGAAACGAGTACAGACAGTGTTGGGATTCTCGTCAGATTCAGGCGCTTTAAGTAAGCTGAGTTAAATAGGAGTAATGTATGGAACTTTGGATGGACTATGGACATTGAACAACAATATACAAAACCAGACATGTATGGCTGTAACCAGGAAGAACGTCCATACCATTCAAGTTGCTGAAATAAAGATGCTAAGATGGATGTGCGGTGTAACAAGGGGGCTAATTGTCTAATTTTAAAATCTATCGCAATCCCTTTCAATTCGTCATTTGAAAGATATTAACATACTTCAGGCCGTCACTATTTGACATTTGAAGGGGATTGTGATCGGGACGCGTTTTAAAAGGTATCGAATGAACGAGATTGAACTGTCTAAGCAAAATGACAGACGAAAATATCTTTCAAGTGTGGAGAAGTGTCAAATGAAGTGTCATTTAAAGTTCCGAAAGGGATTGCGACTATATGTTACACAACTCTATAAATCACTATCACAATCACAATACCTTTGAAAGGGATCGTGATAAATTTTGAAATAAGACAATTAGGTGGCAGGCTCGATAAAATCCGCAATGAGTACGTGCGAGGAAACCTTGGTGTACGTGACATTGCCGACAAGATGCAGGAGACTTAGGCTGCAATGGTAGGGCATGGCAAGAGACGACCACCTGACTACGTCGGACATCGGGCACTACATCTTTCAGTACCTGGTCGAAAAAGAAGAGGTAGACAAGATGGATGGATGTAGTGTCAAGGGATGTAGGAGCATCAAGTAACCGACTCTGACGTCGTAGACAGAGCGAAGTGGAAGAGAAAGATCAGGGACGCTACCCCACCACAATGTGGGACATATAGCTGGGAAGAGAGAGATGGACATTGAACATGGGCATTTTGAAGGTTTAGAAACTAACACCCGAATATTCAAACGCTACTCAACTTTGAGAGCTTCTTAAACATCAAAGTCAAAGTCAATATCATTTATTCAGTCTAGGCTGTTACAAGCACTTATGAATGTCAAAGAAGCTATAATGCCATCGGTTCACATACCCTACGGCGGGAGAGCTTGTAACGAGAAGAACCGGCAAGAAACTCGTCAAGGGCTGTTTTTTTCTCCCTGTTTTATTTCATACAGAGTCGTCAAATTGAAAAGTGAGCTTAACATCAGTAAGGTCAATTTCCATCACAAAAAGAAAATACTAATTATAATATTACATTTTATGATTATTGTAACCAAAAACAATTTTCAACTGGCAAAGAAAGACTTATCTATCGTAGGTACATCACAACATTACTGTACTGCAAGTTGTGAGGACCATACAGGTCAGTATCAATTAATTTTAGAAAAAAAAGCACAACATTAAGATAAGCAGACTGAAGTAGACCCATTTCTGCTGGCGGCACCCGTTCACGAGCATGACGCATGAACCAGCCATCGCTTCGCTCAACCATATTATATCCTACTGTCAAACCTTTGGCTGTCCATAAACGAGACACAATAGATTTTTTATTGTTATAAATTATAATGTGTCTACTTGCCATTGCAGAGGTTAAGTTGATTTATGAAAAAGAGAGCAGCAGCTCTCAAAATTGAGTAGCGTTTGAGAGTATTCGGGCGTCACGTCCCGTCACGTCACGTCACTAAATTCTTTTCGATTTGCCTTATTATTATTGTGCAAGTGATCTTATAAATATTCTATAGTTAGATATATCAAGTAGAGGTAGAGATGTAGTTAGGTGCTTACTTAAAATACACTAATGCTCAATGTAAATAGTCTTATAGAATATACGTGATGTTAATTTTCACACATCTACTTGGGGTACGTACGAGCCGTCTACTTCAGTTTACTACTAAAGACAGATCATCATAGCCCGACGATTTTCGTCGTAAGTCGTACTAATAAATAGTTATTTGTTATGCAAGGCTAGAAAGTTGGTTATTAGCAGCGAGTTACCTCTACTGAAATCTGAGCAAGTGAAGGATTCTAGGATTGAATCCTGAGCGAAGCGAGGATTTCAAAGGTACAAGACGCTAAATAAAAACTTTTCTGCCGAGCGCAACACACAATTTTTCACCTCACACCAGCGGAACAGCAGGAACATTTTATGGTTGTTTCCGCGGTCAACTTCCGGTAAAAAAATATTTAAACATTAAGTTTAATCTAAATATACCTTATTGTTGTTGTTTTCATAATTTAAAAAACTTAAATAATAAAAAGGGAGTATTATAGTTAATGCAAAGTTATTGGAAGTAGGAATATATTGTTATTTATAAATAACAATAAAAACGATTCGGTAAAGTTGACATTGGCATGAGGTACAAACAAAGACAATTTAAAAATAAAGGTTTATGCCACGTTGTTTCGGATCGGAGGCAACAGCAAGAACGAAACGCAAATCGTCTTCATCCAACCACCTTCGCGCTACCTCACGTGGGAACCGAACCGCCGCCGCAGCCATTGGTAGCAATACATTGTTCCTAACCCTCTCTCTCCCTCTCTCCTCGAACGTTGTACAATTTCAAAATTTCAATTGTAATATAGACGCCAAATGGTTTTCAACGCAAAGTATCGTAAATTTCCAAGTCCTAAAAAATTCTGGATTTAAACCGTATATAGGCCACGATAGTACATCAAAACCTTAGTACCGAAGGTCGCAAACGGTACATGTGGTCCTTCTGCGCCAAATATCTTCAAATTCAGCATCCTGTGGAGTACGCCGTCGTGACTGCTGCTGCTGAAAATCCAGGAAATCCAATAATAGGTTGTGAAATCTCACCCAGCCTAATATAAAATTCTTATAACAAATAATATAATCTTATTGTAATTGTTTTTATGATTCAATGAACTAAAATAAAATAATAAAACCAAAAAGGAGTTTTATAATGAATTCAAAGCTATTTAAAGTAGGTATAAAATGTAACAAAAAAAGTCAATAGTGCGATTCGGAATGCATTATGACATATTTTTAGGTATTGAATGAAAAAAATACTTTAGCGCGCTAGGCCGCAAAATGCATTTTCTACGCGGAAACTGAATGACAAAGCCTCCTTTTCCGAGCGTGTGAGATGAAAAATAAAATAAGACGCCTTTATAATATCCCGAAAATTACAGATGTGAATAATATTTAAACATCTGTTCCAACAGTAGAACCAATCTAGATAGAGAATGTGAATGAGTTCCACCTTTTGAGTATTTGAACAGCTTTTTAACGATACCATTCATAAAACTGTTGTTTACCGTGTGCTGATTGACGTAGTAACAACATTTTTAACATGAACACTGAAAAAAATGAAATCTTAATTTAAAAGAATATTAACCTATCTCTCATTACTACTAACTTTCATATTGATGCCAGGTCAGTTTTAATGGATTTACCTGCCAAATCAAGTTGGTCTATGTTTTCATCAACTTTTTATAAAGTTGTGGTCAAGATATAGTGGATTTTAATCGTTATTTTCGTTTAAGCTGTTTTCACTTCTCCCGGCACTCCCAGAGTGCAACCCGTTGTTTTTTTTATGAACGACGGGGAGACTCTTAGCCTTCATCATACCAGGGCCCTTACTGGGCCGAGATTGGCGTTGTTTGCGCAAAGAATCGCTAAGTGGTCATAGTGAATATGGGCCCAGATGTTAAGTATTGATAAGGCTGAAGATGGAAGCGAGCCTCTTCGGGAACCCTCAATCATTGAGGAACTGGCTCTCTTATCTCTAACTGCCGGAACACAACAAAGCTGAAAACATTGTTGTTATGGCGTCAGACTTAGATAAGATGGTGGTAGCTAGCCAGGCGGACTCACGAGTCCTACCACCAACCAAACCGAATACAATATGTACCCCCACTGGGAATCGAACCCGGGACCCCTGGGTCTGATACCGGTGGTTGTACCACTAGACCATAGAGGCGGTTAAAAACTCAATCGTTTCCAAATGTGGCGTCGTTGAGGAGTGTTTCTGAGGCAAATGTTTACACATTTCACTCTCTGCTGCACATTTGGTGTTCTGCCAACTGCGTAAGGGATTTTTGATGTAAGTTAGTGTATGCGTGTATGTATGTATAGTATACCTATGCATTTTGTTCCGATATTCCCACGGGAACTGGAATTAGAGGCGACCACTACGATTATCTAAGAACTTCTTATACAAACCATTTACCTATGATTTTAGATATTTTGCATTTTCAATGCTATTTTTATACTTATGATAAATTTTAAATAAAAAAATATTGGAAAATATCAACTCGGCCACAAGTGAATTCTTAGATTGGACTCGAACTAAGACTTAAGTCTCAGAAGCTCGGTAGTTAGAGCATTGGACCGGATTTCCAAAGGTCGTGGCTTCGAGTCCCATCTGAGAATTCACTTGTGGCCGAGTTGATATTTTCCAACATTTTTCTATTTAAAAAATTTATCATAAGTATAAAACCATTAACCACTACACTACTCGTAAATAGGTTAAATTTTCGCCCTAGCTTCCAAATAGTTTTGCTATCCGGTAATCATATTATTTGCATGAAAATGTATTCACAAGCGCATCCTTTCAACAGAAGCAACCGTCATCAGTTGTAACAAGGTTCAAATTAGCAGACAAAATCCCGTGCGATTTAGTTTCGTCAGCACCGGTAGCTGGCAGGTAAGCCGCTAAAATGGCTGATAGATCAGTTAAGGGCCCATACAAAGCTAGAAGAAATAAGGATTTCCCCCGCGCGTCCCGCACCCTATGCCGCTGTCAACTAGCTCCGCGCGTGTCGTTATCGCAGGCCGAGAACAAAGTTCGCTTGAGTTTACGTGCACAGTGTAATGAAGAAAACAGAGACAAGTGTCGCATGTATATACACATACTTAATGCATTCAAATAGATATTCCTGGTGAGTACTGTTTATTATTTATTTTATAAATTACGTGTTTTAATAATATTTATAATGTTTTTTTCTGTTTCAGATTGGCAACAGTGTAGCGCGAATAAAAACAGGAGATGAGTACTTTTTATTATGGTAATCCTTAGGTAACCTGAGGATTAATAATAAACATACAAGTAATAAATATATAAAAAATGTGCGACATTACATTTTGTATTGTAATGTGGTTTGGTGAACCTCCCGCATTATTATTCGTTTTACTTATGTTAATAACCATCTTGGGATCCATTGGTCTGTATGCCTAGTGTGAGTTTTGTTTGCTTACGTGAAATTTATATGAAAAAAACACAATTTACACGTTCTGATAGGGGTTCAGTACGTCTCTCAATAATAATTAATTACTATACTAATTAATACGCTCAACATAAAGATCATAAACTATTTGTACCTTTTCTTATTAATTCGTGATTTTAATATTGAAATGCAAAAAATATTATAATATACCCAAAACCCATGTAAGAAGGAAGCGTGAAAAATAATAAACTATTCAACAAGCAACCAATTTTTTATTTACATTTTCTTACGTTTAGCTTCAATACTCATTGATATTGCTCCTTTTCGTTTATTTTTGCTTACATTTACTAGCGGACTGCTTAAGGTAGTACGACTTCCATACTAACAAACATTGCACATTCATTGGTTCATCATACATTAATAATTCATAAAAGCATGTGCAACTCACTCGTTTTAGTTATTTGTTAGCGAGAAATTATTAAATAAATGTACTTTCATACATGAGGTATATAAATGCGATGAGTCACACACACATACATAGAATTATTTAAATTATAAGATGTTATCTATTCGTGATTTATGTATGAACGTAATTTTTTTTTTGTTATTTCGCGCTAACAAATAACTGAAACGAGTTAGTTGCGCATGTATTTATGAATTATTAAGGTATGATGAACCAATAAATGTGCAATGTGCGTTGTATGGAAGTCGTACCACCTTAAGGGCATATTTCGAGTCTCACGAGGATCCACTAATTCTGGCAAAACATGTTGCATATAAAAGTCTTTCAGTTTCGGTAGCATAAAGGTCTCCCAAAGTTAGTCGTCTCTTTAAATTTTTTCAATTTGCATACTCACACAGTACACAACTATAAGGGTATTTTTAAAAACCTTTTGGGACGACAACATTCGCCATCCGTATTTTTTTCTTGCAACGTCAGATCAAAATTGGACAATGAACTACTTCAAATAAAATCAAATCATCTTTATTCACATAAAACAGAGTAAGTTACAGATGGTCGTTTACAATGTTGATCTTCCGTTTTGCCAAACAAAGGGCATGTGAAATGTCACTATAAAATAAAAGGAAATGATTATTACGGTAAATAATTGCAAATAAAATAAAATTGTATAGCATTAATGTCATTAATAATAATAATAATTCATTTTATGTCATTTTTTTAATTAAAATACTCCTCAATTGAATAAAAACATTTCCTTGTTAACCATATTTGCAGTTTTTTCCTAAATATAGGTAAACTAAGCTCCGTTATTGATTTTGGTAATTTATTTAAAAAAATATGCAATTAGGATAACAATTCCTTTTATAATACCTTGTATGCATTTTAGGTAACATCAACTTACCATAGTTTCTCGCTAATCTACAGGTATCTATATTTTTAAAATTAAAAATATGGGAATGTTTCTTAACAAAAATGCAACACTCCAATATGTACCTGTATAGAGGGGAGGGTAAGCAAATTTAGTTGTGGAAATAATTGTCTACAGGATGTCATTGGAGGAACGTCACATATAGCCCGGATACATTGTTTCTGCGATATGAATGTGTAATATTAGGTAGATCGTAGTATCGTGCCTTGAGGGACACCTACATTATTTACCGCATGTGTCAAGCAAAAAGATACTTCTTCATTATTTTTATTTATATTTTTTATTTCTACATATTGACGCCGATTATTCAGATACGATTTTAACCAGTCTAATGCTACCCCTCTCAAACCATATCTTTCGCATTTGTACAGGAGAATGTCATGCGAGACAAAGTCGAATGCTTTGCTCATATCAAAGAAAAACGCTATTGTGTCTATGTTCTGGTCTATATTCTCTGTTACAGTTTTTACTAAGTTAAATGCTGCAAGTGTAGTGGATTTTCCTTTGCGTAAGCCAAGGTTTTTACAGATTTAATGTTATGATTAGATGTCTCATTAGATTGATTACTATTATTAAATGTCAAATTTTGATCAGATGTCAGGTTATTATTACATGTTAAATTACTATTCGTTTGTTTATTTATTATGTCAATATAATAATAACAAATAGATTACAAATGTCAGGTGGATTTTTAATTAAATTGTCATCATTATTTTTCATTTTGTTTCTTCTATGCTCAGATCTGAAAAAGAGACAATAACATGTATTTGTGTCTAACAATAAAAACATGTAGGGTTGTATAATGTCTTCGACAATATAAGTATTATTAATTTTACAAGCTTATCTTCTTTTAAATTTCCCTGGTTATTGAAGTTACTAGAATAAATTAGGACTGGATTTACACCATGTACCTGTTTATATTTGAGACTCCGATATTTCGGCGCAGTTGCATGCGCCATGGTCACGGAAGAACTGTTGATTGTTGCGGGTTGATGTTATTAGCACACGAATAGATCTACCTTCTGTCTAAGTCTAAGTCTTTTATTTCGCTCGATACTGGTACCACTGTCTGCAAACTTACTTGCATTTTAGCCCTCACATTGTCATTATCTAAATGTTGTTGCTGCTCATCATTAATTAAAGTAGAAGTAACATCAGGAATTATGTTTGTAAGATCTGCCAATACGATTCTAAAAAACAGAAAAATAATACATTTTATAACTGTTTTGTTTTGTCATGCACCAAAGCACTTTTAAGGTATTGAGTATTTTAAAATACCTTTTGGGACTAATACATTCGCCATTCGTAGCTTCCTGCACCGACATATCAGAATTGAACATTGAGCTACCTGTTACAATGCTGTTACTACTAGACTCGGCTCTGAAATAAAAACCGGAAACAGGTTCAGCCCGAGGAAATAAAGAAAATAAATTCTGATCATTCAGGTGGTCATCAGTCATATGGTTCAGGGAGGAGGCAATCTTAGCTTATTTCATAATTGCAAACATTTTGCACGTAAAACTGTGTGCCGGGGGGGAGGGGGTCAATGGCAATTGTCCCCCCCCTTTTGTTTGTGCCTGAAACTAAAAAAAGTATACTATGTATTTACTTATAATAAATTACTACTTTTACCTAAAAAGTACAGTCAAATAATATCTTTAATCAATTTCAAACATTAAAACTGGCACTGATTTCTGACAGATATTTGACATAATTTTTAATCAAGTAAATATACTAGAAAAAAGCAACTTGTCTTATGTCGCCCTGACGGGACATGAGACAAGTTGCTTTTTTCTAGTATATTTACTTGATTAAAAATTATCACATAAAAATAGCATTGTAAAATGCAAAATTAAAAAGTTATAAGATATTTGACAGTTTTGTATCTTAATATGCTGCTCGTCGAATACTTGTCTACTTTCTACAAAAGCTTTTTTTTTATCTCTGTTTGCTATAATTACCTATACCTAGGTTATGATTAATTAAATATTAACATTATTATTAATAAAATTATACATACCTTCGAGCAAACTCCATAATCGGCGCAAGTAATTTTCTCTGAATGCATTTTTTTCTTTTAATATTACTTTTATTTCCCATATTTACACAAATAGATTTTTTAAATAATCTACGTGCGAAATCGTCGCGGAGCGTAAGGCAAGCGCAGTCCACACGTCTCAATGGAGCACTCACGACTGAAGAGCGAGGAGCGAATCAGACAGAAATACGGTGAAATAACGCATGCGAAAGAGATGCAAACACCGGTGTCTGTTTTAAAAACATCGACGTAAGCGACATTATGGTTTTTAATTTATTATTAATGAACTACTTAAAATTTTAAAAATCCGTCAATCACAAAACTAGACAACTAGCTAAGGTATTTTTTAATAATAGTTTTAAGACTAAAGAATTAATAGCGGTTGACACAGCATTGAAAAACTACAAAATTGGAAGTAACTTTACGATTTTTTTCTATCGAGAAAAGTTTTAGCAATCGTGTTTCTGTCAATCACATAACTGAGTACTATAGTCTACTTTCTACAGTATTTTTTTGGGGCCGATAAATCCAGTAATACTATGTGAAATCCTTGATCAAAAATGTGTATTTGGCTTTGTATGGCCCCTTAATAGTGTTCATTACGCGGCCTTCCTCGTCTATCTCCAGGTATTATGTCGTTAACAGCGCCGGACGCTGGCATAGTTTAAATGTTTTGACGACAAATGTGGCGATTTTTGACTTTTCAACGGAAGGCATTTGGTGCTATAAATCCTGGACCAGACTTGCGTTAAAACCGATGCCGTCCCCGTATTCCTATTCGCGAATAAAAAAGAAAGCTTAATTTTTTTATCCAAGTCTTTCTTAAGACCATATTTTATATCTCTATTTTACAACCATTAATGTAATACTGCTGCTAATGGTTATGCTGTAATAATGCTGTAATACATTCACATGCTAGCATTTAAAACGCACCAGCAAATAATACACAAACTACACTTGTCAAAAAATAAATCAAGCCACTGCGTTATTTCATACAAACACACATTCAAGAAAGTTAAAAACATACATAAAAATAGATCTAGATACATACATCAAGAAAGGTAAATAGAAAGATAGAAAGAAAATTAATTTTATTGAGACAACAAATATGCACACGAACAATTAAACATTTTATACAGTAAACACAGAAAACATTGTCTCAAAACGGTCCCGGCTCAGCATAATGCATAGTCTATGACCAGCGCTGATCTTCCGCGGGAACCGGTTTGTTGACTCCGCACACAGATAAACAAACAAAGTAACACAAAAAAACAATAATTAAAAACAAAGATTATATGTAAAAAAATAAAAAATAATAAAAAAAATGAGAAAGAAAACAACAAAAATACCAAAAATACATAGACCTATATCGAGACAGACGGTAAAAGTGTACGTACCTTGCGTGTCAAAAGTTTGATCCACGGTCAAAGTTTTCGGACCTAAATCAGTCCACTTGAGACCATTGCTATAAGACACGTTACTAAGAAATGAAAATGGTTAATTGTGCAGTTCTTTCTTGCAAGAACTCGTCAATAACATTTCCCATCACTTAAATCTCGTTCGTGACGTCTTCGTAGGTGCGAAAAATTCGACACGCTAGTATCTCATAGAGTTTGAAGCGCTCTTCGCGTCTATTTCGATAGAGGTCTGTGGTTAAATACATACATACATACTCAATTTACAGTCTCATTATTCAAAAAGTATAAACAGTTATGTAAACGTTTGTCGAATACTCGACTTGCGCTTAAAAGTCCCAAAAGTTCAAAAAAACTTTCAGTTTTGTGCAAAGTAAGAAAAACAAATTTACTCAATCTGGTTTCCTACAACTTTATATGGAATGAAAATTAAACATGTATTTTTCTTACTTTTTCCAAAACCGTGTGGTGACGGCCTAAGAATACAAGTGTCACCACTCCCTTACATGCCTGGGATGTCGTAAGATTTGAAAACCTGTGCGAGAGAAGGAAAACTTGAAACAAACCCTCTACCAACCCGACTGGCCAACGTGGTAGCAGTAGGCTAATAGCCTCCTAAGAACACCACAATAGGTGTGAGCTAGGAGAGGCCTATGTCCAGCAGTGGACGTCCACAGGCTGATGATGGCCCAAAACTAAAGTTTTCTTGAATTTTTGTGACTTTCATTAGAAAGTCGAGTATTCGACTCATACATCGACGTACAAATGTTAACATAACTGTTTATACTTTTGAATAAAGTGAGTATGTTTGTATGAAAACAACGCAGTGGCTCGATTGATTTGCTGACAAGTGTATGTAATGAAATCAAAAGTAGAAACAATAATTTTCTGTTCTAAGTCAAGTTACTGAGCCAGGCTTCTCAAATAATGAATTGTTGCTATTTTGAGCTACTGATTTATGTCTATTCTATTGTATTTGTAACATCGCAGTGCACCGAACGCAGTAAAACGTGGAAACAATTACCTCTAAGTACTGCAATATAACCTGCTCCGTTTAAATATTTAAATATATCCACATTATTAATGTGGAGGAAAATCTAATATACATATTTGCTGGAAGCAATAAATTTTGTTCGCGACAGTTATTATGGGTTTTTACTTGACTTATGGCGAGTTTAGATGCAGAGGGTAATTTAAGCAGAAACGGAACAGCCCCAGTACCGCGCAAGTGGAGACGGCATCGAAATCGGCTTCATATGACAGATGGATGTGACACATTGCTGCTTCTCTTTGACACAAATGAAAACTTACCAAAGACTATGAACAATATGTCACATCCATCCGTCAAATTAAGTCGATGTCGGTCGATGCCGACGACACTTGCGCGATAGAGCCTTTGGTTGGAAAATAAGACAAAATAAAGTTGTACTGTACAGTAGAAGAACTAAATAGTCAGTAACGAAACTTTTTACAAAAAAAAAAAGAGCAATCGTGTCAGTTACCGAACTGTCAATCATATTCAAGTACTCTTCTATACTGTTGAGTTTACACTCGATTGCCGTCTTGCGGTGACTGCAATGACAACAAGGAAAGTCGACGGGAAAGGATAGCACTGCACCGTACATCAGTTTTTTTTTAATGAGGGACGGGGAAGCTCTTAGCCTTCATCATACCTGATGTTAAGTATTGATAAGGCTGAAGATGGAAGCGAGCCTCTCCCGGAATCCTCAATCACTGAGGAACTGGCTATCTAATCTTTAACTGCCGGAACACAACAATGCTGAAAACATTGTTGTTATGGCGTCAGACTTAGATAAGATGGTGGTAGCTAGCCAGGCGGACTTATGACAAGTTCTACCACCTACCAAACCGAATACAATATGTACCCCCGCTGGGAAGGGAACCCCTGGGTCTGATACCGGTGGTTGTACCACTAGACCACAGAGGCGGTTAAAATATCAACTTAGTAGACAGTTACCTACGTAACTTTTCATTTTATTTTAAAGATACTGCAGCAAACGTCCCAGCTACCAAGCTGGCAATAATATTCCGGTCTTCCCACTTCTGAGTTACGTCATGTACCAACCTTACAATAGTTTATCGGGAAAGTCGTCCGGTGCGTGACGGGAATGACAAGGAAAGTCGACGGGAAAGGGGTGCCATTGGCGGCGGCATGACTCTGGAACATTTACATGATGTTGATTACAATGATCAAGCAATATTTAAAATGCTGTGCCAAACGATAAAAAAAACTAAAACAACAACTAACATACTGTTAAAACTAAAGAAGAATAAAATAATAAAGTACTACCCTAACCACAGACCTATGTCGAGATAGACGGTAAAAGTGTACATAGCTTGCGAGCCAAAAGTTTGATCCACGCCTCCACGGTCAAAGTTTTTCGACCTAAGTCAGTTTGCTTGAGACCATTGCAATGAAAACACGCGTCACTCAGAAACGAAAATGGTTAATTGTGCAGTGCTTTCTTGCAAGAGTTCAACAATAAAATTTACACATCAATAAATCTCGCTTTCATACTATCTCGTCTATCTCGATATAAGTCTGTGACCCTAACGCTTCTTAGATTCAATACTCGACTAGAAAGTTATCCAATGCAAATAATATCCCTTTTTACGGTTATCCAGGTACAATTAAAAACGTTATTTTTCTACGGTAAGGAAAAGATAAATCAGATAAAATTAGGAAGCCTAGATTTAATTTAGAGTAAAATACTCAACGGACCTCACCAACCAAATACATTACTTACCCATTCAGCTAATCTCTAAGCACATTTTCATGTTTAATCATTGGAATAAAATAAATGACATATTTTAGTATCGTAATTTGTATAAATTGCGGCGGGCAACCCTAAAGAGCTGTTAATTAAGGGGTCAGAAGGTCGGCCGGTAAAAATAACCGGTGGTATTAAGTCCGACGCCGTAATTCGCCACCTCGCCGATTTACATAAAAATAACGATGAATTGCTGGCAGATAATAATCCGGCGGCGGCTCATACCACAAAAACTCTACGAGCAAGGTTCGTATGCAGGAAACAATTTGACAAATCTACGGGGTAAGGCGGAAATTTTAACCGCCTCTGTGGTCTAGTGATACCACCACCGGTATCAGACCCAGGGCCAACGGGTTCGATTCCCAGCGGGGGTACATATTGTATTCGGTTTGGTTGTTGGTAGGACTTGTTGTAAGTCCGCCTGCCTTCCATAACAACAATGTTTTCAGCATTGTTGTGTTCCGGTAGTTAGAGATAAGATAGCCAGTTCCTCAGTTATTGGGGATTCCGCGAGAGGTTCGCTTCTATCTTCAAACTTATCAATACTTAACATCAGGTATGATGAAGGCTAAGAGTCTCCCCGTCGTTCATAAAAAAATGATGATTTGTATGAAAATTTTAATAAACATGACGTTCGGTCTGCAGTGACCATGTTCCTTAAGCGCTCTTCTCATTTTCTTTGTTAATGATTTGCATCTATCACTGTACAGAGCCGGGCATTATTTTATATCAACATTATCTATACTAATATTATGAAGAGGAAATTTTTTATTGTTTGTTTGTTTGTAACGAATAAACTCAAAAGCTTCTGAACGGATTTGGATGAAATTCGGTGCACTGATAGTAGATAGCCTGGTTATGAACATAGGATACTTTTTATCCCGAAATTCCTACGGGAACGGAAACCACGCGGGTGGTTCCCGTTCCCGTTTGCGTTTGCGACGGAGTATCCCCTTACCGGGCGAAGTACCTCGGCTCACCAGGCAGTCTCCGACGTGAAGGCGCTGGGAGCATTCCTGGTTGAGCTGCGATGGCTGCAGTGATTCGGCCAGATACCCACCGGACGCAAAATAGGCGCAAAAGTTCGTCGAGTTGCGGAAACCGCCCGTAATGGATGAACGATGATTGACGACCTGTTTGGCGCAGGGGTACTAACCCCACCTTCTGCGCCAGAGGTCCCGGGTTCGATCCCCGGACAAGACAAATATTTGTGTGCATGAACATGTCTATTTGTCTTGGTCTGGATGTTTAATATGTATATTATGTATGTATTTCCAAAAAAAAGTATATAAGTAAGTATGTTTATCCGATATCTAGTATCCATAACACAAGTTCTACATGATACTTAACGTGGGCTAGATAATTGGTGTGATTGTATATAAAAAAAATAAAAAAAAAAAACAAGAAGAAGAAGAAATACCACACGGGTGAAACAGCGAGCTTCCGCTATTTGCTATATAAAGATTGGCGTCCATTTACAAAATACTGTCACTTGATAAAATCACATATTTCTGCAACGAAACTGTCAATAAAAAAGCGCTCCCTCGCGCGCTAATTGAATTTATCACACCGACCCTCGTTTACCGTGCATATGACCACAATAGCGAGGTGAGTGTGACCCTTTCATTCATCGGTGTCACGAAAGCTTGCCGTAAAAAGGTTCACTCATAATCGCTTGCAGGCCAGGATTGGGGCGGGTTAAAGTTTCCAACAGGGCAGACTAACGAGTTCGTAACATAGGTTAATTTTAAATAGACAAATATTGGAAAAAATTAACTCGGCCACAAGTGAATTCTCAGACGGGAATCGAACCCGCGACCTTTGGAAATCCGGTCCAATGCTCTAACCGCTGAGCTACCGAGACTTTTTTTACCATAAAATTTACCATAAGTATAAAAATAGCATTGAAAAATGCAAAAATTACAAAATCATAAACAACATAGGTTTTTTATTAAAATGAATCTGGCTTCAACAGTTCTAGACTAGTGATCTTTTGAGCAAAATATGATCATTTTATATACGTATAAGCAATCCAATATATATTTTTTTAATTTAGAGAAATACGTACACCATAGCACAGTTGA
Organism: Chrysoteuchia culmella; assembly: GCA_910589605.1. Classification (NCBI taxonomy): domain Eukaryota; kingdom Metazoa; phylum Arthropoda; class Insecta; order Lepidoptera; family Crambidae; genus Chrysoteuchia; species Chrysoteuchia culmella. Next base: position 22,817,115 of record OU342651.1, read on the forward strand.
GGTGAAATAAAAACTTCATTAATTTCGTACATCACAAAGAAAAAATACACATCTCATTTTTGGAACAAAACGTATTTAAAGAACCACAAAAGTAAAGACAAAGAAAACCTCAAAATAAATAAGATTCCTGGACAACAAACCGTGCATTACATTACACAGTAATTAGATCTACTTAAGACCACAAAACACTACTTAGCCATAGACAAACACACCGTGTTTAACAACCGCTTTGTGTATTTATTCACACGCATTAACCACGTGCGAATTACGAGGATGATGGTGTTACCGACGATCGTATAGCAAATTGTTATAATGACAACTATAAACGCCATTAAGAGCAATTTCCTCGATGATTACACCTATACAGGACAATCTAATATATAAAATTCTCGTGTCACAGTTTTCGTTCCCATACTCCTCCGAAACGGCTTGACCGATTCTCATGAAATCTTGTGAGCGTATTGAGTAGGTCTGAGAATCGGCTACTATCTATTTTTTATCCCGAAATTCCACGGGAGCGAAGCCCCGGGGCACAGCTAGTCCTTATATAAGACATCGATAAAATATGACAACAAATAATCATAAATTTTGATTTAGTTTATCTTCATACTTGGCAGTTAGGAATTCTCGATGAAATGTGTTTCGAAATATAAATCATAACGGTAGTAAAGTCATTGAGCAATGTAAATTTGTAATGGTTTTAACAACTGAGCCACTTGGGACGACAAAGTTTGTGAGTACAACGCACAACTCTCACTGTGAACATTAAACTTGAATTTTCAACTACAATACTTATATGTATAGGAATGTAGAGAATTATCCTAAGTGGGTATAATTAAATGGATAGAGCAAATAAATACCTACTACGACAAAAAAAACTCTTTTATGCAATGATTTCAAAAGGAAGGATGCGCCCATCTGAACATTTGACATAAAACTGTCTCATACCAGTAAAATCAGAGCCATCTGTGAACAACTCTCTCGAACTTTTCGCATTGCATAGGTGTATTAGAGGTGGGCAAAAAAGATTATAGAAGTGAACGATTTCGTTCAATTAGAGCTATCTTATCTAGTTTATTTGGGGAGCTAATACTATTTTTAAATGTTTTAATATTGTTTAACTAATTCAAAATAAAAACGCATGTTTCAAATTAAAATTATCTTTTCTCCTCAATCTGACAACACTGCAATTATTGTATATAGAAATAAACGAAAAATATTTTTATTTAAAAAGAATATTATCATCTTATAGAGGGATTATTGAGTAACTTCTCAATATTTTCCAACAAACTTTGATGCAATATAAGACGTAGGTAATAACACCGTAACCTGTGCAATTGTCTCGTTTCTATATGCGGCGTTCGTAACCTTTATTTTCGATTTACTATCATTCTTTAAGTTAATTAACTATGGAACTAAAGGCCCAGCTTTACATAGAAAGACTTCACTAAAATGCAGCTGATACAAAGTGAATGAAAAAAACTGTATGAGTTGAAAAAATCCTCTAAGTCTAGCCGATTCTTCACAATATGTTTAAAATAGTATCACAAAACATACTTTAAGTTTTACTCTATTGGCTCTTTGGCTATGAAAACTATTTCCATAGAAACTCACGCCATTGGTAGAACGGTGGGAGCTACTGAAAAAAAGTAACTCTTTGTCGCTATGAAGGTATTTCTATAAAAACCGGCAACTGGTAATCGGTGATAGCGACTGCGTTTTCATAGTTTCGTTACATTTTGGTCTTACTTCAGTGGTTTTAGTTCCTTTGACAATGACAGCCTACAAGTGTTTCCACTGTCTTATGTCAAGAATACGTTCGTTTCATAGTTCGTTTCATGACGACCGGTACGTATGTAAACCGGTTTTAAGGTGTCGCCTACCTGTGAGGTCCTGAGTTCGAATCCCGGTAGGGGCAAATGTTTGTATGATGAATACGAGCATTTGTACCTGAGTCATGGACGTTTATATATATTTCTACTTCATAAATACTTATATAGGTATGTATAATTACATGTATGTATATACGTTACTTTAGTATCCCATAACACAGCCTTACAGTACCTACTTTGGGGTAATAGGTAAATAGGTGAGAGTGTATATCTAAAAGTATATATTTATATTAAAAAAAATATATATATAAAAAATTGGCTAGCTTTAGAATTTTAATAATTACGTGAGGACATTCGGATTTTTAAGCTTCGCCGATTAATCTCATTATGCCAGCTGCTAATCAAGGGAATTTTGAACCGTCTCCTTTCATACTAGACCAATGATTCATTCATTCAGTTTTTATGAATCGTTCATAATAATGCCCCATCTCTAGTGCTTTGATCTTCTGCCATTAACCCTGCTAGTGGTCGCACGGATTACATATTTGCTCATTCCGGTAGAATAACAGCACAATATCACATTTTTTGCATTACTGCTCAATATACGGGTAAGTGATAAAGTTCTTGAAATTGTTTCATGTACAATAGCTTCAAATCCTATCAATCGAAAACATTGAATAGTGCTAATCTGTGATCTTTATAATATTCTGAAGATGTTTATTCCTCGAAGTAAATTTTTACTTATGGAAATAATGTGCGCGACCCCTTAAATACTTTTAAAATTAATGTGTTATTTACACGAGTGACTGGACTTGTTTTTCAGAATTACGGACCCAGCAATTGGGTACGTATAGACAAGATCGGGCAGTAGTCTCACCTGGACAGCACGTCAGTGCTGTCGCGCTCCTGTCCTGTCTCGATAGGAGCTATCAAATTTTCGCATTATACGTTTAAATCATATTTTTTTGAAATTGTTTCGGCAGTGGAAACGGCGGGTCCCGTTATTCAAACTTTTATACTTTTTGAATTCAGAACATCGATATTTGCACTTCGTACTTTAGTATGACAGTCAATATTATGACAATTATCCTCTGGTAGAATAATATATTTTTTCTATTATCATATATATTTGGCAGACACCTGTAGTCCTCGCGACGACGTCGCGACCAATCAGGTAATTTTAGTACGCGACCACTCTAGGGTTAAGACTGTCTTCCGAACAATTTTTGTAACAGTTAATATCGTTTAAATAAAATTGTTAGACATGCAATAAAAATCATGTAAAGCTATTTACGGGTGATATGATATTCCATGGATCTTGTTAACTATTGGGTCATAATTTTTGCACCATTTTACTACACAAATTCGGCATTTTTATGAAATGACAGCTAACGTCTTTCAACTTCAGTCTCCCGTAGACAACTGAGTCGCCGTTGGCCCTAAACTGATATTTTAGGGCCAACGATTTGGCACGCTTTTTAGCACCGTTGGCCGCGTCCTTACGCTAGTAATATATAAGTCAATGCTTTTATGCGTTTAACCTAAATGCATTACGAACTGTAGGCCTAGCACGAATATTTTTCGAGTAAGTAGCGAGAAAGTATAGTAAAAAAAATATGAGATATTGAGTAGCGTTCCTACCGGACTTAAATGGAACTACATTTTTCTATACAATTTTTGACATTACGTGCTCTATACTTACTCGATACTATTTCGTTAGTTTTCGCGCTAACCCTGCTGGACGAAAACCGACTAACCAAAGGCAACTAAGTTCATCTATATTAATTGTAATTTTGCTGGAAATGCTGGACAAAAGATGATACCGTGTACGGCAAAAGAGTTATTAATGTAGACATCAAGATCTCATGTTTGCAAATTAATGTGTTTATAGTATGTAGGTACACATATTCCTTATTGCATCGTTATTCGTAGTCTATGGACAATTGGGCACTGGCTAGGTTGAAAATACAGATACGAAGGCCCATATAAGCCCATAAGAGTATCGTCGTCGTCGTCGTCGTCTCAGCCACATGACACCCACTGCTGGGTATAGGCCTCCCCCAGGGATCTCCACGACGATCGGTCCTGCGCTGCCCGCATCCAGCGGCTTCCCGCGACCTTCACCAGATCGTCGGTCCACCTCGTGGGGGGCCTACCCACGGAGCGTCGTCCGGTACGCGGTCGCCATTCCAGAACCTTTCCGCCCCAACGGCCATCGGTGATAACATACATACATAAGAGTATACCTATCAAAAACCCCTAAATCCCGTAAACATCTATTTACCAAACGGAGAACAGCTACTGAAAATTCAGGTCGGCCATTCGGTTTAGATTGCAACTGATACCGCTCAATATTTTACTTGCGGTTTGCCGGAAAATGCAGTTCACTGAATGCGAATCGATTTATTTAACGGAAGTTACCAGTTTCAAACTTATATTGATATCCAGATTATCCGTATGGATGGCCGTCTAGAATTTAACCAGTCTATCTATTAGTTCCGACTTCAGAAGCATTTACTGCGATTTTGGTGTTGGCATAGTAATTGATTAAGCTTCAAAGGCTCTAATGTCTTTGACCGGAAACAAAGACTAAAATTTTGCGTTAGTCACACGTTGAGCGCCAGTTTATCTTTTGTAGTCTGATTCAATAAATCCGGCGGCGCCAAACTTTTCAGCCGCCTAAGGTCTGTCTGGCAGGTAGGGGAGTTGTATCCCCTAGGCAGATGACTAATACGTCTGCAAACTGGACCTAGTGTCTAACAAGCTTCAAGCGTCTAACAAGACTTCTCAAACTTTAAATATTTTTAATTGAAATGTAATCTATACTTAATTAATAAAACGAGGTAAACTTTGCTAGTTTTTATGCAATAAAATGTAAATGTACGAAACTATACTTCATCCGATTTCAAATCTTCTTTTGCTTAAGTCTCAGGGGATAGCCCCAAGCAAATATATGATGGCTCTGTCAACTCGATCATTGTGGTGAGCGACCTTCAATATCATTATAAATATTGCAATAACAATTCAAACGTCCAATTCACTGTTTTTATTTGCGTTCGTGGCGAGACGTCCAACGATATCTAATTAGGTCAACTCATAACACGAAATAAGAAAATAACTGTCAAATTAAAAATGTTTGACGTAATACAATTGCCTGTTTGTTGATGAGCTTAAGTTGAGGTATGTTTTAATTTCATAGTTAATATTATCAACCTATAGCTATGACCTGTCGGAATAAGTTTGATAAATGAAGAAAGTAATAAATTCAAGAATGTAAAGGGATGTTCGCACTCCGCAATGAAATAAAAAACTCTTTTACGAATGAAAACATACCTTTCCGTGATCATGGCCCCGGGGAAGATGCTGTAAAGCTTTATTTCAATGAACAGTACTCGTTTAAGTATCCGCATTACTGTCTGTTTAGGTGAATGAAGCTTTAGCAAGGGCTTGAGTGAGTAATCTTCACGTTAGTAAACATCAGTAATAGCGCAAACGCGTGGGATTCACAGTAATTCGTAACATGGATCCACCCATTGTCTAAGAAGGTTATACCCTCTTCAGAGCACACAGCATCATATTTCCCTGTTTCCGACGGCATCCCGTACTCTCAGCGACAATTTATTAAGTGCTTCTCCGAACAGAAATAACTTGAAGCTTCCTCGCGGCGTCCTAAACATTATGTAAACTCCACACTCTGGTAAAGAATTCTTAAAAGCCTTTGTGTGATTTTTGTTAACCTTTTTTAACTGCATTAATGGAGTCTATTTTTAGATGACATATTTTTGATGCTTCGTTTCACTAATACTTATTTTGACAAATTATGCTTCGACGGTTTTCTCATTTGGTAGAGGGGCTTATAATTTTGCTCTTGAAAATGATGTTCCTTCTAATATTTTTCCGCTTGTTAAACACGACTTAGTTCAAATCTGAAGCTGTCACTATCATTCGCTTCGCTAATAGGTAAACAGACACAGCTTTACTTTTAAACTGCCTGGAATTAAGACGTCATTATAACACCCAGCATACTCTTGTCACAGGTTTTGGTAATCAGACGTTTCTTACTGTACTAATTTATGTATTAGGAATCCTATAATTCACGAGGGAAAATATTAGTATACTCACTTCGCACTGTGAGGTTGACCCTGTCGAGGAAAGAGGTTTCATTCTCCACGCCGCACTCGTAGACGCCCTCGTCATCCGCCCCTATCTGAGGGATGTACAGGCTTCCGTCCAACTGGAACAACAGATTTTTCCTGATAAGACATGATGAGTTTGTTTCTTCGAGGATCAAGGAATGGGGAGATTAACATATTCGACGGTTACAATCATCAGTTCATCACACACTGAGATGCTATTTATTGGAAAAACATATCAGCAGATGCCTTTCGTGTTGCATTTTACGTATTTTATAATTTAACTTGACATCAAATACAAGGAGTTTGTAGTCATCTTTGATAGTCGGATAAGGAACTGTGTGATCGGCCTTGATCCAATGATATTTAGTCAGAAAACAAATCTTGTTTGAAGCAAAATAGGTAATGAAAATTTTAATGAAGTTCTGGGATAATGTTCACAGATGGCCGGTAATCTTTTAAATAAAAAATTTCTAGTCGTCCATCAAAGTCTAAATATGGCCAGTTATAAAGTTCTCCCTTTAGGATAGAATGCAGCTACCGGAACAACTGGTAAATGTACGGTAGCGCGATACGAGTTGCGTAACCTGCTTCGATCTTTGCGACCCTTATGTAACGGAGACTAGAGAGAGCATCGGATTTTGGGAAGCAGTCGTTTGATTAGGTTTTTTTTTTATTTCTGCAATGTTTTATTTAGTCCTTGAAGCTAATTGATAATCATTGCCATGTTGATTGATTGGAAGGTAAATCGCTTTATTACACAGATTTTATCTTTGAGGAAGTGATCTTCACAACCTTTGGATGATGAAACTGTTAGTGAAAAATGAAAGAGGTTTTTTTATTATTGTTTTGGGGTAAAGACTTACAAAAGTAATAATTTGAAGAATAGATGACAGTCAAACTTTGCAAAGTGGAGGTTAATTACGTCGTGCTTGCTTAAAGTTTAACAAACTAATATGATGAATAGTTTTATTTGTTCCGCCAGTTTGATCTGATATTCATAAAACAAGTGTTAAGCTACTTATCCCCACAGACCTATATGAGAACCTAGCGTGTCGAATTTTTCGTACCTAAGATGACGTCAAAAGCCAGATTTAGTGATGTGGAAATGTTATTGACGAGCTCTTGCAAGAAAGCACAGCACAATTAACCACGTTTGTTTCTGAGTGATGTGTGTCTTCATGGCAATTGTCTCAAGCGGACTGACTTAGGTCGGAAAACTTTAACCATGGATCAAATTTATGGTAAACTTTTATCGTCTATCTCGATCTGTGCTTATCCCTTATAAGTTATAACACACAGTACCTAGCATAATTTTCCGGCGTATAGACTAGACGATTCGAGTGGGTGTGGGGACTGTGGGGTTATCAGAATCGAGTTTGTACCAGCAGCGACCAGCGGCCTTGATTGAACCTTGGACGCCGATCGATACAGGTGCCAGCATCAGGTGCTTATGTGATGGACGAACAGCTGGTCTGGACAAGGATATTTTCTAAAGAACTTCGGATTTTGGTCCTGTGTTGGCCCCACAGACGATGGCCCGGATACTTGGGGATGAGTTGATGTTCTTTTTGTTACTTTTGGGTTTTCATTGTAGCATAGTTAAATGTTACTAACAACACACAATAAGGCTGATGACAGACGGACTGCAATCCGACTGCCAAATTGCAGTTACGATGCAGTTTGAATGAAGTCGTCGTGCAGTTACACCGACGACTGCACCTGGTTGACAGACAGTTGACTAGCAGTTTTATTGCAGTCGTGCCAACTGCATACAAACTGCATCGGAACTGCAGTTTGAATTGCAGTCCGTCTGTTACCTAGAGCCTAACTAAAAAGCGCCTCATTAAACAAAACTTTAACAGTGTAATTCAAGTAGGCCGTTTGTTAACTGTGGAATATTGATGAGTTTATTTAACTGAATTCAATTGAATTAGCTTTCACATTATTTCCTAAACTTACAGTTAGTACAGTCTGCGTCCTAGGCGTTGGAATAGGATACAATGAATTTTTATTACTTAGTTCAAAGTCAAAGTCAAAGATTTTTTATTGAAATAGACTTATAGATAAGTACTTTCGAATAGTCCATAATTTTTTTTTCCCTACCAGTTGATTGGGTAACCGCGATACCTGAGTTCAATTTCCAAGGTAAAGCAAACAGAAGCACCCTTCGTACGGCGTATCAGGGCTCAGGGGCGCCCGACGCTCGCGCCTACGCCAAGGAAACCCTTTGTTTAAATAATTATTGGTAGGTAGGTATCTGATAATGTTTTAGTTTTACGTGAAGTACCCAAAATTATCTAATAATTTAATGAGATTAGATTGTATGAGCTTATAGTACAATTTCTATAGACTATATTACAGATCGTAGATAAGTTGCACTATGATCAAAAAATCATTGGGAAAGATTTGTAAAATTTACGGTAGTTATAGTTTCACTTTCACTTACGTTACAATCAGGGGCGTGCATTCCATATAGGCAATTAGGCAGTGCCTACCTCATTCAAAACCTAAATAAATATACAATAAGTGTTAAAGTTATTTTATTTTAGTTTAAACTTCTATTCAACACTCACCCACTAATATATTCCTTACGCTAAATACTGAATACCTACCGATAGGCAGTCTCGAAATTGCCTACTCGAAACAAGCAGCGTTTCATACAAGAATACAACATAATTTAGAAAAAGTATTGCTCAAGTATAAACCGCCCATGGCAAGAAGGGCGCTGTTTGTACGTGTAACGTTCTAGCTTAAACTTCCGGAATATATCAGTATAAAGTAAGCATGCCTACCTGACGAATGAATTTGATCGCGAATTATTTTGTTGAGGAGTTATTTTAAAACTATCATATTTCCTAAGATATTCATTAAAATTTAATGATGTAAAGGACAATTTTATTCAAAATTAAATACTTGTAATGATTAACGTATTTATTTAGATAAGGATTAATATCATGTTTATGAAAACAGCTTCTCAAATAATACATTAGTTTAGAACAAGTTTTATTATCTGAAAAATGGTTATAGTGAGTTAACCATAAAACATCGACATATGCTGTCGCGGACTTTTTTTTAGAACTTTTGATGGGGAATAATTTCGTCATACATGATTTTTACATAACTTTAACCGTTTACACACCGTCCGCAACGGAAGCTCCCAAAACTAATATTTTTTCCCGTTTCTGTAACGTGTTACATTAATGCTCTGCTCTTATTAATCGTACTGTGATATTAAATATCTTATTACCTTCCGAGATAAATGGACTATCCAGCACAAAAATATTTTTTCAATTCGAACTAGTAGTTCCGGAGATTAGCGTGCTCAAACAATCAAACTCGTCAGCATTTTAATATTCCTACTAAATATTACGAACCTTATCATTTATGACTAGCGGCCGCTCTCGGTTTCACTCGCCGCGTGGTTGCCGTTACCGTGGGAATATCAGGATAATTATAAATATTTGCATACAATGTGGTTTTCTGATATATAAGCTACATTGCTGTAAAGTTTCATCTTAATCAGTTCAGTAGTTTTTGAGTGAAATAGTAACAAACATTCCTCCATCCAAATATCCTCACAAACTTTCAAACTTATAATATTCGGAAGCAGGATAGGATAAGTGCAAAGTTACTAGTTAGATCTACAGTGCCTACTACACTGGAAAACCAATGCACGCCCCTGGTTACAATACAAAACCCGTTCCCGTTTTATCGCGAATACAGAGATTAAACGTATACTATATCCTATTCCGGGTCCTGTCTCCAAATTTGTCCAGCCGACGCTAAGCGTGCTTGAGATTATAATACAGGTAGGATATACACACATTAAGTCGATTTCATTATTATGTTTTGTAGGTAGTTAGAAAAAAATTAATAGATTTATTACAACATAGACTCGAGTCGAGAAACAGTGAATATACTAAATTAATGGTAACGTAAATAATACCAAAAATTAAAACTTAAATTAACTACTAGTATAGTAAAGTAAGTATAGTATTATTATAACCTGTGACCTGTGTTTGTACGAATGATAAACTTATATTTGCGGTTTTGGAAAGATCTACAGCATATTTTTTTTTTAGATTGTCACTTTCTTATTTTAAAAGTTTTGGGGGGGGGGGGGGGTGATTACGTATATATTTTTTTCATCAAACCTATATACCCCAAACGTATAGGTTTGATGAAAAAAAAATATTTTCAGTTTCAGTACATTTTTTTATTTTTGTGTAAAAAACCGTAAAGCGGTTTACAGAATACATCTACCTACCAAGTTTCAACTGTGTAATCCTCATACTTTTGAAATAAAATGGCTGTGACATACATCGGAAAGACAGACATGACGAATCTATAAGGGTTCCGTTTTCTGCCATTAGGCTACGGAACCCTAAAAAAGATAAAAATATAATAAAATAACTTAAATTTATTGTCTCACAGCTGTGCCAAAACAGGTTTCCAATTCAGATTTCAACAGATTCAATGTCAGATTTGCGAGATCTGACGCTGGTTTTCAATATAATGAGTAAAATTCAAATAGTAAGAAAATATAATATTAATTTAATTATTGTTCCATAAAATAAATCAATATATAATAAATAAATTTCCTCATAATATTTCATTATAATTTATAACATCAGGAATAATAAAAAAAATATAAAAAAATAATAATTTGATAATTTTTTGAGTGTGGTCAATGTGTGTGATCCACTACAACACTAAAACCAAATAGTCGTTGTCGTCGTCTCAGCCTTATAACACCCACTGCTGGGTATAGGCCTCCCAAAAAGGGGGGTTTGCCATAATCGCCACGCTTGGCAGGCGGGTTGGCGATTGCAGTATGGCCAAGTTTGTAGGAGACGCTGCTGCCCGTCTCCTGAAGGCTGAGTCCCTTAGTCGCCTTTTACGACACCCACGGGATGAGAGGGGGTAGTGCTATTCTAAGCCGACACTACACAGCTAAAATAAAATAGTACCCACCAAAATATATGATATGGGTTCTGAACCCATATCATATATCTTGGTTCCGAACTCCCGTTGCGCATCTAAAAGGTATTGCTTTAGTTTGAGTTTAAAGCTGGAAATCGAACTAAGTTGCCTTATAGGTGGAGGGATATTATTCATATTCCACACTTTACTTATGCTTTGAAATGGACAACGGCTTCGAGCAATTCTTAAAGGAATTTGGAAAAAAAAAGACGGGTTGCACTCCGGGAGTGCCGGCAGAAGTGAAAACTTGATTATTAACGTTGAGCATGTTTGATATTTTGGAATGGTTAGGGAATAATTTTGCATATTATTATTAATAAATTATTATTAATAAATAAATAACAACAACAACAACAACAACAACAACAACAACAACAACAACAACAATAACAATAACAATAACAATAATAATAATAATAATAAACAAATTTATTAAATTTATTAAAAGCCTAAGGCGCCTCACACACTGGCAACGCGTCCCGCCGCGTAGCGCGGAGCGGCAGATTCCGCGCGCGGCGACGGAGGAGCAGATCTGCTTCATCGCGCGGTTTGTTCCGCGTCTCCGCGCGGAGCGGCGTTGTACGACGGCCCCGCGCCAAATAAAAACTTCACTTCACAGTCGATCGCCGTGGTGAAAAAAATGGTTAATACGGAAATAATTCAGGATGCTGCAATTATTTTATCAATGTGGTTTTTGTATACACAAATCAGAAAACGCCGTGTCCAAAGAAGATATTGGGTACATCCCTTTTTACGAACGAGATCGATAAATGGATTATTTGTACGGAATTACATGGACTTAAGAAAATATGAAGATAAATTTTTCAACTACACACGAATGTCGACTGAATCGTTTGATTATTTATTAGGCAAAATTCGAACGGCCATCACGGGAACTAACACAAATTTTCGTCTTTGCATTACGCCGGAGGAAAAGCTTTGGGTCACACTAAGGTAAGTAAACAAAATACCTATACTTGAACTGGTCAATAGGTAGGTTAACCGACTTAATACTTTTTAAAAATCCCTACAGTATATCATATCCCATTAAAACTCGAAATTTGATTTATGACGCGTTTATTTAACAAATTATCCAAAACACTTTTGTCTTAAACATACATTTTCTTTTATTTTAAAAACTTCTTAAATCAGTCTTTAACTGTTCTTAATTATCTTTACCTACTCTTAATTATTGCAAATCACAGTCCTTGGAACATTTTTTTATTAAACTCTTATTACAGAAACAATATTAACTCTAAATTATAACTCCTAAAAATCACAGCTTTGAATTATCGTGACTGTTTTTATTCCTGAAATCACAAATGTTTATTACTTACTTACTAAATTATAGCTATTAAATCTAAGAATCACAATTTTCAATGGCAATGTTCATTTATAAATATAGATTTAGTCATCAAATAAGGGTAAAAGTTCAGATTCCGCAGAATTTTGCGTATTTACAGAACTTGGAGACATTAGATTTTCGTGTTGTGTAATTGGTTGTTGAGTACTTGTGCTAGCAATTTCATATGGTTGATTAAAACTGCTGCTGTTGTGCTGAGCGTGTACCGTGCTGACTGATGATGATGGCTGATCACTTGGATGTCTGATCTCGATCGAATAACCACCATATTGTTGATTAGAGTACATGTTACTACTGTTTTGGTGATGTTCGGCGCGTTGTACTTGATAGGAATCATACGTTTCATCTTGAGCTTCCATAATACATTTTAATATATTTATTTTGACCATTGGCTTTAGTCTGGAAGACACCCTTTTAAAATCGCTAACCAATGACAGCATAAACTGTCGATCTGGATCTTCTTCTTCAGTCTTTGTTTGCATTGTTGATTTTAAAACATTTATAAGTTCGCTACCGAATTCATCAGTTTGGTCATTTTTCTTAGTCTTCTTTGATTTGGGTGGCATCATAATATTGTCTTCTTGGAGCCTATCACCTGGATCGTTGTCTACTTCACTTGCCATACTATTATGAGTCGTGTTAGTTGTGATCACCGGCAACAGAAATAAGAGTTGTTTGTAGTATTTGTATTGCTTTGTATTAGAAACCGCTGACCCACTCTTGACAGTAGCTAGTTGTCGTCTTTGTTTTACAAAAGCGTCACGGAGCGTTTTCCATCTTTTTTGCAATAATTGTCCTGAAATAAAATTTTAAAAGTATGTTATGTTTCAGGTACTTGGCAAGCGGTTGCTCGTTCACTGATATTTATTACAGTCACAGACTTGGACTATCAACTATTCACAAAATTGTGGACGAAGTTTGTACAGCCATTTGGGACATAATGAGAACTGAATGTTTACCAGAGCTTACGACTAAAATGTGGCTAAACAACGCTGAAGGTTTCAATGAACGTGCAAATTTTCCCCACGTAATTGGAGCAATCGATGGAAAACATATACGTGTTTACAAACCATCTCTTACAGGGTCATTGTATTACAATTACAAACATTTTTTTTCAATATTATTATTAGCCATCTGCGATGCTAATTACAAATTTGTTTATGTTGATATTGGTGCATACGGGAAATGTAGCGATAGTACTGTATTCAAGAATTCAATGTTTTACAAGAAACTTATGGAAAATAATCTTAATATACCAAAAGAGTCAAAAGTTTCGGGAGTTCCGAATGATCTTCCATATTTTTTCATAGGTGATGAAGCTTTTAGTATTTCTGAACATGTCTTAAGACCATATGCAGGAGCCAACTTGAATTTTACAAAACGAATATTTAACTATCGTTTGAGTCGAGCACGTAGGTATATAGAATGCACTTTTGGAATTTTAGCACACAAATGGCGAATATTTCAACGACCATTAAATGTAAACGTAAATTTATCAATAAAAATAATAAAAGCGTGCTGCGTGCTTCACAATTTCGTAAGAGAAAGGCATGGTGTTAATTTCGAAGAAACATTGTTCAATAGTGATATAGAGGGTTTGTGTGAAATTCCGAGAAACAGAGTTCGAACAAGTACAAGCGGAGACATCATGAGAAATAATTTAGCTGATTTTTTTATTAACATTGACCCTTTGCCGTGGCAAAACAAATACGCTTAAACCTTAGGTTGGCTCATTGGTTACGTTTAAATTGTTAAGTTGTTTTTCCAAGAAATATAAGTGTTAACCTACTTACCGTGTTTTCTTTTTTCCTCAAGTGATATACCCTCATCTGTAAATATAGATATAATCTCTTCCCATTTCTTCACTTTTTATACGCGGTCACTGTATTCTTTGCATTTCATGTCCCAAATTGCTGGCCGTTGTTCAACTTCAAATATAAATCTATCCACGTCTAGATCCATTGTAGTAGCGTCCTTAACGCATAAAGGTTCGAGCGGCACTGCGGAGCTAGTGTGTTATACCCCGCGGAACGCCCCGCGCCTCCGCGCCGGTAAGCAGAATCTGCGCGCGCGACGCGCCACCGCGCGCAGACGCTTTATCGGTGTGTTGCACTACGCGGTTTTTCGATACGTACTGATATACTTGCATACAACGTTAAATCTGCGATCCCGCGCTACGCGGCGGGACGCGTTGCCAGTGTGTGAGGCGCCTAAACGAAACAGTAGGCCCCAGGCATACATTTTGCGCCGCGCCGTAGAGAGGGGATAGCTGTCTACTCTCCATCCGTCCTACGCTTTTTCGATCAGGTCACGTGTCCTGACGCGAGTTTAAGATTTTATACCCATTACAGAAAAAGTGCTCAACGCCGCTAAAGAAGTTTTCACTTCAAAAAACCACTTGTAATATTCTCCAGCCGAAAATCCATGCGTATGAGCAAGACAAAACAACAGTTTTTGATAAAGAAAATAGTTTGCATACAATACACTTACATACAGAACGCTAAGTGATTAATGCGAGAAGTTGCAAGACAGTGCGGCTCCCCACGCACTAAATCATTATTATTCCGCTCTTTAACCCAACGAAGTAACTATTTAGTAAGCTGTGAGCCAGCGCCTAAATAACGATTATTATAACTAAAGATTAGGGAATGCAAACCAGTTTCACCGAAACCGAAAAATACGGTCTTTTGGTGGATTTCACAAGCAAAAAAACAGGTTTTTAACGACAAACGGTTTTTTCGGTTTTTAGGATAATAAATAAATAAAATATTTTTTGTTGCTATACTACGAGTATCATAGCGAAAATGCGTCTACAGTGCGTTTAAAAATGCTCATTAAATGCATGGTGAAGGCGAAAGGATAGGCCAGATAAAAAAATCAACCTCTATACGAAGGCCTTGTCTCCTCGTCATCATTTCAGCCATATGACACCCACTGCTGGGTATAGACCTCCCTCAAGGATCTCAACGATGATCGGTGATGCGTTGCCAGCATCCAGCAGCGTCCCGCGACCTTCACCAGATCATCGTTCTACCTTGTCGGGGGTCTCGTAACCAGACGAAAGTATTTATTTTTTCATTTTTAATTATGGCAGTGTCTGTACTACACTTGAAGACTTAAACAGAACAGAAGACTTTATCAACAAAATATTGAAGTGGGCACTAACATGATAATATTCAATTATAATGCCCAATGTTTTAAAAGCTCCCTGTCCCCGTCACAAAAAAAAAGTTTTTTCTAGTAGTTCATTAAGTTGTAATATTTTTTATATTTTTTAGTTTAAATGTAATATGAAATTTGGTATAATTTTTGTGTCATCTAGTTAATGCTATAGATAAAATGCTGTGCGCAATTGTAATAGGACGCAGACACGCATTTGTTGTTCTTGTATGTTTTTTTTTTCTTTTGTCAGTACCCCTATTACGAGTTTGCTTAACATGACATTTACAGGACTCGTGAGCGTAGACTATCGGATACACTGCTCATGTCGGTAAAACAGTCGCTAAATATGAAAGACACAGAGCTACATTTTACGTTAACGTTTACTGTAACGTCGAGTTTGCCAAACTCGTAATAAGCCTACTGTTGTCTGTTATTGTGCCAAGTAAATAAAATAAAATAAATAAAAATGAGTCCTGTCCAGTCCAGCGGTACTTGTACTTTGCGGAATTGGGTCCAAATTTGGAGATCCAATTAAAACTAGAAGATATAATAACAAACGAAATAAGTATGGATGAAAGTAGTACGACTAAATATTTAAGTGTTAAGTACATTACATTGAAAGAATAGTTGTATTTTTCATCAGGTAGAGATTAGATTGAATTCAACAGCTATAGGTTCTGTTCTTCCATTATAACTATTGCGACAGGGAACTAAAACTTATCAAAGTGTCACAGAATGTGTCGCGACTAGAGTTGCAAATAAACCGTTTTAAACTAAATTCAGTGGTTTTAAACGCATTTTAAATAAATTTAAAACGGTTTAAAACCGTGACCACGTGATTACTAGTTTCAATTCTATTCAGCCTGTTGCCTAGTTCATTAACAAATTATTATTTTGAAAGTAATAATAAAAGATATTAATTTTTTATTTTTATTATTGTTAGTTTAAATGACGTTTTACAATATGATATTTAGAAATATTAAAAAACTTAATATGCGTATTTATTTATTTCTTTTTCCTAAGCTGTAAGTAGGTACCTATGCTTTTTCCTATTTCATAGTGTATTTTAGTTGTACAATATAATACGTTACGGAGTGGCAACGTCGCTTCGTATATTTCCTTTCTTATTTTTACACATTACTCGCGCCGAGTCGCGTCACGTTCGAAAGGATTGGAGGATCACTTTAAACAATAATTTTCCATGGTATAGCTTGATTTTGATCAATATATTAAAATATGTAAGATAAGTATAGTTTTTAATTAATAATTGTTTACAATGTTTCGTAAATGGTAAATAAATGTTGATTATAAAAAGGCTTTTATTTTATTTTTCATTTCAATAACGCAGTTATATTATAAACAATGCAATAAGTTTATTCTGAATTGATGTTTATGAAAGGTTAGTAAATTCTAATAGAAAATCGATTTAAACCTATATTAAACCTCAAAAATTGGTTTAAAACATTTTAAACCAAAAAAACGGTTTAAAACCAAATGGTTTTAAACGTTTAAAATACTTTTAGCATCTATAGTCGCGACAGTTCGGCAACAAAGCGCGTCATAAGTTCGCAACACGCGCGACGTAAGTAATAACGACCACACGCAGGCTTATCTTGCTTATTTATGACAGGGGTAAACTGACTAACGGTGGTGATAAGGAGACGTACGCCTTCAAGGATATACCTGGAGACACTTTTGGACATAACCTTTGAAGAGATAGGTGTTAAGCCCTGAATTATAAATGATATTGTAAGTTTGTACTTTGTTTGAAAAAAATTGCTGATGCGAAGGTCGTCACTTTTGGAATGGTAAACTGGGGTCTGAAAAATAGCATTAGGGTATGCAAAATAGCTAAGTTTTGACAACATGAATGTATGTCTGCTCCCGGTTCAACCACCCGGGTCGAGCCAACAGCTCCCTGGCGCAGAAGGCAAGAGTCTCCCCCTCTGTCTGCACCACAGAACAGAAAAAACAGGTCTGCACCATTGAAGCATGGACAAAACCCGGACCCATACTTATAGAGGATTGTCGCGTCTCGGTGCGACAGTAAAGAAAATGATATTTGTATATCATTTTGTATTTACTCAAAGGAGCCAATTAAAGATCTGCTAGTTGATTATCTAATTCAGTTGCGAACAGATTTTGATTGAAATTTATTGTAAGTGCAATTACATTGCTACTTTAGTAAGATAGCTGTCACATTGTTTTTTACTAAAGCAGCAATGTGACTGCACTTTCAATCAAACGTTAATAGAAACAAGTTACATAATCAGGGAGCCGAACTTCACCCGAAAAACTATCAAAAGTTTTGGTCAACAAGCAAGATGATGGCAGCCTCTAATCTATATGTATAAAATAAACAAAAGAAATGCTAAATCAATCCTTAGCAAAGCATACTTATGCTTAGTTTCCGGAACTGACTCAGTCCGACTGTTTAACACAAACTAACACTGCAGAGGGCGCCACTTATTATAATGAAATACACACCTTTGAATAAAGAATATATTGCTACTGACAAGCGAACACAAATGCCTTAGGAGCCAAACACTAATAATTTTCAGTATAACATGCCTATACCGCGAACTAGAAAATAAACAGCGACATCTGTTATCAGCAGAGAGAACTAAACAATATTATGAGCTTTAACACCGACTGTCATTTTCAGAAAGCTGCACGCCACAAACTTCATTACAGGCAATAGAAAGCAACAAACGATAAAACCTACAGCCCAGTAATAGTTGGGTTGGGGTTGGTGAGACGCAAATAAAAACTTACGGCTAGACACCCTTGCACGTAAAGATAGACTTAATTAGCTGGTTAATGGAATGAAAACATTGTGTCTCACGTAAACCGCTGTGGTCTAGTGGTAACAACCACCGGTATCAGACCCAGGGGTCCCGAGTTCGATTCCCAGCGGGGGTACATATTGTATTCGGTTTGGTTGGTGGTAGGACTTGTTGTGAGTCCGCCTGGCTAGCTACCACCATCTTATCTAAGTCTGACGCCATTACAGCGATGTTTTCAGCATTGTTGTGTTCCAGCAGTTAGAGATAAGATAGTAAATTCCTCAGTGGTTGAGGATTACGGGATAGGCTCGCTTCCATCTTCAGCCTTATCAATACTTAACATCAGGTATGATGAAGGCTAAGAGTCACCCCGTCGGTCGTGAATAAAAAATAAATTTAAAAAAAACACTAGGTAGGTCAATACACAGTCAATACACAGTCACGGAACATCCCGGGTTTTTTTAGGGAGCTTTATTTAAAAAAGTTGAGCAAATACTTTTTTGTAGTTTTATACCCCATTTTAATGTGAAAGGTCTTTTTTCTGTTCATGACGGAAGGTCTGTCGTTCTGTTTTTTCGTCTTGTTTGACATATTTGATTATCTAATTTTTTCCAGTTTTTATTATATTTTATCAATTCACGCTTTACTCTGAACTTTATAATTATTACAGTCCAAGTGATTTCCTCTCCCCTCCTTTACAGTTATATAGAAAACATGTATATCACAAATAATAGAACATTAACAGGTATTTCATTATAAACTTAATGATTTCTTTAACCTTAGCACTTTCTGAGAAAACGTTCGTCTAAAAAACTCTACTGATCAACCGGAAAGTTACCCGTACCTATAGTAAAGTAACGTTCAAAGTGATGATAAAGAAAAAGACATTTCATTAAATAAAATTATCATGATAAATATTTAACTAGAAAAAAGCAACTAGTCTCATGTCGCCCTGACGGGATTCGAACCCGCATAGTTGGGAGTCCGGCCCAATGCACTAACCAATTATGCTACAGATACCTATGAGGACACAATTTTTCTAGTATATTCACCGTTCTACGGCGTTGGCCACTGTCGCTTCATCAATGAGAGAAATATCCTCGCATTCGAAAGAAACATCTTTACAGATGTTTGACTATCGATTAAGATGAAACAGCCATCTAACATTTAAAATAACCATAGATGATACAGCACTGTTTGTCGCGACTTTGCGATTCATTAATTGGGTCTCCGATATTATCGAATCGTACATAGATTTGTTTGCAATAAGTAAATAATAGTTAAAGAAGCTAAGTTCTACAGTGACCTAGATATCTCTTATTAAAAGAACCATTTATGTTTCATTTATAAATAAGAGCCATCAATATAATTTCATAATCGAGCATCAGTTTGCATAGCCAGGTTGCATTTGTAAAAGAACTATTATCGACCATAATACACCCACGCGCCACGTACCTTGCGTGTTTTAAATTCAATTCATTTATACGTTTCTACTCGTTTATTGCCAGAATATGCGTAATAAAGGGTGTTAAAAAAGGGGTCCGCTACATGAAATCCAATGCAGTAGGTACCTACGCCTTAAGTAAACTGGTAAGGCAAACTTATTAACATAATCAAGTCATATCATATCATAATCAGTCATCCCGTGACCACGGCAGCTGAAAAGGTGCCGAAACGTCGAAAAAATAAAAAAAACACAAAAAACCTAAAAATAGGGACATTTACAACTTAGTTCGTGAAATATAGCGCATTTGATATCCGTAAAAGTTGTTTTATTTCAATGAGCGTGCGCGCCAAAACTTAAGATGTACATATTTAAACAAAATAATGGGTAATAAAGTGTCTGTAGACATGATAGTAAAAGTAGAGAAAGAAAAACCAGAAGATTCCTAGCGCTCTTCTGAACTGCACCAGCATCTTGACACGAAATACAATGTATTTTTATGTAAGTAGGTACAATCGGGGAAATTTTTGGGAAACGCGTTCTCGCAAAGTACTAAGATTAAAGAAATAATGTATTATTCAAAATGAAATACCTATTAATGCTCTATTAGTTGTGATATAAACGTTTTCTTTAAATCTATTACTATTTTAAATAAAGCTCCCTAAAAAACTCTACTGGTCAACCGTTAAGTTCCCCGACTGCACTACAAAAAGATATGGACCATGATGTTCTTCTTCTTCTTAAATTTAAGAGCTCCGCTCCTGTCGATTCTGATGCATTAGTACCAAAAATTTAGACATTAGGGCAAAACAAGTACACAAGTGCAATGCAAGTCACTCGGCGGCCGCAACCCGCAAGCACAGAATATATAATAGTAACAGAAGTTGCACTCCTTTGATCTCAAAGAAAGCCGACATTTTAATAGCCTACAAAATTTCCAACGCATCTGGTGCACTCAAAATTGCACCTTACTACAACAATCACAAGAGCGCAATTCCTTTGTGTTTAGAATTTAAAAAATAAATGTATATTTATGTCTCTCTTAATTAAAAAATAGTTGGGCAAAGTTCATCTAAAACTTTTCCAAATTGGAAGTTCATAGCATTAGTAGTTCTTGAGATATCCAGCTGTGACAGACAGACAGACTGAATCGCACCATAAGGTTTCCTTTTTACCATTTTGGTACGGAACCCTGAAAGTACACAACAACGACGTAATGACAATTACCGACGGGCAGCAAACAATTCGTCCAATTCTTTTCGGACAGTTGAGCGATGTGGTGTCCAACCAATCCAACTATCAGGCGTCAAGTAAATTAATTTAGAAGGCGCTCTGACAGTAGCTTTGATACTTTTAGTTTCCGCCCCCGTCATAAGTCGAACTTTACGTTGAGTCACGATTCCACTATTGCACTCCTCGATGATAAACTTAGTCCACTTCGTGAACAGTCACGTCACTAACTTCGGTAAGTTTCTGGAAACACGGCAGAAGTGAAATACTTTGAGTTTAAACTTCGTTTGAAAAATTGCATAGGTACCTTAAAATTTTCTATTATGCATCAAAGAAGAAAGGACTAGGTATAAGTTGAAATACAAAAGAAGCCAGTAAAAGGTAATGAAATGCTTTCCAATAAAACTTGATATCCAAATGTAACAAGCTAACAAAATTAATCAATCGGAAACTTTACGAACAGAATTCTTGCGTAAGGTAAATTGTGCGTCTCCAAAGCTTATACAATATTCTTGAAGAAGCAATCTCATTAAGCTGCTATTGACATATCAAAGACAAGCGTTCGGTAGGGAAAGGAAATGGCTTTCATTGTACGGGACCCCTCGTAGGTACTGGAAAATGCAAATGCACATAAACGTTGGATGGTTGGATGGATCGTAGCGAAGCTTCACTTCACATATTATACGAGACTTGTTATTGACCAGCTGTGGCGTGGCAGAAAATTAATAACGTACAGCTAGACAACATACTTATAATGCACGTGAATACATTAGACGACCTGTTTGGCGCAGGGGTACTAACCCCACCTTCTGCGCCAGAGGTCCCGGGTTCGATTGCCGGACAAGACAAATATTTGTGTGCATGAACATGTCTATTTGTCTTGGTCTGGGTGTTTAATATGTATATTATGTATGTATTTACAAAAAAAAAAGTATATAAGTATGTTTATCCGTTATCTAGTATCCATAACACAAGTTCTTCATGATACTTAACGTGGGCTAGATAATTGGTGTGATTGTATGGAAATATTTATTTATTTATTATTATTTATTTATTAGCAACATTTATTAGGTGTCATGTCACCTGACGGAATTTCGTTGCTCTGATTTCACGAACAGTTATATTGATGTTTGGTCTTTAATCAAAGTTATCCGATACGATTTCAAAATTAATAATCCCGATATTTTATGGAACTGTATCCTCAACTATATGGATATTTAGTTCAGGAATGCGATCTCGCAATTCAATAATGAGCTTCGTTTTTACTGGGATCCGGTTAAAAACAGTCATATTTTTTTACCCAGCATAACGGAAAAATCGAGCAAGTATTGGACGTAAGACATGTGGTCTCTCGAGGATATCCCTCGTAATCGTAAATTTCGGATTCCAGATTCCGGAATCGACACTAACAACTTTTCTGCTACTTCTATCATTAAAATTCGTTCCGGCAGCTTTTTCCGCGCCGAGAAGTGGCGATAAAAAGAAAAGTAATGAGATTCGTATTTTATTCAGATCTTATCATAACAATGTGCCATACTCAAACAAATTAAAGGGAACTGTGAGGGGAGGCGATTTATATTTCAAATTAAAAAGAAAACCTACCAATAACTCTGGTTTATGAGCGCATTCGTCCGAATCGTAATTGAATCTCAACCTAATGGCCACCACTAGTGTTTCACAGATAATTTGTTGAAGGAGACGTTTATTTAGAAAAATCGCCAATATAAATCTGCAATTCTGTTAAGGTCTCATCTACCTTCGAAAAGAGAAAAAAGAATGTTGTTTGCATTCACGGAGAAACTTTGATCATAATGAGATTATATTATAGGTCTAATAATATTCTTTTTTTTATTTTAAAATTTAACATAAGTCTAATAACTCCATCCTCCTGTCTGTCAGTTACGTTGCAATATCTAAACACACTTATTAATTTAGATTAAAATACTAGACATTTGTTTAATGCTACAGATCGGTTATGATATGATAGTCAGTTTGATCAAAATCCACGCCTTCAGGCGAGCGAAGCCTCGGGCGGATGCTAATCTGATAATGTGTTAAAGGATTCTATTACACGCAGACTTAATATCAGTTTCATTTCCCTAGTTCATGTACCTGGTACTGGTAAGAGTAAACAGGTCGGTAGAAGTAATCAATTTAACTCGGTAGGATTCTCTGGAGCGGAAAATAAGAGCAGGGATGCGTCATTGCGTAAGCCATATTTGATTGGATCTTGTAGACTGAGTAAGAATGAATCCAGTAAAAGATTCCAATGCATCATTGGTAGTGCAGAAGCATGTGAATCCCTGCGGAGACACGCCCCGCGTAATGCTATGCACCCCCTTTATGCTGACTCATCATTCACCCGAATACGACTGTGTCCGATCAATGGGAGTTCCCGACATATCGATATGACAACGATATAACGAAGATTCGCGATTTGAAATGAAAAAAGGAATTTTGTGCTAAAAAAATCAGATAAAAGTAAAATGATCCTCTTTAAATATTAAACAAGAAAATATAATAGAAAAAAGCAACCAGTCTCAAGTCGCCCTGACGAGATTCGAACGTGCATCCTTGGGAATCCGGCCCAATGCACTAACCAATTATGCTACAGAGACCTATGAGGACACGTCGAATTTTTCTAGTATTACTATTTACCTTTCTACGGTGTTGGCCATCGTCGTTTCATCAATGAGAGAAATATCCTCGCATTCGAAAGAAACATCTTTACAAATGTTTGACTAGCGATAAATATGAAACAGCCATCTCATTATATATTTTTTTATTGTCATAACTATCATTAGACCTATGCCATAGTAACTATTTAGTAATCTGTGCTTCTGCATTCTGACGTTGCACGTTGTTTAAAACAAATTGACGACGCGTGTTAGCGCTACGCTACGCTAAGGAAACTCGGCTAAACCAAATTTTGAGTAAGGTGCAATGTTTGCCAAAGATAAATTTTAAATAGAAAAATATTGGAAAAAATTAACTCGGCCACAAGTGAATTCTCAGACGGGAATCGAACCCGCGACCTTTGGAAATCCGGTCCAATGCTCTTTCCATTCGGATTTCCAAAGGTCGCGGGTTCGATTCCCGTCTGAGAATTCACTTGTGGCCGAGTTAATTTTTTCCAATATTTTTCTATTTAAAATTTACCATAAGTATAAAAATAGCATTGAAAAAAATGCAAAAATTACAAAAACCATAAAAAAAAAAAAAAAAGTTTGCCAAAGATTTTTGCGTTTGTATGTATCTGGCAATA
Source organism: Chrysoteuchia culmella (assembly GCA_910589605.1). NCBI lineage: Eukaryota > Metazoa > Arthropoda > Insecta > Lepidoptera > Crambidae > Chrysoteuchia > Chrysoteuchia culmella. Next base: position 22,841,316 of record OU342651.1, read on the forward strand.
TTTCTATAAAATGTTGAATTATTGAGTTAATTGAACAGTAAAAATAGAAAAAGAGTCAAGACACGCCATAAAAAAACCGGACAAGTCCGAGTCGGACTCGCCCATCGAGGGTTCCGCACAAATTTGTAGGTACCTAGGTACATACGAGTACATATTCTATATAGTTCAGAAATCGAGTCTCACAGTTTTTATTCCGAATTATTCCCGAAATTCCAAAGTTTCCAAAACTAATAAACAATATTTGTATAGTTTTAGTTTCAGATTTTTCCGTGTGATTGAAAGAAGATATTACTTTTACTTGCCAAACATAGTTCTAGGTCAGCGGAAAGTATCCTATTGTCATTTTCACGTAAGTGTATATTATATTCTTTGCTTGAGTGTCGAAACCTTCGGCCAATTAGCATCTTGCCATGTGTCTCCAAGGTCTTAGAGAGGGTAGTCTGTTCGCAACTGACCGAATACCTAGAGACTAATGGTATTCTCCCTGAATTGCAGTCCGGTTTCAGGAAGGGCCGTGGTACCACAACTGCATTACTGGATGTGACAGACAATGTTCTGGCGGATCAGGATAAGGGCATGTGCACGATATTGGTGCTTTTGGATTTTTCACGTGCATTTGACGCGATTAATACCGAATTGCTCATTGCTAAAATGAAGTATTACGGGTTAGACGATGGCACGCTGCTTTGGTTTCAAAGTTATTTAACAAATAGGAAGCAATTTGTGAAATTGACACAAAGCGATGGAATCCCCTCAAACTCGGCTCTTAAACCTTTGACGAGGGGCGTGCCACAGGGTTCAATTTTGGGCCCAGTACTATTTATTTTGTACTGTGCAGACATAATTGGCTGCTTTAAGAAATGTCGATATCATATATACGCCGATGATGTCCAGGTATATATATCTTTTTATCCTAAAGACTACGTGACTGCTGTAAGAGACCTTAATGAGGAGTTGAGTGCTGTTGCAGTGTGGGCCGGGAACAACTGTTTGGTACTTAATCCATTAAAGACTAAGTACATGATATTTGGTACGGAAAAAATGAAACTAGAATTGCCAGATTCTTTGAAAGTTGAGTTGATGAGTGAGCCTATAGAGAGAGTGGATATCGCGCGTAATCTTGGCTTAAACATAGATGCGGGCTTAAGATTTGAAAAACACCTAGCCGTCACTGTTCAAAATTGTTTCTATAGACTTAAAGTTTTATATAAAATTAGACCTTATCTATCTGAAAACCTACGATTGCGCTTGGTTGAGTCACTAGTATTATCTAAATTGAACTACGCTGACACTGTCTACGGTCCACGTCTACTAGCTCGGTCAAACAGGCTTATTCAAAGAGTGCAAAACGCATGTGCGCGCTTCTGCTACTCTATACCTCATCGCAGCCACGTCACTCCGTTCTTGAATGAGCATCATTTACTAAAAATGAAATCCCGCCGTAAACTACATCTTGCCTGTCTACTTTTTGGCGTGATTAGGGCAAAGGAACCAAAGTATCTGTATAACAGACTCGCTTGGCTTAGTAGCAAGAGGCAGTGTTCCCTGCAGCTGGCTACGCAGTCTCATAGGTCGGCATGTTTCAGGGGTAGCTTTCGTTACGCAGCGTCCAAAATTTGGAACAATATTCCTCCGCCTCTGAGAGAAAGCAGTTCTGTACATGTTTTCAAAAAACAGCTGAGATTGCACCTTATTAATGCACAGCGAGAGTTGGGCTGCATAAAATATATTGACGCCTCTTTTATATAGTACTTAATCATTTTATTATTTATTAATTCTATTATTGTTATATATATATATTTATATTATTTTTTTATAGTATTAATATTACTTATTTATATTGTCATGATATTTTTTTTTTTTGTTATTCTTACACATCATTCATTCACTTATACTCATCACATCAGTCACACACTATTGTTGCACTCCAAAAATACCTACAGCTACTATAATAACATATATACAAACAAATAAATTTCATATAGGAGACGCGTGCTTGTTATTTTATAAATGTTAGTTTTAATCTTAGTTTTATTTTGTTTTCATTTTTTCGATGCCTCCGTATTGACATCGACGTGTCAATAAAAAAGTGGGTCTAGTTGAAAACCAGCGTCAGCTTCAACACTGACACATGCTGAACTAGATCCCTTTTGATGCAGCCATGTGGATCATTTGGTTATAAGATTTTTGTGTATTTTTTGTCATATGTTATGTCTATGTCCTCTGCCTGTATCAAATAAATGTTATGATTTATGATTTATGATTTATGAAACAATATACTTACGTATTTTACGGCATAAACGGAGAAATTACATAACAAAACACACAGCGCCACCTAGTAACGAGAGTAAGAACTAATCTTTACATCTTATTGATAAATAATAAAATTCATCTAGAATTTATATTAACAAAAACAGCGCCATCTAGTGAGTAACACACGCACAGCAGTAAGAAATTATATTTTGTGATTGTGACACCCTGCCTTTTTTTTTGTACACGTACGTTTGTACGTAAATTCACAAGTTTGATTTTTTCACAGCTTAAAGAGACTATTGACTTGAGTATATTTAATTTTAGCTCGATACTTCCACGTTTCTGAGTTTATCCCGAAATTCAGTTTCCAAACTAATGACTATTATTTTTTATATTACAAATGTGTAGTTTTTAGATTTTTTTCCTGTATTTGTAGTAAAAGACAATATTACTTGCCAAATTTCATAGTTTTAGATCAACGCGACGTATCCTCTGAATTTTCATTCTCTTGAGAGAGTCGAAATATACGTTTTGGCGACATAAACGTAAATTAACGTTTTAAAAGGTAGGGCACCTTTTAAAACGTTAATTTACAAGGTTGGTTTTTTCACAGCTTCAAGAGACTGTCGATTTGAATATATGGTTTTAATTTTAGATCGATAGCTCTACGCGTTCCCGAGTTTTTCCCGAAATTAATGTTCTAAAACTAAAGATACATTTCTTATGATTAAATTACAAATGTTTTGTTATTAGACTTTCTCCTGTGTTTGTAGTAAAAGACGATATTACATGCCAAATTTCATAGTTCTAGGTTAACGGAAAGTACCCTATGAATTTTGATTCCTTAACGAGTGTCGAAATCTACGTTTTTTTGCGACATAAACGGTACTATCCTTGTTTTACGTAGATTTACAAGTTTGATTTTTTTCACACCTTGAACAGACTGTTGACCTGAATATATAGTTTTTATTTCAACTCGATAACTCCACGCGTTTCCGAGATAATCTCGAAAACGGACGTATGGACGGACAGACGGACAACAAAGTGATCCTCCTAGGATTCCGTTTTTTTTATTTCGTGGTAGGAAACCCTAAAATTACATAATTACTGAGTGAAAAATTACCCTTATATTTCTTTCAGGGACTTAGATGTTACGAACAAAGGAGAAAAGCACCTAAGCACACAATACGAAGGCCAACTGATTTAAGGACAACTTACGTTTCTAAGTGGAGACCGTACTTATGATTCCCAGAGGCATTTTGTATTTTGTCAGGGGTTTACTATAGAAGAAATGGCCGAAACAATATGTGCCATGATGTTGAATAACGTAGATCGGTTATCTTTCGAGAGTGACAATCATTACTGCAAATACAATAAAACTGGTGAGTGTATCTCTAAGAGGCTTCAACTTGAGGTTTACCTTTTTTCAAATATTTCTTTTTCTTTAGTTTAGTTTAGTATTTATGAAAATTCCAGTGGAATAGTGGTCCTATGTAGTATTCATGACATCTTTTATTCAGGAAATGCGCATCATTATCTATTTTCGATATTTATTCGCGTTCAGCTGAGAATGAGAAATCACAAAATGGCTGTTCGATTACATTGAATGCTATCATATCATATATCATAACTACTAGTTTTTATTCACGTAATTTATTTGTATTCACAATCGAAATTGCAGCTATTAATTTATCAGTCACACTTTTGCAAATCCAATCTATTATAAATCAGTACGGGCTAACTTTCACAATCTCAATTAATTTTCAGAGTTAGATCGAATTGTTGTGATTGAGAAGGACATAAAACAATTCAAGTTTAAATTATTAATTTCAGGCTTTTCCTTTTAACTCACACATGTAAAGTCACCATCAGCTCTACATATTAACCTGTAACATACCATGATATCCTACCTAGTCATTTTCATAGCAGCTGTTAGCAAATGTTAAGCTTGAAGTGGTGCCGACTGTACCCAAGTACCCACAAATTCAAAAATAATGATAGAACTGACGAAGTATTTTCCAATATTTCCATTGCTTCCGAATCTGATTTCTAAAACGTCAGGGCGACATGAGACAAGTTGCTTTTTAACCGACTTCAAAAAAAGGAGGAGGTTCTCAATTCGGTTGGTATATATTTTTTTGTATGTATGTACACCGATTACGCCGAGATTTCTAAACCGATTTCCGTAATTCTTTTTTTGTTTTATGCGGAATAGTTGCCAATTGGTCCCATAAAAATTTGGTTTAGTTTGACCCAGTACTTTTTATGTTATGAGCATTTATATATTTTACATTCCATTGTTAACTTGGACGATGTAATTTTTGCGATGATTTTGTTTGTAATGTACATGAAACCTAATCTAATCTAGAAAAACCCTGCTGTAGTATACAAAACAACCTATTACAGTCACTAAAAAGTAAAAAAAAACTGCGTTAAAAAAACCGACTTCAATGCCAGCCAAGGCAAGAAAAATAAAAGAATAGGAGCTCAAAGTAGAATGCCTTGGCTGGCACCGACTCCAAAAACCTTTTTTTTTGCTTTTGAGTTTTTGAAGTCGGTTTTTTTAAAGCAGTTTTTTTTTCTAGTATATTTTCTTGTTTTAATTTATCAAGTACATAGAGATAATTACAATCTGATTTGTCTGAAACGAAATACCCAAACGTCATGGAAACATTTTGCTTACGCAGCAAATACAACGTGATTATGATTGATTGCCTCAGTTCCGAACTTTTATACGTCTACGTCAGTATTTTACTGTCCGTTTGTATAATACTACTAGCGGATCCTCGCGGTTTTACCCGCGTGGAGCCCGTTCCCGTCGGAATATCGGGATAAAATATAGCCTATGCCACTCGGGAGAAATGTAGCTTTCTAATGGTCTAAGAATTTTCTAAATCGGTCCAGTAGTTCCTGAGATTAGTGCGTTCAAACAAACAAACTCTTAAGCTTTATAATATTACTAGCGGATCCTCGCGGTTGTACCCGCGTGGTGCCCGTTCCCGTGGGAATATCGGGATAAAATATGTCCTATGTCACTCGGGAGAAATGTAGCTTTCTAATGGTCTAAGAATGTTCTAAATCGGTCCAGTAGTTCCTGAGATTAGCGCGTTCAGAGTCTTGTACTGAATTTCGACAAACACTATTTCGACTAGACGCTACTTCGAACGTACACTTATTCGACAGATCACTACTTCGACAAATCACATATTCGATAGATCACTAGTCAGACAGAACATTGCTCCGACAACATACTGTTTCGACAAGCCATTATTTCGACAGAACACAGCTGCGACATCACACGTATTCGACAGAACACTGTTTAGTGGGGTTTGCTCCCGGGAATTCTCGGAACTGAAAATACGGAGAATTCCCGGGAAGTTAAAAAATCCTTAGGACCGGGAAATCTAAACTATGTCCCGGGAATTCCCGGTACTGTACAAACACTAAAACTGGCACGAAATTTTAATTTTTAAAACCGCGAGTGAGGCGCGCGAACGCAACCACGATAGAAGATGTGATAGAAGTACGTGCACGAGTCGTACTCTAGAGTAATCGTGTAAAGCATTTTCCATGGGGTGCTGAGGTAAATTGCTGCCACAGATAGTAACTACGTTGGTGGTAACAAGATGTTAGTTTACCTCACACAAACCCTGAAGGGGAACATGGCTAGCTAATAGAATTGAGACTCCTCAGGGTGTGATTCTTCCGCACCTGGAGTATAGTGTGCTAGAATTTAGAAAAGAGGGCGCCTCGCACACTACAGCAAACGATTTCAGAGAGAAATAAGTATACTAGGATTCAATTCGGACAATACATTTATTTATATATTTATATTCCATGCAACAACAAGATTAGTTGACGAAGACGTCCAGTACATTTTTAAATGCTTAAGGTTTAAGGCTTATATGATAATTATACCTATGCATAACGTTAAGTTAAATCCTAGTTTCTTAAAATAAAATGTATCAAGAGTTACCGTACAATAGGTAGTCACCGCCGATCCTCAATCATACTTTTATTTTTTAAATTGGAGGTTTGCTTCCCTCATTGGTAGTAAGGCACGATGATTAATCCGTGGTAGACATATTTCTTGATATAACACTGATTTATTACAAAATAAGCATTATGATTATAAATGGTTACATACATAGCATAATATATATAGGGTACTATTACTACACAGTGCTATGCGGACGACGTGTTGGCTTTCGTTATCGGCCCCTGTCAAAGCACTAAGTATATCATCTATACTCTAGAAATCTCTAAACATTATCAATAAATGGTGTACGGAGAGCAGTCTTTTGGAAAACCCGAGCAAATCCACAATAGTCCCCTTCACTAGAAGGCGCAAGCTAGAGAAACTTGTTACGCCTACTATTAAAGGGACTCCAATTCCATTTTCCAAAGAAGTCAAATACTTGGGCGTTACTTTTGACCAAAAATTTACTTGGATTACACATATTAGTAATGTGATCTGAAAGGCTAAAATTGAGCATATAGCAGCATATTCCTAAGAATATGCTGTCGCTTAGCAGAGACGAGATGGGGTCTAAACCCCAAGATCGCCTTGTGAATGTACACCACTATTGTCAGGCCGGCAATAACGTACGCCTGTGTAGCATGATGGAAAAAGTGACAATCCCAAGTGTCATCCCAAGTGACAGTCATCAACAAGCTTAACAGCTTGCAAAGGTTGGCATGCCTCATGGCAACAGGTGCCATGTCTACGACTCCATAAGCTGCACTAAATGCTCTGCTTAACTTACCACCTCTTCACCTTTTTATTGCAAAAGAGGCGAAATCCAGCATGTATAGAGCTAGCATCAATGGAAAAGTAAACTGGCACTCTCAAGCACTAAGATCTTCACATGGATCAGTACTTGAATTCGATCTTTTGGCAATGACAACGGATGTCATGCTCCCACTGTGCAACTTCACCAGAAATTACTCAGTGGAGATACCTAGCAGGGAAGAGTGGTCTGCAAATCACCATACCTGTAAGGCTGGAAGCTTATTTTGTTTCACAGACGGCTCCAAAATGGGTGAAAATGTAGGATGCGGAATATACGGCGACAGCCCTCGATTCAGCAAGAGTGTGAGTCTAGACAAGCAAGCCACCATATTCCAAGCATCATAGACGCCATCATAGAATGCGCGGAAGCCAACCGCCAACAAAACTACATAAATCAAACCATTCTTATCTTCTCAGATAGTCAGGCAGCCCTCAACGCTATCAATTCAAATATCATACATTCGAAATTGCTGAAGGACTGCGTCGATAAGCTGAATGAGCTAGGACAATGAAATAAAATTATTCTGAAATGGGTACCAGGTCACTCTGGAATCATTGGCAATGAAAAAGCTGATGAACTTGCAAGGGCTGGAGTTCAGGGCCAACAGCTAGGTCCAGAGCCTTTTGTAGTATCTCAAAGGAACAGGCCATGCAATTTCTCAAGGGCACCCTATTTGGCGAGTCAAAAAAATACTGGTTAAATCAACACAAAGCCTTAACATACGTCTCAGAGGCGTACACATATAATTTAAGTTTTTTATGTAAAAAATAGCCTTATTTTGTTTTTTTTTGTAGTGGAAATTTAAATTTGGTATATAAGCTAAAAATAAAACAACACTGTTATGAATAATTACTATAATCACAGGTATTTATTACAAAAATAAAACTAGGTGAATAAATGGAACAAAAAAACAACTTTTTCAAAATCAACAGAAACATATTACTTTTTCATAGAAAATTTTCTTTTTTTATCGCTAATTAGTTATTCTTAGAGCAAACATTAAAACTAATCAGACTTCAAAAGACTAGGTAAACTTTAAGAGTAGTCTTCATAGTTAAAAGTTAAAAGTTGAAAGTTACGCAAAGCCTAAACATACGTCTCGCAGGCGTGCAATACTTCGATAAATCAAAAATGGCGGGACTTAACTTAATGATATAGGCACCGTACGCTAGCCCCCGGCGGCCACTGATATGAGTTGGCGAAAGAGCACGACGCGCTAGCTTCAACCGTTAGAAAGAGACAAACGATATTCGATTTCGTGTACGCCTCGCAGACGTAGATTAGGCTTCTAGGGTTAACACTTGGACGAATTAACCACTGGACACGAAACCCGAGAAGAATGTATGAAATCACGTTCAACCAATTCTTGAGGGGGTGAGGGGCGATTACTAATGTCAAATAATGACAGTAGTGCTTGAAGTAATCGATATTTTTTTTATCGATAAGTAAGGAGTGAATGAATGAACCTATTGAGTTTAATAAATCATGTGTGTTTTAAAGAAATTAGTAAGTTAATTGTTTATTTCGTGGAAAAATAAAAAGCACGATAAGTAAGGAGTGAATGAATGAACCTATTGAGTTAAATAAATCATGTGTGCTTTAGAAAAATAAAAAAGCACCTAATAATAAGAAAATCTCATTTTAAAAAATCCCTCAAATTCATTATAACTATAAAATATGGTTTCCAAAGCGTTTGTGTTTGGGTTTTTTTTTGTGAAAAATGGGTAGATACATGCAACCTGATACTAAGTACTGATAAGGCTTAAGATGGAAGCGCGTCTCTCCCGGAATCCTCAATCACTGAGGAACTGGCTATCTTACCTCTAACTGCCGGAACGGACTTAGATAAGATGGTAGTCGCTAGCCAGGTGGATTTACAAATTACTTACTAACACTTTTTAAGTCAGTAAAAAACATTAATATTTGGCTTTGGCGCGCACTGTTCATTGAAATAAAACAACTTTTACGGATATCAAACGCGCTATATTTCCACGAACTAAGTTGTAATTGTCCGTATTTTTAGGTTTTTTTAGGGGTTTTTTGATTTTCCCGACGTTTCGGCACTTTTACAGCTGCCGTGGTCCCGTGGTCGGGATGTTTCAATTAATATTTGAATTTTATGAATTTTGAATTTTAAATTTTATTTCAATTAGAAGTTTGAATTTTATTTCAATTAATATTTGGTTTATATAATAATATAATTCATTATTTACATTAACTTCTTCTTCAATCACTCGAGCTTTTTTATATAGTTTATTATTTATATATTTATTTTTATTATTAGTTCATTACAGAACCTTTGTATAGGACATACACAATAGCAACCCCTCCATAAGTGTTTAATTTTATAATCGATTGCAATTCCTTTCAAAGGTCAAATAGTTGTAGCGCGATGCTCGTATAATATGTACCTTTTAAATAAAAATTTAAAGGGATTGTGATAGATTTAAAATTAGACAATTAGCCCCCTGTGTGCTTCTCGAGCTGTGATATCTCGTATTCGACATTTTTTTGGAGCCAAAAATCTAAGTATACTAAAACTTACTGAAAATAACCATCGACATTATAGGATTGTCAAAGATCGTTGAGACTAAAACATTTTAATTTCAACTCTAGTATCCATTTACATTTAAGAAATATGCATATTTGTAAGAAAAAATATAAACTTGTTTTCACTATATAAAAGATCTTAAAATTTTACGCCACCGTACAAAATTAGCACAATCTAAACCTAAATTAGAAATAGCGTTTGGATAGCGTATGGTCTAGCATACGCTATGACAGTTTTAAACAACAAACTCCCAGAAGTTATCAATAAAACATCGCATATAAATTACCTATATTTAAGAAAAAGCCAAGACAGTATCTTTCTAGCAACTACTAGCTGAAATACTAATTGCAAGAATATTTCAACCAGTAGTTTATTGTAGTTTTAAGATTATTTTACTTGAATAATAATGAAACGATATTAAAATTAAAATAATAAAAAAATAGTATTATTATAGCTTACGTACATACATTATATAATATAAATATAATTAATTTTATTCTTGCTGTGACCTAACAAGGTCTATGTTAGAAACAAATAATAAATGTAACCACCAGTTATGATAAATTTTAACAAGAAGAAAATTGGAACAAATGAACTCGGTCACAAGTGAAGATGGGACTTGAACCCACGACCTTTGGGAATCCGGCCCACTGCTCTAACCAATGAGCTACCGATACTTGCGGACCACTGTCGAAATTCTGTAAGAATATCCTACCTTGCATTCGAAAGAGAAAAAAAAACAAATGTTTAACGATCAATTATGATGCAACAGCTAATAATTTATGATTTTTGAATTTTTGCGTTGTCAATGCTATTTTTATACTTATGATAAATTTTAAATGTTTATGTACAACACACTATGATAATGTACAACATAAGTCTAATAGTAAAAAAACAATACCGTGACTGATTGATAGGCAATGCACAGCACAAACGGCTAAACCAATTAAACTGAAATTTTGCATACAGGTTCTTTTAACGATATTGGCGAGTACTAAGGATTTTTGATATTACCACGGGAACGGGAACAATGCGGGTGAAATAAGCAACTTTTTTTTAAGTTTGAAGCTATATTTAAAATATAACCAGCTCAAAGTTAGTAGGGTCGTTTAATTACGGAGTTATCTTCTGGCTCCATCATCAGACCTTAGATGTTATCTAAGACCTGAGTCCTCGTCCATGTTATCTCCCTGCGTACCGCATCCACCCAATTTCTTCTTGTTAGGGGTTCAACTATAAATCTGAAATTAATTTGAATAGTTCGTACATTAAAATTGGATTCGTTCGTTCATTTACAGACATCGATATGTTTATCGATATGTTCAAGCCCTATACGACATAAAAATGACAATTGATTGAATGAGTGATACGTATAACCCAACCAAATTACTTATGCAATATCTTTGAAGAATTTACATGTACAATGATTACTTTTTGAAATGACGTATTACATTTTGTTTACATACCAAATTTTATTTATTTTACGAAAAATTGCTACTCTAATAGATTGAAATTGTACTTACGCGTGAAAAGAAAAAAATTTTGATTGTCCGGTATGATTTTTACAAAGTAACACAGCGCATTTACCCATTTTTGAGATAATGTTCCACTTCGAGATCTCGCGTCATACTGACAACGCCATATTGCTTACTGTGTCTAAAAGGCAGAGTAAGTGACAGAGGGGTAAAGGCGAACGCGGTCCTCGTTACGCGTCCAGTGGTTAATTCGTCCAAGGGTTAACACAAATATCTCTATTTTTTAATAAATATTTGTGTTGATGCATAAATCAGACCCGCGATCCTTAGATGTGTTAACTGGCGCTTAACTGCTGCGCGCTAATTATATTATTTTTATCTTGAGACATGAAACTTTTGCTTCTTAGAACATGCGTACAAAAACAAACAGATAAACAAACAAACTGACATACTTATAATATTAGTACTACATTTATAATATTAGTATGATTATATTCTTGGAGCTGAACAAAAAACCCAGAAGAAAGTATTTTGTCGATTGTAAGTATTGTCTAAACAGTGTTCTGTCGAATACGTGTGATGTCGCAGCTGTGTTCTGTCGAAATAATGGCTTGTCGAAACAGTATGTTGTCGGAGCAATGTTCTGTCTGACTAGTGATCTATCGAATATGTGATTTGTCGAAGTAGTGATCTGTCGAATAAGTGTACGTTCGAAGTAGCGTCTAGTCGAAATAGTGTTTGTCGAAATTCAGTACAAGACTCGTTCAAACAAACAAACTCTTCAGCTTTATAATATTAGTATAGATAGTATAGATAAATGAACTTTATCTTCACGACAAATAAATAAAGTCGCGGCCGACGACTTAGATTTATGTATAATCGATGCTTCGCGACAAATTATTTTGGAATTTGATAGCGTTTTAGTAAGTATTTGTAACCTTGTAGTAAGTACCTATGTATTATATATATATATATTTTGGATTTGGGAAATCTGAAGGAGAGGAGGGTTTGAAGTATCGGAGTGGGGATTTGTACGGCTCACGTCAAATGATAATCGAATTGGTTATTTAAGAAAGTGCATAAGTCCATAAGACTGAATTGTTCAGGAGACAAAAAAAACTATCTACTGAGAAAAAATGTACCAAGCAGTAAAAAAAATGGTAAAGTATGGTTGGTATTTCGTCAAAATTGTGACTTATGTTCTTTCTCAAATAACCAATTCAATGATAATAAAGACTTCCGACATTATTTATTTGGAGATAAGCTTGTAAGTACTTATAGAGTGTCAATCAATTGGTCAATCATCATTTTCATAGCTCAAGTGCGTGGCGTTAGTACTGATTAGTACGCCTCCTCAAACGTTTCCATAGAATCCCACAAAGTATTGACAAGTGGCAATCTAAAGCAAAAAGCACAAGTAATACTGATGATTTTACGATTTTTTGCTAGTTTAATGACGTCTGAACACGGCACAATCACAGCTTTAAGCCGTAACAAGTCGCATGTAATGCAAGTGATATGCAAAACTTAACAAAGGCCTCGATCCACATGAGAGATAATACGCCCGTATCCAAACAGCGACAATAGCGCTGGGCGTCCAGCGTGCATTAGCGGCTAACATAGGGTTGCCATACTTGCCGTCTCCGAACTTGAGATGGAAAAACCAGGACATTGTTATTTAAAGCCAGCAGACCTACCGTCTAAGGGTATTGCTTTCACTATAGCAATGAAACTTAGAACTCGTGAAACTGATCAATGATAGGTTTTTGTGCAGTACATATTTTATTACTCTATCTATTGGATTGATATAATTTTTAGTAGGTAGGTATTTTTTTTATGAATGACGGGAAGACTCTTAGCCTTCATCATGCCTGATGTTAAGTATTGATAAGGCTGAAGATGGAAGCGAGCCTCTCCCGGAATCCTCAGCCACTGAGGAACTGGCTATCTTATCTTGAACTGCCGGAACACAACAATGCTGAAAACATTGTTGTTATGGCGTCAGACTTAGTTAAGATGGTTGTAGCTAGCCAGGCGGACTTACAACAAGTCCTACCACCAACCAAACCGAATATAATATGTATCCCCGCTGGGAATCGGGACCCCTGGGTCTGATACCGGTGATTGTACCACTAGATCACAGAGGCGGTTTAAATGGCGGTATGAAAGTGATAGGGTTAGCGAGAGCCCTTGAAGGGGTTGGAAAAATCGATACCTATAGCATAGAAATACCGTGAGGCGGTAGACCCCCGACTATAAATGTATAAAGAGCAGTTGGTAGCAGGACGAGTTACAAAACGATTGGAGAAAGTAGTGGCCTTGTGGGATTTTAAAATAAAGAGTAGGTCCTCAACAAGGCTCCTTAAAAAATTAGAACGATGCTTAAAAACTATCCATAACAGCCCAGGACACCCCAAAAAGCAGGACATGTCCTGAGAAAGCCGGACGGTTGGGAACCGGAGGCATGATGATGTTGTTGGCTGGATGACGGTGTTGGTCGACCTGGGCGCACACGCACAATGCTCGGCCATTATGTAGCGATGACAATGAACATTCGTTACTCTATGACATGACATCCGTGACCGGTAACAAGTCCCCGTGTACCGGGAGAGCGGAACAGATGGCAACCCTAGGCTAGCGTGATGTTGGCTGGATGACGATGTTGAGGCGCAGGCGCACAATGCTCGCCTATTATATAGCGATGACAATGAACATTCGTTAGTCGCTGTAATTGAACTGGGTCGGTGGGTAAAGTGTAACTACAGTCGCCACTATCAATTTTATCACGGATTTATAAATTACACCGATGCAAAGGAAATGGGTTGATGTTAAATGCAGGCTAATCTATATATATAATACGGCAGTGAAGCCGCTTCTCCTCCTAAACTAAAAGTCGCACAATCAAGTGCAATACACCGTTAGAAAGGTATTTGTCTGAAGTGGTCGGATAAGTCGAGAAATTTAGCAAAAACTCAAATAAAAAAAATAAAAAATAAAAAACAAAAAAAAACTTTTTTGAATGTTATTATGTGTTTTTTGCGCATTATGCGCACACGGGTTGCTCGTAATCATTATTCATTGAAAACATATTTTATAGGAATGTATACATTTTTTCTGTCAACAAAATAAATAATATACATTTATCACAGCATCATTCAAGGTAAGTATTAGGTCTTTAACTATGAAATTGCCGATTTGTATGAAGATTTTCAAGTTCGTTTTCCATACTATCAATTTTTGTTATAGTTACTACCGCAAGTGCTATACCCACAAAATTTTAATGGACAATCATTGTTTGAAGACTAAGCAATCTAAACCTATATTTTTATTTAAAAAATTATGAATATTTTATAAATTATATTAAATAAAGTAGAAAACTTTGCTAACAAAAAAGGAGAACCTTGCAAGGTATTTTTTTCGTATAAGAATCGAAAATAATAACTATGACATTAATTATTCTTGATCATTATGATCTTAATTTAATATAAAATCAAGCAATAGATGTACCTTTCAATCACAGAAGTAGTTTCAAGAAGTGAGTAAGTGAGTAAGAAAAAAATCGGCAATTTCATACTTTAACCCCAATTATAATCCGTGCCAATCGCTCAGCGCTCATGGCCGCGTTTGACAGACTGATCATATTCGATCACGTTTGTTAAGCAAAGTTCGGCACGGTCAGGTGTATAAAATCAAAAAAAAGAGGCCTTATAGGCGGCTTGAGAAACTCTTGACACCAGAGATGGCCACTAATCCTCACTCGATAAGAAGAAGAAGAAGAAGAAGAAGAAGAAGATCCGTGCCAATATTTTATTATACTAGCACCTCGTCCTCAAGATAAGTATCCTGAAATTATGTAATATTATTATTCACAATGTAGTAACGCATAATAGTTACCGTTCCTGCACTATAGTTGAGAGAAAAAAAAAAAAAAAAAAAAAAAAAAAAAACAATTTCTTACAGTGGCCACCCCGTTCAACAGGCAACCATCTTGTGTCATTCGCATTTTAGTGCTTAAGCGTTCTGTCACGATTTTTTAAAAAAATGCCGAAACGTAAACGAAATTCTAATGATTTTGAATATTTTAATGACAAACTCAAAAAGCTGAAAAAGAAACTTAAACGGGCGCAAAAACAGAAGGCGTCGGCGCCTTCGTCCGATAGTGAATCCACGGAAAACTCACCTATGCGAGCATGTAAGTACCTACCAATTACCAAAGCAATTCTTTACTTCTAAAAATAACAATAACCACGGCTTTATAACACAAACCCAGTCACTTTTATTTAATGACTCGGTCGGGGCACTTATGTATGTATTTGATTATATTGTGTACATACCTAAATACGACAAAATGCATTCGAGCTGATCATCGGACTGTCTCACCGCATTTAAATGTGTCGTAATTGCTTGATATGTTATTAAAAACTAATGCAATTTCGAGCTGATCTATGGACTGTCTCATCGCATGGTAATTTATCTATAACAAAATGCAACTCGAGCTGATCTATGGACTGTCTCACTGCATTTTGTAGGTAACTTAATGTAATCGGGCTGCTCTTTGGACTGACCCACACATTATACAAACAAATTGTGATATCTAATCTTCTTTGTTGTGTGATATAAATCTTTCTAATCAAATAGTGACTGCTATTTTGAACAAGTTTGGTTTGAGTACCTACTCATGCAATTAATGTTCTTTTCAGATAATGAGCTATTAGAAGAGCCCATTATTGACCTTGAGGGTACTGAGAATATTCTAGAAACTCTAGAATGTGAACAAATAATACCGGAAGTGACCAATATAGAGGTAGCTCAGGAATGTGCTCTTACAAATATAGACCCTAGTGAGATTGTGAACAAAAACTCTGAAAACACTTTGGAAAAAGAGATTTTAGAAGTCCTTGGTGAGGATCCTTCTAGCACAGTGCAGTATGGGGAAGATATTCATAAGGAACTTGCATCCCGGCTGCAACATATTACAACCAATGGCTTAACCAAAGAAGCTAGGAAAGAGCTGCAACAAAAATACTTGCTCCCTTCAAACGCAGTCCTTTTGGGCGCACCTACAATAAATATTGAGATAAAAGCAGCGCTACCAGAAACCTTGATAAATCGGGACAAAGCCATAGAAGCAAAGCAAAAGCTTCTAGCTTCTGCCATTTCCTGTATAGCATCAGCTACCTCATACCTACTGGAACCTAAAAACAAAAATAATGATTTGTTAAAGAAATTAATGGATGCAAATAAATTGCTATGTGACGTTCAACACTCTGACTCCCTAACTAGGAGAATGTTTAGTACATCTGTACTGAAAAAAGATGTCAAGTCCCAGATAACTAATACTAAGATTGATAAATTCCTATTCGGGGAGAACTTGGCAGATACACTCAAGACTGCCAAAGCTGTGTTCAAATCTAGTGCTGAAATAAAATACAGTAATATAAGAAAGGACAGAAGACCACAACCTTTGACATCAAAAGCCAATCATTTAAACGTGAAAGCACAGGTGGCTCCACCCCGGAGACCACCTGTGACAACCCGGAAGATTCATCAACCTGCCTCTCACCAGAATCGTCCCGGCGGATCATCCAGGACGTCATTGCAGCAGCAGAAGACGAACAACTATCGCCGTTAGAGGAGGTAAATTATGCTGGTCGCTTATCAAAATTTTATAAACAATGGCAACGCATTACTGACGACAAAACTATATTGTCCTGGATCCAAGGCTACAAAATAGCTTTTGATAGCCCTGTACAGCAAAATTCAGTCACTAAACCACCTGCTCTTTCATCAAAAGAGTTTACTCAAATTGATGAAGCTCTATCAGAACTTATTAGTATTGGAGCTGTTTCAAGTTGTAGACCTTGTCACAACCAGTTTATCTCTAGTATATTTATAAGACCAAAACCAAATGGTAAGGCGCGTTTAATATTAAACTTAAAAAATCTAAATAAACATATAAAAACCAATCATTTTAAGCTGGAAGACATACGCACTGTTCTCAAACTTGTCTCAAGAGATTCACTAATGGCAACAATAGACCTAAAGGATGCCTATTTTTTAATAAAAATACATGAACAATCCCGGAAATACTTGAGATTCTACTTTAATGATACTCTTTTTGAATTTAACGCATTACCATTTGGTCTTAATACGGCACCATACATTTTTACAAAAGTAATGAAACCTGTGGTAAAATTACTAAGAGCAGCAGGCTATTTATCGTCTATTTATTTAGACGACTTGTGTTTAATAAATAACTCATATGAAGGCTGTGTTGATAACGTTGAAATAACTAAAAAACTCCTCACTAGCTTAGGTTTCATTATAAACCTAAACAAGAGCGTTTTGACTCCCTCAACAAGATGTAAATATCTTGGCTACATCATTGATACCAATGAACTTAACATCCAGCTGCCCCCTGATAAAAGAATTAGATTATGTAATGAAACCCAAAAAATCATGAAACTTAAAAAGTGCACAATTAGGTACTTTGCCCAATTTGTTGGACTATTGGTATCCGCTTGTCCTGCTATAGAGTACGGTTGGCTCTATACCAAACAACTAGAACGCTGTAAATATCTTAATCTTCTGGGACATGGCGATTATGACAAAACCATGTCAATTCCTACCTCCTTATACCAAGATCTAAAATGGTGGCTACAGGCTGTCCCTCACGCTGTGAAATCAATCAGAGACGACAGCTACAAGTTAGAGATATTTTCTGACGCCTCAACAACGGGGTGGGGGGCTGCCTGTGGTACAGAAACTGCCAGTGGTCCATGGTCCAACAAAGAACTTGAGTACCATATAAATAAATTAGAACTTCTAGCCGCATTCATAGCTCTCAAAATATTTGCTAAAGAATGTACTAACTGTAAAATTTTAATGCGTATAGATAACTCAACTGCGATAAGCTATATTAATCGAATGGGGGGCATACAGTTTCCCCACTTAACAGAAATTACAAAATCTATTTGGCAGTGGTGTGAACAACGTAAGATTTTTATTGTCGCTTCATACATAAAGTCTATTGATAATGATGTTGCAGATGCGGAGTCAAGACGCTCACACCCAGATATTGAGTGGGAATTAAATGATGCTGCTTTTAAAACAATAACTAAGAAACTAGGTTTTCCCGAAATTGATCTGTTTTCTAGTCGGATAAATAAAAAATGTGATTTATATGTGTCATGGAAAAAAGACCCGGATGCATTTACTATTGACGCCTTTACCATAAACTGGAAACAATTTTTTTTCTATGCGTTCCCTCCATTTTCCATGATCCTTAAAACTCTCCGTAAAATAATATCAGACGATGCTAAAGGTATCGTAGTTGTACCCATGTGGCCAACACAGCCATGGTACCCATTATTCAGACAACTCCTCGTATCTGAACTATTAATTTTCAAGCCTGACGATAATGTGATTGTCTCCCATTCCAGCGAAGGCAAGATACACAAGAACCTTACCCTGGTTGCCGGAGTCTTGTGCGGGCGGCGCTATTGAAACGGAGTATACCACCATCGTCCATAGAAATTATGTTGGCATCACTAAGTGATAACTCCATCAAACAATACAACGTTTGCTTAAGACGATGGCACAATTTCTGTCTCCAAGAAAACCGTGACGTATTTGAGGCCCCAATTCCAATAATCATATACTTTTTGACAAAACTTTTTCAATCTGGTGCTCAATATGGCACACTAAACACCTACAGGGGTGCTCTTTCTCTCATAATCGGTTCACACATATCCACAGATGACAGAATCAAAAGATTTTTCAAGGGCGTCTTTAGACTAAGGCCCCCAATACCTAAATACGAAGTAACATGGGACACCACCAAGGTGTTAGATGCTCTAAGTGAATGGTATCCTAATGATACTCTCCCTTTAGAGAAACTCACCAAGAAATGTGCTACCTTGCTTGCCTTAACAACAGCACATAGAGTGCAAACACTCAATAAAATTCTTGTAAGTAATATAGAATCTAACTCATCCCAAATTACTATTAAAATACCAGACCTAATTAAAACCTCCAGAGCAGGCTCTAACCAACCTATACTTTGCATACCATTCTTTAAGGATAAACTTAACATCTGCCCAGCTACAACTTTATTGTGCTATATAAGAAAGACTACTACACTTCGACAAGAAGAAAATCTATTCATAGCTTTTAAAAAACCGTATAAAACAGTCAGCGCACAAAGCATCAGTCGGTGGATTAAGAGCACCCTTAAGGATTGTGGAATTGATGTCTCCATATTCACGGCGCATAGCACCCGGCACGCCGCTACCTCTAGAGCATTCCAAAAAGGCGTCAATATTGATGTCATCCGAAAAACCGCAGGATGGAGCAGTACCTCCACGACCTTCGGGAAATTTTATAATAGGATTGTAAGCAACCCTAACGATCAGGGCACATTAGCTAGTGCAGTTTTTAAGACTTAGAATTAAGATTTAAGTACCTCAGTTAGTTTAAGTACTAAATAATTAATTATGTAAGTTCATTAGTGATTGGCTACTAAACTACTAAAATATCAATGAATGTTATTACATATTTGTAGGTGATGTTCACAAATAAAACTGTTGATTATAAAAAATATATATATTTTTTATCATCTCCATATGATATTCCCAAATCTCAAGTACTCTCAACCTCTACATTGTGAATAATAATATTACATAATTTCAGGATACTTATCTTGAGGACGAGGTGCTAGTATAATTAATGATTAAACGAACTTACCAAGTGAAGTTCTATCATAATTATACGAAGCACCTCGTCCGAAAAGATAAGTATCACCCTCCCAAATCCCAACCCAATAAAGGATTTGGTAATATCACATCTCTTAAAACTCTGAACAAAATGACACAAGATGGCTGCCTGTTGAACGGGGTGGCCACTGTAAGAAATTGTTTTTTTTTTTTTTTTTTTTCTCTCAACTATAGTGCAGGAACGGTAACTAATATGCGTTACTACATTGTGAATAATAATATTACATAATTTCAGGATACTTATCTTTTCGGACGAGGTGCTTCGTATAATTATGATAGAACTTCACTTGGTAAGTTCGTTTAATCATTAATTATATGTCAAAACTCAAAACTATTCCTATTTAACACTTTCGCTGATAGTGAACGAGAATAGTTTATGATTATTAAGTTTTTGTCTGGTTTTGCAAGTTCATTGCTATTTTTATACTTGCAACAAATTTTTCAATTAAAAATTCAAAAAAATCGACTCGGCCAGAGGAGACAGGAGGCCTGTCTGAGAATAACATTCCAATATTTGTCTATTAAAAACTTATCATGAGACACAATAGATGTTTTATTATTATAACGTCTATACCAAGCCGTTTACTGTCAGTGAAGTGTTAATGATTTTCTATCACGCATTTTTTTTTTAAATAATTTCGATAATAGGTAACTAATCTATACGTTTTCATTAACTCACAGTTTATTGTTGTCTGAGAATCTGAGTTGATTAAGAAGATCAATGTTTGTAACATTCAGAAACATGCCTTTAGACGGAGGAACAACAGACTGATTTTATAAATACACATATATATAAGCAAATACAGTAGCGGCAATTGGACGAACTTTTATATGTCTCACTAAAACGCATTATAAGGAGGATAAAAAATACGCTGACAGGCTAATCCTCTCAGGGGAAGAGCGAACGGGAATAAATGCGTCACTTCCAGTTTACTTTCACAAAGCCGACATAGTGACAAAAGTAATTTATTTTTTATTTGTCATTCTGAAACCTTCACTTACTCAACTGGCAAACATTTGAATTCGTTCAAGCAAGACCGAAGATAAGAAGGAATCTATGTTTCAACCGGTAAATATCCCAAATTCAAAAGGTATTGGAAACCAGTAAGACTTCAATATTGTTCTAAATAATATAGATAATAAGCAAGTATACATTATAAAATTATATTTATCCCCAATTAAAATGTTTATGTTAATTGGGTGGAACGTGAGAACTATAATGATGTGAATATAATATAACTGCTGCACGTGAGACCATAATGCACGTCTTAAGTAAATTGCTCGTTGTATTCAAGAAGGCTGACTTGCAGGAATTGTTGCAGGCATATAACGAGGCTTTTAGTCTCAAACAAAGAACTGTGAAATAATGAGACGACAAATATCAAGGACGCAGAGACACCTATTAAGGCGTCCACTTGGTAGCGGTTTTAGTAGTTAAACCGTTTTCCTTTAATTTAATAAAGCGCTGTTATTCTCTCAGTTAGTGACCTTCACTATTGTCATAACTTCAGATCGCCTAGTAAAATTTTATTTATTATTAATTACACAGAATGCCATTGTAGACATGCTATTGTACGTAGAATACCTATAAAAAAGAAAAATAGTAGACGTAATTAGATTAAACCTAAATTACAAAAAGTAGCGAAGTGGCACAGAATGTAATAGTGACAACAATTTTTTTAACTAGAAATATACTAGAAACAACCACCTACTCTCCAAATCGCTCAGACTCGGCTGAAATTTTTATAATATTGCGAAAAAAGTCATTAAAATTAATAAAGCTCGTTATTCATAATTTTATCACCCAAAATGCTATTCACATTGGAATGAATTCCGAAAATCATCCCTAATTTAAATTCTTGCAATTAAGTTGTCATTACGGAATTTCCTGTAAGCGAATCAACGAGTTCTCAGCTCTCAAACAATTTTTGATTCAATCCATTTTACGGGCGTAATGACCATTTCTGTTGATTTGAGTGTTTCACTCGTCAAATGGGTAGCTATAAATAGCAGCTCATGTACGAATTGAGCCATTGCCCAATTGGATTTTACGATCGCGGTCATTTTGTCTCTAACGGCTAATTCCGCAGTATTGGCGCTGGAGCCCTGAAGCCTGAAGCCTGGAGCGTCATCGTTGATAGTTCTGTGGATTAATGGGATGCTTCATTTAACGCCTCTGCTATTATGTCGTTCATCTGCTTTGATCGAGTCTTTATTTTAGGCTACGAAGAAAATTTTTAAGTCTTAGCTAAATCAATAGTCCTACTAATAAAATCTTACTTGAACTTTTCGCACACTGTTTTAGATAACTCTGAATTTAATAAATAGTATAAACTTCATGAGTAACTGCTATAATCTTAACTCTTTATGTTGTTTAGTTTACCTCGTCTTTTCCGCAATACTTTACATATAATATGGAAAGTATTGCGGAAAAGACGAGAATGGCAAGAGAAGAGAAGAGACTGAGAAGATAAAATAACTGATGTTTACTTACTCATCAATACTTAGGTACTTGGTCGTCTTGGAACTTATATTGGTTCAGGTGATTTTATACAAGATTTCAGGGCATGAAAAGGTCATAATAACATTTGAGGATCCATTCTTCAGCAAACAAAGGGCGTTTGATACGCTATAAGCAATCAGGACACGCCATTAGTCATTGCGGACAATAAATGAATAAACGCTGCCCTGTCCCGGCCCCACCTGCGAGATTTATCGTCGACTAGAAAAGAACCATCCTTATTTTTATGACGGAACCTAATACAACCTTTGCCACGTATTAGAGACGCAATATTTAATTACATTCTTGTTTTGTTCTTTCTGAAATAAGCAAGTTCAAAGACCTTAATATAAAAAAGCGGATTTCGGGTAACTAGCTAGAGGCACATCATATTTCAAAACCAAAGGTAAAACCGAAACTAGCGCCAGTCGCTTGCCCATTGCAGTTCTACGGTCTCAAATTTTAGATAAGCATTGTAAGTAAGCCTATTAAATGTAAAAAAAAACTATGTAGAATCGACAAAGAATTGTATGTACGCTTAGCGCACTTAGCTACAGCCGTACGAAAAATTTGAATTACTTCAAGAATGATATAAACCAACTACAATCAGAGTTCCAACACTACCCAAATCACCTTCAATCAATATATGTCAATATTCCATGAATGTCTCAAGAATTTCCATACCCAAGTTCCAAAGTAACATGTCACATAATTCAGTCTATAGGGTGGCAGTAAAAGCAAACAGTCCATTACTCCTGTTGTAAGGGGTGAGGTGTCAGGGCTCATCGATCATCGCGAGCGTTTGGCCTTACACACAGGAACGAAACGTTTTACGTGCTCTGAGATGTGGGATACGCTTGACGATAATTGACTGGGAAAACTTCTCAAAGAAAAGCCGCGATTGGATTTCAGAAGGGCTGATGAAGCAATTTGTTTGTGTTAGTGTGATAGACAAGACATGCGGTTTAATTATGGGAGTTTTTTTATGTGATTGGAGCACTTCTATGACCTACAATAATTGAAATTCTTATAATTTAAATGTGAACAATTAATATATGTGATGTTAAAGACATACAATAATTTGATATTTACTAATAGCTTAGCAAGCACGAATAATACGTGTTCTTCTAAAAAGTCAAAGTCAAAGTCAATATCATTTATTCAGTCTAGGCTGTTACAAGCACTTATGAACGTAAAAGAAGCTACGCCATCGGTTCACAAACCCTACGGCGGGAGACCTTGTAACGAGAAGAACCAGCAAGCAACTCGTCAAGGGCTGTTTTTTTCTCCCTGTTTTATTTCATATAGAGTCGTCAAATTGAAAAGTGACCTTAACATATCAGTAAGGTCAATTTCCATCACAAAAGGAAAATACTAATTAAAATATTACATTTTATGGTTATTGTAAACGTAAACAATTTTTAACTGGCAAAGAAAGACTAGTCTATCATACATTCTGGCTTTGGAGCTTATAATTTATAACAAATTAAGTTGTTATGCAAAGGAACTGTTCCATAATGTTTTAAGTTTTGTGCGACATTCGTATTTTTCATGTTCATCTTGTATTTCTCCATAATTCGACAAATATTTATGACAAGGCTCAAAATATCATACTGACTATGTCACATTGATTGCAATGAACCCAGGGTAATTTGAACTGTTTGGTACTGACATCTTAAGTGTGTTATACTGAATCATGTCAAAAAAGTTGGTAAATAAGGAATTATATTTAGGTAGGTAACTTTAAGGCGTGACATGTAACAACACAATTTGCGAATGTCGTCGTAGATGGCGTAAGTGCCGGAGCACTCACATTATCCACAAATGAATACCAGTTGGTTCCAGTGTACGCGAGGTCGTTTGCGCGTGCGCAGGGGACTTTTGTCAATGACCAACTGTAGTATACTTTCAAACCTGGAGACGTATTTTTGAATCATTCGAAATTCCTTTGCGATTCCATTCAACCCGCATGCGAAATGAAATTATTTTCCATTTTGTCTTATTTTTAAATCAGTCAAATACGATGTTGCTGTTTTCATAAACTCCTTCGACATAATTTCATTTTATGCAGAATATTTAAAAACCGACAACTTACTCTCCATAGATTTCAAAAAATCGATACTGAATCGGACTTGAATCACGTGAAACGAAATGTTTAAGTTGTCAAACTATCCGTCATGTCAATGTCAATTTGAAAATGACATTAATTAAGTTCTAAACGGGAGTTTCACCCGTGTTCTTTTCGTAATAACACGTGTTCCATTTTTGACTCAATTTACCGTACAATTTCTATAAATTACTAAATATATTTACTTGACATTGGCAAAATTCGCGTATTCAACGCGAGCACGCCATTAATTAAGAAAGAAGAAGAAGAAGAAGTTCTAAACGTCAAACTTTCTATCGCTCGAATCAAAAAGAGTGTACGAATCTTGCGATTCCGTATGCGAATAATAATTCGAATGATTCAAAAATACGTCTCTTGGATGTGTCCAGCCCTTCACAACCGTTCAACAACGGTTCGAAATTCGAATTCTGTACTTTGTCTATCTATTATGAAGTGAGTGACAGTGCCTACATTCCGCTGCAGGGAACGTTTCCGACTGTATCTGAATCAGGGGACTGCTGGGTCGATTATGGCCAGCACTGAATTTCTTCAATAAAAAGGTTGCCTATCGTCTACCAACGGTCCACGTGATAAACATTTTTTTTACGACGATGACGACACGGCGACGTCAGTATTCAAAATTGTATACCCAAGAGTCAAGTCAAATATATTTACTAAATCACACATTAGAGACCTAGGTACAGAGGTATCAAATGGTACTATCAAGCGAATTGGGATGAAGCCAAGAAATTTAAACTGCCTTTACAGCCATTTGATGATTGGAATGTGCATTAGCGACAAACAGTACTCACTGTAAGCGTTTTGAGGATAAGCAAGCAGTATTATTTGAAGTCCAGTTATGGACCTAATTAAGTTACTTATTTGTCGAATAGATTTATGATTTTGTAATTTTTGCATTTTTCAATGCTATTTTTATACTTATGGTAAATTTTAAATAGAAAAATATTGGAAAAAATTAACTCGGCCACAAGTGAATTCTCAGACTAATGCTCTAACCGCTGAGCTACCGAGACTCGGTAGCTCAGCGGTTAGAGCATTGGACCGGATTTCCAAAGGTCGCTGGTTCCAGTCTGAGAATTCACTTGTGGCCGAGTTAATTTTTTCCAATATTTTTCTATTTAAAATTTGTCGAATAGATGCTTACGAAAACACAGTTTTTTAAGATTGACCAGAGTGTGATGCTATACTATCATTTTAGATGAGGTTTGTGCCGACAGCGGGCGTCATTGTCATATGGCTAAAAGACACGTTGTTTTGGCCGGTGAATCTCTAATCTGTTAACTTAACACGTAATGTGTGCGAATTGTTTGAATTAAGTATTTTATAAATATGGATCTTTATGTATATATGTGTATTTCACCTCTCGGAAGGCAACAAGGACAGGTAAACAAATATCTCCCCGTTGCAAATCGAGAACCGAAGAGGAATGAAATTATTAATCCGAAGTAAATTGCTCAAAGTTCTTAACATCATCCTAAAAATATTTTGGGTCCAATTTAGGTTACACCGTCAAGGACCAATTTGTGTATGTAATTATATCATTCATCCTAATTTGGGGTACAGATAAAACCTCCATAACTCCGGTCTAAATTAAAAACATAAATATTGTTCGCTGGGATCTTTTTGATCATATCCCTGGCAGTTGACAATCGCAGCTAGGGTTGCCAACCATACTATAAAATAAAGTAAGTATCCTACGTTATTTTCCATCCCCATGCTTTATACTTTTCAATAAAAAACAAGTATGGAAAAATACTTTATTTCCGACATATCATGCGTGCTTTAGAACGGAATATTCCAGTTGACATAGTTTGCAAATTCGACATCAAAAACGATAATGATTAATGATTAAATAATAATTGCCAAGTGCACAAAGAAAACTAATTATTAATCATTTAAATAAAAAGATTTGGAAAATACTTTATTTTTTCTTCAAATACTTGTTTTATACTTGATATATATAGATATACTCTAATTCCCTAATAAATATATGGCAACTTTAATCGCAGCCGACGATCAAGAAGTTTAATTGCCTTCTCGAAAGGACTACGGGAAGGATAGCTTTTATCGTTCTGTGGCTGAGTTGGATTCATTCCCCCGCTTGACCTACCGTTGGAAGGGTTATTCCTAGACGTTTAGTCTTTTTTAAGGTAAAATAGGTAAAAAAATCCTTGTCTCTCCAAAATAGTGGACAACGCTTTTAACTAAAATGCAACTAAATTAACGAAGATGTAGGCCAAAAACTTAAAAAGGGCCAATTTTTTCAATATGGCGGCGGCGGCGCGCGGGCGCGAGGTGTGAGGAATTGTGCATTGTGCATTTTGCATTTTAAGCAAAGACTTTTAGCTTAGTAACCATTCTAGACAACATAAATTCAAAACTACTACCCCTATTTTGTCCTCTATTTACTGGGCTGTGCTATATGGGTGTAAGAGATGTCGCATCTGAAAATTCGATAAATTGATTTTTATAGTAGGTTCTTTCTGGTATCATTATTTCAAAGAAAAAAGGAATAGTGGGGAGTCGAGATGAAAAATAACAAAATAACTTTTGGATAGACACTAAATATGGTGGAATGATTATATTGTGAGTAATTGGTAATGGGAATAACCCTTGGACGATCCTTGGATGGTTAATTCGTCCAAGGAATAACCCTATTGTTTCTATGGCAACGATGGTGTTTCTTTGCGAAACTGGGGTTCGATAATTGGAAGGGAAAGTCTTGAACGATGTTGTATGTATTATGCTATACGTATTCTGTTCAAAATTGTAAAACAAATAGCGTAAAAATACAAAACATTTTAATATTTTAATGCCTCACCTATAAAAAATATAAAACGGAGAAATAACCCTTTTAAGTACTTAGGTATAGTACAAACCTCTATAACGACCAAGTAAAACAGAATCGACAAAAATGTGAATAATCAAAGAAGCTCGCTCAGAGATGCCGCTTCCGGCCCATAAGAATCACCATCCGGCTCGGTATATCCAGGCAGTAAGGATCTATGACGTCACGTCCGACTCTTTACAGCGCCCATTAATTACCCTACGTTAGGATACCCAAAATGTGGCACGAGATTTAACAATACTTTACTGCCGCGCTTGTCCTTACTTTGTCTTATCACTATATTTTTTAAGCCCTTCATCATCATCATCATCATCAGCCTGTGGACGTCCACTGCTGGACATAGCCTCTCCTAGCTCACGCCTATTGTGGCGTTCATAGGAGGCTATTAGCCTACTGCTACCACGCTGGCCAGACGGGTTGGTAGAGAGTTTGTTTCAAGTTTTCCTTCTCTCGCACAGGTGTTCAATTCGTCGAGCCTCTTAGTCGACTCTTACGACATCCCAGGCATGTAAGGGAGTGGTGACGCTTATGAAACCACTAGTAGGTAATAGAATAATAGTGACTGTTATATCTGTGGTGGTACCTATGACTGTGACTTCGACTGCACGGATAGCGTTCCAAAAAAATTTCAAAAGCCTTCTAGATGGCGAACCAACGTGCACATTTCTTCCTTAGAACCTTATTTATTTGAGACTAGCGGCCGCTTGCGCGTTTCACCCGCGTGGTTCCCGTTCCCGAGGGAATATCGGGATAAAAAGTCCTATGTTCATAAATAACCAGGCTATCTACTATCAGTGTACCAAATTTCATCCAAATCCGTTCAGTAGTTTCGAAGCCTATTCAATGCAAACAAACAAACAAGCAAATCTTTCCTCTTTATAATATTAGTATAGATAACGGATGGCTCCCCATGCTCGTTTCGAGTTCCGGATTTAGGTACCGTCTTAATTATTTTAATGCAAAAACTAATTAGTTTACGATTAGTGATTTTCTGTCCGTAGCAAAAGTTACAAACTAAATCCGTAACTAACAAATAATCGGTTGTGTGTCGCACTCGAGCGATCGTCTCGAGCAAAACAACTCGTTACGACTGTTTGACAGTTTTAGAGACGAAAAATAATAATTAAGATAAAGTTTCGTTTATATTTTTCCTCATTAGGACATTGGCGCCATTGTCTCGTTCGGCATTGACTAACATTGATAAATTTCTAGATAAAAGCTGAGTAGTGCTCGTGTTCAAGTGCTTAGACAGGACTGGCAGCCGCAGCCTTTCCTCCAATAAAGCTAACCGAGACTATGAGTATACAGGGTGGAAAAAATGTATGGGTGGGCCCTAGAGGGGACCTAACTTAAATCCTTTAGTTAGCCCATTTTACTGAAAGGAAACATTCCTTTATATTTTAAAAGAAACAAAACTGCATTTATAATTTTATAAGTTTATAAGTTGACTTTTTATTTAATTTAATTTACTATGTTTGTTAGAGAGAGTTGATCCTTTTGATTGACCCTATTGATTGATGGTATAAAAGTACAGAATGTTATTTTTTATAAATTTTAGCTGGTTCGATTCTTGGGTCTGGGAAGCGTATTTTTTTAAATGTTTCATTGCAGTTGTTTCTTTTAAAAAATAAAGGAATGTTTCCTTTCAGTAAAAATTAGCTAACTAAAGGATTTGAGGAAGTTCCCCTCCAGGGCCCATATTTTTCCACCCTGTATAGAAAATTGTTCAAAATTTTCTTGTAACTATTTACATTAAATAGGCTTGTCCTTGATGAAGATGCCAAATCTTTCTGAATCGTCAGATTTAAGGAGAGGCCGAAGATGAAGCGAGCTTGCTTAGAAATAGCCCTATTCACTCGAGCTTTAAATATACCAGGGTTATTGTATGCATTATATTGTCTTGGTCTGAGTGTTTAATATGAATAACTGTATGTATTTACTGCTTTGTTTATTGTATTTTAATTTGCGTTGCTATTTTATGTTTTAAAGATTTTATATTCAATGACGAAAAATTTTGTTTATATAGTGTCTTGCATGTTTCTTTGCTCTCTAAAGGCATCTGCAGACAACCAGTGCCGTGGTGACGGTAACGTTATCATGGCTTATACTGAGCAGAGGCCTATTTGGTACATAGGTATTAACCTATGTACCAAATTCTTTTTTTATTATTTTTTTAAATGTTTTTGTGTATGTTTTACCTGTACCAAATAAACGCTTTCTATTCTATTCTATTTAGAAAAAAAGTATGTAAGTATGTTTATCCGTTATCTAGTATCCATAACACAAGTTCTTCACGAAACTTAACGTGGTCTAGATAATTGGCATATAAATAAAAATATATTTACAAATGAGGAGAAGCGCTTAACGAGGAATAGCAACCAGGAGGGTGATAGCCCGCAGTACGTCTGGCTCCCGGACTCCCGGTGGTAAAACGGAGCTGGCGGGATGGGATGAGCTCGTGTAGCTCAACAAATTACGTCGCTAACTTATTAGTGTGATTTTAATAAAATTAATACATACACTAGCAGAAAGAAATTACTACCATTTTACCATGTGTGAAAAAACGTCTTCGAGTAATATGAAAACTAGACAATTATTATTACACATGGGTGTTGTCGATCAGCAAAGAAAAACTAACTTGATAAAATTGATTGATCAAGAAAAAACCTATTTAGTCAGCAAATACTAGGTCAGCCAGAGAGTTGCTGACCAAATACTAATTTTTTCAGATCAAAATATTAATTCCTTTAAAAAAAGAAAATCGGGCACAAATCTCAGGAAATAAAAGCACACTACACAAGCGTTTCGTAAATCCTAACTAAATACTAGATAACGATGAAGACCTTTCCCATTAAGAGGCATAATAGCAACCATTTCCTTGTAGGTACAGTCGACATGTGCCGTGTGGTGAAAGCCTAAGAATGTGTCACCACTCCCTTACATGCCTGGTATGTCGTAAGAGTCGACTAAGAGGCTCGACGCATTGAACACCTGTGCAGAGAAGGAAAACTTGAAACAAACCCTCTACCAACCCGTCTGGCCAGCGTGGTAGCAGTAGGCTAATAGCCTCCTATGAACGCCACAATAGGCGTGAGCTAGGAGAGGCTTATGTCCAGCAGTGGACGTCCACAGGCTGATGATGGACAGTCGACATTACAGACCTAAGTCGAGCGCTACAAACTGTATGAGAATCTAGCGAGTCGAATTTTTCGTACTTACCTGCGATAATGTCACGAGCGAGATTTATTGATTTGGAAATGTTATTGACAAGCTCTTGCAAGAAAGCACTGCACAATTAACCATTTTAGCTTTTGAGTGACGCGTGTTTTCATGGCAATAATGGTCCCAACTCAAGCGGACTGACTTAAGTTGGAAAACTTTGACCGTGGATCAAACTTTTTACACGCAAGGTACAACACTTTTACCGTCTATCTCGATGTAGGTCTGTGCAGGGTCTGTGGTCGACATATTCGAATTGTTGATTTTGAGTGGGGCCATATTACGCAAGTAATCAATGCTATTTTATTTATTTATGGATTAGGTACACCAACAATATTTATATACTAGGGCGGTTACAACCCGATACTCGGGTTCGTCGATCGACGAAAAATTCCAAATTATGCGAAAATCTTTAATTGCAGTTTGTGATCATCACGTTTAACATTTTCTATATTTTATAGTTTTCGGAACAAATAGACTCGAGTACCTTTAATTTGATATCTTACTCGTCCGCGTACTACGCGCCAAAGTCCCTATCGAGTCGCCACAAATTTTGCGAACCTGAATTAAGTATATAGATAATTACATTACTCAAACTATATTATCACACAGCATGTCTTATATTATAATACCTATTATAGGCGTCCTGTTGATTGTATCATTGCTACATTATCTACATCCATCGAATTCTACAGAATTCGAAGAGAACAAAGTGCGCTTCGTTCTTTGATTAAATTACGATCTTAACGCCTAAGTTATGGTTCCTTGCCATTAACTATAAGTACGCATAAAAAACAATAATGAAATACGAAACTAAAATAAAATTACATTATTAGAGTTAAAAATAACAGCTCTTAGCGAGACCATAAAAGTTTTAGATTAAGCGCATTAAAATAAATTAAAATGGCGATAATGCGATCAAACATTCGCGGGTATTTGAAGGTTACCATTATATGCATTGTGCAGACCGGTTGTTTTTGCGCCGATTAAATTTTGACTGGCGCAAAACATTTAAATCCTAACATGAGCTCCCGTTTTTTGGTATTTTTTATTGATAACATTACAGTACTTATGGTAAATTTTAAATAGAAAAATATTGGAAAAAATTTAATTCTCAGACGGTAATCGAACCCGCGACCTTTGGAAATCCGGTCCAATGCTCTCCAATGATTTCCAAAGGTCGCGGGTTCGATTCCCGTCTGAGAATTCACTTGTGGCTAAGTTAATTTTTTCCAATATTTTTCTATTTAAAATTTACCATAAGTATAAAAATAGCATTGAAAAATGCAAAAATTACAAAATCATAAAACATTACAGTAGTCATTGGAATTACAGTGGTAGAGTCATAAAGTTATGGGTAGAGTCATATCATCTTAATTACCGTAATTACCTTGCTAGATTGACTGTAGCTTTTTCGTTTAAGTCTAATGCTTCGTTACAATTATCTTTAGTTTACTTTAAGTATATGATCCCGAATCAAGTTTTTTTTTTTTGTGAATTGGCGTTATTATTTTTTAACTGATTTAATATTTTTGACGTTTCGTTATCTGTAACACGCAGTGATTAAGGAACTCATCTCAGAAGTAGATGTACGTGATGTTGTCAATATATGTTATTTATTCCTATTCCCTTTCGGGAAACCGAAATACAATGACTAACATTATTAGAAATACGGGATTCTTACTATGTTTGTATTTTCTTTCCGAGTCCCCGAATTTCGGTGCAGTTGAATTGCATGAGCTATGATCACAGAGTAACTAGGTAACTTAGAAGAGTTATACTCTGTGATCAAAAATACCGTTTTTTCTAATAATGTTAGTGATAGTGACCATGAAAGTTTTAAGTGTTATGATATTTTTTTTAATAGAATAATAGAGTTTGAAATTTTTTGGGGACCGTGTTTGCCGTTGATTGTACATAGACTACTAAATTATTTAAATATTAAAGACAAACAAGGAAACATAATTAACATAATTTTATACGTATAGGTACCTAGAAAAATTGCTTTATGATACTGATAGAAGTGTATAACTGCCTGGCTATTGTTGTAGCTATGATTTTGTGAATAGTTTATAGTTAATAATAAAATTAGAGTGTATGTTTAAACTAGACGAGAACTACTGCCGACAAACTGCTGAGCAGTTTGGCAGATTTAATTTTTGTAAAACATTGTTACATTCTTGAAAAATAAATGAAAAAAAAAAAACCATTAGACCGGATTTACAAAGGTCGTGGGTTCGAGACTCATTTGAGAATTTACTTGTGGCCGAATTGATTTTTTCCAATATTTTTCTATTTAAAAACCGGCCAAGTGCGAGTCGGACTCGCGCACCGAGGGTCCCGTTTAAAATTTTCAAAAATATTCTTTATTATATGATGTAACTAAAAATTTACGGTTTTCGTAATTTTTCCTTTATCTGTACTATAAGAAGTTACTTCGTACCAAATTTCAAGATTCAAAGTTCACGGGAAGTACCCTGTAGGTTTTGATTCCCGTGCGAGTTTCGAATATTTGCTGAAATTTGCGGCATAAACGGCTGTATCTTTTGATTGCTTTGGCGTAGAAGTTTGATTTTTTCACAGCTCCAAGGAACAGTAGACCTGAGTATTAGATATAAATTTCAGTTTGATACCTCCACGCGTTCCTGAGAAAAACGGTCTTGACAGACGGACGGATGGACAACGAAGTGATCCTATAAGAGTTCCGTTTTTTCCTTTTGAGGTACGGAACTCTTATATTTGTTTTTTTTAACCCTAAAAATTTATCATAAGTATAAAAATAGCATTGAAAAATGAAAAAAAAATAAAAATCTTCAATTTAAAGTGTTATTTCGAAATACAATGTTTCGCGATTCCCAATGAATCAGTCCGTAGAGAGATCAGTGACCGCTAGCGACACACCAATTGGGGCGCGGCTAATCAATCTAAATTCTGCGGGATCCTTTATCAGGAACGCCACTATAAGACTTTGCGATTGCCTCAGTGTACATGCAGGGTAGGTAGGTACTATTTTAGAATTTATTTGCAATGTTAAATAAATAAATAAAATAAATCAATCATTTGTTTTTTCATCAAATTTAGGTTTTTAGTACAAATCATTATTAGCTTAAACAATACACCTTTAAATAACCTATAGATGTGAGAGACTGGTGCCCGTAATAGGAATCATAAAGATACCTGTACTAACAGGTCACCAGGCCCAAAGTACGATAAAGTAGTATCTTAACAAGTGGATTGGTAAAAGCTTTAAACTATGCCTAGGGATGACAAAAATAATGCTTAAAAATAAAAATAAAAATATGCAGAATATAAAAATAGGCAGAGAAAAATGCTATCCAAGAACTGCGGCGCGGACCTGTAAGAAATTCTTTGCTTGTTAAGAAACAGGGCCCGTAGACAAAGTAACATCGTTATGTAGCGAAACGATAATTTGATTCGTTATTGTCTATATTCGCCAATTAACTTGCGGTAAGACCACGTGATTTAGCGCGGCTTATGCCAATCCACCAATCCCATACATTTAATTCTTTTCGAACTTCGTTATCGTTTTGAATTGTTACTTTGGCTAGGGAACCAGGCACTCGATCTTAAAAACGTTGGAATGACCAGTACAACCCACTTGTTTACTTTTAAATTGATGTACTTAATTTATTATTTACTATATAAATTATCGTAGACAGTGCTAATCGGCCACTTCGACACAAAGACGCGTCAGTAATTCAGCAAGATCTAGTGTTCTGCCAAACCTGTTTTTGACGTGGTTGCGATTTTGTCGCGATGTTTTACTATACACCATATAGTAAAACATCGCGACAAAATCGCAACCGCAAGGTAGCAAGCGTGGAGCGACTGTGGCGGCGAAGGTCAAATGCGTTAGTGCGACGGACGAGCTATGGATTATCTGTCCATCGCTACATATCCATTTGCAGATTTTTTTTTATATTTTTCACGTTGTCACGGGAAAGCACCTGTTTTAATACGACACTTCTGCTCCTAACTTCTTTCTCTTTCATGTGTTTTATTTCCAACACGTCTCATTTTAAACGAAACTAATGAGTCTTGACGCTTAATAGCACAAGATATATATCAACGGACAACTGTCAAAAATTAAAGTCCGTTTACCTTTAATATGATGGTGGAAAACAGATTCGTAATTGGCATCTACTGAGAAAAGGAATCCTTACAGAATCGTTACGTAAAACGTGAAAGAAGACTAGTGATCACATTTAAGGTTTCTCGCGCGTATTTTATATA
This sequence comes from Chrysoteuchia culmella, assembly GCA_910589605.1. NCBI lineage: Eukaryota > Metazoa > Arthropoda > Insecta > Lepidoptera > Crambidae > Chrysoteuchia > Chrysoteuchia culmella. Next base: position 22,876,111 of record OU342651.1, read on the forward strand.
TTAAAGTAAAACAACAGGATTGAAGTTGATTTATTTTCAATAAACTTATAAATAAGTACTTTCCAACCTTAAGCAATGTTTTAACTGACAAGAATAACAGGCGCAAGAAACTTTTCACCTTTGACATAAAGAAAGGAAAAAGTAGAGGACCCAATAATCAACCTTGGGGCACGCCCGCAATAATGGAAGTTCCAGTAGAAGCAGAATTATTATCAATTACTTTTTGATTTCTTTCATACAAGTATGAATGTAAAAATATATTTAATTAATTCGAAACACCATATTTTACTAACTTCTTTTAGAGTGTTCAGTGATCAACGTAATCGAAAGCTATCACCGAATCGAGGCAGGTCACCGAATACATTAATTATAAATTATAGATTATCTGTCCATCGCTACATATCCATTTGCAGATTTTTTTATATTTTTCACGTTGTCACGGGAAAGCACCTGTTTTAATACGACACTTCTGCTCCTAACTTCCTTCTCTTTCATGTGTTTTATTTCCAACACGTCTCATTTTAAACCAAACTATCCATTTTGTAACTATATCTACAAAACTTAGATGATTTAGATAGATGGACTCTACATGGATTTTCATAAATACCAACGCAGAAATATAGTCATAGGTCTTAGGTTTTGAAAACTCCAAATCATGACGAAATCATACCGCTTTGCACAGTGATAGAGGGAGCAATTTTACCTTCAGCAGCAAAACTTTCACCCCTTAGGATAAGAGATGGCGCCATTTCCAAAATAAAACTTTACGGTTGCACTGATTTCAGTGATTAAGGTGTTAAAAACAGCGTTATGCATGATACAAAATTATTTTCGATATCAAATATTTTGCTTAAATAGAAACTTTATTTGGAGCACAATTTATTAAAGAGAAACCTTACCCACCAAACGGCTAAACGAAGATCTAATTTCGTTATCAAAATTATAAATTGAAAAGATAATTAAATATGGAATGTTTAAAACCGCAAACGCACTTATAAAATAAAATCCACGCTTTGGGAATGCTGAATAAATTAAACAAAAACCTAGTTTAATTAGTGCAAGACTCTTGTAAATCATTTGTGCCGCCATATATACGAAAAAGATTGTGGCCAGGTTCTGTTCTTCACTTGTAAAAAAAGTCTTTTGTTTGGTTATGGGATTGGTTACTGAAATACGCAAAAAATACTGAACTGATTTGGATTAAATTTGGCAAACACTTAATAGCCTGGATCAAAAGATTTTCTGAAACTATATGTGGACGGGCAGAACCTTGATATTCCTACTCGTGGGTATATAGTTTTAGCGATTTGTATTTTGTACTTGTACTATTAAGTATTCTGTGATTTTGATCAAAGGATTTGTTAGTCGGAACGGGCGGGTGGGTACCTACCTACGGCATTCAGTATTCTGTGCCCACGGGTATAAAAACGAATACGTTATATTGTCAATGCCGAGTACGGACAGAGGCTAAATGATTTCCCTGGTAGAAAATCTTATCGGTATTGTATACTTAGTGAGGATTACCCACATCACATAATACGAGATGATAATGTAAGGAGGATTTTCCCCAGAAATTCTAAAATGTGGATGTTGTAGACGTCTAGGTACTTATGTTAAAGAAGAATGCCGCGAAGTCCGAGATATAATATTTTCCTCTACTTGCCGTTAGCAATTTTATTAGTTAGGTCGTTAATCTAAAGATATTGCAATCATAAATTAAGCCCAAAAATATTTGTTTTCACTCTGATACTGCAATTTCAATGCTCTCCTCATCCTTCGCAAGGAATTTAAGGTCTGAGTGAGATTTCAGATATGTATACCTACCCTACTCTTATTTAATTTCATTAAATCGCATTTTTTTTACGCGTGCTTGTTGACTAAGTAGCACAGACAAAAATAAGTATTAATAAAATATTGTCTTTTTCATACGAAAGGCAGAGTTTTTTTTTTATAATGATTACTACATTACATTATAGTTAGGTACTAACTAAGCTTTGTAAATAGTTTGTAAATGTTGGGCGTAGGCTATTTCTAGCTGCTACCTATCCTTAAAAAGTTGAGGTAAAAATCTTATTTTGTTTTTAATATTTAATAGAAAACAATATTATCGGTTTTCCTCTATCTGAAGAACTGTTAGTCGCGCGGCGATGCAAAACAGTATTTAATTGAAAAGAATTGGAGATTGTTAGAATTATTTTGTATGTGTGAATTTATGAAAAATTAAATTATTATTTATTTCTTATTCTATTATTAGTCTTCAAAATTCGGCATACATGTCGGAAAATATATAAAAATAAATAATTCAAGCAGCTTAATTTTCAAAATGTATTATCATTATGATTTATGAATTTTTGACTTTTCCAATGCTATTTTTATAGTTATGATAAATTTGAAATAGAAAAATATTGGAAAAAATCAACTCACTTAACAAAATCAACTCGGCCACAAGTGAATTTAATTGTGGCCGAGTTGATTTTTTTCCCATATTTTTCTAATAATATATGTCGTAGGATGATTGCAGTGGCAGTTTCTGGTCTGCTATCGGGCGCGTCCCCAGGTGGTGGATAGGGGAACGGCCTCCAGATATAGGGGCTACCGGCTTGCCGGCTCGAACCAAAACCGAGAGCAACCGCTCTCGAACGGTTGCGGAGGTTTGAGAGGGACTACGTGTCTCTGTGTTTACACGGAAACGGAAACGTAATAGAACGCGTTTGATTGTGGAAATCTGAGTGGGAATACGCTCTATGACTTACATAGAGGGTAGCGACGGAAACCGGAAGTTAGTACACACGAGTCTCTTAGTGGCGGACGCTCTGAGTGAGACAATGGACTAAGGTGACGCAAAGTGTGCGGTGAATCGGAAAGCCTAAGTCTCTCTCTTTCGAATGCGGAGACCTGTAAGGACTACGCGTCCATATGGATACGGAAAATTATGGGTAGTACGCTCTAGTGGGTCCCGAGCTCGGTTGGGAGACCTTGCTTTTAAGTTTATGGACCCCAAGCTGGTTGGTGCGCATCCGTGAAGTGCGATTTCTGGCGTTTGGGAGAAATCCCATGGGATGGCAGAAGTAGATTCTGCATCCCGAGGTGGGCTTGCTTCGGCGAGCAACCCAGTTGAGGCAGGTTGTATGGATCAATACCACAACGATGGCCAAGGCCGAGACACTATGGGAAGAAGGACACGGCGAGTGGTTTTTAGTGGGTAGGCCCATCGCTGGGAGAGTCCCACATAACCTTTTGTTTGCTCTCCCAGGCGACATAGGTATGCGTAACGCATTTTACACCCGTTAAAAAAAACAGTTAAGTTTTCGCAATCTTACTAAGACAACCCGTTTTTCGTAAAAACCCTATTTTTTAGTAGGATTTCAGTATGATTGAGAAATATGAATGAGGTCCCTAGGATTTTGGCAAAAAAGGGTTTTAGCTAATTATCCTGCAACATATATATACTGTTTATTATTTTTATTTTAAATATATTGATAACAATACATAGTACCTACAGTAATTTACCTTTAAATGGTAAACATTTTGACTGGCATTGAATTATAATGACAGTCACAGAAACTAAAAAACATAGCCTAAACAAACCGCCGCGCGCCGGTTGCACCAAGTTTTTTTACCTTATACTTTTACGGGGTTTATGGTTTAAAAATGTATGCAATTTGTCAGATTTTTATAAGTTATAATTTATTTTTAAGCAAATTACTTATAGTTACCTTAGGGTTTGGTATATGAACTCCACTAGGTCAATTGTTAAATAAGTCAACAGTTTAGTACATCAATAAATTACGAGATCAGTGGATCATAAGATCAACAGATTATTATGTCGACAATTCACTACATCATCAGTTTAGTAGTCCAAAATGTAACAAATTGTTTGGTGATTAAGTTTCAAATCATTTGGCTTTAGATTTAAAAACTCAGCATAACAATAGAATGCTTCAAAATATTATGGCAATTAGCATTTTACCTAATTAAATCGCATATTCTACATTATTATATGAATTTTGTATTTTGAAATAAGTTTTAAATTAATTAGTATACTTAATACTTTTTGGTTAAAATAAATATAACTAGGATGATTCCTGTGACTTTTCAAGTTTGACAGTTCTAGAGATGTTCCATATTGAAATATTATCTACTTATCTATAATTTTTTCTAAGAGTCAATGTACTTTTGAAGAAATTGCAATATATTTGACTACTTTTAAGCCATGTGGAATCCAGTTATATAGCATAACTTTTATCATCCCAGGTAAACATAATTATATGATAAAAAGTATTGTATGTGCTAATTTATGTGGTAAAATAAAATATTAAGCTGTCAATGTTAATTCCAGCAGAAACATTTAATTTATAGCATCAAAAACTTGCTGAAATTTGTTTTGTTTAAAATTTAATTTTTTTTTTTTTTTTCACTGTTATCAACTAATGGACAGTGGCAGTTGTCGATTCTGTTGTGTCTCATCCTCCCAGTCCTCTACCCGGTTCGGAATTGCACACTGCACTACAAAAAAATATATTTTTCTACGGTATTCAATTAAAATTATAATTAATAGACACAGATTTTTCTTTAAATTTCTTGAGGTGTAGTTTTTTTACTAAATTGCTACAATAAAAATTAATGATTTTTCAAAATAATTAACTTTTTTTATATATTATTTTTAATAATATATTTTTTTCATTTTATTTATTTAGTATTTGTGTATTACATAATATTCAGAAAAGTTTGAAGTGCACAGGAATCATCCTAGCTGAAAAAGACTATAGTGGTGGTTTCTTCATGGTTTCTATTCCTGTGGGACTATCAGGATAAAATTTATCATATGTTCAATAATTTTATCCAAATCCATTCAGGCATTTAATATAATTGAGTAACAAACAAACTTTCCCATTTATATAAGTGTAGGAAAAGAGTGTCAACTAAGATTCTTGTTTGTAAGTTATTTTTCCAGAATATTGTATAAAAATATAATTAAATAACTTACCAAGATTTCATGGTGTGTGTGGTTGCCTCTATGCACCCACTGCACATTGGAAGCCGAAAGTGCAACCAGACCATGGCAAGGAATAGTAACATTGGTGCCTTTATCTGTAGCTACTTCTCTCACCTCCACCTCTTCGGCCAGGGCCCAAGGTAAAGCTGGGAATATTTAATAACTTCAAAATATATACTGCAACAACATTATTGATATAAAACTTTTTTTTTTGTGTATATTTACCTTTGATTCCAAGGCAGAACACAGGCAGTAATATGCGCTCGAGAAACATTCTACTTTTGCTACATTTAGACACTTTAGAAATTTAATTATTTTTACACTATCTAATTTAAAGTAAGACAGATTTATTCCCTACCTAATTAGTAACATTACACAGATTTATAACGACGGAAGGCGAAATAATAGGAAACAACAAACGTCTGCACTCCATTGATGAAAGGCATAGACTAAAAAAAATATAAAATAAATAAATGTCATTAAATAAAAATGTTACCAGGTAAAAATAAACAACGTCAAAGTAAAGTTAATTTCTTTTTCTTTAGTGCGTTTCATCGTGTATTCCTTTTTGGTTAGGTTGGTACCTCTGTCGATTTCTGTCAAAAGGGTAAGTTAATTTAAGATTATAATTTGATGCAGATATTTTAAGTTTTGAATTCTGTGCTAAAATCATGCTCAAAACATTATAAAGCGGTGAAAGAAAAATGGTTATGATTTGTTAACACATTCGCGCCTTCATGACATACAGGGATACCAACCTAACAAAAAAGGAAATATAGGTGAAAAACGCACTCTACTCGGAAAATAACTATTTAGTCTAGGTATGGTTCTTTTTACTGTTTTTCTTTCTTGATCCCACAAGAGACTATCGAAGCGCGAAAACAGTGTGGCTGTAGTCTGTAGTTTTTAACGGAAGCAACAGAAGAAATTAAGTAAGTGGACGCCAAGATGGAAACTTTTCCTTTTATACTTCCACGACAAAAGTGTGTCCAAGCAATAATCACCTCTCTTCTCTATCCGTGTTCTGAAATGTTAATAAACAACTTCAAAGGGAAGTTTCCAGGGCATTCAAGCATGTTACATCTTAGACCACATCCTGTGTGTGCTCTACACAACACAGTAAGCACGATGGTGGTCAAAGGACTACCCAGTTGCTTGTAAAGAAAAAAAAAGACTTGTAGTGAAAAGAAAAAAGAAAACTTGCCATTTTCTTTTTACTACAAGTTTTTTTTTTGTTGTGTTGTTTTTTTTGTTCATGTTCGCGATAAGTATAGAAAAGAGAATGCTTTCGCTCTCCAGCTAAAGTGCCATCTCCTGGCATTTTCATGATTCTTCAGAATTTTCAAGTGTTGCCATATGACAAAACATTGACATATGTCAATTTATTCTCTATGGAAAACAGGCTTGTCAGCTTGTCATGCTTTGACATAGACAAGAATATAGATTTTCTTCGGATATGGCCGCTGTATCGGCAATACAACATCTGCAATGTTTTGTATATTCATTTTTATAAAATGAATGAAGCGTTTTTTACTTTTATGTAGTGATTAGTGGACTGTGTAAAGTACTGTGATAATTGTAATGGATGCAGAGAGCGAATACGAAATAAAGAGGGCTCGTGATGCAATTCAAACGATAGAGACTATCCAGTCTATGATAGACGTTTCAGCAGATATTCTCGAGGGTTTGAGGACACAATGTTCGACGAGCGCGGAGCTTACACAGCAGGAAATCCGGACCCTGGAGGTATAGTTCTTCTAATCGCCCTGGTATTACAATACCTAGCAGTCAAAGCAACATACAATGCCCTTGAGAGTATTGAGAGAGCCCAGAGATTCAAGGACTTTCTGGCTCAAGGACTGGAGTATGTTTGTTGCCAACGCAAAGGCCATTTGCTACCTTTATTGGCTGACCTTGCATCCAATCCCAGCTGTTATGTGAAAAAAAAGTATCTGTACAACTTTTAATAAGAAATACATAGTATTCAGCATTTCTTCTGTAAATGACCTACTATTTAGGTACTAATATTCGTATTTAATGCTTCTCTTGTGACCCTTGTATGTTTAAACTTTGAAAGATATTCAAAAAATGTGAAGGTGCTCACTATTTTGCTATATGTACTTACTTATGGAATGTGAAATGTGACATACCAGAGCACAGTGTGTTTTTGACCCTCATTTTGGGACATCCTAATTTTTTTGAATGATCGAATGGAGAAATATGTCACAAATGCTAGAGTAAAACTCCCGCGAGCCTCGCTTTGATAGTTTTTGAAAAAATGCGATCTAAGTAAAAGTACCGGTATTTAATGTTTTTTTTGTTTTTATTATTTTTTCTTTTTTCTATTAATGTAACACTTAATTTTGCAGTGTGACCGTAAAGGCCTATCATAAGGCAAAATTATGAACCATGCACGAGGAAGCTACGACTTCACAGTTTCAAGATAATCGCAAAAATAACAAAATCGGAATTATTTTTTTGTGGCTAAAGTATTTAGTATTAGCATTTAATTTTTACTTAAGAACATAGCTACATATATGGAATACTACCACAAAAAAAATCGATTGCTAAAACCGTGGGACTTCGGAGATATTCATTTTTAAAAAGTACCGGGTCGGTACCGGTTTTTGGTCAAAGTCCTCAAAATCACTTTTTAGCAATATCACATACAATTCTTTATTGTATTTATATTAGGGTAACGACGATTTAATTTTAAAAAGGGAGAATGGGCAAAATTCCCCGGTCTTTAACAACTTCAAACTTCTAACATTAACTTTTAAGTATGGACGTGTAGCCTCACAGGCTCACTCTCTCACACTCTGCGCACCTGAACAACTTAGTAGCTTTAGTTTTAGTATCGAAACGGCCAGTGATAAAGAAGATTGCATCGTTCTAACAAAAACACGTGAGTAATACTCATCTAAACATCGTATAGAGGCTACATGCCCATAGTTGTGTTATAAAATATTTGTAAACAACTTTGTTCTCGCTTTTAAATTTTCTTGTAAAACATGGCTGAAAATAGTGAAGCAAATCCTTCTCGTTCTAAATTAATCGGTATCAAATCAAAGGCCGTGATCTGTACATTCTGAAAATGTATAATTGTATATGCATCATACATATCACACATTCAAGGTGTAAATGATAAAAAATATATGATTTAAAAAAATAAAAAATACGACTACCAAAATACGAACTAAGAAGTAAATAATTAAAAAAAAAAACACGACTGCCAGAACACTAACTAAAGTAAAAAACAAGTAAAATTTTTTTGTTCGTATTTTGGCAGACATGTTTTTTTATTTTTTTATTTGTTTGACTAAGAACAATGTTGGTGTACTAATGTTTAGTTGTGTGTTTGTCTGTCTGTCTTACTTACATGCACGATGGCTGCATATTTTGCTTATATTTAATTTGCGTCTTCTTCTATAAACGTGTCATTTTCGTTTGTGAGAATAGTTGTAAAATCACTTTCATCACTTTCAGTACACGCTACTATTTCTCCTTCATTTTGTTCGTCACCTTCGTTATCGAATTGAAATGGTTGTAACATTTCGATGACTGCAGGGGGCAAAGGCATTCGTTTTAAGTTATTTTGACGTCTACTCAACCGTGTATTAGACACAACTGGATCAGAAGATTCCAATGCTCTATGGAATAAATCCTCCATTGTATGTTTTCTGTCATCTTTCCGGCTGTGGTGTTCGCGGTCATATCGCCAAAACTTATTCCTGGACTCTCCAGCCTGTTCTGACAGAACTCCTACGGGCAATGCTGAGCTTTCTATAATTCTTTGGCCGTGAATGAGAATCTTATGCATAGTTGTCGTCATGGGGTGCCAGTTGTAAGCGGCTACATATTTCTTGGCTAAATTACTGCAAAAATTGCCAAATTTTATGGAGTCTACCGGTAGCCCACAGTTTATGGTGACTAGAATGACGTGTATGTCGTCTACAAGCCATCTACTTACTCCAAGTATTTCGGCAAATATTCTGCGACTTTCCTCATTAGCGAAGACTCTCCGGGCAGTGTTTCCGTCATTAGTTGTTCCTGAGTTAGGACGGACAACGTCTACTAGTAAACCCAGGCGATCCCTTATTTCCGCCTGTATTCTTTTTTTTCGCTCTTCAGTTATTTGTCCTGCAACTGATGATTTAGAGACTCGCCACTGTCTTACTCGGGGATCATTTTTGTACCCCAAATGAAGTAAGAACTCTAAAAACCTTATGAATGCATGAAGGGGACTCATACCATTTTTTATAGTTTCTTCGTTAATCGGTTTAGAGAATGCCAAAACTAAGTCATTAAATTTAGTAGAAGTTAACCCACAAATGGGACATCTGAGTTGTGAAAAGGTACCGTGAATGATATTGTACACCTTACCATCGATTATGCTTAATGTAAGATTACAAATAGTTTTTACTATAAAGCCTTTCGATGTGGCTGCTGCGATTGGCGTTAGATTTTTTAATTGTTGCTCTACGTACTCTTTTTCTGCGAGAATAAGTTCTTTTGACTCTTTTCTGTATTGAATATGCAAAGGTCTGCAAGATCGAAATGATTGCGGTGTTGCATTTACCCAGATAATTTGATTGCTACACGTTTCCGTGATTTTTAATGGCACAAACGTTGTGGCAAATATTGTACTTTCGTCATACAAACGATCTTGGGGTGTCTTTTGCTTATATAGCGATTGGCCTGTACTGCCGTCAAAGCCCCAAGACCCTTCGAATGTACAAGATAATTCGTCCAAATTCTCTCGTTCACAATGTGCATTAATTACATCATCACAAAGAAGAATAATTCTTCTGAATGTATGCGCAAGTAATCCCTGTAAGGAAACAGATGCTTCGACTTCACTTGACTCAACTCCATCTTCTGGATAGCATTCCTGTTTTGCTTTTGCTATTTTTTTATAAGGCGGGAAAGCATTAAAACCTCTTTTAGTTAAATCTTGCTGTAAAAAATTATACGTCTCGACACTAAATTTGCGGTCAATTAGTATCCCAAGCGCTTCTTCTGGCGTGTATGAGTTGGTTTGCTGATTTATTTTTGCTAACACTTTAGTCGATTTGTTTGGCGACTCCAAACATGTATTTATAACAGCTTCTAAGTCATGGGCACTTTTATTGCTTAGTTTTTCATTGTCTTGGGATTTGATAACTTTAGCGAATGATTTGATGAATTGTTTTGGGGGCTCGTTCTGTATTATAAGTTCTAACTTTTTTCGTTTTCTAAGTTGTGTTCGTCTATGAAATTTTTTAAATTCTGTATCCTTACTACAACCTGCAAGTTCAACAGGCGTTACATGTGACTCGGAATGATATGGATCATGAAATATTGCGTGTGGCACGTCGGGAACCGCCGGTGGTATGTTCTCAACATCAGGAGGCTTCGATATTAAATCTTGAGGAAGATCATTAATGAAAGACTTCTTTAACCAGTCTTTATTCTTTTTCCGAAAATGTGCCATGTTTCTTTTGCAGTCGTTATATTTCTTCTGTATTTTGGAAATGAATTTGCCTATAGCAGTGTCCAGATTTTTCTCTTGTGATGCTGAAAGTGGTGTGTTTAATTTATTTGCAATAATCGATTTTATAAAAATACTTCTTTCTGATTTGGATAGGTTAAACGGTTTTCCAAAGTGACCACATATTTTTTTACTTTCTTGATCCAGAAACATAAACATATCAAGCCGAGTTAGTGTATGACTGCTGGTTTGTACTTCTAGCCTACTTGCGGCCACCTCCGAAGCATAAGAGGTGCCGGCTATGGCGTTATCCATAGCTTCATTTGCCTGTCGCTGACCAGTATGAGGGTTGGCGCCCTCATGCCCTCCTTGCAATAAGTCTCCCGATCGGAGTTCGGAGAGACATCCCCCAGCAGGATAGGTCAAGCCCTGCTGAGGCAAAGTGGCACTATGAGTCTGGAACGGCTTCATAGCGCCTCACCCCCGGATCCTCCAGGTAATATGTATTAATGCGGGGTTTCAGCATGCCTAACGAGGGTGGACTCCTTCCCGCATTACGTATTACCCATCATCGGAAGATTCGATAGGTAGACCGTGCATTCCACATGACATGAGAAGCATGCAATGGCGGAGCGCGTTTATAATATTTAGAAAATCCTTGTTATACATATAATGATTTCCTATACCTAGAATTTGCACGAAATACTTGCCTGCGAGAGCATTCTTCCGCATCCAAGAGGCTGCAATAAAGAACTGTATTTGATATTGCTAAAAAGTGGTATTGAGAACTTTAACCAAAAACCGGTACCGAACCGGTACTTTAAAAAAATTAATATCTCCGAAGTCCCACGGTTTTAGCAATCGATTTTTTTCGTGGTAGTAGTCCATAAATGTAGTTATGTTCGTAAGTAAAAATTAAATGCTAATACTAAATACTTTAGCCACAAAAAAATAATTACAATTTTGTTATTTTTGCGATTATCTTGAAACTGTGAAGTCGTAGCTTCCTCGTGCATGGTTCATAATTTTGCCCTATGATAGGCCTTTACGGTCACACTGCAAAATTAAGTGTTACATTCATAGAAAAAAGAAAAAAGAATAAAAACAAAAAAAAAATTAATACCGGTACTCAGATTCAGATTCAGATTTATTTATTGCAAGTCACAAGTTAAAAAAGGTGTTACATAAATCGGTAGGTACAGTACGAGTGACGCCCTGTTAGGGCACAGCAAACATGCGGGGCAACTATTGCCTTTTACTTATAAATTAACATATAATTATTTTTCATTTTAATTAACAATACTCACGTCCTTTAAATAAATTGTACATTACCAAACATAATTGCAAAAATATGTCATATAGTATTATATATATATAATCTGTGAAATTTACTTAATCTTGGTATTTATAACATTATTAACATTGTTTAATAACATACATTTTAATTTCTGCCGTCATTATATTTTAATTCCTATTTTATATATTTAAATAAATTGTATACTTACAATTTTTTTTTTTATCATAGGCTTAAGACAATTAAAATTAAATCCAATTCAACAATTATACATACATTCATCATGTCAAAATATTGCAATTCACTAATTATTAAATAATTCATTTAAACTATATAAGCATTTTTCTATTAGCCACTTACGTAGACGAAACACGAACAAGTTAGTGGGCAGTTGTCTTATCGCTACAGGAATCTGGTTGTAGACTTTGATTGTCATACCATAACAATTTTTACCATAAAAAGCGCTTTTATGTTGTGGAAGTAACACGCGATACAAGTCTCTAGGACGGAGTCTAGGATTTACTCTTTCTGTTGGTGAAAAAAGTTGTGGGTTATTCCTTACAAACGTTCCTATTTGTAGTATGTATAGTCCTGTCAAAGTTAATATTCCCAAATCTACGAATAACGACCGACAAGTTTCAAGAGGGCCGACACCACAAATCGCCCGCACGCATTTCTTTTGAAGGACGAAAGCTCTGTTTACATCTGGAGAATTCCCCCATAATATCAGACCATATCTCAATATTGAAGACACATATCCATGATACGCAGTCAAAGCCACATTTTTTCCAGCCATATTTCTCAGTCGTTTGAGTGCATAAACGTATTTGCACAATCTACTGCATATGTTGTTGACGTGAGATTTCCAATTACAGAAACGATCGAGCATAATACCCAGAAATTTCATTTCATGAACTTCATTTAATTTGTGTCCCTGGCAAATAATATTTGGTTTCAGACGACTTGATTGGTAGTTTGAAAACTGGATAAAGGTGGTTTTTGAACTATTGACACTAAGCCCATTATGCTCAAGCCACTTGCAAACTCCCTCTACAGTTGCATTAAGTGCATTGTCATATTCGACATCTTTATTGGAATATGGTACAACTACAGATATGTCATCGGCAAATAAAATAGTTTTGCTGTTTGTATTTTTAGGCAAATCATTAATGTAGAGTAGAAAGAGAAGTGGCCCCATTATACTACCTTGTGGAACACCATACTTGTTGTGTACGAAAGGTGACCTGTGTGAATTAACTTCTCCATTATTACCTATTTTACTTATTTCTACGCATTGCATCCGATTTGAAAGATAACTAGATATCCATTTTAGAGCTGGACCACGAATGCCATATTTTTCACATTTAGCCAATAGAATTTGATGATCCACCATGTCAAATGCCCGAGTCATATCAAAAAAGATAGATACAACAGGTATTTTTTTATCAACATATTCTGTGACGTGTTTAATTAGTAAGTACGCTGCAAGAGTTGTCGATTTATTTCGCTGAAACCCGTTCTGCTCATCTGCTATGACTCTATAATCTTCAAGAAAAGTTTTAATTCTAGCAGCCATCATCTTTTCGAAAATCTTAGATGACACAGGGACCAACGTTATGGGACGGTAGTTTTTTATGTCTTTTTTATTGTGTTTTTTATGTAACGGCCGTACAATAGACTTTTTAAGTGCTTCAGGAAAGACGCCTAGAGAAAATGACAAATTGACAAGAAAGCACAACACGGGAGCCAAAAGATCGGAACACAATTTGAATAAATGAGTTGGTAACGCATCATAACCAACGGATGCAGTATTATTCAGAGATTTTATCGTCTTAATCACTTCCTGCTCTGTGCATGGGGTCAGAAACAAACTATTCCCTAAAGACTCAATATTACGTGTTGCTAATACGGATGATTGCTTTATGTTACCGGTCAAACTCAGAAAATAATCATTAAATGTCAGGGCTATGTCACGAGGATCAGTCAATATTCCATTATTACACTCTAAACTATCTATTTGATCATAACTATGAATTTTGTCAGTTTTTTCACCAATTATATTCCAAATTGCCTTACTTTTATTTTTGGATTTATTAATTATATTGTTGTTATTTATCCTTTTAGAATTATTTATACATTTTCTGAGTAGTTTTGTGTATTCTTTGAATTTATGTCTAATTTCTTCTTTTTTTTTGTTCGTGTGGGAAAGCCACCTTAACTCACGTTTTTTAACACTCGATACTTTAATTCCTTTTGTGAGCCATTTAGGTTTTGCATTATTTTCCGTGACTTTAACTTTTATCTCGGGGAAGCAGAGGTTATAGTATAAACATATGTCCTCGTGGAAACTATTAAATGCATCATTTAAATTAAGTTCATTTTTATAAACATCGCTCCAACTGAGACTAGACAGACATTCTTTAAACTTATTGATATTTTCAGTACCGAAATCTCTGACCTTTTTAAACCAATATGTTCGTCTTTGTTGATTTTTCTCCACACCAAATTGCAAAGTTTGTCCCGTATCGTGATCTGATAGGTACAAAGAGTGAACTTGGCCAACAGCTTCTCTAATATCACTCGCAAAATGGTCAATACAGGACAGTAGTCTTGTGGGGACCTGAATATGAAGGGTCATATTGTAAGTTGCCAATAAAGATTTCAAATCCGCGGAACTATCATTAACTTTTAGGGTGTCGATATTTAGATCGCCCGCAAGAATGATCTTTCTCTTCCCATACTTAGTCAATCTGTGTAACAGCTGATCCAAAGACGTCATGAATTTAGACAAATTAGACTTCACGGGGGTTCTGTACAAGCAAACTAATATACAGTCGAATAAAGGGATATCAACACCACAGGCCTCAAACTGCTTCTCCGTGGCCAATTCACAACAATCTGGCAGAGGTTTAAAATGAATATGATTTTTTAATAAAATACACACACCCCCTCGTTTTACGTTCTTTCTACAATAACATGATGCCAGTTTATACTGTTTCATTCGGATGTTACTTTCACAACCACGCTCAACAAAAGTCTCCGAAAAACATAGCACATCCAGTGTTTTCTTAGTATTAGGAAATTCATTAACAAACACCTCTAATGTATCCAATTTGTTCAGTAGCCCCTGTATGTTTTGATGAAATATTGTTACACTGGATTTGTTGTTATATTTAGAAGTGGGAAAAAAGAACCATCTTTGTTATTCAAACTAGTAGCAATTTTACATTCCAGATTGTTTGATTTACTAAAGTACTCAAGTATGGTTGTCTGTCTCATAACAGATTTCATGGCTGTATGACATCTTACATATCTTTGATTTCTACTAGTTTGAGTTTGAGAGTACATCACAATTTTTTTTGGGTTTAAAAATAAACGTGCATATTCAATACTATCAATGTGTAAATTGATTTTGTTACAAATATTTTTTAAAAATTGAGTTTTACTAGATAAATTACATGAGTGTAGATCTAAAAATGTACATTTTGGAAACAAATTAGAGCATAACTTCAGTCTATCATTTAATAATTTAACATTTAAATGGGCATTTGAATGAACTGGTATAAGGAAAACAGTATTACTCTTTAACTTATTTAAAATAATATGTATATCAGATTCTAATTTTAAGAGATATTCGTCATGTCCTCCTACACCGAGAACAATGACGTCATCTTCATCTAAAGAGTTACTAAAAGTGTCATCACAGAGACTTAGAATCTGTGAGCCAGGCGCATCTCTTTTTATGAATGCAGTTGGTTGATAAATATCGTTCCACTTTCGGGTTCTTGTCTTGATGAAAGCCGCAGACAGTCCCAGTAGAGACTCATCGCCAAGAATCATAAGTTTTCGCTTACCAGATTGCACTTTGTTAAGTAGGGAATCTTCGGGAGTGGGTTTAAGTGGAGGAACAGCGGGTTGCTCTTCTTTTGTGGTTACAGGATCGGAAGAAGATTGGACGTGAATAATTTTGTCTTCTGTAGCGATTGTTACGTTAGTTGTATTTATTGTATTCAAAGTCACATCATTGTTTTTTACGCTTGGGGATAACTGTATTATTTGTTTATTTCTAGTTATCTGTTTGTTTCTTCCAGAATTTTTCTTCGTTGATTCACTTGGTAATTTTTTTTTTGTAGATCCACATATTTCTAGTAGTTGTGAAATCTTTTGTTCCTGAGTCGTAATTTTTTTCTTAAGGGACTCATTTTCAAGTAAGATGTTGTCAATTTCTAGGTTTGCTGATGCCAGTTTTCCCGTAAGATCTGAAATTACATCTTGCATGTCTTTAATATGGGCATAATCATCTTTACCTAAGTCAGGACAGCTTCGGTTTACCTGACTGTTTACCTCAGGTGAAGAATTTACTGTGTCTTCCTCTTCATCGTCTACTGATAATGATTCAAATGAGTTCTGGGTGATTATATTTGATGTTTTCTTGTTTCGATAAGTGATATTCTGAGACTGAGTTGAAATTATTAGCGACTGAGGAGAGTTCTGCACACCAATCGGAGTAGAACTTCCAGGTGAAAATAATTTATTTTTATCTGGAGTTAAGTTAACAGATGCAATATTAGTTGTATTATATGGGGTTATTTCCGTGCTTTTAACGCGTTGTAAAGATGTAGTGCAGTTTGTACTGCATTTCCAGTTTTTTTTCTGCGATGGGGACATTATGAAGTATAACTTTTCTTTATTTGTGCAGCTCAAATCATACGTATCTTGACAGTTTTTACAAGTCAGATATTGTCTTCCTCTAATTTTTTGTTTACATTTCGCACAGCAAATTGAATTTGGTGTATTTGTTGCCATCTTATCTTATGGTTAGCAATGTGTCGTATTATCGTGTTAGTTTTTGTTTATGTAGGAGCGAGCGCCCTCTAAATCGTTTTTTTGTTCTTTTTGTCGATCAATCTATTTTTATTATCGTGACTATTCCTCAACAGATGTATTCAGAGAAAATTATATTATCAAAAAATCACTTTTAATTTCGTAGGTTTGAACTTGCGTCTCCTCGCACTATCTGTGACGCTTGGCCAACTCGGCCAACCAGTGTCTTGGGAGACCAGTCGAACATTAGGTAGATAAGCGTTCGAAGTTTGCGGCTTATAACATAATTATTGTTTACGGTATACGGTGAATTTTTTGTTTTAGTTGTGCCGTCCTGTTCTTATAGATCACATTACAAATCACAAATTAATTCAATAATGTTGTATTTTCCGGTGTTAATGGTTTTTCGGTGTGGTGAATTAAAGTTTTGGGAAACACTAGTATTTATTTCGTAGGTGTGACAACGTTCACACTTCACAACACAATGACGTTTACGTAAGTACACAAATTTTGTTAGTTATTCTTAAATACAGCAGGTACAGTCCAGATAACGATATCACACACTATTCACAACATATAATACTTATGATGTTACTTTTACGTTCTTTAAAACTATTTAAACTATTTTTAAATTTTGTTTTATCCTGAGTAATATTTACGAGCGACTTTTACTTAGATCGCATTTTTTCAAAAACTATCAAAGCGAGGCTCGCGGGAGTTTTACTCTAGCATTTGTGACATATTTCTCCATTCGATCATTCAAAAAAATTAGGATGTCCCAAAATGAGGGTCAAAAACACACTGTGCAGAGGAGAGAGTTTAACATTAGCAATATAACTTGCAAAAATATTATGCATTCTTTAGACATTCTTTAGTTATTATTCACTTTTCATTTAGGATCATGCTAATATCAAATGAGTCTGTAGTGCAGTGCTATAGTATTTTTTTTTAAATAATCAGTTTTGAGAAGCAAACATGTAGATAAGATTACTTGCTTTTACTATTCACAGAACAATATACACTCAAATGTTGATAATAATGATTTGCAAAAAGTATTTGAGTTTTTAAACATAACTATACATACTTTGAATACCTATTATGTCTACATACATAGGCTATTGATGGCACTCTAGTGAAGTTAATATTCTCATTAATGTAGTGGTATGATTATTATTCATGTTATTTTTTTTATGGGTTGTTGTTATTTTGCAATATATTGCGTTCTGAATTAATAATTTTATAACATAAGGAATTAAACTTACTCAAAGTTAACAGTTTAGTTAACAGCAAATTTTTTGTATAATGCTACTTAGAAGCAGAAGCTGATAAAAAATTGTTTGAGTGAAAATTGACTTGTAAATTCCATGCAAACATTGTCTTATTTGTATGTGTTAACAGCCCACTCATAATAACATTATTACCAACAATAGCATTGATACAGTCAGTGTGATTCAATGCAAATGTCACCACATTGTTTACATTTAGGCTGTGTGTTGCTCCTGATAATAATTGATGTGTGACGACTATTATATCAATATTAAAACAACATTTTGTTGTTTTATATATATATATATTACCTTAAATTTTCTTTGTAATACAATCTCAAGTTGAATGCGAATTAGATTTATGTAGTCCCATTGCCACCAACTGATTAACAAAACTTATATGAATGAAATAGAAATGTATTTCAGTTTTGTTTGTTTAAAGGGACAGGACATATCGAATCAACATTTGCTGGAATTCGCTCTTACATCTGAAATTAATAACCTAACAACCTGAGATAGTTGCCTAGGATATTTTTGTTAATATGACCAAATCAACGACGGTTGCTAGGCTACAAAACCAATATTCTAGGCAACTATCTCAGATAACTCTATCCATATCTACAGACAGGTTATTAATTTCAGGGGTAAGTCAACAATCAATAACTAAATAATTGTTGGTATATTTAATACAAACTAGTACTTACATAATTTGTCTCATGACTCATATGTGATACTTTAGTCTAATACACAGAAACTATAGGATAAGTTTAAATAAAAAAAAAGTCTATTTAGGGCAGGCCTATACCCAGCACTGTGTGTTATGTGACTGAGATGATGATGATGAATAATGATGATGAAGGCTTTATTGGGCAAATGTATGAAAACCAAGGATTCCATTGATAACCACATAAAATATTTCAGGGCAAGCTGGTGAAGCATTTTTCCCGGCAGCTTTTCATAAAGGCCCGATTCGGTGAGGAGCTGCAGCGCGAGCTGCGCCGCGTGCCCTGTCTCGCGCAGTGGCTGAGGGTAGTCGGGCTCAGTCCAGAGGCTATTGAGGTAACAATGTATTCATATCATTGACACATTATTCACCTATCTGTAGATATGGATAGTTGCCTAGGATATTTTTGTTAACCAAAATAACAACGGTGGCTTGTCAACAAACCCAGTATCCTAGGCAACAATCTCAGATACCCCAATCCATATCTACAGATAGGTTAGTGATTTTGGGCATTGTTCTTGTATAAACAAATAGGTAGACACAAACAAGAAGCCTATAAGGGCTTTGTAAAATTTACTTTGTAGGGTATACTCTATTGTCTTAGATACTATTATTGATTATTTATTTTAACAAGCAAGAAGTCCACATCCTAAACATAGGACAAGGAGATAAACTTAACTACACATCACGTCTTAAACTTAACTACACATCACATCTTAAATTTAGAAGAAAGAAAGTTATTATTATTTAAATAATGTTGAAAATGGTGCTGTTGGATGTAAACTCGGTTTCAAGTTGTCATTTTAGTTTAGTTGTCTCCTGTCTCTCCTGGATGGAGAGATGGGTCAAAGCAGATCTCCAACATGCTTAGTCTTTCTTGAGCATCGCGCTTCACCTCTCTACATTCTCCCCAGGGTTTTCATCATGGGAGAGATATTAAATATGGTCTTTAATACCCTGTCACCTTCTCATAAGCATATAATTGTATGTATATTGACATTGGAAGTCCTTGCCCAAACTGTGCCTTTGATTTTTGGGCATAAGTGGTACAGCTTGTTTCGTAATGAATAATCTATTTAGGTATACACATTTTGAAAGATATTGTCAAGATAGGACATCAGGGACTTTCCTTTGAAGAAATCAGGAATGCTAAACATTTCTATTTAGTTTATAATGTAGGCTTATCAAGGCGTATCAATAAGTCTTCATCACAATTTTTTGCATTTATGTTATTAGTAGGAAGGATTAGTAGGATAAAATAGGAAAATCAAATGTAGAATTATAGAGGAATAAAACAGAAATGTCTTTATTCTGTAGGCTTTATTCAACCAGGAGCTCTATTTTTGATTCACTCGTCTCGAGGTTTCTACTGATTTTCGAGCGACGTTTTTACACCGTGCCGCGATTGGTGCATAACGGGTTCGTTCACAATTAAACCCTGCTGATCTCGTTTGTTTATAAACTGTGTCAACTGGACAATGATTATTTATAAATAAACTAGAAATTATCTGTTTTATTGCAAATCGTACAGCCTGTTTTTTTATTTTATTGACGTCGAGGAGACTCGTAGCCTTCATCATACCTGATGTTAAGTATTGATAAGGCTGAAGATGGAAGCGAGCCTCTCCCGGAATCCTCAATCACCGAGGTACTAGCTATCTTATCTCTAACCGCCGGAACACAACAATGCTGAAAACTTTGTTGTTATGGCGCCAGACTTAGGCGTCCGCAACGTGTTCGCCGCGCAGCCGCGACGTCTTCGCACGCGCGGCGTGTTCGCTGTGTGGCCGCTCCGCTTTGGAAACGCTTGCAATCCGCTAGTGTGGCAGCTCACTTAGATAAGATGGTGGTAGCTAGCCAGGCGGGCTTACAACAAGTCCTACCACCAACCAAACCGAATACAATATGTACCCCCCGTTGGGAATCGAACCTGGGAGCCCTGGGTCTGATACCGTTGGTTGTACCACTAGACCACAGAGGCGGTTGTTTACATTCATTCGGCTGTTTATAAATACGCTCGATTATTTCCGAATAATCAGTTCTTGTAAAAAGACGGTGATATAGCTTTGCTCCTAACGCGAGCGCGCGAGGGGCAAAGCGAAAAGCGAGCCTACACATGCAAGGTAATCGCTAATTGGCTGATCGTCTTCCCGTTCGCCTCGCCACTCGCGCTACGAGTGATTCAAAAATAGAGGTTTAGATTTTTTTTAGATAATTTACAAAAAGGTTCAGATAAATGTAGAGGTATTCTTCTGCAGGCAGTATGTGCCCGCATGGGGTCGTTAGAGGAACTGCGCGAGCGCTCGGACCACGAGCTGCGCGCGCTGCTGGCGGGCGCGCGCGACGAGGAAGTGCGCCGCCTGTGCCGGGCCATGCACCGCCTCACCACCTACACCGGTATGTATGCATCACGGACGAATCGGTCTCTGGCAGATGTGTCGCTAGTGAGCGCTCGGCCACACGTGCTGCGCGCGCTGCTGGTAGAACTGATTAATTTATTCGTAATTATTATTTTTTATATTGATATTCGTTTAAACTACGCTGTGTCATCTTGTTGAAGAAATATTATTATGTACCACAAATAAACAAATATGATTAAGAAATCAGACGCTCAACGAATAGAATAAAGCAGTATTTTGGAACTCTAGATTCATTGTTTCTACATCTTTTGCACATCGTCAAATACAAAATGGAAAAGAGTGTTGATTTGCCATATTTTTTTGTGTACAGAGGCGCTGGCTCGCGGCGATGGTGGCGCGGAACTCCAGCTGTTCTGGGACTCGTGGGAGCGGCACGGGCACGCGCGCAACTCGCCGCGCCCGCGCGCGCGCCCCGCGCACGACTCGCACCACTCCACGCCGCAGTCGAAGAAGGGTGAGTGGCTGTGTGTGTTATAGTGTATTACAGCTGTTCTGGGACTCGTGGGAGCGGCACGGGCGCACGACTCGCACCACTCCACGCCGCAGTCGAAGAAGGGTGAGTGGCTGTTGCTGTGGCTATGTGTGTTATAGTGTATTACAGCTGTTCTGGGACTCGTGGGAGCGGCACGGGCGCACGACTCGCACCACTCCACGCCGCAGTCGAAGAAGGGTGAGTGGCTGTTGCTGTGGCTATGTGTGTTATAGTGTATTACAGCTGTTCTGGGACTCGTGGGAGCGGCACGGGCGCACGACTCGCACCACTCCACGCCGCAGTCGAAGAAGGGTGAGTGGCTGTTGCTGTGGCTATGTGTGTTATAGTGTATTACAGCTGTTCTGGGACTCGTGGGAGCGGCACGGGCGCACGACTCGCACCACTCCACGCCGCAGTCGAAGAAGGGTGAGTGGCTGTTGCTGTGGCTATGTGTGTTATAGTGTATTACAGCTGTTCTGGGACTCGTGGGAGCGGCACGGGCGCACGAGTCGCACCACTCCACGCCGCAGTCGAAGAAGGGTGGGTGGCTGTGTCTGTGGCTATGTGTGTTATAGTGTATTACAGCTGTTCTGGGACTCGTGGGAGCGGCACGGGCGCACGAGTCGCACCACTCCACGCCGCAGTCGAAGAAGGGTGGGTGGCTGTGTCTGTGGCTATGTGTGTTATAGTGTATTACAGCTGTTCTGGGACTCGTGGGAGCGGCACGGGCGCACGAGTCGCACCACTCCACGCCGCAGTCGAAGAAGGGTGGGTGGCTGTGTCTGTGGCTATGTGTGTTATAGTGTATTACAGCTGTTCTGGGACTCGTGGGAGCGGCACGGGCGCACGAGTCGCACCACTCCACGCCGCAGTCGAAGAAGGGTGGGTGTCTGTGGCTATGTGTGTTATAGTGTATTACAGCTGTTCTGGGACTCGTGGGAGCGGCACGGGCGCACGACTCGCACCACTCCACGCCGCAGTCGAAGAAGGGTGAGTGACTGTGTCTGTGGCTACGTGTGTTATAGTGTATTACAGCTGTTCTGGGACTCGTGGGAGCGGCACGGGCGCACGACTCGCACCACTCCACGCCGCAGTCGAAGAAGGGTGGGTGGCTGTGTCTGTGGCTATGTGTGTTATAGTGTATTACAGCTGTTCTGGGACTCGTGGGAGCGGCACGGGCGCACGAGTCGCACCACTCCACGCCGCAGTCGAAGAAGGGTGGGTGGCTGTGTCTGTGGCTATGTGTGTTATAGTGTATTACAGCTGTTCTGGGACTCGTGGGAGCGGCACGGGCGCACGAGTCGCACCACTCCACGCCGCAGTCGAAGAAGGGTGGGTGTCTGTGGCTATGTGTGTTATAGTGTATTACAGCTGTTCTGGGACTCGTGGGAGCGGCACGGGCGCACGACTCGCACCACTCCACGCCGCAGTCGAAGAAGGGTGAGTGACTGTGTCTGTGGCTACGTGTGTTATAGTGTATTACAGCTGTTCTGGGACTCGTGGGAGCGGCACGGGCGCACGACTCGCACCACTCCACGCCGCAGTCGAAGAAGGGTGGGTGGCTGTGTCTGTGGCTATGTGTGTTATAGTGTATTACAGCTGTTCTGGGACTCGTGGGAGCGGCACGGGCGCACGAGTCGCACCACTCCACGCCGCAGTCGAAGAAGGGTGGGTGGCTGTGTCTGTGGCTATGTGTGTTATAGTGTATTACAGCTGTTCTGGGACTCGTGGGAGCGGCACGTGCGCGCGGCGAGATACAACTCTTTTATTTAGTTTTTGAGCTACCTGGCTCACACCTAGCTAGCACACCTATGCTATGCATTTGATGATAATACTGATTGATATATGTTGATAATAAAGAGTTTATAATATTATAGTCAATCAAATCTAATAAGTATCGTTTGACGTTTCATATTTTTCAAGCTGAAATAACTTTGTATAGGCGTAAGTCGCACAAATTAAAAAAGATTTTCCGTAAAAACCATGGAAATATGAATATTTTTTGATTTATCGCATGATTAATCGCATCGTAATATAAAAAAATATGTCAAATTATCTGCACAATAAGCTATCCAGATGAAATATAAATTTAAATCCGACAGATTTAACAAAGCTAAATAACCAATCTTCTAAACAATGAAGATATTTTTTCCTATAGTACGTTTCAAAGTCATATCGTTTGACCTTTTACCGAAGTGTTGCGACTCTTCGAAATATTGTATTTAATAATCGCTTGAATATGCGAATAATTAAAATCAGAACATTAATTTACACAATATTGTGTACATACATTCGGATGGACGACAATGTTTCTTAAGACTAGATTCAACAATATTCTGCCTTGTGTTTGTAGGCGAAGTGAACTTACTACTTATTAATAAAGAGCCGTTTTAAATCCAGCCGTCTTTTAATAGTAGATTGTTATACAAGGGGCTAAAGTGACATATTAAGACAAGTTATTTTAACCCACTAGCTTATCCGATTGCGAGAAAATTAAATAATACAATACACTATTAAAAAGAAATTATGTACGGTCACCAATTCAATACGTTATTAAAAAAATGTTGGCAAGTCAGTCTTTTCTTTTTGTACTTTTTTCAGTAAAGGGGGTCTCCAGCGAAAGTTTTTTGAAAACATTTCAAACACATACACAAAAATTTTGGCAATCAAAGTTGTGTATGTGTACCCCATCACTATTCTTCAACATGTGACAACTGTCAAACGGTACTTCTTAGATTTGATAGACTATAGTGTGGTTTTCATATCCTACGCACAATAAGTAGTAGGGTATTTTTTACTTTTGTACACATTTGTGTCTGTTATTCCTAAATACATACACATGGATTGTAAATGTTCCATTGTAAATGTTGTTGTTTCTGTTAAAGCTGTTAAGTTTCTTGCGGCCGTTCTTCTTATCAGTTAAAAGATGTCCTGAATGGCTGGTAGGAAAAAAAAAATTTGGACTATTCGAAAGTACTTATCTATAAGTCTATTTGAATAAAAATCTTTGACTTTGACTTTGACTGGTTAGTGGAATCAAGTCTCTCGTCAATCAAAGACTTTTGCACTTATTCAAAATAATAAGTCTTTACCTATGAAATTGCCGTTTTTTTTATTACGTTTCTACAGAACCTTACTACTTCTGTGATTAAATACATCTATTACTTTATTTTATATTAAATTAAGATCATAATGATCAAGAGAAAATTATCTTATGATTACTATTTTCGTTTCATAGACGATAAAAAATACCTCGAAAGGTACTCCTTTTTTTGTTAGCAAAATTGACTACTTTATTTAATATAATTTATAAATAGGCTATTTGACAGGTTTTGAAAATCCATTTTATATTATGTAGTGGAGTTTAAGGAACCCAGTAAAAGTTGTTTTTTTTTAATTCTGGTACATATTTGCTGAAAAATATCAAATTAAAAATTCAATATTTAAATAGCGCGCCAAAACGCTACTTTGACAATATGGCGCTGCAATGGGTTCGGTGACGTCACTTGCCTGTATTTTGCTTATCATCCACATACGTAGGCAAACGAGATTTACAAGCAGGTGACGTCATTATAAACTCGACGAATCAAGAGCGTTTTGTGTCACGTGACAAAACGTTTAAAAAATGCATTTTTATTTACGGATTTTTAAATAAATTTATAATTATTTTCAACTTACGTTAATAAAAAACCATTTTTAAACTCATAATTTATACTGATAACAGTAATTGACACTTTATTTTTCGCATTGTCAAATAGCCTATTATTAATAATTTAGTCTTCACACAATGCTTGTACCTAAAAATATTGCGGCATTAGCGCTTGCGGTAGGAACTATAACAAAAATTGTTAGTATGGAAAACGAACTTTCTTTGAAAATCTTCATACAAATCGGCAATTTCATAGGTAAACACCTAATATTATCTTTCAACAGGCGGCAAATCCCCCACCACGCCTGTGAGCAAGCGCAAGCAGAACTCCTGCTTACCGGCGCCCGCCGCCCTCACCAAGTCGCGCTCGCACGAGTCGCAGCTCTCCGTGCGGCCTGACGCCTCCGACCTTAGGTATGTGTTTTGTCAACAACGCGGAGACGCTTAGCCTTCATCATGTCTGGTCTTCTTATCGTATGAGGATTAGTGGCCACCTCTAGTGTAAGAGTTTATCAGGCCGCCTATAAGGCCTCTGACTTGGCTTAACGACTGTAATTAGATGACAACAGATTTAACGTGCCCTTCGAAGCACGGAAGCGCTCAGTTATAATTCCGTTTTACGGTCACCGACACCTGCCCTCTGATTACATAACTTGTTGCTATCAACGTTTGATTGAAAGTGGAGTCACATTGCTGCTTTAGTAAAAATCTATGTAACAACTATCTTAGTTAAGCAGCAATGTAACTGCACTTTCAATAAATTTCAATCAAAATCTGTCAGCAACAGAGTTAGATGATCAACTAGCGGATCGGGCCGAATATTGCTTAACGAACGTGATCGAATACAATCAGTCAGTCAAGTGCGGCCATGAGTGCTTCATGCCTGGTGTCAAGTATTCATAAGGCTGAAGATGGAAGTGCGCCTCTCATGGAATCATCAACCACTGAGGAACTGGGTATCTTATCTTTTAAAAGCCGCAACGCAATAACGCTGAAAATATTGTTGTTATGGCCTCAGACTTAAATAAGTTGATGGTAGCCTTGCGTACTTACAACAAGTCCTACCACTGACCATACCAAATACAATATGTACCTACTCCCGCTGTGAATCGAACTCTGGGCTGGCAACAGAGGTATTATTATTATATTTATAATCGTGTCGTTCACGGCGTTGAATCTTAATAGACCAGTATTGCGCGACACGGATCGCATTTTCGGTGGCGCTATAAAGGTCTTCACGTGTGCAGTTTGATGGGCACGCCGGGCAATATTACAAAGCGATTTAGACAGACTCTCAAATTACTGTATTATTGACAAACTTCAACTTAGTCACTCTAAATGCGTTTCCATAACTTTTTCTAAAAATAAAAATATTATTGAAAATAACTACAGCCTGCTGGGGGTAAATTTGGTGTCGGTTCAGTCGGTACGAGATTTGGGAGTTCTTCTTGACTCGAAATTGCATCTAGATCTTCACATAAACGCGATCAGAGACAAATGTCTTAGAATGTATGGCTTTGTAATGAGATCTTCGAATGATTTCAAGCGCCCTTCAACCCTCATATTTCTTTACAAGACACTCATTAGATCCCAATTGGAATATGCTGTGCAAATTTGGAACCCTATGTTTAAAAAATACATAGATGCGTTAGAAAGTGTTCAACGTAGATTCTTACGCTATGTGAATTTTAAATATCGACGTAATCGTCAATCGTATCCATGTCTACTGGAGGAATATTAATATAATTACTTAGTTTAGAAAATAGGCGTATTCTCCTGGGAGCAATGACACTGTATAAGATATGTAATAATAAATTCGACTGTATGGACCTGTGCAATGGTCTTTGTCACATAGTCCCGCGCAGTGTGCACAGAGAGAGGTGCGCGTGCCCCGGCTGTTCTACACCCCGCGGTGCCGCACACACGCCGGTGCGCGCGCGCCCCTCCACCGGCTAACTGACACATTTAACAACGTTTTCCATAGTTTAGATATATTCGCAGATTCTGAGTCCAAATTAAAAAAACTAGTAGTAGAAGTTTTGGCAGATTTATGAGATATTTTTTTTTTTAGTTATTAATGTACTTAGTTAAATTAGTTAATTACATATATATTTTGCATAATAATCATACTTTCCCAAAATGTATTAAGTACTACTTACTTACTTATTCAAGTATCTAGATGTAAGTTTACCTTTTTTTGTTTTTAAATCATGCATGTATTCTTTTTAATCAGTAGGTACTTAAGTTAATGAGTATCACAAATTAACTCGAGGATAATGTTGTGGGCTTCACTATAAGCAATACTTATGTACTATCCTAATTTTAACATATATTGTGAACGCTGTTTTTTGTCCCAAATAAATAAATAAATAAATACAAATATGGTGTGACCACAGAGGCGGTTAATATTGTGTTTGTATTAGAGATAGGTCATGTATTGACAACACCAGCCTATAATCCGGCTCGAAGGACCATAGAAGATGTGTGGTTTTATGGGAGACTTTAGTGTAGAAGATTGTATGAGATATTGACACGCTCCGGTCGTGTTAAGCACGACCGGTGTGCAGAAAGGATGAAAGTAAACTCTATAAGTGGTTAACAAGTATAATTATAAGATAAAAGATGTTACAAGCTCCGGTGTGGGTTCATGGGAATCTTCGATTGGTGGCTTTCGCGAGGGTAAGAATGGGGACTTAGCTTTAGCTTTGCCTAGAGGAGGCAGAAGCGGAAGTCACCTTAAGGAAGAAACCTTAAGGTGGGAGACCTTGTAAAAGGTCAAATGTCCTTGTAATATACTTTGACCTTGTAATATAATACTTAATATCAGGTATAATGAAGGCTAAGAGGGTTTTTGACGCCATAACAACAATGTTTTCAGCATTGTTGTGTTCCGGCAGTTCGAGATAAGATAGCCAGTTCCTCAGTGGCTGAGGTTTCCGGGAGAGGCTCGCTTCCATCTTCAGCCTTATCAATACTTAACATCAGGGCCCTTATTCACTATGACCACTTAGATTCCACACTTAAACCTTACCACGCATAAACCCCGTCAATATCGTATCTTGTCACGGTAAGAAATCTGGTCAACTCTATTCTGTAAGTCCCACCGCGCTCCAAGACACCTCCAAGACAAATTGTCTTTGGTACGTTATGAAGTCACGAGTGCGTTCGAAAACTAAACTTAAAACTTTTAAGATTTTAAATTTATTACTTGCAAAATTTAATTTCACTAACAATTAACCGTGATTTATTATGTTTATATTAATATTTAATCGTTTATATCATAACAATGCAATTTTAGCAATAACAAAGAAAAAATATTACACAATAATTTAAATAAACACGCAGCAAAACCAAAACGTTCGAACGTTTTTGAACGTTTTTTTTTACTTTTTTATTTCTTGTTATCGATTTTTACAATGAAAATTAATTGATTCAATTTTGTCTGTTTATTATATTATGTTTATTACAAGAAAGAAATAATAATACTTAGTATTTCAATGGAAATATATACACACACTTCAAAACATTAATATTGTACCTACGAGTATATTTTGTTTGAAGAATTTTGATGTACTTGGCGGTATTTTATTTGAAGCGATTTGTTATTGTAAGTACCTAATCGTTTGTTACTCCCAAAAATGTTGCAAGTTACTTGCCTTATAATATCTAATTTACTTACATAACCCCTAACATATGTGTTTTGCATTTGTTCCAGAATTAAAAGCGATGTAAAACTAAAACATCTTACTTCATTGAAATCTATTTGTTTAAAAATGTGATTCACAAGTTCATTCATAAGTGCAGATCAAGAATGGTCTTCGGTAGTTGCGTGCAAAATACTTACATAAAAGATCATAATAAAATAGTTTTATAGTTACATGTGGTTTAATTCGATACAAAATTTACAAAATCTTAGTAATAGTAGATTATAATATAAATAGCTGACACTAAATTTCACTGAAATACTTAAAGAAAGAGATGGTGTTTAGAAGGTCTTTGACCTTAGGTACGTAATTATTATTTAAATTTATTTAAATAGTTTTTAGCACAAAAACAATAAATTTCTTCACAGTCACAACGATTCCTAGCAGATTCCACGTTGATTCCACGCGTTTCTAAAAGTGGAATTTTTGACAGTTCAAACCACGCTTAAGTCACGTTCATATCACACGGTTTCATTCAAGTATCATAGAGAATACGAATTTTGAAAATGTCGTAACCATGTACGATATTGGCGTGGTTTTGAAGCAAGGAATCGCAAAGTGGTCATAGAGAATAAGGGCCCTGGTATGATGAATGCTGGTAGTACCCTAGGGAGTGCGTGGCTTATATGTTTGTATAGGCCGTGTACTCCAGGTGAGTCCAACATTTCGAATCGCCCCTACACCTGGGGGCGAGGGATGCGTAAAAGCATTTATTCTAGTATAAAAAAAAGTATGATGAAGGCTAAGAGTCTCCCCGTCATTCATAAAAAGCCTGCCCGTTGTTCATTAAAAAGTGTTTATTTGTCCTTCGTTCAACTGGTTGTTTGTCGGCATCAGTGACAACAGCCAGTCGTCGGCGGTGGGCGCCAGCGAGGCGACGCCGCCCGCTTCCCCGCGACCGAGCGAGCCGGACACCACGCCCCTGCATCGCCCGCATTGCAACAACAACGTGAGTTACTACATTCTTAAAAAAACTGAAAAAAACCGACTTCGAAAAATAAAGGCAAAAAATAAACCTTTTGGAGTAACAAGACATGATGAC
Organism: Chrysoteuchia culmella; assembly: GCA_910589605.1. Taxonomy (NCBI): domain Eukaryota; kingdom Metazoa; phylum Arthropoda; class Insecta; order Lepidoptera; family Crambidae; genus Chrysoteuchia; species Chrysoteuchia culmella. The sequence continues at coordinate 22,905,971 of OU342651.1, forward strand.
AATGGTACCACATGGGAAGTATACCCTTTCGAATAAAAAAGAATTACTCAAATCGGTCGAGCCGTCTTCGAGTAATCGAGTAAAGATTCCGTCGAATTGAAAACCTTCTTCCTTTTTTTTGAAGTCGGTTAAAAACATTCATCATTCATTAGCTATGGTTCTTTTATAAATACATAATATACTCGCACTGAAATTACAAATTATAGTTTGAAGTTGTTTCCGGATTTTTATATTTTAAGAAAAATTGTTTATTGGTTATTTTGCGTTGAGACACAGTAGGAACATTACACAATTACACTAGAAAATAACCAAATTGGTCGCTACTCAGATATGCTGTGACCTTACACAAGGTCACAGCTCTGGTCTTCCGTAACGCCAATGTGTGCCAGTGACAATTTTGCAGCACATGCATGGCATAAAGATAATTATAAATAAACACCTATGATTAGTATTTAAGCTGTATGTAGCAAAAGTAAATATTTAATAAACATAAAATATTAAAGTTATACGAGAATAAACATATGAAAATTGTATTAAACTTACCATACTAGTGAAGTTAACAGTTGCACCATTATGATACCGATAAAATCACCTACTGTAACCGCATCAAATACAGATAATCTTATATTAAATATATTTCAAAATTGTAAATGTTGTTGTTTCTGTTAAAGCCGATAAGTTTCTTGCGGCCGTTCTTCTTATCAGTTAAATGATGTCCTGAATAGCTGTTAGGGAAAAAAAATTTGGACTATTCGAAAGTACTTATCTATAAGTCTATTTGAATAAAAATCTTTGACTTTGATGATGTACAAAATACCGAATGCACGAAATACAGATACGAAAATACGAGATGGCCACCTATGTGTTAGATTTCTGCAAATGAAATAAATGCTTTCCAAGTTGATTTTTTAAAGAATAGAGAAGAATGTTTTAGAGTTTTTGGCCGGTGGTGGTTAGTGGTGGTAGAATGTTCCAACATTTGGTCGCAGCATAACCGAAGCTGCCACTAGAAGCCGCTGTATTAGAATGTAATTTTTATGAGATTTTTAAACAAGAAAAGATACTATCGTAATACTAGAAAAGATCAACTTGTCTCCATATCGCTCAGACGGGGAACAAGTTTTTTTTCTACTTTCATTCTTATCGTATGAGGATTAGTAGCCACCTCTGGTGACAGTTTATCAAGCCTCTGACTGTTATCAGATGACAACAGCCGGGACCGAGACGGTTTAACGTGCCCTCCGAAGCACGGAAGCGCTCAGTTGTAATGCTACTTTACGGTCACCCATCTGGCCGGACCGAGCGTTGTTTAATAAACGTGATCAAATACTCTCGTTCTGTCGAGCGCCGCTTTTTTTTTCTAAAAAATGTTGTTTAAAACTTATCACTGTGATATGTCTCTCAGGTATTGTCGGGAATAGGCGCGGGCGCTCCCCGTTCCCCCCGAACTCCCACAGTGAGCCGCTGTATGGCCCACGATATTGCCCACCGGTTCACCAAGCGATTTAACATGATCGCTACCTGTGACTACTGCGATAAACAGATGCTATTCGGGCCTGGTCTTAAATGCAAGGAGTGCAAGTTCAAGTGCCACAGGTATGGTTGCTATGGTTACTTGCTAGTTCCCACAGTGAGCCGCTGTATGGCCCACGTCATCGCCCACCGTTTCACCAAGCGATTCAATATGATCGCTGCCTGTGATTACTGCGATAATCAGATGCTGTCCGGGCCCGGCCTCAAGTGCAAGAGTGCAAGTTCAAGTGCCACAGGTATGGTTGCGACGATGGTACTTGGCAGTTCCCACAGTGAGCCGCTGTATTGCCCACGACATCGCCCACCGGGTCACCAAGCGATTCGACATGATCGCCACCTGCGACTACTGCGATAAACAGATGATGTTCGGGCCCGGCCTCAAGTGCAAGTAGTGCAAGTTTAAGTGCCTCAGGTATGATAGTTGTAATCGAACTCCTATATATAGTTATATCGTACTCTTATAGATCACCAAGCGGTTCAGTATGATCGCGGCCTCAAGTGCAAGGAGGGCAAGTTCAAGTGCCACAGGTATACTTATGGTAAATTTTAAATAGAAAAATTAACTTGGCCACAAGTGAATTCTCAGACGGGAATCGAACCCGCGACCTTTGGAAATCCGGTCCAATGCTCTAACCGCTGAGCTACCGAGGCAAAGTCTAATTTACCATAAGTATAAAAATAGCATTGAAAAATGCAAAAATTACAAAATCATAAATGCCACAGGTATGATAGTTATTATGGTGACTTACAAAACCTTTTGTGACAACTTTAACGTATAGATCGGTTACGGAAAGCTGGCGCGTACTGTGTGGCGTAAATAGTAAACACACTAATGCAATTTCAAAAAACGAAAAGAAAAATACAAAAAAGTCAGGTAGCAAAAACAAAACAATAACTGTCTCCTTCGTACTCGTAAGTTTGACGGTGCGCGAGAGAGACAGACATCCTAATCTTGAGTGCTACGTAACGTCTTCATAGACACAACGTCTACGTCCATGCTCAGCTTTAGATAACCTAGCTGTATCTCATAATCCTTCTTATTTTGTTGAAATACGATAAGTAGTTTCGGATTCACAAGTGTTTAAACATGGAGCTTCGCGCGCTGGTCGCGTGATGTTATTCGTTCAAGTTTCCTGCAAAATGATCGGGAGTGAGCCGCAGACTACCCGAGCGGCCATACAAAAAGCTGGAAAGTGACGCCACAGCATGGAGTGCCAAAAAGTTAGATTCTCGGGAAGTATAATATCACGAATGGAAACATAAAAACACAGTCATTAATTATTTTTACATCTCTCATGTTCGGTAAGTAGGTTCTTATTACCTCCAAATGGGGCTTGTAGGTGACTAATTAGCGCTCTAGGGTAATAATGTAGCTAGAAAAGCCCTAGCGCGGTAAGTAATTAAAAAAAAACACTTCTTTCTTTCAAAAAGTTCGCGTACACCTAACCATCATACTGGCAATAGACATCATGCATTCAGCCCAATGACCAAAGAGGTCGCTTTGCTATCAGTCATCAATTTTAAATATCGAACAGCGAAGCTCAATTTCAATCTTGAAAAAAAAAAAAAAAAAAAGTTTACTTGATTCTTTTTAATGAAAAAAGGCGGGAATAGAAAACTTTTACTTGAAATATTGTTTGTTTTTGGATTGTTCTCATTTTACTATAAATTTCAACAAATAAAATGTTTTATTCTTGTAATGCCGGTTTTTTTCTACTTACCTCAGAATCGAGATGTGAAGCAGAAAGTTAGCTCGGGTGTAAGCATCAAATTGCACCCTCGAACAATCTCGGGCTGCAATTGATGCCTTACAGCCCTTGGCTGCTAATCTACTATTACTGTACTGTGCTATTATTCTCCATTCATATTGCATTTTTAGCATAACGTTACAAAACTGTTTCCCTGACTGACCTTTGATGATGACTAGGTATGATGGAGGCTGTAAACGGACGGAGTGCGATCTCGAGTCCCGCGAAGAGCTTCTCGTTAATATGTTCATATGAATTTACTCAATTCATATTTTTTTGTTACAGAGATTGTGAAAGCAAAGTTCCTCCGTCTTGCGGCCTACCTCCAGAATTTGTAGTTGTCTTCAAAGAAAAATTTCACAAAGAATGTAAGTTATTATAAATAATATTTAAATAATGTAGACTGATTTCTTTACTGATTGATTATAAGTTCCTTGACCAAGGTTAGATGTTTTTATACTGTAGCCACGCGAAGTTAGTCATCTAAAGGCATAAATAAGATGACAGTCTTTGCCTTAGCTGTGTGGCAGCGATAAAGTCTAGATAAGTTACGAACTTTTTTTATGAACAACGGGGAGACTCTTAACCTGCATCATACCTGGTGATAAGTATTGATAAGGCTGAAGGTGGAAGGAATCATCAACCACTGAGGAACTGACTACCTTATCTAACTGTCGGAACAAAACAATGCTAAAAACATTATTATTCTGGCGTCAGATTTAGATAAGATGGTGGTACCTATAGTCTATTCAACTTCCACTGAGACAAAAGGTAAACAAAACAGAAAAAGGTTCTTTAATAGGTCAAATTTTATATGCATCTAGAATCCATAATAATAAAGTGACATTAAAAGCACCTAAAACTGTAGTTGTTCCCAAACATTTAACGTATTATAACACTACTAAATTGAGGAGTAGTGATAAAGCAAACAATTTACGTAAAAATTAGAAATTTTGTAATTAGTCTGGTAACACCGGCCATCTTAACTCTCGTTCAACTCGTTGACGTGCGTGCCGTGTTTTCAAATAATTTCGTTAAATTCTTGTTATTCGTTTATTTCATTTGTTAAGTTTGTTGTTTCATATTATTGTTAAGTTTTTAGTTGTTTGTTTGTTGTTATATTGACGTTTTTGTGCTTATAAAAGCTATAATGAGTGAGCCTGGACCAAGCAATGCCTGAAGAAAAAGCCTTCCAAGAACACTCCTTTGCGTTCTACTGAGAAAGTTGCCGTTATTAATATTTTTAAACACGTTCCTATCCTTACAAAAGTGTTATGGTCAATAAAACAGCAGAGATAATGGGGATATCAAGCGCTACTGTTCATAGAATTATTAAAGAAAAGAAAGTTAATTATAGGTGACTAATAGACAATTTTATTTACATAGGTACCAATAATAATAAAAAAAGTTTGAGAATCATTGATTTGTTTGTTTACCTTTTGTTTCAGAGGAAGTTGAATAGAGTATAGCCAGGCGGACTTACACAGGTCTACCACCAACCAAACCGAATACAATTTGTACCCCCGCTGGGAATCGAACCCGGGACTTCTGGGTCTGATACCGGGGGTTGTTACCATTAAACCACACAGAGGCGGTTAAAACTTTGTTGAATAAGAGTGTTGTTAACTTTGTTGAGTAAAAAATGTTATAGTCGCGTCAGGACACGTGAACTGGGGGCTAATTGTCTAATTTTGAAATCCATCGAAATCCCTTTCAATACGTCATTTGAAATATATTTACATACTTCATTCAGGTCGTCATTATTTGACATTTGATAGGAAATGTGATCGGGACGCGTTTTAAAAGGTATTGAATTAACGAAATTGAACTGTCTAAGCAAAGTGGCAGACGAAAATATCTGTCAAATGGCAAATTGAAAGGGATTGCGATGGATTTAAAAAAAATTGATAATTAGCCCCTTGATCGAAAATTCATAAGACGGAGGGAGAGTAGACCGCCGGCGCGGAGTAGGAGAGGAAGTAATATCCCCCTCTCTTTCTACCGCGCGGCGAAAATGTATGCCTGCTCCTGCTGTTTCGTTATGTTTGTAAAAACTTATCCTATGTTAGTATCAAATTAATTCAAAACAATCTTTGAAATGGAGGCACCGGTGCATGCAATGACAGCCAATGCCTCATAAAGGCACTTCTGCCGGCACTCCCGGAGTGCAACCCGTTGTTTTTTTTTGCTTTCCCGACTTGGGGGGGCAATTCTCGCGCCTTCGACATCTCGTATTCGACATTTTTTGTAGCCATAAATCTATATTTAAAACTCACTGTAAACAATCTTCAACATTATAGGATTGTCAAAGATCATTGAAAGTAAAGTATTTTGACCATAGTAAAGATTTAACTTACATTTTCAATTAAGAAATTATGGTTTGAAAAATGTCGAATTCGACATATCTCAGCGCGAGAATTGCCCCCTTGATCAGTTGTTTGTTGACAGCGCCAGGTTCGGGCGGGTACTACGGGTGCGCGTCGCCGGTCGTGTCGCGGGGCGGCGGCGGCGGCGGCGGCGGCGGCGGCGGCGGCGGCGGCGGCGGCGGCGGCGGCGGGCCCGCGGGCGGGGGCTCGTTCCTCGCCTCGCTCACGCACCGCCCGCGCCGCGCGAGGCCGCCGCCCCCGCACCACCATGTATGTACACTCTAATGTAGCTAGCCTGTCCGACCAACGTTTAGTTTTATATTATTACGAGCAACCCGTGTGCGCATAATGCGCAAAAAACACATAATAACATTCAAAAAGTTTTTTTTTTAATTTTTTTATTTGAGTTTTTGCTAAATTTCTCGACTTATCCGACCACTTCAGACAAATACCTTTCTAACGGTGTATTGCACTTGATTGTGCGACTTTTAGTTTAGGAGGAGAAGCGGCTTCACTGCCGTATTATATATATAGATTAGTTTGTTTGGAAAATGAGTTATTTTTTGTGTTTTTTTTACTAATAGGCTATTTGACTAATAGGAGAGGACTCTGTATAAAATAAAACAGGGAGAAAAAAATAGCCCTTGACGAGTTTCTTGCCGGTTCTTCTCTTTACAAAGTCTCCCGCCGTAGGGTTTGTGAACCGATGGCGTAGCTTCTTTGACGTTCATAAGTGCTTGTAACAGCCTAGACTGAATAAATGATATTGAATTGAATTGAATTGACAATGCGAAAAATAAAGTGTCAATTACTGTTATCAGTATAAATTATGAGTTTAAAAATGGTTTTTTATTAACGTAAGTTGAAAATAATTATAAATTTATTTAAAAATCCGTAAATAAAAGTGCATTTTTTTAAACGTTTTGTCACGTGACACAAAACGCTCCTGATTCGTCGAGTTTATAATGACGTCACCTGCTTGTAAACCTCGTTTGTCTACGTATGTGGATGATATGCAGAATACAGGCAAGTGACGTCACCGAACCCATTGCAGCGGCATATTGTCAAAGTAGCGTTTTGGCGCGCTATTTAAATATTGAATTTTTAATTTGATATTTTTCAGTAAATATGTACCAGAATAAAAAAAACAACTTTTACTGGGTTCCTAAAACTCCATTACATAATATAAAAAGGATTTTCAAAACCTGTCAAATAGCCTCTGAATTCTTTGAAAATATGGTACATTTACACCGAACATACCGCGTCGTCAGCAATTTCACGAGTTCAACGCTCTCCCTCATAAACATTACTTACGTCATCCAAATTCGTAATTGTTTATTTTTACTTATATTAATTTAGTGTCTAAGCAACTGTACAACTATAAACATTTTATAATAAATTTAAATCTCATAACGTGGGTTTTCTTCAAGACACTCGAACTATTTACTACTACTACAACTTAATTTCTATTTATGGTGTATCGAGTACGTGGTCAACTAAGCGGTTTGTAACGCTACAATTGTAGTATGAAGCCCCGGCTCGTTCCTGGCCTCATTCACGCACTGCATGCGTGCCACCCTCGCACCACAATGTATTAGAAGGTCCATGTATTTTTAAACAGGCACATGTCTTTAATCATTTATTCCACCCTCATAAGTAAACTCGCAACCCGAATCTTTCCACTACCAACATTACTAAGGTCAAAGTCAGCTACCAGCGAGACGGTATGCGGCAGTGTGAAAGCGACGGGAAGAAATGTATAGTTTTGTTCGGAATTGTTTTCAAAGGCCAGCGGCGAACCAGCTATACAGTCCATATATTATACTTTGATTTGTTCTTGCCTCTCTCGTGCGCTACCTGTCGCCCCGTTTGGGAAGTCACTGTGAGTACACGACTTAAAAGTCTCAGTTGTACCAGAACGACGGCAACCCGTCCGTGCCGACTCGTCGTCCAACACGTCGTCGTGCAACAGTTGGACGCCCTCGTCCCCACATAGACCCGCCATGTTAGATCGTAGCGAGCACTGATCACACTATCACCCACTAACGGTCGCAGTTGTACCAGAACGGCGGCAACCCGTCCGGGCGCGGGCCGCACGGGCCCGACTCGTCGTCCAACACGTCGTCGTGCAACAGTTGGACGCCCTCGTCCCCACATAGACCCGCCATGTTAGATCGTAGCGAGCACTGATCACACTATCACCCACTAACGGTCGCAGTTGTACCAGAACGGCGGCAACCCGTCCGGGCGCGGGCCGCACGGGCCCGACTCGTCGTCCAACACGTCGTCGTGCAACAGTTGGACGCCCTCGTCCCCACATAGACCCGCCATGTTAGATCGTAGCGAGCACTGATCACACTATCACCCACTAACGGTCGCAGTTGTACCAGAACGGCGGCAACCCGTCCGGGCGCGGGCCGCACGGGCCCGACTCGTCGTCCAACACGTCGTCGTGCAACAGTTGGACGCCCTCGTCCCCACATAGACCCGCCATGTTAGATCGTAGCGAGCACTGATCACACTATCACCCACTAACGGTCGCAGTTGTACCAGAACGGCGGCAACCCGTCCGGGCGCGGGCCGCACGGGCCCGACTCGTCGTCCAACACGTCGTCGTGCAACAGTTGGACGCCCTCGTCCCCACATAGACCCGCCATGTTAGATCGTAGCGAGCACTGATCACACTATCACCCACTAACGGTCGCAGTTGTACCAGAACGGCGGCAACCCGTCCGGGCGCGGGCCGCACGGGCCCGACTCGTCGTCCAACACGTCGTCGTGCAACAGTTGGACGCCCTCGTCCCCACATAGACCCGCCATGTTAGATCGTAGCGAGCACTGATCACACTATCACCCACTAACGGTCGCAGTTGTACCAGAACGGCGGCAACCCGTCCGGGCGCGGGCCGCACGGGCCCGACTCGTCGTCCAACACGTCGTCGTGCAACAGTTGGACGCCCTCGTCCCCACATAGACCCGCCATGTTAGATCGTAGCGAGCACTGATCACACTATCACCCACTAACGGTCGCAGTTGTACCAGAACGGCGGCAACCCGTCCGGGCGCGGGCCGCACGGGCCCGACTCGTCGTCCAACACGTCGTCGTGCAACAGTTGGACGCCCTCGTCCCCACATAGACCCGCCATGTTAGATCGTAGCGAGCACTGATCACACTATCACCCACTAACGGTCGCAGTTGTACCAGAACGGCGGCAACCCGTCCGGGCGCGGGCCGCACGGGCCCGACTCGTCGTCCAACACGTCGTCGTGCAACAGTTGGACGCCCTCGTCCCCACATAGACCCGCCATGTTAGATCGTAGCGAGCACTGATCACACTATCACCCACTAACGGTCGCAGTTGTACCAGAACGGCGGCAACCCGTCCGGGCGCGGGCCGCACGGGCCCGACTCGTCGTCCAACACGTCGTCGTGCAACAGTTGGACGCCCTCGTCCCCACATAGACCCGTCATGTTAGATCGTAGCGAGCACTGATCACACTATCACCCACTAACGGTCGCAGTTGTACCAGAACGGCGGCAACCCGTCCGGGCGCGGGCCGCACGGGCCCGACTCGTCGTCCAACACGTCGTCGTGCAACAGTTGGACGCCCTCGTCCCCACATAGACCCGCCATGTTAGATCGTAGCGAGCACTGATCACACTATCACCCACTAACGGTCGCAGTTGTACCAGAACGGCGGCAACCCGTCCGGGCGCGGGCCGCACGGGCCCGACTCGTCGTCCAACACGTCGTCGTGCAACAGTTGGACGCCCTCGTCCCCACATAGACCCGCCATGTTAGATCGTAGCGAGCACTGATCACACTATCACCCACTAACGGTCGCAGTTGTACCAGAACGGCGGCAACCCGTCCGGGCGCGGGCCGCACGGGCCCGACTCGTCGTCCAACACGTCGTCGTGCAACAGTTGGACGCCCTCGTCCCCACATAGACCCGCCATGTTAGATCGTAGCGAGCACTGATCACACTATCACCCACTAACGGTCGCAGTTGTACCAGAACGGCGGCAACCCGTCCGGGCGCGGGCCGCACGGGCCCGACTCGTCGTCCAACACGTCGTCGTGCAACAGTTGGACGCCCTCGTCCCCACATAGACCCGCCATGTTAGATCGTAGCGAGCACTGATCACACTATCACCCACTAACGGTCGCAGTTGTACCAGAACGGCGGCAACCCGTCCGGGCGCGGGCCGCACGGGCCCGACTCGTCGTCCAACACGTCGTCGTGCAACAGTTGGACGCCCTCGTCCCCACATAGACCCGCCATGTTAGATCGTAGCGAGCACTGATCACACTATCACCCACTAACGGTCGCAGTTGTACCAGAACGGCGGCAACCCGTCCGGGCGCGGGCCGCACGGGCCCGACTCGTCGTCCAACACGTCGTCGTGCAACAGTTGGACGCCCTCGTCCCCACATAGACCCGCCATGTTAGATCGTAGCGAGCACTGATCACACTATCACCCACTAACGGTCGCAGTTGTACCAGAACGGCGGCAACCCGTCCGGGCGCGGGCCGCACGGGCCCGACTCGTCGTCCAACACGTCGTCGTGCAACAGTTGGACGCCCTCGTCCCCACATAGACCCGCCATGTTAGATCGTAGCGAGCACTGATCACACTATCACCCACTAACGGTCGCAGTTGTACCAGAACGGCGGCAACCCGTCCGGGCGCGGGCCGCACGGGCCCGACTCGTCGTCCAACACGTCGTCGTGCAACAGTTGGACGCCCTCGTCCCCACATAGACCCGCCATGTTAGATCGTAGCGAGCACTGATCACACTATCACCCACTAACGGTCGCAGTTGTACCAGAACGGCGGCAACCCGTCCGGGCGCGGGCCGCACGGGCCCGACTCGTCGTCCAACACGTCGTCGTGCAACAGTTGGACGCCCTCGTCCCCACATAGACCCGCCATGTTAGATCGTAGCGAGCACTGATCACACTATCACCCACTAACGGTCGCAGTTGTACCAGAACGGCGGCAACCCGTCCGGGCGCGGGCCGCACGGGCCCGACTCGTCGTCCAACACGTCGTCGTGCAACAGTTGGACGCCCTCGTCCCCACATAGACCCGCCATGTTAGATCGTAGCGAGCACTGATCACACTATCACCCACTAACGGTCGCAGTTGTACCAGAACGGCGGCAACCCGTCCGGGCGCGGGCCGCACGGGCCCGACTCGTCGTCCAACACGTCGTCGTGCAACAGTTGGACGCCCTCGTCCCCACATAGACCCGCCATGTTAGATCGTAGCGAGCACTGATCACACTATCACCCACTAACGGTCGCAGTTGTACCAGAACGGCGGCAACCCGTCCGGGCGCGGGCCGCACGGGCCCGACTCGTCGTCCAACACGTCGTCGTGCAACAGTTGGACGCCCTCGTCCCCACATAGACCCGCCATGTTAGATCGTAGCGAGCACTGATCACACTATCACCCACTAACGGTCGCAGTTGTACCAGAACGGCGGCAACCCGTCCGGGCGCGGGCCGCACGGGCCCGACTCGTCGTCCAACACGTCGTCGTGCAACAGTTGGACGCCCTCGTCCCCACATAGACCCGCCATGTTAGATCGTAGCGAGCACTGATCACACTATCACCCACTAACGGTCGCAGTTGTACCAGAACGGCGGCAACCCGTCCGGGCGCGGGCCGCACGGGCCCGACTCGTCGTCCAACACGTCGTCGTGCAACAGTTGGACGCCCTCGTCCCCACATAGACCCGCCATGTTAGATCGTAGCGAGCACTGATCACACTATCACCCACTAACGGTCGCAGTTGTACCAGAACGGCGGCAACCCGTCCGGGCGCGGGCCGCACGGGCCCGACTCGTCGTCCAACACGTCGTCGTGCAACAGTTGGACGCCCTCGTCCCCACATAGACCCGCCATGTTAGATCGTAGCGAGCACTGATCACACTATCACCCACTAACGGTCGCAGTTGTACCAGAACGGCGGCAACCCGTCCGGGCGCGGGCCGCACGGGCCCGACTCGTCGTCCAACACGTCGTCGTGCAACAGTTGGACGCCCTCGTCCCCACATAGACCCGCCATGTTAGATCGTAGCGAGCACTGATCACACTATCACCCACTAACGGTCGCAGTTGTACCAGAACGGCGGCAACCCGTCCGGGCGCGGGCCGCACGGGCCCGACTCGTCGTCCAACACGTCGTCGTGCAACAGTTGGACGCCCTCGTCCCCACATAGACCCGCCATGTTAGATCGTAGCGAGCACTGATCACACTATCACCCACTAACGGTCGCAGTTGTACCAGAACGGCGGCAACCCGTCCGGGCGCGGGCCGCACGGGCCCGACTCGTCGTCCAACACGTCGTCGTGCAACAGTTGGACGCCCTCGTCCCCACATAGACCCGCCATGTTAGATCGTAGCGAGCACTGATCACACTATCACCCACTAACGGTCGCAGTTGTACCAGAACGGCGGCAACCCGTCCGGGCGCGGGCCGCACGGGCCCGACTCGTCGTCCAACACGTCGTCGTGCAACAGTTCGACGCCGTCGTCGCCCGCGTTAGCCGCCGCGCCGACGCCGCACCCGCCGCATCCGGCGCCGCACAAGCAACAGTTCCACTTCCCAGGTGAATAAAATGCTATATAAAACATACACATTTACTCACGGAGTACACACAAACATAAGGCTTATCCACATCACCAAGTAACGACTTCGTCAATGTGAAACGATACGTTGTCTCGGCGCGGCCAGTCGCGTTCGCGCGCCTTGATAATGCACGGTACCGCAACGTTGCCGCGAAACGACGAGTCGAACGTCGTCGGAACCTGTGGCCCTACCGCGTAAGTATCGTCACTTGTCGAATATGGGCGCGACTCTTCACACGATCGCTGTTGCTTTAGCGCTGTCACGGTCGCACACTGAGTCGAGAATTAACTGACTGTGGAAAATGAATCTTATTAATAGTACAATATCGTTGAAGTTGCGTTGTACGAAAACGCCGTCGGCTGTCAAAGTGAAGTTGACAGCGACGCCGACGGCACTTACGCGGTAGGCCCACTGTATAGTCCGTCTCAGGAAAGAAATCCTACGGAATATTACTGGAATTTAAGTGTGGTTTCCTTATCTTGATAGTAATAGAGATTATTTTTAAATTTTGAAGGTGACTGCAGCGCCACTATCAGGGGACTTCTTTCGTTTTTTCGATTTGCTATGTTCTTCAAGTATAAATGCCCTTCACATGCGGCCTCATTTTTGGCTGTTTTTAATATGTTGGTGATGTGGACAAGTTCTAACACATATTCAGTGTGGTTAAAACATGCTACTGTAACTCCAAATGTAGCAAAGATTTCAATTCGTATTTATTTCCATTTGATTGAGTTGACAATTAACTTACGTATACACTATACAGTCGCGGAAGTACATGGTCGACCACGTCTGGGCAATATTCGCGTGCGCTCGATGTGGACAGTCGTATAAGCTAGAGATTTTGCGTGGCAAGTCTACCAGGAACTTCTGAATTGTATACACCCATACACCGAAGCTAACAGTAATGTAACTACAAGTGGAAACCTATATTTGGTTTATTGTTTATTTGTTAAGTTTTACCTAAATATTTTATAGCTGTTGCTTATCCAGAAATATAAAAAATAAATGTGTTAATATATAATATATAAGACGACCTGTTTGGCGCAGAGGTACTAACCCCGCCTTCTGCGCCAGAGGTCCCGGGTTCGATCCCCGGACAAGACAAATATTTGTGTGCATGAACATGTCTATTTGTCTTGGTCTGGGTGTTTAATATGTATATATGTATGTATTTACAAAAAAAAAGTATATATGTATGCTTATCCGTTATCTCGTATCCATAACACAAGTTCTTCATGAAACTTAACGTAAAACTTAATTGGTGTGATTGTATGCGAATATTTATTTATTTATTTATGTCCCCACGCAAGCCTGGCAAAATACTAGGCTTTGCCCGTGATATAATGCCGGGATACATAATAATAATGTGATGATGTTATATAGAAGTGAAGCCCCCGGTGTCGAGCCCCAACCACGCGTCGGGGCAGTCCCCCGCGCGGGTCGCCGACGGCAAGGACGACCTCACCTCCAGCGTCAAGAGCGGTACGTTTCTGTACCAGTCAACATATTGTGCCGTGTGGCGGCCTAAGAATACAAGTGTCACCACTCCCTTACATGCCTGGGATGTCGTAAGAGTCGACTAAGAGGCTCGACGCATTGAACACCTGTGCGAGAGAAGGAATACTTGAAACAAACCCTCTACCAACCCGTCTGGCCAGCGTGGTAGCAGTAGGCTAATAGCCTCCTATGAACGCCACAATAGGCGTGAGCTAGGAGAGGCTTATGTCCAGCAGTGGACGTCTACAGGCTGATGATAACCAATAAAGATAGATTTACTTATCTACGTTAGTGCAATCTTGTTTGCAATATCAGCTTATTAAACTCATAGGATTTATTGACTTGCTAAGCCAATTTTAATGAGAATAAAAATTATGTTAAATTGTAATTGATATACAGTACTAATTATCTGACTACCACTGTATGTGTTATTGTATTATTTGCCTGGTTTTGAAGAGAATTCTTGACATTATCTATACTAATATTATAAAGCTGAAAAGTTTGTTTGTTCGAACGCGCTAATCTCAGGAACTACTGGACCGATTTAGAAAATTCTTAGACCATTTGAAAGCTACATTTCTCCCGAGTAACATAGGCTATATTTTATCCCGATATTCCCACGGGAACGGGCACCACGCGGGTAAAACCGCGAGGATCCGCTAGTTATTTCACATGCAGACTGTATATGATGACTCTCTTGTTATAAATAGACGAAGACCCTATGCAGTTTGTAATACAACTTGTTTTAGACTTACGTTAGCGAGGCGTCATTTCCATTACATTTCCTCTTTTTACAATGAAGTAAATAAAATTTTAAATATTTTTATAATAATAATAACAATAAAACTTTATTTCAGAAAAAATGCTTTCCAGAGAGTGGGTTAGTGTTTACAAAAAAAAAAAAAAAACTTATAAGCTAGGTTTAGTTAATTATTAGTTATTTTCCTTTGACTTTAAGATATTGTAAAATTTGTCATATTCCGACATAGAAGTTTATCAGTACTCTTGTGGGGATTTAGATGGTAACATTAAATAATATCTATTATAAATTATTATTTAATGTTTTGTGTGTTTGTTCCAAGCAGATAGCTCGCGATGCGTTTCGCTGAGCGGATCGGGTTCCACTGACAGCGGCGGGCCGCAGCGCGCCGACTCGCTCGACCGCGCCAAGCAGGACGCGAGATGGCCGCGACAGAATAGCGTGAGTATATGCCACACAACAATTCATGAATGTCATTCAAACAAAACATTTTTGAAGTGAAATCTTCTTTAGCGCCGTTGTGCACATCAGAGGTTTAAATTTTTGGGAAGGGTAAAAAATGTTAAAGTCGCGTCAGGACACGTAGCCTGAATAGAATATAATAAAATACTTTTATTTGCATTTGACTGAGGTACATTACAGTTGTTATTCTATAATAAGGAGCCTCTCATCCAGCCAACAACGGTGGCATGCAAATTATAATTAAATTTAAAAAATATACATTAATTTAAAAGGTGACTATATAAATTCTTAACACGCCAAATTGCGAATAATTAAAATTTATCAAAACATTATGGATGTCAAACTATGGATGCAAGTCATGTACAATAGCAAAAATTAAAAGAAGAAAAAGAAATATAAATATGTCAAAAAAAGGCGCAAATTATAGGTAGTCAGACATTAACATTAAAAATAACATTCATAAAGATCGAAAATTCGTAAGACGGAGGGAGAGGAGACCGCCGGCGCGGAGTAGGAGAGGAAGTAATATCCCCCTCTCTTTCTACCGCGAAAATGTATGCCTGCTCCTGCTGTTTCGTTTAAGCGGTTTTCACTTCTGCCGGCATAGGTATAATTTAATATTTATGTTTAATTTAGTATTTTCTGTTGTTTCTGTTTCTTCATATCGCACATCAAACGGGCTCGCCAGGATACCAGCGTAGCCGTGACACATCTAGTGTCATGGCAACACATGCTAAGGCAGGGACCCGATTGAATTGACCCAAAGGCCATAATTTATTTTTATGTTATTGTTACGTGTTTTTGTGCCAATATCATTGTATTCTGTATTTATTATAGCATGGCAAGATGGCAAGGTAATATACACCTTAACACATAGTTAAGGTGGTGTATATTACCTTGCCATCTTGACAATAATTTGAGAATTTATTATAACAAAATATTGCAAAAAAAAAAAGTGCAGATAATCGGTTTTACCACTAAGGGGACGATATATTGTATTACTTATTATTATTCGATAACGTTTTCATCTTTTTTTGTATACGTACTTTGTATTATAGACTTTTGTGTTTATAACATATTTCTCTCTCTCTCTCAAACACATACATACGACTTTTGCAGGGATAAGAAAAACAAAATGATTTATTCTATGTAGGTTATCGGTTAGCCGCGGGCAATCTGTTACAAATAACAACGAAAATAACACTACTTTCCGTCCACATAATGGGTTTTAAAAGACCCATACCGAAGCTGCAATATATGCATAGCGTACATCATATTAATTAATATTAAGTTAAAATAATAGCTGTAAAACGACGTTGTTGTTATCGTTGAAGGCAAAGAAACGCATGCAACAGCGTATGCGTGTGTTTAACCTCTCGTCTGTCGGGATTCCAGACACAATAGAAAATCAATTGTGTCTCGCGTGGATCTTCGTTCCGATATTCAAAGGGTTAAACATTAACCCGTTAAAGGGTAGAAGTAAGCGGCTAGGGCCCCGTATCGTTGGGTGGTTTTGATATTCATTGTGTCGCTTAATTTCAAAGGAGGTTGGCTAAGAAAGTGCCCTTAACATATTAATGTCTTACTAGGGCGTAACATTAAAATATTCATATTTGAATTATTTCGAGTTCAATATTTTTATACAACTTTCATGAAATAATCAGTTGATTAAAAGATTTCAAGTTGGTTTTGATGTTTTTGTTTGACAAGAAGAATACCCGTATTACGAAATCGGTGGGCAACAAAACTTCATTTTATATTTGTGGTAACTGAAATAAATAATATTAGAGAATTTGTTTATAAATTATTAAAAAAAAAATATATTCTTCATTTTTGTTTGTTCATAACAGATCACCGAAAACACAAAATAAGTAATAAGTTTGGTTGAACTATACAATTGACAAGTATATGATACGGCTACGTTAATTTTCTCCGCAAACCGCACACGAGATTTTTATCAGACAGAGCAGTGACAGTAGAAAATACTTGTTCACATAGTCTCTATGTGGGAAAATATCGTGTTTAAGAAATATTTTTCACGTGAACTTCCGAATTTGTCACCGAAGAGACCGCGTCTGGCTCTGTTCGAAAAATATATTGTATTGAAGGTAGTCGAAGTGAACTAAAAATAAAAGGTCAATTTGACAGACGTAGGACTGTTTTTATGATTTTATTTTCAAGATTTTAACTGTTTCATAAGTTCCTTAAGTTTGTTCCGCTATGTCGATTATATTATTACTAGGTTCAATGTAAATACATTGCTAGGGCAGTCGCCCATACAAAATTTAGCCATCTCCTTTGGATAAATCCACTCTACCCTGTTAGGGGGTATTAAAAAAAATTGTATATAGTGGTCTTTTTTTATTATAGCGTCAGTATTGAAGAAAACGATCCTCCGAAAAAACTGTCTCATGGATCTACTGACTTAGGAAAAAATATCACGATTTTGATGGCTTATTTCTCAAGAACCATTCGGATTTATATAAAATTATTTAAAAACATTTCTTTTGACACCAAAATAAAAATAAAAAACTTGAGAGGTGTCAAGGGACACCCGGATGGAACGAAGTTCTCGCTTTCTATGAGAGAGAGAGAGACAGACAGAGAAACACGCGCACGCCGCACGACTTACAACTATAGCAAAAAGTGTCGTTACAACTTTTGGTCTTAATCTCCGTCTAGCCCCCTTTCGCAACGCGCGATAAGATCAATCAATCAATCAATCAATAAATAAATCAATCAAGCAATCAATAAATCAATCAATCAATCAGGCAATCAATCAAGCAATCAATAAATCAATCAATCACGACTCCGTCCGTCCGTCCGTCCATCCATCCATCCATCCAGAATCGCGCACGCGCACAGTAAAAAGTGTCGTGTCGTTACAACTTTTAGTCTTAATTTTTTCCGTCTAGTCCCCTTTCGCAACTCGCGGTAAGGAACTTCGTTCCAAAAACTCAGAATTGGATTTATCCGTGTTTGAAGTTAAGCGACACAATTGCGGTTTTGTTATTCCAACGAGAATTTAAAAAAAAATGACTTGATCCTCAGTAACTTGTAGCTATCACGTTCCCAGATTTGGCCCCATACCAGAAAATTATAAGAACAATGGTGAGAATACGTGGTTTTCGTTTTTGTGGGTCTATTAACACTCAGTATCTGTATTGATTCCTCAACTCTCAACATATTCTTATATTCTGGTCGATTTTAGAACCACCAGTTTTTCGGACAATAATAATGATGCAGCCAAAGAACTAATCAAATACATATGAAATATAGATTTATTTAAATATCAGACATTGCAAAACAATCAGCAAGTATACGTACATCTTATGTTTTGGCGCGCACTGTTCATTGAAATAAAACAACTTTTACGAATACCAAACGCGCTATATTTCACGGACTATGTTGTAATTGTCCGTATTTTTGAGTTTTTTAGGGGTTTTTTGATTTTCCCGATGTTTCGGCACCTAGTCATCCCGTGACCACGGCAGTTTGATCCGTAAAAGTTGTTTTATTTCAGTCAGAAAGTATTTTGTGCTTGTGCGTTTACGAATTTTTATGATATGTATTGTCTTTGTATTTGTTCTTATCGTTATTCCCGTTATTTTATTGATAAAAATACTATGACGACATTGAGTTAACATACACAAATAATATACAATTCCAAATGTTTTAGATACATACACACGGGTCAAAGCGTTGATCTCTTATTTAATTTTGTTAAAAAGAATAAACAATAAGAAAACGAGAGTAATTTTTACATTCATTGAAATGGCGCCAAACCAATACAGACTACACAAAATAAAAAAGAAGCCGAGCTCTCGGCCCAGCACTCATGACGGAGCGGTAACAGTTAGCGGTCGCTAATTGCAGTTAAACGTTCGTTAACGGGTGATAACAGCAAGGGCGATAAAACGCGCGGCTTGACCGGCTAGGGATGTACCAGCCAATCAAACATTATGATGAATTATTTTGTTGAAGTTATAAAAATCTGTATATAGGTATTAAAAATTTATGGAATGGCGTTATCCAATCTTCTTATGTAGACGTGATTTTAAAACATTAGGGTGAGGTTTAACTAAATATCGCTTATTAAATAGCTAATCTAGAATACTAATTACTTTTGACTGCTGGTTTTATTAAATGTCCTTTTTTAGGGTTCCGTACCCAAAGGGTAAAACGGGACCCTATTACTAAGACTCCGCTGTCCGTCCGTCCGTCGTCTGTCTATCCGTCTGTCACAGGCTGTATCTCATGAACCGTGATAGTTAGACAGTTGAAATTTTGACAGATGATGTATTTCTGTTGCCGCTATAACAAAAAATACTGAAAACAATAAAATAAATATTTTATTGGGCTCCCATACTAGAGATGTTTTTTTGCCGTTTTTATAGATAATGGTACGGATAGTACGCGAGTTTGACTCGCATTTAGCCGGGTTTTAATAAGATATGAAGATGTTCATTGTAGTGAACTATAGATTGAAAAAACTGCTTTAAAAAAACCGACTTCAAAAACTAAAAAGCAAGAAATAAGCCTTTTGGAGTCGGTGGCAGCCAAGACATTATACTTTAAGCTCCTATTTGAAGTCGGTTTTTTTTAACGCAGTTTTTTTTTTACTTTTTAGTGTCTGTAATAGGCTGTTTTGTAAACTAAATCAGGATTTTTCTAGATTAGATAAGGTTTCATGTACATTATAAACAAAATTATCGTAAATACTACATCGTCCAAGTCAACAATGAAATGAAATATATAAAAATGCTCATAACATAAAAAGTACTGGGTCAAACGAAACCAAATTTTTATGGGACCAATTGGCAACTATTCTGCATCGAACAAAAAAAGAATCATGGAAATCGGTTCGGAAATCTCGGCGTAATCGGTGTACATACATAAAAAATAATAATAATAATAAAAAACATATATATCAACCGAAATGTGAACCTCCTCCTTTTTTGAAGTCGGTTAAAAATAGGTAAACTTCTTTAAGATCGTTATTCTACACCAAAATAAATCTTTACTCTCACGATAGATGTAGTTCTAGTCCAAACGCTTGAACGATCATGTGAAAGCTCTGACTATCAAAAATAAATCTTCACTCAAATCAAATTAGTTCTATTTTTGCAATGCATGTTTACGATTGACATTAATCGCCACTGTTTGTAATCTGTGGTTCGTCTCTATAAATGGTCATATCACAATAGCTATGTTATCGAGAGCTCGTAAACAATCGCCGCCCTACCGCGCTTGAGTTACGACCGACGGCCGACACTGACTCATTTCTGTCTGAACTTTAATGATAATGACACCAACTTGTATTACACATAGTGACCGCGCAGTGGAACATGCGCAGTGATACGAAAAAGTAACATTTGATATTGTTTATGTTATACGTGTGGTTTGTGAAATAAACAGCGCTATGAACGATTTTAAATACAGACGGAGGTTGTTTGAGGAAGTATGTAAAGTTGATTATTATCATAAACTTTTCATGACGTGTTCGATAAAGATTTATATGTTGATGTGTCTAATTTACAAAAAAATAAAATAAAAAAGGTCTCGCTCGAACCTATCTAACTTTTGCCATTTTGTTTGTTGTGTTTTAGTTCCGGTTCTTCAATTAGGAGGATTTGTTTACTTTTATTTATTTATTTAGACACAATAACAATCCACAAACTTAGATTTACACATACAATCCAGTAATACTAAAAATAAATGTGAGTTTGGAACCAATAACAATTGTGCACAACATTGATCAATATTAGTTAATTAAACAGCAGGTTAATTATATATTTATGTAGGTTAAAACAACAAACAAATTACTAATTAATTTTAAAAACAGTTAAAAAATTAATACAATAATAAAAAAAGAAATTAACGGGACCTAGTTGGAAGACTTCAAATAAAAAATGAATGATTTGAACGTTTGATGGAATATATCAGCTTTTAATATGATAAGTGTTGTCTAAACGTGATTTATCAGAAGCTAAAGCGAACGAAATATAGGTAATCCTAACGATACCAATTTTTTATTATTATTATTATTAGATTGGTAAAGCGCTTGACCGCTATCTTGCCTGACGGAAAGCCAAGATGCGATCTAGGATCTAATGCGCTTGCCTAGATGATATCTATTCACTCGTGACTTGAATACCCCCAAATAACTTCAGAAAAAAAAAGACGGGTTGCACTCCGGGAGTGCCGGCAGAAGTGAAAACTTGATTATTAACGTTGAGCATGTTTGATATTTTGGAATGGTTAGGGAATAATTTTGCACCAATTGCTTTATCAGTATAAAAGTACTATCATTTATGTGGTAGAATACAATATTCATTTATTGCGCTATCGTACACAAACATGACAAACCATATTAAAGTGAACGTTAAGTTAGGTAATAAGATATAAGAAAACATTAGTTATTATAGAGAATCGAAAAATATATATTGACAATAAAACAAGAGACAAGTAAAAGACATTATCAACAGTCTGTCGCTAAGCAACCGAGACCATAGTCAACCTGTCACCTCAACATTCTCCATCCGTCCTACGCTTTTTCGATCAGGTCACGTGTCCTGACGCGAGTTTAAGATTTTATACCCATTACAGAAAAAGTGCTCAACGCCGCTAAAGAAGTTTTCACTTCAAAAATATTTAGTGTCAGGAAACACAAACTCAGCCAAGGAGCCACTCTTTAGCGGTGCGGATGATAATTGTAGAGGCAAAACGCCATATAATTTGTATGTCTGGTTGTCCGATGAAAAAATGGGGATGGTGGAATGAGGCTGTGCAATTCCGCTGCAACACTCCCCCAAATGTAACCTATAGAATACGGATAGAACGGCAAACTTCCGTCTATGTTCATGATTTTAAATATAGCGTATTTATATAGTAATTCGTTTTGTTTTGTGTCGTTAGTTGTCTATGAAGGAGTGGGACATCCCATACGACGAGCTGAAGCTGTCGGAAGTGATCGGCAAGGGGCGATTCGGCACCGTGTACCGCGGCAGCTGGCACGGCGCTGTTGCCGTCAAGTTGCTGCACGTCCACTCTCTGGGGGATGACTGCGTGCCTCTTGATACCTTCAAGCACGAGGTGAGATCATACAGCTCTCGGGAGCGGTCGGGTAACCTCGATTCTACTCGTATCCTACGGCAGTTGAAATAACGCCGTCACCGTTAAGTTGCTGCACGTGCACTCGCTGCGAGACGACTGCGTGCCACTTGATACCTTCAAGCACGAGGTGAGACTATACAGCCACATCGTAAGAACAATAGGTCCTTTAAAGGTTCGCGCTATGTTGCTTTTGACAGGTTATTCGTCAATGCTGCAGTCATTGTCAGGCATGCAGCTCGGGCGTAGTATTCTTTGGCTTGGTCTCGCTAATACCTCTGTGATACAGCCCTCCTGAGCGGTCGGCTAGCGTCGGGACTGCTCGTGATAGTTTGACGCGCCGTCAAGCTGCTGTCTCTCGACACCTTTAAGCAAGAAGTTGTCACGGCGCGGTTGCCGTCAAGTTGCTGCACGTGCGCTCGCGTGGGAGATGACAGCGAAAAAACGGGATTTTTACCATGTTTGTATTTGTATGCATGTAAACGAACAATAAAAAGGGTAGACCGTTTTATCTGCTCCTAGCAACATTCACCCGCATAACTTCAGTTACTCCGTGATCATGGCGCATGCAACTGCGCCGAAATATCGGGGGCTTGGAAACAAATACAAACATGGCAAAAAAATTTGTTTTTTCCTAATAATGTTAGTCATTTAGTTCACAATTCTTACGCTGTGTGAAAACAAGCTGTGTGCAAGCTAATAAAATAATATTTATTTCGTAGGTTGCAACGTTCCGCAAAACCCGCCACGAGAACCTGGTCTTATTTATGGGCGCATGCATGAAGCCGCCACGGTTGGCCATCGTGACGTCACTCTGCAAGGGCATGACGCTCTACACGCACATACACCTGCGCAAGGACAAGTTCACCGCCAACAAGAGCGTGCTCGTAGCGCAACAGATCTCACAGGTATATAACACTGTTATAGATAGCCATCGTGACGTCACCGTGCAATGGCATGACCACTACACGCACATACACCTGCGCAAGGACAAGTTCACCGCCAACAAGAGCGTGCTCGTAGCGCAACAGATATCACAGGTATATAACACTGTTATAGATAGCCATCGTGACGTCACCGTGCAATGGCATGACCACTACACGCACATACACCTGCGCAAGGACAAGTTCACCGCCAACAAGAGCGTGCTCGTAGCGCAACAGATATCACAGGTATATAACACTGTTATAGATAGCCATCGTGACGTCACCGTGCAATGGCATGACCACTACACGCACATACACCTGCGCAAGGACAAGTTCACCGCCAACAAGAGCGTGCTCGTAGCGCAACAGATATCACAGGTATATAACACTGTTATAGATAGCCATCGTGACGTCACCGTGCAATGGCATGACCACTACACGCACATACACCTGCGCAAGGACAAGTTCACCGCCAACAAGAGCGTGCTCGTAGCGCAACAGATATCACAGGTATATAACACTGTTATAGATAGCCATCGTGACGTCACCGTGCAATGGCATGACCACTACACGCACATACACCTGCGCAAGGACAAGTTCACCGCCAACAAGAGCGTGCTCGTAGCGCAACAGATATCACAGGTATATAACACTGTTATAGATAGCCATCGTGACGTCACCGTGCAATGGCATGACCACTACACGCACATACACCTGCGCAAGGACAAGTTCACCGCCAACAAGAGCGTGCTCGTAGCGCAACAGATCTCACAGGTATATAACACTGTTATAGATAGCTATCGTGACGTCACCGTGCAATGGCATGACCACTACACGCACATACACCTGCGCAAGGACAAGTTCACCGCCAACAAGAGCGTGCTCGTAGCGCAACAGATATCACAGGTATATAACACTGTTATAGATAGCCATCGTGACGTCACTGTGCAAGGGCATGACCACTACACGCACATACACCTGCGCAAGGACAAGTTCAAGTCGAGAAAGTAGTCGATTGTTATCTCCACTTATACCTATACCTGCATGCTTCCAACTATTTAAGGTGTCTTTAAGACGTGGATGTCATTAGAAGCAAATTAAACTTATCAAAAGAACTAAGAGCTAAGATTGAATAATACTTGCTAAAATCACTAAATTCTGCAGTAATTTGACTTGTAAAGTTGCGTGCGTACATATATTTTCTATAATTTGAACCTCTTAACATCCTTAAATTGATCACAATATCCTTTAAATTTCGCGTGCTCGTGCCAGAAATCTCGTACCGGGCACGACCACTTTAGGTATACAGGAACGAGGATACTGGATGAGTACAATTTTTTTCTTCAAAGTACATCTCTTTTCATGAATTTTACCGCAATATAATTAAGAAAATGCTCCGGTCTGGTCATCAGGGGCGTGCATTGGTTTTCCAGAGTAGTAGGCACTGTAGATCTAACTAGTAACTTTGCACTTATCCTATTCTGCTACCGAATATTATAAGTTTGAAAGTTTGTGAGGATATTTGGATGGAGGAATGTTTGTTACTCTTTCACTCAAAAGCTACTGAACTGATTAAGATGAAACTTTACAGCAATGTAGCTTATATATCAGAAAACCACATTGTATGCAAATATTTATAATTATCCTGATATTCCCACGGTAACGGCAACCACGCGGCAAGTGAAACCGAGAGCGGCCGCTAGTCATACATGATAAAGTTCGTAATATTTAGTAGGAATATTAAAATGCTGACGAGTTTGATCGTTTGAGCACGCTAATCTCCGGAACTACTAGTTCGAATTGAAAAAATATTTTTGTGCTGGATAGTCCATTTATCTCGGAAGGTAATAAGATATTTAATATCACGGTACGATTAATAAGAGCAGAGCATTAATGTAAAACGTTACAGAAACGGGAAAAAAATATCAGTTTTGGGAGCTTCCGTTGCGAACGGTGTGTAAACGGTTAAAGTTATGTAAAAATCATGTATGACGAAATTATTCCCCATCAAAAGTTCCAAAAAAAAGTCCGCGACAGCATATGTCTATGTTTTATGGTTAACTCACTATAACCATTTTTCAGATAATAAAATTTGTTCTAAACTAATATAATATTCGAGAAGGTATTTTCATAAACATGATATTAATCCTTATCTAAATAAATACGTTATTCATCACAAGTATTTAATTTTGAACAAAATTGTCCTTTACATCATTAAATTTTAATGAATATCTTAGGAAATATGATAGTTTTAAAATAACTCCTCAACAAAATAATTCGCGACCAAATTCATTCGTCAGGTAGGCATGCTTACTTTATACTGATATATTCCGGAAGTTTAAGCTAGAACGTTACACGTACAAACAGCGCCCTTCTTGCCATGGGCGGTTTATACTTGAGCAATACTTTTTCTAAATTATGTTGTATTCTTGTAAGAAACGCTGCTTGTTTCGAGTAGGCAATTTCGAGACTGCCTATCGGTAGGTATTCAGTATTTAGCGTAAGGAATATCTTAGTGGGTGAGTGTTGAATAGAAGTTTAAACTAAAATAAAATAACTTTAACACTTATTGTATATTTATTTAGGTTTTGAATGAGGTAGGCACTGCCTAATTGCCTATATGGAATGCACGCCCCTGCTGGTCATGCCAGGAATCACCACACTACTACACGGGATTTAGAAGAACTCTACACTACACCTGTGACTGTAAACTACTCTTAACTCTCTAGAATAAAAAAACACTAAAACTGTACAATAGTTTTCAAATATATTCATGTTACGCTCTGCATTTGACCTTTTTTTTCAAATCAAAATTGCTACGTGGCACTCAAAACTACCCGTGGGACTGAAAACTGTTTATCAGAAAAACTGAGTGAAATTGGCATAATGACTATTGAGAAGTATCTTCCACAGGATTCCACAGAAACCACAGAATTTTTTGCATTTTTTTGTTGTCCTTTGCAGCATAAGGCATTTTTTGGTTTTTAATTTATGAATAGACATAATACACTTTTCAATAGTCGTATGCTCTTTTATCTCCTTTATTAAAAAGTTGTGCTTCCGTTCCCAGGGTATGGGCTACCTGCACGCGCGAGGCATCGTCCACAAGGACCTGAAAACGAAGAACATATTCCTAGAAAACGGGAAGGTGGTCATCACTGACTTCGGCCTGTTCAGCGTCACCAAACTCTGCTTCGGAAACAAGTGAGTTATTTAGATAGTCATTTACTATCGGATTGTTTTGGCTACGGACTGTTATATTTTGACATATTTTCTATAGAAGAAATGTCTAAATTTGACTGACCCCGTAGCCAAAACAATCCGTTAGTCAGTTATAGAAACCCAGAGTAAATCAAAGTTTTACTTTGTTCTTTTTTATTGCCTCTGGCGTTTATTATTTTGTTGAATTTTGTTTTTTTTTTTTTTAATTTTTAGGGTTCCGTAGCCTAATGGCAAAAACGGGACCCTTATAGATTCGTCATGTCTGTCTGTCCGATGTATGTCACAGCCACTTTTTATATAAGATATTATTATATTTTACTTTATTAAGGTGCGATAAATACTAGATTTATGTGATAAATATTAATCAAGAAAATATACTAGAAAAAAGCAACTAGTCTCATGTCGCCCTGACGGGATGACATGGGGCGACATGAGGCTAGTTGCTTTTTTCTAGTATATTTTCTTGTTTAATATTTATCACATAAAAATAGCATTGTAAAATGCAAAATTAAAAAGTTATAAGTAACGAGATTTAGTTTTGTTTTAGTTTGTCAAAAATAGACCATTAGAAGATATTTATTTAATAAATGTCGATTTTTCAAGATAACTTTTAAAATCTAGCAAACGCGATGAAACGCCAAGTCACTCTGATATAATATTTTGAATCAATCACTTTCGGCATTCGGCCACAGATTAATAAATAGTTACTTCGTAACAACAGATAAACCACTCTATTATAAATTTTGATACTTGTTTTCTATAATAGCCACTCTTTACAGTTGAGCGCCTCGGCGCGCGAAAATATATATAAAATTCAAAGTCCTGACTGACTGACTGACTGACTAAGATATCAACGCACAGCCCAAACCGCTGAACCTAGAAACTTGAAATTTAACAGTGCAGGCATCCACTAAGAAAGGATTTTTGGAAATTCCACCCCTAAAGGGGTGAAATAGAGGATGAAAGTTTGTATGAAAGTCTGTCAGTTTTGAAGATAGGATCTTGAAATTTTGTATTTAGGTTGACGATTGAAAATAAAATTTTACCTATCGCGCCGTTTTTGAAAATTCCACCCCTAAAGGGGTGAAAAGGGGGATGAAGTTGAGCAAGAAAAGTCCTTTATTTTCATATTAAAAGTCACTTTTTTTGTTAGGTTTATGGTTGGAACTTATATAAAATCCCCTTCTCGAGAAATCAACCGCATACCAAATTTCGTCCAAATCCGTTCAGTAGTTTTTGCTCGAAAAGGAACAAACAAACAAACTGACATACCTAGTTTTCGCATTTTTTTTATATTTTTTTAATGTTTGACGGGTGACGCTTAGCCTTCAACATTCTTGATGTTAAGTATTGATAAAGCTGAAGATGGAAGCGAATCCGGAATCCTCAATCATTGAGGAACTGGCTATCTTATATCTTACTGCCGGAACACAACAATGCTGAAAACATTGTTGTTATGGCGTCACACTTAGATAAGATGGTGGTAGCTAGCCAGGCAGACTTGCTCCAAGTCCTACTACCAACCAAACCGAATACAATATGTACCCCCGCTGGGGATCGAACCCAGGACCCCTGGGTCTGATACCGGTGGTTGTACCACTAGACCACAGAGGCGGTTATAATATTAGTAGGATATTTGTACTATCGATTCTTACAAATAAATATTTAATATCTATACTAATATTATAAAGAGGAAAGATTTGTATTTTTGTATGTAACGAATAAACTCAAAAACTACTGGACCGATTTTGACGAAATTTGGTACCTATAGAGAATCGTTAGACCCCAAGTAGTAACATAGGCTATAAATGATCCCAAAATTCCCACGGGAACGGGAACCACGCGGGTGAAACCGCGCCCGGCCTCTAGTATTTAATATAATTATTGTGATCAAATATCTTTATCATTTATTTTAAAACGTTATTTTTTAACGAAAATAATGTTTTCTGTAGCAACTTAACTTTCTTCGTCAGTTGGAAATGAAAAAAAGAAAGATCCAGGTACCACGCATACATTTCCAGAAACAGAAACCGTTTCCAATATGAACCTACGAAATAATTCTTCTAAATAATCGTCGTCGGTCTCGAACAAAATTTGTGCGAGCGGCGGGCGCACACAGTTACGTACGCGCCACTCGGCTGGCGGAAACCCTACTGAATTTGGACACTCGAGTGCCGGCCGGTAGGCAATTATCGCGCGTAAGTACATGGAGTGAACTAGATTCGGCGATGATTTTTATTCATGGCACTAAAACTTTTCAAGAACGTACAGCTCGATGAACTAAAGCTGACACGTAGTGTATTTGAATAAGCGAGCGGTGTGACGTTGCACTGCATGGTTATTAAGAATAATCTATCAGTCTGTCTCTGGCTCGACATCGAAAGCTGGCGCGTTAACAGTACTCACGCTAATGCAATTTCAAAAATCGAATAGACAAATAAATAAAAAAAACACTAGTAGCAAAAGCAAAACGATAACTGTCTTCTTCATACTCGTAAGTTTGTCCGCGCGCGATAGACAGACAGACTACCATGCAGTGCAACGTCAGGCCGTGCGATTATTCACAGACACTACGTCTAAATATGTTTAGCTTTAGTTGACCGAGCTATTCCTATAGTAACCTTGACTTTCGTGTTCAGCGCCCGTGGAGACAGCCTGGGCATCCCAGCTGGCTGGCTGTGCTACCTGGCGCCCGAGCTGGTGCGGGCGCTGCGCCCCCACGCCTCGCTGCACCTGCCCTTCTCCAAGGCGACCGACGTGTACGCCTTCGGGTGAGTGGTGTGTGTATAGTGAGACAGGTCCATCCCAGCTGGCTGGCTGTGCTACCTGGCGCCCGAGCTGGTGCGGGCGCTGCGCCCCCACGCCTCGCTGCACCTGCCCTTCTCCAAGGCGACCGACGTGTACGCCTTCGGGTGAGTGGTGTGTGTATAGTGAGACAGGTCCATCCCAGCTGGCTGGCTGTGCTACCTGGCGCCCGAGCTGGTGCGGGCGCTGCGCCCCCACGCCTCGCTGCACCTGCCCTTCTCCAAGGCGACCGACGTGTACGCCTTCGGGTGAGTGGTGTGTGTATAGTGAGACAGGTCCATCCCAGCTGGCTGGCTGTGCTACCTGGCGCCCGAGCTGGTGCGGGCGCTGCGCCCCCACGCCTCGCTGCACCTGCCCTTCTCCAAGGCGACCGACGTGTACGCCTTCGGGTGAGTGGTGTGTGTATAGTGAGACAGGTCCATCCCAGCTGGCTGGCTGTGCTACCTGGCGCCCGAGCTGGTGCGGGCGCTGCGCCCCCACGCCTCGCTGCACCTGCCCTTCTCCAAGGCGACCGACGTGTACGCCTTCGGGTGAGTGGTGTGTGTATAGTGAGACAGGTCCATCCCAGCTGGCTGGCTGTGCTACCTGGCGCCCGAGCTGGTGCGGGCGCTGCGCCCCCACGCCTCGCTGCACCTGCCCTTCTCCAAGGCGACCGACGTGTACGCCTTCGGGTGAGTGGTGTGTGTATAGTGAGACAGGTCCATCCCAGCTGGCTGGCTGTGCTACCTGGCGCCCGAGCTGGTGCGGGCGCTGCGCCCCCACGCCTCGCTGCACCTGCCCTTCTCCAAGGCGACCGACGTGTACGCCTTCGGGTGAGTGGTGTGTGTATAGTGAGACAGGTCCATCCCAGCTGGCTGGCTGTGCTACCTGGCGCCCGAGCTGGTGCGGGCGCTGCGCCCCCACGCCTCGCTGCACCTGCCCTTCTCCAAGGCGACCGACGTGTACGCCTTCGGGTGAGTGGTGTGTGTATAGTGAGACAGGTCCATCCCAGCTGGCTGGCTGTGCTACCTGGCGCCCGAGCTGGTGCGGGCGCTGCGCCCCCACGCCTCGCTGCACCTGCCCTTCTCCAAGGCGACCGACGTGTACGCTTTCGGGTGAGTGCACAGACCTATATCGAGAACGGTAAGAGTGTAACTACCTTGCGTGTAAATAGTATGATCCACGGTCAAAGTTTTCTGACCTAAGTCAATCCACTTTAGACCATTGCCAATGAAAACCCGCGTCACTCAGAAACGTAAATGGTTAATTGTGCAGTGCTTTCTATCAATAACATTTCCTATCACTTAAATCTCGCTCGTGACGTCATCGTAAGTACGAAACAATGCGCTAGGTTCTCATACAGTTTGAAGCGCTCTTTTCGTCTATCTCGATACACATACCTATGTCTGTGTGTGAGTGGGGTGTGTATGTGTGTGTGAGACAAAGAGTATTACTGAGTATGTGTACACTGCGCGCGTATTTATGTTAAAAGTATAGTTTTCTTAGAGCGCTTACACATTGTAACTTATTGCATCGATACAAACGCGATTCAGTTGCGATGCAGCATCGATACAGTCACGGATTGACAACTTTTACACACGCTGTTAAAATCAGCGGCGCAATCGCGTTGCAGTCATGATTTTGTAGGTTGACCCGCCTAGCTGCAAGTGCAGTGATACAGTCTCGCGATGCAGACAGACGTGTGAGTACTTGTTGATCGCTAGTGTCGCGATACAGTCGCGCGGTTGTCAAACGTGCGTTAGTATCGACGCAAAAAAGTCTAAATGAGTAGGCGCTCTTACAATTCAACTACGCGCAATAAAAAAATCAAAAGCCAAAGGCGTTTTAACTTACAATTTTAATGCATATTAGAGCATTGAACCCGATTTCCAAAGGTCGTGGTTTCGAGCACCATCTGAGAATTGTCCATCTTGTTTCCAAATTTTTCTATTTGAAATTTATCATAAGCACAAAAATTGCATTGAAAAATGCAAAAATTAAAAACAAAACAAAACAATTTATTTTTCATAATGTGTGTTTTAGCACGGTGTGGTACGAGCTTTTATGCGGGGAGTTCCCTATGAAAGGGCAGCCACCTGAAGCCGTCATCTGGCAGGTGGGCCGCGGCGTGAAGCAGTCGCTCGCCAACATGCAGGCCAACAGGGACATCAAGGTGGGTAGTGGTGTCACAGATGACATAATTACCTTTTTTTTTTTGTTTTTTTTTTCTTGTTTAACTTTTTTATAGCTGTAATTTAATATTTTTATATTTAATTTAGTTTTTTTGATTTTCTCTGTTTTTCGTACCGCGCACCAAACGGGCCCTGCCAGAATACCAGCGTTGCCGTGACACATCTAGTGTCATGGCAACACATGCTGAGGCGGGGACCCTATTGACCTGAAGGCCATATTATTGTATTTTGTGTTATTTGTAATGTGTTTTTGTGTTGTTTTTTAATCTGTATCGTTTTCATGTTTTTGTGTGTACTTTGTATTATGGTCTTTTGTGTTAATAAAATATTTCTCTCTCTCTCTCTCTCTCTCTCTCTCTATCTCTCTCATAATGGCGGCGGAGACGGTCACCTTTGTTTGCTATACCGCGCGCGCGCATTGACTTGTTGAAGGAAGCACCACTCACTAGGGCACTACGACAGCTTGACAGACATAGCTGATGCCGTGGACATATTCGGTTGCTCACTGAATGAATTCACAAAGGCGGCATTATTTGTTATTTATTAGTTATAAGTAATATTTGACAATTTAAGGATAAGTCTACACTATCGCATTAGGTTGGAGCCTGTAATGAGAGTTGTAAGTTGGAAATAAATAAATAAAATAATTAAATTATAACAGCCTTTCTGAACTGCCATTTTGTGATTTTTAAACTAAATCGTATTATAAATATATCGTCGTCTCAGCCATATAACACCTACTGCTGGGTATAGGCCTCCCCCAAAAGGGAGGGTTTGCCATAATCGCCACGCTTGGCGGGCGGGTTGGCGATCGCAGTATGGCCAAGTTTGTAGGAGACGCTGCTGCCCGTCTCCTGAAGGCTGAGTCCCTTAGTCGCCTTATACGACACCCACGGGATGAGAGGGGGTAGTGCTATTCTAAGCCGACACACTACACAGCTAATATATCGAGAATTCCTCAATTCCTTTAAAATCTAGCGTGGTAACATCCACTAGTATCAGCCCAATGATTATGAAACTTCAAGTAACTTGTTTCTATCAACGTTTGATTGAAAGTGCAGTCACATTGCTGCTTTATTAAAAAATCGGCCAAGTGCGAGTCGAACTCGTACATGAAGGGTTTCGCCTCTCACCCAAGGTTGCCTGGAAGAGACTGCTACGTAGCTATAAGGCCGCCTATTGTGTGTTCCTCTTTTTTGACATTTTCTCTATATGTGTTTGTTTTTGTATCGTGTGCAATAAAGTTTCTATTATTATTATTGCCAAAATGCCATTATAATTTTTCGTCTGCAAAAATAAGTTTGTTTTTCATAGTGTTTGTATGAATGACAAAGTTATATTTGCGGTTTTGGAAAATGTGCTGTAGCCTGAAACAACTAAATAAATTTCGTTCAAACCAAATTTCGTTAAAAGTATTTATATAGATCTACATCATATTTTTTTTTTTTTTTTTTCACTTTCTTATTTTAAAAGTTAGATTTTCCTCTTATTTTAAATATATTTCAAAATTGTAAATTTGTGCTTGGCAACAACATGTTCCATTGTAAATGTTGTTGTTTCTGTTAAAGCTGATAAGTTCCTTGCGGCCGTTCTTCTTATCAGTTAAAAGATGTCCTGAATGGCTGGTAGGGAAAAAAAATTTTGGACTATTCGAAAGTACTTATCTATAAGTCTATTTGAAAAAAAAAACTTTGACTTTGACTTAGAGGGGGGGGGGGGGGACACATTTTTCCACTTTGGAAGTGTATAACTTTCAAACGGTTGACTTTGAGAAAAAACTGTTATAGAAGCCTCAATGTAATTTTTAAAGACCTATCTAATGATATCCCACTCGTATAGGTTTGATGAAAAAAAAAATTCAGTAACAGTTCCATGTATGGGGAGCCCCCCTTTAATTTTTTTTTTTATTTTTGTGTAAAAACCGTAAAGCGTTTTACAGAACACATCTACCTACCAAGTTTCAACTGTGTAATCCTCATAGTTTTGGAATAAAAAGGTGTGACATACATCGGTTTGGCCGAATCTATAAGGGTTTCGTTTTTTGCCTTTAGGCTACGAAACCCTAAAAATCAATGTGACAACTATCTTACTAAAGCAGTAATGTAATTGAACTTTCAATCAAAATCTGTTAGCAACAGAGTTAGATAATCAACTAGCAGATTAGACTCTTATGAGAAAATGGATACACTCGGGCGACTTACGGCCGGTTTCAATAATCTATCCCTAACAGAGATAGGCCTAATTTGGTTACACTACTTAGCAACCGCTGTTATTTTCGGCTGATTAACAAAAATATCTAGGCAACAAAGCTATAGTAAGCCTATCTCTTACTGTAAATAGGTTATTGAAACCGACAGTTAGGGGGCGATTATCTCTTGTTGACAGCTTAGAGCACCATTTAACTGAAATGGAGATTTTGTTTGAAAATCTTGTTTTCTTTGTTTTTGATTTTGAAAAACTACTGAACGGATTTGGATGAAATTTGGTTTGTAGGAGCTACAATTAAGAAGTTACAATATTAACACATAGAAGAAAAACAAATTAATGTGTGCAGGGCCAAAATATACCCCGTCTCAGCATAATGCTACTGAGCCACTAATAGATGTGCAAAGTGACCCAGTGGCGCTGTTATTCTGACAGGGGTTATAACAAAGGACACAGACAGTCAAAAACAAGTAAAATAATAATAGATAAATAACAAAATTTATAAATAAAAATATAAAGCAATAAAATGTATAAATATAAAAAGTCATACAAGTACATAAATAAAAATATAATATTATGGCATTATGTGCACTGTTGTTTGCCGATAACTCGGAGAAACGACAGTCGGTGATTGGTTGGCAGACAGGACAGATTGACAGACTTATAATATGTCAATGTCATCGCCTCCACCTCACTTCCTTTCACGTCAAATGCGCCACGTTTTGTTTACAAGTAAAAATAAAAATATTTTGATAGTATCGTCATTTATTTGCAGGACATCTTAATGCTGTGCTGGGCGTACCGATCAAGCGAGCGCCCCGACTTCCCCCGTCTACTCAGCACGCTTCAAAAGCTGCCCCGGAAGCGGCTAGCGCGGTCTCCCTCGCACCCGGTGCACCTGTCCCGCTCGGCCGACTCCGTGTTCTGAGGGCGGCTTGGGCGGGCCTTCTCCACGCACCTCCGGGCCACCGCCGCGCTCACCCTCGCCCCGCACACCATACTGCACATACTGCACACCACGCTGCACAACCTGTAGCTGAGCACGACACTGTGTGCTGTGCTGTGTGTCAATGTGGTACCACAGTGCACAATCGGGGAAGTGATACATCACCCGATAGCGCGTGATGCTTTATGGGTTCCAGGTTGAAAACCACGGAAATTGTGAAAAGTGTGTGATGTGAAACGCTAATTTGAAAAGAGAAAAGCAGTTTTTAAGTGTTTATCTCGCATTGAGGGTAGTAGTGTTGTAATACATTTTGATTGATAATGGATATTCCAAGTGTAACATCGAGCAAAAGATCTAAAATAATCGTCAAAATCATTTGACAATTAAAAACATTCAAGATAAACCATCCTGAAGTATGGAAAATCAGTCGCGCAGTTTGGAAGTAAGCCATAGAAGCTGCCCCGCAAGCATCTAGCGCGGTCTCACTTCCGGCAGGTGCACCTGTCCCGCTCGCCCGATTACGTGTTCTGGGGGCGCCTTCTCCACTCACCATACTGCAAACCACGCTCCACAACTTGTAGCTGAACACAACACTGCATAGTGGTACAACAGTTCAGAAGCAGGGCACAGTTCTATTCTCCAGCCCCCTAGCGGTGTACAGTGAACACTCCTCCGTATGAGAATATTGTTACAATGGTGCAGAAGCAGGGAAAAGTATTAGATGGATGTGAACCCCGCTTGGATGTGAACGGGGCAGTGATACGTTATCGTGCTATACGGGTGTGGATAAAAACCCGATGCGAGGGTTACAGGTTGCAGAACCGGGGAAAACTGTTATTATGTAGCGTTAAACGCAAATTTGAAAAAGAAAAGCGTTTTTGAAGTGTTCCTCTCGCGTCGAGGGGTTGAAGTGTCGTAATACATAGATTGATAATTCAAGTTCCAAGTGTAACTTTGCAAGTCGAGGAAAAGATCCGACTGATGGATAATTTTGTCAAACTTTTAACCATCCAGAAATATGGAAATTCAGACAAAGAAGTGATAAAAAACTAGGATCCCTGGAAGATTTCCTCTCATATTTTGTTCAAAATAGGGCCAGCCGGTGCTTATCGGTACCCCATACCATATTGTATACCTGTCCTGCTTTCCTGACGATTCTAGTCTTTACTATCCTCCTAAGACCTAGACTTGTAAATAAGAAGGTAGTCTTAAAAACCCAATGTGCAAAATTATGCACAAATCAAATATTTGCTGTCAGACCCAGAGACATAAAACTTCATGAATAAACAAGGTACTTTATGTTTTTGAGAGAATACTCTACTGTATTGACTAACTATACCGTAATATATTTGGCTAACTAAATTAACTTACTTCAAGCTATTTGTACATATTAAAAAAGATTTTAAAAGGAGATATAAGAATCTAGAATCTATAAGAATATTTATAAATTTGTACAGTTGGCTGTTATTATTACTCACTTTATTACAAAGCCAGGTCTGGCAAAGCAATTTTATTTCATACAAAATTTCGTACGTGGGGTCTTAGGAGGCTATGTAACCTCATACAAATATAAAAAAAAACTATCAGCATTATTTGTTGGTCACATTAAAATAAGTCAATTCTGAATTGTAGGTGTGGAGAGGTGGAATGTTCAGAGAGTTCGAATTTAATACTCTATTTATAATGAATTAGATACAGCTCAGGTGAACTAGTCAATAACTGAAGAATATTTTGTGTACCTACTTCCCTCACCATCTAGACACTAAAAGAATTCCCACATAACTTTTGCATAATGAGATGGGCCTGCATATATAGGCAACCCCACTATAATTATTGACCATCCATATTATGAATGCGACTATCCAATTATAATACGACGTATTGTGTTTATTATTGTAACAATAATGTACAATAAAAAATTAACGATATTGAATCATAATTTTGAATTTGTTACTATACTAAAGTTATAGTAACTCAAATATCAGAATTCGCGTGGAAACATCATGAGAGGGCAATATTGACAGTATATCACGTTAACTGCGCATCACCC
This sequence comes from Chrysoteuchia culmella, assembly GCA_910589605.1. Taxonomy (NCBI): domain Eukaryota; kingdom Metazoa; phylum Arthropoda; class Insecta; order Lepidoptera; family Crambidae; genus Chrysoteuchia; species Chrysoteuchia culmella. Next base: position 22,942,420 of record OU342651.1, read on the forward strand.
ACATCAGCCCGACCCCGTGCTTAAACTCTGTGAGTTCAACAGAGACAAATATAGTTTTCTGTTTGTGAGTAAAAGACAGTAGAAATAAATCATCAAAACATTGCGGCGGGCCTTTATTGACCTCCCCACCGCACCGAACATAAACAATAACCGATAACGGTCATCTGCTATCCACCAAAGCAGGCCCGTCGCCGCACCAGATGAAAGTTATCATTATGTGTATGCAGTGAACGTGATATGTAATTTCTTTCTATTCTTAGTATTTCTCACCTCAAACTGACAGTATTGTCTTCCCATTGCGTGCAATAATTTGTACATTTTATTGTTATATGTATTTTGAAATTACCTGATGAGTCATTGCTACTTATTGTAACATATATAAAATAAAAAAAAAGAAACTTGTAATTATGTTCATAATTATTATGTAGGTAATAACAACTATTGTAAGTAAAACCTTGATCTCCGATAACCGATAGATTAAATTATATTTTCGTATTTAAAAAAGTGAAAAGTTGACGACTGCTTTGTTGATAATGTAAATTTTGTACAGTGTTACGAATTTTTGCTGTGATTGCGTCTTTGGTTGCACTGAGCTTTGGCTAAAAAGGTCACAAACTGTACATAAAACGGTTGATTTATTTATTTTCTTTCTCACTGATGTTCACAAATAACATTAACAGGGTTGGAGCGGGTGAAACACTTGATCATTAATTTTGTATATAGTTTTATAATCCACTCAAAGATCAGTGCATATCAATGTTTGAAAAGTATAATAGTAAATAGGTTAAAAGGTTGACTTTTTAATACCTACTATTTCAATAATCATAATTCCCCTAATGTGAATGATCATTTTAATTTTTTTAACTAACAATGAATGATAAGATTCGTTTTCGTTTCAACCACCTAATCAAGTTACTAGGAGTATTTTGTCAATGTTAAAAACATTCCTTTTTGTAGGTTGTTGAATTTTTTAACTTTGATAGTAAATAATAAAACTGTAAGTATGTACATTTATTTGTATACTTTTAAAGTTACCATACTTATTCTATAAATGAATTTCTAAAGAGGCTTAAATTTTAGATCTAGGCTGATTGTAAAAACAGGTATAATTCTTTCATAAAAATATAATATTTTGCTAAATATTAGGGACATTGATTAAGTATCAGTTTATGTCCACATTTGAATAATTAAATGTTTTTTTAAGCTGTTTCAACTAATGGTAAATTTTAAATAGAAAAATATTGGAAAAAATTAACTCGGCCACAAGTGAATTCTCAGTTCGTAGTAATTCAACTAAGTTCGTATTATTTCATTTACTTACTGTTATAAGAGGAAATTATTCTGGTCACTCAACTCCTATTAAATTAATAGTTAGTTGTTGTAAATTAATGATTAAAACTTTTGCTGAGGTGACATTGCCACAATAATATGTATATAAGGAAGTGGCATTGCTTGATCAATTGTATTATATAAAATGTTTATTCAAATAGGTACAGAAAAATGGTTGCAGTCAGTTGTAGTTTTACGTATGTATTGAGATTTCAAGTGAATTAGGTTAGTTGCATTTGCCAAAATAAATCTCCAATCACTGTTTGTGTTTGTTTTATTTGTAAACTCCTCTACCATACAAAGAAAAAGATGACATTATAGTAATTCAGCTTTAAACTGCTTGGAAATAAGGTCATAATAGGGCATAATAGGTTTTTTATTTCACATCTAAAATATAAATGAACAAATTGATGTGACTAGCATATTATAGCTGATGTTATTAGGGTTAAGAATTTTTTACTTCCCCAGTACCTATATCTATAGCAGTTTTTTGAAAGAACTTCCCTTTGTCTTGAAGGGACATTTAGAAATGGTTGAGGATGAAGAAAGTGAAATGATCAACCTAAACATTTAATTAGGTTTATGGACTTGAACATTGAGTCAGTTGCTATGAAAGACTAAATATCTGCCATGGCCACCTCTTTGGTCTAGTGGTAACATCGCTGCTGGCATCAGATTCAGAGGTCTCAGATTCGTTTCTCAGTGGGGTTACAAATTGAATTTGCTTTTGTTGGTGGTACAAATGGTTTTAAGTCCAGCTGCATCCTATTTAAGTTTGACACCATAACAACATTTCCAGCATTGTGAACTGGCAGAACAGATAAGCAGTGAAGCAAGGCAACCTAGAAGTTATAAAAGATGAAAGTCTGGTTTTGACTTGACACAACAACACAAGACCATGGTAAGCACTTCCTGACACAAGTTGGCTGTTTGAATAAGTTACTTTTCAATGTTATATGAAATGAAGTGAAATCATTTTTACTCAAATCATCAAATTTTACCCCATCCTACAGATGTTCAAAAATGGCTAATCTTTGTCCTACCCTACCTGCAACCACCTATTCAAAAATGTTGGCTAAGATGCATGGGTGGAAGAAACAATGGATAACTTAGATATAAGATAACCAGTTCCTCAGTGATTGGGGATTCTGGGAGAGGCTTGCTTCCTTCTCCAGCCTTATCAATACTTAACATCAGATACAATATGATGCAAGTTAAGTCTCCCTGTCATTCATAAAAAAAGAAGGGAAATAATGATACAATTATTAGTGAGACTTTTTTATTTCTATTATTATTTTTGTTATGAGATATGTCCAGCAAGTAAAGAAGCTATATTGGTGCACATACTCTTGATTTCATCACTACTTAAATATTCACATCCTAAAATAGCATTGCCTAATGCTATAGTTTCCCTCATAGTTTTTGCTTTTATCCAAATCCTTCCATTCATGCCAACGGCTAATTCAAATGGCCATTCATTTTTTAATGAATCTATCAGTGGGCAGCCAGGGCTTAAAACTTTTCTGACCAGATTGAGAGAGCATTTGAAGACAAAGCCATCATTTAGGACACCCAGTCTCCCTTTTTTTCCATGTGAATCTACACATACTATTTCGGGCTCCATATCTTTGCTTGCCACAAGCATTTTGGCGTATAAAACATCGCCGACTTGCACTTCAGGCCTATTTTTCTTAGTTGCACCTTCGAAAGACAGATATGACAAGGTTGCTGAGCAGCTGCCGCCGACATCCACGCGAAAGGTTTCTCCAGTCTTCTGAATCACAAATCCAATGACGTTTTCCCCTCGAGACGGAACGTACCGTTTCTGATAGCTATCGACCCAATAAGTGTTAGGAGCACGTTTTCGCAAAATTCCAGCTTTGTTTACATAAACTTTATCTATTTCTTTACGCAAACCGGGGCCTAGGATAACTTTGCTTTTTTCACCGGCAGCGACAATATCGTCGCAATAATCACCTGGTAAAACCACGTCATCGATGGAGACTTTCATTTTCAAAATATTACGCTATCTATTGAATGACTTTAAACTGATTGTTTATTTGATTTTTATTCGGGAGCGTGAAAGAAAATAAATACACACTCACTATACAGTCTTCTTCTTCTTCTTCTTTTTATATAATGGCGGTGCCCTTTTGGATTTCGCCAGTATCCAGTTTTTCGGCTGAGTAATAATTTTCTTTCTACACACTATACAGTCAATCAACCAGCTGTCTGTCTCCTGTTCTGTCACTGTCAGTCAGTCAGATGCAGTCAACTGACTCAACGGTCCGTCCGTTCGACCAACCAACAAGCGTTTTGTTCTATTTCTATATCATTGAAAATTTTATAATTTTATTTAAAGAAAGTTGCATTCATTTCGGTTAAAGCCTAATAAACAACATAAATGCTGTACATAACACAAACGAAGATGAGATAATGAATATTTCCTTTGCTTCATATTTCTAACAGATTTAATTAAAATAAGTTTTTGTTTGCAGTCAATGATAGTAAAGTGTATACTCGAAGCAGATATGTCATACGTAAATAAAATATATATTGATGTCCGACAGACATATCAAAACGCACGAAGCACATGGGATTTGCATCCTTGTTCGGTCCGATCTGTCACTGTCAGCTCAGCAGGGCATCCATCCATGCAGTGGTCTCGAACCTACCGATTTTTCGGTATTTCTATCGATATGGGCTCTGTCCTACCGAAATACCGAAATGCTAAGATTGTTCTACGATTTTAGAGAATACATCGAAATTATCCTGATTTTTCTACCGATTTTACACTTCCTAGTTGGCAACCCTTTTCATTTATGTTGTATGTTACTACGGGGAATCCCTCAATAGTAAGTATGGATGATTAGTTAGTTATTGTTACAGAATGTTCCATATATTTTGGGGAATGTTATTAGGGGTTTTCCGTTCGGGAATTCACAGAATTTGTCTAAAAAAATTGGAAATCAGGCTTTAATTTTTTTTTCTTAACATCGAAGAGTTCAGAAAGTTTCTCCTTTACAATTGCGAAGTGCTTACAAAAAATATCATAAGTAAAAATAAGATTATTTAGTTAAAATGTCGTCTGACGAGGAACCGAGTACAAGTGCGAGTGAACAAAGAAAAGAATATTGGTGTAAACCTAAAGATCGAAAAAAAATATTATTAAATGTGTTTTATATAAACTAGACTCTTAGTTAATTTTTATTTAATAAATAAACGAATTTGATTTTGGGTACGAAAATACCGATTTTAGTGGGCAGCGCGGACGTCTTAGTACGAGATCCTACCGATTTCGTAATAAGACGTTCGAGTATGTGAACGAAGTTCATTTGAGTTAAAGTAATGCCTGCCTGCTAACTTTCTGGTAAATATTACCATATAAAAATATTTTTTACAAGTGGATTTACGTACAAAAATAAGAGTATACGTACAGTGATCGTTTTCACATGACGATATAAAACAAAACAATATTTTGACTTAGAAATAATAGTTTATATTTAATAATAAAAAATGGTTCGAGATTGGGTGAAAATTGTTCATTACGGTTTAGTGGGAATCACAAGAAATATTTTTCAGTTTAAGATGATACATATATCACAATAAATGGCCGCTTACACACGGTTGATATGTTTTGATGTGTTTATTACAGTTGGTTGAATTTCCCTTAGCATATTATAAATATGTAAGTAAAGATCTTACAAGCTATTCATAAATAGAATAATGATGCATTGATATAGGCACATAGCTATGATATCTAACCTGGGGCTAATTGTCTAATTTTAAAATCTATCACAATCCCTTTCAATTCGTCATTATGAAAGATATTTACCTACATACTTCAGGCCGTCACTATTTGACATTAGATAGGAATTGTAATCGGGACGCGTTTTGAAAGGTATTAAATGAATGAAATGAACTGTCTAAGCAAAGTGACAGACGAAAATATCTTTCAAATGTATGGAGAAGTGTCAAATAAAGTGTCATTTAAAACATCATTCGTTCCGAATGGGATTGCGACTATAAGTTACACAATTCCACAAATCACTATCACAATCACAATACCTTTGAAAGGGATTGTGATAGATTTAGAAATTTGACAATTAGGGTGCTGGGCCTTTATTCACTATGACCACTTACCGATTCCTTGTTCAAATCACGCCAATATCGTACTTGTTTACGATATTTTTAAAATTAGTTTTCTCTATGACGCTCACTAATTATATAGTTATTGTACAAGTAAATGACGCTCAGGAGTTGTATAATTATTGTACAAGTACAATAACTATTTCTCATAGAGGTAATTAATTTTGAAAATGTCGTAACTAAGTCGTGGTTTGAGCAAGGAATCCCTAAGTGGTCATAGTAAATACGAATGACAATCTCCAATGATAGAATGGAGCCAGCAGAATAAAATCATAATGTCTTTTATACTTTTAGAAAATGTAAGGTAGAAAGATGGAATGAATGATTTATAGTATAGCTATATGCGTTTGTCATAAACGTAAAAATGTCACTTTAGTTAGAATCAGTATGAAAAATCGCAATTTACAAAGTAAAATATTTTTAGAACCTGTTCAAAAAGGATTAGACTCTGAAAAGGTTGTAAAAATATTTAAATACAGGCCGTTTTCAACCAAGGCCCTTATACCGAAGGCCGCTAGATGTGATTCTCATCGCAGCCGAGGCCGGCGGACCAGTTGCAGATGCCTCCGACGGGATCGAAACTGAGACCTTTGGGACAGATGTACTTCCACCCAAGGATCACGCCCCGCCCTCCATGCGCGCGCAGGAAATAAACTTCTTGCAGGACCTGGGGTTGGGGAAATTACCTATGTCAAGACACTCGATGTTGCCTGTGAAAAGAATGTTGATTTAATTATAAAAACTTTGATATTTTCGAGATCTGCCTGAGCACATCACGATGTGCCGACATATCGTGATTTGGACAATTATTTCATGATGTACCATACGTACCTACCCAATATAAAGTTGCGAGAGCAACCTATTTGTCGATATGGGCATAGTTAGTTACTTGACCACATTGAGATATGGCCGGGCCTTGGCTCATGCCACATGGTGATATGACTGGGTGGTTCATAATTTAGTTTCAATCCACGACGCTTGTGGCGCTGCGTGCGCATTGTTTGTAAGTGTGATAAAGATGGCGGCGTCACAACAGCTGTTATATTTTAATGATACTAAGATTTTATTTTGAAAGAAAGAAAAAATGTTTATTTATAAGAGTGCCAATTATATTTTATTTACTTATAATTTAGTCACACACGGGAATCGATTAGACAAACGTGGCTGGACGAATCGTCAAACGTTATGCTTTGAACGATATGGCGAGTAGAGACAGGCAAATTAAGAAATGCCGGCGTATCGTATCGCCCAAGCAGATCGCGATAGGCCCAATTTAACAATCGGCCTGCGACATATATATTTGCTTATAACTAGATAATGTCAGACAGACAGATATTTGTTACAATAAATCACGTTGCATCATACGAACCTTTCCCATGTTAGATGACCTTGGTTTCTCCCAAATATTTCTCAGCTACTTTTTCTTCACTATCGTCGTAATAATTATAGTTCTCTATAGGTCGGTACGTCCTGTTAGGAACGGCCGGTTTGGCTCTGCCAGGTCTTCGTCTTGGTTTGGCAGTGGTAGCCGGAGGTAAGGTGGTCGGCTTTTGCGTGGTCGAGATCTTCCTGGATCTCTATTTTTTATTAACTCGTCTCGAGGTTTCTACTGACTTCCGTGCGACGTTTGAGTTTCCGTATTTTCCGTACTTTTGTAATAGCGACCTTGCACATCTATATACCTATAGCTTCGCTTTTCGCCTGTAACTGTAATACCGCCTCCCAACGCGACAGCGCGAGGGGCAAAGCAAAAAGCGACCTATGTCTACAAATGTAAGGTCTCTTTTCGCCTGATAGCCCCACCAGTAGAAGTTCATTTCGCAGAGTTTGGATTGATCAGGTTTTGGAAGCGCTCTCATTCCGAATACGCCGGAAGAGGTTTTTGTAAAAACCTTTAATCAAAAACGCAATTAACCGTTCTTTTTCAAACCGGTTACAAGCCCTGCCTGTCGGTCGATCTTCGTGACTCATGAGTTTCACGAGTTTCTCACTCACCCACTCACTTTAATTCACTTACTTACTTCATCCCGTCGGTACATACCGTAATGCTCTTGGAATTCGTCAATTTCTAACCTCAAAAACATGTGCTCCTCTGGCTCACTAATTTTGATCAATAATTCTGCCGTGAAGCCGGTACATTGAAAATGTGTACCGAAATAAGAAGTCATATCATCGTCACATTCCTCCTAGGTAGTTTTCTATAAGAAATAGCCAGGTAACCTGAGGGGAACATGGGCACTTAATGGCTAGGCAGTATAGTCCTAAATCGGAAGCAGTTCTGTTTCTGAAACAAAAGAAAAAAGAACTAACTATCTGTCAGGCTGTCTGTCACTGTCAAGTAAAATGACATTCCTGTGGTAATTTCTAAAATTTTTTAAAATAGGAAAAATTGTTTTGCATGTTACACAACCATAATGTTAAGTGAAAATTGAAGAGAACTTCATTGTATCCAGAGCGGTTCAACCGCCGTCACTATTTACATCACCATTGACAAGTATGGAAAGTGGGGACAGAATTTTAGTGGCTGCTGGGTTAACTGCAGCTGTTGTGGTGGGCGCTTTTGTGCTATGGGGTCCTGGAGGAGCGCCCCGGGTGCGTAAGCGCCGCGGGCAGATCGCAGGTTTACAAAATTTAGGAAGGACATGTTTTTTGAATACACTTCTTCAGGCTTTGGCCGCTTGTCCTGCATTTATAGACTGGCTCAAGAAGTATGCCAAAGCTGATAGTCATAACAGTATGATTACTACACTTTATACAGTTATCGAAGGTCAGTATCTAATCTATTTAAAGTTTCATATAAATATTTGTGATAAGAGTAATATAATGATCCCTTTCTGAGTTTAAAATTTTTACAAACTTTACTTATAATTTACTAGCGACGCCCGCGATTTTACCCGCGTGGTTCCTGTTCCTGTGGGAATATCGAGATAAAAGGCATCTTATGATTTGATCCAGGCTATCTACTAACTCTGTGCAAAATTTTATTTAAAAGTAGTTAAAGCGTGTAAGAGTAACAAACAAACAAATTGAATAAGTAGGATTCATAATGCAAAGAAAATTAACAATAAATATATATATTAAATAATTTAAACTTGGCTGAAACTTATCTGAAAATACCAAATAATGAGATAAAATATGAATATTATCACTGTCTTGTAGTTGTGAATGGAACACACGAGTCAGCTCGAGGCACCCCTGTGTGCCCCCTGGGAGTCCTACAGGCCCTGAGAGCTGCCGGGTGGGTGGTGCCCGCAGACCAGCAGGATGCCCACGAGCTCCTGCATGTGCTGCTGTCCTGTATAGAGGAAGAGACCACTGCTATGGCTAGAAAGGTATTATCAACTTATGTTTACTTGAAGCAAGAAATATTTTAATCTTTGTGTGACATTTTTTGAAATGAAATTTATATATTTTTTTTTTTTTTTCCATTTATTGACTAAAAGTATTACATAATACATGATATTTAATTTACACACCGCTACAAAAGCCATTTTGGCTTTAACTGTGGCGGAGGAGTTCATCAAATACAACAAATTTAAAATGTTAATAAATTGTTAGAAAACATAAAAAATATAAGTACATGTTTTTTTTAAGTATTAGTTAATTCTATGAAGCAGAATTTATTTTATTTACTGCATGTTTGTTTTAATCACTTAAGATATTTTATTTAAAACAGTCTCTTCTTAATATTGTCACAGGCATACCGAGTTATAATGTTGTAAGCATTGTTAGAGTTAAATTATGGTGTTGTGTGGCTGGGCTCCTGTCAATGTTTTATGTTATTTATTTATTAAATTAAAGACAATAATTTCTAGTTACTATTGTCACTGTTATAAAGCCAAGCCAGTGATAAAATGTTGAAAGTATTATTTGATTAAGATTCTTGCGCTCACAATGCTATATAAATAAAATATTTTTTTACACATATTAACTATACCTACAGGGCGGAAAAAAAAGGTTTTTGGAGGGAAAGTACCCTAAACATTGATGTAAGCAAAGTTTACTCAAAGGAAACATTCCTTAATTTCCAAAATTCTCATTCCCGGTGCAGGTAAGTGATTTATCAAAAATCTTTTAATGCAGAAAACTTATTTTTTAAAATTAAGGAATATTCCAGTTGAGTAAAATTGGCTTACATCAATATTTAGGGTACTTGCCCTCCAGCTACGGTTTTTTTGCCCACTCTGTATAGTCTTCAAATTGCTCTCACTCAGACATCTGAAGCTTCGAGTCCCATTTGGAGCAAGCAATTTGGAGATTCATTCATTTTTCAATTTAGAGATTCTGTTACGTTTAGTGCGAGATTACGATGATAGTTTTAGAGTGAAATGAGAAAGTTTATATATTAAAAGAGTTTATTATTATTATTCCACAAATAGTTCTTATGATAACTTATAGTTCTAGCCAATGTTTAATGTTAACTTAAGATAGTCCAAAGTAAACGTTCAATTAATTTAGAAAAAAGGTTACGTAAAATGTTAGAATGTTTATGTTTGTTAAATGAATGCACCCGGCGCGTTTGATACCAAAAAATGCACTGAAGTACCGCGCGCGTGTCAACCTCACTACTGCTGACCCGTGCGCGTACGTCATAACATAAGTTTAGGTGTTCGATTCTAATGCATCGAACAGATTCATTCATTTTTCAATTTGGAGAATCAAAAAATTAGCATAGTTATGGAGGCTGTACAGTGTCGCCCGGAAATCCTATATCTCGGAGTCTATCTCCAAGAGTACAGCTACCATTAGAATTAAATATTGTTGTTCAGCCTGGCTGCCTATCCGACGCGCTGGGGCTGGGCGGGGGGCGCGCGTGGTCGGCGCTGGCGTCGCCCGCGTCGCCACCCTCCGCGCCCATACCCGCGCGCCCCGCCCGCCCCGCCCGCCCCGCCTCCGCCGCGCCGGGCGACGAGCCCGACCTTGTTGAATCAGGTATTGCTCGTCTTAATCTTATAAGGAAGTCTCGTCTCCGAAATTATAGGTGTTGAAGAACGAAGGAAGAAAAAGAATTATATATTTTTTTTTTACACTAATTATCTAGCCCACGTTAAGTATCATGGCCTGCGCAGATGACGGACATTGAAGGACTTTTTGTCCGCGACACGACCTTATTACTAAGAACATAAAGTTGAATAAATAACGAGGACTATCGCGTACTTTTCGCGGATATACGCGGTCTAAGTTGAATCTTATTTGGTTAACAATAAAGACGTGTCGTGGACAAAAAGTCCTCCGTTATCCGTCGTCTGCGCTAGCTCTTATGAAGAACTTGTGTTATGGATACTAGATAACGGATAAACATACTTATATACTTTTTTTTTGTAAATACATACATAATATACATATTAAACATCCAGACCAAGACAAATAGACATGTTCATGCACACAAATATTTGTCTTGTCCGGGGATCGAACCCGGGACCTCTGGCGCAGAAGGTGTGGTTAGTACCCCTGCGCCAAACAGGTCGTCTATTGAATTCCAGACATAAATAAATTGGTCCAAACATCGTCATTAGCCATTTTTAATGTCCCCACTGCTGGGGCACTGGCCTTCCTTATGGGTGGATAAGGAGAACGGGCCATGACACACCACGCGGGACTAATGCGGATTGGTGGGTTTTCACGACTGCAATTTCAGCCGGGACCAACGGCTTACCGTGCCTTCCGAAACACGGAGGAGCTCGAGATAGTAAATTTTTTGTCACCCATTCCGTGATCGACCATTGCGAAAGTTGCTTAACCTCAACAATCACAGGTCGAGCGCGCGAACCACTGCGCCACGGGCTCCTCGGTCCAAACATATTCCTTCGCACCTGACCTTTGAATTTGAAGAACGTACCATAATATCTCTTAGCAAATGACCCTTTCAATTTTACTAACATTACGAAACTAAAAAGCCTGTCAGAATAAACAGTACCTTCGAATGGAGGAGTGCAGTGAAGTTGCGCGCTTGTTGCAGAGAGCGCCGCCCCCCGGCTGACGAAAGGCGTGTCGCGGTCGTTCTGCCACCTCAGCAGCGTGGGGCGGCGCTGGCTGGCCGCCCCGGCCCGCCCGGCGCCCGCGCCCCCCTTCCGCGGCACGCTCGCCGAGCGCCTGCACTGCACCGTCTGCAACGCCAAGGTATCAACATCATTATCTGCCACCTCAGCAGCGTGGGGCGGCGCTGGCTGGCCGCCCCGGCCCGCCCGGCGCCCGCGCCCCCCTTCCGCGGCACGCTCGCCGAGCGCCTGCACTGCACCGTCTGCAACGCCAAGGTATCAACATCATTATCTGCCACCTCAGCAGCGTGGGGCGGCGCTGGCTGGCCGCCCCGGCCCGCCCGGCGCCCGCGCCCCCCTTCCGCGGCACGCTCGCCGAGCGCCTGCACTGCACCGTCTGCAACGCCAAGGTATCAACATCATTATCTGCCACCTCAGCAGCGTGGGGCGGCGCTGGCTGGCCGCCCCGGCCCGCCCGGCGCCCGCGCCCCCCTTCCGCGGCACGCTCGCCGAGCGCCTGCACTGCACCGTCTGCAACGCCAAGGTATCAACATCATTATCTGCCACCTCAGCAGCGTGGGGCGGCGCTGGCTGGCCGCCCCGGCCCGCCCGGCGCCCGCGCCCCCCTTCCGCGGCACGCTCGCCGAGCGCCTGCACTGCACCGTCTGCAACGCCAAGGTATCAACATCATTATCTGCCACCTCAGCAGCGTGGGGCGGCGCTGGCTGGCCGCCCCGGCCCGCCCGGCGCCCGCGCCCCCCTTCCGCGGCACGCTCGCCGAGCGCCTGCACTGCACCGTCTGCAACGCCAAGGTATCAACATCATTATCATAAAGCCGACGACACCCCCTGCAAGGTACGAGCCTCCTCTAAAGATCTCCACAACGATCGGTCCTGCGCTGTCTGCTAGCATCCACCGGCTTCCCGCGGCCTAACCACGGAGCATCGTCCGGTGCGCGGTCGCAATTTCAGAACCGCCCTGCCTCTTCCTCTTCTTGTCTTCCGCCTTCTGCTACTTCAGCTGAGCAATGCTTCCAGCGATATTCATTGTGTAGTTCCCATAATACAAGCTCTACTCAAGACCTTTGTTTTGTGAATGTCCGAAATATTTATAAATCGTTGAAAAAAAATACGATTCGAAGGACCGTGAAAAATCGATTAGTTTGTTGCGCAAGTATACTAAAAATTTTTGCGTGCTAGACCTGCTGCCTAATAATATAGGTAATAACCTATCTGAAAAAGCAAAGCGTTGTTTTTGACGATTGCAAATTTATATCAAGCGGTGCAGAATTTTTGATGATTACAAATTTTTTGCGCAGTTTTTTCAGTTTCTCTATTATAATTATAATATTGTCGACTGTTAACAATTATATATTGAAGACATTTTAACGCAGAGTGAAACCGGCGTGGCGAGGTTGTAATTATAAAACCCTTTGATATGTAATCCTGCTGTAATTATTGCGTTACGTCACATTACAAGGTGCTACAAACAGCTATTGTCGGCAGAGCCCGGTGCGGTACGACAAGTTCGACAGCATCTCGCTGTCGATGGCCAACGCCAGCACCGGCGTCAGCGGCTCCTACAGCTTGGCAGGTAATTTTATACTAATAATACTTTGCCTACAGTGTGAGATTTCGCATAGTGTCCGGTGGACTAATGAGCCACCCAGTTTTTTTTTCCAACTCTTATTAAAGAACGTCGGGTGGTCCGGCTTCGGAAAGGTGTAGCTGATGATTTTGTAGCAAATGTATTGTAGATGCAGGCAGAATGACAAAGGAGATAAAGGTTCATTAGTCCCTTCCATACAATATGTCAGTGTACGGGTTCTCTCTGGCATATAATTTTACTGTTTTCTAACAAATAGTATAAAAAAAAATTAATAATGGCCTCTTTCTCTTTCTCATTAATTTAGGAGTTAGTTAATATTAGCCACTGGTCTTGATATCTCTGATCTGACCTGAATAAAGTGCTTTTTCGACTATTCAGAAAAGCTATTACAAAATTAGCTTTATTTATTTGACATAGAGAACTCTAACGACCTGCCACACATTTTCTTGGACACCTAGTATTGATATGGGTTGGGTTGGGTAGGCTAGACTCAACCTAAAGTTCAGGGTAATCAGAGTCTCATTCCGCTCCCCTTAGGGCTCCTGCGTGCTTTTACGGCGCCAGAAATGGTAAAGGGCGTGCGCTGTAGCAAGTGTTGCCCCGAGCCGCCTTCCGGGGCTCCCGCGCCCGCCCCTCCGCCGCCGCCCCACGCCTACACCAAGCACATACGGACCGTCAGCTTCGGGAAGGTAAGGCCGACGTATAATCCCGTCAGGCAGGACTGCTGCGCGCGTTCCCGGCGCCGGAGATGGTGTAGGGTGTGCGCTCCAGCAATCTCTGATCGTAACACATCTGTTTTTATTCCTTTTTTTTGTAGTTTTAGACTTCTAAACTCTAAAGTTTAGAAAAGTCTTATAATCCCTCTCTGTCCGTCCGTACGTACGTACGTATGTATGTACGCATCGAGATCTCAGAAACCATAAGAGATAGAGACAAACGGTCAACGGGAATGAGTTTAGGACACCTTGGACATGTGTCAAATGTACTTTTTTAGTTTCTACACTACAAAACAATAACAACTGTCACGTGGTTTAGAAGTCTATTTTGTGCCTGCTAACTAGCAGGCGCTGCTAACTTTTTAAGAGAAGAAATCTCTCTGAAAGTCAACTTTTATTTCCATTTATCGCGGTTTCAGAATACAAGTATTATTTTTCTTACTTTGGTAGATATTTAAGTCAATTTAAAAGCTTTTAAATTATTATAAGTGTTCAACTCAGAATTTTATGTATTATTTTTTAATTTTGCATTTTACAATGCTATATTTATGTGATAAATGTTAAACAACAAAATATACTAGAAAAAAGTGAATTGTCTCATGTCGCCCTGAAAAAACAAACTCGACGTGTCCTCATAGGTCTCTGTAGCATAATTGGTTAGTGCATCGGGCCGGTTTCCCAAAGATGCTGGTTCGTATCCTGACAGGGCGACATGAGAAAAGTTGATTTTTTCTATATAAGTAATTTCGTGTAAGTATATTAATTTTTAAATAAGTATATTTTCTTTTTTTTTTTTATGATTTTGTAATTTTTGCATTTTTCACTTGTGGCCGAGTTAATTTTTTCCAATATTTTTCTATTTAAAATTTACCATAAGTATATTTTCTTGTTTAATATTTATCAAAATTTGATGTGCTCGAAACATTTGTTTGAAGAACCTTTTTGCACTCTGTCTCTCAGGAGGACCCAAGACTTACTTTTGGCTATTCGCAGAAAAGTTGTTTTTTTATAACTTTTTAATTTTGCACTTTACAATGCTGTTTTTACGTGATAAATATTAAACAACAAAATATACTAGAAAAAAGCAACTTGTCTCATGTCGCCCTGACGGGATTCGAACCCGTATCCTTGGGAGTCCGGCCCAATGCACTAACGAATTATGCTACAGAGACCTATGAAGACACATCGATTTTTTCTAGTATATTCACCTTTCTACGGTGGTGTTGGCCACCGTCGCGCGTCGGTCGTTTCATCAATGAGAGGAATATCTTCGCATTCGATAGAAACATTTTTACAAATGTTTGACTATCAATTAAGATGAAACAGCCATCCAATTATAACTTTTTAATTTTAAATAAAATTATTATAATAATAATAAATAAATAATTTATTAAATAATCAAAACATTACAGTGTCAAACAAAACACTACTATATAAATAATACACTTAACTTATTAAAATAAACGAGCAACCCGTGTGCGCATAATGCGCAAAAAACACATTTTTTATATTCAATTTAAAAATCCATTAAATCCTGTTTAAATCGCTCTAGATTTGAGTTTTTGCTAAATTTCTCGACTTATCCGACCACTTCAGACAAATACCTTTCTAACGGTGTATTGCACTTGATTGTGCGACTTTTAGTTTAGGAGGAGAAGCGGCTTCACTGCCGTATTATATATATATAGATTTCATAGGTACTAAAAACTTTTCATCATTTAATCACAAGCAATAATTTATCTGTGTCTTAGTAGGACATTTTTTGAAGAGCTGCATACAGAATGCTCCTTGTGCTGTGATAATTAATAGAATAAATACAAAATTTGGCATTAAATCTATTATAAAGCAAAGGCCCTAGAAACATGAAGAAGTTGGAAGAGAAGGCAGATTTCATTCCCGTATTTTGTGGGCAAACTCTATCTTTTCGTCTCTTGTTAGTAATTTCAGTGCTGTAGGGAAGTGCAGTGTGCTGTTTATGGATAGTGCTCAATATAAATAATTGTCTAACGGTTAATACATTACAATTCTTATAAAGAAGCTCAGTTGAGTAGAGGTAGGGCCGGAAAGTAGCAACTTTTAGAACCGCCCTTTGGGCTCTTTCCATTGATAACAATGAAGTTTTAGACGTGCCACCCCATGACGTAATGCAGTAATTTTTTATTGATTGACCTAAGGCGAGATAGACTTGCCGTATTAGTGCGTAATCTGCAACAGTGTGAAGTTTTTTGAATATATATATATATATATATTAATTTACGTATTCTGCCACATAAAGCTTCAATATGGGGCTTAATTGAAAGTTTTTCGTCAATAATGACACCCAAATACTTCAGATTGTTAGCAATACCTATGTCTGGGCAAGTGCAACGGTGATTAGCAGGGTCCTTACAACGGTGGGCATACAATTTTGGGTTAGTTAAGGTAGTTTTATATTTACGCATTGAGAAATATACATGCTTAGTTTTGCCAGCGTTTAATGTTAGTAGATGTTGCTGTAACCAATTATTTACTACATTGAGGCCTCGTTGCGCATAATCATATACCTCATCTTCCGAGCTTGCGGAAAAAAGTAGAACAGTGTCGTCAGCATATGAAATGATTTTTCCACCATGCAATTTTAGATTACAAATTTACAATTACAAAGGTCATTAATGTAAACTAAAAATAGGGTAGGGCCTAATATACAGGGTATTAGAAGACCTATACCGAAGCCGTAATATATGCGTAGTGTATATCAAACTAGATAACTATGTGTAAAAATAATTGCAGGGAAACAACTTTCATTTTTAGTTTCCAAAAAATCGTTTTTAATTTTAAACGTAATGAAAATAATGCAACAACGTGTGCGTGTGTCTAGAAGGTATGAGTGATGATATTTATTGCGGTTTTGTACCGTTAAACTATAATCTTTAAAAATCATTTTTACGTTGATCCTTAATAACTCCTTAACTATCAGGTTCCCAGATTTAGCCCCATACAAGAAAATGATTGTAACGATGGGAATGATACGTGATTTTCGTTTTCGTTATGGGTCTTTTAACACCCTGTATTTCCCTGGGGAACTCCATGGGAGGTATTCGTCAAATCAGAGCTGATAACATTGTTTATTTTAACACATTGTGAACGCTCGTATAAGGAACTTGTTAATAATTTAAGCTGGGTGCTTCTTATACCTAGTGATTCAAGTTTCAGCAATAGAATGGGTACACAAAACGGTATCAAAAGCTTTTGCTAGGTCGGGAAATATTCCCAAAGTCTTGTTACCCTTGTCTAGTTCTTGAACTAAATAGTTAGTTAACTGGCATAGCTGGTTAATAGCATCGGCAGTCGATAATTTGGTTCTAAAGCCATATTGAGATCTAGAAAAAACAGAATGCTTCTCGAAATATGTAACAAGCCTGATATTTGTAATTAATGAATTAGCTGCCGAGCTGCCTGTGCCTGCACGTGGGGCGCGTGGAGTGGGCGGGCGGCGCGCTGGCCAAGCGCGCGGACTTCGTCGCCTTCCCCGAGACGCTCTCCATGGCGCCCTACGCGCGCCCGCCGCCCGCCAAGGTGCGTATACTACCACTGCTACCACCACCCAGCCAGGGGTCGACCGAGCCGCCTGTGCCTGCACGTAGGGCGCGTGGAGTGGGCGGGTGGCGCTCTCGTCGCCTTCCCCGAGACGCTCTCCATGCCCGCCAAGGTGCGTATACTACCACTGCTACCACCACCCAGCCAGGGGTCGACCGAGCCGCCTGTGCCTGCACGTAGGGCGCGTGGAGTGGGCGGGTGGCGCTCTCGTCGCCTTCCCCGAGACGCTCTCCATGGCGCCCTACGCGCGCCCGCCGCCCGCCAAGGTGCGTATACTACCACTGCCACCACCACCCAGCCAGGGGTCGACCGAGCCGCCTGTGCCTGCACGTAGGGCGCGTGGAGTGGGCGGGTGGCGCTCTCGTCGCCTTCCCCGAGACGCTCTCCATGCCCGCCAAGGTGCGTATACTACCACTGCTACCACCACCCAGCCAGGGGTCGACCGAGCCGCCTGTGCCTGCACGTAGGGCGCGTGGAGTGGGCGGGTGGCGCTCTCGTCGCCTTCCCCGAGACGCTCTCCATGCCCGCCAAGGTGCGTATACTACCACTGCTACCACCACCCAGCCAGGGGTCGACCGAGCCGCCTGTGCCTGCACGTAGGGCGCGTGGAGTGGGCGGGTGGCGCTCTCGTCGCCTTCCCCGAGACGCTCTCCATGCCCGCCAAGGTGCGTATACTACCACTGCCACCACCACCCAGCCAGGGGTCGACCGAGCCGCCTGTGCCTGCACGTAGGGCGCGTGGAGTGGGCGGGTGGCGCTCTCGTCGCCTTCCCCGAGACGCTCTCCATGCCCGCCAAGGTGCGTATACTACCACTGCCACCACCACCCAGCCAGGGGTCGACCGAGCCGCCTGTGCCTGCACGTAGGGCGCGTGGAGTGGGCGGGTGGCGCTCTCGTCGCCTTCCCCGAGACGCTCTCCATGCCCGCCAAGGTGCGTATACTACCACTGCTACCACCACCCAGCCAGGGGTCGACCGAGCCGCCTGTGCCTGCACGTAGGGCGCGTGGAGTGGGCGGGTGGCGCTCTCGTCGCCTTCCCCGAGACGCTCTCCATGCCCGCCAAGGTGCGTATACTACCACTGCTACCACCACCCAGCCAGGGTCCTTATTCACTATGACCACTTAGCGATTCCTTGCTCAAACCACGCGGATATCGTACTTGGTTTTAACATTTTCAAAATTCGTTTTCTCCATGTAACTCACAAATTATAGAGTTATTGTATCCGTGTACATGACAGTCACGAGCTGTATAGTTATTGAACAAGTAAATTAACTTTTAAATTTGTAAGTGTCATATAGAAAACGTATTTTGAAAATGTCGAACCCAAGTACGAGATTAGCGTGGTTTGAGCAAGGAATCGCTAAGTGGTCATAGTGAATAAGGGCCCAGGGGTCGACCGAGCCGTCTGTGCCTGCACGTGTAGAGGAAAAATAGAGGTCCTGATCGACATTCTAAAAGCTGTGCGGATAAGAGTTTTCAGTTTCAAATTTTCGCAGTTATTTTTAAACATATTCATACATCTCAAAATGTTGATCAGGGGGATTAAAAAGGACGTAAACGCAATATTGCTAAGTGAATTCAGGAAAAAATTTATTTCCTATGGAATTCACTTTTAGTAAGATTTCTTGCCTTAAAAAAAGCAAATTCTGCTACACTGGCACTGACACAATTGTAATTTCCATAGAAGATAAACAATTAAATGAATTGTTAGGGAATTAACTTAACAATATTGCGTCTGCATCCTTTACAGATCCTCAGATATAGCAATCTATATCGCTTCTATTCACTCCCTGGATAGCCATTATCAGATCACAGCCCGGTCAATCCTTGGCAGAGAACCAAGGTGCCAAGGTTACCTCGATTGTATGAAAATCGATTAGTGTCGTTAATCATGTGATCACCACTGTAAATAAACACACACTCACACACATACAGAAACAGAATAACTTGCCAATACATAATTCTAACTGGAACCTTTGAAACTGGCAGTGTAGTGGGGTTATTTTACAACAGTAGTACAACAGCATTAAATAGCACTTGGGCGTTTCAGCATTAAAATCTGAATATTTAACACGCGGCGACAAAATGACAGATTGTTTTGTGAGCTGTCTTATTTTAATTTAAATTACTGCTGCTGTTTTATTGTTCTGTGTATGTGGTATACTTAATGCAAATCTAATTCTGTGATTCAGAAAACACCACATACCTATATAGGACGGTAAATGTACCTACCTTGCGTGTCAAAAGTTGGAAACGGTCAAAGTTTTCCGACCGAAGTCAGTCCGTTTGAGACGATTGCCATGAAAACACGCGTCACTCAGAAACGAAAATGGGTAATTGTGTAGTGCTTTCTTGGAAGAGCTCTTCAACTCGTCAATAATGATCACTAAATCTCGCTCGTGACGTCATCGTAAGTATGAAAAATTCGATACGCTAGGTTCTCATACAGTTGGAAACTATTTGCGTCTATCTCGTAATAGTTCTGTGGAAAACACCTTAAACCATTAATCTTGGCTGTTTTGCAGTCGTTAAAACTCACCACTTCTCATTGGGTGCATGTGGCACATGGCTCATGGCCATTCTCTGTGACCATTCATAAAGCAGGAAGATCAGTGCCCCAGCAGTAATAATAATAATAATATTTCTTACACTCACACTAATTAACCGAACCTCAAAGTAAGCGTAAGCTTTGTGTTATGGGATATTAGGGTAACGGCTATAAATACATATATAAGTATTTATGTGTAATAATATATATAAACATCCATAACTCAGGTACAAATGCTCGTATTCATCATACAAACATTTGCCCCTACCGGGATTCGAACCCAGAATCTCAGAGTAGGCGACACCTTGAAACCGTAAATCTACGGGTTTAAACGCCGTCATTGTCCTCAACATATTTTCATATTTTTAGAGTAATAAAATATTGTCCTCGTGTCCAGTTACGAATATAGGTCCCAGACGAGTAGCATTTAGCAGCATAACCTTTATTATTTTCCCACTTATGCATGACACTTTTTAAGTGCTTCTGCTTATCGAGTGAGGATTAGTGGCCACCTCTGGTGTCAGAGTTTATCAAGCCGCCTATCAGGCCTCTGACTCGGCTTAACGACTGTAATCAAATGACAACAGCCGGGACCGATGGTTTAACGTGTCCTCCGAAGCACGGAAGCACTCAGTTATAATGCCACTTTACGGTCACCCATCCGACACCTGACCGGGGTAAACGTTGCTTAACGTGATCGAATACGATCAGTCTGTCAAGCGCGGCCATTAGCGCTTCACTTTTTAAGTCGAGGACAATGACGGCGTTCAAACCGCCCGTAGATTTACCCGCCTACCACGGTGGTCGTCACAGTCATAAATTTCTGTCGATAGTGATGATTGATGAAGTTTTCAATAAATTTTAACCGCCCCAGGTGGACCTCATGAGTCTGATGGGCGAGCGGCGCCTGCGCAGCGGCATCTCCGCGCTCAACGCCGAGGCGGGCGCGGACGCGGCGGCGGGGGCGGGGGCGGCGGCGGCGGCCTACCGCCTCGTGGGCGTGGTGGTGCACGTGGGCGGCCCGCGCTCCGGCCACTTCGCCACCTACCGCCGGGGGAACGGGTTCGAGGCCAAGAGGTATTGCGGACTGCCGCCAATGTTTTTAATTATATCCATACATCTTTCATCTGGGCCCTTATTCACTATGACCACTTAGCGATTCCTTGCTCAAACCACGCCAATGTCGTACTTGGTTTTGACATTTTCAAAAGTCGTTTTCTCCATGATACTCCCAAATTATAAAGTTATTGTACAAGTACATGAAAGTCAAAAGTTGTATAATTATTAAACAAGCGAAATAACTTTAAAATTTGTAAGTGTCATAGAGACAACTAATTTTGAAAATGTCGAAACCAAATACGACATTCGCGTGGTTTGAGCAAGGAATCGGTAAGTGGTCATAGTGAATACGGGCCCTGTTTCGACATACCGCCGCGTAGTCACGTCACACCCTACCTGAATAAGCACTTCATTCTTAAAATTAGTTTTCGTCGTCATTTACGTCTTGCTAGCTTATTATTTGACATCATTAAATTTAATGAGCCTCAGTATCTTTTTTCCAAACTTAATTTTATTCAAGGTCGTGGTGGTGACAGTAAAAGACCCAGGCGCTTAGTGTTGTCTACTCAACAGCACCGGACGGTGGCTTTTATTGGTAGTTTCCGATACCAAGCTACAAAATGTTGGAACAACATTCCACCCCCTCTAAGGGTGAAACCCTCTCTCATAAAGTATCTCAAAATTGAATTTTTAAATAAACAGAAAATAGGATTAGTCAATGACTAAGTTTAAGAGCTTCAGATGTCTAGTTAGTTCTTGTATTAGGTGGGGATTCCCAAAACTAATATTAATGTTTATTTTATTTTTTATTTTTATTTTTATGGTACAGCAACAGAATACAAATCGTAGCTTACGTCTAACAACTCATCAATTAATAAATCTTGTTAAATTTGCATTCCGATAATAGCTGAACACGACATTTGCTTATTCTAAAGTACATGCTAGAAAATTCAAACAAAAATAATTAAAATTACTTACAGCAATTTTCCTTAAAAACAGAATCTAAGACAAAAGTATTAAATGTTATTGTCATTAAGTCATATTTTGATCATAATTTTGTTGCTACTGCCCATTTCTTGTTCACTGTGCTTTATGTATTACTTGCTTATATTATATTTTAGTATTTTTTATTAATGCACATATTTTTTCTTTCTTTATATGCATTTCTTGGTTTTATAATTATGTGTGTATGTATTTAAGTACACTTTTTTGCATTGTGTTATTGCTTTGCTTGCGACCAAACGATGACAGGGACGCAGCTGAAAATCAGTGTTTGGTTCCTGGGAACCATCAACACTGAGCTGAGTTCCTTTTCACACTGCCGCTGCTGCACACCCCGGTATATTACTTTTAAGCAGAATTTCTTAGTTTTAAGTTTTGTTGTTTTCTCTTTTGTTTCTAAGTAATGACTCAAAAATGTATTTTGGTTGTTATGTGTTGTAGTGGTGTCTGAATAAATATTTTATCTATCTATCTATCTTAAAACGTTGATGTGCGAGCCCTTACTTGAAGCTCTACACTAATGTCAATATGAGATGACTGACGTCACAGGATGAAGTCGACACGCGGAAATAATAAAAGACGTCAATGCGAGTTGAATGCCTTTAATGCACTGTTGTAAAAATATACGAATATGTCGTATAATGCAAAGTAGGTTAATTGTGCAACATTGACGCGGTAATGTAAAATTAATAAAATGAGTAAATATTTAAATGGCTTGTACATATTGCCAACAACAACAAAGAAATACAAGAAAACAGAACAAAAGTACAACATAATAAAGTCGCTAGGGTTTGGGTAAATTGTTAAACTTAATGGTCCTGTTCATAGTTGGGGACGTAGCCCTATCCACACTCATGATTGAGCCACTCACTTCGCGGCACATAGACACAGCGTTACGTCGCGCACTAACACTTTCGTCATTCACCACACTCACAACACTTTCACGGCTCCGACCTAATTCTAGGTCGGCTGGTCTCTGCTCCCGGGCGGCTCCTTGCTGCTGTGCTCCGTTGATGCATTGGACAGTTGTCAACCATCTTCTCCAGACCTTGAATAAGGCGTATGCAAAGAGAAGCATGGCCAGCGGTCCCAAAATTGAATAAATAATAGTGTAATGATGTGTACCTCCGGTTCCCACTGCTTGCAAATTTTGCGCTTTCAGTATATCTATCTGCTGTTTTATTGACTCGTATAACTTATCATGATTTTCATTATCATTTAATGCATTGAAGTTATATGAGGAATTGATCATGTCATTTAGAGAGGAAATCGGATTTTGTATGGTAGGTATGTCAATATCACGCTGCAAATATATTTTGTTGTTATAATCGTGATGAGCTTGTATTGTAAATGTGTCTCCTTTTATAAGACAGCCTTGACCTATATTAATCAGGCCATTGCCTTGTAATTGTTTAGTACTTAGCCCAGCTGGGCACAAAATGCGAACTCTGCATTCTCGGCAGCATGAATATAACCACGCGCCGGGCGTGTGTAACTTGATCCAGTTATCGGAACATTGTCTGAGCTCCGTCCGACAAAAGGTGTCGTTATCATTATTGTATAAATTCATTTCACATATGGATTTATCAAAGTGGACATTAAGAATGGGAGAACTTTCGAAGCAAATTAATTTGTCAGTTTGATATCTTCTGCACGATTCTATGTCATTTTCATTCATTGGCATAACCATATCTTTTTTCACGTTAACTGCGATGTAGGGAGTAATGGGAATATTATACATAATTTTTTCCTTCTTTTTCCATGGCAAAGACATTATTTTGCTGAGTTCAAACTGATTTTGACTTAATAACGGAATTTTAATTTCCATAATTAGGTACGCTTTAGTAACTTTAGCGTGAACTTGTAACAGTTGATATAAGTCTCGTCGATTGTTAGCAGGGATAACCAACTCTCCTTGCAGTCGCCCGGATATCAGATTAAGCTGATTTTGCAATTCATTAGGCGATATTAAATGTATGTCAATTTGTCCATGATGGATATTTGCAATCGTGTCAATTAGTGTTTCTTGAATTCTTCGTAAATTAGACAAGATCACGTCGACGGAGAGAGCTGTTGTCATAATATAAAGTTGTTGCATTTGATAAGTCGTAGCTGTTTGAACTTCGTGAATTGCCAAAGACATATTTTTTAAATGTTGATTTATATACTGGAAGTGACTATTCATGATAGCTTCATTTCGTTTTAGGATGTTATTTTCGGCCTCAAGAATAGACGTTTGGTTTCGTATCATTTTTAACAAGTGACCTTCATTATTTTGGATTGTTAAAATGTCCTTTTCATACTTTTCCGCAAACTTGTCATCGAGAACGCCAAATAGAGTGTTTGCAATGTTTCCTATGCCATTTATTAAGCCTCTTTTCACCCGCATCTGACTTTTAGCTTGCAATAATTCATTGTAAAAATTGATTTCATTTAATTCATGTTCAAACTGTGTAATTATAGGTTTAAACGTCATGTCACTGCTGCTTATTATTTTCATATGATTAATATAATTTTGTATGTCAACCATGCTTTGCCAGTACTTTGTCATATTGTAGTAAACGACCATTTTCCATTGATCTTGCACAATTCTCATGTCAGCGATTTTATCAAAATAAAGTGTGTTGCTTGTATTAAAACTAGTGATATTACACCTTTGTTGCAAAGAAGGCGCTATAAATGTCATAAGAAGCATTAATACAGCAACATAATAGTTAGGTTTCTTCCGATTTCTGATATGACGGGTTTGATTCTGGGGAGATTTAGTATCAATATCGCTTTCATCTTTGTCAGTATGGATCTTTGGAACGGCCGAGTCGTTGTCAGGGTACACAGGTAATGGTGTCAATTTTATGATTGGTCTTTTTGATAATCCATTCTTAGTCTTTAATGTCACTACTCGAACGCATCCGTCTTTTCCTTCATGTAATTCTGTTATTCTACCCAGTGCCCATTTCGACGGCGGCATGTTATCTTCATTAACCAAAACAATGTCATTAATTTTCAAATTAGGCTTGCCATGATGCCACTTACTACGTGTTTGTAAGCGGTGGAGATACTCCATAGACCATTTTTTCCAAAATGACTTTTGCATTTTCTCAACTAGTTGCCAACGAGTATGTGGATTAGTCGGTTCCAGTGGGGTTTCTAATGGTGCTGATAATAATGGACCTCCCACCAAGAAATGTCCAGGTGTCAGAACCTCCTCTTCTGCATTCTCTGTCAAAGCGTAAAGTGGCCTTGAGTTAACGCACGCTTCGATTTGCGTTAATAACGTGTAGAACTCGTCAAATGTCAATTTCTGCTCTCCTATAATGCGTTTGAGATGGTGTTTAACGCTTTTTACCGCAGCTTCCCACAGGCCACCTGCGCTTGGCCATGCTGGAGCATTGAAGTGCCACGAAACGCCCATAATGCTGATGTCATCTAGGAACTCGGTGTTGATCACGCTCAAGGCTTCCTTATATTGTTGATTCAGAGTCTTCGCTGCACCAATAAAGTTTGTACCATTGTCAGAATAAACGTGTTTGGGTACTCCGCGACGTGCACACATGCGTTTAAAGGCCGCTAAGAATGATAAGCTACTCAAGTCTGACACAAGCTCTAAGTGTATAGCTTTCGTGGCAAAACAGACGAACACGGCTATGTAACCCTTCAAGGTCTTTATGCCCCTGCCCTTATTCGCTTTGATATCCACATATCCAGTAAAATCCACGCCAGTGTGAGTAAACGGGCGGGAAGGTGTCACTCTTGGCTCCGGTAGGTTAGCCATTATTTGTTGCGGATTCTGTGGATTCAGTCGCCTGCATCGAACACATTGTCGAACCTGTTTCTTCACTGCTCTGTTACCAGATATTATCCAGTAATGATAGCGAGTATATGCCAATGTCAGTGTGGCCCCTCCATGAAGAGTGCCTATATGAGCTTCATCAATGATAAGACGGGTTAAGTGGGAGTCGTGTGGCAATATTATGGGATGTTTTCTGTCATATGTCAGGTTAGAATGTTGCAATCTCCCGCCAACTCTCAAAATTCCGTTATTGTCCAAAAACGGATTTAATGTCAAAAGTGAATTCTTTGAGGAAATAGTTTTATTTTGCATCAAACAGCTTATAGTTTCACTAAAATGTTGCGCTTGTACACATTTAATTATAATTTGTCGAGCCGCTCGTATTTCATTTGCAGCCAGGTGTTTGCTATATGTGTTATTGTTTCGTCGCGTGCGCTCTATGAAACGTGATATCCAACATATGATTCTTTCGACTCGCGTTATCTTGCTATTATGATTTAATAATTCAATTACAATAGAAGGTAAAATTAATTGTATTGCACATGAAGATTTTATGTTCTTTATTTCTAATTTTGGAGGATCTATTTTTGGAGTTTCTTTCTGAATGTCATCCTTAAGCCATGAGGGTCCATTCCACCACAACTTATAATCTATCAGCTGAGAGGGTTTGAGACCCCTAGTGGCGCAGTCAGCAGCATTGTCATCTGACTTTACATGTCTCCACTGTGCTACTGGCAATATGTCAATAATTTCGCGAACCCGGTTAGCCACAAAGGCGTTCCAGCGCGACAGGTCACCTTGAAGCCACCCTAGCACCACCATCGAATCAGTCCATCCAAAAACTTCCATTGTCAAATCGTCAGGCATAGAAATCTTGATTTTATTAATTAATTTTGTCAATAGCGCTGCCGCACAAAGCTCTAAGCGCGGCAAAGTTACAGGCTTTTTTGTTGGAGCCAGCTTAGTTTTGGCGGCTAAAAATGTCAATGTAATTTTTCCGCTATCATCGGTAGTCTTCACGTATACAGAACAAGCCATTGCCTTTTCCGAAGCATCTGAAAACCCGTGAAGCTGTATAGATTTCTCAGTAGTTCCGATCCACCTAGGTATGCTATACTTGTCAATATTCTTAAAGTCTTCACGTAGTTTAGTCCACTCTTGTTTGATGTCCTCGGGAATCGGATCATCCCAACCTATCCCGGTATTCCATGCCTTTTGAAACAAAAGTTTAGTATTTATTGTAATAGGTGATAGCCATCCTAAGGGATCGAATAACTTAGACATATCCGATAACATCATGCGCTTTGTGTATTTGTCGTTAATATTATATTCTATTTTGTTTTCAAACTTAAATGAGTCAGAAGTTGGTTCCCACTTAAGTCCGAGCGTTTTTGTCGATTTTGCACATTTGAAGTCAATACTTGTCATATTTAATTGTTCAGGAGATAAATGATGTAATAGCTCCGGCGTATTGCTGGACCATTTGCGTAAATTAATGCCCGCGCTTTTTAACATGTCAATTAATTGTATTTGCGTCTGTTTGGCTATGTCAGCATTGTTATTTCCCGCTAATAAATCGTCGACATAAATATTTTTCAAAACGACTTTCGCTGCTAAAGGATATCTTTCTGCTTCATCTTCAGCTATTTTTTGTAAGGTGCGTAAGGCCAAAAATGGCGCTGATTTAGTGCCATATGTCAAAGTACATAGCTGATACTCTTCTATAGTTGACCCGCTTCTCCATACTATCTTCTGAAGATGCTGGTCATCTTCGTGGACCATGATCATGCGATACATTTTCTCACAATCTGCAACGTATACATGTCGAAAAGTACGCCAATTAATTAACAACCCTTGTATGTCGTTATGCAATTTTGGTCCACACTCCATCAGATCATTGAGACTATATCCCGACTTCGTTTTCGACGATGCATTAAACACCACACGTAACTTAGTCGTTGTGGAGTCTTCTTTAAGAATGTCATGGTGAGGTAAGAAACAATGAGGATTTTTGCTTGTCTCGCACTTTTTCATGTGATTAAGAGCTATATATTCCTCCATGAATTTTTGGTAGCTGTCATGTAATTTGTCATTCTTTGCTAACCTAGTTTCCAAATATTTCAACTGGGCTACAGCTTTTGGTTTGGATGCACCAAGATGTTGTTCAAAATCTTCTATCATTGGAATACGTACTTCATACCTTCCATTTGGCAATCTTTTTGTTGTAGATACGTAAAAGTCCTCACACCATTGCTCTCTTTCTGTCAATGCATTCTTTTCAGACACTTCTTCCATCTCCCAGAATCTCGACATATCTTCATCATTGTTTACAACCACGTGACAGTTAAAAGTTGCCGAATTTATGTTTCCAGATAAAATCCAACCTAACTTAGTCTGTTGGGCGATAGGTTGTTGTGCTGAGCCACGCAATAATCCGTTCATAATTATCTCTGAGTACACCTTTACGTCAAGTAATATGTCAATAGGTTTAGATATATGATATTCAGGATCTGCCAATTGAATGTTTTGTAAATGAGAATAAGGTTTCTTTTCAAATGACGAATTTGGCAGATTATTAATAACCTTTGTCATAATAAGCGCTTCAGTTTCGAACTCATAATTATCGTAAATTGATTTACAGTTCAGTGACATCTTGCCCTTGCCCTTTTTAGGTGCGGTGCCCACCCCACGACACGTTGTCGACGAAGGCCTAAAAGTTGTGCTGCATTTTCTGTGATGAGGGTGATTTGTGACCCTTGATCTAGTAAAGCACGGAATGTTATATAAGTACCGTCTGCTGCTCTTACTTTGATCTGTACTGTTGTCAATAACATTTCATCATTTTCGCTGTCAACATGATTTGCATTTTTATTTACCGGACGTGATGAGGTTGATGACATCGGTTGCTCGCCAAACGCCTCATGTAGCAACGAATTATGCGCCTTATTACATATTTTGCAGCGTTTGTTGGAATTGCAAATACCTTTTTCGTGTCGGTAAAGACAATTCTGGCAAATATCATATTTCGAAATACAATTTAATTTCATTTCCGGCGACATACTTGCAAATCGATTGCATTGATGCAATGCGTGATCGAAATTGCACAATACACATTTGTCACGTTTAAAATTAGTATAATATGCTCGAGAAAAATTATATTTCTGTGCTCCATTTTGAAATTTTTTGTCATTTTTGTCATATTTTGTCAGATTTTTCGGGAGCTTTGGTATTGTCAAATCTTCTCTTTTACGGATAGGCTCTAATGCTGCAAACTTGAGCTCTAAAAATGACAAAAAATCATCTATTTTTGCCAATTCACGCGGATTTTTTCTTTGCTCTTGATAATCTCGAAAAGTTTCGGTATCCAGCTTTTTAGATAAAAGATGTACCAATAGTGGACCCCATGTCATCGTGTCCACCCCTAAATTCTGTATAGCATGCAAACACTCCTTACTTGTGTCATGTAATTTTCTTATTTCATAAGATGTCTGTTTCTGAACATTGGGCTGGTTAAGAAACACTTCTATCTGCTTGGTGAAAAGCAACTGCTTATTATTATAGCGTTGGCATAAAATATCCCACGCGGTGTTATAGTTGTCCGCCGAGATGTGGAGATGCTGTATGAGCCTCTCCGCTTCTCCTTTCAACTTGCTTTTTAAATGCTGCATTTTTTGAGACTTAGAAAGTGTAGGGTTCTGATGTATGGTTTCCTTGTAAAGATCAATAAATGTTGGCCACTCAGTATAATTTCCTGTAAATACCGGTATGTCCATCTTTGGTGTAGATTCTTTAAGATGAACCGTTGATGACAACTTTCTATTTAAGATTCTCTTTATCTCCCTGTATCTCAATTCATGCTCATTGTACTCCCCTTCGTACCCCATGTCGGACTCCTCTAACATGTTATCTATTTGCCAATGCAATTTGTCAATACACTCCCAACGTGCTTGTATGCTTCGAAGTTCATCTTCAATCTCCCATTTTTCCTCTATTCCGTCCACATCACAAAAATGTATTTGCCTTACGAATGCTTTAAAATTAGTTCGCTGTTGATTAATTAAGCTGTTCAATTTTGATGATTCTCCAACCTCTTTCATCTCTGTCAATTTCGTCATTTTGTAAGTTGCAATCAATTCTCGAGTAATTTGATAATATTTTTGCGTTTGCTCATACAACTTATTAGTAAAATATTCATGCGATTCGTCATCAAATGTCAATAGTTGATCATGGTTAAATTGAAAATCTTCCCATAACTTGTCTAATCTCTCTATCTTCCTTGCAATATAATCGGGAGTCTTCCTGCTGGAAGGATCTTTCTTAAAATTGCTATTTTCGCGTTCAAAGCCCTTGATGATAGTCTGCTGGTTATTTAAAATAGCCTCCATTTCTGTCAATTTTTAGTGTCTAGAAATATAATGGAACAGTCTTACTTGGATACTGCTGTCACCTACGATGTCACCCTGGGATGCAAGGAATAATGTCAGCCCAGCGCTGCCCTGTCAGGAACGGTCTCGGTGATGAGGGAGCACGTCAGCGCCACCTCCGAATTCCGATGTCAGATAACCACGCAAAGGTCGCGTAATTATAATAACTATGCTTGCACTAAATACAGGACCGATATTTCACAAACCACTGTGAAATGTCACTCAAACTCTTTGTAATTATTGTCACTTTTAATTTTAATGCAGATAATTGTCACTACTTCTAAATAAAAATATTGTCACGGATGTCACAAAATAAAATATGTCAGCAAATGCACTGCAATCCTGTCACTGGTAACACTTCCCTAAACCACGTGCACGAAAACGCGAACTGGAATGGTACAGGAAAGTTTCCTCGAAGGACCAAACTGTGCGAGCCCTTACTTGAAGCTCTACACTAATGTCAATATGAGATGACTGACGTCACAGGATGAAGTCGACACGCGGTAATAATAAAAGACGTCAATGCGAGTTGAATGCCTTTAATGCACTGTTGTAAAAATATACGAATATGTCGTATAATGCAAAGTAGGTTAATTGTGCAACATTGACGCGGTAATGTAAAATTAATAAAATGAGTAAATATTTAAATGGCTTGTACAGTTGATCAGAGGTGTGATTGCGTAAGGTAATCATATTCATTTGACAGTTCATATCGTATTCGATCGGCTGCAGTTTGTATGGAATGACATTTAATATGATACAATATGAACTGTCAAATGAATACGATTGACTTTACGCAATCTCCTAGCAGATCAGTCGAGTGTGTATAACAATCTTGATCTCCTGTATTCACTCCCTGGATAGTCATCAAATCGCAGCTAGATTTTTTCCACCCTGTATAATGACCCCAGTGTTACGTTAGCCCGATATAGAGTTACCTTTGTATCTTTAACACCAATTATCTTACTAACCTGACACTTCAAGGCATTATGATGTTTGATATTTTTTGTTCATCTTTCCGTTTTCTATCCATTTATATAGGAACTATCGAGCGAAGCCGTTTTAAAAAAATCCAAAATGGCGGGCCGGAAATGAGGCTACAAGGTTCAAACCCCTTTGGTTTATTTCCGTATTGTGTTGTGTGCAGATGGTGGTACACATCAGACACGCTAGTCCACGAAGTCTCCCTGCAAGAAGTGCTGCGCTGCTCCGCCTACCTGCTGTTCTACGAGCGCGCGCCCGCGCCCGCCTCCGCCTCCGCCTCCGCCCATGCGCCCGGGTCCGCGCCGCTCTCCGCCACCAGCGACACCCACCATTTCTAGATTACGCTGCGAAAAAATTTGTGACAAACTCTTTGGTTGATGGTAGGACTTGTTGTAAGTCCGCCTGGCTAGCTACCACCATCTTATCTAAGTCTGACGCCATAGTAACAATGTTTTCAGCATTGTTGTGTTCCGGCAGATAAGATAGCCAGTTCCTCAGTAGTTGAGGATTCCAGGAGAGGCTCGCTTGCATCTTCAGCCTTATCAATACTTAACATCAGGTATGATGAAGGCTAAGAGCCGCCCCGTAGTTCATAAACAAGACGAGGTATTTCGTAACTCGATAACATATCACTGTCCTGCCCCTGATTTAGTGACATTGCTGCTTTAGTAAGAATCAATATGATAACTATCTTATTAAAGCAGCAATTTATGTGCAACATATGTCAATTTCAATAGAAATCCTACCTCCTCACATGTTAGCGGGATACGATAAGCAAGAGAACATCATGTGCCTCATGACGAGTGATATGTATTCGTGCTAGGAGGACATTTACACCGAGTAGATATTCAACATTTGGTGTATGAAACTTTTTGGTGTAAAGTTGTATATATTTGTGAGTCTAATGTCACCTGTCAACTCGTTTTCACGCCTCTGTACCTTTTGTTTATAGGGTATATAGTGCGCAAGAGTATGTGAACAAATAATAGCATATTTACGCATCGCAAAACTGCTACGATCGCAGCATTAAGGAAGTTTCCAATTTTTTTTGCAACTTGCAATTTAGGCCTAGTGATTTTTTTTTTAATCTTCAGAAATGAGGAGGTTATGATACTTTTCCCGTCCGCTCGCACGGTCGGTCAATGACGTCATGAATGTATAATATGACATAATGACGTCAAAGAATATATAATAAAAACAGAGGTTGCACTCTTTGATCACGAAGAAAGCCGATATTTTAATAGGCTACAAAATTTCCAACGCATCTGGTGCATTCAAAATTGCACTTACTACAATATATCTATATCTTCGGATCCAGTGGGGGGAAAAAATCAAACGTATTTTTTCCCGCCTGGTAAAAAATTGGCCTAAATGATGATTTTTTTACAAGCAAATCGGAGACCGTGGCGCTGCTGGAACGATGGACACTTTTCAAGATATTGAAATAATTCTTTCACCATATCTATACTTATATTATATAAAAAAAATATATATAAAGCTGAAGAGTTTGTTTGTTTGAACGCGCTAAACTCAGGGACTACTGGACCGATTTAGAAAATTCTTAGACCATTAGAAACCTACATTTCTCCCGAGTGACATAGGCTATATTTTATCCCGATATTCCCACGGGAACAAGCACCACGCGGGTAAAACCGCGAGGATCCGCTAGTTTATTATAATTGCAATGTTTTTGTGATAATGGAAACTTCCTTATTTAATCATAGCAGATGGATCTGGTGGATCATCTGGGAACTGCGATGCGGCGTCACATCGCATTATCATATCGTCCTAAGGTTTGAGAATGCGATGTTTTTACCGATTTGACACAATTGAAACTTATCTTAGCTTCACTTTTATATGAAATCCCAACAATCTCAATTACTATTAAATTTTTAGTATTGCACTGAAAAAATACTTCACTACCTCTTTCTGGCACAATTTTGACTGGCCATATTTATGTATGTATCATGTTTATACATGTTTTTTTTGTAAATTAATATTACATAGATTTCACACGTCATGTAAGTGCAATAATATCCATAAATGTATTGTGCAATTTCTTATGATTTCCAGAAAAACGTATGTTTTACAATCAGTTAACAAAACCTATTTTTAGACATTAATACTTTTGAAAGACACCGAAGTGGGTGAAGTCTCAACATTTTCGTAATAAAAAAAAATGGAAATGGTATTGATTCAAAATTATAGAACTAAAAATCCGTCATTAAATATTCAAAACTGGAATATATTTTAACCAATTTTGGCTCTTAATAATCCAATACAATAAAGTCGAAATCAATTTGACATACATAGTATAATCAGATGTTGCTGTCGTCTTATCATTATGCAATAATGAAAGTATTTAATTTTGTAAATATATCTAAAACTAATTGTGATTCTAGCTAGCATTATAAATGTTTAAAATAAATATTAAAAATTGAACTCTTGATCACTGTCATCCTGCGATTTTAACCATGATTGACTATTTTTTCTATTGCATTTATCAATACATATCTAAACTTGTAACTTTGAAGTTTACTAGCATTTATTTTAATACTTAAGTACCTCTTTTGGATTGTAACCGAGTGCCATTTACGCTGTGACCTGCTGAGTCTTCTTCGGATGAGACTGAAGTTGTTGTCTGAACTATATAAACTATACTCTGAAACCTCACACTTTACATGGTTATAGAAAACATTACAGATAGATGCCGATTTAATGATTAAAATATTGTAAACCACTTTGGAAACACTGTGCAATGTGCATATGTTTTCTTGGTACCTTCTTGTAAATTATACAATATGTAGTCACAATTATTATAATAATCAGGTATTTTTAATAAAATGATATTTATTTACTTTGATGATAAGGTCTTAAGTAGTTTCAAGAGCTTATCTAAATGATATTATGATTTTGTCTAGTCTCAATAGAGACACATAAGTTGATGAGGAATTAAACTCTTGAAGTGGATGGAGTAGATATTATTCAATACTTAAATTTGTTTCTAAAATAAATGACTTACTGCTTCTTGTTATTAAAATTTGAGTGTGCCTAAATTTATGAGTTAAAATTATGTGTAGATCAATAAATTATATCAATCATAGCTATGAAATAGTTCTGTGTGGATAACATAGTATTATAGAAATTATTTGTTGGAACAGGGATAATATGGACACAAAGTGTTGTTCTTGTTTCTCAAAACACAAAATTAGACTTTCAGGTTTGGATCATTTACATGATCACATATTATTTGTTAAAAAATAAATAATGTTGTTATCTCTGGCAATTAGTTTTGCTTTTGTTACTAATGATAAAATGTTCTGTTCCTAATTGTCTGTGTTGATAACATTGTTGGTACTTCCAGAGAAACTGTGTGGCAACTGTATGAAAGAGTTTGTGTTGACGTATGTTTCTATGAATAAATTGTATTATAATTAGCTATGTTGCAGTTTGGTTATAACCCACCCTCTTCAAATGTTTATTTATAGGAGAGCCGAGTAATTGTTTACTAAAAATTTCAAGTACAAAAAAGAACAACTTCGTAATAACAGCAGGAAATAAACAAGACATGATGCACTTTCAATAAATAAACATTCAATTTAGAAAGAAAAATTTAATATGACTTACACAGAATGGTTTTTTAATGTTGTGCAATCTGCTCAACAGACACTGAAAATTTATAATTAACAGAAAGTATCCCAGTTAATGGTAATACAATTATATCACACATTTTGGTTTATCTTCTTTAGGTTTATCTTCTTTAGCACAGTCAATGTTATGACATACTGTCAATGAGAGAAGCACGCATCGTAGATGTAATAGCTGTCGGCTTGGCATCATTCAATTTGAATACACTTTCTATAACTGAGATTTCTGTAGATGTAGTGTCCATGCCACAGAATGCGCACCAATCATTTACTACAAGTCCTGCCGCGATGACTTCACTGCCTCTGTTCACTGTGCCTGCCACTAGCGGTACTTGGAGAAGGGATGAGAGTTCATCTTGGTCTTGGATTGTAGTTTTGGGGTGAACTAAGCCGCCTCTGTTGCTGAGCGCGGCGTAAGTGCCGACGAGGACGTTGCCCGCCACCGTCTGGCGGAACACCTCGACGTCGAGTGTGTCGGCGAGGATCTCCTCCGTGTCGCGGTCCAGGTCGGGGTGCACAAGCGCGACGTAGTCGTTGCATGTGATCACGTTGCCGAGCGCACTCAGCCGCTCCTCGACCCTCTGCACCTTCACGCTGTCGGGCAGACTGTTTCTAATGTGTTGCAACTCTGTGTCGGTTGTGGACGAGGGCACGAGCAGCCCGTTCTTGTTGGCTACCGTCATACGGCCGATGATGCGGCATCCGGCGATACTCGCGTGCACCACCGGTATCGTTTCGGCCAATTCGGCCTCGAACACGCTGTAGAAATTCTCAGATCCGCCGATTGCGACAAGGCAGTAAGAATTTGTTAACTTACTGAATACTCCCACTTCGTTATTGTTTTCAAATTGTACACGAACCGCCATGATTAGGATAATTTACTGCAGGCCTTTTTATTGTAATGAACTGTAATTACAAGATATTTCACAATAGTATAACCAATAATCACGCAAACTGCACCACACAACGAGGAAATCGGGAGGATGTTTGACGTTTGAGTGACATTTCTTTGACGTTTTCACAGACTATATACCCAAGATGTGACGTGCCGTGACGCATGAATCCCGTCTGTTTTCGAGTCTGATTAGAAGTATTTTTCTGTCTTTGAGTAATATCAATCGGTAAATCAGAAATAAACGATATTTTAAGTTATATTCACATTATGTCCTTAAATATTATTCGAGTTTTAAATCAACTTTCAACATACATTTTGTTAACTTACTTAGTTAATTTTGTCAATGGATAAAGAAAAAACAGTCACACTGTTTTGGTGCTGTCAATAAGACATCCCATAATTTTGTAATCAACACCATCCCCAAAAAAATCATAAAAAAAATCAGCATGTCCTTGTGGCCGCAATGAAAAATGCGCAAATTTATAGCGCTAAACAGTTTGGTGGACTCAGGCGCAGTGGAAACATTTCCCAGTGATGCCATCCAAAACTTGAGACAAGCGGTACTTTTCCCGGACCTCTACAAACCAACTATTCAGCAAACATTGAAAAGTATCAATTTCAAGTTCCACAGAAGCTGCAGCTTTTCAGATTTAATACGGGTACTACAGAACTTATTATTTTTCTTATAGCAACATTAGCAACTTACCAATATTTAATTTCGAAAAGAAACCGAAAAGTGCAGGGGAGGTGCGACCGGAGTCCTTTTTCGCTGCGGTTTCGTATGCCGCAGCGGTGGTGTGAAAAGGGCTTGACTTTTGACGGGTAGTGGGTTCATGTCGGCTTGGGACCCACGTTTCATTGATGAACATTGGTATTTGTTCTGTGTCTGGGTACTTGTAATACTTTCGTCGGTTATCATATCCGAACACAAGTGTTTAATAATAAGCAAATCTTAGAATCGGATCAATGATAAATAACACAAATAATATTCATAAGTAATTTTAACGAGCAGGAATGCAACGTTGGCGAGGGTGAGACCCTGCTGATGTTCTGGGGCTGCAACCGGTCGGAAAGCAGGTTCACCGTCATGTCCAACTCCAGCTGCTCATCCATACATTTGCCTGTAAGAATTTAGCCCTTTGTTGTAGAAATTGTTTTAAGTAAAGACACGGACCTAAGCATAATACACATGGTGGTATTTTAGTTTAGAAGGATCCTCCTGCCAATACCAAACCACAAACGGCGAGGACCGCTACTTTAAGTTTAACGTCTTTAAGAAAGCAATATGGCATAACACGTTCGGCGCTTGGGAGCAATAGGAACTGAGGATCTACCCTCGGTGTTCGTTTGGGTAGGTTCGGATGACTTTCTGATGTTAAAATTTCTAAGATTTTTCTTTCGCATCAGAAACAATGCCTCTGCTCCCGATGTAGAAAAATATCAAAATGATTAGGAACCTACCTAATTTTAAAAAAGAACCTATAGGTATCTAGAAACGAATAGAAATATCTGAAACGTCGTATTTTTTGCCAATGTTAATCAGTTACAGAAGTGAAATTAATTCTATTTACGGCGACCCCTTCTGCAGACGAGCGGCCAGAACATTACCCGCGAGCGCGAGTTCCGCTCCTCAGCTCAGCAGACCGACATAAGCTGTCGCTCGCCGGGCATCGCCTCACCAGGTATTTTGTATATTTCGTCAGTCATACCACTTGTATAGTTGTACACCTAACAGAAAGGAATACCTAGTATAGCACTTGTACTATTTAGTATTCTGTGGTATAGCTAAGCCTAGCTTTACCTTTGTCAATCAGACCACAACGCGCTGAATAAGCTGCTGGGTGACAAATTCAGATTGACTTTGGGAATAGTGCGGGTTTTTCATTAAAAGCGGTTTCTCCAAAAAATAAAACCTCGTTTAGGTATCCTGTAAGGGATCGCGCATATACAGGGTGGAAATTTAAAACGGGGGCACGAAAGGCCCACTTTACCGATACTTAACCGATGTAGCTACATGAAAACGTTCTTTGAAAACCATCTTTAATTTTTTGAGAAATGTTGAACTGCATTCACCGACTTTGTTTAAAAAATTACAGTCAGCAGAAAAATGATAAGTTTTAAATTTTTTTTTATGACGATCGATCCTGTTTCTCATGAGGATCAAAACACTTTATGACACCAACTGAGGTATGAGCACAAGGAAAGTCAGAATATGCGAAAAGCTTTTCCATACTTAGTTATACAGTACTTGTACAAAAAGAAAAGCGAAGGGCACAGCGGCGCGCTGGCAGGCGGGCGGAGGGCCGGAGCGCAACGCGCTGGTTAACATTTAGGTTGTTTTTTTTTTTTATTCTTTCTTTAATATCTTTGTAATTCTCAACCAGTAAGATTGAATTATCGTCTTAATATCAGGGTGAATTTAGGGTCTTTTCGTTTTTGTTGGGGCATTTGTTAGGAGATGCCTGAAAGTCTCATCTCATTCCGTGTTTTCTGGTAGCGCACGGCAAGCATCCTGCCCCGCGCTGGCCACATGCAGCCGCATCAACTTCACCTACCTATATATACCTACGTCTTTCCATCGACTAAACTGTTTTGTCGAGTTGTGTACTTCTCGTGATTTCAACACAACTAAACAGTTTACTTTTTTTACAAGACTTTTTTTCGAACAACTAAGTATTGAGTTGATAGTATGCGCGCTTTCATATCTAATATATAAAATTCTCTTGTCACAGTTTTCGTTCCCATACTTCTCCGAGACGGCTTGACCGATTCTCATTAAATTTTGTGAGCGTATTGAGTAGGTCTGAGAATCGGCTACTATCTATTTTTTATCCCGAAATTCCACGGGAGCGAAGCCCCGGGGCACAGCTAGTATTCCTATAAAAATATGATGCTTATTTATATTGTTGTTCAAGTATTTAATTGTATAAGTATATGCGCTATAGCCCTTAATTAAAGTAGAGATCGTAAAAGTTGTTAATAAAGGACAATGCCACAAATGTATGGAGGTTTGCCGCCTTTTGGAAAATCCCTGCACACCATTCAAACCTTGTAGGTACAATCGATAGAGTATATATTTACGAACAATAGCTATTGAGACAGCACATTTCTAAACTGTAGGTATCCATTCTGAGATAAATGCACCACTATTATTTCATATATCTAAGCTGAAAATAACAACATTTTTGAGATTTTATCAACTCATACCAATGAAATATATTATTTAAACAATGTATTAAATAATAATACTATTTTAAATAATATTAACAATTATTTAATAATCAGCTCATTAGGTTCTAGGACGGTAGCGAAATTCCGCCGTCCCGCGGAAAAGTAAAATATGATATTACCTATTATCATTATTATTATACATTATTTATTTATTTATTAGGGCCTCGCGCCAGAGGAGGCCTACTTGAGAAGCACGATGAGCCAAGAAATACTATCTGCGTTATCAGTTTTATTAGCGGCTAGTCTTAGCTATAGCATATACCTAATCCTGAAAAAATCAGTGAGGCTATTTGTGTAATTTTGCCATCATTTGATTAACAATAAAACTTCTTTACATATAAGTACATTAGTTTTTAATTCGGCTCATGTACTTTAACGTTTTCTTTTTGACTGGGAAATAAAAGGGGCCTCGCTAACCTGATGTCGCCGACGTCCACGTGTGGTCTAGCGCCGCCACTGGAACGGGGTTGCACCAGAATTCCATCATTTGCTCTCCTGGTGATACAGTTGTACACTCTTTTTTATTTTAAAGTCATCACAAAAATAGTTCTCTAGTGCAATAAGAAACTAAATTTTCTTGTATACAGGCAAGATTTTACATATTCTAATTAGCTGGTCATAATCCTTATTGCACATTTTTTTTTTGTTTTTTTATTTACAAGATATTATTTAATTATTGTTAGCTGTAAGTTTCCTATTTCATTAATGTAACCACAAATAATGTTTTTTTACTTAGTATTCTACTGAGATGGTAAAATTTGCCTAAAATTACTCTAAGTTTATCATTAAGTTCATTTATGTGGGTTTTCCAACAGAATATAGTGCCAACAGTCAGTCCCAAGTATTTATATTTTTGTACATATTCAAGTAGTTTACACTTACAGTTAATTTTATTGTTGTGAAGACATCCATAAGAGTGCCCTACCAAGGCCAAATCCCTCTCACGCACAGATTTAGCTCGCTGACTGTAGCCCGAGTGTATATGCATGCATTTTGTTTTCTCTAAGTTTATTATAATCCCATTATCGTGTGCCCATTTAGTTATATTTTCAAAATCCTCTTGTATGCTATCAAATTATCTTTGAATTTCGTGATTATCTTTCGATGCATATAATAAGCACATTTCATCTGCATACATATACACTCGGAAGTTACGCACCATGTTACACACACAGTTGACATGGAGTATGTAGCCGACTGGTCCGAACACCGACCCGGTCGGCACGCCCAAGTCAACCGAAGCCTCACACACTAATACACTAATACACTATTTATTACAGTACGAATTTTCCTATTATTTAAATAGTTTCGAAACCAGTCGTTCGTTGGGCCTCGAATCCCACATTCCGACATCGCCTGTAAAAGTAAATCATGATCAAGCGTATCAAACGCTTTTTTATAAATTTCGCCGTCACATATCACAAATAACCGCCAAACTACTAAATCAGCGATTGCAGGACATTACCTAGAGAGTGGCACAAATTACTAGATAGAATTTCACCTCACTCAGGTTCTTTCCACGGATCGCCATTTTTATTCACGGGTGGTACGTGAAGCAACTGAAATTAAAAAGCGCACCATTGCGCAGGCATTTTCGAAAATGCGCCAAAACTAGGCATTGATAAGGATTTGTTGATGCCCGTAAACAGTGAGCGGGTGCGAGACGGACGACCGGCGCGCGCGCATCGCAGACTCGTTGACGTTCTCGTCGACGGCGTCGTCGCTGCTGCAGCCCACCGGCCGCTCCATGTCCATCCTGGGGTCGGTGTGTGCGCTGCTCCTCAACAAGCAGGTTGCTTCGACGTGCATTTACATCAATCAGCCCCCTTAGCATGATAGCGATAAAAGCTATTCATGCTAACTAGTACAGCATTTAAACCGCGTGTAATTTAATTTTTGATTAGACTAATTAAGCTCATGAACAGTCAGCGCACTTTCAGTTTGACCTGAGAGAATAGCCTTCAATCAATCAATCAATCAAATTTATTTATTTGCAAAATATGGGTAGGTACATAATTAAGGTCTTACAAGTCATAAGAACGCCATATTTAACCATTCGGCATGCAAAATTTTCAAAGGAAAAAAAAAAGAAAAACACAATACGTATTAAAATATGACATATCAAATACAATAGAGTCGAGGAGTATTATCGTGAATAATAGGTAATACTTATAACTAACAACAGTCACTAGTAAATTTTCCATATTAAAAGGGTAATCAATTCGCCTTATATCGCAATCAAGCCTTATATCGCTCTCGTACGTTTTTCGTTGTGCAATAGTCAGGATTGTGCTTCTGTCTGACATCTGACCTCACATCATGACGTTTTCCATATTCTAATGCGATCTATTTACTAAATCAGTAGTAGTAAGTAGGTAGTTTACTCTGTGATTTTTGCATTTTTCAATGCTATTTTTATACTTATGATAAATTTTTAAATAGAAAAATATTGGGAAAAATTAACTATGCCAAAAGTGAATTCTCAGATGGGATTCGAACCCACGATCTTAGGAAATCCGGCCCACTGCTCTAACCACTGAGCTACCGAGACTTGCGAACTACCGTTGAAATTCTCCAATACTTTCGAATCCCATCTGAGAATTAATTTGTGGCCGAGTTGATTTTTTCCAATATTTTTCTATTTAAAATTTATTTTAGTTTACTTTGTATTGTAAAATACTGTACAGCACGTTTTTTATTTTGTTCTAATTAAGAGACATAATTGAGGATTTAATAAGGAGCTTTGGTCGGTAGGGTTCATCAGTAGGCCCCAAGGAGGTGTCGAGCTTTACCGGCAGCCGGCACTCGGACAATATCTGCCGCATCTGCTTCGGCGGCGAGTCGGCCGAGCGGCTGGTGCGGCCATGCTCGTGCCGCGGCACCATCGCCGCCGTGCACCGCACCTGCCTCGAACGCTGGCTGCTGCAGGCCGCTACTTCCTACTGCGAGCTCTGCAGACATCACTACGTAGTCACGAGGAGTCACAAGTCAGTCTCTCCTCTAATATAACAGTAGCCACGGCACCATCGCCGCCGTGCACTGCACCTGCCTCGAGCGCTGGCTGCTGCAGGCCGCCAGCTTCTACTGCGAGCTTTGCCAGCACAACTACGTGGTCACCAGGAGTCACAAGTCAATTTATTTTCTTATAGACACCCTAGGCAATTTTTTCTTCTTCGAAAAAGATGGAGCGCGTTGAAGTCTTTTGTATAGAAAGCAGTTACTTGGGCATTTTTTTTCTAAAATGTTGTTGTCTGATGTTTATTTTATTATTCAATTGTTACCGCACGTTGGTAGGCGGCTGAGACGACGAGGAATAAATATATTGTTCGTTACGAGTCTACCTAACTACAAAATTGCATTTTCACGAGTTTTCTTAATTTAGTCGATATGCATGCTTATTGCCTGTAGGTATTACCTATCTTTATAGGTAATAAAACAACTTTTACGGATATCAAACGCGCTATATTTCCACGAACTAAGTTGTAATTGTCCGTATTTTTAGGTTTTTTAAAGGTTTTTTGATTTTCCCGACGTTTCGGCACCTTTACAGCTGCCGTGGTCACGGGATGACTGTCATCAATGAACAGTGCGCGCCAAAACATAAGATTTATAGGTAATGTTTATTAAAATTACTTTTTACAATTCTATTAAAATGATTGAAGTACCAATATACCTAGTCTAGGTTTCAGAGTAAAGCCCTAGTATAAGAGTCCAAGATCTCTTGTATCGAATCGGTCCAGTTTCTAACATGAGTTATTATTTGCATAATTAATGATTTACCGCGAAACAAATTAGTAGCCTGCTAGCCCATAGTTATCTTCAACTTTTAGTTGAACACCTATTTAAAGATAACATTTTAATTTTGCATTTTACAATGCTATTTTTATGAGGTAAATATTAAACAAGAAAATATCATCCCGTCAGAGCGACATGAGACAAGTTGCTTTTCTAGTATATTTTCTTGTTTAGTATTCATCATCTATTTAGTGGTCCTTCGAGCCGGATCCATATCACCTTTAACACAAGTTCTTAATGAAACTACCTTTCGTTTGATTAAAAAACTGATCTGATCGTATGAAATGTATTGATTTATGAATGTATCGGAGGTGGTCGTGGATGCGGTCGATGGCGGAGTGGGCGTGGTCGGGGCGCGGGCGCGCGCTGGTGGCGGACGTGTGGCGCGGCGCGGCGCTGGGCGCGGCCAGCGTGCTGGGCACGGCGCGCGCGCTGCACGCCTGCGACGCCGTGCTGCAGGCGGGCGCCAGGCGGGGCGGCGGCGCTGCGCTCGCTGCTAACCTGTTCTCCTCGCTACTCATTGGCATTATTGGTGAGTTGGTGCTTATACCTTCTCATCCTATAATCATATGCTTGCACAAACAATCGTATCTTATGCTTTATGTCGTCTGGTGTCGTTTTGGTTAGTTGTCTTCATTAACCAATAATCTCGTTTTCTTCTTATGAATGACGGGGAGACTAAGCCTTCATCATACCTGATGTTAAGGCTGAAGATGGAAGCGAGTCTCTCCCGGAATCCTCAACCACTGAGCAACTGGCTATCTTATCTCGAACTGCCGGCACACAACAATGCTGAAAACATTGTTGTTATGGTGCCAGGCTTAGATAAGATGGTGGTAGCTAGCCAGGCGGACTTACAACAAGTCCTACCACCAACCAAACCGAATACAATATGTACCCCCGCTGAGAATCGAACCGCGGAACCCCTGGGTCTGATACCGGTGGTTAATATACAATGCAACACAAATAATTTTTAGACACTTTGATATTAATGGGCAAGGGCAATCGAGTTTCAAAAACATTACTAAAGCGCTATTCCTACATAATTCTGAAATTGGAAAGAATATCTGTCAACTACATTTCCATGTGTAAAAAATAAAGTTTTGCGTTAACTTTTTGCAAAGACTTTTATCTCATAAATTCAACAAAATTTAGGGAGATCCAACTCTATGGCATGGTATAATGATGACTGGAGGCTTCTTAAGATAAACCATAATCATGAATCTAATTTCTTAGATATAAATTGCTTTGAATAGAGCTTATTTTGGATAGATTTTAGATCTTATTTTAATTGACTGGGATATTTTGCTACGAACCAAGAATGGTGACATATCAAATTGTATCACTCCAGATTAGTATATTTCGCTGCAGGCGCGTTAAACGGTCTGCTGACGACATGGATGCTGCTGAAGATCCAGGAGCACCAGCTGTCGTGGCAGGCGTGGCGCGACAGCACGCTGCACGTGCACGTGACGCTGGCGGACGAGGACGCGCCGCCTTCCCCGCGATCCTCCACCACCACCGTGGTGGGCCCCGGCGGCGGCCGACGCACCGCTGACCGCAGCACTAACGTCGCCGACCCCTTCATGGTGGCCCTGCCCTACACCCTGCCCGATCCCTGACGCCTATCCGATGACCGCTCCCGCCGTCTACTTCGCCTTCAGCGCCGGCGCCTGCTGCCTCCTCCTCGTCCTGCTAGTGACGTTCAGAAGCGACACGCGGCCCCCCCACACCCAATGAAACGCAGTCAGCTTTGTTAATCATATTTATTATACTCTTTATCAATATAAATTAACATAATTATAATATCAATTTCATAAAAATCAGGCATTATTTTAAGCCGCTGTTATTATTAATGTCAAATGTAATAGTCGAAGTAGCATTGTTAAAACTATATAATAATAAACGTCAGTACGTCCTTTACGAAATGATGCTCGGATACTACTTTCTTATGCGAATAAGTAGAAGCGATCCTCGCGATGCGTTCTATGAACGAAATCGATAGCGATATACGCATATAAAATCTACAGACTATGACCTAAATTAACGCGCCGATCGCGGTACGACTGTTAGTTAAACTTACGTGCTAATATAAAAGAAATCACATACATCTTGAGATTATACAATAAATAGGAGGACTGTTACGAGACAGCGCTCGGAGAAACGACGAGTCGGGCGGACGCT
This sequence comes from Chrysoteuchia culmella, assembly GCA_910589605.1. NCBI lineage: Eukaryota > Metazoa > Arthropoda > Insecta > Lepidoptera > Crambidae > Chrysoteuchia > Chrysoteuchia culmella. The sequence continues at coordinate 22,987,336 of OU342651.1, forward strand.
GACGATAAACATCTGACAAACAATTAACAAACAAACGATCAATATTAACAACATACGCTCTTTGGACTCAACATAATTATACTCCAATAACATACGAATAACATAGTTTTGTGACTTTAGCTTTCGACTACTGTGAGCTGACGCACGGTGCGCCGGGCAGACAGCCGGCCGGCGCGGTCAGTGTTGGTCCTTGAACCGGCGGTGGATGGACTGCACGTACGTGAACACGCACTTCCAGTCGGGCTTGCGCATCGCCACCATGTCGTCCACGTCCAGCAGGGGGTAAATGCCCGCCTTCTCACTAGAACACAAAGTCTGAAATTATTATACTTACTAACAATCTAAAATAGAAAGGGGAAATTCAGGATGTTATAGGAAGTTACTGACGATGTCAATTTATAAGGATCAATATTATCCGTATGTGGATTTTTTTCGAAATATATTTCAAAACCATGAGATAGCTTACTCAGCAACTTTGAAGGCGAGCGTGAAGTTGTGGCGGCGCTTTTCGGGCGTGAGCTTGGAGTAGTCGAACGCGTCCGGCAGGAAGTGGTGCACCAGTGCGCAAAACGCCAGCCCGTCCGCCCAGCTCGTCGAGAAGTTCTCCAGCTTCACATTCTAAAAGGAGATTCAGATGTTAGTCAGGTTACGACGGGAATCATTAATAGCATGGCATCTAATACAGAATTGTAACTGGTAACTTTCTATAATCTTCAGCATCTAAAGAAAATATAATAAATACAGTGCAACGTGGTAAAGAATGATCTCATCGACATTTTAATTGTACCTTAGGTAGGTTAAGATCACGGAACTTACCATGAAAAATTAAAACGACATCTAACTTCAACAACATCTAACTTTAATTCAAATATATATTCAACCCATTTTTTTTTATGCAGCTACTTTATTGTTTAAAGGTTAAAGGTGTTCTTTGTGCTAGGATTTAAAAAAGGATTGATTTAGTGTTTATATCTATATTACCTATGTACTTTATATCTATATTTTAAATATCAGCTGTGTTTATGGGAACTATTCTACATTGAGGTGCGTATTTACACAATTCCGTACGAATAACAATGATGTTCACTTCTATTATACTTAGTTATGTACACACAGTTACACAAATATCCTCATGCATAAATCACTTTCTGTTTTTCTCGATTCAAGTTAATTTCCACGCGTTTATCAACATTTTATACAAACGCATGCTTCGTAAGTGACATTAATGCTGAAAGTTTTAGTTATCATAATATTTTTAAAACTCTTATTAGTTAAATCGTTTTCTTTTTGCATTAATCGCTCCTCAAAATATTAATTAATGGATGCGGGATGTTCACTCATGATTGTATTGATTAAATATATAAAATAAATAATAATTAGGTACTAGAAGAAATATATGATAAATTGTTATTTTACGCATAGAATATAATACAGAAAAAGCGGAACCGAAATAAAGCATCATAAGAAGCGTGGTACGTGAGTAGTGTGCTTCACGTGTGTTAGTGATGGGTGCGCGTGTGCAGCGGCCGCAACATGCTACGAAACCAATAACGCGGACGATATCCGTCACATCCGTGCGCCCGGTTACTGATGCTTATTTATTAAATAATTATGCCCCTGGACTTGGTAAACGCCTTTCATCAAGTCCCAGAGTAGATAAATATGCATCAGTACACATACTTATCAAATTATAACACCCCAATTGGTTTTTATTTTCATATAAAACGGATTTTATAACAACCTGATTTGTATGGTACATGGTAATTCACTAAATTAGGAATGAACATCGTCCATAGCATAAATTATGATACTTGGATGATATTGCATTTACATTTTGCATTCATTTTATTTTCAGCTGATTATTGTATGTATACTCAGTAATAAAACGAAGTGGGGCGTAGTGTAAGGGCGATGGTGTGGAGTGTACCTCGTAGTCCCGGGTCTTGTCGCGACACCACTGCAGCAATCGTTCTTTAATCGTGAGAGCGCTGGCTTGCAACACAGGGTCCGTGAACTTGAACAACGGCTGCGATGGAGAGCCCGGGCTCTGCGGCGACTTGGGTGAGCTACAACCGGGGCGCAAGTTAATCACGCGGACTTTGACTTCGTCATGTTAGCGATATAGGGCTGCCCGCTTTCTGGCTTCAAGAGGAACGGACTGCCCATTGGGTTTTGTTTAGAAATCGCCCAATTGAATACGAATAATGAATCATAAGTAGTCGGCAACTCTCGTGTTGGGATTTAAAGACGCAATTAGTACGTGCACTATTAAATGTCGAGTGCTCATCGCGTGTGCAAGTTATGTATGGCGGAAAATATGTCACTGGTTATTTACAAGACAACGCGAGTTACTTATGTCATGTACTGCCGCTCCGATCGGGTGCAATTGAAATCCTATATTAAACATTTCTTTTAGATAAAAACAGAATTTATTATACGCGAATGGTTATTTTTTATGACATTTACATTGGTGTTAGTGGGATATGCTTGAATCTACTATATAAGTTTGTATGACTCACTCAAAGTTGACCTAACATTTGATGAAAAATTTAAACTTTCGGATTATGGGAGATACGGTTTAATACTCGTAAAACATTCAAAACTGAAGGCTTAATGACACTTATTCTTCTGAAGTACTCGATTCTAGTGACTTTAATCAATTATATGCAATGCAGGAATAAATAATTATAACGCAATGAAGCGGCTATGAAAGGTAGATACTTGTTATAAATGCATACTTAAAATGAATTTATTATATTTACTTGTATTTATTCCTTATTCGCATCCACAGATATCGCTGCTAAAAATAGATAAATATCATAAATTAAATTATATATTAAGCGAAAAGATTCATATGACTACAGCTACTGTATTCTTAATAAAGAGAAATTTGATATCCTATTCGCCTGTCGCAATTCTCTTATACTTTTAAAATTTTAAAGTTGCATTAATTTCACGTCTTTGCGTAAGTGTATAATGTGCACCACTATACTATGAACTTACTTGGGACTATTGACGGAATTTTGTTTCTCGAGCTGTCGGAACTTCGCGAATGGCGACACGGGCTTCGGCGCCGGCCGGGTCATGCTCTCGATTACTGTTGGAATGGTATTGTAGGTTTTAAAAAAACACACACACAAAATGTAAAAAGAATCTGTCTAATTTAACTAATATAAATGTCTTGTCTTTACCTTTTGTGGATTTAGTGGTAGTACTACTGCTAATTGTTTTTTCCGACGAGTTCCTCCTCACGCTTGATGTCACAGTAGTTATTTCTTCTTCCTCTGTAAACGAATTTATTGATTACTTCATGCGTTACAGACTAAAGTAACTAACTAAGTAACAAGGAACACTTGGAAAACAACAGCCAAGAGACATATAATGATACTTAAAAGCTATTAGTCAAAATAAAACAGTTATAGGAGTCGGTGAAATGAATACGGATGTTACACGACAATATGTACAACGACGTGAGGGGTGACACGGCCGCGAAGGGGCGCGGGGCGCGGGGGCATGCTGGCACGGACGGGGCGCGACACAAGCGTTAGACAGCCCACACACACACGACTCACGCGCGTCTCGCTCGTCTTCGCTCCTAACTAGTGGAATGTGCGCGCTACGCTACGCGAGCGCCGACACCAGATCTTCGAACGCGTCGTCGGCGTTGCTCTCGTCGAGGAACTGCAGCTCCGACACCGTGGGCATCGTGCGGCTGCGGCCCAGCGAGTACTGCGTCTGCGAGCGCGCTGCTCGCGCCCGCACGCTGGCCGCGTGCTGCTGCGTTCGCACCGTCGCCATCGTCGCTGGCGCCGGTGCCGATGCCGTAGCTTGCCCGGAAAAGTACGCCTCCACCGTCTTTTTCTTCTCGGTGAGTTCGTCGCGAGCGATGCCGCCCTCGAAAAGCTTCGGCACCGCTAGCAAGTGCATAGATTTGGCGCGTGCGACCACTTTCCGGGGGGATGAGGACTTCTGTGTGCGTTCGGCGAGTTGGTGCCAGGAGCCCGACCTGCTGAGAGGGCTCGAACCCGCACTGGCGGCCGACTCACTGGACAGCACAGACTCGCGGGACGCGGCGAGCGCGGGGCTGCGCCCGCCCGCGGGGGAATGAGGAGCACTGCTGTACTCATTTGCGGGGTGCAGGCGGGAGTTCGGGGACGCGTGCAGGGGAGACAGACCGTTCTGTACAGGGGCCCGTACCTGGTTTCTTGGGTTCTCGCGCTTTTTCTTTTCTATCGGGTTGATCATTTCGTTTTTCGGTGAGGATATTTTGTCCAATACGCCTTTTAGGTTATCTGCGGCACCCCCTCTGCGATACTCGTCATTACGCGTGCGCACGCCTGTGGTGATAGTCGCCGCTCCGCGCACTGGACCGCGCATCACGCGGGTTTCAACGCTGCCATGTTCTGTGGTTAGTCCGTCGTCATCAACAAGAGTCGTTTCCCCATTCTGATGGGCGTGAGGAGCTTTATTGAATGAGTAAGGACTTCCGCGAGCTCTATACCCTGGTTGTTGGTTTGATTGCGTAATAGGAGAGTGTGGGAAGTCATTGCGTTCACCTTCATTAAGGACAACATCGGGAAGGTAATCTACTTTATGAGCCCTGGCTTTCTCAATGTCTGGCGTTTGCTGCAACGGAACGAAGGTAGATATGACGTTGTTGGGGGTGTAATCCGTGATAGTGTATGCTGGAGGCGCTGGCGGTTTACGTTGTGGTTTCGCGGCGTGCTCGTTGTGTCCGTTCGTCATTGGCTCGATGCGTCCTCGCCCACGAATTCGTTTTTCATAAAACTCAATTTGTAGCTTTTGGGCATCAACTTTCGGGATGTATGGCGCGGATGCTTCGTAAGGTTTTGCGTCATCAATTCTCTTAACAAGTTCTGGTGCTGCTAAATTGTTTTGACTCGGAATAGACTTTACTGGATAACTTTGAATCTGTGGATGCGCGTGAGTCGGCAGTGTGGGAGGATTAGGTAAATTATGATCCTTGTACGCCGGTGGTGGAGCATCAAACTTAGGTGGCGCGTGTGGTATAGTTTTTCTTGATTTTTCCTGGTCGTTCGTCACCCACGGTAGGTTTTGAATCGGGGGGCTGGCAATAGTTTTTGGGCCCATAGAGTACAGAGGTTGAGGAGCTTCCACCGTCGGAGACACTGTATTACTTAACGATGGGGGGCTCCAAATAAGCGTCGGTGCATTTATCGGTGAAGTGACTTTAGCAGGTGGTTTGAATGCTGACATAGGCGCATGAGAGAATTGATTTACCGGAATAGGTTTTGCAACAAACGGTTTAACAACGATCGGTCTAGTCGGTGACTGTGGTACCGGAGGTGGATGACTCGGGGGCATTTGGGGGATATGAACCTGCGGCGCGATATGTGGTTTAGAGTTCCTACGTTCCGTGACCCACGGTGGTTTAACGATATTAGTATTGCTGACGTCATTGAGGAACTTTCGAGGGCGGATTGCAGAAGGGGAAGGCGACTCATCAGCCGCACGCCAGAAGCGGCGCGCGGAGGAGCCGCTGGAAGATCGGCTGTGGTCTTCACGCTCACGACTTTCAAAGGTGTTTTTAATATTACCGAATCTATTACTCCAGTTCGTTTGACCGTTAACGGCGACTTGATTCTCCTCATTTTTACGCATAAATGCAACGAATTTTTGGTCATTTTCAGTTTGCGGCTGAAACTTCGGCACGACGGGCCCTCTAGAGTCTTCATCTGTGTCGCTGTCCATTTTGTAACCACCGAGCGGTTTGCCGATATCTATAGTATTGGCTCGCTTCATGCGAGCGCGTTTATTGTTACCAAATCGATTGAGTGGTTTAGAAAAGTCATCTGCGGTTGGCGGTGCTGCGAAATTGTAAGTCGGTGGAAGAGGTTTGTATAGAGGAGCTCGTTTTGATTCTTCTCGAGAGGTCGGTTTCACGGTGACCGTCAGGGCTGAAACCGGGGGCGGCGAACGCCGCCGTTCGACTGGGGCGCGTCTCGGGAATGATGATGGTATGTTTTCCTTTGCTTGGTTATCGAATTTATTGGCTATTTTTGCTATGCCGCTTCTCGTATCAGAGGGTCGACGGTACGTCGGCAAAGGCTGAGATTGAAACTGTAGCTGCGCTTGAGGTTTGGGTTGGTACAGCGGTTGCGCTTGATGCTGCGGTTCAAACAGTTGTGCCTGCGGTGACATCGGCTGCTGGGGTGGAGGTTGCTGGAACATCGGCTGCTGGGAAGAAGTTTGCTGGTACACCGGCTGAGGTTCCTGCGGCAGTTGCTGCTGGGGTGTCAGGCTCACCTGGCCTGCATCAGCTATCGAATGCCTAAAGAAATCCGGTTTTCGCGGTGCCGTCGCCCTCCTCTCTACGACGCGCGCGTCCCTGTTCACCTTGGGCGTATCTACAAAACTCGCCGAGTGGGCGATCGGAGCTGATTTCTTACGGGAGGCCACCGCGTCGTGAAAACTGATTTCATCATCGATACTCTGTTTGCGTTCAGGGGTCGGCGTATCCTCGATACTGGCGGTGGAAGCGTTGGAAGCGCCGTCGACGAGCGGCGCGGGCGGTTCGTCGAGGGCGAGGTGGTCCCGATCGACGAGGCGTCGGGCTTGCGCGAGTTCCTCGTGCGTGACGCCGACGGTGTGGCGCGCGGCGCGGCTGCGTCGGCGCGGGCGGCGCCGGCAGCCGTCGAGTCGGTCGGCGGCCGCGAGCGCGTCCTCGAGGCGGTCGGCGAGCGTGAGCAGCGCGCGCGCCTGCGGGTGGTCGGTGGGAGGGGCGAGCGCGGCGCGCAGACGCGCGAGGGAGCGGCGCACGTCGGCGACCACGTCGGCACCGGCCGCGCCCAGCCCGGCCAGCAACCGCTCGCCGCCGCCGCCCAGCAGCCCCTGCAGCAGCGGGAGGAGGAGGGACTCACCGCGGGCGTCGCCGTCGCCGCCGTCGGCCACCTCGCCCGCCGCCGCTAACGCCTCCGTCACGGCGGTCGCGCATGCTGCAATTAATTACGACTTTAATTGCGCCGCTCATGATTATGTTTAAAATGCCGTAAATAATCGATTGACCGAACTCGCCAGACACTATAGTAAGTTTATTTAATCGGCTTATTAAACACTTATAATCAGTTGCTGCAACTAAAATACAAAGTAATATAAAAGAAAAATCAGAAATATCAAGCATTCACGTTGGAAAACTAAAGTAACTTCCATGTTCAGATCTTTGACGATGTAGTTAGTTTCCTAGAGCGTATGTTCTATTTGAGGGTGTTTACCTTCCTGTTCGGCCATGAGGCTACGAATGCGCGCGCGCAGTCGTCGGCGCTGCTCGGTGTCGGTGCACTCGTCCAACTGCGCACACATAAGTAATCAATGAGTTAACAATCAAGAAAAGCTACAATTTTGCAATTTACAAATATTGACTACGTTATATTTATGTTGCTTAATGAGAGACATTCCTTAAATCTTTCTTTCAAACAGATTGTCTGACCGCTTCTTTGTTTACTGTGCCTTTACCCGAACAATTAGCGGCCGAAATTAAAATTCTAACTGTAGATATGGATAGGGTTATCTGCCAAAAGCTAGTTGCCTAGGATTATTGTTAATATGACCAAAATAACGGCGGTTGCTAGGCAACGAAGTCAGTATCCTAGGCAACTATCTCAGATAGCCTTATCTACAGATAGGTTATTAATTCGTGCGTAAAACTCTGAAACATATGACAGATCATAATTCACGTTCTCCTTATTTACCTCAATGAAGAATCATTCTCGTGTCGGCGAAGTCTTAGCTCCATTTCTCCTTACGCATTAATGCGATGCGATATTCATAAGAATTATTGGATTTGTAATATCATAAAGTAACTTAAAAGGTCATAAACCGTGATTGCATTGTGTCGCGCGCCCCGGAAGCGCACCGCGGAAGCGGCTCTGCCCTAAATACTACAATTTGTCACCTGACCCGCTCTCTCGACCAACATGATAGAGACGCCCATATGATGACACATTTGGCTCACTTTACGTACACGCAACTCTAGGAATAGAATTTTAATTACGCTTTTTTAATACGGCCCCATTGTTAGACATTTTTAATGATATAGCATTTTCAAAAATAATTAGTCACAAGTATTTTCTTTATAAAGCTAAATTAAAAAGAAGAGTGATGAATGCTTTTTTTTGCAACAACTAATTTTTAACGATTTCGCAGCTAATAAAATTTGGTACGGTTTAATTGTGGGCATGGAATCATGCAATCGTTTTTGTGCCGTTCAAATTGGCCCCGTCGCTGGTCACGGCAGGTACTCGCTCATGCCGAGTAAGCAAAATCGAGTTTCAAGTTTTTCCAGCTCTGGTTATTGGAGTAGGAGTGTCGGGCGTGGAGTTCCCACGCTGTCACAACACGCCCTGTGTCCGCTGCGTGGTGCAACATGGGAAAGGTAGCGGAGACCGTTTAAAGTTGTAAGAACATACAGTTAAAATTCAGAAATTTCAGTTTTTAAGTTTGCACAAACAGACGCTCGTACACACAGATATTTTGAAAACTTTTAAAAGCCGTTTTGATAACATCTATTCAAAACATCGTGTAACACGATGATTTAAGTTTCTTTATGCTTAACGCGACCTAGAGATTTTACAAGACTGACCCTATCCGAAGTATCCGTCAAGCAGCTGAGCTACGAACCAAAATAAGATATTGGAAAACAGAAGACTCTCGACTATTTTGATAAAACACGCTACATTTTGTAAATTGGGCGGACCCCCCAGGTGTAATTGTATCAATTTGTCGGATAAGTTGCACCCGCGCACCGTTCGGGCGCGAGACGCACCGAGGCCCGCCATGGAAACTTGATCTAATCTAACATATAATGTCACCACTTGCGTACCACGGGAAGACTCATTAATATTCAATTTTCAAGTATACATCCTGTTTTATAAGATATAAACAAAGTAAACACTAAAAAAAGTTTGAATGCTATGAATATTGATTTCTAATCTATGAACAACATAAATGTCAATTAGCTAATTGACTTCATAAATTTAGCGTACACAACTTTACGGCTCTCATAATTTTCTCCGATGACTGTCCGATACGTTACATGAGCCTAAGGACCCATTCACTCGGTGATTTGCATTTCTCGCATATTTGCAGCTTTCTTACGTAGTCTTACGTGTACTAGAACAACGCAACTACAGCCCTGGTAGTTGGAAAGTTCTGCGTTTTGCGGACTTTTGAACCGTTTTGTTTACGTAAACTGTAAAAAAGTGCAATGAGTCACTTTCACTCGTTTTTATTGAACGCAGGAAAGGTCTTTGTCCGAGTGGCAGAGTTGTGGACAAAAGCTAAGGTCGTTTTAACTCGGTCAACAAACAAAGCGTTGCCGACTTTTGTGATTGCTTAAATTTAGATGCCAGCACTACAAAACAAACTACGGTACGGGTACGGGCTGTAACGAAAATTGGAAGACATTTTCGGCTTATAGTTAGGTTAGAGCGATATGTAGCACAAAAATCTAAGAACTTTATACATATTTATTTTTATAAATAAATTAAATGTTAAGACTGCACCGACCCTAATGACATTGTTGTTGGAGATGACAGCTTAAAAACGTTTCACATCATGTAAAAAACGGCACATCGCGTCCATAGTAAATTTGTATGGAGAATTTGTAGCCATTTTTAATAGATTTATACATTGACTTATATATTACTATTTATATTAAATCTTTAAGACCTTAAATTCAAAATGTAAGATGCAATACCTGTAGATAACTTAATAGACATAAAATTTGTTTTTACATAATATTGTAAGGAAACATTTACAAAATCTTGTAAACCAACACACGTTTTTGATGATTTTGTGCAACTTTAGACGAGTTCAATAAAAAAACTGAGCCCTATTTCAAATTTTGGCCTCGCAAACAGTGAAGATAACCATGTAAGCCATTTTTATAAATATCACGTTATTTGTAACTGTCTTTATTCGCTAAAAAGGTCTGCGCAGTCTTAATGATGAGTGATGACAGAATTACAAAGTAGTTACATCGAATACAGACACATATACGATTTATGACGCCTAGATATTTATGGTAAATTTTAAATAGACTTAGTCTCGGTAGCTCAGCGGTTAGAGCATTGGACCGGATTTCCAAAGGTCGCTGGTTCGATTCCAGCCTGAGAATTCACTTGTGGCCGAGTTAATTTTTTCCAATATTTTTCTATTTAAAATTTACCATAAGTATAAAAATAGCATTGAAAAATGCAAAAAATTACAAAATCATAAAAAAGCCTAGATATTTTTTGGAACGTGGTATGTAGGAACTTAATGTTATACGAAACCTTTACAAACAAAGAGTTTTAAAGTTTTTTTAATGGAATTGGCAGGTTTTAGGAGCATCTGGAGCAAAACTAACACCAATCCACATGGGCGGACACGACAAGGTGTGTTCATGGTATAGGTAGATCTACAAGGTGATGTAGTGTAGATCAGAAGTTCGAAGGTACTCACGAGCTTCCTGAGGACCCGCTCGTCCCAGCACTGATCAAGGTCTAGCTCCTCAACGCTGCTGGTGACCCTGCCGCTGCTGCTGCGGACTGTCTCCTGCTGCCAAACGAAACGCACCGATTATGCAAATGTAAATACACATACGCTGGTTGTGGATACAATACGTAAATAAGTATTTAATTTAACGTAACTTAAATTGCTAGTTTTTCTACTTAGGATGAATGGGAATTTTCATCACAATGTATTGTTATAGGGTAGGATTTGACATTGTTTTAACCGTCTCTGTGGTCTAGTGGTAACAACCACCGGTATCAGACCCAGGGGCCCCGGGTTCGATTCCCAGCGGGGGTACATATTTTATTCGGTTTGGTTGGTGGTAGGACTTGTAAGTCCATCTGGGGCCCAATTGTCGCGCCTTCAACATCGCGAATTCGACATTTTTCAAACTATTAGTTCTTTATTGAAGTGTAAGTAAAATCTTAGTTTTGGTCAAAATACTTTAGTTTCAATGATCTTTGACAATCCTATAATGTTGACGATTGTTTTCAGCGAGTTTTAAATTTAGATTTATGGCCCAAAAAAATGTCGAATTCGAGATGTCGAAGGCGTGAGAATTGCCCACCTGGCTGCTACCACCATCTTATCTAAGTCTGACGCCATAACAACAATGTTTTCATATTGTGTTCCGGCAGTAAGAGATAAGATAGCCAGTTCCTCAGTGATGAGGATTCCGGGAGAGGCTCGCTTCCATCTTCAGCCTTATCAGTACTTAATATCAGGTATGATGAAGGCTAAGAGTCTCCCCCGTTGTTCATAAAAAAAAAGGATAACTTACAATGAAAAATAGGATTTGTCACTTTCGCGGACAGTGAACGAGTCACAATATTTTTTTTATTGTTATATGTAAATGTTACAGCAGTTTACAGTTCTGAAAGTGTTTAAATATCTTAGTTGTCGGCCTGTCTGTAAAACTTTAAAACGAGAAATAGGACGAGTAAAACCAGAGTAAAATAATTTAAGACTTCAAAGTCCAACTCCAAAGTAAACGCTTATAATAATTATAAGCAATGCTATTATCATTGATTATATCGCATATTTTGATGCATCTTATACTACGAACATATAAAACAAGCTTATAACTATCGCAAGGTAAAGGCAGAACAAAAATCACTGCGCGAGAGCGCGCATCGTATTTTCCGTTTTTTTCAGCAAGCGTTCTTGATGACGTCACGGGTTACTAAATCTCGAGAAGTCGATGCGTCTATAATTAGCCGGGATCGTAGTGGAATGGACCTTGGGCGTAACAAACGGCCGCCCTTCACTCTGACAGCACTATTTTCATCGTGAGTTTTCTCGATTTCTGATGGCTTACAACATAGCGCTCGGTTGTGAAACGGTCGGTTTTCACCGAAAAATGCTGCTTTTAAAATTTCGCAACTCATCGTATGAAACAAATCATCACAATATGTTCGTACGCATATGAATGCACCTAATGAAAATGTTGGATTTGAAAATTTGTGGTTGGTTATGTGCACATGTGGCCTATAACAATATCCTATACTGACTACAGTTTTATAACAATCAAACTTAGTGGAATTGACTAAATCACCATCCCACCGAGTCAGTGGTCACAACTTCTACCCTACCTAGTAAATAAAATTCTAAAATTTTTACTAGTTTTTTGCGTAAAAAAAAACTTGTAAACATATGAAAATTTCAACAAATCTTTGTTGTTGCGGTGTCATTATTATGCCCATTCACCACCATTGTTTTTAAATATTTAAGTTTAAATTTAAGAATAGGTACAGATTTGACTCTCTGTAATTTCATAATCAAAAAAACTATAAATCTTTTAAATTATTTGTGTAGGTATTTGATCGAGCTAAAGAACGTCAGTAGACCACAATGTAACTGGAGCTATTCAGTTTCCAATTACGTTTTCTAATACAAAGCACACGCGCGCCGGCCGCCATCAAACTTTTCCAGCTGCGGCTCTACTGTGGTTATTGTGGTGTGGAGACTGCAGGCTGTAGCCGATACTAAGGAACACATACTCGGGCATTATATTATATTATTAGATCAGCCACCGCCGCCGTCGCTTTGTGATTGTACAAGTGAAAACCCTGAATGCTTTTAACTGTACGAGCAAAATCACCAGAGAAACAGGAGAAAAATATTTTTAAAGCAAGACAATACAAAAACTGAAAAATCTATATTGTAAATGGAGCCGAAACATCTAGAAGTCAAGAAAACCAAACGTAGTTTTTGAGCAAAATAAAATTCAGCGTTAAAATATCACAAGAAAACTGTATCAATGTTTTTCGCTCGCTCTATAACAATTTTATCATCTCTATTCATGTAGGCAATAATGAAATACGTGACAAAATAAATGGGTCACTTTCACAAAATAGTTTTCAAGATCAATTTGAAGGTCAAAGCCGGGATTTATTGATTACACGAAGTTATGTCACGATGGCCGTAATGTATGGCGGCAGCCGGAGAGCTGGTGGGTGGGAGCCACAACATCCAACGGCCTTCGACCAATATACTACATGATCGCAGTTGTAGCATTTTATTGCTTTCACGAATAAATTCGCGCGTCATGATTACGCGGTTGGTTGATTCGAGTAATGGGGTGTGCTTTGAACTTCCTTTCAGCTTTGAGTAGATATAAATATTTTTATGGGCTTATACTGCGCAAAAGTTATCGTTGGGCTTTTTAGTTTATTTTAATGTGTATTTACTTGTCTAATATATTTCAACTAATCAAAATTTTTATCCCGTCCACGGATATTTTTTCCCCGTAGTTCCACTGCGGTGTGGTAAATTGGTATAACTACGCATCGGTCGTGGAGAATTTTCTTAGCCGTAGACCCTCTGCGCTAGAAATGTCCCCTATTCGCCAGTTGTTAAACAATATGATAGTGGGTAGAGCTTTGGAGAAGACAAAATGACATCAGCGAAATGTAATCCATGAGTTAGTTCACTCTACCGAGTACAGTTCAAGAGCAAGACTCCAGCAGATCTGTCGTCGCTCGCCAGAATAGAGTTTGTTTACACGTCCAGCCTAGATCCAGCTCGGCGCGGTTCCAACCCGGAACGACCTGTTTCACGAACACCCATCCACTACATTCACCAGGAATATTTTACTCTCGTTTCCAGATTAATTGTGCTGGCCGTCTTAAATAGCCTATATCTATTCTGCGTCATCAAAATTTTTTTCGGTATTAAGGCAAATTGTGAATTTCTTCATCAAATGTTTTGTTGGGTTTAGATTTTCCTTTTGTAATGCATTAAATCATTAAACCTTAACTTGGAAAGAAAACCCTTTTTTACCAAATTCAATTCATTAAATATAAGTCCCTTTTTCAATAGTATCGTTTGATTTATTCCCAGCGTGATAAAGTCTTTGATTGTTATTACGTAGTTGTACAATAACACAGGATCATCTTTATTGTCATCTAATTCTGCATTGTTACCTTTCGCTCTTTTCTCTTAGTAATTATACATTTATTGTCAGTGTTCCATTGAGCGGTGGGGCCAGCGCGAGTTTATTTCCGGACGGCAGCGGAGCGCGTCGCCCTGCGCGTGCGGCTCGCTTTATGCGATTTTAATGCCATTGTCTCTAAGTGAATCTCAAGTGGTTTTAGTGGCTTCATTCACACACTTTGTTTGTTTGTTCACTGTTTCTATTTGTTGGTACTTTTGTTATTTTGGTAGAGGCAAAGTATTTTTTATTAATTATTAAAAGTCCTATGTCCTATGCACTTAAGTATCCTGCACATACACCGTACTGATTTTTTAAGTTTTTATTTTTTGATAATTCGACTCAATTTCATATTGATGTTGTAACATAAGTATGTAGTGAAGAAAATAACTAATGGTATAGAAAGTAAAGAAAATTACTAATGATACACGACAGCCCATTTTCACCTTGACAACAGATAGCACCTTAACTCGCTAGATAACAGCGGAAACTTAAAGGAAAGTGACGAATGCAAAGTTGCGCGTTCCGCTAAATAAAAATAAGCATATACACCATAGCACTTGAGTTGTGGTCACGAAAGTGATTTTATTGATCCCGCTTTGCGCTTGGTCATCTTACAACACACAGCATCACGGTGATTAGCGCTTCTACTTATGTTTGCCGACACATTAGTCTTACAAATACTTGCATAAACAAGTATAACACAATATACGTAACGCAAGGCAAACAGTTTCTAATATAATGGATTGAGGATGACTTTATTTTTCTTTAGATTTTTATGTTTTATTACACAACTGGATGACGAAGACACAAAACCGAACTCAATGAAAGAATTTGACAGCGGCCTATACAGCAAAGAACTCAAAGATGCTCGTGGTAAGATATGACGGTAATTTGGATATTGGTTTCGAACTTTGAGTGTGGCCAGCTCAAACAATAGTTTTAAACAAGACTTTTCTCATGTTGCCGGATATCATTAACAACTGTTAGAGGTGCTTAAAATATTTACTCTGCAATAAACACGGCGGTGACTAAGCGGCGCGCCGGGCGCCACTTGTCCCGTTGCACGACAGTGAGAACTAAAATTGTATTTACAATGTGGCTAGAACTGGGAAAAAAAGATTCTTGATAAAATGTAATTATTATATTTTAAAGAGATTCGTAAGATTAAGGGGTAATATAGTTATTCAACATTGGAGACACCCAGATGGTTCTCAATTCTCTACTTTTAATTATAACTTTAAAACAGCTGAAACCTGCTTAGCTCACTGAAAAACAAAGTAAGTAATGCCAGGTATTATATAATGTATATTATTGAGTATTATGTATGTGTTAAATTGGTAATGGGTGTTTCCTAGGTGAGTATTACGCGAGTTTATTTGCTTGACTTAACTTGTACATACCAAAATATTTTTTAACGTATTTTTTTAAATGTAACAATAAATAGGATTATATAATTTATTCTTCTAAAAACAAAGTACTTAAAATGAGAAAACAAGTATCACTTATGATTATTTTCTTAGTGGCAATATGTACCTAAACCTCGGATACTCGGCACACATACCAATAACAAACTTGAAAACACTTATGAAAATAAAACTCAAAAAATTATAATTTATAGGTTGTATTAATTTCAAACTTTGGCTTATTAATTAAATACCAATAAAGGCCAGCCGAAACAATTAAAACTGAGATAAGGTTGAGGTTATTAAATAGACACAACGGCAAAACAACAATAAGCACAGTCACACACCCTAAAAAAACGATACATTATAATTGTAGCGGCTAACTGTATGGCCCTATACAACTCTTACAAGGTTGGTAGTAAGACGTAGTAGTCACCAAGCTAGAGAAGTGGGCGCGACATTTGTTTCCTATTCAATGCAATCGGTGAGCAGCTTGTTAAACTGGCGATTAAACCCACAATGATCCGCGATACATTACATAAAGTACTCTGTGATACATTACTATTAGCGTCAAGTCCCGTAGAAAGCGGCGGGACGCGATTAGTTGTCCAGACGACCGTACAAGCCCGACGAACATGTTTAGCTATGTCCACATGCGTCACAGCCTTTCTTTTTTGTCTGACGGGAACGAAAGCTTCGGTCCGATCTCTCTCTCCATTGAGTTATACGAGAAGGCTTAATGTCTTTCAAAACATCAGCCATTGTTGTTATCTATCATATTCAAATATTATAAAAAAAAACAAAACACATTTTGACAATGTTATACTAGCTTGTGCTGTAAAACAGGAACTGTTAATAAAAAAATCTTTTATTTTCTTTCTATTGCAAAGGACTTTCATGGTCACTATCACACACTATCACATTATGAGGTAAAATACATGGTAAAAATGCCGTCGGTAGGATCAATTATAACTGTCCGCCTGCTGTTACTTTAAAAATATTATATTCCTTACATAGGTTTTGGTCTTTCCAGTAAGTATATAATAAATACCTACAGTAATAGAAACTATCTATTCTTGTTTGCTTTGCTAAAGCTTCGTGCAGTAAATTTTAGACTTAGTCGCACCTAAAATGTGGCGCTTGTGTTGAAAGGGATGCTTGTGATGAGGGTTGATTCCTAGTTGCACACGAGACAGCAGCCTAATTCAGTCGTTGTCAGATTGTCCATAGATGGCCATGTTAGCACTAATTTAAGCCTAGGAGCTTCCGCGATGTTATCGTGAGTCACCGAGCATCCCTGCCAACTGCAGCTATGCAGCTATCACACATAGCAATGTGCAGTTGTTTGTTTTCGATACACGCGTATAAAAGTAAGTATTGAAAGTAGTTTTTTAGCATCTTTGTTATCTAATTCACGAGTATTGATTTTAACTGTTTCTTTAAAATTGCTTTAATGTTTGCCGTAAACAGTTAGCTTCACAACATAATCCACAGGGAGGGATAATTCGTTTTTATTTAAAATGATTTGATAATTATTATAAAACAATATTTGAAAACACTTTTATTTTAAACAGTTTAAACAGTTTTGCCGAGTGATAAACATACGTAGGTAAATATATAGTACATTTCTATTTTCACAAACGTGGTAGTAAAAGATACTTATGTCATTTTCCTATTACGATTTCCAGAAAAGAGTTGGCAAAAGTAAATTTCTTGTTAACTACTAAAAAGTTCTGTCCAACGGTTTCCAAGAAATCATTATAGTAATTTGTGGACACGATGGTGGCTTCCGGTCACGTCATAATTTTAGAGTTTATGCGAGCTGGCGGTCGAGTTGTGTTTACGTTAGAGGCAGAAGCTGACAGGCTTCGTACGACGGCCTTTCATTTACTCCGCAGCGATGTTTATACGCAAGTCTTTAACTGCTTTCAACAATCGATCATAATAACAATAAGAAGTTAAAAATATAAGTGAAAAGTCTGTTTTCTCTCGTCACTCATTCTTCTTACATGCTTTTAATGTTAGGAAGTAACCGATCAAAGGTTACAAAGCCGTTTAAAATAACTTTGTCCTTATATTGCATAATGTTTCACATTCTCTGTTTATTGTTCAGAGAAATGTTCCTATATAGTGAACCTACTGACACAAATCGGAGTATTATTAATTTAGCAGATTGTTTCCCAGGAGTTCCAGATTACCCTCGTGTTTATAGTGAGCAGAAGATCAGTGGGCCAGATGTTTGGCAGGTCACCTGCGCGGGCGCCGTGCGAGCGCTCATCAAACGGCTCGACGCTGGCATAAATGTAACAGTGATAAACTTGCGTTTTAATTAAGTAACTATTAATCTATTAGTTTAAAAGACGCATTGTACAATGTATTGCTGACTATTATTTAATCATCATTGCGTTCAACGAGTAAAAAAACATTTAATCAACTTTTACTAAATAAAGAGTAGGTGTATTTTATTTCGTCATTATTAAAATAACAGATATATACATTTATAGTTGTTAATTGTTATGATTGAAACATCTGCCAAAAAACATAGGTACTGTATAATTTATATCTACATGAATGGCAGAAAGTGCATTACGATAAAAAATCATTAAAAGATATGAAAGCTTCATACAGTATCGCGCATGTTTCAGATGTTTGGTACAAAGTAAAGCAAACAAGCATTTGGAGCTCGGCCACTCGGCACTTTTTATCTGCATTGAATTAATTGATCGGAGCCATTTTAAAAACATTTATTTTTGGGTGCCTTGTATGTATGTGCGTGCGCTGGTAATGTTCCAAACACAATGTTCGAACACTTTTGAACTAAGAAAATAATTGTTTATATATCAATTTTAATACAGCTTTTCTTTTAGCGTCAGAAAAATATTGGTAATTTATTCGGTTGGATTTGGTAGTTTCAGGGATTAGAAGCACATCAGTTTTTAGCTTTGTTGTTAACACAATAACTAAATACTTTCGTAGATTTGTTTGTAATTCGTCCGAATCTTGACGACGACAAATAATATATACCTAGTATAATAGTTCATCAACTTCTAAAAATAATAGTTTGTTCGTTTCTAAAGTTATAATTTCATCATGTCATGCATGACCTTGTAAGTATGTACATACTTTGTGTTAATCTCAACTTGAAAATCTTTAATTCAGAAATCGATCATTTGAGTCACATCTGTATTCTATTCTAAAATAGCCAGATCCATTTTGATTGCCATCCGATCAATGATCGCGTGAAGGCAGTCACCCCGCGAGCAACACGGCCGGCGACAGACGTCAGCCGTGGTGGGTATTTGGGGAAGCATACGTAAATGTCAGTCCTGCCTGCTTGTTCCCTGCGTTCATTGATAAAAAAAGAATTAAAGTTCCTCAGCATTTAGTCGATCTGCCTATACCGACATAAATTAATGAGCTATACATATTTAGGCAAGGAATGTGTGGGATTGATATTGTAACACGAAACCTAATAAGTTCCGTTTTAACACTAAGAGATCCCCTTATTGATGCAGGGAATTTCATTTACAATGATGGTTGAAATACGTCAAGCACATTTAGCCGCTAGATCATAGCCGACCGCGACCACAGCTCTGTAACCGCACGGCGCGATTGCGTGCGCACGCGCCGCTCCGTTACAGCCAGCACGCAATAAATCTAGATCGATCTCCGCAATCAGTTCGGCCAGTCGAGTGTGCAGTGAGCAGTAACGCTACTCTCATCAAACTATACCGCTCCAATTTGTTGCAGAAAAACAAATCTGAAAGCTGTACGGTATTTTTAATTGTTGATTTTTTATATTGACAAAAAAAAAATAGGAAGTTAACATATTTTACAATATTAAGCAATAAACATTTGCACATCATAAGTTTTGGCGCGCACCGTTAATTGAAATAAAACAAGGTTTACGGATCACTAGCGCACAGTTTATTTACCTACAAGAGTTTAGATCTAATACACAATAAATTAAACACTCGTAATGACCCGTCTGAGAATTCACTTGTTGGTGAGTTGATATTTTACAATTTTATTATATTTAAAATTCATCATAACTATTAAAACAGCATAAAAAAATGAAAAATTCTAAAATCATAAAAAATCACGTAATGTACGCCTTTTCAGCTGCCGTGGTCTCGGGATGAAACAGTCATCCCATTATTTAAGTGGAAATAGCGGTCAAAATATGTTATTTCTCAAGTTAAGAAATGAATTTACGTGCGGCCGCCCGCGCCAGTCCTACATAACTAAAAAGCGTAGCAATACGCCACTAATAAGCATACGTAGAAGCGCTCGCCAGTACAAGACGGTGCGATTCTGAGAAAATAATCAAGAAACTATGAAATTTACTAATATACCTAGACGTAGAAAACGAAAAGGCGGTATGACAACACGGTACTATTGCCAAAAGCATGGGAGTTATTCCAAAGATAATTAGTTCACCTAATGACCCGTTTAAACGTCAATACATTGGTCCGGGACATTTGGCTACTCAATCACTGTGTCATAGACATTGGCGTGATTAAGTATCGTCATGTAATTGAAGGAGAAAGTGGCAAGTCTCCGATGATTATTGAAAAAAATCAACACTTAAGTAGCAACGGGTTTCTTGATGACAAGTCTGGTTTGATTCCACTTGAGTCGGTTAAGTAACAGACGCAAATACTGTATGTTGTAACGAGTATGTTGCTATCTAAATTAACATTTGAAAAAGTTAAGGTTAAGTTTCGTTAAGGCAAATAAATCATTTGACGCTATCCACAAAAGTTATATTTGAATTAAGTAGTTAATTGAGATTTAAAAGAATCATTTTGAGCTCTCACAGACTTTTTAAAACATGAAGGGCCGAGTGAAAAATCTTCCGCAATTAATTTTAGGGGCCTTTAGCCAAAACGAATTTACAATAGTCGCTTGTCTCCGCATTCTATTTTCAAAAGCTTTTTCCGAGTTCCTTTTGTTTTGGCGACAAGGTCGGCTCCAGATTAAAATGGCGCAAATTCCCGATTGGGAGAGGGAAGCAGACGTAAGGTCATTCGCTCGTGCGACTGCGCAGCGAACGTTGGCAGCGCGGGAGCACGTGGGCCCCGCCTGTGACGACATCGACGACTGAATCAACGCTGAAGTTGATGCTCAAGCGAGAACAAAGACGCCAGAGTTACGACATGATTGTCTTTGTGTCATGGGAAGAACTTTGTTTGTAAAGAGAACAGTAGGTAGAGCTCCTTAGGTATGATCCTAATATTACTTTCTTGCGTAAAACATAAACTGTGATGATTGTAGCAAAGACATTACGAATACTTAAAGGCGTGACATGGAAAAACTAGATATACCTACTGGCAAAGTCATTGTTGGCAATTTTTGAGATGGTTTTCTCCTACTCTTCTTTAAAAATAAAAGTGCTTCACTACCTACAGAGGAACTGAATAGTTCCAACCTGTGTGGAATGAGGGAAATACTGGGAAAAGTGGAAGAAGAAGAATGAGCAGAGAAACGGAATAGCTGCCACATTCTTCAGTAAGCTATATGTCTGATCAGGGTGTAGGGTGGGTACACCTTACACAGTCAGCTATTGCGAAAAACTGAGAAGTGCAATCGGTAGCAACTGGTCTCTTACTGCCATACTCAGAGACGTCATTTAATTTCAAAGAACAATTACGTCTCTTGTTATTACTTTCTTTTAAATACGTCATAGCAGAGAAGGAAATATATTTAATTGGAACATAAATTTAATTAACGTCTCTGATTGCGGCAGTAAGTCTTCAACCACAACGATCATAAGCGATCTCTAGCAGACAATAAACTACATAGTAGAGGATATTCTATAAATACCCGCGCTTGCGTTACGCGAACACACGCAAATAAACGGACCGATATCTAAACACTCGCCACTCTCGAACGTAATCGAAATAGAACGAGAATTAATATTCACTTGCACTCGATACTATAATTAAATACTTGCTCCTATTTTTCTTATCCCATTGACATAAATGTTGTTTTGCTATTAGAGCCGTGTCTGAACACTTTCGATCGATTTATTGGCGCAATAATGGAGAGTGATTAAATGAGAGGGCTAATTCGTCATCGACGCCAGGTGGGGCGGGGTGCGAATGACAGCGGAGCTCGTGTTACATGCATTTTTCAATACTATTTTTATACTTATTATCAATTTTAAATAGAGAGTTGATTTTTTCCAATATTTTTCTATTTAAAACTTATAATGCTTTTTTTATTTCAATGAATAGTGCGCGCCATTTAAGTTGCCCTTATAATTCTTATCAATTAGAATTTTATTAGACTATCACTTGTAACGTTACAGAAATTGTAAAAGAATTTGCAAAAATAAGAGTAACTGACATTTTGGATTCTTCTTCTTGGCGTGTTGACTCTGTCATAACATAAGCCAGAGTAAGAAGTATCAGTCCTCACAAATAGTACCTATATTGAGGAAATTTGTCACCGAAACAGCACTGTCAGTTGCCTTGTAAAGTTCCTCGCGTTTCTTATTTTTTAGGTATAAGTAGCGGGTTTCCGATTGATTGTATCGTGCTGAGGCATCACCTCAAATTCTCGCGAAAAAATTTGCCTATTACCTGGACTCTAGGTTATAGGCAATTTTTTTCGCGAGCACTGATATCTCTACTTTGGCTTGTGTTATGTTATGACAGAGTCAACACGACAAGAAGAAGAATCGAAAATGTTAGTTACTCTTATTTTTGCAAATCCTACAATTTCTGTAACGTTACAGTGACTCTAGGTCCTAGAGTCAAGAGAACTTCCAACCAGGCTGTCGAATATTTTATCTGTTATTGTGGATTGCAGTTACTTCTCATAATATAGACTCTAAAATCTATAGTTGAGCATCTTCCTCACAAGCTAACTACTGAAGCATTATGCCTAGATGAGTGATAGATGAGCCGCTGCCAGTGCAGCGGGCGCGGGTGCCGATCAATCGCGCGGGTAACGCGAGCGCGGGCGTTACTCCCGGGCTAATTATATGCGCCGCACACGTAGCGCAACTGGGTCAATTGCGCCCAATACACCACGACGAAGGCGCATCACCCCGATCGAGGGGGTAGTTAAAGTATTGCCTATATACAATACAGTGATTTTAAAATTATCAGCGAAACTTTAAGGGTTCGGTAGGTAGGTAGTATCCATCAAAACGAACATCTTTGACGGGAGCAAACTATGAAATCGCAAAAACTGAAAAATGCCTGGTCAGGTCAACCTGCTTGTGACCACGCCTTTAGCAACCCAGCCGAAACGTCAAGATTTAAATACTTATGTACTTTATAATAAGTTATGTTGCGTTTAAGTTCCCCGTTCCTGTTGCTTTAAATTTATTTTATCTTGATTTCGTTGTTTTGTTATGGCTCCATAGTAAAAATCGTACGTATTGATGGATATATGAGATTCGAAAAAATTATGTGTTACAGACGACTTCCCGGTTACAGAAAGACGAAACTTGCCTAAATTGCAAATCGTACTAAATATTGTACTCTTGTGACCTCTTATGTACTCATATTTATGCCAATAAATGTCTAGTCTTTAATCATAATTGAATTGAATTGAATCTTGAAGCTATTTCCCCTTTTTTCCACTAGCAAATCATTTTCAAGAAAACATGTTGAGAGGATGACTATTGTATGCATCTCAGAGGCCGCTTTAGGCTAAGTTCAGATGGCAAAATATTGACTTACGTTTTCAAATTGCGCGACTAGACAGCCTTGTATTTACATACAACCGATCACATGAGCGTGCTTTAACGCGCATCAGCAAGCGTTAACGCGGCGCTTATAGAAAAGTCTCTATATTAGAGACTTTTTCTATAGATGAGATCGCCTGATCGACGCGCGCTTTGAAAGCTATGTAACGTCCGTTGGTTTTTCAGACGAGCGCACGCTTTTATCGCGATTTACTATTAAACAGCCTGCGAGCAGGAAACACCTCTTTACCGAAACAGAATGACAAACTCTCGCAACGCGAGTTAGCGCTTGTCATCGAACGCTTTATAAATTTTATCGCGCGTTGACCTGCGTTAACGCGCGCTACATGTGAACTGAGCCTTATACGTTTGCAGCTCAGAGGCCCCATTACATGTTTTCTGTAAATGTTTCGCTGGTGGGAACGTGGGGTATACAGGTGGACAGTTAACACGGGGCAGTAAGGGCACTGTCATATTAAGCCGTTGTTGCTACATGAAAACGTTCTAAAACCATCCATTATTTTTCGAGAAATTTTTAACTGCTTTCACAGATTTTGAAAAAAATGTATATATATATTTTTTGGATGTCAATTGAATCAATTTTTCGCGAGGATTAAAACACTAAGACACCAACGGAGGTTTGAGTACTAGACGCGTCAGAAGTCGCGAAAAACGCCAAAAACACGCACCCCACGCTCGCGCTACACGCAGTCGTATCCGCTTCTCCTACGATTGAATGAACTTATTATTATTTTCTTGGCGAATGAGTGAAAATATTTTTAGCGATTTCTAACTTTTCTAGTACTCATGCCGCAGTAGGCCGCCTTATTCACAAACCTTCGGAAACTTTCCGAGAGAGGAATTTATGCATTTTTGTAACCAAATGGAAGACTATTCTGTCATTTAGGGCTTGTTCTGACACTCATGAACAAGCTTTGAGTCGCTTAACGGACATAGAAGTACCTAAGTTTGTCTATTTCTCAAAATTGAGTTCTAAACTTATAAAAGGAAATGAAATGTATTTCGTGTCCGATGGTTGTGAATCAGCCGCAGAACTAGCAAAAAAGTTAATGAAGATCACTTGTACAGAATGACTTCTATTATTCAATTTATTAATAAGATTAATGACAATAAAATTGACGCAAAACTAGCAAGCAAAGTAATCTACAAACAAAATTAAATTTAAATTATGACCTCTGCGTGCAGCTTATTATAGTAAAGTAGGCAGTTCACATCCATAAAATAATGCTGACATTTGCAGTTTCAAAAGTGATTTCGTATAGTTTGATGGCGTAAACACAGCTTTAATACAAGTTACCGATAGAAAGTTGACGCAATCACAAATAATAAGCATTGCGTTTTGTTCTTGCGCTTATAATTATTTTTAACAAGCTGTCATTTTCTTTGACGGGTTGTTAGCCATGGCTATCTATGAATTAGATTTCAACGCATTGATGACTTCAAAAACATTCAAATTAAAGGGTTTACCAGTTTCCGCTTAACAGTAGGGTAAACTATTTATCAATCATCGCTGAAAAATTACTGAAATTACCTAGCCTAGCTAGTTTCGCTTTGAATCATGGTAACATTTAACGAGTGAAGAAAAAAAATGAAGTTCTGTTTTTTCGACTTATTTCATCATTAATGTAAAGTATTGCAGCAATGGTCTTCATAATTTTAGAATTCATTACAGATGCATGAAAGGTGAAAACCTTTCCACAGTTTATCAATGAATGTTTTCGAAATAATCTCGGTTACGGATTTTAATTTGTTTACTAAAAATGACTCGATGGTCGCAAACTTTTCATAGAGAAGTTTCCACTATTTCATCACCGGATGTTTCCTTTATCACCGGATGAAATTAACAAATAACTATTATATTATATTTATCTACCTTTTCGTGTATCGTCATTTGATCTTCTTTCAAATTATATAGCGATCACATATCATTAAAAAAAAACTTGATACTGGCCAAAACACAAGAAAATTTAAAATATTAGACATGACACAGCGGGGGCGCTACGGCGTCGGCGTCGGCGCATCGCACATTCCTTCCCTGAGGAACGCCAGTTATTTCGGACGAATATGCGATCTCCGAATGTCACATTTCCGACGGGCGACATTCGGCATGGCGCATGGCGTGTCGCGGACGCGACGCCGACGTGCGACGCGACGACAGACGCAATGTCAAACGTGACAGGTGAGATGCGAGGCCGCAACCGTAGGTCATGCGCGACGATATGATATACGATACGTCGATACTACACGGGTTATGGACAACTAATAACATACAAACGCAAATAAAGGAATACACTTTTAAATAACATATAAAAGCAAAGTATTTGTAAAGTAAACGTTGTGTCCCCACAAAAAAGGGATGATGTATATATCGCCTATATTCGGGAAAAACTTCATGGAAAAATATATTAAAATAATTCATATTTATAACATTGTAAAAGATAATATGTATTAAATAAAAAAAATATAACTTACCAAAAATGGTTACGAGTGAAAAACTGAAATCCTGAAACGGGTACGTCACTTGTTTTGCCTGCCGCGTGCGCGGTATTGCACTATCTACGGGTGGATAGGTTTCAGTTTTTTTTCTAAACCATAATTTGTAAAAGATTTTTTTTATATTTTTAAGTCATATCGGTTATGGCGCGCACCGTTCTGCGCCGGAGTGCGGGACGGACTGCGCGTGCGGCCGCCTCTGACGTCACCTCACCAAATATAGTGCCGGGAAAATCTCAACTCATTTCCTACTTAAACTATTAAAGCTGTAAGGTTTGTTTTTGTGTCGTCGTGGTTGTGATTTACGTCGTGCTGGCGCGGCGGCGGTGAAATGTCGGGGATGCGTCGTGTTATTTTCGCCGCGATTTCCGTCGCTTTCCGCGCGTGTCTTTAAACGGCAATAGCGCGCTGCGTACGAGTAGTATTGGAGCGCCTTTTGTTTACTATCGCGAAGGGTCACCACTCACCGGTCACTGGCTAGCGCCGCCCGCCGTTGGGCGCACTCCAAATCGGGCACGCTTTTTGTTTTACACGAAAATGTAGGGAATACTTTGTTTTGGGAAAAAGGAAAATGTAAATTTTCCTGAAACCTTGTATTTTGCGAGGATTGCTTTCAGATATATTGTTACCTACAGACTAGTTAACAATATATCTACTCTCTTGTCTATAATGTAGGATTTTTGAATTTTTCAATGCTATTTTTATACATAATGATGAATTTTATTATTATTTTATAGTGGCATCCATTATAAGGTAACTATTTGTCATTAAAAATTTTACCTTTTGTATCAGAATGATAGATTTTGGTCGAAAAATAATAGAAAAGATCGACTCGCTTCACAAATTGATTTCAAGCGGAACTTATACAATTTGCATACTTTGAATCAATTAATAGTGTTTTTATTATTTTCCTCTAGTGTTTTTACGATTAAAATCAGTGGGCCATCATTCCCATCTGAGAGATTACTTGTGGCCGAATTGTTTTTTCCAATATTTTTCTATTTAAAATTCATCAATTGTCTATAATTTTCATTTTTTTTTTCTTATATATGGACGATTTTTCAGTTTCATTGAACATATTGGATTTGTTATAGGAAAGAGATTTTTGGCACTTTTTCCAGTTTATGATCTTTAAGCTAGTAAATTATAGACTTCTACCAGTGAAAGCTATTTCACAAGTTATTGTCTACAATAATAATAAAGCTGAAGAGTTTGTCTGAACGAGGTTTCTACTTTCTATCAATCCACTGAAGTCTTCGGACACGAATGTGACTTTAATATGCGGTTTAATAGGCGATGAAACTTTGTTTGAAGATCATACGAACTCGCACTTGTTTCTATCTAATTTAGATTTATTTATTTTATTTCTGCTATATCTTTTACGACGCCACAATGTAAGAGATGACCTACTATTGCAGTACATGTTCACTATGTACTGCGATTGTTGATGTCGAGTGACGTGGGAGCAACATGATTTGCATTTTGATTGTTCTGTACAAAGAGTTGTCAAAATAAACATATTTCAACAAACGTTCTACACGCTTTTTAATGTGTCGTTTAAAACGGTTGACTGGAAATAATATTAAAGTGATGTCTGAAAAATGAGGCAAACGTAAAGTTTACCTACATAGGTTACATAAGTTTGACATAGGTATAATACTCATACCTAGATAACTTTAACATAACATTTTTACGTAAGTGTTCGCTTCCCGGCTCTTGCACCTTTGGGAGAAGAAGATACATTATGGTCGGTAAAAATATACATAAGTACGAAAATGTGACCAAAATGACACCCTGGGGCGAGCGAGAGTTGCGTAAAACCATTTCTTGCGGTACAAACAAAAGGTTGAGTGTGGAGCCTACCTTGAGATTGATCTTGGCGGCGGGCCCCTCGACGTAGCCTTGCATGCCGGCCATCAGCACGGTGGCGCCCAGGAACTTGTTGAGCAGCGCGCGCGCCTCGCTGTCCTCGCAGGTGTCGCCCTCCTGGATCACTGAGGCAGAGGGAAGCGAGTCAGCTGGCGTTCTCAGGCATGTATAGTGAGTCGTTGTCATTTAAGTTTTATTTTTGTCAAATTTTCTAATTTACCTTATTTCATGTGATTTCAATGCTTTTCAGCGCTGTATATTTTGAACCAATATTGTCAAAACCGAGCATGATCGACCTTGAATTTTGTTGAATTTGCTACATAAAGTAAATGCATATTATCTGAGATAAATCAATAACTCTATAACAATTTAAAGAGATAATTTTGACAGTTTATGGAACATAAATAATATGTTGAAGTATGATCTTGAATCTTATCTGATACCGATATTAAGGGCCCGCTATAGGCCAACGAAAATCAGATTGCTTTACATGATCGTCTGTAATATCAATATTAATGAAAAACTGATTTTCAAATTAAGATGCAGCAACCTACAGGACTAACACTAGTGACTATGTTACTCAAAAACACGATTGCATAAAAATTTCTCGATAGAAAAAAATTGCGAAGTTGTCTCCAAATCACTATAATTATGTGTGTGTCTACAGCTTCCTCATAAGACATAGAGAAATTAGAAGCATGCCATATTTTAGTGCATATTAGGAGCAATAAAAACGTGTCAGTGATATTTTAGGTGCAACCAAAACTTCGTTACTAGGAGTTTTTTTTTGTGTGTTAGCTGGAGAAACGTGTCCCCAGCTGACACATGCCGTTTTAGGGCAAACCAGTGAGGTTATGGCTTTAGACTATAGTCAGGAATTTAGTGCACAATAGGAGCAATGAGAACCAAAAAAACTAACCGTCACACTCAAATACTGTTGAAACTACGATCATTAAAGTGTGTGTTAGCTGGAGACCCGTGTCTCTGGCTTACACACACCTGTATCTTCGTAATTATTTGAGGTAGGATTATGTTTTATACCTCAAATTTTTGAGTCGAATTGGAGCAGTAAGCTCCAAATTTTTCTAATCTCTAGCTCGAATAGTTTTTAAGCTACGAACCGATAAGCATGTGTAAGCTGGAGACACGCTACACGTTTTGAATCACTGTAACCGTATAAGTTAGAGTCTCGTATTAAGAATCAAATGATACCTTATAATAGGTGCACACGGCATGCAAAATTTCAAATCACTGGGCTTCTTAGTTTCAAAATTATAGGCAAAAAACTGGTTTCCCGCCAAAAAATTCAAAATAAATGGCTCAGACGCAGCTAAAGCGCGGTTGCCGTTCCGTGCGCTACACTGTTGCAATCGACTTTGAACCTAACGGCTGGTATTAATTCGAGTCACTTTAGTTTGCGCTTTCGATCGTTTTAATTTCTGTTTTGAGAATTACAGACCAGGAGCCGTCCGATTTATCACGCTGATTACAAACCATTTATGGTAGTTACATAAAATTGAACTATCTGATTCTCTTATGAAGTAGTTTTTAAATGTTAGTGTTAGAAAATTCACAACATTTGTTGATATAGGGCATGGATGATGGGCAATTTTCTATGAAACCTGGGCGTTACACCAACAGAAATGGAACTACTATTTAGTACTTAGTACTAGAAAATATTTTCTTGTTTATTAACTATCATAAGCCCCCAGGTTTGCTAGAAAATAACCAGAGCGAAATACACTATCTGTACCTAACTATACTTTTTTCTCTCTTATTAATTCAGTGATCGGAATAGGCTGAGTATATTTACCTATAGTTCATAAAACAAAGACAAAAATCGGAGACTTCCTTAATACTATTTTTTTTCCGGTAAAACTGGGAATTTAATTAGGCGAATTTTAACACCTTATTATTAATATTCAAATTATAAATGCTTTTCGTTTTGACACAACTGCTCAAAAATAATTAGAATGTTTTCATGGTTCACGTGATTTTAATTTCCTAAAATTTCATTAATATTCACCATAACCAGTGATCGAATAAAGTTAATTTTTGGCTGAAAAATTGTGGAAGTAGCATCTTAAAACATTTTGTTTTTTTTTATATAAATCCCAGGATTCCAAAAAATTCGGGAATGCAAAAGTAGTCGGTAACATAGTGTGGAAACAACGACTTTAGCATTATGGTACTTATTATAAAATAATCCGGGACTCGCGATCCAGGTGTTGCAAAAGGGGTTAAAATTAAGCAAGAGAGGCCAGTCGTGCGTAGATATGAACAATTGCCATGTCAAATAAATATTTTAAAATATTGTAAAATAATAATATAATTGCTGAATATAAAAACAGTATCGAAGTCCTCCGCTGCTCTTCTATATTTTTTTACATCGTAGCACAAAAATAAGGTATTTTTCGACCCCCTACGTAACCCATAAAACCCCCTTCCAGCATCAAATATCAATAATAATAATAATAATATCAATAATATCGATCGATTTTATATGGCAAGCGACTTATCCAAATTTTAGAGTGAAATTACTATGGAAACTGCCCCCTAATTGTCTAATTTCAAAATCTATCACAATCCCTTTCAGAGTTATTGTGATTGTGTTATTTTCGTCTGCCACATTTGCTTAGACAGTTCAATTTCGTTTATTCCATACCTTTCAAAACGCGTCCAGATCACAATCCCTTTCAATTGTCAAATAGTGATGGCCTGAAGTATGTAAATATCTTTGAAATGACGACGGCTACGAATCGTAAATCATGTACGATTCGTAGCACAAAAATATGGAATTTTTTGACCCCCTACGTAACCCATAAAACCCCCTTTCAGCTTCAATTGACATGATAAAAAGTCCAAAAGAACAAGCCCAAAATTTCTTCAAGTCCAGGGGGCTAATTGTCTAATTTTAAAATCTATCGCAATCCCTTTCAATTGGTCATTTCAAAGATATTTAAATACTTCAGGCCATCACTATTTGACATTTGAAAGGGATTGTGATCGGGACGCGTTTTGAAAGGTATGGAATAAACGAAATTGAACTGTCTAAGCAAATGTGGCAGACGAAAATAACACAATCACAATAACTCTGAAAGGGATTGTGATAGATTTTGAAATTAGACAATTAGGGGGCAGTTTCCATAGTAATTTCACTCTAAAATTTGGATAAGTCGCTTGCCATACAAAATCGATCGATATTATTGATATTATTATTATTATTATTGATATTTGATGCTGGAAGGGGGTTTTATGGGTTACGTAGGGGGTCGAAAAATACCTTATTTTTGTGCTACGATATAAAAAAATATAGAAGAGCAGCGGAGGACTTCGATACTGTTTTTATATTCAGCAATTATATTATTATTTTACAATATTTTAAAATATTTATTTGACATGGCAATTGTTCATATCCACGCACGACGGGCTCTCTTGCTTAATTTTAACCCCTTTTGCAACACCTGGATCGCGAGTCCCGGATTATTTTATAATAAGTACCATAATGCTAAAGTCGTTGTTTCCACACTATGTTACCGACTACTTTTGCATTCCCGAATTTTTTGGAATCCTGGGATTAATATTAAAAAAAAACAAAATGTTTTAAGATGCTACTTCCACAATTTTTCAGCCAAAAATTAACTTTATCTGATCACTGGTTATGGTGAATATTAATAAAATTTTAGGAAATTAAAATCACGTGAACCATGAAAACATTCTAATTATTTTTGAGCAGTTGTGTCAAAATGAAAAGCATTTATAATTTAAATATTAATAATAAGGTGTTAAAGTTCGCCTAATTATCGATTTTTGTCTTTGTTCTATGAACTATAGGTAAATATACTCAGCCTATTCCGATCACTGAATTAATAAGAGAGAAAAAAGTATAGTTAGGTACAGAATTTATAATAGTGTATTTCGCTCTGGTTATCTTCAAGCAAACCTGGGGGCTTATGATAGTTAATAAACAAGAAAATATTTTCTAGTACTAAGTACTAAATAGTAGTCCCATTTCTGTTGGTTTTACGCCCAGGTTTCATAGAAAATTGCCCATCATCCATGCCCTATATCAAAAATTGTTGTGAATTTTCTAACACTAACATTTAAAAACTACTTCATAAGAGAATCAGATAGTTCAATTATAAGTAACTACCATAGATGGTTTGTAATCAGCGTAGATATATCGGACGGCTCCTGGTCTGAAATTCTCAAAACAGAAATTAAAACGATCGAAAGCGCAAACTAAAGTGACTCGAATTAATACCAGCCGTTAGGTTCATAGTCGATTGCAGCAGTGTAGCGCACGGAAAGGCAACCGCGCTATAGCTGCGTCCGAGCCATTTATTTTGAATTTTTTGGCGGGAAACCAGTTTTTTGCCTATAATTTTGAAACTAAGAAGCCCAGTGATTTGAAATTTTGCATGCCGTGTGCACCTATTATAAGGTATCATTTGATTCTTAATACGAGACTCTAACTTATACGGTTACAGTGATTCAAAACGTGTAGCGTGTCTCCAGCTTACACATGCTTATCGGTTCGTAGCTTAAAAACTATTCGAGCTAGAGATTAGAAAAATTTGGAGCTTACTGCTCCAATTCGACTCAAAAATTTGAGGTATAAAACATAATCCTACCTCAAATAATTACAAAGATACAGGTGTGTGTAAGCCAGAGACACGGGTCTCCAGCTAACACACACTTTAATGATCGTAGTTTCAACAGTATTTGAGTGTGACGGTTAGTTTTTTTGGTTCTCATTGCTCCTATTGTGCACTAAATTCCTGACTATAGTCTAAAGCCCTAACCTCACTGGTTTGCCCTAAAACGGCATGTGTCAGCTGGGGACACGTTTCTCCAGCTAACACACAAAAAAAAACTCCTAGTAACGAAGTTATGGTTGCACCTAAAATATCACTGACACGTTTTTATTGCTCCTAATATGCACTAAAATATGGCATGCTTCTAATTTCTCTATGTCTTATGAGGAAGCTGTAGACACACACATCTATAATTAACACGATAAACTGCTAGTATTCAAGAAATACATTAAAATAAAGCTCGGAACTTTTTAGTATAATTACACTATAGATAAGGCAGGGCTTATGTTATATATTTTTTGTAAATAACCTTTAAATATCATTTAAAAAATGAATTTCCTTCATTTCTTCATTCCGGACCGGCCGAATGGGGCCGGAGAATTATATAGTAAATGCTGCCTTATTTCTTATAGAAATAAGGCAGCATTTACTTTGCAGTTCACCGTTGCAGTTATTACTTTTGCTTTTGGCCTAGAGCGCGCCCTAAACTACGGAACAGTTGATCAAATATTTTACGTGGTAGAACACTTACCAATATCGGCGTTCTTCATCCTGGTGAGTATATCCTGGACTCCTGTCACTTTAGTGCTGCTGTCGAGGAAAGAGGCGGGCTCCCGAGACCGCGTGGACGTGGTCGTGGTGGTCACCGTGGTCCGCCCCGCGCGGTCCGTGGTCGTCCGCTCCGTGGCCATCCGCCCTGTGCGATCCGTAGTCGTCCGCTCCGTGACCGTCCGTCCGGCACGGTCCGTTGGCCCGCCAGTCCGCCCCAAGCGATCGGTTTGCGTGGTGGTCTGCCCCGTGCGACCCGTTTGTGTGGTAACTCGTCCAATTCGGCCCGTTTGAGTGGTAGTTCGTCCCGATCGGTCCGTTTGCGTGATTGTACGATCTGTGCTGCTTGACACTAGCACGTCTTCCACGGAGCCAAGGCTGTGTTCGCTATCGGTGCGCGCTAGACCTGCACAAATAAGGCTTTGAATTTGATAAGGGCCCAAAAATTACACAAGTTGGCTTGGGCGCTTCGCCTGCAACAGCCGGAGCCTTGTGATAAAGCGCTACATACCGGCGTGCGCGGAGGAGTCGCTGGAGACGCTGTCGCGCATGGTGGCGGTGCGCAGAATCAGGCCGGCCTTGGGGTACGCGCTGGTTGGCTTGGGTGCATCGCCTGCAACAACGTGCTTGTTGAGCCATCGCTGAACGCATGGATGCACGCAGTTTCATAATATGAATAATGAACGTACAGTCGAGGAAATTCAAAAGTCGGAGCGTAGCTGGCAAGGGATTGTATCACATTTAGAAGTTGGAGCGCAGCTGGCAGCGTAGCTAGCACCGTCCGTTGACGGTTATTTATTTACGCACCGCAATACGAAATAAATTAACTTCAACTTCGACTACGATGCGATCATAATGAAACGATCTGGCGAAAAGTAATAAGGATATACCCATTAAAGGTCTAACTATTATTTGTAATGCCTATAAACTTTTCCATAAACCTAAAAAGTCTTGTAAAACAAAAAAAAAATCTATTGATTTACTACCGGGGATTTCATTGACTGTTCACAAAGATAGTATTATAATTTTATAAAAAAATGTATTAGTAGGCATTACATTTTTTATTAAAGTAATTTTTGCTACGAAAACAGGAGTACTCTTTCGAGGTGTTTTTTTTATCGTATAAGAAACGAAAATGTTAATCTTATGATAACTGATTCTTACGATCCGACCGTTTAAAAAATCAAGCAATTGATGTACTTTTTAATCATAGAAGTTGTGAGATTCCCTAGAAGTGACAGAAAAAAATCGGCAATTCCAAAGGTAAAGACCTATAATTTGCGAACAAAACAAACACTATTATTGTCACGTGAACGATTGTTCCGGATAGGGATCTAACACACGACCTCTCTTTCAATAGGTATGATTTTTTTTATATGAACAACGAGGATACTCTTAGCCTTTATAATACCTAATGTTAAGTATTGATAAAGCGTCTCCGGGAATCCTCATCACTGAGGAACTGGCTATCTTATCTCTAACTGCCGGAACACAACAATGCTGAAAACATTGTTGTTATGGCGTCAGGCTTAGATAAGATGGTGGTAGCTAGCCAGACGGACTTATAACAAATACTACCACCAACCAAACCGAATACAATATGTACCCCACTGGGAATCGAACCCGGGATCCCTGGGTCTGATACCGGTGGTTGTTACCACTAGGCCACAGAGGCGGCTAAATACCATAGCATTATAGACTGTAGGCCACTGTAGGCCATGCATGAGCTGATTTTATCGACTCGATAACTAATGTGTCACTCACTGTCCCGCTCTCATCGTTGCGGTGTAAGCAAGACAGCACGATGCGCTATATCATATCGCGTGATAGCGGTATCATAGTTCATGCTGGGGGGCTGACAGTTACAGAATTGCGTAGTTTTAATGATATCTGAGTTTTGCGTAGATTACCTACTTTATAACTGATTGATTAACAATAACGATCGATAAAGTTATAAATTCAGTTAAAACTGTTGGCGTCCAATAATAAAACTTAAACAAAAGTGTGGAAAAAATGCGACATATCTTTATTCTGGCTTAAGGTGGTTGGTGGTAGAACTTGTTGTAAGTTCGCCTGGCTACTACCATCTTATCTAAGTCTGACGCCATAACAACGATGTTTTCAGCATTGTTTTCTGGCAGTTAAAGATAAGACAGCCGGTTCCTCAGTGATGAAGGATTCCGGGAGAGGCTCGCTTCCATCTTCAGCCTTATCAATACTTAACATCAGGTATGATGAAGGCTAAGAGCCTCCACGTCGCGCATAAAAAAAGTTGTACTTTCGACCCGAGCGTCAGTGACGCAGCGGCTCCGCCGTCACTGACGCTTGGATCGAAAGTCCACCTTTATGGATTCTCTATAGATCCTTATTGAATATACTCATCCACTATTGTTCTCTTATCTAACTGAATGTCCATCTTATTGTGATGAGTACTTTTTAAGGTGGTCTTTCGATCCGAGCGTCAGTGACGCCGGGGCCGCTGCGTCACTGACGCTCGGATCGAAAGTCCGCCTTTAAGTTAGAACTGCAATTCATTATGACCTCGTTCATATTCAAATGAATTTAGGTAAACAGGTCAAAGTCAAGTTAAGCGATCTCTATTTCATGATTCAGCCGGGAAAGGCTCTTTTAGTTTTATACTAGTGTTATATTTATTATACATATAACACTAGTTCTAACAAAATCTTTAAATTGTTTTAGAATCGATCCTCTAAAATAAGTAAAACAAATAGATTGGAACTCAAAATCCGGCCACGTTCCAACTTTAACTCCAAAACTTTTGAAGTTATTTGTTACAGGTACCTACTAATCCTCAGAACTTCTTTATTTACGGCCGGTTTCAATAATTTATCCCTAACAAGAGATAGGCCTATCTTGGTTACGTTACTTAGCAACCGCTGTTATTTCGGGTTATTTTGGGCTGAATAACAAAAATATCTAGGCAACAAAACTCTAGTAAGCCTATCTCATACTGTAGATAAGTTATTGATACCGACTGTTAGAAGTTATCCGATTGTCAAATCAATACATTACAGGATTACTATATAATTTTCAATTAGTCTTTTAATCGATTCAGTATTTTCATCTACAAACTATTACTATGTCATTTTCATAGTCTTTTATTTGATTCAGTGCTGCTTATATCTCTATAAAAGTACATTATTGTCATTGTAGCAATACCAGAAACACTGCCGCAGCCAGTTAACGGTAGTGGTCGTTGAGTCAGGTCGTAAAGTATTACAATAAAATAATAATATCGACCTGAATGTCTGCCGGGCACCGTTACGCTATGCGACACGTAAAGAACATGTTAACTCCACGAAAGTGTATTATAAATGTGATAATAGGGAAATATGTACTTCTGTCTGATGGATTTAGCTACATAGACTAGTAAGAAAACGCTTTTGAATCGTCGAATCCACCGCCCGTTCAAGACTTTTTTAACCGTCAAGAAGAACGGGCGCAATACACCATAATCACGAACTACAAAAGATGTGAACAAAATTACTGATTTTTCTATTTGTCGATTAAACTTTATATAAAAATCGGCTCTTTGGAAAGATGGAAGGTCAGAAACTAGAACTCGTGGTTAATATGACATATACCTTTGAGGTCAAACTGTAACTCCCTCAATCAAACGGCTCTATTCCCAACCGACCTTATTTTGTCTCTTAAATATGGATATTAAATTCCATACAAACCATAACTCCCATAACCACCATGTCTAAACGGTAAGTAGTGTCGCTCCATCACTAAATCACTACCCTCAGAGTACACTACACTCCACTAATCAATCAATAATAGCATAACACTATGTAGCCGACTGCGCGCGCGACCAGTAGGACACAGACAGACCTCCACAATTAACAAAGTATGTCTACAAACAATAGGTGAAGTAGGTGACACTGGACACAGTATTGTTGTATTGTTAGCGATTGTTCGGTAGCGGCTGCGCCGGCGCCGCCACTGCCGGCGTTGGGAGCCAACTGATTGCCGCTTAAGTAAGATACTGGCTTATGTAAGTTCGTACACGCAGCCGTTGCGAGACGCAATCGCTGCAAACGACGGTTCGTAACAAAACGTTCGTGATAATTGGCGATTTTTTCGTCACGGCGGAATGTTAGATTGGGCGGTTAACTATAACTGTTCTTACGTGGTAATGGTTAAATAATACGACTTCCTGAAAATGACATAAAAACAGAGATTTGGGACTCAATGTTGTTTGGCTAGATTGGTACATATCTAAACTTATTCGCACGCAAATAGAGAACTGAATATAAGAGGTATTCGACAGTTAATTTCTAGGATAGGAAGTTAAATAAGTTTCATGGCTATTCATATTTAAAAATATGACCGTTCCGTCACGGTTCTCCTCGAGAAAGCCTCTTAAAGATATTAAAAAAGTGTGTACGTGAGTAAAAGTGCAGAGCTAAATAACTTGCGTCCTTCTTTTATTTTGTTTAGGGATCACTAAGCGTTTCATACTTGGCTTCATTGTTAAAATAATATTGAATTAATAAAAAAATAAAAAAATAAACTCTCAAATGTCTCGGATGTCACGAATGAAAGTCTCGGTAGCTCAGTGATTAGAGCAGTGGACCGTATTCCCAAAAGTCTTGGGTTCGAGTCCCATCTGAGAATTCACTGATGGCCGAGCTGATTTATTCCAATGTTTTTCTATTTAAAATTTATCATAAGTATAAAAATAGCATTGAGAAAAGCAAAAATTAAAAAATCTAAATTTATGGAATTATAGTAAATTTTAAATAGAAAAATATTGGAAAAAATTAACTCGGCCACAAGTGAATTCTCAGACGGGAATCGAACCCGCGACCTTTGGAAATCCAGTGCTCTAATGCTCTAACCACTGAGCTACCGAGACTTGCGAACCACCGTCGAAATTCTCCAATACTTTTATTTTTTTTTTATTTTTTTTTGGCACATCAATGCTAGGAATTCCTTGCATTCGAAAGAAACATCTTTTCAGGTGTTTAACGATCGATTAAGATGCAACTGACAATATTTTATGATTTTGTAATTTTTGCATTTTTCTATGCTATTTTTATACTTATAGTAAATTTTAAATAGAAAAATATTGGAAAAAATTAACTCGGCCACAAGTGAATTCTCAGACGGGAACGCTGGCCTACAGCGTATTAAAAATATAAAAGTATTGGAGAATTTCGACGGTGATTCGCAAGTCTCGGTAGCTCAGTGGTTAGAGCATTGGACCGGATTTCCAAAGGTCGCGGGTTCGATTCCGGTCTGAGAATTCACTTTATGGAATTACTTTTTATACTCGCATTATTTATACATATTACACTATACCGCTTGAATTTGCACTTCATTGTTGAGCTATTAACAGTTACCTACTTGTGATTTCGGTATAGAAATGAATCTGACACTAGGTTAATGTCTGTAATGCTAGTTACCTAGTTTCGTAAAAAATTTCGTAGTTTCTCCCTACACCCAAACTTATAAACATGTCTGTCATATAATCATTACTTATTATAAACCCCTTTTAGCGTATTTCATGAAATATAAAAAATTTTGCTTACTTGCGTTCTTTATGAACTTCTCGGTCAGGGATTTCACGGAACTTTGTCTGACAGTCTTCCTGTCTTCTCTCCTCATCGTCCGCTCGGCTTTCTCCGTCTTCTCCGTTCTCTCACGCCGCCCGTTGTGACGAGGATCCTGGTCGTCCATATTCCTCTCGTACTGGACCTCCTGGAGGCGCTCGTGGGCGGCGTTGGAGCTTATGACGTCAGAGATCTCCACGCGGCTGTCGGTCACGCGCCGGTCGCTGTGCGTGAACTGGTCTAACGCTGCACGCTCATCTTTCTGTATAACAAAAATAATAGCTGTTTAATTCATCCATTAAGAAATTTTAATTTAAAAATTTTAATTTATTTTATTTTAAAAATATTAGAAAAAATCGACTTGACTAACAAGTTATTCTCAGGCGGGACTCGAACCCGTAACCTTTGGGTATCCGGCCCACTGCTCTTCCCAATGGAGCTATCGAGAGTATCGAGCCTTGTGAACAACCGTCGAAATTATATTTCAACTATTTATTTTTAAGATATTGAAAAAATAGTCCAGATTACCGTATGAATGTCCTTGTAAGTATGTCCAGTGGTGCCTCCAAACTTCTTGGTGGTGGTGATGGCGGCGAGCCCGTGCAGGCGTGAGGGTGGCTCGCCCTGATTAATGATAAATTATATAGATGGTACAAAGGTTAACAATCTCGGTTGTATTTGCAGTCTTTAAAACCCAACAAGCCGCATAGGGCCCGCGTGGTGGGTCATGGCCCATTCTCCTTATCCACAATAAGGAAGGCCAGTCCCCAGCAGTGCGGACATTAAATAAAAATGGCTGATGATGATGATAAAGATGGTGAGCCAATGCTTTACAGAGTAAAGTTCTGTTTAGCAGTTAAAAAAAATGCATGCAGATATATAATTGGTTAGTACTCCAATACCTGCGCACGCAGTAGCCGCTCCAGCTCCTCGGGCGAGCTGGAGTACGCCGTCACCGACACCGACCCCTCAGGCTCGCCGCCGTTGCGGGAGTGAAACTCTTGCCGGACCACGGTGCCTTTCACTGTCACAAGATCAACAAGTCATCGCTTATTTTAAAACAATACCTATTTTTAGAATTAAGATCTCATAAGTTTAGCACTAAGATAGCTTTAACATTAAGATAGTTAAATAAAATATTGCACAATTATGGCAATTTCTTTTTAGAAACAGAAAAAATTACTTTAGAGATTTTGCGAACAGTGTCTACTGAGTAACAAAACAATCTGATATCTGAAACACATTTCGAGATAACAGTCATATAATGCCACCTGTGTAAATAATCGTGTTGTGAGTGACTGATGACTCAAGTGAGTGACATACCTTGGTAGTTGGTAGCTCCGTTGCGCAACGCCTTGATTCCGAAGAGCGGCTTCCCGTCGGCGTCGAGCGGGCCGGGTCCGTAGCTGGACGTAATCACGTCCAGCGGCTTAGCGATCACCTTCGATGGGCTCGGCGCGCGGTACTTCGGTTTCTCGGTTTCGATTTTCTTGTTGCTAAACGTGCGTGTTTCCGACGTTATTTTCTTTAGATTCCTGTTCGTCACCCACGATGGTTTCTCCACCTGCACCTGTTTCGGTACCTTTTTGTCGCTCTCGTACACTGTTTTAATTATTGTCTCCTTTTTACCAGAGTCAGACAACTGCCGCTTTAGCACCGGACTAGGTGATTTCTCTCTCAGTCGATCAGTGGGAGTCTCTACTCTTCTTTCCGGGCTTCGTTTTTTCTCGGGTGATGGAGTTCGTTTTCCATTCAATCGAACCACTTCTATTGTATCTTTCGATGATGTTCTCTCGGTGTAGCTTTTAGAGATTGTTGATTTAGTCTCGGTTACTTTATGTTCCTCGACCTGACTTACAGTTTTGCGATCGGTTGCTTCAGAAGGTTTTTTAGATTTGGACTCTAATACTTTGACTTTGTCCGTGTCGTTTATTCCCGCCTTTTTCAAATATGCAGATGCGTATTCGTTAAAACGGTTTGGCTTCGGTTTTACTGCAGCTATTTTGCTGGGTGAAGTTACTCTAGTTTTCTTTTCCGGACTCGGTTGACGAACTGGACTCTTGGACACAGCTGGTAATTTAGAGGTGAACCTCTCAGGACTGCGAGGTATGTGACGAGAGATTTGCTCAAGCTTACAGGGTTCCTTCGGATGTCCGTTTAATATGGTAGTATGATCTTGAGGATGAGTATGATCTGAGCTGCTCTTGTGTGGCGTTGACTTTAGATGACGTTCAGGAGAAATAGTTTTCTGGGCCACTAGTTTAGAGTAGGGCTCGGGTGACTTGGCTTGCCTTCGATCGGGAGATCTGGATTTGGAAATATTTAATGTAGTATATTTTGTTGTTTTACTGTGTGTTTCCGTTTCAGTTTCACTCTTCTTTTTGGCAACTCTTAGTTGAGCCCGAATTCGTCGCCTTTGCTCATAGCCCACGACTTTTTCCAACTGAAAAGTAGAATATAGTCAGTAAAGAAACAAATACATCATAGAAACCGAAAATAAAATGCTGATAAGCATGCAAAATATATGTTTACTGACCATTTGTTCCAGGAGGTCTAAGTCAAAGATATCTTCTATACAGGGCTGATGATGCTCGACACTGCGCCGGCGCTCGCTACTGGTCGTCGATCTCTCCACGCTCGTTCGTCGTAACTCTACGCCAAATTTTCCACTCCCGCGACGGCTGCTTACTTCTGTTTCTTCGACAGTCTTCACTTCTTCCTTTAGCTGACTAGTTTTAGTTGGACGTTGATATCCAGGCGTCTTATCATGCGGTGTCTTTTCATGTTCTGAGGTAGTTAAATAAGGTGACTCTGCTCGTTGAACTGGTTGTTTTGATGTGGCTGTTTTTGAGAAAGTGGTGGTTTCCACAGATGTCCTCATCGTTGATTTATTCGGCGTGATCTCTGGTGAATGTGGTCTTAGCCGAGAAGGACTGCTGCGTGGCTTTTCATCGCGAGCCGAAGGTTGCAGATGTGTTCGGACAGGAGTTTTGCTAGTTGGATGACCTGTTAGTTTGGTTGGTTTTTCAATAACAATATCTATTTCACTTTCAACATCTGTTATATTCGGGGAGCCGTCCTCAAGAGAAGGATGCAAAACAATTGTAGAATCAGTTTTCGGCGACTTTTTAATAACACCGATATCAGTCAATTTAGTAGTTTTCACATTAGTATCTTTCGTTTTCTGGGTAGACGCAATATTCTCAAATAGTGCTTTTGCTTTTTTCACTGCTTCGCTACTGCGTAATGTTGTTATCTTTATAGTAGGTGCCTTTTCACTTGGTTTGAGATTTTGACTAGTAACGTCCTTTACTTTTGCGTGAGATGATACAGTTTCTTTTGTCAGTGAATTTCTTTTCTCTGTATGATCGTCGTATGTTTTTTTGATAAGACTGTCAGTCTCTTCTAACTTTCCTACATTATCCTCAATAATTTCCTTTGAGTCATTATCAGCATCAAGGTTGTTAACAATTTTCTTCATAATTATGTCATGTTGTTCTTTTATTTTCTTGTCTTTTTCAGTTACCTCTTGTGATTGAGTAAAAAATTGCTCAGCTGTTTTTACAAATTTATTTACTTTGTCTGACACACTTAATAAACAATCATCACTTTTAAGGTTTTCGTCAACATCCATCATATCCGGTCGCTGAACTTTTATTGTTGGTTTTATTTTAGGTGTTTTTATGTTTTCTGCAGTTTCAACAAACAAGTGAGCCTTGTCATTGACACTCAATTTAGTGTAGTCATCCTGATACGTGGTATTATTATCATACCCATCTACGATTTTTCGAGAAGGACTTTTAGACTCTTTTTTATCTTTAGGACCTTTGGCAAATTTATTAACTTTTTCAGATACTGTCAATAAACATTCATCAGATTTTAAGTTTACATCAATAAAATCAGAGTGTACCCTTCTTTCAGTGTCCCTAAAACATGTATCGCTAGTTTTAGACTTTGAATCAATTTTATTCGTAAATTTGGAGACTTTGTCATTGACACTCAGAAGACATTCATCAGTCTCCGAGACTAAGTTATTGACATTGCGTTTAACAAATAATTCATCATCTTCACATATTTCTACTATATCGTCGACAATCGATTCAACCTCATGAATTGTGTTATAAGTTCGTTGACGAAATTCATCATCAGGTTCATTGACCTCATCAGGGTATCTAGGTGTGCTAACATCATCTGTTAAGTTAATTGGGGTAGGGCAAATTCTATCTGGGGAATTTTCTCTAGAAGATTTTGCTTGTTGGACATCAATGATAATATCATCTTCTTCAGTGGACGTATTTAATGCAGTAGCTGATTTCGGTTTGCTTGGCAACTTCGATTGATTGACAGTTATTGTGGGTTTAGAAAGTCTGTTTATGGTTATTGTGGTTTTAGATGTTTTATGCGTCAGACCTTCGTTTATTTGTATTTCTGGTTTGGATTTCATTCTTTGTGGAGATGACTTTTTTGTTTTTAAAGAAGTGTCGCTAG
Organism: Chrysoteuchia culmella; assembly: GCA_910589605.1. Taxonomy (NCBI): domain Eukaryota; kingdom Metazoa; phylum Arthropoda; class Insecta; order Lepidoptera; family Crambidae; genus Chrysoteuchia; species Chrysoteuchia culmella. Next base: position 23,030,226 of record OU342651.1, read on the forward strand.
CTGCGCGTGTAACTTTGGGTTCCGAATCTTTTTTGGGTATATTCTGCACATTTTTAGATGTTGTACGTTTTGGTTCAGGATCACTAGGTTTAACAGGAAAAGTTTGGTTAATCTTATTGGAAGTTTTTGCACTCGTTTTTGTAAAACTGTTTTGTTTTACGACGGTTTTCTTAACATCGGTTGTAATAATATTTTTTTCGTTTTTTGTTGGTGAAGTTGGCTTCCTTGTTGACAGCGTAGGAATAGGTTCCCTCGGTTTTATTCCGCTAGCCTTTGGGATTTGCGGAGACTGAGGCCTTTCTATAGATGTAACTGATTTTTTTGGTGATATGCTTCTAGATTTATTATGTGATTCAGGATTTCTAATTGAAGCTGGAGTGGTTTTCTTTCCTGGAGAAACATTTCTAGAAGAAGGTCTGTTTACTGTTTTTCCATCCTCCATCGGTCCTTTCGGTTTCTTCTGTATTGGTTGGTCTGAATGAGTATTTTTATAATCAATTTCACTCTTCACTACTTTTTCAGATTTAATTACAATATCTGACGTGTCCGTACATTCATTACTCACTATTTCTATATCCTGTAAGCTAGTAGTTGATTTAGAGGGACTTTTTTCACGACTAGGTGATTTTTCATTACGGTTTGGAGACAATTTTCGAAGGGATTTTTGTACTCTGTCTAATACTTCTTTTTCTCTCTCCGATATGATAAGTTCTTCTGTATTTTCAATAGTAGACTTTAACACTTTGCTTGGAGAAGGAGATCTTGTTTTTGTAGGTTTTTGAAGATCTCGGGCAGGCGAAACTCTTTTATTTAAAGAAGGTGCCGAGTACTTTGGTTCACGAGGCAAAGTAGAGTGACTCAAAAGTTGACTTTCTTCTACATCATATGTTTCTTGTCTTATTACAGAAGAAGTTACATTCACAGTTTGCTGATTGGGATATGACCTTATGTCGTGATCGTCAGTATTCGGCTTTTCTTCGGGATTAGCCTTCTGCTTAGGATAAGGTCGAGTTGGAGATGTACTACTAGAACGTCTGTTAATATCAGATTGTAATGGTTTGTTATCAACATATAGATCGTTAGATGGATTCTTACTTATTTTCTTATCAGGACTAACGCTTGAACGTGCAGGTTTACCAAAAGGCGGCGATTGTTGCACTTTTTTAAGATTCGATATACGTTCTTCTTCTTCCATTCTCATTGATGAAATTTCTTCTTGCTTGGTTGTGTAGGAAGTCTGGTTTGAACATATAATATCATTTAATTTCGTTGGAGAGCTATCTCTCGTAGGTACTTTTGCTAAAGGTTTTGGAGATTTGTTTCGGCCATCAGAAATTTGTTCCCTTTTACTAGCTATATACTCATTTATGGTAGAATGAGACTCGACGTTTGTTTTATTTCCATAATCAAATGAATAGTTTTCCCTTTTAGTAGGACTAGAGGCGGGAGAGGAAGAAGGAGAACTGATAGATTCTTTATTTTTCTTAGTTGTTCTTTTAATGTTATCCTCATCCATCATCCCTAATATTTTTCTGCAACGCTCCTCATAGGTCTCTCGTCTCTCAAGTGGAGGCTTTGATTTGGCAATTTTTTTATTATCGTGTTTATTACGGTCATCTTTATTATCAGGAGTCACCAGATGAGTTTGATTTTCTGTAGGTGAAACACGAAAGTTGGTTGGTGGTTTTTCAGTTGGCGATACCTGGGTAGTTGTTGAGGGCTTTTTCAATGAACTTTTTCTTGGAAGATTTTCCGCTATTGGGGAAGTGCGTTTTTCAGGAGAAGGTGATCTACACGGAATTTTGGAAGGTGAGGGAGATCGTTTAATGTCCAAACTTTTTGGACGATTGTCAATTACGGTTGCTTGTTCTAGATCAATAATTTCCGTGTAAGATTCTTGCTCGTCTAGATCAGTTACTATAGTTTCCTCGGCCCGAGGTGAGCTAAAGTATACAAAACCACTGACTGATGTTGTTGGAGAACTTTGTCCAGTAGAAGGAGCAGTGTCATCTATTTTGGGCTTTCGCGTAGGGCTAGTAGAAGGTGTAACCAGCTGTCGAGGGCGATCTTTGGAGGTGCTCTTTTTATTTAATTCTTCTGTTGTTATTTCAGAACTGATAAAATCTGTCGTAGCTCTATAGTGTGTGTCTTTGCTAGGCTTGATAGGCGATACACTTTGACGTGGTAATTGTTTCACTGGGGTAGAAGGGAGTCCTGCCCTTTTTTGTGGTGATTTCTCTCGTTGTGTCAAAGAATCATATTTAATATCGCTTAAATGAGTTTTACTTTCAATTTTTGTTTGCTCTCGTTCCTGTTGTTTCTTATCATAAGTATCGTATTTTGTAGATGTGATTTCTTTATCATCAGGAATATTTGCTTTTGGTGAAGTAGATTTGGTGAATTCTTTTTTATTGGATGTAATGACATTTGTTTCCATTGTTTCTAACCTTTCTGTTTTATCAGTGGCACTTGCACGATCCTGTGTGAATGTCACTGGTCCTTTAGAAGGAGATGGAGATCTCGAGTCTTTTCGCAAAGTTGGTCTTGGTGTTGGTTCATGCTGACAATAGTCGGGTAAATCCATCGAAGGACTGGTTCTCGATGGAGATGGACTTTTGCTATCCTTTGTGTCTCTGTATTTGGAATACTCCTTTACGTTTTTTTTGGTATCACGAGTGTACATCTTTGTTTCTTCATCAATAAATGTATAATGATCGTTTTTCATTTTTGTAACTTGATCAAATGTTGCCTTTCGGTCAGTGCTTGTTGAGATAACTTTTCGATCTGGACTTTTTGCTGATTTAGTAGGAGCAGAGTGAGGACTTTGACTAGCTGCAGTTGGTCTCATGTAGCCTGGCTTTCTATCAGGACTGATACTTGATAGACGAGGATTTTTTGTTAAGGGTTTTGAAGTGTCTTCTTCAGGCGGGTGATGAGGCTTACGCTCCGGACTAGATTTTTCTTCAGAAGTAGGTGATTGGTAAGGCTGCGCTAAAGGAAAATCACAAGGTTGACTTGAAGTCAGATGTCTTTCACTTGACGGTGGTTTGCTTTCAATCGATTTTGGGGGTGAAGATTCCCTAACTGGGCTTTTCCAAGGATTTCTTACCGGGCTAACATTTGACCGATCAGTTGGCAGTTTAGTGTCATGGTGCTTTTCGTTTAGTTTTGAAGGATTTTGGATTCTACGCATTGGGCTAGAAGAGTCGTTTTGAACTGGAGGCTTGGTCGGAGATGAACTCCTGCTATTACTTTTATTTGGGGTTTTATTGCCTGTGTGTTTCCTATCAGGACTTGGGCTTTGATGCCGCATATATTCAGGCTGGCGAGTATTAAAATCTGTTGGAGTGTTTCTCCCCGAAGTCTTCCTATCGGGACTTGTGTATGGTCGTCGCAGAGATTCATTAGTAGTCTTTTCAGGGCTTTCGCTTTTTCTTGTAAATTTTTCGGGACTATAACTGGGCCTCGTGAGCGACCGTCCATGTGGTGGTTTACCATCAGGGCTAGAATTTCTGGTTGTTTTGGTTTCCGATACAAAATTACTGGAATATGTAGTAGTATAGTTATCAGACGTCGTACGGGTAGGCGACTGCTTATCAATTTTGTTGGGGCTCCCACCGCGGCTTGGTGGTTTCCTGCTGATTTTGTCAGGGCTCACACTGCTCCTCAATGAAGATGTACTCGATTGATAAGTGCGGCTTCCAGGCGAAGACGCTCTCGTCATAGGACCCGTAGAAGTTGGAGTGTCACCTCGAAGAGTGCTGGCCCAAGCTTGATGTGTTGGACTCCAATCGTTACTAATCTTTTTCTGGGTGTAATCAGCATTGTAAGTTGTTTGATACTGCTCACTTGTCGTTTTCCTTTCTACAATCTCTTCCGTTTTGTTGTCTTTTTTTGTTTCATACTTATGCTCTTGTACTTTCCGAATATCTTTAATGTTTGTGTCATCTTTTACGGAAATATTTTCAGTATTATTTTCACGTTTATTGATTTCCTCTGTATTGGTAAGATATTGCTGACGATTTATTTTTTGTTGTTGAATATCGTTTGCATCATCATGAAAATAACGTATTTGTTGATTTCGTTTGAAGTCATTGTCATCTGCTTTCTTTTGAGAATCCACTATGTTAGAACAATGATTATCAACGTTTTTATGTATCACTTTAGAAGAAAATTCTCTGGTGTCAGTTTTTTGCTGAGAGGAAGTTTGAAATGATTTACTTTCATTTCGAATTTGCTGAGAGTGCTGTTCGGAGCGACTATTGTGTACAGCAGGCGCGCGAAATTCACGGCGCGTGCTAGTAACTCGTGTTCCGTCTGGCAAACGCCTTGTTTCAACTACGATTTTAGTATTCTCATCGGGGTAATCAATCTTCGTGGAAACTAACTCTCCTTGTCCTACATCATTCTTTCTCAGACTCTGTTCATACTCATTCGTGACTTCTCTTCTTGTTTTAGATTGTTCATTATGGTGAGTATCGTTAGTAGCTTGTCGGTCATAGTCATCGTGACTTACATATGGCACTGTTTCGTGTTTGGTCGAGGAGACCTGTTTAACTTTTGACGTAGAGGTAGAAGAGCTTGTCGTCGATGAAAACTGAGTTCCATCATCAGTTTGTCGCACGACCTGCTCCCGTGCGGATGTGTTAGATGAGCGCTCGTTGCGCTTGAGGCTGGTGTTGTCATCTTTGTACTCGGTGGCAGCCTGCGTGTGCTGGTCGCGGGCGGCGAACTGCCCGCGCCCCCCCTCCACGTCGTATCGCCCTTCGACGGTGGCTTGGACGGATTTCACGTGAGTATGCCCGTCGTCAGTCGTTCTGTTGTCGGACTCGACATTCCAGCCGGCGTTGGAGAGCTCCTTCAGTTCTGCAAAGATTAAGCCACCGGTTAATAGGTAGCATGGGCTGTGTGTCTTCTGTAACCGGTTAAGAAGCGTTAGTGCGGTTAAGGGTTATTCTGAGTCGGTAGAGGTAGGCACCTTGGCCGCGGTACGTGAACTCCTTGGGCGGTGAGCCCGCGTCGCGCACCTCCTTGCTCTTCATGGACTGGAAGGTCTGGTCGGCGAATGACTTGACGTGCCCCTGCGCCGATGTGAATTCACAACCTGTTGAAGTGGCCACATAACAACTACTCTAATGGCATAATACTAAAAAATACAAACAAGTGCAAGACGAAACTAGAACCGAATAAAATTAGTTACCTACTGTATATTTCTAGATCTTCTATGATCAATAGTAGGTTTCTTCTACATGGTCATGGAGACAGTTATATACTTAAGCCCGAAATTAATAACCTATCTGTATATTTGGTTAGGGCTATCTGAAATAGTTGCCTAATATTTTTGTAAACATCACCAAAATAACGACGGTTGCTAGGCTACGAACCCAGTATCCTAGGCAACAATCTCAGATAGTCCAATCCATATTTACAGATAGGTTATTAATTTTGGGCTTTAGACTGTGATAATGGCATGACTACTTACCTAATTCATAACATAAGCCATCTGCTAGTGAAAGTTCCGTCAAAATCGGTTCAGTCAGTCCAGAGATTGTTAGCCCAAACAGATAGACAGGCAAAATTTAGAAAACTAGTGTGTCGTGTTCTTTGTTATGAGTGCTACCTACTTTCATGTGATTTACTCTGTAAAATATATATCGTCGATTGACGGTCAGTTTCAATAACCTATCTACAGTAGGAGATAAGCTTACTAGAGCTTTGTTGCCTAGATATTTTTGTTAATCAGCCCAAAATAACAGCGGTTGTTAAGTAACGTAACCAAGATAGGCCTATTTCTTGTTAGCGATAGATTATTGAAACCGGCCGTAAGTGACAATACCTCCTAACTACCATTTTAGACTTCTAAACTCTAAAGTTTAGAAAAGTCTTATAATCCCTCTCTGTCCGTCCGTACGTACGTATGTATGTACGCATCGAGATCTCAGAAACCATAAGAGATAGAGACAAACGGTCAACGGGAATGAGTTTAGGACACCTTGGACATGTGTCAAATGTACTTTTTTTTTTTTTTTTTTTTAGTTTCTACACTATAAAACAATAACAACTGTCACGTGGTTTAGAAGTCTATTTTATGCCTGCTAACTAGCAGGCGCTGCTAACTTGTTTTATAAATGAATATTATGAACATGTAATTTTTTTCTGTGCTATTTGAACAGTGTTTTATTACCTATTTAAAAAGAAAAATCCGATAGAAGAAGCATTAGCTTACACAAACTTTAATTTTATGTCTGTCACATTAAAAAAGTATATTCAGGAGGAGGGACGATTTCCTAAAAAAATGTTAGTTAGGAGGTATTGTCACTTCATCGACGATATGTAGCGCAATTCAGATAACGGCAAAGCACTCCTGTAAACTCAACCTCTACGCACAAATTACGAAAGTATAAAAAACAGTTTTTTTATTTTGCCTTATATCCATAGATTTATCATTGGTCTCCATCTTGCTAAACTTCTCTTCATACAAACGACGGATCAAAAAATGTGACCACAAATTTTGACGTTTTTATTCAACCAACCGAGTTTCTATGGAGGCTCACAGTAGTAGAATGTGTCATTTTTTGCAGAGTAAAACGGTCACGAGCTACATGTGTGATTATCTAGTTGTAGCAACGTGAAAACCAATGATAAATCTATACTTAGGTATATAATTTAATGCAATGTAAATGTAGGTGTATGATAACATAGGTACCTATCGTTTAATACATAATTATTTTTTCATGTCTCATATTCTGAAAGTAACTCATAACTTGCCTAAAATGCGGGTTGAAAGTGATATGTGGCGGCCCTAGGGCTGTAATAAATTTGAAAAAAGAATAGGGGGTGTCATGTCAAATCGATATCTGTAATCTCTTTGGACTTTTATTTACCAAAGGTATGTAGGCAAAGGCACAGAAGCCTATACAGCTTATTTTGCTACATTATAAAATAATTTTGTAACATTTTTCTTATTAAATATTTTTTTAGAATATTCTGTTTGTTTTTACTTTCCTCATATTCAAAATGAAAAGTAGAGTGTTTACTTCGGGTGTATGGACCCATAACAGTCTCGAACTATCGGCGCCCTCACTTCGTTCGGGCGCCAAAACACTCGACTGTTATGGGTGTCATACAGCCCTTGGTAAACAATCTACTATTATATTGATCATTAATTCAAAATACCCGCACACATACAAATATTCCATTATAAAACTACTTTAGACAAAATCGAATAATAAACGATTGAACAAACGAAACGACTGGAAACACAATAGTTTATACAACAACTAAATTACTATCGGGCGTACCATCATTTCATAAGAACGTTTTGTTTGTGTTTTGTTTTTATTGAAGTTGTCACATTTTGACACACTACTCACTATGGAGTAAAAACAAGCTTACTTTAAGAGTTTCGTGGTACGACATAACATGGTAAAATTGAAACAATACTGCGCTAAGAGATGATGCCTGGATTATTTGATCACTTCCAGGTGAAAGTAAACCTCAGTTACCTACAGTACGGGCGAAACAGTCTCTAAAGAAAAGTATCTTTGACCGTAAAGGTTAATAATAAAGTATTGTTACCTTTCCCGTCCTTGGCGGGAGGCTCGGGGGAGTACAGGTTGCGCAGGCGCTCCTCCCGCAGCTTGTACATGTGTGCGCGGATCTCCTTCTTGCGGGAGAAGTCCTCAGTTTGCTGCCACTGGAACGCACATACGGACGGATTAATCAAGACATTGATTTGACATTGGACGACCTGTTTGGCGCAGGGGTACTAAGCCTGCCTTCTGCGCCAGAGGTCCCGGGTTCGATCCCCGGACAAGACAAATATTTGTGTGCATGAACATGTCTATTTGTCTTGGTCTGGGTGTTTAATATGTATATTATGTATGTATTTACAAAAAAAGTATATAAGTATGTTTATCCGCTATCTAGTAACCACAACACAAGTTCTTAATGAAACTTAACGTGGGCTAGATAATTGGTGTGTTTGTATGCAATTATTTATTTATTGGAGATACACTACACCTTAGGATGATTTAATAACACTAAAAACATTTTCATATAAAATGTTATGCCAAGACTTCACCATATCGCTCGCACTGTCAAAAATAAAAAAAAACAGCTACGAGTATGTCAGAAGAAATTTCAGTAAATAAGAAAAAACTCTACATACTCTAACTTCACAAACTCTACTCCTTAATCAAAATGTATGGTTTGGCCTTTAATAATCACTTCCCAAATACAAATACAAATACAAATAATTTTATTCGCAGTAAATAGGGTAGTTACAATGAAGGTGGTCGTCATTAATTAAGTGCTTAAACCTATATAGCCATATGAGATAGCATGCAAATTTTTTTTAAGGATTAGAGCGTAATATGCATGTTAATGAATTAAATTAAATTTTACATCATACATTATTATTATTATTTTCAAGAGATCGTTTTGAGGTATGACATATATAAGATCCTTTTTAGGGTTGTCTGTCTGTCACAGCTGAATATTTCATGAACTACTAATGCTATTAAATTGAAATTTAGAATAGTAATAGATGACGTTTGCCCAAGTATTTTGCAAATAACAGAGATTTTTTTTTTGCAACAGTGAAACGGTCTTAAAAATTCAATGTCAAATCAAAATAGGGGCTACTTGGGAATGTGGGGTATTATAAAGAGCGCTGCTTGCACATTCTCAGACATATATTTTTCTTATTTTAGGCCGCATAGTTATCGACTTTTGATGAATATTATAAAAAAATACCGTTCCCGTCCCTTTTCTCCGAAGTTTACATAGAGAAAAATCTGAAATTATTACATGTGATATTGATTTATGTAAAGATTACCTACAAGAAAAATAGAATTTCAGAAATCTTAAAAAAGTGATATTATACTTATTTGCTTTTGGTACACTGACCTCGACCTATGTCGATGTATGGGGACAATATATGACGGTACGGAACCCTCGGTGCGCGAACCCGACTCGCTCTTGACCGGTTTTTTTTACTATTATGCCGACTATTTATATCTCAATTTCATCTAATACATGATTGAGACCGAAAAATACAAACTGCACTTTGTTGCTCACGGCAATGTGATAGGAGTTTTTTACTCTCACAATTCAACTCGTGCGCATCGTGATATAATTATATCTACTCTTATTTAGTCAGTATAATTACCATGCGGCGCAGCAGGTCCTCGTCGCTGATCAGGGACACGTCTCCCTCAGACATGCTGCGAACAAACAAACATTAAAAATTAAATTAAATTTAACAAATAATAGAGATATGATTACGTAATAGAAGGATGAGTTGGCGGTGAACCATAATGTGCGAATAATGACAACATCCTAAAATCTTTATATATATAAATCTCCTGTCACGATGTTTGTCCGCGATGGACTCCTAAACTACTTAACCGATTTTAAATTAAATTGGCACACCGTGAGCACATCTTAAGTTTCTTCGCGCACTCGTAATTATAATAAAACAATTTTTGCGGAATATTTAGAGCAAATCGCACTAAATATTCCGCAAAAGTTGTTTTATTTCAGAGAAAACATTTTTGTGGGGCGAAATTAAATATTCGAACTACCTTTCTTCATTCAATCGTCAATGCTCAAATCGTCGTTCAGGCGTTTTTTTTTCTTTGTAATTATGTACAGTCGGGAACTTCCTGATTGACCAGAGGGCCTAGCATGAATGGCTTTCGGGGAGGTATCGAGGAAGTTAAGTAAAAAAATGTATGAGCTATTTGAGCAGCGTTCCTTCGTTACGGACGTAAACGGAACTAAATTTTCCTACACATTTTTTGACATAATGTGCTCGATACTATTTCGATGTATTCTAGAGTATTTTTAGGGAGATTTATTAAAAAAAGTAACACATATACAGAAAATGTTTATATGACAAATAATAGAACATTAATAGGTATTTCATTTAAATAATTAATTATTGCAACCTTAGTACTTTCCGAGAAAACGTTTCCCAAAAAAACTGTACTGGTCAACCGGTAAGTACCTATCGTACAATAATAAATAAATAATAATAAATAATAATTTATTTCATAAGATTTGCAGTACATGTACAAATATACAAACATTTAAAATTAAACTTCCTGAACTAGGTATTTAACCTGTACTTCAGGTGAGTCAGTCCTTACATACTTATATAACACGTAAGTAAATTAAAAATAAACTAACTAAGCAATTTATCTAGATAGGTAAACATAATATGCAATAAATAAGATAATTACTCGGTATACCCCCTAACCAGTCAATACTCAGTAATAATAAACATATTGGCATGATTTCAAGGTACTACCAAAGAAGGATATGGGCCGCCCTGAACCAAGACAAGTTACCGGCGATTGAGTCATCGGCGCGGGCGCAGGCTGTAGGTACTCCGGCCGCATTCCCGGCGCCCCGCTATGGGGGGCATTTCTCATCGCAGGGTTTCTCAAAGTGGGGTTTGCGTACCCCTAGCTAGGGGTTCGCGATTAGACAGTAGAGCCTAATGGCGATTATTGTTAAAATTTACTCCTTAAATCAACTCGACTTGCGACAAGAAACGAGACCTCATTAATACTTAGATATATTTCTTTTTGACATCACTGTATTTGTTAACTTTCCTTGAACTAAAAGAAATAGATTTATCTTCTACATGTAGATTTTCTTTTTATTTTAAAGGGATTCGTTGTCTTATGGAAACTTCAACAGGGTTACGTGTGACAATACCTTTGACTAACCTTGTCTCATCGCATTTGCATGACCAAGGGACGGCTTGAACGGGAGGTGATGAAGCATCAGGCATTTCATGTAATAATTTAGGAATAATAAAACGGAAGTTGATGGTGGTATTAACTTTCAAATCATCGTTATCTTTACTAATATTATAAAGCTGAAGAGTTTGTTTGTTTGAACGCGCTAATCTCAGGAACTACTGGACCGATTTAGAAAATTCTCAGACCATTAGAAAGCTACATTTCTCCCGAGTGAGATAGGCTATATTTTATCCCGATATTCCCACGGGAACGGGCACCACGCGGGTAAAACCGCGAGGATCCGCTAGTATTTTAATAAAATCGGTTAAAAGGTAAGTCAACAAGTATTCACGTAGTACCGTTACTATGATCTCAAAATTAGGTATTGTTTTTACATTATGAATAATACATTTTTTGTTTCTAAATGTTCGTGCGAATTGTCAGTGTGTCAAGAAAACCTGGTTATCTGTGGGTGCTAACAAGTCCTCATCGCCAATTAGCGCACTGTCGCTGGCGCGCATCGATTGCGCGATTTATGCGCATGCGCTGATCAATAATTGCAACGATCGGCAATTCTTGGTCGACCTTCAGTGCTGATCGTTACGTAGGATATTATTCTGTTTACACTGGAACACGATAATCATACTATTAACTAAATAGTTTTTTTAACCCTATATTGTTCAAGTTTTAGAACTTGAAAAGGCTTCTTGTATTATCAAACTCCTGTTAACTACTCCTGTCGGTATTCGGGCTGATGATGAAAAAATTAAAAAGCCATTGCAATTAAAGAAAACTTATGCGCAATTTGTTGGCTCAATTATATTTCAGCATAATTATTATATCCCACACATATTGAGGTAAAACCTAGATAGAACCTATAAAAAGAAACCTCACTACCTCACATTGTGTGTAGACACAAAATATGTTTCTACATCTATTTCTAAAATGTATCTTTAACACTGCATCAATTTAGGCTTTACAAGAGACGATGTTTTTCCAGTTACTTGTACTATTAAGTATTCTGTGGTTAAGTCCTCAAAACTTAAGTTCGTAGTTTAGTTATACAATTAAGCGGAGTTTCGTAATAAGATGGACGACTTCTCCAGATTAATGAGCTCATACATGGCCAAGCTACGAGCAGTGCCCATCCATGTCATTAACTACTAAGTAACTGCTCGTAAGGTCAGCGCACACGAGCGGTCGCTGTCAATATCGACCGACACTTGCTCTTGCTAAGGTATTTATTGTAAGGCTGTTTATATGACTCACGCTTTTCACGCATAAACCTTAGACTCACATAACATTCGTAAAAAGTAACGGTGTATTTACCAAAATAGATATTTTAGCTTAATTTATAGTCATGACGCCTAATCCTGCGAAAACACAGTCTTGCGCTTTCCACCTACGCAACAGACAGGCCAACCGCACTTTAGATATCTCCTGGCTTAGAATGCCTATCACACACTGCTCGTACCCAAAATATCTGGGCGTTGTTCTGGACAGAGCTTTGACTTACAGAGTACTTAGACTGTGAAGGTGTTAGGAAAAAGGTCTGCACTCGCAACAACCTACTTCAGCGTCTTACCTCAACGAAATGGGGTGCCTCGCCAAACGTCCTACAAACTACAAGGCTGGCATATTCCTACTCAGCTGGGAAATTTGCTTGCCCTGTGTTAGGTAGATAAAATTTGTAGATACAGCACTCAATGATACTTGCCGCATCATAACGGGCTGCCTTAAGCCAACCCCGCTGTGTCTGCTCTACCCACTCTCAGGTATAGCTCCACCCAAAACCCACTGGGAAGTGATATGCTCTGTCGAAATGGCCAAAAAGGAGGACGATCCACGGCATCCAATGTTTAGCTACCTTCCTGCTCCGGCGAAACTCAAAAGTCGTCAGAGCTTCCAAAGAAGCGTCCAGCCCACCAGAGAGCCATCCCGGGCCAGACTTAGACTCTGGAGAAACCTGGCACCAAAATAACCTACCACTCCAAAAGAGTGTCTTAAGAGTAGCTTTGACTGACCTGGAAATCCTTAAACAGGTTAAGAACACAGATTGGCCAGTGTAAGGAAAACTTGTGCCGGTGGGTCTACAGTAACGACGACCAATGTGAGTGCGGGGCCTTCCCAAAGACCATGGCTCACATTCTATATTGCCCCGCGTGTCCTCACAGCTGTTAACCGGAGGAGTTGTGGACCGCTACTGACTGCGACCCGTGTAAACTAGTTCTGGGCGGAAAAAATATAAATCACGATTCACGATTTACCATCGACTCGAAAGAAGAAGATAGTCATAAAGAACTTAGTAAGGACATTAACACCCATTTGCACTAAAATTAAGTATCGCCTTTAAGGCTATCTATTAGGCGGTCGATATTGGGTCCGTCAGTTAAGAAACTTTAGTGGATCATAAGAACGTCATTTGGTTAGTGCAAAGCTATTTTATATTTAAGAAAGATAACAATAACCTTATGCGATTCTTAAGTTTAGTGCAAATTTGTGTAGCTATCAGCACCGTGTAGGTAAGTAGTGTAAAGATTAGTTTTACAGTAATTCGGGACGCGACCCCGGATTGCAGAACTACAACGACTTCGTCCAAAACCCTTTCGAATCAGAGTACTCTTTCTATCCCTTTATTACCCTATTAAAGGGATTCCATAGTCCTGTCCAGTCTATGTTCTCCCTGGGTTCCGCGCCCGGTGATGGCAACAAGCTCGCCCCCAATTACAATGAGACTTAACCATAGCTGGATAATTGTGGGTGTCTAGCCTCCCGTTCTTATAACTTATGAACGGATTGTTTTGGCTGATTGTACTATTTAGTATTCTGTGGCTACGGTACGGTCGGACAGTTTCATTTTGACATTTCTTCTATCGAAAGGACAAGGCCGGATTTGAATAGACAAGGTGCCTTCTTTTAGTTTCCATCATTTTAAACTAAAATAAAATGTATGATTTTGTAATTTTTGCATTTTTCAATGCTATTTTTATACTTATGGTAAATTTTAAATAGAAAAATATTGGAAAAAAAAAATTAACTCGGCCACAAGTGAATTCTCAGACGGGAATCGAACCCGCGACCTTTGGAAATCCGGTCCAATGCTCTAACCGCTGAGCTACCGAGACTTGCGAACCACCGTCGAAATTCTCCAATACTTTTATATTTTTAATACGCTGTAGGCCAGCGTTGTCACATCAATGCTAGGAATATCCTTGCATTCGAAAGAAACATCTTTTCAGGTGTTTAACGATCGATTAAGATGCAACTGCCAATAATTTATGATTTTGTAATTTTTGCATTTTTCAATGCTATTTTTATACTTATGGTAAATTTTAAATAGAAAAATATTGGAAAAAAAAAATTAACTCGGCCACAAGTGAATTCTCAGACGGGAATCGAGAATTCACTTGTGGCCGAGTTAATTTTTTTCCAATATTTTTCTATTTAAAATTTACCATAAAATAAAATGTATTGGTCGATGTAACAGCGCAAAAAAGGCACCAAAATCAGTCATTGGATTTTGTCAAAATATAACTGTCCGTATGCTCTGTATGTGGCCAGCACAGCAATATCGATTTATCTCGAAGAAGGTTGTCAAAATAACGCTCATATTTCCAATTGCATGTTTGAGAAATTGTATTTACTCAAAAATGCATGTAATGTGGTCATTATTTTGACAACCTTGTTTGAGCAAAGTCAACCTTGCCGATCTGTTTCAAGGAGCGGCCGGCAAAGTTTTGTTGGTCGCTCTAACAGGCCGGCAAAACATTGCCGGCCGCTATTTTGACGTTTCAACTTAAAAAAAAATCAAATGCAAAAATATTTAATTTAAAACACAGCTGTTTGTATTTATAGAGACAGGTACAAAAAGATTTTATTCCATATTTGGCTGTATAGTTCCACCTACCATTGCTAAAAAAACAAAGAAATAACAAAAGCGCGGTTTAGCGAAAATTTTATTTTTATTTAGTGACTTTTTTGCTAAAAATGAGCTCTCAAAGCGAAAATTCTTCCGATTCAATGTGTTTAACACCGCCAGACATTAAAAATGAAGCTAAATTAGTGGTTGAAAATTTAATACCGCGAAACTCAAAGGAAAAATATAAGCTAGTATATGAAAAATTTGTGCACTGGAAAATCAGTAGGAAATCTAAATCGTTATCCGAAAATGTTTTTATATCAAACCGGGAAAGTCGGTGTTGAATTTTAGTAACTTTACTTTTCATAATTGTCATTTTAATTAAGTTTCTAGTTTTTTTTATTTAAATTACTTGCTGATTTTATTTAGATTAAAGCACTATACACTACTTGCATTTTTGAGTAAAGCACTATACAAGCCTTGGCCCACAATGACTGCTTCGCTGGTCACGCTATGATTGCCTCGAGCTAGCCTAGCTACGCTCTAGGCCTTCCAGCTTGGCCATCATGCAGCCCTTGCTGTCCTCGCTGTAAAGGTCTCGACCTACGGTCTCGGCCTTTATCTCAGCTCGTCCATCAAGTGCTGCACGCTGACCGCGCTGTGTCGGCCTGGAGCTGCGCTGTCGGCCAACATCAGCGCGACCAGCAAAGTAGTCTTTATAGACCGCGGCAGTAGTGGCTAGGTACCTATAACGGCAAAATGTTATCGCAACCGCGTCGCAACGAATCGCTAATGTGAACGCGCCTCATGATCATGACTCTCGTAAGCTCAAATTGCACTTGTCAACTGCAATTGTTAAAAGTGTTTACAGTGATAAATCGTTTGCTGAATGTAGGTGCGGCCTTCGAGCGACCGCGGCCGCGGGCCGGCCATATGGCTGCGCCGGCGCCGCCATATCGGGCCGCCACCCCTGACGCCCTTGTCCCACTCCCGATCTTTATAAGGAATTAACCTTTGTAAACGAATGGACATTTTATTGAAGTGTTCTTGCATAATTTGAAGATGATAATGATGTTGACGGGATCACGTCGCAATTACAAAAATTCTGCTCCCGAGTACGTTGCTTAACACAAGTATCCATTATATGTTATTCTATCTCTGCCACTTTAAAAGTCTTAAAAACTACAAAAGATGGAAAATATGTTCAAATGGTTAGTAGTGTAACAAAAAAAGTCTCGTTAAAGAAAATGCGGTGAAAATTCAGCAATGCAGTAATTGAAATAAAACAAATTTTCCGGATATTAAATGCGCTATATTTTACGATGTAAGTTGCAATTGTCCGTATTTTTAGGTTTTTAGGGGTTTTTTATTTTCCCGACGTTTCGGCACCTTTTCAGCTGGTGCTGGTGCTGGTTGGTGCCTGTCCACGGACTAAGACCAAAACTTAAGATATGCCAATGTAGTAATTTTTACAGTGACACAACTATGAGTCGCGCCTCGCCTTCGAGTGACGCCATTTCACTGTGCCGTGATCATTAATTGTCTTAAAAAACAAGGCAAGAGCCTAATGGTCAGTTTCTAAATTAGTCAGGTTTTGGACGTTTTTAACTTAAAATTCAATTCAGAAACTGACCTTATCAGTTAAAATTCCAAACACTCAAGAGAATGTTACTAATAACTACCTACAACTAGAACCGGAATAATAAATTCTTATCTAAGTTTTTTATTTTTTATTTATTATTATTAAGCACACGGGTATCTTACAATTATCATTTGTACTACAGACTATTTACAT
Source organism: Chrysoteuchia culmella (assembly GCA_910589605.1). NCBI lineage: Eukaryota > Metazoa > Arthropoda > Insecta > Lepidoptera > Crambidae > Chrysoteuchia > Chrysoteuchia culmella. The sequence continues at coordinate 23,046,634 of OU342651.1, forward strand.
AGTTTGACTGTAGGATCAGGAGTCTCGCTATAATAACTTATGTTTAGTTTACAAGTACTGTGTATTTCATGATTTTTGTTTTTTTTTTTTGCATTTTTCAATGCTATTTACTTTATGAAAAATTTTAAATAGAAAAATATTGGAAAAAATCAACTAGGCCATAAGTGAATTCTCTAATATATATATATATAGTTAATTAGATGGATTAGATAATTTGACTGAGCTGTGCTCTGATAATGGTCATCCAGGGAGTGAATGAAAGAGATCCAGTTCGCTATACACACCCGACTGATCTGGATGGCCATTATCAGATCACAGCTCAGTCAATCTTTGGCAGAGAACCTAGGCTCTAAAGTTACCTCGTTTGTCTGAAAATCGTCTAGTGTTTCTAATTATCTGACCACCACTGTATATATAAAAGTATTTGAGAACACACTGACAGATTTTTTTTTTACTATTTTCCCGGTTATTCAGGACTTCATCCAGCATTTCCATTTTAAGTAGCTCGTTCAATAACGACGGTAACATATATCTAGAACAGCGTTTTAGGTAAGTATAAGACAGATTACGTATTTACTATTTCTTATCCTAGGTTCTAGCAAATTTTTATTTTCTATTTCATCACAAATTACGAACTATTTTATTTTATTATAAATATCTATTACTCCACAGTGTTAAAAAAGATTTCTGTATTCATTTTTAGTGTTCCGTACCTCAAGAGGAAAAATCGGAACCCTTATAGGATTACTTCGTTGTCCGTCCGTCCGTCTGTCAAGACCGTTTTTCTCAGGAACGCGTGGAGGTATCAAACTGAAATTAATATCTAATACACAGGTCTACTTGTCCCTTAGAGCTGTGAAAAAATCAAACTTCTAAGCCAAAGCAATCAAAAGATACAGCCGCAAATTTTCAAAATTCGCACGGGAATCAAAACCTACAGGATACTTCCCGTAAACTTAGAATCTTGAAATTTGGTACAAAGTTACGTCTTATAGTACAGATAAAGGAAAAATTGCGAAAACCGTAAATTTTTTGTTACATCATATAAAAAAATCGGTGCGCGAGTCCGACTCGCACTTGACCGGTTTTTTTATATTTGTTTTTAACTTAAGTTAATCCATTGCAGTGGTTCAGAATGAGGGGTAAAGTTCCTCGGCAGATAATTTCAAGTAAATAACAAAAAGCGATATTTCATTGCATTTACAGAGTAAACACCACTGATGCCGAGTTTATATTATCTTTCTACCGCTGCCATAAACATGTCAAAGTTTGTCGCCTATTGTTTGCGCCGTTAGCTAACAATTGCTTTTACCATTGACTTCGTTATTTGCCATGCCATAATGGATACTGTATTTATTAGACATCCATCAACAGCCTCGTTAGCTAAATAATCCTTTGGAAACTGGCATTTAGGTACTGGGGAATCATTTATGACGACCCTGAGATAAAAGAACTATTACTTATAACATTTAATATAATTTTAAGCGTGGTCAGTCTGCTTGTGACCAAGGCTATAGCAACATAGAGGAAGCCCGAAACGTCAAGTTTTAAATAACATAACAAATGTCGAGTTTAAATCCCGTTGTAAAAAATTATAAAAATACTATTGTATAAGAGAGTAATAATTATTATAACAATATCCGATTGTAAGACCTCAAGTATAGGTTTCTTTTTAAGTGCCTTTATTTTAATTTGCTTCGAAATAACTAACTAGGACCTTTAACAGAACTTAAGGAAAGTAAGTAAGTCATGTAATTATAGATTAAAATTAATTATAAGTATATAGTTGTACTACAAAACAAATGTTTTAGTCCCGTTGTTATCTATACTAATATTATAAAGAGGAAAGATTTGTATTTTTGTATGTAACGAATAAACTCAAAAACTACTGGACCGATTTTGACGAAATTTGGTATAGAGAATCCTTAGACCCCAAGTAGTAACATAGGCTATAAATGATCCCAAAATTCCCACGGGAACGGGAACGGGAACATTTATAATTTTAATGGAACGCAATAGTTTAAAAATCTTATAATAAGTCACGTAGTTTGGTAATGATATATTTGATTTGTTTTACTATTATGGGATAGTAATGTATATAAGTAAGTAGTACTTAGTAATATAATAATATCAGAAAACGACAGCTGAACAAACGCTGGTATCATTGCCAATGTAAACTTCTATGAATAGTTATAGCAAATTGCGCATATGACATTCATTGACTGTTATATGACGATGGCTGAAATGCTCTCAAATTATGTAATGGTTGATTTAAATTCAGATGTATCTTAATCTCAATTAGGTATAACTACTTACTCTCCGTGCTTTCAACTCAATGCCAAAAATTATGTCGATTGGTTGCTTACACAGAAAAAGGAAATTTTAATGTTGTGGTTGCTTAAGGCAAGTTAGGACGTGAAGGAAGGACAAAATAAAAACACACATTCGCATTTATAATATAAATATTACTTAGTTAGGATAACAATTTTAAGAATCGTATTGGAAATAACAACTGAACTTGGACATCTAAAACTTTTTTACAAAATAGTAATGACAGTTTGTTTACAGATTGACTGGACTCATTCCAAGCCTGAGTCATTCATAACTCATTGGCTTACAATGGATGCCCTCATTATGAAAGTATGGTTCATATTAAAGAACTAACCACATAGGTACTTATAAAACGAAATATTTTGCAATGGACATGTAACGTCCTTGTATATAATAACAAATTGAATCCTCCAAGAGCTGTTATAATATAAATTAAGTAAGCAGTAATAACAACATTAGTTTTTTTATTATGACCCTAACGGCACAATCAAAATTATTATTAAATAAATACTTAAATTGAAAATTAGTCCTAATTAAACGTCATGAAAGATTTTTGATGACGTAATTAGGACTAATTTTCAAATTGAAATGTGAAAGTCATTATTTAAAGCGTAAAGTCAAATTTCAAAATGTGAAAGTCATTGTTTAACGCGTAAAGTCTACATATAATATAGAAGTATCAGTCTAATCTATATCAGCTCTTTTAACATTTTAATATATGTATTTTTTAAAGCACTTACCTAAATTAACTCAGCCTAAAATTCATGAACTTTGTGTACCTACCTACTTACTATAATACTTACTTGTTCTTTGTATTAGTATTAAATGTTTTATTTGCTTTCAATTAAGTAATTCATAAAGGAAACTATAGGTCTAATATAAAGTACAGAAAATTTCTATCATGTATGTATATGACCGTTTGTTTCTGAACAATAAATAAAAAATAAAAAAAAAAATAAAAAAAATTGGCGATTACCAACAAGCTTTTCTTTTATATTAACAATTCTTAATTTTATTTCAATACCCAAATTATTACGTCATAAAATAGTGGATTAAGATAAAAATGAGTCGTACATAAAGCTGTTTCATGGAAAGGAATCCGTACTATGCCGTTCAAATTCTAACTCAAACTTCAGACACGAAAGTACCGTTTGCAAAAAAAAAGTATTCATTAATTTATGTAACATATTATTTTTTACAGATAGTAAAACTTAGTTAAAGTCGAATTAACATTAGGAAACTATTTACATGCACGATGAAAGTAAATTCACGAAACTTTTTGATGTCGTGAAATTAATACATACATTTTGGAACTTGCTGTTTACACGTAAGTACATTTGTTGATGAAAATTAGTGTCGCCACATTAATTGTATGCCACTAGTTTAGTAATGTAAATTCGGCTTAAATACAATACATACAAATGAAATTAATTGTTAAACAATTAATTTCATTTTTAGGGTTCCGTACCTCAAAAGGTAAAACGGAACCCTTATAGGATCACTTCGTTGTCCGTCCGTCCGTCTGTCTGTCAAGATCGTTTTTCTCAGAAACGCGTGGAGGTATCAAACTTTATATTTAATACTCAGGTCTACTGTCCCTTAGAGCTGTGAAAAAATCAAACTTCTAAGCCAAAGCAATCAAAAGATATAAGAAGCCGTTTATGCCGCAAATTTTCGAAACTCGCACGGGAATCAAAACCTACAGGGTACTTCCCGTGAACTTAGAATCTTGAAATTTGGTACGAAGTAACGTCTTATTATAGTACAGATAAATTAAAAATTGCGAAAACCGTAAATTTTTAGTTACATCATTTAATAAAAATTAATTTTGAAAATTTTAAACGGAACCCTTCGGTGCGCGAGTCCGACTCGTACTTGGCCGGTTTTTTAATTTTATTTTTCCGAGATTTCTTTTTTTTTAGCATACCGTACTATAGTGAAGTTAGTTTGACAGAAGGACGTCACAAAATGGCGCATGTTTCATCGTATTCTTATTCAAATGGCATAGTACATATATTATAGAGGTTTCTAAGAATTTCTAGCTACTCGGAAGCATTAGCTTAGCATCATCAAAATTAACTTTATCCGTTACGAGATAACAATGTACCCTACATGTGTGTGTGTTGTAAATCGTAAACACTGCTATTTGAAGCACTAGAATTTCAACTTTGATTGAGAGCTTTATTTGATTCACTCAAGTACACCTAATTCACAAAAGTAATAACTAAATAAATTTAGTTTCTTAAACTGTGCCTTGAATGGTTAGTAGGAAACAAAATTGGGTGATTTGAAAGTATGTACGTAAGTACCTTTACATTAAAGTTAGACCTATTCTCTGCTACCTTTTGGAATGGACCTAAAAGTAATAGTTACGCATCCAAGTTATTTAGGCTAAAATAATTAAAAATTATATAATCTTTTTAATGATTTATTACATAATTACCAGGCACTCTATTCAAAATATGTTACGCAACTTAGCTATTTTTATAATTAATCTCAGCATTAAGGTAATTTTAATTAAGTCATATTAATAATGATTGTGCGCATTGTAAGCGGGCGTCGAACAAGAGACACATGATTAGAAAGAAAATTACGAGAATACCTTCAGAAAAAGTCTTTATATGCAAATAGTTTTAATATTAAAAAGAAAAAAAACTTATATTATTTATCATAAGCAAAAAAAAAAGATATTGCAGAGTTATTGCACCTAGTGATTTTGCGTATTTAAGAGCTTGGAACTGAATAAATTACCTAATAAAAATATAAAATATATAAAAAAAGGTAGGTAGGTACCTATATTTTTTATTTTGTCTTATAAGTATATCACTAACTGCGAATGACTTCTAATGATGTTTATATCACACATAACAGAAGTCACCCAATTATGTACCCAAGTATGTAATTAGGAGGATGGAACCCACTTACTCATCTAATCTCCTCATCATTAATAATTCGCTTGTAATAGGTGATTTGCGTAAGTGCAAAGCCTAAGATCTGTGCATCTCGTCAATATAGTTACACAACAAAAGGGGGTAGATCTTATTACGAGATATTAAGGGCATCAAATCTTAACATGTTAACCTTGACGTGCAGTTGGATGTACATGGCAGGCATCATATGACGAAGCTATCAGAAATCAGACGCTTGTATTGCTGTATAATTTGTCTATTTGTGGATTGGACATGGCTTTAACGATATCGGTGCAGATTAGCGGAACTGGCCTGACTACTTTATATTCATTTATCTTTCTACAAATTTGTCCTTATCGCTTTTGCTAAGTGATACTCTCTCTACTTTAATTTATAACTTATTTGCTAGACATTATAGCTTGTTTTCTAATCTTGTCAAAATATTTTATGTAGCCCTGTCAATTACGAGAAACTAGCCTTGATACTCGTATTTTAAGTTAAAAAAGTCTTACCCCCATTTTCTAAGTCGTTCCTCCAAAACTTTTTACACACCACTCAACCTCGTCGTGGGTAAAAATGGTAGTGTGCGCTAGGCCTAACACGGAGTGGCTACGTACTCTTTGACTCCTCCAGGTCCTTACGGAGTTATGACTTAGAATACCGCTTTCGAGGAGTATTTCGAAGGGGTTTTCAATGACGTTTCGTTAAGTCGAGGACGAGTAAGTTTTGGAGGAACGACTTAGATATGGGTGTTAGTATCCGCATTTCAGACTACTTAAATTAATAAATTTAGTTATCTACGTACTTTAAACCTACCTAAATTCTTGAATATATTTTTGGGCATTGATGGAGGACGGGCTGAAGCTACATTAATTCGCAAAAATAAATCTTAATATAAGTGGGTGATTTTTTAAAAAGTGGAGCAAACAGTATTTTAACAGGGCGGCTGCTAAGCGCTATTGCAATAAATAAATTGATGATTTGATGATTTAGTCATTCTGATTGTATGAGACTAGGATTATGATTAGCTAGATGGATATCCGGAAGACTCGTACACACCATGAAGCACCATTCACACCTTGAAGTTTCACTTTCACTTACGCAGAAACACTCAATTGTCAATCCATCGGTACCTACACGAGAGTGTATCACATGCCCGTGCCCAGGGTTGTCACTAGTGTCAAAGTGTGATGTTGTGAAGACGGTTACGTGATTCCCATTGTCCCCATTTAAAACAGCATTAGGGTATCGTAAATTTTAAGAAAGGTGTGTATTAAATTTTAAACAAGAAAATATACTAGGAAAGAAGCAACTTGTCTCATGTTGCCTTGGCGGGACCCTTGCTTTTGAGCCATACGGATCAACTATGATAAAATAAAAAGTTATATCTTACGTACCAAAAAATACTTAAAATAAGCTGCTTTAAAATTAACACAAACACCTATAAAATTCTATTAACGTTAAATGTATTTTTTTCAACAAATATATTTCAAACATAATCCTAAATATTGTAAAGAAAGTATGTCAGTTTGTTTGTAACCCTTTCACGCAAAAACTACTGAACGGATTCGGATGAAATTTGATGTATAGGGACTTCAAGTAGCGGACTAACACATAGGTTACTTTTTATCCCGCTATTCCCTCGGGAACGGGAACCACGCGGGTGAACCCGCGGGAGGCCGCTAGTAACGACAAATTTGCAAACCCCTCGTTTCCGTATGCAGATCAAATCGGCACGCTCTCGGAGCATAATCCCGCGCACGGTCGACATGCGCCGGCGCCGGCTAGCGGACACGAGACGCCGGACGCATCCTGATGCAGGCTGCTCTCGCCCACGTACGGAGCCAATGGTACTTATTTAAATGATGAGCGATATTGAGAACTTCGTGCTTTGGTTTCAAATTGTTTTACCTTGAGTTTACGAGATATCTTAGCGTTTCACTAGTGAAAGTTGACATCCGTAAATAAGTACTTATTTCTTGAAGACATCCTCTACGTAAAGTAGGTGGACTCTTTCGGTTTTCTTTTCAAGCGTGGGTGTACTAATAGATTACCACATTTGCGTAATAGGTTTATGATAAGCATGTTAGTTTAATAAAAACATTACAATAGTACAGTCACTATCAGTCACACTCTCTACGCATATCACTGTCACAATTCACAACGCTATATCGGCAGCGGTGACAAGCATTCAATAATTTCAATCGAGCACGTTTGGAACACTTGCTCCATGTAATCGATGTATTTAATTACAACGTAAGTAAACAAACACGGCGCTAACAGTGATAACTACCTGCCACTATACAAGGTCTTCGAATGAATGAAAGCTTTAATTAACCATCAGTCCATCATACATTGTGAAGGGAAGAACAAAAGTACGTGTGGTGTTCGGAGCCCTTAAAATGAAAAGAACACCCAGATTTTAAATGTTGTATTATACATCAACTATGAGAGATCTCGGTGTCACATTTGACCCTGGCTTAACCTTCAAAAGGTCTTCTTGAGGTACCTATACAAGAGGATATTCGGCTATTACCCATTCCTGTATCCCACAAAATTTCTATTGGGTATGCTCGGTATGTGTTCGTTGGAGGTGAGGCGTCACAAGGACCTAATCCTAGCAGCGGTGAGGATCTTGCGTGGCAGTGTCCAATGCCCTGAGCTGCAGGAGCAACTCCTGCGCCTGTATGTACCAGACCACTATGTTCGGCGCCGCACCGCACCTGTCGGCAACGCCGCCTGTTCGCGCCCCCCTCGGGCCGTACTGTCGCGTATGACCACTCGCCTGTCTGTCAGATGCACGCAGGGCTCAATGCACTCCTGTGTCAGCACCCTGACTGCGACGTATTCGCAGATAGCTGGGGAGCTATTACGACTAAATGTTTGTCATTCTGTGAAAGTGGATGTCCTTTTTAATTGTTCAGTGTAAACGCAATTTTTATGTTTATTACTGTGTTGTGTCATACATATCTCATCGTGTTGTTGATATTTGTTTTTCTAAATGTAAATTAACTAAGTTAGTTATGTAATTGGGCGCCGCCCGTGTAACTAATAATAATAATAAATAAAATAAATAATAGTTCGATCGCTTCTACAGGACTGGATTAACCAAGAGAAATATGTAAACTATAGGTTCTTACTTCGAAGAAATAAATAAACCATAAGTAACAAAAGCTTGGGTATATCGCATAATAAAACCTTTCTCAATGAATAAGCATTCAGAGTTTATTAATTTTAATTATGTGGTGTGGGTGAGCTCCTTCAGTTTACAACAGAAATTACGATCTCAATTTAAACAACGATGACAAGCAAGGTTGAAAAACACAATTGCATTTAAAAAGGTGGGGCCAGTGGTATTACTATATCAGCTACTAGTTCTATACGCTTGTGCCTGTAGTATTTGCTAGGACTGGGGCATAACCCACCACCTCCCATGTCCATACCAACCGTGTGGTTATAATGGCCGAATCCCGAGAGATGCGCGCGGGATTTCTCCGCGCACACTTCTTGACTCTCTTCAAATTCTTTATCTCTGTCCTTATGTCGCTATGTCCTTATGTGCTAGGACTGGGGCAGTCAAGTAACATTGTAAAAGACATATTGATATGCCTATGTATTGTATAGTTCCATCTTTTATTTAATCAACATATTGCTATCACAGCTGATGGTATAGCAGCTGGAACCTTGAGAGTATTCCGTCGTGTCCAATACCATATGTTTATTATGTAGTAAATGTCTACTCTACCGTCTTAAGATTTCTTTACATTTGCAATTGAGGATACCTACGCATACTTAAATTTTCTACAGCTCTGCTCAAATTATCATTGGTTTTTGGAAAAGTACAGAGTAAGTATTTCACTCGCCTTTTTCGGATTATTGGTTTAGTTAGGTCGATGTACAAGGGGTCAACCCTGCTAAAGCTTAGTCATAATCGTATCGTAATCGTATTTCATTTTAAACTGTATATCTGTGTAGGTAAATAGCACTGCAATTTAAAAGATTTAGAAGATTATTTCTGTAAAAAATACAATTATTCACTCACTAGAGAAACACAGAATAGATAAGTAATGTAATATTAAAAACCAGCAAATAAAAACCAAATATAAATATTTTGAGTGGATTACATCACATAACCTTAACGATAACTTTACTATAAAAGACTAAAAAGAGGAAAAAAAATGTATAGGATTTGACAGCTTTGACAAACCATAAAGTCGGTTAAAGTTACGGGTGCAACTCAGCCTGAAAGCCTTATTAAACTTTATCTAACTTAAAATTTTAATAATAAAGAAAAAGGTAACACGATGAAATAGGAACTTCTTAAGTTTGGCGCGCACTGTTCATTGAAATAAAACAACTTTTAAGGATATCAAACGCGTTATATTTCACGAACTTAGTTGTAATTGTCCGTATTTTTAGGTTTTTTGACTGTCATCCTGTCATGCCGTGACCACGGCAGCTGAAAAGGTATTACGGGTGCAACTCAGCCTGAAAGCCTTATTAAACTTTATCTAACTTAACATTTTAATAATAAAGAAAAAGGTAACACGATGAAATAGGAACTTCTTAAGTTTTGGCGCGCATTGTTCATTGAAATAAAACAACTTTTAAGGATATCAAACGCGCTATATTTCACGAACTTAGTTGTAATTGTCCGTATTTTTAGGTTTTTTGACTGTCATCCTGTCATCCCGTGACCACGGCAGCTGAAAAGGTGCCGAAACGTCGGGAAAATTAAAAAAACCCCAAAAAACGGACAATTAGATCTTAGTTCGTGAAATATAGCTCGTTTAATATCCGGAAATGTTGTTTTATTTCAACGATGAAATAGGATTAAACCAAACGTAAACTGAATTGACCCCCAGGCTATTCATCAGTTCATCACCATCCCTAATGTGGACTGCAGTGCGGTGCATTATGGCAGCCAACACAACTCATAATATTATATTGGTCGGCCTTGCGTGGGCGCTGTGAGGACGCGCGGTTTCGCGAATGATGTCACTTGATCAGATATTTACACAGGTTTTACATACCTGTACATATTTTAAAGATTACGTTTTAGATGGATTTGTAAGTGCTAAATAAAACAGTTACAGTACCGAACTAACATCCCACCCGCTCTTCACATTGGATAATATCGCACACCTTTAGAAGTCACTTGTTGTTTTCACGTCGAGTTGTAGCTTTTTACCTTTTCCAAGGTCTAATCTATCTCTATGTCAAAATGCATCTAAACTAGTTCAGAAGTTTTTACGTGAAAAGATAACAAACAGACAGTACCTTTCATATTTGTAATATATGGATATAATATATTTGTAATATTGTTTATGATTTTTGAATTTTTGCATTTTCCAATGCTGTTTTGCTACTTATGTCTCGGTATCTCAGTGGTTAGAGCATTAGACCGGATTTACAAAGGTCGAGTCCCATCTGAGAATTCACTTGTGGCCGAGTTGATTATTCCAATATTTTTCTATTTAAAATGTATCATAAGTATGGAACATTGTGTTATTATAATACCGATAAATATGTAACCTTCAATGTAATGGAATCTGTGACCAAGAATCTATTCCTATTTAGAATCTTTTCATTGTGCATAGAACAACATCGGATCACATATCTGTTCTGCCCAACTCGGCCCAATTACACAATGCGAGCTCGTATGACATCTGCTTCAAGACACCCTATTATAAATATCACACAACCAATTCACGTGATTCAATCAAAAGGTAATCAATGCCTTAATAGCATTAAGAAATTGGTTCTTATCTCACGCACTCGGACTTGCAGCTGAAATGTTCGATGTATTTATTAATATTAATTTTTCTATTAAAAATCAAACAAGTTAATCACAATGAAAACAATGTGCCACGCCACCATAACGGGTTCACAAAGAATCTATAGTAAAAAGTTGCTGTTTCATTCAATGTAAAGTGCACAAAAGACTAATTATGATTTACTGATAAAGTTATTTTTAGGTACCTTTAGATAAAAGCGTGGTCAAGCTGACCCGAGTGAATCTAATCTGTGTTGCAATTCATACGGCGACGCCCGGGATTGCCGATTGCTTATTTTGTTATCTTGGATAGTGAGAATTAAGAGAATCAGTTTGATGAATGATGGTAAGATGTCTAAATGGCTGCGTTTGCGATGTGTTTGATGAAGTAATTAACAATAATTAGGCAAGATTTGTAATTAATTGATCATCTTTGATCTTGGATCTTGATTACCTAAGTCAAAATATTTCAGTATCTATTACCTAAGCGAAATAAATAATTGCATACAATCATATCAATTTTATCTAGCCCACGTTAAGTTTTATGAAGAACTTGTGTTAAGGATACTAGATAACGAATAAACATACTTATATACTTTTTTTTGTAAATACATACATAATATACATATTAAACACCCAGACCAAGACAAATAGACATGTTCGTGCACACAAATATTTGTCTTGTCTGGGGATCGAACCCGGGACCTCTGGCGCGGAAGGCGGGCTTATTACCCCTGCGCCAACTGGTCGTCTAACTTAAAATTTTAATAATCAAGAAAAAGGATACACGATGAAATAGGAACATCTTAAGTTTTGGCGCGCACTGTTATTATTAACCTAAAAATACGGACAATTAGATCTATTACCTAAGCCTCCAACAGGCCAGTTAGTGGCGAAACTGCTTGCTTAGCGTTTATTTTCGTTCACATAGAAATTGGTTAGGGATCACTTAAAAATTTCGTGTCAAAACAGAATTTTTCTATGAAATTTTTATCAAAATCGGATCAGTAGTTTAGGCGTAAAAAACTAGGTAATTTTTGTATGGATAACATTACCAAACTATTTGCTGCAACATCAGCTTAAAACCTCTATAGTAATAACATACAGTATAGTAAGTGAAAGAGAATTCAAATACATCACATGACATGCAAATATTGTTGACATAATGCGCACGAGCACTCGTGCGACACCCACCGCGCGCGGATGATCGATTGGTGGCGGATAGTCGCGCGCGCAGCCGACGCGGAAACGACCGGATAAACTGTCAGATCGACTATGTGAATCATTGAAACGACCATAAGGTCCTAATGTTGAGTCATAATCGCACAATGCCATGCTTATCTCAGATTTGTCTTGTGTTTATTTATCTTCGCGTTTAGGGCAATCTACTTTTTTGACATCGGCAAAAACGCCATTGTTTCAAACCGATAACATACATAGTTTATCAATTAACCAAAAAGAGAATGATATTTTCAGAATGCTCGTCATGCTTAATCTTCTGTTTTTTCCTTAAAATCAAGCGATCTTTATGCAATATTTCAAACTTTCCAAGAATTGATTGTTTGCTTTTTTTTTAAACATTGTTTAATTAAGTATACAATTAAACAATTTGGTTAAAAACTTAGAAAAGACACATAAGTACGTAGACTTATAGTGGTTGGTTCCCAATCTATGATTTGGCACTAACTTTGGAACAGTTTGTATGAAATTATTTGGTCAAGAACTTATGTTTTGAACTTAATTGGACTAGTTACTTGAAACAGGCCTTTAGAATTTACAAGGAATTTTTCTCTTAAAACTTTAAAGTTTTTGGAGTTGAAAATAAAGTTATTTGTCCGTTGAAATAGATCACCTACCAAATATAGAAGTGGTGTGTGCCGAATGCCCATATGTAGTGCTCCCCGAATGGAAGTGACACTTATAAGGAAAATTGTGGAATTAAATTAAAAACGCGACAGCCACAAAATGTTCTTGATTTTATTCTTGGTTTAGTTCTATAGTAATAAACTTGAATGTTTAAAAATACGTAAAATGTTATTACCTATTTTAACTATTTCATTATAATTGATAATTAAGTATAACAAAATATTTATTGTACACGAGAGATAACAGAAAACAGACATTAGGCAGATTTATTGCTTCAACCAATCCCTTCATTTGCTTATCATTATATACGAAAGTAAGTCTGTCTGTAGTTATGTTACATTTTCACTGCTAAAAGCATCTTAAACTTACCTTATTTTTTTTTGTTGAGAATAAAATAGGTAACTCATCCCGAATATAAATCTTGGAGAGGTTGAATGTTCTAAGAACTGAACGATAACCAAAAAGTAAGTCTGCATCGCGATCGGCCGTTCTCTCCAAAGGTTTTTGTTGGTAAATAGGCAGTAAATTTATAAAAATATATTTAACTAACTATCTGTGTGGCAAATTCGCTCAGCCGTCTTTGCGTGATTGTAAAACAAAGATATAAACTTCCAGAGCAAAGCATTTATAATATTTAACAAGGCAGAATTTCAATGAAGAATACCATAATTGCACCAATGAAAATTAAGAGTCCTTAACATCTGCAGGGAGGTAAGTATATCGCAGTAAAACGTACACTACATTGTATGGAACATTGGCGCCTCGTCCTCAGAACTGGTTGCAAAGGTAATGTATACCGAGTAGGGCTATGTGTATATGGATGGTCCTCACAATGTGATGTGCAGCAAATCTGCGCATGCGCCGCCGAAGAAATATGAGAACGGTTGAGACAAACGTCCACGTTACTAACACCTTTATCATATTTTGAGTCGTTTTATAAGTTTACTAGCGGCCGCTCGTGGTTTCACCCGCGTGGTTCCCGTTCCCGTGGGAATATCGGGATTAAAAGTATCCTATGTTCATAACCAAGCTGTCTACTACCTGTGTACCAAATTACATCCAAACCCGTTCAGTAGTTTCGGAGCATATTCAATGCAAACAAACAAACAATCAAATCTTTTCTCTTTATAATATTATTATTAGTATAGATTATGTTGCTAATCAAGATTAAATCCTTAATAATAATATTAACTGCGAAAGTAAACTGCTGTTTGTTAGTTACCTACGCCTAAACCACTGAACCATAAATAATTTTTGGCTTAGTAGAAAGAATAAAAGACTACTTTTATAGAGATTAGAAGCGATCCCTAAATATCGCGATATATAATTAACCGAATCCCATGCAAATCACTCGTACTAGATAAATGAAGACAAATGCGACAATATTAATAAAAAGAGAAAATGCCATGTCTTCTTTTAAAAAATATTCCTGAATTATGTACGTATTGGAATTTTAACGGCTTTTTAACATTATTTGACAAAAATAAGAAAGTTAGAAAAAGTTAGTTCGTTAGGTGCTTGTTTTAAATCCGCAACTGTCGAAATCTGTGTGATACTCTGTCTTAGTGAGGATTAGATCAGGGAGCTCATTGTCTAATTTTAAAATCTATTGCAATCCCTTTCAATTTCTATTTGAAAGCAATTTACATACTTCAGGCCGTCATTATTTGACATTTGAAAGGGATTGAATTAACGAAATTGAACTGTCTAAGCAAAGTGACACATGAAAATATTTTTCAAATGTATGGAGAAATGTCAAATGAAGGGTCATTTAAAACGTCATTTGTTCTAAAATGGATTGCGACACATCACAATACTTTGAAAGGGATTGTTATATTTTTTGAAATTAGACAATCAGGGGGCAGATCGCAGTAAGATTTTTTTCTAGTTTAAAATTTATTTTAGTAAGGTTAAAAAAGCTCAGTATTGAATGACGCCTGAATGATACGTGATGGAAGTGCTTATGATCAACATGTCAAGTTTTGAATTTGTTGACTGTACTATTATAAAAGTTCCGCTTAGTAACAGCAATTACTGATTATTTCACCCTCTGGCTACATCCCGGTCTGTGTTGAATAAGGATCCCGTTCTCATCGCGATAATATAGTGTACCATGTTACAATGTAACTGCAAACGCGGCACACACAGCTTTATATTTTAAAGTTCTGAGATTAATAATTAAATAGAAGTAAAGTCAGTTTCTTGTGTCAATTTTATAGATAAAACCTCCTTGGACTAAGGAAGCTATGCCTTGAACAGCTTTGTTATTTTTTCTTAAAACTATTTTCGTCAAAAGTTTTTGTTGACATTTTGACGTTCCAAATTTAAATGTCAACATAATTACCCAAGGGAAGTTCCATTCGAGTTTCACCCGAGTTATTTTCGTAATAACCCGTGTTGAGAGGCTCCATTTTTAACTCAATCTACCGTACAATTTCTATATTATAACAAAATTTATTTACTTGACGTATTTAACGCGAGCTCGCCATTAATTAAGAAGGAAAGAAAGAAAGAAGTTCCATTCAACATTAGTTCTCTCGGGCTTTAATAGCTTACTTTAAATTAAGACAATACATTCAATACGTACTCCAGATGCAGGTGACGTATAAAGAATGTTACATATAAACATACAAACATACAAGATACGCGCAAAAAACATGACCCTTTCTTTGCAGTCGGGTAAAAACATATGCATATGGAGAGATTATTAGACTGGATAACAACAAAGAACATTACCGTGGAAATAACTGCCTAAAACTTCAAGTTATCCTTTTCGGAGCGCAAAATATCCGTATTCCACGCGTACAAATTCGCGGGTGGAACCAAGAAGTATAAATGCAACAAAAAAAATGGTAAGTAATGGTCATTTCTAATTGACAAATGTTATTACTCCCTTAATGAATTTTTGACTGACCGTAATATATGATTTTAATTAATTGATTTATATTTTAGGCTATTGTTATGTAGTAAATTTAGTTAAATTTAATGATAATGACGTTTAGTATAAAATTAATTTAATTGATATTTTTAATGAGTAATGTTTCAATAATGGGCTTTTTAAAACTTTGACATTGTATTTGAAATTAAATTTTATTGTATGTCACATCGGCAGAAACCAGCTGAACCATTTTATATATTTTTTACAACCACCTAATGTGACCTGTGTTTCACAATAAATAATTTTGACTTTGACTTTGACTTTAAGTAATACCAAAGGAATGGACCAACGCGACGTATAATACCATAAAACCGTAAACGGAATGTTATTTTTTAACAAATAGCTTTTTGCTTTGCAAATTAGATTTATTTGCACATCCTTTTACGACGTCCAAACACCTACATACATCCTGTGCAAGTTTACTATAGATATCATTATAGTTGGTCTCTACACGAATACGAAAATTGCGATCAAAATCCTTTCCAAGAAGTCAGAGCTTGTAGTTTAAAGTTTGGTCTACATTTGTTGCGGTTATCGACACCCTTACGGTGACCGACTTGAGACCTATTTTAAATGTTTTGTTGTAACAAAAGGCACGGTGAAACACTATCGACATCGTTTGCGATCGCATGGAACCTTATGAACATTAACATAAGAGC
The DNA here is from genome assembly GCA_910589605.1 of Chrysoteuchia culmella. Taxonomy (NCBI): domain Eukaryota; kingdom Metazoa; phylum Arthropoda; class Insecta; order Lepidoptera; family Crambidae; genus Chrysoteuchia; species Chrysoteuchia culmella. The sequence goes on from OU342651.1 coordinate 23,063,113, forward strand.
TATTTTCGACTGCGTCAAATGCCGCGGTCAGTTTGGCGTGCGAACGGACGCAACCCGACCCTCCGGCGCGACTCTCAAAACACGCGCGAACCGAGTCGAATGTTTGAGAACCTTTGGAGAAACACGATTCGTATAATGTTAAACATTATAAAGTTAGGGAACGCAACGGTATAAGTTACTTCCACAGAAAATTGTTTCTGAAATTCTGAATTACGTCCTGTGAAAAATTATTTTATTTTGAATGTTTTCTTCGAAGAAAAGACATCAACGACTAACTTTAAAAAATGTTTGTTTCGTTTGTAATTAATATATGAAGAAGGTTATGTTTTTGTTTCAAAGTAACATTGTTCTATGGTAAGGTATCAAGGTGCCATTTTACTGCCCATAGTCGATATGATTTGTTTTGCAGAAAGGTGACATACGGTGACACGGCACGGCCCATCATAAAGCCTATTTTCATTAGTTTTTTTTTATCAAGTAGGTACGAGTTACTAATGCTCATATGTTTGGAGGATTAAAGGAAATCTATTACCTAAATATGCAATAAGTATTAGCCGTGCTGTCCAAGAAAACCTTGAAAAATTACGTTATACGAGCGGTTGAGCCCTTAACTCTGCACCTGCAGTTTTTGAATATACCTTATGTTGTTATTTAATGATAAGGCTGCATGTGGAATCGTTCTTCTCCGAGACTCCTTAACCACTGAGGAACTGGGCTATCTAATCTTTAACTGCCGAAACACAATAATGGTGAAATTATTGTTGTTATGACGGCAGACTTGGACAAGATGGTGGCCAGATGATTGATGGATTGGATAAAGAGCTACCATCAATCAAACCGATACAGTAAATAACCACACTGGGTCTGATACCGGGTGGTGGTGTTACTACTAGACCACACAGACGGTTATATTCGGTTTTTTTTTTCGTTAACCACGGGGATACTGTTAGCTTTCATCATACCTGATGTTAAGTATTGATAAGGCCGAAGATGGAAGCGAGCCTCTTCCGGAATCCTTATCACGGAGGAACTGGCTATCTTATCTGTGTTAATCTATCAATGTTGTTATGGCGTCAGGGTTAGATAAGATGGTGGTAGCTAGCCAGACGGACTTACAAACAAATCCTACCACCAACCAAACCGAATACAATATATACCCCCGCTGGGAATCGAACCCGGGACGCCTGGGTCTGATACCGATGGTTGTTTCCACTAGACCACAAAGGTTAGACAAAGATATAATTGAACTAAGATATTTAATTTTGATGAAAGCCTATTAAGGGAGGATCAGCAAAGCAGCCTGCAGCCTGCGGTGCAGCGTCGCCCTCGGTCCGGCGCGCGCGCAGAATAGCGGGCAGCCTTCACGGCGCCCGCGCAGCGCACAATGCGGCCCAAGCCTGTTTCGCGAAAGGCTTAGTACGGAGTTGGGCAGTATATCATGACTTGAGATGATGCCTTTTCTTGGGAAATTAAAGAGATCATTTTTATTTAATGCGTGAAAACGGAGAGATGCTGGCTTTTATCATACCTAATGATAAGTAATGAAAAGGGTGAAAATAAATGGAAGTGCCCCTCTCCCGGAATCTTCTGAGGAACTGGCTTTCTTATCTCAAACTGCCGGAAAACAACAATGCTGAAAATGTATCTTATTATAAGCGTCGGGCTTAGATAAGATGGTAGTAGCGAGCCAGGCGGACTTACACCAAGTCCAACCACCAACAAAACCGGCCTCTGGGTCTGACACCGGTGGTGTTACCACTAGACCACGGAGACGGTTTAGGTTTGATTCAACAACTAATTTGTTGACATTTTAGTAAGTACGTAGGTATATTATGATAAGTGTCTATCAAGGTAAACATAGTTGGTGACACCATTCCTATAAGTAACTTTAACAATAAAATTAACGCATCTAACTTATCTTTCCCGTGAAACAAATTATCCTCGTGCGCCTACGCGTCACCGACGCTGTTTGTTTCGACTTTCGATGTAACCACGCGAGTTGATTTGATCGAAATATATGACATCATTTACGCGGTGGGCGACGTTTCTCTCAAAGACACTCTGTTCCACTGTGAGATCACGCCGTGAAATAAATACTAATTCAAAGAATCATTATCTAATGTAACTTATGACAAGTAATAAAGTTAATCATTTATATCTATTGCTGTTATTTGTTGTTCATGAACCTAGTTACGAGTAGTCGTTGCGATATGAAAGATCTGTTGAATACACTTTCGCAATATGTACCTAGTTGTTATTTGTATTCCGAACTTGAAAGTTGATTAGTGTGCAATATATGTAATGGATGTATAGATTTTTTGACGACTGAGTAAATAAAACTTAACTCAGAAATTATTGCATCATTTATGATTTTTGAATTTTTGCATTTTTCAATACTATGTTTATATTTATGATAAATTTTAAATAGAAAATTACTGGAAAAAATTTACTCGAGTCCCATCTGAGAATTCATTTGTGGCCGAGTTAATTTTTTCCAATATTTTTTTCTATTTAAAATTTATCATAAGTGCATCATGTTTGGGATGAAAATCTAAATTCGTAGCTTAAATGCTGTAAGATCAATATATAAATATTCAAAGTGGCAATATCTAGATAAAAACTAGGTAACTAGGTAGGATTGAAAAGTATTACTTGTCTTTTAATATAATTTTACTTTTATCCAAGTGATATAACAAAGAACTATGAATTATTTTTGCCACAATCCTTCCACACTGTTTGGAATCTCTTCTCTCTTTTTTGTTAAAAAAGATCTCTTTGTTGTTAAAAAAGAAAGATTTTTTTATACAGTTTTTTTTTATTACAGACTATAATGTTAGGTAGGCACGTTGACTTCCTCTACTTGTAAATGTTTTAAAGTGAGATAGATGTTTTTTGGAAAATGGTGAAAAATTCTCCTGTTAATGCAAGTAAATTTTATTATTTAAGCACCTATAGTATCTATTTGGTTTTAAATCCTTGACACAAACAACAAGTAAGTCATCGGTCATGCATAAGGTGTTAAATAACAGTTTGGAAACAAGTTTCATATTGATATACTGTCTCATAATTAATTAATACGAGAAGACTGCATTCAAAGATTTTTTTTAAAATCACATACCTGCACCGGGAATCGAACAGGCTAAAATGAAAAAAAAACGTGTACGGGTAGGGTACCTACTTTAATCAAGGAATGTTTCCTTTCAGTAAAATGAGCTAACTAAAGGGTTTAATTTAAAGTAGTTCCCCTCCCGGGCTCATAGATTTTTTCCACCCTGTATAGATCAATTTAGCTCAATTAACTTACACCCATATTCTAAGTCGTTCCTCCAAAACTTACTCGTCCTCGACTTAACGAAACCTCATTGAAAACCTCTTCGAAATACTCCTCGAAATTGGTATTCTAAGTCATAACTCCGTAAGGACCTGGAGGAGCCAAAGAGTACGTAGCCACTCCGTGTTAGGCCTAGCGCACACTACCATTTTTACCCACGACGAGGTTGAGTGGAGTGTAAAAAGTTTTGGAGGAACGACTTAGAATATGGGGGTTAGTGTTTTAACTTAAAGACAAACCCAGGAAAGATAAAAGGTTACATAATTGTTCAATACTTTATTGTACCATCTTACTTACACTTACTAAAATCAGACTGAAGTTCTCTTTAACTTACTTGGTTCTCGAAATGAGAACCATTTACAGCAATACCTAATGTTAATTATTAGGTTATTGACTTTTTTTACATAGGTAATACAAAAGGAAACAAAACGCGAGTTCAATCGATGAATAAGTTTTTTGACTAGGTTTTTTAAGAGTTTTCTCTTATTTTAGATACTATCTTACTCACACCAAATTGATCTCTATGATTAACATATTGATTGGTACCATAAAAGTACTCAATGCCGGTTCCACTCTCGGTGCAGGTAAGTTATTTTTCAAAAATCTTTGAATGTAGTTTAACTTATTTTTGAAAGTGAAGGAATATTTAATTTGGATAAAATTTGTTTACATCAACATTTAGGGTACTTTGCCTCCAAAGACAGTCTTTTTTTCCACTCTGTATACAACATCCTTTTAAATATTAGAAATTTTACCTAAATTACAGGCGAACAGAACGGTTTAAGACTTTTTTATTTTCAGATTCTCAGTGTATAAGAATGCTCATAACTTGCGATCTCTCATGGGCACACAAACCCTAGTGGTTCTGCTAATGAGTGACGATGAAAAGTAAAATTGTATGTAACTATGTCTTGAACAATAAATAAATTCAGAACCCAAATGACAGCGCACGCAGTGTTACGAGTTTCTGGCTCACTCGGTGCGTCTGCGCATACTGTGGCGCTATCGTTGCGCAGGACAATGCCGGAATGTTTGCGCTTTTTTGTCTGTCACTGTCACAATACAAGGCACGAGCCGATAAGGTAAATATTACTGTTATGATTCTTTCTACCCTGGCGCGCAGTATATGTGTAGTCAGTCAAGAACGGATTGTATGGATGACATCACAGCTGAGGTAATCTAACCTATTATATAAGTAACTTGAATAAGGCTTTCCAAGAAACAAGCAAAGTAAAAAAATAATTACCTAAATATGTACCTAGGTAAATACTTATTTCAAAAGCAAAGCTTGAAATTGAATTGTTATTGTTTCACTGTTTTTACGCTAATATAAGAGAGGGATATGTATTGTATTTTTTTCATCTGTTTCTATTTCAGCATAAGTACTTATATTTAGACGATAAACTAATGGAGTAGGTATCTTTATCACGCAAAATAAAACGAGCATAATCACTTCGAAATCCTTAAAATTAAAAAAACTGGCCTATCTATCCGACATATCGCGACAACTCGCTGTTAACTAATAGGGTAGGTACTCCAAGAAAACCAGTAATTATCCGAAGAAAACCCGTGCCTGCAGAAGGCAGTGCCTTATGGAGGAGCTAGGTAATCTGGCAGTCTGTTTACGTCGCGGGTTTCTATTTTGTTTACACGATGATATAATGGAATATCTTTTATCACGCAAAAAGCAGAAAAAACACGCAATATCATTACTAAATCCTTAACATTAGAAAGGGCTTACCAATGAATTCAAATGTGACAACTCGCCCTTAGCACATCGGATAGACACAATCCCACAACTATCAGAACAAAACCTTAGTCCTGCAGAAGGCAGTGCTGTAAGAAGGCGCGCGACAGTCTGGCAGTCGTCTCGCGGCGGATGCGCGTGCGCCGCCGGGGAGGCACCCACGCACCCTCGCCTAACGTCTGCCGACATTGAACTTGCCCACCGGCAAAGGTCGCGGAACAACGGATATTCCTCATCAATTTTGACAGCTAGATTTAGTGCTGTCGTTTGTCATAAATTTAACGAGAGAGTTCACAGTGACTTGTAATGGGTAAAGCGCACATAAATTAACGACTTACTTGTATGGTTCTCAAATTGTCAGGTAGGTTTCGAGTTTGAAATGGAAACCTAAGTTTAAAAAATTAAAAAATATGAAATATGGCAGTTTTCTCGCAGAGACATTGTGTCAAATTAAACAACACTTATGGCACCATGTCAACTGTAGCAATGATCAAAGCTGTGTTATGGAAATCAAGAACAAAGACTGACATCCAGACCCAAAACAATTTAGAAAGATTCTACTTCTACTATTTTATTTCTTCTACTCGACAATATCGTGACACTTGAAGCTCGAATAGTCTAATCGTTTGGCTGATAGGCTGCGATTTAATACCCATTAACTGGTGTGATACATCACCGCTGATATTACATCCAGATGGCGGTCACCTTCAGACCGGACACGAGCAAATGCGGTGTATTAGCCAATCTGGCATTATATCAGTGCATCAAAGACCAGCTCGGCGATGACGCCAGACTCCTAATGCAATCACCATCGCCTGTTTATCCTGCGCTGGCGCATGATCACGGATTTTCGACGATTCCTCATTATATTTTAGAGATTTTCGCGAGAATGTACAATTCATTGAATTTCATATTATTGTGTAGTCGGTACTTGTAATGTCAGTGCCGGCCTAGAAAGAATAGCACTGCCCTATCTTTACCCGTGGATGTCGTAGAATGCGACTAAGGAAAACTAGCAATCAGTGGATGGGCAGTAGCGTCTCCAAAACATACATACTGCGTTCGCCAACTTGCCTGCCAAGAGAAATTAGCCTGGAAATTATGTAAAAATACCCCTTTTTTGCGGGAAACCTATGACAAGCAGTGGGCGTCAATCGTTGTAACAACTATTTTCGATACTGTTATTTTATTCAAACATCAGTCTGAAAACTACTAAGCTTTGCAGCAGCTGCGAATAAAATGTTCTAGAACTCATTGACGTGCATTTCAAATTCTTATAGACTTCGATAGTAAATCGAACATTGCATAGGCGTGAGCTGCCCAGCAAAGGACAACCTTGCGGGATAGTTTTTTCCTCGTGATCTCCTGTCATGATCACGTCATGATCATAAGAAAACACGATTTACACAAATGAATCATTCGTACTTGGACAAGTTGCCCAGGCGTGGGCAGAGGAATGCAAATGAAAATGCACTGCTTAATAGCATCCTGCAATATTAACGAGACGTGATGAATTATATGGAACTATAAACCAGTTTCAAAAGCGACAGAAGAAAGATATAACTAGTATGTATTTGTTATATTTTTTGCTTATTTCAACTATAGGTTGGATTTTTATTAGATGTTTGGACGTTTGTTACTCAATAACGAAAAAACAACTAAAACAGTTTGTAATAAAGCACACAGATACTTAGTTTATAGCCTGGAAAACTGAGATAGATTTTATTCTGGTCAAATGTTCACTAGGTATTTCCGAATATCCAATACCATATGTTACAAATAATTGCATTCGGAATGCACAGAATTAACTAAACTATTTTTTTGCGACTAACTTTAAAGGCTCTTTACAAGTAATGTGGATGACACCTTTCGTTTGTAAAGAAACAAATTCTGTCGTAAATTTTTAAACTACCTACTCCCACCGACTTGTTTTCCAGTCGTTACAAAACAAATACATTAATGAGTTACCATTTAGCGCAGTCAAAGCCACTTAGGCTTAATTACAAGAGTGCGTCGTCACGGCCAGGGAGCGTCTGGCGATACCTTTACAAAACTATTCAAGATAAACCATAAACAAAACACTTTCGAACATCTTGCAAAACGAAAACAAATATATCTAACTATTTGTCATTAATTGTATATTATTTTCGTCACAACTTTGAAATAATTATAAACATCAGTGATCAGATAATAGAATAGCAAGTGGTTAATGGTTATTGTTTTTTTTTATATAGAACACTATCTTGTTTGTGCATTCATAAATGCATGCAAAGGTCATGGTCTGTTTTAAAGAACATAATACTAACTTCTATTTGTTTGGTTGGTAAGTATAGGGGAATGCGTATTAATAGAATAATGCGTAATGCGTAATTTCAAACTTTCTTGTGCTAAAGATGTAAATATTTATTTATAGTATACACAACAGATGACAGTCAATAAAAGCATGAAATGAGAGCAACGCAAGTTTCGAACAAAACTGACATCCAAATACGTGTACACAAATAAATAAATGCGATGAGAAAACATAAACTACAATAAATTACTTTTAAATGCAGTAGAATTTGCATTAATCAAATAACATAGGATTATACAATTATGGTAAAAATCAATTAACATATACAGTGATTACTTATGATTATTAGATTACATTCTAAGATAAGAAATCGAGTCCCATCTGGGAATTCACTTGTGTCCGAGTTGATTTTTTCCAATATTTTTCTATTTAAAATTTATTATAATTACATTATACAATTATGGGAAAAAATATATATGTATAAAGTGATCAGAGATTTTTTTTTTATTGAAATAAGTTATTAATAATAAATGTCGATTGAATATTATTACCTAATATGAAGTAAAAATAATTTTTTTTTCGGCTAGTGTGCTTTGTAAAGTAGTTATCGAGTTGTTTATTTGACATGATTTTGTCCAGAGTAATACGGGGACCAAATCACCGAACAATATTCCAAATTAGTTCTAAGCCAGCGTAAAGACGAAGAAAAGTTTCTGGACTCTTAAAGTGCTTGGTATTCCTGACCACAAATCCCAGGAGTTGGTAACCTTTTGCAACAATTTGATATGGTCCCTAAACGAAAATTTTTCGTCAAAAACCACTCCCAGATCCTTAATAAAGCTAACACGATCCAGCGACTATCAATCCAACCCAGTAATCGAAGAAGATTTTATTTTTCTTATTTGTGAAAGTAATGATGTGGCATTTCTTAATGTTCAAACATTGGTGGTAAGTTCACCTGGTAAAGTCAGTAGTTTATGTACCAGTTTTCGTTTTCTTTTGTGACTTTCATTAATTATAATGGATTATGTCAAGATTCTTCCGTTATTATTGTATCTGTATAATTCCTTCCATATAAATAACACGCAGTTTAAACAGTATCTCCATTTGACTGTCTCGTAAGATAGGTAAATAACTTAGCCAATTAAACAATGATAATAACACGTTATTTGTATGAAGACAGGTTTACATTATTATCGGTGTGACATACTTAAGGTGCTCACACATTAGCCTACTGACGGCGACGACGTTTTTGACACCTGTTGACTGCATAAAGCGTTGCGACTTCTACTACGACAGGTATCGGGCAATAACTAGTTCTCAACAATTAGTCCAGTTGTCGCTCAAGCAAAAGTTTGGAAGTTTTGATGTAACGTTAAAGTGAGTTCTCTTATATGTTGCACTCATCGTAATGAAGCATAGGCACAACGTTTAAAATACACCTCATTTTGACCTTTGAGATCAGCGGAAACTCAAACAAAACATACAAACGAGACTGACTAAAACTAAAATATTTAAGTTCCATGACTTCAGAATTTCTTAGAATAAAAGTGACAGTGACCTCAGTTTTAGGCGACTGTATTGCATTAGTCAAGAAATAAAATAATATGGTCAAGTAGTAGGTAAATAAATTTTATTTTAAAATAAATTTATTGCACACAAAGACAAACAATAAAGAGACAAAAAAATACAAAAAGCATACAAAAGGAGGCCTTATTGCTAAATAGCAATCTCTTCCAGGCAACCTTGGTCAGAAAAATAATAACAAAGAGGACAAAGGGGAGTGGGTGTAATTATGGGAAGGATAGTTGATATAAATGTACATAATATAAATAAAATAAATAAAGTACAATATAATGGAATTGAAAAGGAAAATATACAAATACATAATAAGTAAATATTAGGAAAAAGAAAGGAAAGTAAATAAAATATGACTAAAAAATATTTTTATGGAATAATACTAGAAAAAAAATCCACTCGTCTTCCGAGGTGTTCACAGATAGGACGAGCGAACGACGGGAAAAAATCAAAGAAAGAGAAAAGAAATAAAAATTCGTAGATTTTGCGTACCTACTGTTTTTAGAAAATCATAAAATTGCACAGTTGTGTAATGAGTGGCGACCTTTAAGAGACAAAGTGATGGGTGTGGGCAGCTGATGTGTCTATGATTGGTTCTGATTGTGATTGTGTCCGCTGCAGGCAAGTTTACTGCGGTGAGCGGAACTATACGCCAGAGACAATCTAAAGGATGGCCTTGCCGGTGCTACAGAGGATCCTGAGCCATTACACATCAGATTTCTCTTATGGTTCCGGTTTCTCTGTCATTCCAGTGAAATACTGGGGAGTTTTCTCTTCTATCGTACGTGGGGTTAAGTAGCTATCGGAAGTAGTTATGTTGTTAAGATTGTTTCTTAAATACTTACGTTTTTAAATTAATCTTGAGAAATAATATGCTCGTAAAAGATGCGCAACTTGCACATTTAAACTCTATAAAATTTATTCTTAGTAACTGTACCTGCATGTTAATTTTTTTGTCTTGATGAGTCGCTGTAAATTCTGAGAAATTATGTCTATAATGGCCCATTTTAACATTGGAGAAAGAAATCACTATCTTGGATCTTGATAAGTATGAGAAGGCGCAAGTATTCGACTAGATCAGGGTGAAAGGTGAAGCAACCACCGCTGCGATAGTCGGAGATAGTGGCGATGCTGCTGATAATGCACGCGCGAGCTCCCTGCGCCCGCGTTGATGACTGGCGCAATCCGATTGCAGCAGTACTGATAAACGCCTCAGAAATGGATCATTATAGGATTATCCAGAGATTTACAAGAGCTTTAGATAAGGTGATCTCCCAAAAAGTCTAGTATCAAAACGAGTTCAGACTGTGGTATTCGTCATTGTATGAAGCTCTCGGACCGAACGTCTAAGTAGGGTTGGGTTTAAGATGATGGGATATTTTGTCTTTTGTTTAGTTTAGGTTTCAAATTTTGCCGTGTTCGACTGGGAGTGAAAGCAAAACATTGAATGTGCCAGCTAGCAGTTAGTGCAGATATTAAAAGCCTACAAATAAACATTGCCGTGTGGTGAAGGCCTAAGAATCACCACTCCCTTACATGCCTGGGGTGTCGTAAGAGTCGACTAAGAGGTTTGACGCATTGAAAACCTGTGCGAGAGAAGGAAAACTTGAAACAAACCCTCTACCAACCCGTCTGGCCAGCGTAGTAGCAGTAGGCTAATAGCCTCCTATGAACGCCACAATAGGCGTGAGCTAGGAGAGCAGTCCAGCAGTGGACGTCCACAGGCTGATGATGATGATGGAATCATGGCTGGCAAATTGTTACTATTGTTTCCGGACAATATCTTAGACCCAATTCCAACCAATGCCAAATGTAGTGTCGTTGAGGTGTGTGTGTCTATGAGAGCGACGATCAGACATCTCTCAAGCGGCACCTTTGATGGTCTGCCTGCATACCCCGTAAGGGATCCAAGTCGTGAGGGGTAGGTATATATGTATGGGTTTTTGGATTTCCCGATTTTCCGAAATGTCAGATGTCCTGTCGGGTGTCGGATCGATCGATCGCCACCTACACGGCAACGTCACTGAAATGTGCCGAAATATTGGCAGACCGTGTCACTTACATTTTATGTCCAGTTTTTTAAAACTGGTGTTTATGGATGTAGTACAAGGGCTCACAACTTCGATTCTCAAGGGCAGCAAGCAATTTTAATAATTGGCTTAAATTTCAGTTTACTAAAAACTTGAATAAGAATACTTGTGAAAGTTCTTTTTGTCAAAAGTTAAATAAAAAAGTGTGATCACATAGAAAAATCCACTTCGTGTCGCTGAGCCAGAGTTTTAACATAAAGTTTTAACATAAAACGATTGCGGTTGAAACTTAAGACACTTTATATTGCCATGGCACATTCTCTTTGCCAGTTTGAAGAATTCAAAACTAATTAGGAACAATGCGTCGATTAAAATGGACGCAGGTAGTATGGTGTTGACGCTGGCGATGTACGCGTATGCCGCGGAGCGAGGCCGGAGACAGAGACGATAACATTTCGGTTTTTTACGTTTTAATTTAGTGAAAATAAACAATTTTCAAGGCCCTATCGTAATTTTTTCACAGAAAACTACTTTAGAAACTAAAACAGTGACAATAATTTTGGTCGGGTACCGAATTGAGAATGTCAAGTTGACAACGACTCAAACAACTTAATGTTTGTATTTAGTTGAGTTTACTCATAAATACAATACCATGCATGAATGAGGTTTGAGGCGTTCTCAGGCTTAATTCTCTTCTCTTGGCTAGTATCTTCATATTTATTCCAAAGTTGATCTTCTACTAGTAGGAAATTCTTAAGGGTATTTATTTGCAAAATTTAGGTAGTTTCTCAAAAAAAGGAATGTATTTATTTTATTTCTTTAGGACAATAATAATGTCAAATGTAATCGGTTTTCCGTAGTTATGAAAGGTTAAAATCGTCAATTGCTAGCAGAATACCGCGCACTACTGTCCAGAGAACAATGGATTATCTGTGTCTCATAACTCAGGACCTGATAGGTGACCCTAATTTTGAAGTTGAAGTCTGTTGAGTTGAGATTAGCGAATAATTCTGTCAAATTCTATGGATAGGAAATTCATCTGAACTTATTGAATTCCTACTTGGAAATTTTAATAAAGTTTTCAAGGCCCTGTCTTCAATTTTGCAGTGAAAGCAAATGGTCTTGTCTAGAATGAAGTTTCTAATAGTGGTAATACGTGATAGGTAATACATTTTTAGGAACTTCATAAGGCTATTTAATCGATTTTCCAGAGTTATCAAACGAAAGGTATGGAGTAGAAGCGCATGTTGAAATTGGAGACTTTCCGAGAAATTCTTTGGATTCTTATCGACAGGAAATTCATCTGAACTGAATTGAGTTACTACTTGAAATATTAAAATTAAAAGCATTTATTTTACTTGCAATGATTGTATGTAACTTATGTTTGTTCGGGTGGAATCTTGCAACTCAATTTTGAAGAAGATATCTCCATCGATTGAGCTGAAATTTTATAAGATAGAAATGAATCGGCATTATGAAATTTCGATATTTTTAGTGATAAAAATACTTCGGATACATCGCAAATATGTATCTTATTTGGTCATCTGTCAAATATTTAGAAAACAAACATTATAGCATAAAATATGAGAAGGAATGCAAGCAGCAGGTGTGTCAACAGATAAGACGGGGCCGAGGGAGGTGTTTGTTTTGGTGGCGGTCGGCGCGCGCGCAGCGGGACGAGCCGCGCATTCCGCGGTGCGGTGCGGTGACGTCCGCCGCTAACTTATCCCAAACAATACCGGCCACATTCTCCGAACTCCGTACTAGAACGAGTTTAAATGCCATTTAAAAGTTACCTCGCGCATGTGAACGAGCCGTAACGTAATTTATGCGCGGGCACGTTAAAATACTGCGGTGTCGGAAGGCCAGCCCGCGGGAGACCCCACGGCACTCGCTGGTCTGCAACGCATTCAGAGGACTAGTCTAGAACAGGGTGTGCACTCACCTGGTGTGCGGCTGCCGCTAGTGCGTCCCGCCCGTTATCATTTAAATTCGCCGGTGGTCTCTTCCAGTCACAGTTCGCTAATTTTCGTTTTCACCTTTATGTTAATTATAACTTAGAACAACAGTTAATTAAGCTCTCACATATGTTATTGGCAAGCGAAGTGTTAGTGCTAAAGTTAACGATAATAATTTAGGATTAAATATGGCTGTAAGAGTTCGCGAAGTCGTTTCGTTCGTCGAACGCTCGGTATGCACTTTTGGGGTCACTCGGGGTCGGTTGGTTTTATTGTGTTTTTTCGCGGCGAGCGCGAGCGGTGTGTGGGCGGCGTGCGGCGTGCGGCGCGGGTGGCGTCCGAGCGATCACTGAGCCTGCGAGTGACCGCCGGCGCCGCGCGGGATGCGCCTGCGCAGCCCACTCCTCCCTCGCCTCGCCCTCTCCCTCTCCCGCAGGCTTTCGTCTTTCGTGCCCCAAAAGATAAAGCGAGCACTTATCGCCCGCGTTCCGGAGAAGCGGACAACACACGACTCCTCTAATTAGTTCGACTGTGTTATTTATTCAACTACGATAAAAGCCTGTTTGTACGTTTGACAGCCTATAACTTTACTAAACGCCGTTGATGGAATTTAATAAGGACAAAACTTGTTTCGTCTATGGATAAACTAGAATTTATGCTTTGGAGAATTAGAAACGTGATTCATTCAAAATAATAATCATTAAAAGGAAATCGAAGGACGCAGTGTATGTAGTGTTCTGATAACAATAATAAACAATATGCGTAATAGCTTAGCACGACATGTTATGCTGCACAGGCAATGCAATGCACAAGCGCAGATTCTAGGGCCCGAGGTTGACAATCAGTCTGGAGTAATCCGGCCCCACAGACATATGGTCTGTGTGTTCTTAGTGTTTCCCACAGAAACACTAAGAACGCCAGACAAAGGCCTCACAAGCTATAAGCTATAATAGCTTGTGCAAAATATAAGTCTCTCAATGAAACAGTTCTAAAACTGATGGAGCTGAAATCAATAGGGGAAGTCAGCTCAATGCGGCCATAGGAGGCAAAGCGGCTACACCGTGATTTTATAATAACTAAAAACTATATCACCACGTTTGAAATTCTGTCCTATAACCCACCTCCCGCCCTGCACCGAGCAATCATTCGGTGGTGATCGAATCAAACCCTTGGCTGCGACGGACGGTGCAAGGTTTTTGAGGTTTTTAATAAAAAATTCCATTGTTAGTTCAACTTGGTTTGATCAAACCTCTTTAGAATTCAATGTTTTTATTGCAAGTCTATTGTTACTCATCTATTTGGCTTTGTTTGATTATTATTTGTTCCGACGTGAGCTGAATTGATTTTTAAAACAAAATGGTGTAAAAAGGCAAAGCGGTCCGGGCAAAGTGGCCAGTGGCCGCGCTATGCCGTATTCACATTATTGAAGATATCTGTTCTAATTACATTAGGATCTAATGCTAATAAAATCTAATGCTGAATATAGCTGTTGGTTATGTTACATTATGTAGAAGAATTTTTGGTACTTAGATTTAAGTTATGATGACGTATGACCAATTTGAAAACTGAAATGATTGTTTAATTTGAAACTTTATTTTAAACTATTTTTTTTTTATTGTAAATAAAGTGTAATATAATTTATTTTTTGAATTTTAGTTAATTAAAGTTGCATTTTTTTATATATTTTGTCATGACCACTTTGCCCTTACCACCATGGCCGCTTTAGGCGCTTACTCGGGCAAAGCGGTTTTTTGACAAGTTTTCGTAATTTGCAAATAATAGTAAGATTTTCAAGTTTTTCGCAAATGGCGATTACACTTTACAAAAGTTTATTAAATTCCCTATTAATTGACATAAAATACTTTTTCAAAATCGATTCTAAAGTGTCATTTTTTCAAAGTCAAAGTTAAGGAGGCCGCTCTGAGCTGACCTCCCCTAAGCTTACTATGTATATTTTGATTTACAAACACGTACTGAATTGGTCGCGAGGGGGAAGGAAATTCAATACGGTGAAGGAAATAATCCCACATTCATGGTCAATTTATATGGAATGAATAAAACACCAAAAAACGCATATGACAGATACTTTTCTCCAAAAGGGAAGCAAAGGGAGGAAAGGGAGCAAAGTATTAGTAGTAGTCTAAAAATATATTTAACAACATGCTATTAGCTAGTGACATGTCACGAGTCGACCGATACTTCTATGGCCCGTGACTATGGCATACAATTCCTAATATTATAAATTAATCCACTTTAATTTTAAACGGCGCTAAATTTTCTCATAAAACAATGCTAGGTAACATTTGTACTAAACATTGCAAAAAATGCGTTTAAAAGCTTCTGGAAGCTTGTATGTATTTCTACTTTCGATGAATTACAAATGGTGCAGAAGACTTTATACCCTTTAAACCTTGAAGGAGAGTGTCGTCATGTAGCTAATGAAGATGTTTATGTGCAAATAGTAAATGCAAGGATGCATGCATATGCATGTGGGCAGGAAAACTAGGTAAAAATAGAGTGTGGTGTGGGTGCGTGGGCGCAGGCTCTAAACACCGAGAGTTATTGGCGATATTCCATGCATTTGAATACTCGCTGCACGCTGCATGTATCGAGAAGGTCTGACGATGACTATCGCATGCAAGGATAAAAGAAAAAATAATAAAATCGCATACAGGTGATAAAAAACGAAACTAAAGAAAGAGCTAAAATTTACAAAAATAATACAAAGTTCTAACACCATATAATTTTTTAATTCAAAATTACTATTTAAAATCAATCAATATTACAATTATTTTTGACATTTATTCTAGGTACATAAATTGACATCTATTTATGTTTTTATTTATCTCACGAGCACGATACTTAATGACTAAATGAACCAAATAACAATCAACTGTGATAAATATTAAACAAGAAAACGTACTTTAATTGGAAGACACGAACTCACTCCATTCTATCTACGATTTCATTTATGTAAATTAAAATAAAAAATATATATACTAGAACAATGACCCTAAAACTAAAAACCTTAAAATCCTCAAAGACGTGAGGTCGCTCCTAGAAGCCTGTGAACGCCCCAGGAGGCTTCTGCGCTTCTGGAAGGAGCTGGGATGTCTTGACTAGCCATACCGATGCTATGTTCACGCATAACGGACCAAATGGGAGTCTAAATGCGGAGAAGAGCCCATCACCAATACCAATACCAATACCCCCTTTGAATAGCTAGACTAATTCTTTGTCCGAGGTAGCTGCCAGCTCTTCGGTCTCCTGTGATGTCGACTAACCTTTTTGCTATTTCCTTAAAACGCCTTATAGCGCTAGGACCCCACGGACCAAGGGTCTCGACACCGAATGGGACAAAATCATATTCGGAGGACCCCTGTATTTGAATGATTTAGCATAACTAGCTGTGCCCGCAACTTCGTTCGCGTGAGAACCGGAACATCGTTTGCAATCCTTCCCGACTAAATTGTTGGTAAGGCGGTCTTTTTAACCAACTTCGAAAGGAAGAGGCTATTGAGTAGCCGATATTCTTTACTTTTTGAAGACTACGTAACACATGATACCATTTTTAATTACATTCTTATCATCTTATCTTATGACTTATCCTTCCATAACGAAGGCCAATGCCCCGGCAGTGGGAACATAAAAATGGTTAATGACGACTGTTCAATCTGTTCATAGGTATTGAAACATAACACTTGTGTAATAGCGTTAGAACTTGTATAGCGAAAACCGCATCTAAAATGAACGACTTAGGTAAAGGGCAATCTCAAGCACAAAGTATGAAGCCTGACCTGCTGTTGACTACATAAAAATACCACTTGTATTCGCGACATATTGATAAACTCCTCCTTTGTTTGAAGTCGCTTAAAAATGTATAAAAGAACTTTAACTTTTAGAAATACCGACAAAATATACATACAACGCCATCTTTCATGCACGCCATACCGCTAAAGTAATAAAAAGCAACAAAAAGGATGTAGTTACATACGTCAAAATATATTTTTCAAGAATAAAAATCAACAACTGTTCTAACCAGCCAAAACCTGAACGACGCGTAAACTCCAACTCTGCCTTCTGATCTTCTGCTTCTTCTCCCGTCCGTCCTCTCTTCAAAATGTAATTACTTTTTTGATAGAGTTGACCGAATTTGATGAAATGAAGCCTATACGGTAAGTTGAGATACGGACTTTAAACATATTAACAATTCTGTGGATTTAGATTAGTGGTTTTGGTGTGGTGCTCATTCAAACACACAGACATACAGACAGACGGACAGACAAAAATTCTAAAAATGATAGAAATTGGTTCTGCTGTTTATTTTGAGTCCCCTGATCAAATTTTTTTGCAAATCCAAGCAATGTACAGACACGCTGAATTTTGATTCTTATTATCAGTATAGATCACTTTTGTATTTATATTAATTTAATAGTATTATTTTAACATATTTCAATTCTAGTAATTTATTAGTATTTCATTAAAATCTTTAAATCTGCTGTAATCTTTAAATAATTTTTATTTGTTTTTTATTCTTCTCTTGCGTAGATTCTGGGTTGTAGATGAAAATCAGTGGTTTGCTCCTTTCTGGGGCAAACATGTCGCTAAGCTACCACCATTTTTATGTGGCTGCGACACACACACATTTTAATGTCAACGCAATCAATTTGTGGTATCTTGTCTATCAGTGTATATTATTGTGTGTGTACTGTGGCATTGTGAAATAAAGTTCTTAAAAAAATATTATTTATTCCGCAAAGAAGCTGCGCGATCATCATCAGGCGGAAGGGTTTCACGAACCTTGTAACGAGAAGAACTGGCAAGGAGTTCCTTGCCAGTTCTTCTCGTCTTTGATTTGACGAGTTCGTCAAGGGCTGTTTTTTTACCGTCGATATCCGTACTAACTGATAAATTTTCTGTTAATAAGTCAATTATACTGTAAAAATATCACAAAACTTTTATAATATTTAGTTGAACAAATAATGAATTGGTTTAAATAACGTTTATTAAGCAACCAAATATGTAAATAAAGTGATAAAATACTTCACTCATGGATAAAGAATGATGAACAATCATTACTTCAAGACTATTTACTTGAGTAAATGTGTAGTGTAGCTAAGGCTTTCTTAATATAGCGTTTTATATAAACCCAGTGCTCATCGATGAATGAAAAAGTCATTGTGTTTGTCGAAGACCCACATAGTATTAGTATTTTTAGAAAAACAAGTAAAAGTTCCCTCATGTCAGGAACCATTAATAATCTTTAAAACAGCTGTTCGGAGCTCTGTAAAGATTCATTTAATAGCAAGAGGAAAAACAATATTTGGTTGTGACCGATGAAACTAAAGCATACTGTAGTATATCCTTGATGAGGATAAAAATGTGTACCTTAATATTTAAGCTAAGCTAGGCTTATCTCAGTATTCCGTCATCGACACCTTCATGAATGGATAACGCTGTATATGGGACCCGGCGATGAGTCGGAGGCGCGAGTTGCGCCCGCGCATCTCCCACGCAAGTGACGTCACTCGTCATGGCTGCTGGGTGACGTCACAAGGACCACCTATGTCTGGAGGACAAACCTGCTGCCTCTTCACACAAAGGGGTTTGAACGTTTTGGCCTCGTCACCGGACCGCCATTTTGTTATTTTTTTTAATCGCGCCGCACGATAGTTAGAGTTAGAGATACAAAGGTGATACTTTGGGTCAGCATTATTCATTTTCAACTCTAATTATCTGACTAAAGTGACACTTAAGGGCATTATATATGTCAACATGTTTTGTTCGTCTGTGCATTTTTTCTTCCCTGTTCATTTATACAACGTTATTTTATAATAAGTCAAACCCTCAAAACTATTAGTAGAACTCCTCATTACGATCAACCTTATGTATGGAAGCAACCCTGATATCGCGAAAAAAAACAGCTTTTCCATACATTTTAGCAGAGTTCAATTATTTTTTTCTATGAAACAGCATATTTTTTACGCGATTTCAGGGTTGGTTCTAGTTTCTTGTTTAATAATCATTGTTCTGCCTCTATAGACACTTCCAGTGGATTCGGTACTCATTAAAATTGCTAACTGGACAGTCGAACGCTTAACCTACACATTAGCATACAGATTTTTGCAGAAGTATGTTGACATGTTTATGTTTGAAGTCGCAAAGTGAGCATGTTTGTATAAACACAACGAGGTGGGCCATTAAATGTCCGGTGAGTGTATATTAAGTTGTAAAAAAACAAAGCATCTTTACCGAGACTCGCCTCGAATCCTGAATTCAAATAAGTAAATCAGAGTTCTCTCCTATTTTTTACTACATATTTTTCGGACGCAACGCGTTGATGTCTTTAGTACGGAGTCGAACTTGATGCTATTTTTTCAAAAGAAGCTTTTTCGAATTCTGTAATTTGCAAATGCAATTAGGCTTTGATGGTGATCGTCATGTCACCGCCCAGAGTTTTATGTTCGAATGGATGGATGTAACCGAAACTAAAGGCGTAGCGTGCGAGAAAGGCCTCTCATGTCACTTGATACTTTTGTTGTAACTTATTTATTTTTATATATTCAATAATATTTATCTTGTGTGGTTACAATTATATAGATATTTTATTCTGAATGTGCTATCAAAATTAAGAATGTGAATAATATTATATGAACATAATTTATAGGACATCATTTTAACCGCATCTGTGGTCTAGTGGTAACTACCACCGGTATCAGACCGGTACCACAGGTCCCAGGTTTTATTTCCAATGGGGGTGCATATTGTATTCGTGGTGGTAGGGCTTGTTGTAAATCCGCCTGGCTAGCTACCACCATCTTAACTAAGCCTGACGCCATAACAATAATGTTTTCAGGATTGTTGTGTTCCGGCAGTTAGAGATAAGATAGCTACTTCCTCGGTGGTTGAGGATTCCGGTAGAAGCTCGCTTCCATCTTCAGACTTATCAATACATAACATCAGATATGATGAAAGCTCCGTAAAGCTAAAGAGTCTCCCTAGTATAAATAAATAAAGAAAGAAATTGACTTTTTCGGATACCGAAGTTGTTCAGTTGAATTGCGTGAATTTTTTTGCAGTTAATTGCCAGAAAAACCTCTCAAGTTGAGAGCTTGAATTTCGGTAGCAGGCCTCTAAAGCCGCCCAACTCTAAATAAATAAGTGATTTTACCCGCAAAATGATCATCTATCATACCTAACTTGGCTGTAAGCAAACATAATAAATTCTTTAGACGGCTTAACTGCCGAAACAAAACGCCTTCTTCACGTGTCTAGTCTGTAAAATTTTACAGTCCTTGCTTTTTTTATCTAAATGCAAGCGTCGGCGTATAGCCGTAAAAACTTGCCCTATACAGCTATAACCTATTTATTTATAAATCGTATTTTTGTAAGGAATACGGAAATACATAATAATATTCTATATTCTACGACTGATATATATGATATAGAATACGTAGTTTTTTCGATTTTATCGATTTATGGTCCAGATTCAGAGATAACAGTCACTTTCTTATGTATACTTATAATATCTTTAATAAAGCGCTTTCAAATTTTATCGAATCTTGATGAAGTATCGCCTTGCTCTTTGTTCCAGCACGATGGAGTTTCCTCCATGGCTGAAGATGAAGCCCATATAAGGATTGTGAGTGCGCGTCACCGGCGCCCACGCGTTGCAACCATGGGCTTGAGTTTGTAGCCCTTCGTCCACGGTAAAAGGATATTGTTTTTAATAAAAATAATAGAACGAAAAAGTTATGTTATGGGGAAAGTGCAGGACTTTAAAATTACTATTGATCACCTACTAGGTACGTTTACGCTTAGGTACATTTCGTTCACTATACCTACGAGTAAGGCAGAAAATGTGTCGAGCGTGGTGATATTTATTTGATGTAAATCCGTTAAATGTAAGGTAGTAGTAATTAACCGATTGACTAACAATTTTTTTGAGTGTCAATAACACTAGCTAAGCGACTTACGGGCGGTTTCAATAATCTATCCATAACAAGAGGCGTGACGTTGGTAACGTTACTTAGCAACCGCTGTTATTTTGGGCTGAATAACAAAAATATCTAGGCAACAAAGCTCTAGCAAGCCTATCTCTTACTGTAGATAAGTTATTGAAACCGACCGTTAGTCGCCAAACTAACCTAACTTAAACCTATTTTTTCCTCAACCCAACCTAGATTTAGTAATTTTTTGTCGATCGGTTTAATATTTAGTACCATTCCAATGTTTAGTATTATAAATAAGTAGCATTCCTTGGACAAATACACAAAAGTTTAAAAAGTATGCTTAAGGTCAAGGCAAATTTTCTTTAGAACATTCAATCCTAAATAGGACTTTTAAAACCATTTCCATATTTACAAATTTATCGTTATATGCGACATGTTAGTTGCATCACGTCGCGAGCGGCGCGTGGGTCACGTACGACGAACGACTGCGGTCGTGCGAGTGCGCAGGTGACAGCGTGACTGCTGTCACTGTCGATTAAATTGTTAAAAAATTCAAATCTGCATAAAAACTATCTAGGTGAAAACGAACAACATACCAAAAAAGCGAGTTTACCTCAATTATTGCTATTTCGAATGTAACAATGACTAGCCTATAAAGCCTAGGTTTTAAAATCAATCAGTCTTATTCGGAGAAGTTTCACATAACACATCAAGATTTTTAAATAATTGAGAAATTATGGTCTTTTTTTATGAACGAGACGTGGAGCTCTTACTCTCATATTCTAAGTCGTTCCTCCAAAACTTTTTACACTCCACTCAACCTCATTCGAGAAATTTGGTATTCATAGTTGCAAAAAATCTCCTCCACTCAAATTTTTCTTCATTTGAGTGTAATAGTTAGAACTCTTTACTAGAAACCTCGCGAATATTTACGCCATTTTTTCTATTTGTCAACTTTTAGGTGAAATTTATGGTGATATCTATACCCCTCTCCTCCATTCGAAATGTTTCCA
This sequence comes from Chrysoteuchia culmella, assembly GCA_910589605.1. Classification (NCBI taxonomy): domain Eukaryota; kingdom Metazoa; phylum Arthropoda; class Insecta; order Lepidoptera; family Crambidae; genus Chrysoteuchia; species Chrysoteuchia culmella. Next base: position 23,085,015 of record OU342651.1, read on the forward strand.
TAATTTAAAAACCCCTGACTTAATTATTCGTCCGTGGCTACCATTAAATTAACGAGTTTTGCAGTTTTATTGTGACTTGAATACCTATCTGGAGATATTTTATTGTAATAGTTATATAGATTTGTTGAACTTCAAAATAGTGATGGCAGCCTCCGACGGATAATTAAATTGGGGGTTTTTAATTATTTAACCTTTTTCATTGACGTTTTAAACGTAGAGGGTTTTTTCAAAATTTAAAGTTTTGTTTTTTTTCAAGCTTTTTAGTGAGCATAGGTATTATGTACTCTGTACTAATTAACGCCATTACTGAAAACCACATCAAATTCAGACTAGTAGTTTTGTATTGCACAATCAAATAATTTACTGCAGCGCCCCCTAGTGAGTTGTCACCATAACACCTATCTAAAACATAGCACTAATCAAACACGAACCCATCCCGAAAACCGCATCAAAATCTGACAAATAGTTTTGGAGATAAATGGCAACATTGGTTTGCACAAACAAACAAACAAACATCCTCTCACCCCAAACGCATATAACCATCTCCGTACCGTCTCGTCTCGTGGGTAAAAATAGTAGTGTGCGCTAGGCCTAACACGGAGTGGCTACGTACTCTTTGGCTCCTCCAGGTCCTTACGTCGAAACAGAGTCACGACTTAGAATACCGATTTCGAGGAGTATTTCGAAGAGGTTTTCTATGAGGTTTCGTTAAGTCGAGGACGAGTAAGTTTTGGAGGAACGACTTAGATATGGGTGTTAGCCTTCATCATACCTGATGTTAAGGATAGGGTTAAGGTTAAGGTTAAGGATAAGGCTGAAGATGGAAGCGAACCTCTCCCGGAATCCTCAATCACTGACGAACTGGCTATCTTATCTCTAACTGCCGGAACACAACAATGCTGAAAACATTGTTATGGCGTCAGACTTAAATAAGATGATGGTAGCTAGCCAGACTTATACTTAGTACAAATCCTACCACCAACCAAACCGAATACAATATGTACCCCCGCTGGGAATCGAACCCGGGACCCCTAGGTCTGATACCGGTGGTTGTACCACTAGACCACAGAGGCGGTTAAAAAATAATAAATATTAATTAATTAATAGGTATTTTGTCAAGACATTATTAATATTTGAAATTAATTTTAATACTTAGATTAATATTTTAAATTTAATAATCAAAATAATATAAATATTTTTTTTTAAATAATATGGAGATAATGTTTGTTATTTTTTACATGAAAGTCAACAACGAATGAAAAGTGACCTCCTCTCTTCTAATTTGCTCTGCCCTAAAGGGTCCATAATGTACATAAGTACTAAAATCTTTTAAGAACTCACTAACATTGTAGATAAGCAATAAAGTATTAAGTATTGAGTATATATGGTAGTTAGGTACTTTATAGTGAGTGATCTTAGGCGATGAAAGTGTAAGTTACGTGGTTACAATGAGTGTCGCAAGCGCTGGCAACCTGTAACCGAAGCTGAGCGCAGGCGCAGACCGCAGGCCGCACGCTTTCTGCAAATCTGGCTGGTGGCCCATTGGTGGAGGCACTGGAGACTGTTTGCCAATCTCGGCTTTTAAGCATGTACTGAGTTAGATTTTCAGTGGACATAGTCATAAATTAGGTACTTGTTTTCCAAACAATATAATATAGGTAGCGGTGTACCTAAACCTTTATTCTAATAAGATACAACAAAACTTAAAAAAAATCAAAAGGCCCTTGCTTTAAAGGAGCTGCGATAATTACAGAAACTTTAAAATGTTTTAAAAGAAATGAAATTGAATATTTGTTTATTTTTTCATCACAAATAAAAAAACTTAAGACTAGTTGATATTATAGGGTACGAATATACAGGGTTTCTACCATTTGTGAGGGACTGGTGCCTGAAATAAGTTTTAGAAATCGAAACCTGTGCTACAGGTCAGGCCCACAGACAATAGATTGTCGTATAAACACGTCTTAAGTTTAGAGTTTAGGGTAAATAACTAAAAATACAAAACAAAGCTAAATTATATAAAATAACTATATTAAGTAGATAACCCAAAGCTAAGACATTGTGTATGAGTGAAAGCATGTGTATGAGTGAGTGATTGCATGTGTCGTTTGAGTGTTTGAGTGGTGTGTGTGTTTGTGTTGTTTGTTTGTTGTGATGTATGAGCAAATGTGGAAGCGAAGAGATAGGCAGCGAAGAGATAACCTTAATCATTAATCATTAAATATTAATGTTATCGTTATTTTAATATTTACACAATACTTTCAAATTCCCAGTATAATAAAGTTCCATACTTGTGACATTTAATCCAATTTTTACACCAGTCAGACGCACCCCGACACAACGTGACTCGATATAAAAATAACCTTTTACAAATAAGATCCAAATAAGCATCGCATAGTTCGGGTACCTACCCGATGTCTATAAAAATCTTTAATAAGTTGCCAGAGTATCTGAAGGCCGAAACGGATATCGGTGTGTTCATTCGCTCCTTGAAAAAGCTGCTTGTAGGAAAAGCTTACTATTCCATTAATGAATACTTTGAGGAAAAAAGTTTCTAAATGTCTGCCCCTCTCCTGTTCGTTGCAGTGCCTTTCGAGGTGCATGCGATACATTGGTGCTTGCATGTTTTGTTTAGTCACTAAGTCGCATGGAACGCAATTTGTAATAAATAAATAAATAAAAATTCATTTAGCTACGAGCTTACGTAAGGCAGCAAAACTAATATAACAAACTCTCAATTTGCAAAAATTGTATAACAACCGTCATCAATCAAAAGACCAACGAACGTTTCGACAAAGTTTTATCTAAAAAGGCTTTTAACGGTTGATAAATCACTCTCACCGGTGAGAGCGGATAAAGGTGTCCCCCAGTTTTTTTTTCTAGTTTACTACGTATTCAATACTCTGGATGACTCATAAAAGCAAGCTAATTAATCAAGTTATCTATTTTTTTTTGTTACTTAACGAAATAGTAGTACTTTCGTTTGAAACTCTCTTTGCTAATTAACATTAGGAATAGAAAAAAAATCTTCTACCCAGGTGGGTACTCAAGACCAACTTTAACCGACGATTAGAATAACCGTTACTACTTATCAGCTTTAAAGTAAAGTCATTTAAAAGCAATTACTTATCTATATTAAACCTATATTTAGATTAATTAATTTAAAATGATAGAGGCATTTTAAACTTTGAACAAGTGTTCATTTTGATATCGAATAAAGAAAATTTACTTTTATTCACACACTACATATGAGTACAAATTATAAATAAAGGTAACAACAACAAAATAAATGAGAAATTACTTTTAAAAACAATGTACGAAGTTTCTATAAATAGACTTAGCAAACTCGGCCCACGCTTCACATAACTATTTGTTCATCACATCACATTTGTTCTTTTACAAATACAAGTAATTAACCGCAAAACGTAAAAACATGTTACTCTCGAGTCCCTAAATAGGCCACGGCCGGTGACATCATGAGCGCTATATTTTCCTGTTAAAGCTGTGAGAGTGCGCCTTAATAGGACCTGGTGGAACAGATGTTCTAGCTTGAACGGCGTATGTTGAGAAACCAGCCTTCTTGGGGTATATTACGACACCATGATCATCCAGGTACATACGATGACAAGTGATCTATAGGAACCTCATATTAGAAAGTGTCTTCCTCACACTGCTCTCAAACAAACTGACAAAACATTAATTCCATTCGAAATATGTAGCCTGTTATTTTTGTAAGATAACTACTTACTTATTCATATCTCGAAACATTATCCTTTTATGGATCTTTTAAAGTGAAGGAATGTATGCAAAATATCTACAGTTAAAAAAGATTGATACCCGAATAACAGCCTTCTTTCATGACCTAGACCTCTTTGTTTATGTATGAAACAGATGCCCCGCAATTTTGCAATCACTGTATTTATTATTGATGTGGCTAATTAACTGCATCTGTGAGTAATGGTAACAGCTCTTCAGAAAGTATTTTGACTTCAGAATAATAAGCAGTTCGCGGAATGACCACAAATAGTTGATAAATGGCGCAGTAACCTGTGAATCACATACGCAAGCGCAGCCTTCTCGAGATCGAGAGTGGTCGCCGCATTGCCGTATAGGGCGACGCGCCGCCCTTGTCCCACTCACGGCGCGGCCCCGGCGCATGGGGGTGCGCACAGGGCTGCCCCTTTCACCAAATAGAATATCAATTATGAATGGTTTAGACAATAGGTATCTAATGCCTTGATAGTGATCTACTGATATGAGAAATGCGATAAGCATCGTCTAGCTTTTTATCCTATACAGAAATATTACGGATTTTAATCTTTAAGAGGCACTCAAAGGACTGGATTCTACACAAAAATTTGTTAAAAAATTAAATCCAAAAGTTGAGGGGGAAGGGGGTGGGAGTTTTAGCTGTAGCGTTGTAATAATATGGACAGAAATCATTTTTTTTCGGATTTATACCTACACACGTATGCCAACCGAACTACGCAGTCCTCTCCACCTTCGTGAGGCGAAACCATGGACACCAGATTTGACTTCCTAGGACCAAGGGAATAATCAGTAAAACTTATACCCGTATTTTACTCATAAAGTCCACTTAAGTAAGCCTATTGAAAAGTTCAATCAAGTCTCTAAAATTCTTTTTAAAATTGGACTTTCTTCGTTCATTTTGTTGCGCAAATAACTTTTTAGACTTGCATTTGCATTATAATTTATAATAAAGCAAATCTGGCCTAATTTTGAAATACGAAGTCTACTGTTCTCACAGAACCATTAGTCAAATGTGTTTAGTTCAGTTAACCTTTGAAATATTCCGGGTTCGGGATGTTCAGCCCTATACACTGAATGACATTATGCCTTATAAACGCAAGCTCGCAGACGATGTAAGTGCAGCAAAACATTGCCGCGCAGGCCAGCGCGCAAGATTTATTGCACATTATCGAAACATCTTATTACAAAACCGGACGAAACGTACTAGAAACAAAAGATAGGCAAAAAATATGAGTTTGTGAATGTTGCTGAACTTTCTGCATCGTTGTCTTGTCATCAATTAACTTGCTTGCTTGTGTTCGTTGAGAAAAAATCTTTATTGTTATAACTTTTTTATTTTGCATTTTACAATGCTATTTATCTTTATTGTTTTTTGTTAAACATATGTAACATAAATTATTACACCAATTCTTCCCGGAAACCTTATTTGGCCCCCAACATGGGGCTTATTGATACTGTAACAGTCCGATGATCTATCTAGGAGTTAGTCTAATTTATCAGTTTATAGGAGGGGGTTACATGATAGGTAAAATTATTAGGTAGATAGACGGAATAGTAAATACAAAACCAAACATTAATTCATGAAAATTACAATTATACCTAGAGATCAAAATGATAAATAACTAAATGCATGTTATCTTAACATTTATTTGTTATTAGTAAGTACCTACAATTAAAACTTGTAGGTACTTACTGATCATTAAATAAGTAAGTACCCACAAGTTTTAATTGAGCGACATTTTTTTAAATCTCACGTTTCAGTGAAGGTAAATCACCGCTAGCGACCTCGTGCGAGCGAGCCGCTTCCAAAACGAGGCATTATACTTAGTCGCCTTAACCACATGTTGCATGTCACTCTGATCTACCACAACACATGGATGATCCTTGCTTCTTATGCCTATGCAAATTCGTTTGGTGTGTTGCAAGTATACCTACCTTCTACTCAAAACCGCATTAAAATCGTCAAAATTTGCATTAAGATCTTTAGAAAAATAGGAAAATGCCATTTTACATTCCGATAAAAAAAAAACAAAAACTCTGTCTTGCACTCTTGCACTCTTGCCACGGGCGGCTGCACTCCTCCAGGACCTTACAGAAAACAAACCCGGCGTCCTTGACGCGCGCAACACGCCGCACGGTGGTCTCGCTGGAGACCAAATTAATAATAATAAGTTGGTAAGTATATCAAAAGATTGAATGCTGTCATGACATTGACCGATGAATGTATTACAATTAGAAATAAACAAATCCCGGATAACTAATTAACTTCATTGTCTAATGTAACTCGAAAGTGAACATAAAGCCCGTAGTACGCGAGCTTAATCAGATGATTTATCGTAAATTTCACATATAAGTGACTATTGATTTAATAGAGCTTCAAGAATAGTTTTAACATGTAAGTAGGTATATGAAAAATATAGGAATGCTGTTGGATCTACGCCCCACATTTTTTTCTTCACTTAAACTTTTAGCTATGTGCTGAATCTTTCTTAACTATAACTTTTTCAACCGTGTCTAGAATTACGACCATAGATAATTATCTGCAGAAATTTGCAGATTGGCGTGCTACACTCGCGTATACTTACCCTATGGTATTACCTATCTATATCCTTAACGAGAAATAAATGTATAATGTTTGCTGATGACATCTCAATTATTATTAAATCTAATTATTATGACGATTTGAAGAAACACGAATTTGACATTAATGAAACTATAGAAAATGTAATACAATATCTTAATGCAAATAATCTAAACGTTAACTTAAGTAAAACGAATTATGTAAATTTTAATATAAAAGGACATGACGTAATTAATTTAAATATACGACATAACAATAATATTATTGTAAGTGCAGACAAAGTTACATTTTTAGGTATAGAATTAATTAATAGCTTAAACTTTTTGACCCATATAAATAAAATTTGTAATAAAATCAATAGATTTGTTAATGTCCTAAGACGCTTAAGTAAAAAAACGTCTCTTAATATGACCCTGCCAGCCTATTATGGTTATGTCGCAGCTAATATTAGATATGGACTTTTATTGTGGGGTAACGGAACAGATGTCAATAAAGTATTTATTGCACAAAAAAAATGTATTCGAGCTATATGCGGCAAAGGCCCATTTGAATCATGCAGACCACTGTTTGTGAAGTTAGGGGTACTTACGGTTCCATGTATGTACATACTAGAAGTATTTAAATTTATAAACCAGCATCCGGAACTATTTAAACGCGCCAAAGATGTATTCCCTCGCAATACAAGAGACAGGGACAGACTTGTATTAGACTTCCGCCCACGCACTTCTCTCTTTCAAAATGGATGTTACGCAATGTGCATTAAAGTGTTTAACAGGATCCCAAAACATTTTAAACATGGACCTTCAAAGACTTTGACAAAAAAATTACGTATGTGGCTCATAGAAAAATCTTATTATAGCTTAACAGAATTTTTGACATATAAAAAAAAATAATGTAGTAATATGATTTTTTGATATATAAAAGTAATAATAATAATAATTTGATTTTTTATCTGTAATTTTGCATGTTAATTTACTATTAACTGAATAGCGAACTGTACTTTCAAATGTAACAACTTGTGTACCTATTCTTCGCAAATAAATACTTTTACTTTACTTACTTTAAAACAATTGCTGTTACATGGTCCATAGTATTCGATAACGCATTAGTTCCTATTGGTGAACGTCCAAAGATGCTGCAGAATCATCAAATTAAAATATAAAGGTGTTTGGTCTCAAAAATACAAAGAAAACGCCTTGGGTCTCCACAAACACAAACCTTATAACAGACTTTTGCTGAATTTAGATCCATTGATCACTTCCAACAGAGAATTGCCGCTAAAAATAAATTTATTTTGTCTGCTAATGTTAGATAGTCCCAACTAGCATAAAATTTAAGGTTTAACTATACTCACGGTGTGTGCGTAAGCTTTTTATTTCTCTTATCCACCTAATTTGCTTTAGATACCCTAAAATAAGCTTTTATTTAATTATTCTGTTAACATTTCCAATCAGAATGAAAAAACAACGAAATAATTAATTTTGACCGCCTTACTAAGGCGCGCAGACCACTGTGCGCCAGCGCGTACTCAACACGCCTGCGCGCATCCGACCGCATCTTGTTGCACTATTGTCAACACCACAGTGCAATTAGAAGCTCAGGCGCAAGAGTTTGTACAAGCAATTCAAGATTCCCTAATAATACAAAAACTCTTTCCTGAAAGACTTATAATTTGACATAAGAAGCCGTAAGTAGCTGTAGCCTGATTAGGTACAATCGGGGAGTTTACCGGTTGATAAGTAGAGTTTTTTGGAACGTTTTGTCTGAAAGTACTAAAGGTAAAGAAATACTTGTTTATTCAAATGAAAAACCTGTTAATTTTCTATTATTTGTCATATAATTGTCTATATGATATCTATTACTTTTTTAAATAAAGCTCCCTAAAAACTCTACTGGACAACCGGGAAGTTCCCCGATTGTACGAAACTGGGACCACATTTTAGCACTATTTCTCATGAATGATTGCTGTTTGTTGTAAGTTTATTTGGAAATTATGGTGCCTACATTATGGCCATTCAACTACTCAAGGGCAACCTATTTGGTAAGTCAAAAAAATACTGGTTAAATCAACCAGGATAAGTACACATCAAATCCCTTATATATAAGGCTACTCGCAAAAGCAAACTGCTGAACTTCTAGAGCTCTGCACAGCAAACATATGTGCTGGACACTGCAAACTAAACAGGCAACAATTTCACATAAAATTGAGTGACATTGACGTTTGCCGTCACTGCGGATTGGAGAGAGAAACACCAAACATCTCCTATGTGTATGCGGACCCATAATTCACAAACGCAGTATCGCACCTGGGCCGGCATATAATTCGACTAGAGGAACTAAAATCTCTCAGAGCTAGGAATATTTTAAGACTTCCTGGATGCCGCCAGGCTGAAAGAGATACAATATTAGATCTTTTAGGTCGTAGTGACTACAGTTCCGACTGGAGCTGCATAGCCCCTATATCCTTCAAATAATATCTACCTACATTTTACTATTTATTAGTTGCTGTGTACTATCACAGCAACTGTTTAAACGATATCTTAATGTGATAAATTTTTATCCAAATTAATTTGCCATCATATCATAAGAACTATAATGCAGGTAAAACATTAAATACAAACACTGATTGATAGACGTACAAAATTATTTCATTAACAAGTGTCAATTTGTCTTCGCTATATTTGGCTAAGTCCATGTCAAACTTTTCAGCAACAAATCAACACTGATTATCCTGCTAGCAAAATGTAAATTAATCTAAATCCGCTTCATACTTTCCATCGAAACAAATGAGTCCACACATCGAACTGTGATTTCTAATGTAAAGCCATTACAGTTGCATTAACACGACGAGTTTGCGAAGAGCTGGTCTTGGCCAATGCCCAATGGTTGTTTTTCACTCTGTATAAGGTGGCGTCGTGTCGTGACCGCGTGACGCCTTGGCCATACTGGGCCGCCGGCCATATGGCCGCCCCTAGATCGTTGCATCATATTAACACTAATATAACATTAGTGCAGAAAAATAGCAATTTTTTTTTTCTTAAAAATACTTCAGTTTAGCTGAGGAGTTAAATAAACGCCCTAATAAAGAATCCATATTTCACAACTTGGAAAATTCGATATGCCTGATCTATTGAAAAGTAAGATCTACCTATTGTAATTGTAATACCTGTGTGTGATGCGAAATGAGTTTCAAACCTATATTATTAATAATAAAAATACGTAAATTTTATTTAAATAGATACATTATTATAACATATTAACTAAGTACACAAAAACTTTCGAAGGAAATAGCAATCATCATTTATACCTTCTGGCTTGCGCTTGCGCTGTTATTTTTCTTATAGGAGACAGTGGAAATTATAGATTTTTATTTAATACTGGGTGGTCCAGACCCATCGCCTAATAATTTATAAGGCCATCACCATCACATCCGGGTTAATAGTCAACAATCGGCACAGAATCTCTGAGACAGGACTCATGGGAGCCCCAAAACGTATCTCTCCAGATACTCCTCGGAGGCCTCCACCTGCCTCTCCTTGTAGGGCGGACTGACTCGCGCGTGTGCCGCCACCGGCGGCGTGCGGTCCTTCTCCAGGTACTGGTCGTACGTCACCGGGTCGTCGTAAGTCCTTTGCGCCACCACGGGGTCCATCAGCGTGTACGGGAAGATCCCCAGCGCTTCCACCATCCCGAACATCCGACTCCTCTCGCACCACTCCAGGAAACACTCCCTATCGTAACCCAATTCCAACACCCTCTCATTTGCACATTTATCTAAGAATTTAGTAAAAGCAGAGTAGTAGGAATGCAGCATATTCTTCTCGTGCTGTTCACGGAAATTCCTCGTGGTGTTCAGATATAGGAGCGTCATCACGTCAAAAGTTGGAGGAGCATAGCGAATGCACTGGAAGTCTATGAGTATGGCGTTCACCGGGACTCCATTGTCGTACCGGAACATTATGTTGTTCGCCCACAGATCCTTGTGGTTGACCACGTTGATGGTTTCCTTATACTCCCTTATGCTGTCACAAGCTGTTATGTAAGAGTCATAAATCTTCTCTTCCACATCAGGCTTTAAATTTTTATACTTGAAAGAAAATATGTTAATGAGATTAAATGTGAGTTTAGCGGCGGTGCGGAGCCAGGGCGAGGCTATGAAAATAGGTTCAGTGACGATGTGACCATATTCTTGCAAGAAATCGAAGGCTCCTTTAGCTTTTTTCTTGGTCTCGTAATTGATCAGCGTAGCGTGGAACTTGGCTAGAGAGGTGATGGCTACTAGAACGTGCGGCAGGTCGAAGCAGTTCAGGGGCGGGTGGGGGCGATAGCCCTGCACGCTCAGGTCGGGCATCACCAGGGTCGAGTCATTGTACAACAGCGCTCTGGTGTAGCAAGGTTGACCTGAGGGCGATATCATTTAATGAGCTTTCGTTAGGTAAAATCTGAAGATAGTGGATTAACGGAATTGCTAAGTCATATTTTTTTCTTTTATCGTAATTTTGGTTCTAACTTATTTACCAATTTATTGGTCAGTCAACAATGTATGAACTAATAAACATCCTTTTGATACAACATAATTTTTATTTTGGGCACGTGCATGACAAACAACTTAAAAAAGATGTCTGTAACAATTGAGGAGCCAGATCAGATTTTAAGAGGAAATTTACCCCCTTATTTATTAATAATGTTGTAGGTCAAATTCTGAAATTTTCTAGGAAAATATATCCAAAATTATATCAATGAAAAATCGGCCATGTGCGAGTCGAACTCGCAGATGAAGGGTTTCGTCTTTCACCCAAGGTTGCCTGGAAGAGACTGCTACATAGCTATAAGGCCGCCTATTGTGTGTTCCTCTTATTTGACATTTTCTCTGTATGTGTTTGTTTTTGTATCGTGTGCAATAAAGTTTCTATTATTATTATTATTGCCAAAATGCCACTATAATTTTTCGTCTGCAAAAATAACTTTGTTTTTCATAGGGTTTTGGAAAATGTGCTATAGCTCTGAAACTACTAAATATATTTCGTTCAAACCAAATTTCGTTGAAAGTTTTGATAAAGATCTACATCATATATATTTTTTTGATTTTTCACTTTCTTATTTTAAAAGTTAGAGGGGGACACACATTTTTCCACTTTGGAAGTGTATAACTTTCAAACTGTTGACTTTGAGAAAAAACCGTATAAGAAGCCTCAATGTAATTTTTAAAGATCTATCTAATGATTTCCCACACGTAAAGGTTTGATGAAAATAATATTTGGTAACAGTTCCATGTATGGGGAGCCCCCCCTTAATTCATACTTTTTTTATTTTTGTATAAAAACCGTAAAGGGGTTAACAGAACACATCTACCGACTAAGTTTCAACTGTGTAATCCTCATAGTTTTGGAATAAAGTGGCTGTGACATCTTACCACTTTGGAAGTGTATATCTTTCAAACGGTTGATTTAGAGAAAAAACTGTAATAGAAACTTCAATGTAATTTTTAAAGACCTATCTATAGATACGCCTCAAGTATAGGTTTGATGAAATATAGATATATATATTTTTTTCATTTGTTTTAATGCACCATACAGATTGTTAAGCGCTTTTCAGACTACTCTATAATATAATAGCATATAGCTTATAGCTCATAGCACAACGATATCGCTCACCATACATTTACTTAGAACACGTTCATACTTAGCTATAATAGCTTAGTAAACTATATAGTAGATAAACAATACAAAGTCTTACCTTCAATAGGAGTAATTTGCTCAAAAAATTGGAACATAATCATTTCCCTTTTATAAAAATTGTTCTTCTCAATAAACTCAACTTTCGGTTGATTGTCATACGGCATACGTTTGACGAACAGATGAATGTTCTGTGTGCTTTCTTTAGCCTTCACCGTCAGTGTTACTCTGAGGTGGTCTCCGAGGAAGCCCGCAATACCTTCCTGGGCAGGCGCTATCTTACTGTCGAGCAGTTGCCAGTCATCCTGGTCTACATACTTCTTCACCACATGGTGCAACTGCTTCTCAGTCAAAAGATCCTCAAGTTTGTACTGCTTTGCTAAGACTCCTGATTCACCGACCATCTTTAACTCGCAAACTAAGATAATAGGTTCCCGATACAACATTTCCTTAGTTTTATACTAAAATATGTCCAATAAATAATAGAAGTCAGTCTATTGTTCTGGCGGATCAAAGAACCCTTTGTATGTATGTTGAGACCATTTCGATCTTATGTGCTTCGCACTAAGAGCCCGTTGCCGGGTAGATAAATGTGACATCATATCAGTTTTAGATAACGCCAAATTATTTGATTTTGCATAGCGAAATATTGGCTTTGGAATTATTTAAATTAAACAAACTAGGTATTGCACAATTATCTATTTCTAGGGTTTTTCATCACGACATTGTATTTATAGTTCTATTATTGGTAATGTTTGTATATGACATAAGAATCAATATTTTTCTTAACTTAGGTAGGTAATGCATTTTCTCATGAAGAAGTGTCGTTACTAAATAAGTTTGTGACAAGGAAATTAATGCCGCTATTGATTAGTTTTAAATCTTTTGCTTTAGAAATATCTTTTAAACTTGACCGGCAAAGTTTCACTATAAAATGGCATGTATTTGTCGCAATAACGTTAGAATTTTTGAATATTTATTTTAGATTAGTTAGCGCTATAAGAGCTGCATTTGATGACGTTAACATCTCTTTGCACGAAAGTTTCCGCATCACGAAACTTGTTTGTGCCCTCGATAAATACCAGCGTAATATCTTTATAGGAAATGTGTATTCTGCATCAGTATTGACTGAGTGGGAACGTGTAATTTAGCTGATGTCACAATCAACCAAGGATAATATTTGCTTTACTTAATATTTACATTCACTGTCGGTTAAAATCAATTCATATAACAAACAAGTCTCGAGGTTTTTTTTTTTTTTTAAGTGGCCACCTCTGGTGTCAGAGTTTATCAAGCCGCCTATAAGGCCTCTGACTTGGCTTAACGACTGTAATCAAATGACAACAGCCGGGACCGACGGTTTAAAGTGCCCTCCGAAGCACGGAAGCGCTCAGTTATAATGCCACTTTACGGTCACCCATCCGACACCTGACCGGGCCGAACGTTGCTTAACAAACGTGATCGAATACGATCAGTCTGTCAAGCGCGGCCATGAGCGCTTCGTTTTTTCTTGTTATATGGCAACATGGCTGAAATGTGATACGTCGTCGGTAGATTATCAACGGTAATTCCATGGAAATATTATGATAAAAATTTTTGGTCTAAATAAAAAGAAATATATTTTGTTGTATAATTTATTCGCTTAATATAATATTTCGTTAAATAACAACCTGATTAACAAATGTTTGCCTATAACTATTTGTATTGTTGTATATTTATACCTGGCAACATTTGTCTGAGTAAAGCTACAACATGGAAGATTCGTTGTCATCGGGAAGACTTCTATATGGCGAATATATCGACAATATAATATTTACATCAAAATAAAACTACGAGCTAAAGGCACTTACTGGCAAGACGTTAAACAACAAATAATATTTTAACTCTAAAATACATTATTTAAATACTGAATGCTCAGACATTTTTCGTATAAGAATTTATCATTTAACCTTTATTTATAATTCTACATATTTTTAGCTTTGTTTTAGAACAATGGGAATGAATTAAGACTATAATCTTATTTAATTCCTAAAGTTCTAAACTTGTAGTCGGGGAACTTCCGTATGACCAGTACAGGTTTTTTACGAAGCGATGTTTTAGAAAGTTATACTTTAAAAAACGTTTATATCCTGTCCTGTCAGAATACCAGCGTTGCTGTGACACATTTAGTGTCATGGCAACACATAGCTGAGGCAGGACCTAATTTGACCATTGATGTAATGTTCTTTTTTTTTATTTTCGTATTTTTGTTGTTTGTAATTGTGTCTTTGGTCAATAAAATGTCTCTCTCATATCACAAATACTAGAACATTATTAGGTTTTTCATTTAATTCATAAATTATTTCTTTAAACATATTATTTTTCGAATAAACGTTTCTCAAAACAACTCTGCTGGTCAACCGAGAAGTTCTCCGATTGCACTATAGTACAAAATAATAGAGTTAGGTTATCTTTAACTTTAACATACTTCAAACATGCAAGGATATTTTAAAATGCATACAAAGTTAAAAATCTTATTAAAACTTTGCCTTTCTTGGATACACAGGTATAGTCAGCGAGGTTTAAGCTGAGCTTTGCATGTATGTGAGTGCACATAGATAGTTTGTAGGTATCGTGTAAAAAACAAAAAACAAAAAGCAACAGGTGTTACTAGTAAATCTATGTGCACTCCCACAAATGCAAAGCTCAGCTTCGACCTCGCGGACTATATCTAATATTAGCACATGCAGTACATCAGTCTCTTCTCGATATAGGTAATATAATATCTTTAGTAAAATATTTGATATTAAACAATAACATATTTTATTCATGGAAGACTACTAAATGCATTAAAGTGCATTATAGATGCTAACAATGTTTTTATTAAACAATAAAAAAATGTTTACCTAATTATCTAATTCCAATACTGTATGCAACACTGCTATATCCCGCGATACAGGATGGAAATTTGAGACGGGGGTTTGGGTTGAGGTAGGGTTTGAACTTATTTTCTTAGCAAACGAATGGAAATAATTTTTCGCGATTTCTAACTTTTCTAGTACTCATACCGCAGTAGGAGTCTTAAAGTGTTTTGATCCCCTTAAGAAACAGGGTCGATTGATGATCATCAATTTTTTTTTAACTATTCTTTTTCTGCTGACGGTTTTTTTTTTAATTCGAGAATGCAGTTAAATGTTTCCTAAAAAATTAAGGATGATTTCCTATGAACGTTTTCATCGTTGGCCCGTTTTAAATTTCCACCCTGTATAGAGCATCATGCTGTTTTGCTTACTCCGCTGAGATGTGAGCCGGACCTACTGATAAAGTTATGTAACAATTAAACGCAGATCTCGCGATACAGTCTTTTCTCTGGAATATTCGAAGTTGCCTTATAAATACTGAGGCTCTATTTTTGATTCACTCGTCTGGAGGATTCTACTGCTTTTCGTGCGATGTTTGTGTTTCCGTATTCCGTAAAAGCGACCTTGCCCGTATATACATAGCTTCGCTCTTCGCCTGTAGTACCGCCTCCCAAAGCGAGCGCGCGACGGGCAAAGCGAAAAGCGTGCTATGTCCACGCAAGCAAGGTGGCTATTCGCCTGATCGCCTCCTCGTTCGCGTCGCCACTCGCGCGACGAGTGATTCAAAAATAGAGGTCCTGGTTACTTTGAACGCTCTAAACTTAATCAACTAAGGAAGACAATTATAAAGAATTTTTCAATTATTATTATTACAAATAATTATTTGTGACCTATAAATGAACTCAAAAAGTGTAAATATGTTTTGGTTTTACGTTATTTTATTTCGTGGTCCTTCGAGCCGGATCCTGGGGCGATGTCACCGGCTATTTTTTTTGCGGTGTTTCCATAAATGTGGTGCGTCTATGGTTGGTTCCTGACGTGCGCGCTGCCTCGTCACGAGTGGGGAGTAAGCCTGGGTGCGAAATATCAAATACATGAGCGTCTATAGTTGACATGTTTAAGGGCGCGCTCTAGGCCAAAAGCAAAAGTAATTACTGCAACGGCGAACTGCAAAGTAAATGCTGCCTTATTTCTATGAGAAATAAGGCAGCATTTACTATATCTCAAAACCAACTGCAGTAACGTCTTTCGCTGACATGGTCAAAAAAGGTAATAATGAATTTATCAAACCTACCAATGTGAGCTCTGTGGCAATCTATCCTACTGACAAACAGAAGTCAAGTGAGGACACTAAATCGCTTGTACAAAAAATAATTTGTCCTGAAAAAATGAAACTTCATGTTAGAGGTCTCCGTAAAACAAGGAACGGCGGCGTTATCATTAGTACAGATAGCAAAGATGACATAGCTAAATTAAAAGAATCGGTGGTACTAACTACTTCGGGCCTTACTGTCGACGAACCTTACAAGCGAAAACCAAGGATAGTTGTCATTGGCGTGCCCACATCTATGAAGGAAAATGAGGTCTTCACTTGCTTGTTTAATCAAAATCTAGCAGATAAGTTACCGAACTCTGACCTTGACTCATTTTTAAGCTCTATTAAACTGAGTCATAAATCAGGCAAGAAAGATGCTGAGACCTGTAACTACGTATTAGAAGTATCAGCCATAATACGCAAGGCTTTGATAACTAGCCAAAGGGTTTTTGTTAACTGGTCATCTTGCCCAGTCCGAGATTTCACTTTGGTAACAAGGTGTTACCAATGTCAACAATATGGCCATGCAGCGAAGACCTGTCGGGAGACAGTCCACACTTGTGGTCACTGTGGGGAACAAGGCCACTCCATTAAAGACTGCACCAAAAAAGAAAATCCATCAAAGTGCGCTACTTGTTTCCGATTTAAAAAGCCCAGCGATCACAACACAGGTGCCACAGAGTGTCCAGCAAAAATAATGGCAGAAAAGAGGTACATTAATTCAATAGATTATGGCGGCGCCTAAGAGCGCCTAAAATAACTGATTTGCTGACCATATTATAACTGTATACTCTTTTTTATTATATATACTTTTTACATTAATTAATTGTTAAAGATAGTTATGATTAATGATTTAGCTAATGAAATTGATAATTTTTCTGTATCAGAGTCGACTCTTTGCGAGGTTGAAAAGTGCAAACAATATCTTTCCGCTTTCACTAACCCCTTCACTGTACTAACTCAAAATATCCGTAGTGTTACGAAAAATATCGATAGTTTTAATGTATTTCAGCAAAGGCTACACATAAACTGTGACATAATAATTCTCACAGAGTGTTGGATTGATAAGCAACATAATGTGCCTACAATGGTGGGTTATAATATGTATAGGAGCAGTATAGTACACAACCAAAACGATGGTGTGATAGTATACACAAAATCACAGTTAGATGTCACGGTTGAGGAACCTAATATTCATGACTGCAGCAAATTACTAATTAAAATGGGAACAGAATATGCTATTTTAGCCGTTTATAGATCACCTTCATTTAGAGATATTACCAACTTTGCACATTCTTTAGCCAACACTTTACAAGACTTATCTTCTTTCAAAAACATTATATTAATTGGAGACATTAATATCAATATTATTCCGAATCAGGACAATACTGAAGCATCCACTCAGGAATACTTAAATCTATGCTCTTTCCATGGCTTACTTCCTGCACACTTGCTACCAACACATCAAAGTGGGTCGTGTTTGGATCACATAATGCTTAAGTCAAACTACTCTGCACTAGCTTTAGTCATGAATTCATCGATAACTGATCACAGCGCCGCATTACTAACTCTGAATTGTAAATTAAATAAATTAGAAGATACACGCATAATTACTAAGTTAAATGTAAACAAACTCGAAGCTGACTTATGCAATATCGACTTTACCCCAGTTTACAGTTCAGCTGATATGCATTTTTGTATGTCGTACGTAATAGAAAATATCGCAGTGGCTATTCAAAACAATAAACAAAGTATACGATTAAGTAATAAAAACTATAATATTAAACCGTGGATTTCGCCAGGTTTAATACGCTGTATGAAAAATAGAGATAAATTGCATTTGAAAGCGAAAGCCTATCCAAATAATTTAGTGTTACAATTAACATACAAGCGATACAGGAACTTTTGCAATAGTCTCGTAAGAAAAGTTAAAATAAAATACGAAAAAGAGTTAATTGAAAGAGCTGGGAAAAATACCAAACAAATTTGGAAACAAGTTAAAAATATTACGTACTCAACCAAAAACCATGAGTCATCTTCGAGTTTGTTACAAACACATGGGTCCCAAATAGAATCTGTCAATTACGTTAATAATTTTTTTGTAAATGTCGGCAAGTGTTTAGCCGAAAAAGTGCAGAGTCGCCCATTTATAAATACACAAATTCCTACGTCTCATACTAATAGCATAACATCTTTTGTACTCTTAGGTACCGATGAAACTGAAATTGAAAATGTAATAATGAGTTTAAAAGACGACTGTGCTGTCGGGTGGGACAATATACCGACTAAAATAGTCAAACAATTCAGACACATTTTAATACCTCCTTTGACCTATATTTTCCAAAAATGTTTGGCCACAGGTATTTTTCCCAAGTGTTTGAAGAAAGCTATTATTGTTCCTATTTATAAATCAGGTGATAAAAAGCAAGCAACAAATTATAGGCCTATATCGTTATTACCAGTTTTGTCTAAAATATTAGAAAAAATTATAAATAAAAGAGTGATTAACTTTTTAGAAAATAAATCGCTATTGTCAAATGCTCAATTTGGTTTTAGACCCAATTTATCAACAGCCGATGCCGTGCATAAATTGACAAATTTTATTGTGGAAAATCTTGACAAAAGTAAGCACACAATAGGTATTTTCCTTGACCTTGCCAAGGCTTTTGATTCCGTTTCCATTCCGATCTTGTTGCGTAAGCTTGAAAACATTGGCATAAGAGGCACACCGCTAAAATTGATAACAAGCTACTTAGAAGACCGCATCCAGTGCGTGAAAGTAGGTAATGTCATCAGTAATGAGCAGAAAAATACTTCTTACGGGGTCCCCCAAGGAAGTATTTTAGGATCTACCCTGTTCTTGATTTACATAAATGATCTATGTAATATAAATCTTAATCAAGGTATCATTGTAACATATGCTGATGACACAGCTCTTCTCTTTTCGGCCGACTCAGAAGAAGAAGTATTCAGGCACGCGCAACACGGTTTCAATGTAATTAACAAATGGCTTCAAAGTAATTTACTAACCCTTAATGCGGAAAAGTCTAGCTACCTTAAGTTTTCCATTCGCAAATCAACACTAACCACGCACGACTTAAACCTACGTGCACATTTATGCAATGCCCCATATGATAATATATGTGTATGTCCACAGATCCAATTACATGATAAAATAAAATATTTAGGAGTAATTTTAGATGAGACGTTTTCGTTTAAGCACCATATTGAAACATTAAATAACAGAATTCGTAAGATGATATTTGTATTCAAAAAACTACGCCATGTTGGCGACGCGGTACTAATCCGACAAATATACTTGGCACTTTGCGAATCCTTGCTGACTTACTGTATTACCACGTGGGGTGGGGCTGGTAAAACTTTACTATTAACCACCGAGAGAGCTCAAAGAGCTATACTTAAAGTGTCTACATTTAGGCCATTCCTGTATTCCACGACACTTCTTTATAAAAATTGTGAAGTTTTAACAGTCAGACAATTATTCATAATGAGCACTATATTAAAACAGCACAAAGCCCTTCCATACAACACCGAAATAATTAATAAGAGGCGGAAAGATAAAGTTTGTACGTTAAAAGGTGGACTCAAATATACTTTTACGACCAAATTTTATATATATCTAGGGCCGTTACTTTATAATCGATTTAATGCCATAGCAAATATTTATCCATTAAGCCGCATTAATTGCAAAAAAATTGTTAAAGACACTCTGCAGAAGATGACGTATGATGATACAGAAGAATTACTTTTAGTGACAAAGTGATTTAAGATTATAATAATTACAGGTATTTTTGAGAGATTTTAAATTGATTGTTTGTGTGTGATACTTTGCGAAGGTAGTTTATTATTTTAAATTATTATTCTAAATTGTTTTATTCTTCGCTTTTAAATATTTTTTTAGTATTATTATTGTTAACACAGAATAGTATAAGATGTATCTTTTAGTTAAGGTCTAAAAGCCTGAAACACAGGATCACCTAGTTCAGGCATAATATTAAATATAATTACCATAAGACACCTTTTTTTCTTAATGTACTTTTAAATGATCATAGGTAAGAAGAATTTTATATTTGTAGAAATATAAAAAACTTGTTTGTTTATGTTTAGGTACTAACATATTTTGTAAGTTTGTATGCCCATAATAACAAACTATGTATATTAAGTTATTGAATAAATGATTTTATTTTTATTATTTTATTATATAATTCTCCGGCCCCATTCGGCCGGTACGCAATGAAGAAAAAAAATAAAATTCTATTTTTAAAGGATATTTAAAGGTTATTCACAAAAAATACATAACATAAGCCCTGCCTTATCTATAGTGTAATTATACTAAAAAGTTCCAAGCTTTATTATAATGTAATACTTGAATACTAGCGTGTTAATTATAATGATTTGGAGGCAACATCGCAATTTTTTTCTATCGAGAAAATTTTATGCAATCGTGTTTTTGAGTAACATAGTCACTAGTGTTAGTCCTGTAGTTTGCTGCATCTTAATTTGAAATCCAGTTTTTCATTAATATTGATATTACAGACGATCATGTAAAGCAATCTGATTTTCGTTGGCCTATAGCGGGCCCTTAAGTGTCTGTAGCGCGGCGGGTAGTGGGCGGGGCGGGCATACTCACGGGGGCGGGGCCAGGCGCTGCAGGGCCCGGCGCAGGCGCTGTAGCGCGGCGCGGGCGGGCGGCGCGCGGGGCGGGTAGTGGGCGGGGCGGGCATACTCACGGGGGCGGGGCCAGGCGCTGCAGGGCCCGGCGCAGGCGCTGTAGCGCGGCGCGGGCGGGCGGCGCGCGGGGCGGGTAGTGGGCGGGGCGGGCATACTCACGGGGGCGGGGCCAGGCGCTGCAGGGCCCGGCGCAGGCGCTGTAGCGCGGCGCGGGCGGGCGGCGCGCGGGGCGGGTAGTGGGCGGGGCGGGCATACTCACGGGGGCGGGGCCAGGCGCTGCAGGGCCCGGCGCAGGCGCTGTAGCGCGGCGCGGGCGGGCGGCGCGCGGGGCGGGTAGTGGGCGGGGCGGGCATACTCACGGGGGCGGGGCCAGGCGCTGCAGGGCCCGGCGCAGGCGCTGTAGCGCGGCGCGGGCGGGCGGCGCGCGGGGCGGGTAGTGGGCGGGGCGGGCATACTCACGGGGGCGGGGCCAGGCGCTGCAGGGCCCGGCGCAGGCGCTGTAGCGCGGCGCGGGCGGGCGGCGCGCGGGGCGGGTAGTGGGCGGGGCGGGCATACTCACGGGGGCGGGGCCAGGCGCTGCAGGGCCCGGCGCAGGCGCTGTAGCGCGGCGCGGGCGGGCGGCGCGCGGGGCGGGTAGTGGGCGGGGCGGGCATACTCACGGGGGCGGGGCCAGGCGCTGCAGGGCCCGGCGCAGGCGCTGTAGCGCGGCGCGGGCGGGCGGCGCGCGGGGCGGGTAGTGGGCGGGGCGGGCATACTCACGGGGGCGGGGCCAGGCGCTGCAGGGCCCGGCGCAGGCGCTGTAGCGCGGCGCGGGCGGGCGGCGCGCGGGGCGGGTAGTGGGCGGCGGCGGCGGGCGGCGCGCGCAGGCGCCAGCGCACGACGTGCTCGCGGCCGGTGGTGCGCGAGGCGCTGACGCCGAACAGCCGGCCCGCCGCCCACGCCGCGCGCAGCAGGCACAGAACCTGCGCAACACACCGTTAAAGCTCTAATTACATTGCCAAAGAATTTTTATACTAGGTGCACCCGGTAAGCCTACATGGAACGAAGCGATTTGTCGTAGTTTTGGCGTAGTAGGGGCGCCGGGCCAGGGGTGATACCTCCACCATCATCCCTACATATAACGTGCACACGCACCTCCCTGCCGAGCTCGTTGTCGGGCAGCAGCGTGTGGCGCGGGAAGCCCACGGCGTAGTAGGGCGCGGGCCAGGGGTGATACCTCCACCATCATCCCTACATATAACGTGCACACGCACCTCCCTGCCGAGCTCGTTGTCGGGCAGCAGCGTGTGGCGCGGGAAGCCCACGGCGTAGTAGGGGCGCCGGGCCAGGGGTGATACCTCCACCATCATCCCTACATATAACGTGCACACGCACCTCCCTGCCGAGCTCGTTGTCGGGCAGCAGCGTGTGGCGCGGGAAGCCCACGGCGTAGTAGGGGCGCCGGGCCAGGGGTGATACCTCCACCATCATCCCTACATATAACGTGCACACGCACCTCCCTGCCGAGCTCGTTGTCGGGCAGCAGCGTGTGGCGCGGGAAGCCCACGGCGTAGTAGGGGCGCCGGGCCAGGGGTGATACCTCCACCATCATCCCTACATATAACGTGCACACGCACCTCCCTGCCGAGCTCGTTGTCGGGCAGCAGCGTGTGGCGCGGGAAGCCCACGGCGTAGTAGGGGCGCCGGGCCAGGGGTGATACCTCCACCATCATCCCTACATATAACGTGCACACGCACCTCCCTGCCGAGCTCGTTGTCGGGCAGCAGCGTGTGGCGCGGGAAGCCCACGGCGTAGTAGGGGCGCCGGGCCAGGGGTGATACCTCCACCATCATCCCTACATATAACGTGCACACGCACCTCCCTGCCGAGCTCGTTGTCGGGCAGCAGCGTGTGGCGCGGGAAGCCCACGGCGTAGTAGGGGCGCCGGGCCAGGGGTGATACCTCCACCATCATCCCTACATATAACGTGCACACGCACCTCCCTGCCGAGCTCGTTGTCGGGCAGCAGCGTGTGGCGCGGGAAGCCCACGGCGTAGTAGGGGCGCCGGGCCAGGGGTGATACCTCCACCATCATCCCTACATATAACGTGCACACGCACCTCCCTGCCGAGCTCGTTGTCGGGCAGCAGCGTGTGGCGCGGGAAGCCCACGGCGTAGTAGGGGCGCCGGGCCAGGGGTGATACCTCCACCATCATCCCTACATATAACGTGCACACGCACCTCCCTGCCGAGCTCGTTGTCGGGCAGCAGCGTGTGGCGCGGGAAGCCCACGGCGTAGTAGGGGCGCCGGGCCAGGGGTGATACCTCCACCATCATCCCTACATATAACGTGCACACGCACCTCCCTGCCGAGCTCGTTGTCGGGCAGCAGCGTGTGGCGCGGGAAGCCCACGGCGTAGTAGGGGCGCCGGGCCAGGGGTGATACCTCCACCATCATCCCTACATATAACGTGCACACGCACCTCCCTGCCGAGCTCGTTGTCGGGCAGCAGCGTGTGGCGCGGGAAGCCCACGGCGTAGTAGGGGCGCCGGGCCAGGGGTGATACCTCCACCATCATCCCTACATATAACGTGCACACGCACCTCCCTGCCGAGCTCGTTGTCGGGCAGCAGCGTGTGGCGCGGGAAGCCCACGGCGTAGTAGGGGCGCCGGGCCAGGGGTGATACCTCCACCATCATCCCTACATATAACGTGCACACGCACCTCCCTGCCGAGCTCGTTGTCGGGCAGCAGCGTGTGGCGCGGGAAGCCCACGGCGTAGTAGGGGCGCCGGGCCAGGGGTGATACCTCCACCATCATCCCTACATATAACGTGCACACGCACCTCCCTGCCGAGCTCGTTGTCGGGCAGCAGCGTGTGGCGCGGGAAGCCCACGGCGTAGTAGGGCGCGCCGGGCCAGGGGTGCCCCGCCGACTGCACGCCCGACTGGAACCTAACAACAATACGTATATATTTTTTCTGACGAACAACGGGTAGACTGTTAGCCTTCATCATATCAGTGCCCGTATGAAGTGTGACCACTTACTGATTCCTTTCTCAAATCACGCCAATGTCTTATTTGCTTTCGACATTTCTCTATGAGACTTTCAAATTTTGAAGTTATTTTACTTGTTTAATAACTATATAATTTGTGACTGTCATGTACACTGTACAATATACTTTGTGAGTATCATGGAGAAAACGAATTTCGAAAATGTCAAAACCAAGTACGACATTGGCGTGGTTTGAGCGAGGAATCGCTAAGTGGTCATATTTCTTCATATTCAGGTCCTTATTCACGACCCTGATGTTAAGTATTGATAAGGCTGAAGATAGAAGCGAGCCTCTCCCGGAATCCTCATCACTGAGGAACTGGCTATCTTATCTCTGAGCACATGAAAACTGAAAACATTGTTCTTATGGCGGCAGATAAGATGGTGGTAGCTAGCCAGACGGATTTACAACAAGTCCTACCACCAACCAAACTGAATACAATATGTACCCCCACTGGGACCCCTGGGTCTGATACCGGTGGTCGTTACCACTAGACCACAGAGGCGGTTGATATTTGGTGCGGTATTCGTGTAGTATGCGGTATTCGATACAAACCGCACGAAAACCAAGCATACATTGCTAATATAGTTTTTTGTAAAACAAAAACAACTAAGACGAACGACAAATTTACTAATCCTTACAATATATGAAACAATGTTAATAAAAACATGATGCTATTTTATTTATTTAAATCTTTATTGTACAATAAACAATGCAAATACTTTTAGTTTTTTCTATTTCAAATACAAAATAGTTTTTCATTTTGTATTTGAAATACTAAATGCAAGATACGTATTTTCAAAATACTATATAAAATAAAATACTTAATTATGTGCTCTCATTCTCATATTGTAAATTTCGAATTATTTAAGCGAGTTTTATGAACTCGTCATTTGCCATTTTTAATGTCCCCACTGCTGGGGCACTGGCATTCCTTATGGATGGATCAGGAGAATGGGTCATGTGATGACCCACCACGCGGACCCAATGCGGATTGGCGGGTTTTTAAAGACTGCAAATTCAGCCGGGACCAACGGTTTAACGTGCCTTCCGAAGCACGGAGAAGTACAAGATAGTGAATTTCTGGTCACCCATCCCGTGACCGACCATTGCGAATATTGCTTAACCTCAACAATCGCAGGCCGAACGCGCAAACCACTGCGCCACGGGCTCCTTATCGACTCAATAGCGAAATTTTGAAATAGATACCGAGATTTTTTACCGCCTCTGTGACCTAGTGGTAACACCACCGGTATCATACCCAGAGGTCCTGGGATCTATTCCAAGTGGGGGTACAAAATTTGTATTTGGTCTACTTGGTTGTACTTGTTGTTAGTCCGCCTGACTAGCTACCAGCATCTTATCTAAGTCTGACTCCACAACATTCATGTTATAAAACAACTTTTACGGATATCAAACGCGCTATATTTTCACGAACTAAGTTGTAATTGTCCGTATTTCTAGGTTTTTAGGGGTTTTTTGATTTGTGCCATAGTAAATGTCTAACCGTATCCGAACGACAATAAATTAACTTTTGCGAGGGTAGACTTATAAGTAGCCAGTCATCCCGTGACCACGGCAGCTGTAAAGGTGCCGAAACGTCGGGAAAATAAAAAATCCCCTAAAAACCTAAAAATACGGACAATTACAAGTTAGTTCGTGAAAATATAGCGCGTTTGATATCCGTAAAAGTTGTTTTATTTTAATGAACAGTACGCGCCAATACATTAGATGTACGTAACATTCATGTTATCTACATAGCCGATTCCTAAGTGGTTGTGGATTCGGAGAGAGGCGCGCTAAGAACCACCTTCAACCTTATCATTACTTAACAATACGCATGATGAAAATTTAAAGCTAAGCGTCTCCCGGTGTTTATAAATTTATTCAAAGGCACTGTCGTTCATGTTGCTTCAAGGGGTCTCCATTATCAAAAAAAGCCTTTCTACCCTTGCAGTGCTAGACAAACCACTCTTATATTTTAAAACTGTCCTTATTTTTATATATGCAGGCAGACATCATCATCCTTCAAAGGGTGAAATGATACCAATATGATATCTTCAATATTGGCGTTAAACGAAATTTCAATAATTAATTAGGTTAGATTATTGGTTAACTCCGGTAATCAAGCAATTACCAATTTGCAAACAAACAGTTCACTTCTGTACCCACGACACCATAACAATATTTTATTTGACAGAACTTGTAAAAAGTATTTTGCATTTTGCAAATAAAAAATATGTCCGAAAAAGTATTTCAAATAAAATACAAAATGCTGTTCTGAAAAAAGGCATTTAAATACAAAATGGAAATAGGTAATTTTGTACTTATGATAAATTTTAAATAGAAAAATATTGGAAAAATAACTCGGTCACAAGTGAATTCTCAGATGGGAATCGAACCCATGACCTTTGGAAATCCGGTCCAATGCTCTAACCGAAAGAAGCTCTTCTAAAAAAGGTATTTTGTATTTAGTATTTTGCGTTTTAAATAGAAGTATTTTCAAAATGTCACATCTCTGAGAAATAAAATAACATTTAATAACAGACAACTGCGTGATAATCATTGTCAAAGTCAAAGATTTTTATTCAAATAGACTTATAGATAAGTACTTTCGAATAGTCCAAAAGTTTTTTTCAGCGCCTTCAGCGCCAGAGGTCCCGGGTTCGATCCCCGGACAAGACAAATATTTGTGTGCACGAACATGTCTATTTGTCTTGGTCTGGGTGTTTAATATGTATATTATGTATGTATTTACAAAAAAAAAGTATATAAGTATGTTTATCCGTTATCTAGTATCCATAACACAAGTTCTTCATGAAACTTAACGTGAGCTAGATAATTGGTGTGATTATTTATTTAATATAAAAAGGGTGTGACATACATCTGTTTGGCCGAATCTATAAGGTCTCTAAAATCTGTCATCTAAAATACTTTGTGTCATAATTGTTTTTTTTTTCTAATTGTTATATTTTTTTATTTTTTGTATGTAAAACTTTGCTATCTAATGTTAATAAGCGCCTCCTCTCTTCTTAACCCTATTGCGTGCCCGTCAGGGTCCATGATGATCTTTTATTTATGTTCACCATCTTTCGTGTACATTATGGAATGCAATCAATAATTGAGTATTGAGTAAGGGTTTCGTTCCTTGCCTTTAGGCTACGAAAAAATAGGAAATTGTTCTACTTAATGAACACTGTACGGGATAGGCCGCGTACATTAAGAAAATGGGGAATGGTAAATGTAAAGTCACTGCAGTCAGAGCATTGGACCGGATTTCCAAAGGTCGCGGGTTCGATTCCCGTCTGAGAATTCACT
The DNA here is from genome assembly GCA_910589605.1 of Chrysoteuchia culmella. NCBI lineage: Eukaryota > Metazoa > Arthropoda > Insecta > Lepidoptera > Crambidae > Chrysoteuchia > Chrysoteuchia culmella. The sequence continues at coordinate 23,112,243 of OU342651.1, forward strand.
TGTGGCCGAGTTAATTTTTTCCAATATTTTTCTATTTAATATTTATCATAAGTAAAGTCACTGGTTATGGTAAAACACTAAAGTTTATTATAAACACACGCGACTATGACAATTATAACAATGGTAAAATAAAATAAACTACGAAACTAGAATGGTATGGTGAATGAATGGTAATAGTATACGCGCGATGGTATGGTGGTAAATATGCGACTAATATTAGTTAAAAAAACTATAATAAGGTTAAATGCCGCGCGATGCATAAAACGCTTACGGTGCAATACACACGCGCCAGCGGGCGGCGCGGGGAAGTTCAATGTACGAGTATTAGAGCTCGTACAAACACCCCTCGTATGTTTTGCTTACGTGTAGGTGATGAGGATAGTCGCGTGGGCGGGGAAGGCGGGCAGCGCCGTGGGCTGCACGCGCCACGCCATGCTGCCGCTGGGCTGAGGGCCCCCGACCTCCTCTTCTTCGAGTTCTTCTTCCCCCCATCCACCCTCTTTGTCGTGCACCTCCCCGCAGATCAGGCACTCGATGTACAACTCGTCCTGTGTGAAAATCATTTGTTGATGAGTAAGCTAATGGATTAACAAGTTCTGGACTTCACCATCGACTGATAAACTTTGGTTAACTTACCTGACAGACGCTTAAGCTATTCAGAACTTAATAGGTGGTGAAATCAACCCTAATAAGTAACAATGCAGAAAAGGTTTATGTCAGTGTTTCTAATAATTATTGGAAAAACTCATTTTACTCTTTTTTTCTTTTTGACTGGTTTATGTGCTGTTTTTTTAATCTATAAAGGGTATTAAAATGTTTAACTAAATGTTCAATAATACTTCATATCAACAAAAATAAATTGACGTTAAAATGCATTATTTAAAAAAAACATACATTTAAAACAACATACGTGTTGACAGATTTATTTTTTAGAGATATATTAGGTATCACCCACAGACCTATATCGAGATAGACGGTAAAAGTGTACCTGTGCGTGTCAAAAGTTTGAACCACGGTCAAAGTTTTACGACCTAAGTCAGTCCGCTTGAGACCATTGCCATGAAAATATGCGTCATTAAAAAACGAAAATGGTTAATTGTGCAGTGCTTTCTTGCAAGAGCTCGTCAATAACAATTACACATAACTTAATCTCGCTCGTGACCTCATCGTAGGTACGAAACATTCGACACGATAGGTTCTCATACGGTTTGAAGAGCTCTTTTTAACCGATTTCAAAAAAGGAGGAGGTTCTCAAGTCGACGGTTTTTGACGTGACAACGTCTTCTAATTCGATGAAGCTGGCTGCACGCACGAAAAAACATGACTCATACGGCGTTACCTCGCTCTGAGGCGTTCCATTTAAGGCTTGAAGTGCAAGCGAGAGCGCGGAACGAGCTACAAAGAGGCACAATCGGCCTCCGCGTTCGGCAGCGTTCGACATCTGTCTCTCTGCTACTTGAGTGAGCGATGCGTCCGCGTGTCATCAGTATTTTGACATTCTCACGTTGTACAAAGTGTATTTTTCGTCTATCTCGATATAGGCGTGTGTTATTTTATTTTATTTTATTTTCATGGAAAACAAACAGCATACATTACAAACAAATAGAACATAAATGATGTAGTCCAAACATGCCTTTAACAGTTTTCACATATAGCATCAAAAATATTCATACTAAATCTTAAGATTCGAATTTCGCAATAAAGTTAAATTTACATGCACAAAAAAACAGTTATTTAAAAAAAAGATGATGTAGGTATACAATAAAATATAATGGTAAGCCATATGTATAACATTGCAACTTACTTTTCAAAGAAATCAGTATTTATTTTATTGTGAAAATAACTACAACTTGCATTAAAAAGATCAACATGCATAGATTGGTTACGATCTATATACTTAATTCAGGTTCGCAAAATTTGTGACGACTCGATAGGGACTTTGGCGAGTAGTACGCGGCCGAGTAAGGTATCAAATTAAAGGTACTCGAGTCTATTTGTTCCGAAAAATATAAAATATACAAAATGTTAAACGTGATGATCACAAACTGCAATAAAAAAAAAAAAAGTGTCATTATTTTCGCATAATTTGAAATTTTTCGTCGATCGACGAACCCGAGTATCGGGTTGTAACCGCCCTAGTTGAAATAATTTGAAACTCGGTTTAAGTAACAATTCCGTGTATAGTTAGTATCACCTGGTGGTCCCTGGGCGCGGGCGGCGGCAGGCGCAGCAGGCCGGCGCCGGCGCGCAGCTGCTGCAGGCACGCGGGGCACACGGCGCCCCACGCGGGGCCGCCGCCGCCCCCGCCCGTGCCCGCGCCCGCGCACGACTCCTCCGGGGGGGGTGCTATGTCTAGGGGGCGGAAAATCGCTGCGTTAGAGCGTACTAAATCTGCTACTTTTGACGACCGACCTTGGCCGGATATATTTCGAGTATTTGATAGAATCAGGCGTTACTTGGCGTAAAACCATATCTTAGTAGAAAACGAAAAATATATAAACGAGTTGCACCGCCCGCCCGCCCGCAAATAAATGCAGATGCTACACAGTGACACACCTTACACCTTCACCGACACCTTGCCTCGGTGCTGGTATTGCACGGTCTAACAACTCCTGAGGATATACTCCTCCTGTGCCCTCCCGTCCCCCCATCGAGCCTGTTCCCCCGGTCTCCCCCCCCCCCCCCCCCCCCCCCCCGCTTCCACAAGGGGACACAAGGGGATGGATACCCTTCTCGACCCTCCTCTGAGCTTATACGCTGGGTGGGGGCACGGGAGGACGTGGCATGAGGTGCACGGCCCGTATACTGATACAGGCTGCGCACTTCAGGTGAGTCCAAAAAGTCCTGGGGGGCGAGAGATGCGTAAAAGCATTTCTCCTAATATAAAAAAAGGATGCTCCGTGTGCGGGCGAAACACGTGTAGAGTAGTCGGTGAAGGTGCAAGGTGTGTCACTGTGTTGCATCTGCATTTATTTGCGGGCGGGCGGTGCATCTTGCATGTAAGTTTTTCTTGCGGAATTATGCTACATATTTTTCGTTTTCTACTAAGATATGGATTTCCGCCAATTAACGCCTAATTCTATTAAATACAAGATATATTTCAGACTCAGACCGGACACAGTCCGTTAAAACGAGCTAATTCTTTTGAATTGGAATCGGAAACAATACTTTAATCAGTCTATACAGTCTTTGTTTGCACTGCGAACAAATGGCCGGAATGACGCACTCACACAGACACAGCGCTTGCAACTGTTTTACCATTGAAAACCATCGAGATCGAGAGCCCGCCGTGTAGCGATAACGAGCGACACGTGTGTGTGAGCGCGTCATATCGGCCGAGAGCAATGACTGCTTAAGTTTAGTTTGTACTATTCTCCAAAAATGCTTATTGTATGGCAATAACAATTTTTAATAAATTCCCAACTAGTTTGACACAAATGTCATTCAATAAATTGAAAACTAAATTGTATAATTAATTACTGGAATAAACATATTACTCTGTTACTGGATTCCTTAATGATAGTTTGGTAAATTACTTTGATTAAATTATGACTAGTGGATATAAATATTTTGACATTCACTTATTTAAGTATATTATTATTGTTGTCATTGTAAAATTTCACTACGTACTTGACATTAATATTAATAGCTATGAAGATTAGAACTTGACATTAATGGTGGGAACTAGCTGCATAATTTGACATAATGTAATACACCAAACAACTATAATATTTACTGACATCTAAAAAAATTATTGTTGTATTTTTGTAACCATTTTGACATTGTAACAAATCAGAATGAAGATTATAGTATTTGCCCGTCGACAAACTCGACAGGTCATGTTGCGCAATAATCAATGTTATAAAACCATATATTTACCATGTCCTTGCAAATAAATGAATTATGAATTAGACTGTGCGTAAACACAATTACATCGTATACGAGGGTCCCCGACCGCGAAAAGTTGCTGAATAGTACATAGACATTGTCCTGCACTATTTAGCGTAACAATCATACAAACCAGGGGGCTAATAGGCTATTTGACAATGCGAAAAATAAAGTGTCAATTACTGTTATCAGTATTAATTATGAGTTTAAAAATGTTTTTTTATTAACGTAAGTTGAAAATAATTATAAATTTATTTAAAAATCCGTAAATAAAAATGCATTTTTTAAACGTTTTGTCACGTGACACAAAACGCTCCAGGGCCCGTAGACAAAGTGACATCGTTACGTAGCGAAACGATAATTCGATTCGTTATTGTCTATATTCGCCAATTAACTTGCGGCAAGACCACATGATTTAGCGCGGCTCATGCCAATCCGCCAATCCCATACGTTTAATATTTCTCGAACTTCGTTATCGTTTATGAATTGTTACTTTGGCTAAGAGCCCTGATTCGTCGAGTTTATAATGACGTCACCTGCTTGTTTGCCTACGTATGTGGATGATATGCAGAATACAGGCAAGTGACGTCACCGAACCCATTGCAGCGCCATATTGTCAAAGTAGCGTTTTGGCGCGCTATTTAAATAATGAATTTTTAATTTGATATTTTTCAGCAAATATGTACCAGAATTAAAAAAAAAACAACTTTTACTGGGTTCCTTAAACTCCACTACATAATATAAAATGGATTTTTAAAACCTGTCAAATAGCCAATTGGCTGATTTTAAAATCTATCGCAATCACTTTTTGTACCTCATGTATGAAAGTACATTTTTTTAATAATTTCGCGCAAACAAATAACTGAAACGAGTTATTTGCACATGTATTTATAAATTATTAATGTATGATGAACCAATGAATGTGCAATGTTTGTTTGTATGGAAGTCGTACCACCTTAACAGTTAATCTCATTGAAACTCATCCCTGTATTAGATTGCATTTAGTTGTTAGAAGTTTTTAGTCGTGCCGGATAAAGGTTAATCAGTGACCCTACTATGAGTTGATGCAAACTGTTTACGTTACCGTAAACAATTTGCATCAACTCATGGTAGGGCCACAGGTATGATGAAGTCAAAGTCAAAGTCAAAAAGTCAAAGTCAAAAGTCAAAGTCAAAAGTATTTATTTGCAGAGAATAGGTATATACATATATGCTATGCCGAGGGTAAAAAATGACCCCAAAAATCCAAAATGGCCGTCCCGAGCGTAAATCGCGAACGGTGAAATCTTTAATTGAGGATTAAAAAATACTAATTCATTCTCAAGTGTATCAATCAATAGTGACGTGTGACTCACCGGGCGCGCACTCGAACACGTCGTCGCTGCCGGCGCTGCAGTCCAGCAGCTCGCCCACCGATCCGCGCTGCAAATATCGTACTTCTATAGCAACGGTATTCCATAAGAGAGAGAACTTCGGCGGTGTCGTGTGAGGCGGGTCGTTAAGTTCCCTAAAATATGGTTGAGCGAAGCGATGGCAGCTTCATACGTCATGCTCGTGAACGGGTGCCGCCAGCGGAAATGGGTCTACTTCAGTCTGCTTGTCTTAACGTTGTGCTTAGAGCTTAAATATTTTCATCTAAAATAAATTGCTATCGACCTGTATGTACGTCACAGCTTGCAGTACAGTAACCTTGTAATGCGAGAAATGTTAAATGTAAGTCCTTCCTTGCGAGTTGAAAATTGTTTACGGTTAGGATAACCATAAAATGTAATATTATAATTAGTATTTTCTTTTGTGATGGAAATTGACCTTACTGATATGTTAAGCTCACTTTTCAATTTGACGACTCTGTATGAAATAAAACAGGGAGAAAAAAATTGCCCTTGACGAGTTTCTTGCCGGTTCTTCTCGTTACAAGGTCTCCCGCCGTAGGGTCTGTGAACCGATGGCGTAGCTTCTTTGACGTTCATAAGTGCTTGTAACAGCCTAGACTGAATAAATGATATTGATTTTTTATTTTAGAAGCTTAAATAAGTTGGCTGCCACGCGTCGCCATTCTGCGCGAAACACAGAAACCACAGACCTATAATGAGATAGACGGTAAAAGTTTACCAACCTTATATGTAAAAAGTTTGATCCACGTTCAAAGTTTTCCAACCTAGTAAGTCCGCTTGAGACCATTGCCATGAAAACGCGCGTCACTCAGAAACGAAAATGGTTAACTGTACAGTTGTTTCTTGCGAGAGCTCGTCAAAAACATTTCCCATCACTAAATCTCGCTCGTGACGTCATCGTAGGTACGAAAAATTCGACACGTTAGGTTCTCATACAGTTTGAAGCGCTCTTTTCATCTATCTCGATATAGGGCTGTGACCGAAACTGTCTATTCATTTTTAATTTTACCACCATTTTAAATTTCTTCACATTTTCATATCAACGTGTCTGTTGTAGAAAAGACACTTGTAACAGACCTAAATAGCACCCCTCCCTCCACACACTCCGAAGGCAGAGGAGCTGGCTTATGCTGATACTTATATGACGTCACTATACACCTACAAGCTGTCCTCGCTCTCGTGGCTGAGGTAGGTGGACACGGTGTCCACGCTGTGGCGGCGCCTGTGTGACGTCATACCTGCAGGCTGTCCTCGCTCTCGTGGCTGAGGTAGGTGGACACGGTGTCCACGCTGTGGCGGCGCCTGTGTGACGTCATACCTGCAGGCTGTCCTTGCTCTCGTGGCTGAGGTAGGTGGACACGGTGTCCACGCTGTGGCGGCGCCTGTGTGACGTCATACCTGCAGGCTGTCCTCGCTCTCGTGGCTGAGGTAGGTGGACACGGTGTCCACGCTGTGGCGGCGCCTGTGTGACGTCATACCTGCAGGCTGTCCTCGCTCTCGTGGCTGAGGTAGGTGGACACGGTGTCCACGCTGTGGCGGCGCCTGTGTGACGTCATACCTGCAGGCTGTCCTTGCTCTCGTGGCTGAGGTAGGTGGACACGGTGTCCACGCTGTGGCGGCGCCTGTGTGACGTCATACCTGCAGGCTGTCCTTGCTCTCGTGGCTGAGGTAGGTGGACACGGTGTCCACGCTGTGGCGGCGCCTGTGTGACGTCATACCTGCAGGCTGTCCTCGCTCTCGTGGCTGAGGTAGGTGGACACGGTGTCCACGCTGTGGCGGCGCCTGTGTGACGTCATACCTGCAGGCTGTCCTTGCTCTCGTGGCTGAGGTAGGTGGACACGGTGTCCACGCTGTGGCGGCGCCTGTGTGACGTCATACCTGCAGGCTGTCCTTGCTCTCGTGGCTGAGGTAGGTGGACACGGTGTCCACGCTGTGGCGGCGCCTGTGTGACGTCATACCTGCAGGCTGTCCTCGCTCTCGTGGCTGAGGTAGGTGGACACGGTGTCCACGCTGTGGCGGCGCCTGTGTGACGTCATACCTGCAGGCTGTCCTTGCTCTCGTGGCTGAGGTAGGTGGGCACGGTGTCCACGCTGTGGCGGCGCCTGTGTGACGTCATACCTGCAGGCTGTCCTCGCTCTCGTGGCTGAGGTAGGTGGACACGGTGTCCACGCTGTGGCGGCGCCTGTGTGACGTCATACCTGCAGGCTGTCCTCGCTCTCGTGGCTGAGGTAGGTGGACACGGTGTCCACGCTGTGGCGGCGCCTGTGTGACGTCATACCTGCAGGCTGTCCTCGCTCTCGTGGCTGAGGTAGGTGGACACGGTGTCCACGCTGTGGCGGCGCCTGTGTGACGTCATACCTGCAGGCTGTCCTTGCTCTCGTGGCTGAGGTAGGTGGACACGGTGTCCACGCTGTGGCGGCGCCTGTGTGACGTCATACCTGCAGGCTGTCCTTGCTCTCGTGGCTGAGGTAGGTGGACACGGTGTCCACGCTGTGGCGGCGCCTGTGTGACGTCATACCTGCAGGCTGTCCTTGCTCTCGTGGCTGAGGTAGGTGGACACGGTGTCCACGCTGTGGCGGCGCCTGTGTGACGTCATACCTGCAGGCTGTCCTCGCTCTCGTGGCTGAGGTAGGTGGACACGGTGTCCACGCTGTGGCGGCGCCTGTGTGACGTCATACCTGCAGGCTGTCCTTGCTCTCGTGGCTGAGGTAGGTGGGCACGGTGTCCACGCTGTGGCGGCGCCTGTGTGACGTCATACCTGCAGGCTGTCCTCGCTCTCGTGGCTGAGGTAGGTGGACACGGTGTCCACGCTGTGGCGGCGCCTGTGTGACGTCATACCTGCAGGCTGTCCTCGCTCTCGTGGCTGAGGTAGGTGGACACGGTGTCCACGCTGTGGCGGCGCCTGTGTGACGTCATACCTGCAGGCTGTCCTCGCTCTCGTGGCTGAGGTAGGTGGACACGGTGTCCACGCTGTGGCGGCGCCTGTGTGACGTCATACCTGCAGGCTGTCCTTGCTCTCGTGGCTGAGGTAGGTGGACACGGTGTCCACGCTGTGGCGGCGCCTGTGTGACGTCATACCTGCAGGCTGTCCTTGCTCTCGTGGCTGAGGTAGGTGGACACGGTGTCCACGCTGTGACGGCGCCCCGAGCGAGCACTCTCCCCTCCCTCCCCTCCCTCCACACTCTCCGATGGCAGAGGGGCTGGCTTGCTGCTGTTACCTACGAGCATAGATAACGTAATGAATGGTACAGATATCCATGTAACGAAAATGGCGAGTTAAGGCGTTTTATACTTCTGAGCAGCGGAGCGCGTCTTTTTTTATTTATTTTTTATTTCAAGAAATTGTTTTGTCATCACCAAAATATTTTTACAAAACTTATAGCTGTCTTTGCTATAATCAAGATATTTAGGTAGCTAATTTCGACGAAGGTGGAAAGGAAAAAGCCGGTCACTTTCAAGTAAGTAGTATATTCACAGGTGTTACATCCGTGCACACAATGAGGCATATGTTAAACAGTTGCAGCAATGGTTTAGTGAATATTAATAAATATAATAAGTCCAAAAAAGAATCATCGATTTAAAGCACTTTATGAAAGCGGCGCGCGCGCAGGCGGCACGGGGTTCGCCCCGAGTGTATCGATACGGAGCGGCGCCGGCGAGCGGTCGGGATCGGTCAGGGGCCCGATTCTCGCACCTTCGACATTTTGAATTCGACATTTTTGGAGTCAAAAATCTGTATTAAAGGCTCACTAAAAGCAATCTTCGACATTATAGGATTATCAAAGATAATTGAAATTAAAGGATTTTGTCAGTTGTAGAGATTTTACTTAGATTTTTAATGAAGAAATTAAGAATATAAAAATGTCGAATTCGACATATTTCAGCGCGAGAATAGCCCCCCTGAGCTCCTCGACGTAAGTAGCTATTAGAGATGGGCAAAGGACCCGATTTTGACCCGACTACTGGGTTTAAACCCAGTTAACGCCCATAGACCATTTTGTTGAACTAAATAAAATCTTTAAAAATATGAGATGTTTCGGCCTTAGAATATTTTTGTGTAATGATTTAACAAGACATTGTTTCCATAGCAACGTCACATTTGAAATATCAATAGAAATAAAAATCTAAAAAAACTTTCTGTAACACAGAATGTGGGTTTTTATTAGGTTTAAATGCAGTGGTCCGGTTTAAACCCAGTCCTTTACCCATCTCTATTAGCTATAGATGGGTATATATATTACACCGTCCAGCTAGCCGACATACTGCACGTATACCGCGGCGATGCTTGTAAATAATATTTAATATTGAATTATGTTTAAGTTTTGATGTATGAATAGTGAATGTGTGTTATGACTGAATAGGTAAATACTTTTTAGATAAATACAGATATATAAATATGATTTTTAATTTATAACTTTTTAATTTTGCATTTTACAATGCTATTTTTATGTGATAATTTTTAATCAAGTAAATATACTAGAAAAAAGCAACTTGTCTCATGTCGCCCTGACGGGACTCGAACCCGCATCCTTGGGAATCCGGCCCAATGCACTGACCAATTATGCTACAGAGACCTACGAGAACACGTTGAAATTCTCTAGTATATTCACCTTTTTCTACGGTGTTGGCCACCGTCGTTTCATCAATGAGAGAAATATCCTCGCATTCGAAAGAAACATCTTTACAGATGTTTGACTATCGATTAAGATGAAACTGCCATCTACTTATAACTTTTTAATTTTGCATTTTACAATGCTATTTTTATGTGATAGCTGTAGCATAATTGGTCAGTGCATTGGGCCGGATTCCCAAGGATGCGGGTTCGAGTCCCGTCAGGGCGACATGAGACAAGTTGCTTTTTTCTAGTATATTTACTTGATTAAAAATTATCATGATTTTTAATTTTAGTTGTAGTAATATATGTGATATAATATAATTTTGACAAACGAAATGTAAATTTCCTACAAAACTTACTAAATATGTTGAGGTTGTGCAGGATCTGCCTCGCCAACCCGTGCTTGCGCGGGGGCGAAGCGCTCCGGGCGCCGTTCCTGGGCAACGGCGCGCTCGTCGGGGCCGGCAGTGACTGCAGCGACTTCACCGACTGCACTGACTGCACCGACTGCACCGACTGCACCGACTGCACCGATGAGCCGGTGTGTTGTTGTGGGATGCGCGGACGCCGGGCGGTCGTGATTGCTACGGGACGGTAGTGTTTATGAGTATTGTACGATTTGTGTTTTTTTTTTTTTTCTTTCTCTTTATTAAGGAACAAACAGTCACATATATAAACAATTTGCAAAACAATGTGATGTACTTAAAAACCTACAGTTCCATAAATGGTTACATAAAAAAGATATAAAGTTATAAATATTGTTTTTTTTTTAACTTAATTTAAATTATGCATGCCAAATAACATTTCTTAACTTAATTTACAATTTATAATATTATTTGAATTGAGAAAAATGGGATGAGAAAAGCACATCTTATGAATCTGTCGATAAAATTTTTATAGATTCTTTTTTAAAGATTTTGAGGGTCAAGCCAAAGATGTCAACCTCATGCAGCTTATCGTCATAGGTTTTACAGGAACGTCTAGTGAAAGTATTACTTCCGTAACAAGTTTTCGGAGCCGGATACGAGAAAAGATGTTTCTTCCGGCAGGATCTTTCATGCAATCGGGGGATACGAAAGGTAATGTTTTGTAGGAGCTTGGGTGCATCGATAAAATTATTAATTAATTTAAACAAAAATGTTACATCGAAAAGGTCACGGCGATGTCTAAGCAAAGATATGTTGTGATGTTTTGCAGATGTGTCATAGTCAACGTACATCCGACCTGTGCGAAAGTCTAAAGCCTTGACAAACTTGTGCTGGACTCTTTCGATTCTATCTGCATGAGTTTTAAATGTAGGTTGCCAGACAACTGAAGCAAACTCCAAGTGACTACGGACATAGGCATTGTACAATAGTTTGTAAGTAAGTGGGTGTTTAAAAGGTTTACTAACGCGAAGGATGAAACCGAGTTGTTTGAAGGCTTTGTTAAGTATTTTGTCAATGTGTGGTATGAATGTCAGTTTAGAATCGAGTATCACACCCAGATCACGAATCTCATTAACTCTTTTAAGAACCCTATCATTTAAAGTATAATCAAGTTTTTAAACGATAACGAAGTTCGAAAAGAATTAAATGTAAGGGATTGGCGGATTGGCATAGGCCGCGCTAAATCACGTGGTTTTACCGCAAGTTCATAGGCCAATATAGCCAATAACGAATCGAATAACGATGTTATTTTGTCTACGGGCCCTGGCTATCTACTATCTGTGTACCAAATTTCATCGAAATCCGTTCAGTAGTTTCGGAGCCTATTCAATTCAAACAAACAAACAGTGAAATCTTTCCTATTTATAATATTATATAATAAAAAAACAAGTTGAACGAAACTCACTCGAAAGACAAGCCTTTTTAAATTCGGCGTTAATGAGTAAGTATATTGCAAGGGCATAAAAAACTCGGCCCTGTCGCTTTCATTGGAGCCAGCAATTAGTGCATTGCCTTAAGCGACTGCACTGACTGCACCGACTGCACTGATGAGGCAGTGTGTTGTTGCGGGCTGCGAGGACGTCGGGCTATGGTGATTACTGTCTTTATTGTTGTGTTCAATTTGCGATTTATGTGAGCGATTGTATTGTAGGCGGCATAATAATTCGTTAAAGACCTAAAAATAATTATTTGAAAACAACATTAGTATTTTGGTTAATTTGTAATCACGATTTAAACTGAGCCGCGCGAGTCCTCAAGGAAGTATCCTCGGACCTACCCTTTTCCTAGTTTACATTAATGAGCTATGCAACCTTAACATCAGCAATGGCAAATTAATATCCTACGCCGACGATACAGCGCTTATCTTTACGGGAAAAACTAGCACAGGACTGTATAGCAATGCTCAATCAGGTTTCAATATTGTAAATAATTGGTTACACTGCAACTTACTAACGCTAAATGCTGACAAAACTAAATATATCCGCTTTAACATGCGCTGCTCCTACCAAAATACCAATTTTAAATTATACGTCCACAATTGCCTAAATCCTTCCACTACCACAATATGTACCTGTCATGCTATTAACAGTACTAATAATTTAAAATACCTTGGAATAATAATAGATGAGACCCTATCCTTTAGACCACATATTAATAGCCTAGTAAACAGGGTTCGAAAGTTAATTTACGTTTTTAAGCAACTACGTAGTATAGCTGATACTAAATTAATTACACAAGTGTATTTAGCCCTATGCCAATCCATAATTCAGTATTGTATTACATCCTGGGGTGGGATGCGAAAAACTAACCTAATTAATCTGGAAAGAGCTCAGCGAGCTGTCTTAAAAGTAGCCAATTCCCTTCCCTTTCTATATCCTACACGCTTACTGTATAAAAAGTGCAAAGTATTAACTGTACGCCAGCTTTTTATAATGCACATATTACTAAAACAACATGCAATGCTTCCGTATAATAAAGCTGACACTAATAATAAGAGACGAAATATTGTTTGCATTTCTAAACATGAGTCAAAATTTATCTTTACAAATAGGTTCTTTTTATTTTTAGGTCCATTCTTATATAATAAACTAAACAGAACACTAGATATGTTTAATTTAAATTGTTATAATTTTAAGTCAATAGTATATAATTATTTATGCAACTTGTCTTACGATGAAACGGAAGAACTGTTAGAAATATGTAAATAATAAATAGTATTAGTTAAATTAGTCATCAAAAATGTTTTCTTAATCATTGCATATTATGTTTACCTATCTAGATAAATTGCTTAGTAAGTGTATTTTTAATTTACTTACGTGTTATATAAGTATGTAAGGACTGACTCACCTGAAGTACAGGTTAAATACCTAGTTCAGGAAGTTTTAATTTTAATTTGTCTTTAAACTGTAAAATGTTTGTATATTTGTACATGTACTGCAAATCTTATGAAATAAATTATTATTATTATTATTATTATTATTATAGTACTGAATGCCGCCGTAGCCGTTCAGATAATTCAAAGCCGTGAAGCCGTTTACTAAGGATCATAAGAAGGCAAGGCAAGATCACCCAGCATGCAATGGAGAGTGTATGAGCCGCTATGTTTGTGTACTAGTCGGCCCGTACATGAGAATTGTTGTAAGTTAGTAGTTGTTGTGACACACTCGCCGTTGTAGTGGTGGAATAAAAACACTGATTCCCGTCAAAGTTATAATACGTAGAAAATAAGTAAAAATACAGTAAGTAGTAATTAATTGTGGGATACTAATTTGTTTCGCGGTAAATCAGTTTAAGGAGTGCGCGCTGTGAGTAACAAACAATGACATTTATAATGTGAGTCTCGCTGATGTAAGCAAAACTGCCTGTGCGGTTAATGAACCGTACATGCTCCCGAGGGAAAAGTAACAAAAATTAATTGATAAGTAAATAATTTAAGTAACCAAATGAGCATCCCGTATAAAGCAAGTTTTTTTTTCTAATCCAACTGGAAAGGTTTTCTTTCTTGCTTGTTGGCTTGATGAGATATTAGTGGTTCCTCAGTCGTGGTCTCTATCCCCTTTTCTATTCCAGTCTGGTTTGGGATTGAAGATTGTTGTCGCTGGCGGCGGCGGTATAGTTTTTTGCAGACGATATAAATTATGGCTGCAAATGCTCCTACCACTAGCAGAGAAGAAATGGCGTAGTGGCATGCATCGTGATAAGACATAGGTGTCGCAGGTAAAATCTCTTGCGACTTTTGAAGTGTTATTTGTTTTTGAAGTCGCGCAATCGCAACATTACTCGGTGTTTCTTCTATGATAGTAATATTATGTCGAGCGCTCTTCCAGTTAATATTTATCATATTGTTGATCATAGTGGTATTCACCAGAAGTTCAATATCAGGTTCTAGATTAGTTCGACTGCCAAATTGGTTGTTTGCAAAGATTGTAGATTCTTCTCTTTGTATCATACATCCCGGTCGCAAAGTAATAAGTCCAGTTTCAAAAATGGTTTCTGTTGATATTTTTTCATTACAAATAATACGTATCATATGTTTTACGCAACAGCTGAATAACCATATGTTTTGTTTATTCAATTTGACCCAGTTATCGGTGCATTCAACTTCGTCAATGCCACACGATAAGGAATTTTGCTGACCGAACAGTTTTGCCTCGCACGGAGCGTTCTTGTAATGCATGTTGTACACTGGTTGCGGGGCGATACAAATATAGTTTGATGCTTGATTTTTCTTACATAGTTCAAGATCTTCCTTTTCCAGAGCTAAGTATGTGTTCTTCATGAGGTTAACTGCGATGTAAGATGATTTCGGCCTTATTCTTTTCAGCTTATTATTATCGTGAAAAGTCAGTGGGATAATTTTGTAAATAGTATATTCGTCGTCGCTGATAAGCGGTAGGTTGATCTCCACCAACAGATATCTGTTTGTTAAACGATATTTGATATCCAGTAGGTCATACATTTTCCTTATGTTTTCATGAACATTTTTCACAGGCAGGGATAGTCCTCTTGGCAATCTTCCTGCAATAAAATTGAGTTTTTCAACAAGTTGAGAAACCGGAAGCAGTGATATATCGAGATGTCCTTTGTTAAAGTCGGACATAGTACGCACTAGCATATCTTGTACTCGATATAAGTCTGAAAGTATCAAGCTCGCCGTGAGTGACGCAGCGTTGACGTCATTCATCGTCACTAGTCTTTGGAGTCGAGTTTCCATTGTACTCATGTCGTCATGAATTTGTTGTAAATACACTTGTATCGACATAAAATGGCTTTGTGTATAATTTTCGCTATTCTTGATAATGTTGTTTTCTGCTTCTATTATGAGAGTTTGATTTCTTAAAAGATTCAACAGATGTTTGTCGTTGTTTTTCAATGTTTCTATATCATTTTCGTATTTCTTTGCAAATTCTTCGTCTAGTGCTCCGAAAAGGGTTCGCGCAAGGTTTCCGATTCCATCGAAGTAACCACGTTTTCGCCGGTGTACGGGCTCCGCTAACATAAGCGCATCGTTGTCCGATAGGTGACGTAATTTGTGACGTAGTTGGTTGATGATGGAATCACATGGCTCATGAGTTAAGCGTTTGCATATTTGCGCTATATGCTTTACGTATGTGTTTATATTTCTTTCTGCTTCGAAGTATGCGGTCAGATTATAGTAAACTAACAGAGTCCAATAATCGTGAATTAATTGCAGGTTTCCAATCTCGTCATAATAAATAGGGTGATCCATTTTAATTGGCGTTATTTTGTAGTTCTCGTCAGATGCGCTTTTGACACTTGCAAAGCACATAACGAATGTGATCGCAAAGAGGGAAAAAATGTTTCGTTTAACTCGTCTCGGCCGTAACGGCCGTTTTATTTCTTTAGTGTCGTTTATCTTTTCCAACTTTTGTTGCGTCTCAGTATTCGGGGTCTGCGAGTTATCTTGTTCGGGGAAAGCTACTAATTTAGTTATCGGGCGGTTTAATTCTCCAGTTTTTGTTTTCAGCGTTACCACCCGGACGTTGCCATCAGCTCCAGGATATGTTTCCAGGACTCTGCCAACCAACCACTTTCCAGGAGGTAAATTGTTATCCTTTACCAAAACAAGGTTTCCTCTTTCAATGTTCTTTTTTGGATGCTTCGTGTTTTCAGGAAGTTGTGTGTTCTTTAGCCGTCCTTTGACACGCATAATTCCACTCTTGTCTAGGAAAGGTGTTAACTTCAAAAGATTGCTTTTCTTTGTTACAGCTCCGTTTCTTCTTATTTGTTCCATTTCTTCACTGAAATAGTTTTCTTGTACGTGTTTGATAATTATCTCAGTGGTCGAGTTAATTTCTTGTTTAGTTAAAATACCTTTGTTTTTGTTTTGTTTACTGCGAAGATTGGCGATAAAGCGTAACACCCAGCTGACCACTCGTATTACACGGGGCAGTGAACTGTACTTGTGTAATATATTATGTATTGTTTCTCCTTTGTCAGCTGATTTCGTCACCATGCACCGTTGATTTATTGTTTGTGTTTCGATCTCGGTACACAATTTTTGTTTCGGTGTTTTATTTATTTCTGCTGTATTAAGAGTATTTAGCCATTGTGGACCCTTCCACCAAAGTTCAAGAGATATAAGTTCTGTATAAGTTTTGTAAGTAGTAAAGCTCCACAGAGTTCGAGTCTTGGCAACGAAAGTTTTTTCTTAAGCGGTGCGACCTTAGTTTTAGCCGCGATTAGCGTTATGACGTATTCGCCTGATTCAGTTATCGTTCTACTGTATACGACGCAAGCGTAGGCCTTTTCGCTTGCGTCACTAAACCCATGGATCTCGATTTTCTTTTCAGAACACGATAGCCACCTTTTCAGGGTAATTTTATTGATGTTTGGAAGATCTTTTTTTAGTTTTTCCCATTCTTTGGATATTTCTTCAGGCAGCTTGTCATCCCACTGTAATTTATTCATCCATAGATTTTGAAATAGTATTTTCGCTTTTATCGTAATAGGTGCCAACCATCCAAGTGGGTCGTACAATCTGCTGACGTCGGAAAGCAGCGATCGTTTAGTTGTTTGTTTTGTGGTATTTGTTATGTTCCAATTAAATGTGAATATATCCAACTTAGAGTTCCAGCCGATTCCCAAAGTTTTTGTATCATGGGGTTGCTCAGATTTGAAGTTAATTTGTTGCTTAATACATTTCTGCTCATCTGGCAAATCTTCCAAAATCGATGGTTCGTTGCTTGCCCATTTTCTTAAGTTAAAACCACCCTTATTCATAAGTGTGATAAGGTCGGTTATTAGGTTTTTTGCCGACTCGACTCGGTCTTCCCCGTGGACAAGGTCATCCATGTAAAATCTATTCTTGAGAACATCTGATGCTGCGGGGTATAGTTGTGCCTCATCCTGCGCTAGTTGTTGCAAAGTTCGCATGGCAAGATAAGGGGCTGCTTTCGTACCATATGTTACGGTACATAGTTGCATTTCTTGTATAGGTTCCCGGGGGTGTTGTCTCCATAGAATAGTTTGAAGTACTTGTTGACTTTGATGTATAATCATATTGCGATACATTTTCTCGACGTCTGCCGTAAAAACGTATTTATGTATTCGCCAGTTAATCATGAGAGTCAGCATGTCCTTTTGTAGGTTAGGACCCGTATACATTAAATCGTTAAGTGAGTACTTGGAACTAGAAGGCATCGACGCGTTAAAAACGACCCTTAGTTTTGTAGTGGTGGATTCTTCGCGAAGTACGCCGTGATGCGGGAGATAGGATCTTATTTGTTTTTCCGTGAATGACGTCACAGGTGTCATGTGTCCCATAGTTAAGTACTCATTCATAAAGTTTCTGTATTGAGTACCAAAGTTCTTGTTCTTTTCCATTTTCTCTCAAGTTGCAAAAATTGAGCTAGAGCTTGAGGTCTCGTTTGACCTAAATTGTTCTCAAACTTCTGCTTCATAGGCATTCTTACGACATATTTGCCGTCTGGACGTCTCTCTGTAGTTTCGACGTAGTGTTTCTCACAGATAATATCTTCGCTTGTCTGTTGTTCATTATCTGTGATTTCCTCGGATTCCCAAAATTTTGCTATCTCTTGTAGTTCGTTCAGTGTAACAAAACAGTTGAAAGTCTTTACATTCCCACATAAAATCCACCCCGCTTTTGTTTGTTGTGCTATAGGGTAGTTTTTGTTGCTCTTTATCATTCCATCTAGGATTAGTTCGGAGTATACGTCAGCTCCCAACAACATGTCTATTTGGGCTGCGACATTAAACGAAGGGTCTGCCAGTTTAAGGTTATCTAGGTAGTCCCAGTCCTTGACTTCGAAGGATTGACTAGGTAAGTTAGTAATTAATCGTCTGATGATTAACGTTTCTACGTTGAAGGTGAAATCTGAATGTATAGATTTACATTCCAGTTGTGCTGATGATTTACAGCTTCCAGACGAGGTCCCGACTCCTGATACGACGGCGCTTAGTTTTTGTCTTGGAATTCGAAGTAGTTGTGCTGCATTTTCCGTCAGCAGGCTGACCTGTGATCCTTGGTCTAAAAGCGCTCTCATGATAATGTATTCCCCTTCAACATTCTTGACTTTTAATAGCATGGTAGTTAATAAGACTTCTTTTTCTTCATTAATTACTGAGTTCACGTGTTTTGATCCTGACTGAGTGTTGTTTGTTATTTGTTTCTCTGAGTAGTCCCGAGAATCCTTCGTGTCCTTGTTGATGTCATGCAATAATGTATGATGAGGTTTTTTACAAACTCTGCAAGTCTTGAACGAAGTACATTTCTTATCCCCGTGACTGTATAAGCAATTCTTGCAAAGTTTCATTTTTGCAACCAAAGCGTTTCGACCGTCGATCGGTAGACTTAAGAATTTGTCGCACTGCATTAACACGTGATCAGTTTTGCATGTTGGGCAGTTTTTCGCTATTGTGTAGAACGTACGAGGCGAGTTCATTGACTTGGTAAAGTTGAGTGACTTGTGATTTAGGTTACTGATTTTCTTCGAGTTGATGTTTGGCGTTTGATTTTGTTTTTGTTGTTGATGGCCACGCATCCCCTCAAAGCCAATGAATTTTGATTCCAGGAATAATACGAATTCTTCTAGTTCAGGTGGATCTCTGGGTGCCTTTAATTTACTTATGTATTCGTTGTATGTTTCTGAATCGAGTTTTTGGCAAAGTAAATAAACAATCATCGGATCCCATGTGTGAGTATTAAGTCCAATGTTGTTTAGTCCGTTCAGGCATTCTAATGTGACGTCATGCAGCTTCTTTATGTTGAAAGCATTTGCTTGTTGCAATACAGGAAGGTTAAGTAACGTACTCATGTATGATGTAAACATGAGCCGCTTGTTATCGTAGCGATGTTGCAGGATATCCCAACAGGAATCATAGTTATCCGCACTGGTTTTCAGATGGCGAATCAATCTTTCAGCTTCTCCTGTTAGTTTAGATTTTAGGTGTTGCATTTTCTGCGCTTTCGGTATCATTGGATTTGAGTGAACAATTTCAACAAACAGATCTTTAAACGACGTCCATTGAGTGTAGTTGCCCGAAAATTCTGGTAATTGTAATGTAGGAGCAGATTTTTCGTAGTGAGTATTATTCCACATTTTTTGGTTAATTTCTTTTCTCAAGGTATCGTATTTCAACTCCATTTCTAGGTACAGTTGTTCGTAATCTAGGTTTGGGCTTTGAAGTGCGTAATCAAGGTCCCAGTTTAGTTTATCGATTCGCTCCCATTTCGACTTTAAAATGTTTAAGCTTTCTTCGAACTCCCACTTCTCGTTCATGTTGTTCAGATTAATTTTTTGGCAAACTCGTTGAAAAGCTTTAAAATTGCAATCTTGTTGGCGAAGCAATTCTTGAACTTGTTTATCAGATTCGTTAGTCGTTAGTTCTAGTTTTTTCGATGTCAAAACTTCAGAGCTTTTTGCTTTTAAGTTCAACTTAAGTTGTAACATGTTTTGTTTCGTTTCTTCATACATACATTTTAACTTGTTATGAACGTCATCTTTGAAGTAAGTTATTTCAGGGTCAGCAACCTCGAGGAGCTTTAGATGGTTTTCTTGAAATTCCTGCCAGTGAGATTCCATAGCGCCAAGTCTTGACACTAGGTACTCCAAAGTCTTTCTCGAAGCACTGTCCTTTCGATAATTAGTACATATCTGCTTTATGCGTTCGAAAGTCGCCTCCTGGCACGATAAGACATCTTGGTAGTCAGAAGTCATAGTTACCGAAGTTTTTCTGTTTCCTTCGTAGTTCAAAAATTAGCAGTAGGTAGCAGTATACCTTTCTCCAAATCCTTGATTCCGTAACCGTAGTTGTAGTTAGTTGTGATCACGTAACCCAAGAATTGAAGTTATTGCTGGTTGATAGTTGTATTGATGCCGTAGACCTCCCCCTGCGGTATGTGCGAGAATCCTTCTCAACTTAGCAGGTGATTGCCGCTTGTGGCAGGCCTGTTAAGCCGATTCGCTACCACACTGAGAAATCCAACAAACACCAATAGTTTCCTCGAAGGACCACTATGTATGAGCCGCTATGTTTGTGTACTAGTCGGCCCGTACATGAGAATTGTTGTAAGTTAGTAGTTGTTGTGACACACTCGCCGTTGTAGTGGTGGAATAAAAACACTGATTCCCGTCAAAGTTATAATACGTAGAAAATAAGTAAAAATACAGTAAGTAGTAATTAATTGTGGGATACTAATTTGTTTCGCGGTAAATCAGTTTAAGGAGTGCGCGCTGTGAGTAACAAACAATGACATTTATAATGTGAGTCTCGCTGATGTAAGCAAAACTGCCTGTGCGGTTAATGAACCGTACAGAGAGCGCCATTGCACGCTGTCCAGTCGTGCAGAGTGACGCTGAGTGAATGTCGACCTATCGCCGCCTATAGACACTCACCCCGGGCGGGCGCGGGCTGAGGCGCGGGCGGCGCGCGCGGGTAGGGCGGCGCGGGCGCGCGGCGCAGCAGGCGCAGCCCCCGCGGGCCGGCCGCCGCCAGCCGCCCCACGCCGCATGTCGACCTATCGCCGCCTATAGACACTCACCCCGGGCGGGCGCGGGCTGAGGCGCGGGCGGCGCGCGCGGGTAGGGCGGCGCGGGCGCGCGGCGCAGCAGGCGCAGCCCCCGCGGGCCGGCCGCCGCCAGCCGCCGCGGGCTGAGCCGCCAGCCGCCCCACGCCGCGCCGCCGCCGCGCACGTACGCCGCCTCCACCACGCATTGCATCTGTACGATATACATTATGGTCAAACTTTGTGTCGAACCGATTTGTTATTTCCAGCCGATACTATACTAACTGAAAACTTGGCAACCTCTAATGCCATCTGTGTGCTTAGTGCGAGTTTTTTCTACTCACGATTGAAATTCAAAAGCTATATGTTACTACAGATTTGCTTCTAGAGTAACCCACCAAATCAAGAGTAATGAATGACATACCTCCATGGGCATGGGCTCGTAGTCGGCGTCGGCGGGCGGCGGCGTGGCCAGCGGCGCCCACTCCCAGCGCACGCCGCGCGCGCCCGCCGACTGCGCGTCGTACACTGCGCGCCGCACCGCGCTCTCCACCGACGTGCCGTCTGGACAAACATCACACTCTTTACACCAAAACATTGCTATTCTTCAGCAAACTTGTGGAGCCCCTAGACAGACCACATTTTAGCTCAAATGTGTAGCCGGCAACTAGATATATACTCATCAAAAGTCTGCGATTTATTGGGATCATTCTATCAAGCTTTCTCTTATTATTTTTTTTATTTTATTTTTTTTTCTCTCTTTATTTGGGTCAACAAACAACTACATATTACATATAAGGGTTTAAATCATATTTTCTTAGGTAACTTAAACAAATATGCAGTCAAAGACGTTAACCACAAGTTACTTAAAAAAAAAAAAAAAGTTTATAAGACAGTGTGATGCTAAGCAACAACAAAATATAAAAATACAAAGCATAACTACTTTTATACTAAAATAAAAATAATAATTAAAAAAAAAAGACAGAATTACTTCTGAGCCAAACATAATAAGTTCCTACGTATTTCACTTAATTAAAATTTAATGAACCAGATGAAACAAGTCGGTCAAAATATTGTTTGCCTATACAAAAAACAAACAATTATATATTAACTAAAATTATATAAGTGATTCCAGTAAGATACGGATGGACCGCTTGAATTGCGCCTCAGAAAGCGAAAATATGTCAGCATCCAGGAACAGCGAATTATAATTATCAGAGATACGGTGCAGAGGTGAACGTTTACAAGCATTCGTACGACACCTCGCAATGGCGAACAACTTACGAGCACGAACTTCCCGCACCTGAGTTCTCGGCACAACATAACACAGCCTGCCAGTCAGCTCAGTACAATCGAACTTATTGTGAATAATTCCATGAAGTACCATACACTCTAACAACTTACGTCTGGATTGCAGAGTTAGTAGATCATACTTATGTAGAAGTTGGTCATACGATAGATATGAATTATAACATCTGTAATGCATAGATCTTAAGTATTTACGTTGTACACTTTCTAACATGTCGTTATACTTATTATATAATGGATTCCATACGGGTATAGCAAATTCTAATTGGGATCGCACTAAGGTCTTATAAAGATACATGTTCAAAACAGATAAAATACTCTTTGACCATTTTGCGTCGCTCCATGCCGTTAAGGTGGCAAAGAGTACGAGTGCCCCTCTCTCTTAAAAAATGTGTGTAATGGCAGAAGCCAGAATGATTTGAATAAATATATTTTTATTATCAATAGCAGTGTGTGATTAATTTCTAACAATTCGCAAAGACATTTTGGTGCCGAAACCCGGGAATTACAGTGATAACTTAATGATCGTGAGTAAAGTTGAGTGAAACAGTAATATTGAGTAATATCACAGAAAAAAATCAACTGTTTTCTGAATATTGACGTCGCCAGTGGAAAATTATCTGGACTTAGCCAGTGGAAAATTATTCGCAATATTTTAGTGATATCTTGGACTAGTGATTAATTAATTTGATTTTTTGCTTTCAAAATGGAGAATCTTCAGTTACAACAAGGAGAAATTGAGGAACAATTAAAGCGAAACTTTGCTAACTATAAAAAGACATCTAAACAAAGATTAATTAAATCGTTCATAGATACAAAGTTAGATAATTTGGAATCATATTGGGCGGCTTTTACGAAGAATCATTTTGAAGCTATAGTCATTGTGAAACAAAATGAAAGAGCAACGATACCTTATTTTGCTGAGGAATGGTATGAAAGGGTAGAAGACATTTATATTGAATATAAGGCAATTTTAAAGGAAGATCTTGACAGTCGTTTCTCTAATATTTCCACCGTTACTAAGACTGTAGATTCAGATATGCAACGTTTATCATCGCCTGAAGTAAAATTGCCACAGAGACAATTACCTAAGTTTTCTGGTCTCTATGAAGAGTGGCAAAGCTTCCATGATATGTTTGTTTCTTTGATACACAGTAATCCGAGCTTAAGTGCAGTACAGAAGTTACATTACCTTAAAAGTAGCTTGTCTGGTGAACCTGAAAACCTATTGAAGAGTTTATCTACTACAGAAATGAACTATGAGGAAGCTTGGAAGAAACTTATGCGTCGCTATAGTAACAAAAGATATAATTCCAATGAAATTCTTAAGCGTCTATTTTCACAAAAGACAATATCAAATGAGTCAGCGTCCGCTATAAAACAGTTGCTCGACACAACAACAGCGTGCTTGAAGTCCCTAAAGAATTTAGGTATTAACATTAGTACTTGGGATGTCATTATTAACTATATTATAGTTTCAAGGCTGGATTATGAATCTCGAAGACAATGGGAGACAGAAGTCAGTCATTTAAAGAGTGATGATTTTCCTACCTGGGAGCAACTAATGAGCTTTCTTGAGACGAGATTTAGGACGCTGGAGATGATTGATGGAAGCAAGCAAACTGTGAAAACGGCTTACAACGTCAACACAAAACAAATTACTAAACAAACATCCTTTCACTCGACTATGCATGAAGATAAAAAAGAAAAGAATAAAGTCTGCGTATTGTGTTCTAATCCACATTTATTGTACCAATGTAAACAATTTGGAGCGAAGTCTCCCGAAGAGAGATCCGAGTTTATACAATCCAAGAGGCTTTGTTTCAACTGTTTATCGTCCACTCATGGTGTGAAGAACTGTCACCAGGCCACATGCTGTCGCCGGTGTGGCAGAAGGCATCACACACTGCTACATTTTGAGAAAATTCAACATCAAGAGTCAAACCTTGTTCCTACACAAGGCTTGGAGCAATCAGCTTGTCCGGTCGACGTAGCACCACAACCACAACAGAGTCGTGATCCTGAGAAGAAAGTGGTAGTTCATTTTGCAAAAGAGGAACATCAAGGGAAGGTGTTGTTGGCTACGGCTATAGTCAAAGTCAAATCAAAGAATGGCTACTCACAATTTGCGAGGGTGCTAATTGATCAGGGCTCCGAAGCGTCTTTTATTACTGAGAGTAATGTTCAATCTTTAGGTCTTGATCGTATTCCTGTAAACGGTCTTGTATCTGGTGTAGGGGACGGTCAACTTAAGACTAAGAGTAATGTTACATTTGAATTGGAGTCACTACATAATCCGAGCTTTTCTGTTTCAGTTAATGCTTATGTTCTTTCTTCTTTAACTTCGTTTCTTCCATCGAGTAAGTGTTCTGTACGAAACTGGCCAGAATTGGACAACTTACCTTTAGCCGATCCGCACTATGGAATGCCAGGTAAGATCGACATTATTTTGGGTGTAGAAACATACGGCGAAATAATTTTGTGTGGTCTCATGAAACATCCGTTTGACAAGGGTCCAGTTGCTCAGAACACACAATTCGGATGGGTTTTGTCCGGTAGAGTTGATCATGATAGTGACTCAAGTCACAAAATTGTAAATTTGCATTTACAAGTGAAAGAAGATCGTCTCTTACAGCAATTTTGGGAAATAGAACGAGAACCCGATTTGATTGCCAAAAAGATGACTAAAGAAGAGATTCAATGCGAAGAATTTTATGAGAGTACAACAACAAGAAATAGTGAAGGTCGTTATATCGTGCGCTTGCCATTTAGAGATTCTGATCCGCTATGCCGTTATGGTCGTTCACAAGAGATAGCACGAAAACGATTTGATTTTCTTGAGAAGAAGTTTAAAAGAAATCCGTTGTTGCATGTAGAATATCAGAAGGTTTTATTAGATTATATAAAACAGCACTTTATAGAACAAATAGAAGAGGAAACTGAGATAAAAAATCCTCACGCTGTATATCTTCCCCACCACGCAGTAGTAAAGAATGACAGAGAAACAACTAAGGTTCGAGTAGTGATGGATGCATCCTGTAAAGGTGTGAACAATGTGTCATTGAATGAAACTCTAATGGTTGGACCAAAACTGCAGCAAGACTTACGCCATATTCTTATGAGGTGGAGAATACACCCTTATTGTATAGTAGCTGACATAGTTAAAATGTACTTACAGGTGTTAGTTAATGAACAAGTTGTGGATTATAAGAGAATCTTATGGCGTCCCAACCACGATCAATCAATGCAACATTTAAGACTGTTAAGACTTACTTTTGGCACGGCGTGTGCACCATACTTGGCTACAAAGTCTCTTCACCAGCTATTTCAATTTTCAATTTCAATTTATTGCAATCCACAAATGGTAACAAGATGGTAACATAAAGATGGTAAGTACATTGTGGACGCTGATAGGGCACAGCAAATAGGTTTTTTTTTATAGAGGACGACTTATTTTTTTTACAATTAAGTATATATTTCTTAAAATTTTAAATCCTTATCATTTAAATATTCTGAAACACTATAATAGCACTTTTCTAAGAGCAGTGTTTTTACCTTTTTTATATATATATTGTAACTATTTTCTGTAGCTATTTCTTTTGGAAGTTTATTATATATTTTTACCGACATGTCTAATGGACTAGAGGAGTTCATTCGGAGCCTATTAACGGGTATCATTAACTTGTGGCCGTGTCGTGAGGTATATCGTGATAGAATATCCTGCCTTTTTGTAAAGTATGTTGGGTTCTTATGTATAAATTTACAAATTTCTAATATATAAATACAGCTAGCGAAGGATGAGCAAATAAAGTACCCCGTTGCTGCAAAAATCACGCTTCAAGATTATTACATGGATGATTTGTTAACAGGATGTCAAACGGAGCAGGAAGCAATCCATATCTATATTGAAATGAGCAATTTGATGAAGGAGGGTGGTTTCCAGTTACAGAAATGGTGTACTAATAGTCAAAGGTTGTTAGAGTTTATTGAAAAAGACAAACAAAGGTCAGATGATTCGGTAGTTTTTAAAATAAATGACACAATCAAGGTTCTTGGTATTTCGTGGAACAGGAATACGGACAATTTCGAGTACTCATATCACTTACCAGAACTGAGTGAGCCTGTGACCAAACGTAAAGTGCTATCAGATATTGCGAGACTGTACGATCCAATGGGTTGGATCGCACCAGTACTGATAACAGCGAAGTTATACATGCAGCAGCTGTGGAAATCAGGATTAAGTTGGGACAATACATTAACACCAGAGCTACGAGAACCGTGGCTGAAATTTAGAGTTAATTTAAACAGTATCCAACGGGTATCAATTCCACGCTGGTTAAATACGAGTAAAACCCATACAATCGAGCTTCACGCGTTTGCAGATGCTTCTCAAGCAGCATATGCAGGCGTCATATATGTGAAATCGATAGATGAATATGATAATACTCACGTTAACATATTGACAGCCAAAACTAAGGTTGCTCCAATCGACAAGGAAATATCTATTCCAAGAATGGAATTGTGTGCTGCGGTACTTGCTACCAAATTGTTATTTGAAGTTGCGCAAATATTAATCGTACCCAAAGATAAATGGTTCGCCTGGTCGGACTCCACTGTGGTTCTGGCTTGGATTCGCGGTGACCCAAGTCGTTGGAATACATTTGTCAGCAACAGAGTATCTGAAATAAGAGCTATATTAGAACCTGATCAATGGAATCACGTGACTACAAACCAGAACCAGAACTACAAGCAGATTGTGCGTCGAGGGGTATAACAGTAGAGGAGTTGATAAATCACGAACTCTGGTGGCATGGACCTGAAAATATAAAGCAAAATGTTAAACAAGAGAACAGTAATTTAGAATTCTGTACTAACCTTGAGGAGAGACCTAAGAAGACGTTTACAACCACAATGCAGAAAAGTGAAGAGTTTATATGGCTAAAATATTCAAACTTGACAAGAATGTTAAGGGTGTTTTCTTACTGTAGAAAGTTTTTGATATTAAAAAATCCAGAAGCGCCAAGATCAGGACAGACTGTTTCCTTTAAGGAAATAAATGAAACTTTGATATCATGTGTGAAAAGGAATCAAGAGTTCTTTTTCGAGGAGGAATTTAAACAAATAAAAGCTAATGCAAGTGTTTCAAGGAAGAGCCGGTTGCATACTCTTCGTCCGTTTCTAGATGAATCTGGATTACTGAGAGTAGGCGGTCGAATAGATCAGTCGTCAGAACAGTTTGACAAGAAGCATCCCATAATCATGCCGAGTGATAGCCATCTCACCGAGTTAATAGTTTTGGACTCTCATTACAAGACACTACATGGAGGACCGCAGGTAATGATGAACTTTTTGAGAAGCAAATTCTGGTTTATTCATATGAGAGAGAAGGTGAAAAAATGTTATAGGGAGTGTAAGACTTGTCTCAGGTATTCGCGTCGAAATAATAACCAATTCATGGGTCAACTTCCTAAAGTGAGACTGACGCCCAGCAAACCCTTTCGATCCTCAGGAGTAGATTTCACTATAATAATAATAATAATAATAAACCTTTATTCAGACTTTTTGTAGTTTTACATTAATTGCGTAAATATGAGTTATGTTATTGATAGTCCGTATGTCTGCCGACAAAGGCCTCCTCCATTTGACGCCACGATACCCTGTCCATAGCCTCTCTGGTCCAGGTTGAACCGGCTACCGTCTTTATCTCGTCAACCCACCTTTTATGTGGCCTCCCGCGCTTTCTCTTAGCGTTTCTTGGGTACCAGTATATTAACGCTTTGTTCCACTTGTCTTTACCCCTCACCGTATGTCCTGTCCATCTCCATTTTTGAGTCTTAACAGTGTGGGTTATATTTTTAGTTTTTATTATGTTCTTAATATTTTCTAATTTTATTTTGTCTGATAGTTTTATGCCCAACATACTCCTTTCCATAGAGTTCTGACAAGTTTCCAATCTTCTGGTATGTGCCTTAGTCAGGGCCCAGGTTTGGCATCCATAAGTGAGAACGGGGAGGACACAAGTGTTAAACAGTTTTTGTTTATAATTTATGTTCACAGCCGGGTTTTTCAGTATTTCCTTTAGACTCCAAAATCTGACAATACGACAACAAATACGACAGGGTGATCCGCTATCACCAAAGCTTTTTACGGCGGTCCTAGAAGAGGTTTTTCGAGAATTAAATTGGGAAGAATGTGGAATTCCTATCAACGGAGAGTACCTATCACATCTGAGGTTTGCGGACGACTTAGTCATATTCTCGACATCCAAGAACAACCTCCAGACTATGCTCAACCAACTAGACACAGAAAGCCAAAAAGTAGGATTAACTATGAACATGCAGAAAACAAAAGCAATGACAAATGGAAAACAAGAACCCATACATATAAACAACAATGAAATCGAGTATGTGAAGGAATATAGTTATTTAGGGCAGCTAATGTCTACAACAGACCTCACAACAAAAGAATTAGAGACCCGAATTGGTAATGCTTGGAAGATTTCACTGGACACATCAATATAAGATTTTCACCTGGTCGAGGATCGAAGGCGTATAAAGGATATATTTGCCTTTTCGTCTGTATGGCCACACGCGCGATCCATTTGGAAGCTGTGTCCGACTTAACTGCAAATGGATTCATTGCAGCTTTTAAGAGGTTTGTGTCCCGAAGAGGTATTTGTCAACATTTGTATTCCGATAATGGTACAAATTTCGTTAAGGCTGACAAGGAACTTCGAGATAGAGCAATTATTGCAAAGTCACAGTTAGCCGACGAAGTTTCTAAATTAGTTACACAGGATGGCACTACATGGCACTTCATACCTCCATATGCGCCTAACTTTGGAGGTCTGTGGGAGGCTGGCGTTCGCTCTACGAAGGCACATCTAAAAAGAGTGATAGGAGATGCAACACTAACCTTCGAAGAGCTGACAACAGTTTTAACCCAGATAGAGGCGTGTTTGAATTCACGCCCTATATCTTATTTGAGTGACAACCCAAACGACCCTATGCCGTTGACACCTGGGCATTTCCTAGTCGGAGAGCCGTTAATCGCAATACCCGAAGAAAACTATTCCGAAATTTCAATGTCGAACTTGCAGAGATGGAAACTAACTCAAAAAATGGTTAATGATTTCTGGAAAAGATGGTCTTCGGAGTATTTAGTGACTCTAAATCAACGGTATAAATGGTCTACTAAAAAATCTGAGCCTGATGTAAATGAGGTGGTTGTTATAAAAGATAACAATCTTCCTCCAGCCAAATGGCTATTAGGTAGAATAGTGGAAAAACATCCTGGTAAAGATGGTCTAACACGAGTTGTTACTATTCAAACTAAAATCGGGCTCTGTAAACGCCCTTGTAATAAGTTGTGTTTTTTGCCAAAATCAGAAAATGTTAATAATTAAAGTTATGACTATACTGATGTATTTGTTGCCTTTAGAACTCTGATTTTGTTTGTTATACTTAACTGATCTATGTTGGACTAGACGGATATATGTTTTGTTTTTTTTTTGTTATTTAGTGTGCGTGTTAGCCATAAGATTAAGTTTGATGTTTTTTTTGTTTGTTGTTATATTGAGTTTGAGAATAAGACTACCAATACTAAGTTTTGTTTTTATCGAGACTTGAAGCCCTTATGGTGGGCGGTTCTAATATTTTACTATATTGTAGTTTTGTTTATTTTTGGTTTGTGTATTAACTTGTGATTAAGCTTATTTAAAGGACGTAGTCCTTTGGTGGGCGGAATGTTCAAAACAGATAAAATACTCTTTGACCATTTTGCGTCGCTCCATGCCGTTAAGGTGGCAAAGAGTACAAGTGCCCCTCTCTCTTAAAAAATGTGTGTAATGGCAGAAGCCAGAATGATTTGAATAAATATAGTTTTATTATCAATAGCAGTGTGTGATTAATTTCTAACAATTCGCAAAGACAATACAAATATGTATAAGATTTCTTAAAATCTTTAGCAGATCTCATGATAAATCCGTACATTTTATAGGCCTTATTTATTATATTTTCAACATGAATGTCCAAATGCAATTTATTATCTAAAGTGACACCAAGGTCGCGTATCGAAGAAACTTCATTAAGAGTTACATTACAAAGGGAGTAGTCAAAGTTGATATTTTGTATTTTCTTTGAAAAACTAATAAAGCTACATTTGGGTAGACTCAACTGCAACTTATTATTTAAACAATAAGCAGAGAGCCTGTTTAAGGGCCGGTATTTCAATATAGACTTATCTTGAATTGATCCAGGATTGAAGATATGTTCGACTTATGTGTATTTCAGTAAACGATTAAAGTTAAGTGACTCTTAAAGTCCATCCTAACTAGCCAATATTTAAGCTAAGGAATTCAGAGACTTAAGTGCCGATCCGGGATTCGTTGCTATGGTAACATATTTTTGATTGGCAAAAAGATATGTTAGTTTTACATTTAGGTATTTATTATCAGTAAAAAAAATATTATAGTGTAGAAATAATGGCAAATTACAAGAATATTATGCGAAATTTTTAAGATGATGCGTAATGTAATGTAAAAATTTCAAAATGAGAAGAAATTCTAAAGTGATAAATTTTTTGGCGCTCTTTTTCATTGTGGAGCCTCCACAACGATTCTCATTGGTCGCTGAGCGTACAAGCGCAGCCAATGAGCGCTCACTGTCACCAAATGACAACAAAATTCATAGACAATTATCATATTTTGTTTGTTATGTTGCAATATTGCGACGAATCCTAGATTTGCTAAGGCGAGGAATATCCGGATTGAAATACGCTATTGTCTTTCACAAGTGATACTTAGCTCAAATGTTGGACTTAACTTAAGTCATAAGATAAGGTGACATTGAAATACCGGCCCTAAGTCTTCCTGAAGCAGAATACAATCTAAGATATTCTTGATGGGCTTGAAAATTTTGAGGTCATCTGCATAGAGCAAGAAATTGCAGTTGAGGAAACACTGCTCAATATCATTTATAAACAATACAAACAGGAGCGGGCCAAGTATGGACCCCTGAGGAACGCCAGATGTCACATGAGTAATCTGTGACTGAAACCCATTAATAACAACCTTTTGAGTTCTATTAGTTACGTATGAGATGAACCAACGCAATAGATTGCCACGTATGCCATTAAAAGATATGATATGGCAAGTAACAGTGATGAAATTTGAAACAAATCAAAACTTACCGGGTGCATCAACACATTGTGTAAGAGTTCTCAAGTTAACATGTCCATTGAGGGCTGGATCAGCATCACCCAGCACCACTCGAGTCAGTTTCTTGGCGTGGGCGCGCTCTAAGGTGCGGGACACGCCTGGAGTGTGAGGTAACCAGTAGCCTTCACTCTGCCACTCCCACACCACTATGCAGTGAGTAGACGACATCACTGTTTATTTTACATTGTCTGAAAAGCAAACCATTAAATTGTCATATCAATATAATCTATCTCAATAATGAGTAATGTATTTAGAGCTGACTGATGTGTAGTTAATTAGTTACAATAAAGTACATTGCCAATAGAACTTTTACTAATCTCACTAGAACAAACCAAAGTAAATTAAGTCAATAAATAAACTGAAGTAATGTAGGGTAATAAAACAAGGATGTGTGCGATGTCCAAGTCGTTAGTTTACTTTCAATGTAAACTGATAGGTACCACTTGTAGAACGTAAACATTGATAACTTGAGTCCTCCACCGCGATGAGGAAGGAATGATACTTACATCGGCCACTGTCGTGCTTCGTACATTTGTAGATATTATTTAGGATGAACAATAAAATATTTAAATACTACTTACATTAAAATCCATTATTTTAATAGGGATAGCAGTATAAAACACGAAAAAGTTCCATCTCATGAAACGTCACTAACATTCGAAATTACTGATGATCAGCTGATACATTCCCAATAACTTATTAGCACATCTTAGGTTTATTACTCAAATCTCAGTCTCGTATTATTTTATAGTATGTTATTTTAAATCCCAACAAATTATCGAAAACCAAACGAAAACCTTCAATATTTTTTGTCTTTTTTTTTTAAGTTTTTATGTTGCCAGTGCCCTGCCCTCAAAATTACATACGAGTGTTCAATCAAAAAGTTACGTTTTCCCAGAAAAAGGAAAGCTTTATTATTTTTTTTATTATGTAAATATTATTTTTGTAAAAAGAGCAGTTAATTTATGTTTTTCATTAGGGTTTTTAGATAAACCCGCTTCCGACGTAATTGGAATAAGAACGCTTCAAAAACCTAAATAAACCGGTTTGATCCAAACTCTGTGAAATGTGCCTACTACTGGCGAGCAATCGGGCTAATAGGGACTTTCCGTGTGGAGACATACATAGCTTGCTACTCGATTTACCACTCACGCTCTTACGTTGGGAGAGTGCTATTTCAGGCAAATAGCGAGCTTAAGTTTACGTCTGAAGGGTCGCTTTTCGCTTTGCCACTCACGCGCTTGCGTTATCCCGTTGCGTTTAGGTACTTATAAAGAGCAAAATAAGGCTCTATAGTATTTTGCTCTTTCAATAATATATTAAAAAAGAACAAAATTAAAACATACATTAGTACGTCACACGATCACACACTAATACTATTTGTAGTTGTCTGTCTGTACGTTACTCGTACACTATTATATTAATTTTGCTCTTTCATGAAACCGTTTTTTAAGGTTTGGGTAGAGCCAAACCTTAATGAAAGGGTTTCTATGTACTCGTTATTGAACCGGTTTGAAAATTAACCGGATAACCAAGTCCTGCTGGCAACGCCAGTGTTTTACCTGTCATGCATGACTTCTATTGTCTTCAGCCGAAAACCTTCAGTCAATCACACACAATCACAAACTAACTAAGTGCTTAAAATAGAGTAGTAGTCAGTCTGACTCCTTGTACATTACTATATAAATTGTGGTATGACTCGTGTACTTACTCGAACACCTGGCAGGTACTCACGTACTCGAGTATATAAAATACTGTATTCTGATCCACGTTACTCGAATACTGCCAGCGTAGCATGCGCACCGCGACTCGCTGTCGACGCTTATCTCGCGATATCTGTCCCGCTCATATCAGACAGAAGTGTCGAGAAAGCTTTGTCGAGGTGCTCATGCTACGCATGCTGGTTCCGAGTACTTTCGGTATTTAAATCCGAATCGAGTCGTGTACTCTAATAGCAACCTTCTAACTTCACAAGTACAATCGAATTTTGAATGCCCACTCCACCCCACCCCACTTTATAGAGCATTGTGAAGTATTTATTATTATTTATTATTTAGAAGGAGGGACGCCAGCAAAGCCGGACGGGCGATCAGTCACCATAGTCGGAACCATTTCGCCCAGTTCCCCAAAGTCCCCTGACAAGATCAGGGGAGGGCGGGTATCATTTACCCCACCGGCGTCGGGACCTCGAACCTACCTGTGCGCTTGCAATACCTATTGAGCTGGCTTATCGTAAGCTGCTTTAAATCCTCTTCTTTCAGCCTGTCTACTTCAAAGAGTTCCCAGCGCAGCGATGCGTACATCGGGCATTCCGCCATGAAGTGATAGCTTGTTTCTTCTTTTTCTCTACATTGTGGACAAATAGGGTCCTCTGTTCTTTTAATCACTGACAGGTGTCTGTTTAGAGGGCAGTGTCCTGTCAGTACTCCTACGATGTTTCTTATGTCTCTCCTACCCAGTTTTAGTAGCTCTCTGGTTTTCTTTTTGTCCACTGATTTGATGAAGATCTTAGACTGTCTACAGTCCTTTCTGCTCATCCATCTTTGGTTGGTTTCTTTGATTGTCCTGATCTCAATGATATTTTTGGTAATTTTGTGTGAGATTGGCAGTCTTGGTTCCGGCCCGATGAACGGTTCGTCGGCCCCCTTCCTAGCCAGTGCATCGGCTTCCTCATTGCCAATGTTACCTTCGTGATTAGTATTGTGAAGTAAGTCACGCACGACACGAGAAGTGTTGATTAATCGTTGCAGGACCTGCTTATGTTTCGTACCCGGACGGTTAGATGTAAAAGATAGTAATCATTTGTTTTTTTAATTTGAAAGTTATCAATTTTATCTGTCGAACTATCGATTTGTAGAATTTAGTGTTTTTTAAGTTTTAGTAAGCCAGTGACTTTGTGAAAGGAAAGGATGGCTCCGAAGAGAAAACCCGAAGAATGGAACTTATACAATACTTGTAAGAATGTAATGTTAGGAGGGTAGGTACTTATATGATTAAATGATTTGTAGTATTATAATTTTAAAGTAACCTCTAAATTTTAACAATAACTGAGAATATTTAAAGGGTGTTGATTGTATTGTTATGCAACTTTGAAACTGATTTCTTAGATTTCTGAGACTGATACTACTTGAATTTTTTATTGAACTTGTTTAACAATTTTTTTTTTTTAGAAAAAGGTATTTTTAAGGAAAACTTATAATTGGCGTTACTAGATTACGATATAGACCTATTGAATTAAACAATTTGTAACGCTGTTGGTTTTCGAATAAATATATAAATAAAAGTGATTATATAAATAAATAAAAGTGTAAATTAGTCAAGCACGACGAACGATGGGTACAATGCGACACAAAAGAATAAAAAACGGATTATTGAGATTGAGCATGGAAGTAATAAGGTACAAATTACAATTCCATGTTATTGAATGATTATTATTGATTGAATTCTTTCTTTCTTTCAAGTCCGAGCACGCGGTCCACTGCACCACGAGCTACTCTTTACAACGGGGCAACATTTTATTTTCATATTTTCTACGGAATGACTTCTTCCTTTTTTCACAGAAATTCCGTCAACGTCGCCCGCAACTTTTTGCAATAACCTTTTGTATGAAATGAGAGAAACGCTTACAAATTTGGTAGAAGTCAGGGCTAGTAAAAAAAAATGGTTCTATCTGTCAATGTCAGCTCAGCCAGCCAGCCAGCCCCACAGCACAGCCAGTGGTGAGCCAGTGTGAGCACGCTAGGTAGGAGTAATATAATAGTATTCTGTGTTCATGTCAGCCGCCATTTTGTTATCTCTATGTGCAGGATAATTGATCAGTTTCACAGTGCGTTTCTCCTATGCGTTTCTCTTTGTGGCTATTTTAATCAGTGATTAATTAACTAAACATCTTTGTGGCGTGGTTATTCTTAAAGTACTTCTTCTAAACAATGGTTTATAACAGGCAATGTAAGTAAAATAGTGTTTAGATAATAAGAACATTATTTTAGTTCTGCGCGTATCTATTTGAAGTGTTCTGTTTAAAGAACGTGTACCTAGTCTTCATTGTTACACATAAACTGCAGCAGCTCATTTGTTTAATCCCACACTTAAATTAAAGCTTTGTGACCATAGGTTTAGTTCAATAATTCTGAAAACTAATTTTGCCAGATAATACGCGGAACTCCTCCGGCGGCCGCTACAACGCGACCGGCCAATTCGTGCCGGCGGGACCGGTAAGCATATAATGTGGTAGAATACTATACCTACTATGAACTATAAATTACTTATGTTAAATCTCTTCTACCTAATCTTAAAATATTCATGACTCACTTGTTGTGACAGCATGATGCCGCGCCCCACAAGCCCTGGTACTGGCTATACAAAGTCAACAGTTACTCTCTGACTGGCGCTTAGGCCTGGACCATCTGTCAGCCTGCATTGTACGAGATGTAAGCGCATGAAACACGCTTAACAAATCTCCTCCAATGTTTGGCTCCCACCAGTGGCACAATTAGTTAAAAGACCAAAATATTTTCTGCTATCTACTGCTTAGCCTGTGGTGAGAAGTTAATGCGGTGGCGGCCTCCAGCCTCTCAGAGGGTATCCCTGTGGGTTGAGAATACATTATGAACACGAGACTTAGAGTTTCGTGCACATATAAGGTTCTCTAGACTAAGTAGACAGTAAGCTGCCCCGGATTCCTCGCATGCGATCACCCTCTGACATTGGAACTGGCATTGGCTGTAGAAAAGCTGGACAAGTGACTTTTTTGTCCAAAGCTAGGAATGGCTACTAAAACTGGTCTTTGATTAAATGACTTGTTCAATTTCACTGGGTGACAACATGATAGGAATATGGATGGAGATGGGTAATGTGAAACCACCCTTACTGTATGGCTGATGTATGAATGCTGATGTATGAATCGGAACCTCATACTTCCTGATAGTATGAATAAAGTATGAGTGAGAGTGAGAGGTGCGACACATGACCCACATGGCTGAACCGTGCCAGCTGGCAGTGGGCCCTGAATACTGGCGAAGGCGTCGTCTCATACTGGTGATGTGATTGTAAGTATTTGGGATATAAAATGTTTACATAGTCTATTTTATTTTAATATATTATCTGATGATAGTTGTTTTGTATACATTTTAGTGAGTTCTAGCAAGTAAATCCAATTCTCTTACCAACACATAAATTTTCCCCATGTTTTTAAATAAGTAATTCACAAAATAAAGGTATAAACCAGTTGGGTCAACTGCCTTGCAGTGTCATAATAATTGCTGTTGTGAAAAAAAAAAAAAACTCGGACCATAATAATAATAATAATAATAATAATAAAAGCCTTTATTCTCTGACCTTTACAATAAATGATTAATTAAACCTAAATATAGTAACTTTTTTTTTTTTCCTTCTTATTATCCTGTTGTGGCATCGCCATCCTGTAATTGGTCAGGCTGTCCCCGGACATAGGCCTCCTCCAGGCACCTCCACCCCTCTGTTCCACGCTGCCCTCCTCCAGCCTTTCGGCAAGTCGTCCTCCCATCTCTTAATTTGCCTTCCTCTTCTCCTTTTCCCGTCCCTTGGATGCCATTCAGTGATATCTTTAGTCCACTTCTTTGTTTTGGATCTCCACATGTGTCCCGTCCAACGCCATTTCAAAGTTTTTGCCTTCTTGATCACGTCTACAACATTTGTTTATGCTCTGATGTTTCCGAGTGTTTGTCTGTCAGATAGACAGATGCCCAACATTCTGCGCTCCATACTCTGCTGACATACTTTTAATTTCTGGTTTGAAGCGGCTGTA
This sequence comes from Chrysoteuchia culmella, assembly GCA_910589605.1. NCBI lineage: Eukaryota > Metazoa > Arthropoda > Insecta > Lepidoptera > Crambidae > Chrysoteuchia > Chrysoteuchia culmella. Next base: position 23,149,367 of record OU342651.1, read on the forward strand.
AAGGCCCAAGTTTGACAACCGTATGTCAGTACCGGTAGAATACATGTATCCCAGACCCTCTTCTTATTTATTTATTTATTTATTGAAAAAGATTCACCAACGACATATCTTTACACATTACAATTTAAAAATTAAAACCTGACTAGGCCAAAAGACATGCCTTTACAGGTGAATACAGCATTTTTTTATTTTCTTATTTACTAGTTAAAATAACAAAGCAGAAATTTGAAACAGAACAGATAAATTATAAAATAAAGATTAATTATTAACCTTATTTACATGAAATTTTGCCACACACAGCCTCTTAAACGCACGATCAGATTCTCTGATATTGTTATATGTTTGTTTTTCATTATTTCCTTCAACGACCAGTACCTTGCCCAACTGTTATTCACTCTTCTTTGTATTTCTTTGGCAGTTTGATCCTTTGGTGTTATCTATCTCAGACCATAAACATTGCTTCAAATATTATCATTCTGTGTCTTTCGTGTCCACTGACTGCTTTACCAACTAAAAAGTGCATCAGATAGTTATCAATAATGTTGATAGTTAACATGAACTTGTACTAGGGGCCTAAAGCTCACTCACATATGGTTTTACATGATCAAGCAAACTTATGGAGTAAAAAAATCGAGGATGCGCTTCGAGTTTTGAGTATGGTCCTGGTCCACACACAAATTGATTTCGACTTGTTTTAGAGCTAAACTACTGAGTAAAACCATATGTGAGTATAAAGCATATATGTGACCCATACCGGTAATGTTACTGCGCGCAGCAGCAGCAACAACAGCAGCAGCAGTCGCAGCAGTTCACGGCGCCGCCGCCGCCGCCGCCGCAGCAGCAGCAGTACGCGGCGCGCAACGTGCAGCCCAACACCAACATAAAGACCGTCAACTTACAACCTGCTAATTCGCAGCCGCAGCAGTTCCAGAACAAACTGCAGGTTACAACACGTTGATTATTATTATTATTATTTGGAAGGAGGGACGCCGGCAAAGCCGGTCAGAACCATTTCGCCCAGTTCCCCAAAGTCCCCTGAAAACAGGGGGGAGGGCGGGTTATCATTTACCCCACCGGCGTCGGGACCTCGAACCTACCTGTGCGCTTCCAATACCTATTAAGTTGGCTTATCGTAAGCTGCTTTAAATCCTTCTCTTTCAGCTTGTCTGCTTCAAAGAGTTCCCAGTGCAGCGATGCATACATCGGGCATTCTGCCATGAAGTGATAGCTTGTTTCTTCTTTTTCTCTACATTGTGGACAAATAGGGTCCTCTGCTCTTTTAATCACTGACAAGTGTCTGTTTAGGGGACAGTGTCCTGTCAATACTCCTACGATGTTTTTTATGTCTTTCCTACCCAGTTTTAGTAGCTCTCTGGTTTTCTTTTTGTCCACTGATTTGATGAATATCTTGGACTGTCTGCAGTCCTTTCTGTTCATCCATCTTTGGTTAGTTTCTTTGATTTAGACGTTGATAAAGTTGGTTCTAAATACACTCACAATCAGGATAATCGCACCTTTCAATCAATTTATGAGGGAAATGTTATATATCATTTGAATGTTAACGAAAAAGGAGTACCTACCCAAACAATTCAACTCTTTTATTTTAATTGGAATAGAACAAAAAAAATTAAAGTTTACAATACAATAACACTCCTTAATTAGGTATTAAACAACTTACTAAATACTTTTTTTAACGGTTTAAATAAGGAATCGAACCTGTATTGAACCTTTTACACCCTCAAATTGTAGCTCAGTTGCTCGACCAGCAGCCCTTATAAGGAACGAAATTGTCACATTTGTGGTAATACGCATTTTATTTAAGCATTGAAATGTTTTTTATTAAGTTTATTTAGTGAGGTCAATATTGGTGGGAATACACGCAATTATATAGTGTTAATAACGCATAAGAAAATTGCTAAAAGGTGCGATTTTTTTACATTGAGTGTTGATCAGTGGCTGACGCTATCAATCTAATGTTTGTCCACATCTTGAAACCACCACATGCTTATTCAAAAGTGAGATAAAGAAATTGCAAAAAAAACAGAGGATTATTTTTTATCTAAGGATTGATAATTCACCCCTTATATCCGTGCTTCGGAAGGCACGTTAAGCCGTGGATCCCAGCTGTATTTGCAGTCTGCATTGGGCCTTCGTGGTGGGTCATGGCCCATTCTCCCTTAGGCTTCTTGTACACGCTAAGAAATTTCACCGTGTCTGCCGCAGACAAGACAAAGTCACCATGTACACGACAAGAATTTCGTCCGACGTAGCTACGAAATTTTTTCGTGTCGGCTGCAGGCAGACAAGATGAATCGGGCTGTGTAAACGATGAGATTGTTTTCGGGTAGTCGTGCGTAGGGCACAGTAGGGTGCAATATGCAAGTTAGTTTGTGAAAAATAATAATCATATTGACTCAGCACACGCACACACACAGTGAGCGTCCACCACGTGTCGTGTCTGGCGCAGACATTCATAAAAAAACATTATAGACCTATATCGAGATAAACGGTAAAAGTTTACCTTCCTTGCGTTTCAAAAGTTTGATCTATGATCAAAGTTTTCGAACCTAAGTCCATTGACTTGAGATTATGCTTGAGACCATTGCCATGAAAACACGCGTCACTCGTAAACGAAAATTGTTAATGGTGCAGTGCTTTCTTGCAAGAGCTAGTCAATAACATTTCCACATCATTAAATCTCGCTCGTGACATCATCCTAGGTACGCAAAATTCGACACGCTTTTTTCGTATATAGGTCTGTAGACCGAAATTAATAACCTATCTGCCGTTATGGATAGGGTTTTCTCAGAAAGTTGCCTAGGATACTGGTTTTGTTGCCTAGCAATTGTCGTTATTTTGGTCATATTAACAAAATATCCTAGGCAACTATCTCAGATAGCCCAATAAATAGATAGGTTATTAATTTAGGGCGTTAGACAACCTTATTTGTTTTATATTTCTTTAATTAGGTTTAATTATGAGTAATAATTCCCTACAGGAAGTAGATATAGAGATGAAGGAGGACCCTGACGCAGAGCCGGCGGCCGGCGAGGAGGCGGCCTCCACGCGCCCTCCCTGGATGAAGAGCAAGCTACCTGGAGGTAACTACCACCAGAATTCTTGTTAATAATAACCGCCTTTTCTGAAGTCGGTCAAAATAAAAAAATATTTCATTCTCCAAAACCTCGAAACAATTTGTAGATCACATCAATACAATAATTCCTCTCAGCTGTTTTGTACATGCTATGACAAACATTGTATTGTATCTAATTAAATTGTTTTAACTTTGAGTAATAATGTAAATAAATACTTGAGTATATACATGAAGTAAATAATATAAAATAGAAAATTAAAACAGAAATTCGAACCGTAATATCAAAAACAATTTGTAAAAACATAGCGCATGTTGTGCTTACATCTAGTAGGTTTCAATGGAGTATAAGTTTTTTTATATTAATAAGAAGTAAAGTGAGAACATTGTAATTAGTTTTGTAAGTATTAAAAATCTTAAAATGCGTCATCTGTTAGTTTTCTGGTGCAGATAGTAAAAGCCTATTGACAAAATTATTGAAAAATTTGTAGTTTGTAACAGTCACTATTGTTTCCAGGAGTTCTATTTTTGATTCACTCGTCTCGAGGTTTCTACCGACTTTCGTGCGACATTTGAGCGAATAGCGACTTTGCATGTATAAACATAGCTTCGCTTTTCGCGCGCTAGGGGCCAATCGAAAAGCGAGTTATGTCTACACAATATACAAGGTCGCTAAGCGCCTCATCGCTTCCCCGATCGCGTGATTCAAAAATAAAGGTCCAGGGCCCGTAGACAAAGAAACATCGTTATGTAGCGAAACGATAATTCGATTCGTTATTGTCTATATACGCCAATTAACTTGCGGTAAGACCACGTGATTTAGCGCGGCCTATGCCAATCCACCAATCCCATACATTTAATTCTTTTCGAACTTCGTTATCGTTTTTAGGGTTCCCTAGCCTAATGGCAAAAAACGGAACCCTTATTGACATTTATTAAAAAAAAATCTTATGATAAAATAATAGAAACTTCATTGCACACGATACAAAAACAAACACATACAGAGAAAATAACAATAAGAGGATGACGCAACAGGCGGCTTTATTGCTACATAGCAAACTCTTCCAGGCAATCTTGGGTGAGAGACGGAACCCTTCATGTGTGAGTTCGACTCGCACTAGGCCGATTTTTTTAATTATTACTTTGGCTAAGAGCCCAGATCTTAGATCCAAACAATTTCAAATGTGGTGTCTCGTTGAGCTGTGTCTTTCACGATTTTTACACATGCAAAACTGCCTTTAACACTCTGCTAATACCCGCATGGAATGTATGTGTTTGTTTCAGTGAAGAAGATCAGCAAGAAGGAGAAGCGGCGCCGCCAGAACGAGCACCTGCGGCGTCTAATCACGCCCAAGAACGCTCTCATGGTGCTCAACGAGATGATGCTGCACGACCAGCTCACCAACGTGAGTCAAGTAATGCCTTTTCAGTTCCTTTTTATTTTATTTTATTTATTTATTTATATGTTACAAAATCAAATACTGTGAAGAAACTTGGTTGCAAAGCTGAAAATCAACAAGCTTGATGTTGGTGTGTTCCTGAGTATTCTTTCCAACCCCTGCCCGCTTATTGTCTAACTTCAAAATCTATCACAATCCCTTTCAAAGGTATTGTGATTGTGATTTATGGAATTGTGTAACTTATAGTCGCAATCCCTTTCTGAACGAATGATGTTTTAAATGACTTCATTTGACACTTCTCCATACATTCGAAAGATATTTTCATCCATCACTTTGCTTAGACAGTTCAATTTCGTTCGTTCAATACCTATCAAAACGCGTCCCGATCACAATCCCTTTCAAATGTCAAATAGTGACAGCCTGAAGTATGTAAATATCTTTCAAATGACGAATTGAAAGGGATTGCGATAAATTTTAAAATTAGACATTAGTTCCCTGCATGCGTAGCATAAACACCTCGACAAAGCTTTCTCGACACTTTTCTCGCGCGAGCGTATTGTCTGTCCCGCTCACACCGTACTGATATGAGCGGGACAGACATCGCGAGATAAGCGTCGACAGCGAGTCGCGGTGCGCATGCTACGCTGGCTGGTTTGAAGAAGTATTGTTGATTTACAGTTTCGCAGCTGGCATGTACAATGTGCAAAATAAATGCAGAGAAAAAAACTCAGGGAAACATTCAGCGTTCTATGGTACATTGTAAACAAAACATTTTTAGAGTACTTTAACCAAAAGTGTTTGCACCACTATCTAATATATTGGTAACTAGCTGCCGCTCCGGCTCCGGATTTTACCCGCGTGGGATAAAAAGTATCATATGTTCATAACCAGGCTATCCACTATCTGTGTACCAAATTTCATCCAAATCCGTTCAGTAGTGTCGGAGCCTATTCAATGCAAACAAACAAACAATCAAATCTTTCCTCTTTATAATATTAGTATAGACAACAAACTTTTTTTAATTTTTTTTTATCAACGACGGGGAGACTCATCATACCTGATGTTAAGTATTGATAAGGCTGAAAGATGGAAGCGAGCCTCTCCCAGAATCCTCAGCCACTGAGGAACTGGCTATCTTATCTCGAACTGCCGGAACACAACAATGCTGAAAACATTGTTGTTATAGCGTCAGGCTTAGATAAGATGGTGGTAGCTAGCCAGGCGGACTTACAACAAGTCCTACCACCAAACTGAACTATTTACTTCATTTGGGAACTATTTACAAAGTATGTTAATAAAAATGGGCAAATTTTAAGCTACCACAGATGTAAGTTCTCATCTGATTGAAACTATTCTTGCAAATAATAATCATTACCAATTCTAATGACCTCATTGCTGAGCTGAGGCTAATGGCTTTCTTATTGTGATGTGTAGATTTTAAATATGGCTGGTTACATTGTTCTTTTGTATTCAAAAACACATTGCCGTGTGGTGACGGCCTAAGAATACAAGTGTCACCACTCCCTTACATGCCTGGGATGTCGTAAGAGTCGACTAAGAGGCTCGACGCATTGAACACCTGTGCGGGAGAAGGAACACTTGAAACAAACTCTCTACCAACCCGTCTGGCCAGCGTGGTAGCAGTAGGCTAATAGCCTCCTATGAACGCCACAATAGGCGTGAGCTAGGAGAGGCCTATGTCCAGCAGTACGTTCACAGGCCATGGATGGATGGATGATTAAAAAATAGCATTTGATGGCATAAAGATAATCCCTAAAGTTGTCTTATATTGCGACACTGTCACCGCCTCTCATCTATGGTTAAACAAGACAACATTATATTATGGAATGACATTGTCGTCGTCTCAGCCACATGACACTCACTGCTGGGTATAGGCCTCCCCCAAAAAGGGGGGGTTGCCATAATCGCCACGCTTGGCAGGCGGGTTGGCGATCGCAGTATGGCCAAGTTTGTAGGAGACGCTGCTGCCCGTCTCCTGAAGGCTGAGTCCCTTAGTCGCCTTTTACGACACCCACGGGATGAGAGGGGGTAGTGCTATTCTAAGCTGACACAACACAGCTATTGTATTATTGCTTATGTAGCATTGTATTTGTGCAGAATTACTTCTTTTAATATTATTTGATAACAAATGGTGTATTGTTATAGCAATTCAAAGTGGAAGCAGCTGAAACCCCGAACCAGTACTACAAGACTCAAAAGACCAGTTTCTGCGCTGACCTCACGCTCGACGGCGTATCGTACAAGGGTTACGGTGAGTCCAATACTATAAAAATATTATATAATACTATAAGAAATAACTAAGATTTTCTTGAAGTATTCATAAATACATAGATAAATCATATTAAGTGTAGTTTAAGTAGGGCAAAAGTGACGATTCAAAAATGCGTGTGCATGTGTATGCGATTCAAATTATGCTTTATTGAATAGAGAATATTTTACGTACATCTTATGTTACGGCGCGCACTGTTCATTGAGATAAAAAACTTTTAAGGATATCAAACGCGCTATATTGTAAAAGTGGTTTTATTTCAAAGAAACATGATGTAATTAAAAATAGTGAAATAAATGACATTTTATTAAAAAAAAACCGACCGATAGGATCTGCGGTGGAGCGAGCTAGCTCAGAAGGTGCTTATTCACCCTTGCTTTGAAGATGGACGGGTTATAAGTACTCGGACATACAGACGCAGGGAGGGAGTTCCACTCCTTTACTGTACGCAGTATAAAAGATGTTGAGTAGCGGTTGGTGCGACATTTAGGGATATCAACCAAGAAAGATGGTAGCCCGCAGTGCGTCTGGATGTCCGATAGAAAAAGGGGGATGGCAGTATGAGCTCGTGCAGCTCCTGAGCACACTCCGAAGTCTAGTCTGTAAAAGACCGACAGACAGACCATTTTTAACATTTTTAACAAACAGGCAATTTCATCAATTTGTTCTTCTTATGCGTAGAGGGACATTTTTTATCTTTTTCGCTGACGTCAGTGTTACTATTTTTTTTTGTGTGTAGGCTGAATACTTTTATTTATTCAAAAAACATTGAATAATTTTGCATACAATTTTTGGTTGCGTGGGGTATATGTAAATAAACTTATTTTAAACAAGTAGTAACGAGATTGCAGCAAACCGACCGCTTTATAACAACGTTGAATAAAAATAACTTTATTTTTCCATCACAAATAGGATTCTTACAATGAACTAGTGCTAAGTAGGTATATATAACTCATCTCCTATACCTGTGATGCAATGATTCAATAAATACAAACCAGTCGATGTGCTCGCGCAGCGCTGCAGCAGCTGTAGGCTAGTATACGAATCTTAAACTCGAAGGGAGACCTGCAGCTTCTATCGTCTTTTTTTTGTTGTGTGGGTTTTACAGTGAATTTTTTTATTGTTTTATGAACAACTGGGACTCTTAGCCTTCATAATACCTGATGTTAAGTATTAATAAGGCTGAAGATGGAAGCGAGCCTCTCCCGGAAGTCTCAATCAATGAGGAACTGGCTATCCTATCTCGTAACAGTTGGAATAGAACAAAACTGAAAACACTGTTGTTATTGCGTGTAGGAGCTCGCTCCTACAATTTGTATTATTACGCAATTACATTTATTTTACGCTAACGCTGCAAATTACGTGAACGAACTAATTTGTAAATCAGTGGCAACACAGCAGTTATCGGTGACACACGTATTATACATTTTTTCGCACATCCTTTCGAACATTAGTTTCCGTCATCGTAGAACATCTAACTAACATCCCTAAAACATCTTATGTAGAGTTAACGACTCTACAGGCGTCAGTTTTAGATAAGATGGTGGTAGTTAGCCAGGGCGAATGGGTTGATTGAGCGTGCTCGTTTACAGGCGAGAACAAGCTGATGGCGCGAAACGCGGCGGCGGAACAAGCCATCCGCGACCTCATCATCAAGCGCATGCACCGCGCCGTCAGTCACGACCTCGCCGCCGCCACCGCCGCCGCCGCCACACCCGCCGCCACCGCCACACCCACACCCACCGCCGGGGACGGTACGTATTTAGCAAAATACCTCCCAGACCCATATCGAGATAGACGTAGAGATGGGAAAGGGACCCGATTTTGACCCGACTGTTGGGTTTAAACCCAGTTAACGTTTATATACCATTTTGTCGAAATAAATAAAATCTTTAAAAATATGAGATGTTTCGGCCTTTGAATATTTTTTGGTATTGATTTAATAAGAAATTATTTCCATAGCAACGTACATTTGACATATCAATAGATATAAAAAAAAACTGTAATGAGTTTCTATAACACACAATGTGAGTTTTTATTGGGTTTAAATGCAGTGGTCGGGTTTAAACCCAGTCCTTGCCCATCTCTAGATAGATGGTAAAAGTGTACTGTACCGCACGCCCCGCTTGGATTAAGTAGTGGACTGTATGCGTGGCGGAGGGCGGGACGTACGGTGTCGATGTGGAGAGGTTCTTTTCGGAGAACTGGATGGTGGGTTGAGAAGTAAAACGCTGAGCTTGTTGTACTAGGAACTTGGAGAGCTTGATTGCGGTCTCTTTCAGTCTTGAGGCGAGAGTGGAACAAGTGATGATCCGTATCCATAGAAACCCCCTACTCTCACTGAGCTACTTTAAGGCAATACCGTAAGGACGACCGCGCGCAAACTCACTAGTCTTTATCTTTATTATTCTCATTTTAGCTATGTACTAACGACATTTCTTATCACTAACATTTCCTTATCAGTAGTAACATTACAATTTTATATCAAAATATTCCAAAAAATTATTACTATCATTGGAAATGATTAAACACTCGGAAAATATAGTTTTATTTCTTAATAACTTTTCAACTATTTACTCTACCATTATGTATCATACCTTATCGTGAAGGTCTCGTTAATCACTATGTGCGTAACAAAAATTTAACAACACACAAGAAACCATTTATAAATACCTACAAAATAAATACCTACTGCGTAAAACTTCCATACAAACTAGTACAACACAAACAAACTATACAAAACATGAAAAACACTAACTGCGGATATTATTGAGTAAACACATTCTAAACACAAAGCATCTCATAACTATGCTATAACACATCAATAGGCAACGAAATCAATAGTTTTTACACTTATAACTAACACGAAAGATTTGTACAGGTTACCCTACCTTGCGGACAAAGTTTTCCGACCTAAGTCAGTTCGCTTGAGCCCTTTGGCATGAAAACACGCTTTACTCAGAAACAAAAATGGTTAATTGTGCAGTGCTTTCTTGCAATAACATTTACACAACACTAAAACTCGCTTGTGACGTCATCGTAGGTACGAAAAACTCGACACGCCAGGTTCTCATACAGTTTGAAGCGCTCTTTTCGTCTATCTCGATATAGGTCTGTGATTGGTCTACTACCATATCGTAAACTATAATTTGTGTTGATTGATTTAACAAAATATAATTACAATTATTATTATTATAATTACAAAGTGTCACCACTCCCTTACATGCCTGGGATGTTGTAAGAGTCGACTAAGAGGCTCGACGCATTAAACACCTGTGCGAGAGAAGGAAAACTTGAAATAAACCCTCTACCAACCCGTCTGGCCAACGTGGTAGCAGTAGGCCAATAACCTCCTATGAACGCCATAATAGGCGTGAGCTAGGAGAGGCCTATGTCCAGCATTGGACGTACACAGGCTGATGATGTGATGTGTGTGATGTGAATTACAATTTGTTTGATAAATATTAAACAAGAAAATATACTAGAAAAAAGCAACTAGTCTCATGTCGTCAGGGCGACATGAGACTAGTTGCTTTTTTCTAGTATATTTTCTTGTTTAATATTTATCACATAAAAATAGCATTGTAAAATGCAAAATTAAAAAGTTATAAATACAATTTGTTTGCTTGAAATCGAAATAATTTTCAATAGCAAAATACCTATCATATTGTTATAGAAACCCGATAGAAATAGAAATGGTTAAAAAATAATGTCGTTTGATTTAAAGAGAATCATTTATTGATTGCTCATAAGAGTTTTCAAATTGGTATTATCAGCTGCATATTCAGTCCAAGATATTTTTTCTATAAATACGTCTTAAAGTTTTGTAAGCACTGGTAAAAGAATAAATTAATTTAAAGTAAAATTAGCGTTAATTTAATTCGTAAAAGTTCTTTTAATAACATTTTATTCTATTCAAATAATGCTTTTCAATCGTCCACTAATTTTCGTATAAAATCCAGAGAGCCAGTCGGGCGGTGAAGATGAGGATCCGCTGCCGATGATCCAGCTGGCGTCGTTCGCGCTGCACAAGCTGTTCTCCGAGTGGGAGTACGACGGACACAAGGTGCCCCAGCTCAAGCCGCCCAACTCCAATTCGGTGAGTGGCTTCCTATTGCAGTCAGCGTTTTAAGCCCGCCGCCTCAATTTTGTAATAGTTTAATTTTAGCAATCATATCGTGTACACGTAAAACAACATTTTGTTTGTTTCTTACTTTTTGATTGAATTTTGTTTGTTTACGTGAGGTTTCATATCTGAATTTTGTGTTTAAAAAAATTGATGATAGCTTATTTTAGTTGGTTTTGAATAGAATAGATATTAAACCGCAAAATAGAGTTCACTTTAGTTGTGGGCGTTTCGCCCTTAGGCTTCACATATTTTTATTATTTTAGACATCGTTACATCCTGTTTGCCTAGATATTTGTAGGCGTGACAGAGGATAACCATGAAATGTACACTTTTTTTAGTTTTTATGATGAAAATTGACCTTACTAATGGATTTTAATTTGACGACTCTGTATGAAAAAAAACAGGGAGACAAAAATTGCCGTTGACGAGTTTCTTGTCCGTTTTTCTCGTTACGCGGTCTCCCGCCGTAGGGTTTGTGAACCGATGGTGTAGCTTCTTTAACGTTCATAAGCGCTCGTAACAGCCTAGACTGAATAAATTATATTGACTCGAATCGAATAGAGTTTACGTTAGCGATTTTTTGTAAAAACCTTAGTTAACCGCTCATTTACTAATCGGTTCCAAGCCCTGCGTCAGGTCATGGGTGGTTTGGAGGGATTTACGTACTCTTATTTAAAATAATCGATTTGTAATAAATTGTAATATATCGATTATACTTTGTATGGCAACACACACTGAATGACATGCGATTCATTATTTCTACTCGCTCTGTGATTATGTATGTGCATACTGGGGCTCGATTCTTGCGCCTTCGACATCTCGTATTAGACTTTTTTTGGAGTCAAAACTCTTTTTTAAAAGCTCACTTAAAGCGATTTTCGACACTATAGGATTATCAAGGATAATTGAAACTAAAGTATTTTGACAGTAGTAGAGATTTTACTTCCATTTTAAAAAGAAATTAAGTATATAAAAATGTCTAATTCGACATATTTCAGCGCGAGAATTGCACCCCAGCTGCCAAACGGCCAAATAACGAAAGCGTTTTGTTTCGACAAATATAATATGTCAGGTTGGCGTTTAGTTTTACGCTAAGACGAATAAATCAAATCACTTTTAAATAATATTCCCTGCTCCCCATTGAATATTGAGAAATATGTACTTTATTATGGCCTTCAAATCACATATAATCAGTTTTAGATACGGTCAGTATTTAGGAATATGAAAAGATTTCCCAGAGCGGCATTCTTTCTGATAAATTCATAATTTCTTTTGAATAAGACTCTTAGGATGACTTTTCGGGGGTCGGTTCCCGAGTCTCGACCGAAATTGAACTGTCGTTTTATCTCCTTTAGATGTCGGAAGGCGATGCGGAGTCCCTGGCGGCGGCGGGTGCGGCGACGGCGACGGGGGCGACGGCCCGCCCGCGCGCGCCCAAGAAGGCCAAGGAAGTGCCCGCCGGTGCCTCCGCCATGCACCCCTGCATGCTGCTCACCTACATGCGCCCGCACCTCGAGTACCGCCCGCTGGCCGTGGACGGGGACCGCCCGCAGCGGATGCTCTTCACCATGGGCGTGGACGTCGACGGCGCCACCTACATTGGCAAGGGTCAGTGTTTGGCTATGCTTTACAGTGTGCCTCCGGAGGCTAGTAGATGGCTATCGTATTCTTCATGTAAACAATATGAGTGGCCTAATCGGCACTCTCAGTTCGATAACACGTCACATTTTAGCATGGTATGCTGCGTGATATGGTGGTGCTCATCCTACGAGACAGATGTTGAGGTTAAGCAACTTTCGCAATTGTTGGTCCCGGGATGGGTGACCATAAGTTTACTATCTCGTGCTCCTCCGTGCTTCGGAAGGTACGATAAGCCGCTGGTCCCCGCTGCATTAATTTGCAGTCTCCAAAAATCCACCAGTCCACCATTCTCCTTATCCAAGGAAGGCCACTGCCCCAGCAGTGAGGACATTAAAAATGACGGCTGATGACGAAAATAATCAGTAAAAATTGTTTTATTTCAATTATGAGTGGGCGAAGAAACTTAAGATGTGCTTGTTTTCCTTATACGCTCTCACTAACTTACGACATCTTCCACAGCGTCCAACAATATACGCTCACTAACGTACCACACCGTCCACAGCGTCCAACAATATACGCTCACTAACGTACTACACCGTCCACAGCGTCCAACAATATACGCTCACTAACGTACTACACCGTCCACAGCGTCCAACAATATACGCTCACTAACGTACTACACCGTCCACAGCGTCCAACAATATACCTCACTAACGTACTACACCGTCCACAGCGTCCAACAATATACCTCACTAACGTACTACACCGTCCACAGCGTCCAACAATATACCTCACTAACGTACTACTCCGTCCACAGCGTCAAAGTAAAGTAAAGTATTTATTTGCGAAGAATAGGTACACAAGTTGTTACATTTGAAAGTACAGTTCGCTATTCAGTTAATAGTAAATTAACATGCAAAATTACAGATAAAAAAATCAAATTATTATTATTATTACTTTTATATATCAAAAAATCATATTACTACACTATTTTTTTTTATATGTCAAACATTCTGTTAAGCTATAATAACATTTTTCTATGAGCCACATACGTATTTTTTTTGTCAAAGTCTTTGAAGGTCCATGTTTAAAATGTTTTGGGATCCTGTTAAACACTTTAATGCACATTGCGTAACATCCATTTTGAAAGAGAGAAGTGCGTGGGCGGAAGTTTAATACAAGTCTGTCCCTGTCTCTTGTATTGCGAGGGAATACATCTTTGGCGCGTTTAAATAGTTCCGGATGCTGGTTTACAAATTTAAATACTTCTAGTATGTACATACATGGAACCGTAAGTACCCCTAACTTCACAAACAGTGGTCTGCATGATTCAAATGGGCCTTTGCCGCATATAGCTCGAATACATTTTTTTTGTGCAATAAATACTTTATTGACATCTGTTCCGTTACCCCACAATAAAAGTCCATATCTAATATTAGCTGCGACATAACCATAATAGGCTGACAGGGTCACATTAAGAGACCTTTTTTTACTTAAGCGTCTTAGGACATAAACAAATCTATTGATTTTATTACAAATTTTATTTATATGGGTCAAAAAGTTTAAGCTGTTAATTAATTCTATACCTAAAAATGTAACATTGTCTGCACTTACAATAATATTATTGTTATGTCGTATATTTAAATTAATTATATCATGTCCTTTTATATTAAAATTTACATAATTCGTTTTACTTAAGTTAACGTTTAGATTATTTGCATTAAGATATTGTATTACATTTTCTATAGTTTCATTAATGTCAAATTCGTGTTTCTTCAAATCGTCAGAATAATTAGATTTAATAATAATTGAGATGTCATCAGCAAACATTATACATTTATTTCTCGTTATTTTCGGCAAGTCATTTATGTAGAGCAAGAATAATATAGGTCCGAGAACGCTGCCCTGGGGTACACCGATTCTGTTTACTAAAAAACTAGAGCGTTCTGATATTGCTACGTTATCTTTGCCCATACTACTTACTTCTACACATTGATGTCTATTCTCAAGATAAGTTTCTAACCAAGATAGAGTACTTCCTCGGATTCCATACGCCTCTAGTTTGTCCAACAACACCTCATGAACAACAAAGTCAAATGCCTTCGACATATCAAAAAACAGTACAGTAGTTCGCTGTTTTTTGTCGAGACCGGATAAAACATCATGTACCAAATCAAAACACGCGAGAGATGTCGACTTTCCCTGTTGGAAGCCGTACTGTTCGGGAGTTAATACATTATATTTCTTGTAAAAATTAAGTAGTCTCTTTTGCATTGCCTTTTCAAAAATCTTGGACATGACAGGTGTTAATGTAATTGGCCGATAGTTTTCAACATTGGCTTTGTCATTTTTCTTGAAAATTGGTTTTACTACAGACTGTTTAAGGGCGTTTGGGAAACAGCCGTTTTCGAACGATAAGTTTATTAAAAAGGTCAGTACTTCTGCCAATTCCTGTTTACAAAACTTCAACACTTTTGTAGCTATCTCGTCATAGCCACAGGCATTCGAGTTTTTCAAGGATTGAATAATGTTCATTGTCTCACTCGGTGTTACCGGTTCAAGGAACAACGAATTTGGTATAGGCGCAATTTTGGATAATATTAAGCGTTTTATATTATTGTCATAAGTGTACTTATTGTCCGTCAGATTTGTATAATACTTATTAAATATTTCAGCTATTTCTTTTCCATCATGAATGACTTCGTTGCTAAGTTTTCCATAGAGTAATCCCTTTTGTAACAGAACCAATATGTAACCTTCTTGTTTTCTTTAACTGGAAATGATATTAATTGTGCTCTATCATGGTCTGATAGACCAAGAGGTCCAACAATATACGCTCACTAACGTACTACACCGTCCACAGCGTCCAACAAGAAGGAGGCCCGCAAAGCCGCAGCGCGCGCAGCTTGCACGGCGCTGTTCGGCGTGGAGTTCGAGGACAACCCCGCCGAATCCGAACCCGCCACCGCCACCGCGTAGGACGACGGGTTTAGAACTATTGTAACGTTTTAAATTTAGCCATTACAATCAACACTGACAGCGACGGGACTCAATCGATACATTTATTATGTCGAGTCAAAATAGTTTGTGCCGAGTTTTGTGCTTTGAATTTACAATACTAGCGGCCGCTTGCGGTTTCACCCGCCTGGTTCCCGTTCCCTTGGGAATATCGGGCTAAAAAGTTTCATCAAGTACTAAATTTCATCCAAATCCAATCGGTAGTTTCGAAGCCTATTCAATGCAAACAAACAAACAATAAAATCTTTCCTCTTTTTAATATTAGTATAAAAAATAATTCTGCTCGTTATTTAGGGTGCAATAATGAAAACCTTGAAAGCATCTACCTAATTTTGTTTATAATTTTTTTATGAAATGTAATAAACACAATTTTGTTCGCCCCTTTACTTTCTATAGCCGGCTGAAGTAACTAAATAAAAAATCTTTGTGATGTTCTTACATGATGTAAATATTCTATTTGACTAGAATCCATATTAAGCAAAAGAGGAAACATTTATGCTATGAACAGACAGTTCATGCTTTTTTTATTACAAATAGTTAATTGCTCTTATTTATTATAATAGCAAATAATGACTAGATTTATTGATCGGTTCTCGTAAAATACATAATGATGTTTGGCATAAAATGTTTTAACTATATATTTTTTTATATTTTCATAATTGGAAATAACCATAGATCTTTTATTCATATTATTAATAGCCACCATTCATCAAGAATTCACTTTTTATAAGCAGTTAGAATCCCATTGATTGACATTTAAGTTTATATGACGATAGCAATAATTGGCAATAACAATTTAAAATAGAATGTTACCATTAATTGGCAAATTATTGTTTTTCCTGTAATAAAATAGTTTCTTTTAGTTTAGAGAATTTGACTTTGAGCTGATTGGTTTATGGTGCCCACTAATAAATTTTATTAGACTGATCTTTGATAAGTAACAATGAGTTACGTAAAGTTACACATAGGTGTATGTATTTTTAATTTATGGACAAACTGGAAACACTAGTTCTAGATTTCTTAATATAACGTGACATTTTACATTTCTCCAATTAAATTCAATTTTTATGTTCCAAATTACTGTGTTATTATATAGTTGTAAGTTTTAATATTAAGTATACAATAGATGACGATTAAATGAATTATTAGTAATCTCCCAAAACTGTTTTATTTTATATCCACTTGACCTTTTAATTGTGAGCACGAGATGCAGGATGTGAGTAGTGACAGGTGATATTATATTATGGGAAACAATATTTATTAATAACTATAGATAACGCTGGTTTGGGTATTGAAGTTTTAAAATTAAAACAACACGTTGGACGTATCTATATTAATTTAATAACATTTCAAAAATTGTACTCGCAGATTTGGAAGTACACTATACACAACACAGATTAAGTTTAAATGCGAGAGTTATCAAATTAAGTGTGGCTAGGGGAGATAGGTCAACGATGGACATTGTAAAACGAAGGTTCTTTTTGCATATAATTACATCAAATAATCTTTAAGCTGTTTCAGTACAGACAGCGATGGAGTAGCTACTATTACGCAGTAAAAGACGACCCAGGCACCCCAATATGTCTACAAATAGTAAATGACTATTCGCTACTCAGTCTTAGCAGGCTCCTAGAGTATTAGGGTCCAGCTTAATTTTTGAAAACCACTACAATTTTTTTTTATAAATATTTGAAGCAATTTCTAAAAAAAACCTTTACTATTCGACTACAATAGTAATACATATAAATAAAACTGTACTTATCCTATTCATTAGGTACTGCTCGCTTAGAAAAGAAAAATTATACTTTAATAAATTTTTCATTAAAGTTGTAGTTGCATCCAAATGGAATTAAGAACCAAATACTCCCACTAGCTACTAGTTCCAATTTACAAATAATATCTTAGTTTATTTGGGATGAGCACAATCAAAGGTGTACTATCAAATAGATTCTTACAATTTTATAAATAAATAATTTGCTGGCTTGAGTTACGACGCTGATTGTATCAGTTTTACACTTACATTAAAAACAGTGGAATCTCATAAGATAAGGATCTACAGTCAAGAACAAATACTTTTACAAATCTCATGGAATCATTAGCCCCGCCCCGTTGAGAAGGTACGTAACTTTTATTCGGCGTCTTATCGATAATAATTTTTGTGCAAAAAGAACCGATGTTGTTTTAGCGTGTCTGTGAGGAGGCTTAGAGCTAGCGCAGACGACGGATAACGGAGGACTTTTTGTCCGCGACACGTCTTTATTGTTAACCAAATAAGATTGAACTTAGATCGCGTATATCCATGAAAAGTACGCGATAGTCCTCGTTATTTATTCAACTTTATGTTCTTAGTAATAAGGTCGTGTCGCGGACAAAAAGTCCTTCAATGTCCGTCGTCTGCGCAGGCCATTAAGCTATTAAATGGCACTGAATTAAGTTGTGTAAAATTAGAGTACCTATTTAATCAAGTCTTATTATTACATGGTGGGTCTCGACTGAAAGTTGATGCTCTTGACTGTATGATTTTGTTAATACTATTAAAACATTGTACTATGGAAAACGTAACACTACAAATAAGTACCTATTGAAATAAATAATTCAAATAAACATTAATAACGATATTATAATAACGTATAAAATCAACATTACAAAGTAAAATATGTCAAAAAATGTAAAAAATTAGTCTAGAAAATATGGAACGTTTAAAACCCCTTTTGTGTCCGAGTTTCGAAAGTAAGTCCGAACTATTTTATTCTTAGGGTTTAATCTTAGCAGTACCGAACCGACAACAAAAAAAAGCTGATGATTTTTTACTCAAAAAGTATCTGCAGTATGATGTTTCTAGATTGTTTTAGTTAACCTGAATTTATAGGATACGTACTTCTTGTTTATCTTTTTACTGGTTTCTTATGACTTATTTCTAAGGAATCGCATTTAGTTCATAACTCGCACAGGGGACTCTTACTTAACTTAACGCCTAAATATAACCAGATTTGGCGGTCAACATCGACCTTCTATCCTAGTTTTAGTAGATAAATCTGGACGTCTCACATTACACTCTTGGCAAGATCATTTGACATAAACGTGGTAGCAGCTCTACGGCACCCGTACATCATCATTAAATAGGCATTTCATTTAACTAATATATACCTACTAATGAGTCTATTACAACACTGATCTGCATAGTCAATTTCAGAAAAAAAATGAAAGTTTTATCTGAAGCACAGTTTCAAATATTTGGACAATTCACTTAACGGCGTGCTTAGTATGAGTTTTTTCAGTAAACTCGGTTACGCCGGAGTTTGCGAATGGTTTAATTTTCAACCTTATTCCCACCGAGTTAAGGTCTGACTGTAAATTTTTTACTCTGACGCGATGGTAACGTTCGTACATTTTAAAACTCACAGGAGGCCCTCTGCCTTTATAAAGCTACTATCTCGGGTCTGTCAATACTCGAAAATAAAACAAAAACGCATCCTGGAGCAACCGGCAAATTTGCCGCGTCTTACTCGGCCAAAGCCGGGTTTCGTCGGCGCATTCACAGCAGGCGGTAGGCCCACATGGCCAGCGGCTTGTGCAGGCGCGCGGGGTGCGGCGGCTCGCGCCCGCCCAGCAGCAGCACCAGCAGCCGCAGCGGCGGCGGCGCCGGCCCCGCCCGCGGCGCCCTCAGCTCCTTCATCTCGATCTCCTGTGGGGATGATCGGTATTTGTAAAAAATCGATGTTGACATCAAAGTTATGAAGACTACGATATCGATTTGTTTGCATTGACACCCCGCTCCTTCGAAAAGGTAATAATTGAAAGCCCGCACGTCGGGCCCGCCGTAGTGCGGGTTGCTGAAGCCCAGCGACGCGCCCGAGAGGCGGTCATCATCCCTACCAGAGGCGGTCATCATCCCTACCAGAGGCGGTCATCATCCTACCTGCGCCACGCCGGAGTCGGGCGTGAGCGCGGCCAGAGCCCGCACGTCGGGCCCGCCGTAGTGCGGGTTGCTGAAGCCCAGCGACGCGCCCGAGAGGCGGTCATCATCCCTACCAGAGGCGGTCATCATCCCTACCAGAGGCGGTCATCATCCCTACCAGAGGCGGTCATCATCCTACCTGCGCCACGCCGGAGTCGGGCGTGAGCGCGGCCAGAGCCCGCACGTCGGGCCCGCCGTAGTGCGGGTTGCTGAAGCCCAGCGACGCGCCCGAGAGGCGGTCATCATCCCTACCAGTGGCGGTCATCATCCTACCTGCGCCACGCCGGAGTCGGGCGTGAGCGCGGCCAGAGCCCGCACGTCGGGCCCGCCGTAGTGCGGGTTGCTGAAGCCCAGCGACGCGCCCGAGAGGCGGTCATCATCCCCAACAGTGGCGGTCATCATCCTACCTGCGCCACGCCGGAGTCGGGCGTGAGCGCGGCCAGAGCCCGCACGTCGGGCCCGCCGTAGTGCGGGTTGCTGAAGCCCAGCGACGCGCCCGAGAGGCGGTCATCATCCCTACCAGAGGCGGTCATCATCCTACCTGCGCCACGCCGGAGTCGGGCGTGAGCGCGGCCAGAGCCCGCACGTCGGGCCCGCCGTAGTGCGGGTTGCTGAAGCCCAGCGATGCGCCCGAGAGGCGGTTCACGCGTTCGGCGCTCGCGTAGTCGGACGTGGACAGTTCCGCGTCCGTGTCCTCCCGCGTCACTTTGGTGAACCTACAAAACAGTTTAGATCATATTAACGACACAAGGTCTAGAAGGTTCCGTGGCTTACCGATCACAGAAAAAGAAATTATGTGAAGTAGCTCATAAGCAGGTCAGCATTTCGTTAAACTGATAACTCTACTATTATACTGAGGACTGTTTCACTATCTAAAAGTAGTAGCTGTAGTGTGAGTAGCTTATTTGACAGATGATTTTACAGTTTTGATATGAAAAATATGTCAAATCTTCAGCTACTCAGAACTTATTAACTTAGATTGTGAAACCAGCTCCTAAAAAAAGTGTTATTCAGGCAGACGCTTGATTAATATTCCAGGCATTCGACTTGTGTGCTTCAAGCTGTAATCCTCATATTTGAAATCTCAATGAAAACGAATTTTGACAACGCTAAAAAATTTTCATGAAATAGTCATAAATAGTCATACATGTAAAAAAATAATCGCATTATAGTTTCGGCGTTATAGCTATAGGTTAGTGAGGAAAATGGCTTGAACGTCAAGCTGTAATCCTCACTTCTGGTGCAAGCAAACGGTAAATTCTTTCGAATTGGTTTCGGTTCCAAAAAATAGTCATGAAATAGTCACAACGATATGCCAAATTTGAGAAATAGTCTATAAAAGATTCCTGAGATATAAAGGTACCCTGGTGAGGATTATGGCTTGAACATTTGAAAACTTCAAATTTCTCCGCAACGCCTGCGATTTTCGGTTTAAAGTTTGTGCCAACAAATAGTCATGAAATGGTCTTATAAGTGACAATAAATTTGAGCTGATTTAATTTGAATTTTTTTTTTTTTATTTTCCCTACTTTTCTATGGATGTACAGTCGTGAACAAAATTAGTAACTTCATTAGATATTATTGTGAAATATTCCGCTTAATACATAATATTACTTCCAATTTGGCGTTTTCCATGGCAGCTGTTATAATTAGACAAAAAAACAAACATTTATAATTTGTATCTTTATTTATTACTAGCGGATCCTCGCGGTTTTACCCGCGTGGTGCCCGTTCCCGTGGGAATATCGGGATAAAATATAGCTTATGTCACTCGGGAGAAATGTAGCTTTCTAATGGTCTAAGAATTTTCTAAATCGGTCCAGTAGTTCCTGAGATTAGCGCGTTCAAACAAACAAACTCTTTAGCTTTATAATATTAGTATAGATAAACGAAGGTTTGCTTCGGTCGGAGCGGCGGCGGTGGGTTAATGTGAAAGATAGGCAGTGCCACTGATTAATTACGAAAATAGTTAATTTACAAAAACATGGACACGTCAAACAGAAACATCGTTCATTATGCGAGCAAGAGGTGAGCGGGGAGTTAAACAAAATATTTATTTATTTACTTCCTCTTGAACCTCAAATGGTTGACTTTGAGACAAAACTGATTTAAGAACGTCAATGCAATTTTTAAAGACCTTTCTATAGATTCTCCACACTATAGGTATAGGTTTGATAAAAAAAAAAGTTTTTTATTTCACTTTGGGAAATGTGCTATATTTCTAAAACTGCCAACTATATTTCGTTCAAACCAATTTTCGTTGAAAGTTTTTATTAAGATCTACAGCATATATATATTTTTAATTTTTCACTCTCTTATTTCAAAAGTTAGAGAGGGACACACACACACACACATTTTGCCACTTTAGAAGTGTACACCTTTCAAACGGTTGACTTTGAAAAATAATAGCTTAGAAACCTCAATGTAATTTATAAAGACCTATCTATATACCTATCCTAGTTCACAAATTGGGAGGACCTTTGAAGAAAGAAGCTGCCAAGAAAACTTTGAAAGCGGGCCGACCTCCACCTTTATAAAGAAATTAAGATATGTTATCTCCACCTATATTTTTTGTATTTATCTACAAAGAGAACCGTATCTTTGGGTCTTGCAGTGCGTGATTTGGTTTGAGACTTAAATTTATGGATAAAATGGGCCCAACCTTGTGGTATCTTCCACCCATCATCTCTATTGAAATTTGGATATTTGGTGATTTCAATAGCCTCACGTAGCGTTCTGGAGACGAATTGTTGTTCCCTGGCGAGGATCTGTGGCTTATAAAACCTGATGTAGTGGGTGGGTTCCTCAAAAGCATTTTCACACACTGCAGACTTGTTTTCGCGCATTTTTCTCATGTAGCTACATCGGTTAAATTTCCACCTTGTATATGCCTCGACTCATAGTCTTGATTGTCGAGCCACACGAGGCATGCATTGCTTAAGCAGAGCGACACCTTAAAGGGTTATGTGAAGTGAAGAGACGGTCGTGTAACCTGACGGTGGTGGTGGCGGGTAGCGCCACCACAGTAGCGTCCGCGTGCGGCCCGTAGTCGTCGTCGAGCCACACGAGGTGCGCATCGCCTAAGCAGAGCGACACCTTAAAGGGTTATGTGAAGTGAAGAGTCGGTCGTGTTACCTGACGGTGGTGGTGGCGGGTAGCGCCACCACAGTAGCGTCCGCGTGCGGCCCGTAGTCGTCGTCGAGCCACACGAGGTGCGCATCGCCTAAGCAGAGCGACACCTTAAAGGGTTATGTGAAGTGAAGAGTCGGTCGTGTTACCTGACGGTGGTGGTGGCGGGTAGCGCCACCACAGTAGCGTCCGCGTGCTGCCCGTAGTCGTCGTCGAGCCACACGAGGTGCGCATCGCCTAAGCAGAGCGACACCTTAAAGGGTTATGTGAAGTGAAGAGTCGGTCGTGTTACCTGACGGTGGTGGTGGCGGGTAGCGCCACCACAGTAGCGTCCGCGTGCGGCCCGTAGTCGTCGTCGAGCCACACGAGGTGCGCATCGCCTAAGCAGAGCGACACCTTAAAGGGTTATGTGAAGTGAAGAGTCGGTCGTGTTACCTGACGGTGGTGGTGGCGGGTAGCGCCACCACAGTAGCGTCCGCGTGCGGCCCGTAGTCGTCGTCGAGCCACACGAGGGTTATGTGAAGTGAAGAGTCGGTCGTGTTACCTGACGGTGGTGGTGGCGGGTAGCGCCACCACAGTAGCGTCCGCGTGCGGCCCGTAGTCGTCGTCGAGCCACACGAGGGTTATGTGAAGTGAAGAGTCGGTCGTGTTACCTGACGGTGGTGGTGGCGGGTAGCGCCACCACAGTAGCGTCCGCGTGCGGCCCGTAGTCGTCGTCGAGCCACACGAGGTGCGCATCGCCTAAGCAGAGCGACACCTTAAAGGGTTATGTGAAGTGAAGAGTCGGTCGTGTTACCTGACGGTGGTGGTGGCGGGTAGCGCCACCACAGTAGCGTCCGCGTGCGGCCCGTAGTCGTCGTCGAGCCACACGAGGTGCGCATCGCCTAAGCAGAGCGACACCTTAAAGGGTTATGTGAAGTGAAGAGTCGGTCGTGTTACCTGACGGTGGTGGTGGCGGGTAGCGCCACCACAGTAGCGTCCGCGTGCGGCCCGTAGTCGTCGTCGAGCCACACGAGGGTTATGTGAAGTGAAGAGTCGGTCGTGTTACCTGACGGTGGTGGTGGCGGGTAGCGCCACCACAGTAGCGTCCGCGTGCGGCCCGTAGTCGTCGTCGAGCCACACGAGGGTTATGTGAAGTGAAGAGTCGGTCGTGTTACCTGACGGTGGTGGTGGCGGGTAGCGCCACCACAGTAGCGTCCGCGTGCGGCCCGTAGTCGTCGTCGAGCCACACGAGGTGCGCATCGCCTAAGCAGAGCGACACCTTAAAGGGTTATGTGAAGTGAAGAGTCGGTCGTGTTACCTGACGGTGGTGGTGGCGGGTAGCGCCACCACAGTAGCGTCCGCGTGCGGCCCGTAGTCGTCGTCGAGCCACACGAGGTGCGCATCGCCTAAGCAGAGCGACACCTTAAAGGGTTATGTGAAGTGAAGAGTCGGTCGTGTTACCTGACGGTGGTGGTGGCGGGTAGCGCCACCACAGTAGCGTCCGCGTGCGGCCCGTAGTCGTCGTCGAGCCACACGAGGTGCGCATCGCCTAAGCAGAGCGACACCTTAAAGGGTTATGTGAAGTGAAGAGTCGGTCGTGTTACCTGACGGTGGTGGTGGCGGGTAGCGCCACCACAGTAGCGTCCGCGTGCGGCCCGTAGTCGTCGTCGAGCCACACGAGGGGCGCATCGCCTAAGCAGAGCGACACCTTAAAGGGTTATGTGAAGTGAAGAGTCGGTCGTGTTACCTGACGGTGGTGGTGGCGGGTAGCGCCACCACAGTAGCGTCCGCGTGCGGCCCGTAGTCGTCGTCGAGCCACACGAGGCGCGCGGCCTCGGCCGGCGTGAGCGCGGGCGTGGGCAGCGACGCCTGGAAGTCCGGCTCCGACACCCCGTCGCGGGACATCTCCACCTGGAAGCCATCATGGAAAATGACAACTATTCTAACTCGGGACTTTTTTATTTGGAAACGCTGAAGACGTTCGGTTGGCGGTAGGACTGGTCCTAAGTCCGCCTGGCTTATCTAAGTCTGACGCCATAACAACAATGTTTTTCAGTATTGTTGTGTTCCGGCAGTTAGAGATAAGATAGCCAGTTCCTAAGTGATTGAGGATGCCGGGAGAGACTTGCTTCCATCTTTAGCCTTATCAATACTTAACATCAGGTATGATGAAGGGTAAGAGGTTTTTTATCACCATATCGCACCGAACTTTCGGTGGAGTCTTGACTCCGGCCAGCACGCACATTCCGTATTGTAGCCTAGACGACGGCGACGTGCCTCTCTAGGAAGAGGCGGCGCCAGGAGGAGGCGCAGTAGCTTCGAAGTGGGGATTGGGCGGCGGGACGGGGAATCCCGTCGTCCAGCTAGGACCCCCGCGGTGGATGGGCGCGCCATGTGTTTCCGCACGCCCAACCAGTAGTGGTAGTCTGGGTCACTCCACGGACCCGGAGAGAAAGGCCCAAGGGGGCAGACGCGGGGCGGGGACCCGGTAGAATACTACCCTTATCCCGGCAATCTCTGTCCACTCGCGCGGTTGAAACACCCAGGGGGTTTTAGTGGGTTCGAGTCCCACATAACCCCCTGTCTCCCCGGACGGGGGGGTATGCGCGGGCATTTCCCCCTGGAGAAAAAAAAAAAAAAAAAAGACAACGGCGACGTGAGGAATGGGCTATAGCTTACCTGTCCGTTCTCAATGGCGTAGGCGGAGCGCGATTTAGCTATCACCACATCGTGGCGCACCAGACTCTCGGTGGAATCTTGGTCAGCAGCCAGCACGCTGTAGGAGCAGCGCGCCGCTCGCCGCAGGTGGAGCCCCGAGAGCCGCGAGATCTCGCGCATGAAGCCGGGCGGGGAGCGCCGGCCCCCGCCCAAACCCGCCTTCTCTTCCGCTCCGCTCGTGCCTGTATGTCTGCGCGAGCGGGCGGCTGTGGCCGGCACTAGGAGTGCGCACGCGTCCACGCGTGGCGAAGGCCATTGCATGTCGCTTTGGATTATACGCTCCCACGTTTCCGTTGCTGTGAAAAAGACGAAAAAAAATTAAATTGATAGATTTCACTGGTTCTTCTTTCTGTAAAAGATACATTAATAAGTTCGGGATCAACCGAAATGGCAGGGGGCAGGACGAGCAATACGAGACATAGCGAGCAACTCAGACCTATATCGAGATAGTCGGTAAAAGACAGTGTACCTATCTTGCGTGTAAAAAGTTTGATCCACGGTCAAAGTGTTCCGACCTAAGTCAGTCCGTTTGAGACCATTGCCGTGAAAACACGTGCCACTCAGAAACGAAAATGGTTAATTGTGCAGTGCTTTGTTGCAAGAGCTCGTCAATAACATTTCTTATTACTTAAATCTCGATGCGAATGATGCGATGCGATAACATAATGTTTTATCTATGATCTCGCAAACAGTGAAGCTATAAATTATAACTCGTCGCTAGGAACGTCGTGTAGCACTCGTACTTACCAAAGTGAAACCGCCACAGCTCGTTGGTGGGCACTCCTCCAGCTTCGCCGCCGAAGATGTAGAAGTGCGCGCCGGCCCGCAGCCCCGCGTGGCCGCTGCGGGCGCCCGGCGGCCGCGCCGCCCCGCGCGCCGCCGCCCGCACCGCCGTCCACACGCGCGACACTGCGCCACATGCAACAACGCCCTTATTAGCCGAGGCCGAGGTACCGCCGTGCACGCGGTGCTGCGGTGTAGTGGTAGTGTGCGGTACTGACTGGTGTCGTCGTGCCAGAGGTCGGCGCAGTCGCGCAGGTCGCACTGGCCGCCGTGCACGTACAGGCGGCGTCGTGTGTGGGTGTGGTGTAGTGGTAGTGTGCGGTACTGACTGGTGTCGTAGTGCCAGAGGTCGGCGCAGTCGCGCAGGTCGCACTGGCCGCCGTGCACGTACAGGCGGCGTCGTGTGTGGGTGTGGTGTAGTGGTAGTGTGCGGTACTGACTGGTGTCGTAGTGCCAGAGGTCGGCGCAGTCGCGCAGGTCGCACTGGCCGCCATGCACGTACAGGCGGCGTCGTGTGTGGGTGTGGTGTAGTGGTAGTGTGCGGTACTGACTGGTGTCGTAGTGCCAGAGGTCGGCGCAGTCGCGCAGGTCGCACTGGCCGCCATGCACGTACAGGCGGCGTCGTGTGTGGGTGTGGTGTAGTGGTAGTGTGCGGTACTGACTGGTGTCGTAGTGCCAGAGGTCGGCGCAGTCGCGCAGGTCGCACTGGCCGCCGTGCACGTACAGGCGGTTGTCGTGTAGCGCGGCGGCGTGCCGGTGCCGCGCCGGGCCCGCGTTCGCCGTCCGCACTTGATGCCACGTCTCCGTCTCTAGAAGCGTGTAATCTAGTATTACAATATTCTGTTAAAACAAAGATTTACAAAAGAGGGACACATATCGAGAAGAACCCATGGCCGTTTGGGGCGGAAAGGTTCTGGAATGGTGACCGCGCACCGGACGACGCTCTGTGGGTAGGCTCCCGACAGGGTGGACCGACGGTGCGAGGTCGCTAGAAACCGCTAGATGCGGTCATCGCAGGACTGATAGTCGTGGGAATTCTTGGGGAGGGGCTATACCCTGCAGTGGGTGTCGTGCGGCTGAATGATGATGATGACAAGAATGGGTACAGTAGTGCCACGCCCACAGCTCGTGGGTGGAGTCCCGCATGTCTCTGTACCCGCCCGTAGACGAGCAAACAGTCCTTGAGAGCGAGCGCGGTCTGATAGTCAGTGTCTTACGGCAGAGTGATAAATACTGATGAATAACCCCAAAAAGGTGGACCTACGATCTGTTGAAGGTAAAGCGAAGTCGCTTGATGCGGGCAGCCATCGACCGATCTTCGTGGAAATCCTTGGAGGAGGCCTATACCCTGGAGTGGATGACGTGCGGCTGAATGATGATGATGACTAGAATGAGTACCGTAGTGGAAGGCCCACAGCTCGTTGGTGGAACCCCGCAGGTCCTTGTACCCGCCGTAGACGAGCAGGCAGTCCTTGAGCGCGTGCGCGGAGTGGCCGCGGCGGCCGCGCGGGACCTGCAGCTTGGCCGCGCGCCGCCGCAGCGTCGCCGAGTATCCGCTGCTCTGGCCCGCTAGCTTGCGCCACACTCCCGTCTGACAACGAACAGAATGGATTTATTAGGTATATCGTTCTTATACAACCAACGTGCCCATCGACACAAAGTTTTCTTTAGGTAAGTATGTTTATGATCGACCCTTTGAAGAAGAGGACTCTCATCTCACGATAATTCAAGTTTAAAGACAGCAAGATGCATCTTCGCATTTATATTGAAACAAAATTTTTTAGCGTTGATCACTGGGAAAACGCATTTGGTCACGCGCAGGTTGGAATGAACGATGTGCAAAATTGGCTTATTCATAATAAATTATCCCTAAATGTGGAAAAATCTAAATTTATTAAATTCTCGATAACAAACCGGCGAGCTGACGAAACAAATTTCAAGATAGTAGCACACAATTGTCAGAGTAACCCTGTAACTAACGTCTGTTCTTGTTCACCCATCGAAGGTGTCGAATCTATTAAATATCTAGGTGTGATAATAGACAAAAACCTTAATTTTCGGGATCACATTAAACAGCTAACGTCAAAAATTCGAAAGCTCATGCCTATTTTTAGAAATTTACGACATGTCTTGGAACCGCATCGACTTAAACAAGTATACTATGCACTCTGTCAATCTCTGCTCTGTTACTGTATATGCAACTGGGGGGGTGCTAATAAAACTAATTTAAAATCATTAGAAGTAGCTCAGAGAGCTATTCTTAAAATATGCACATTTAAACCTTTTAGGTACCCCACATCTGACTTGTATCAATTTTGCGATGTGCTTACCGTTCGCCAACTATTCTTGCTTGAGATCGTTATTCGACAACACTGTCAGCTGTCATTTGACCATTCCACCCAATCACGTCGGAGAAAACACTCTGTATGTCAAACAAGTAAGACTCGCACTAAATTCAGTCATCGCTTCTCCCCATTTTTAGCTCCCTTCTTATATAATCGATTTAACAAACATCTAAATATTTATTCACTGCCTAAATCGTCTTGTAAACAAAAAATTTATAAATGGCTACAAACACTTAATTACCTTGACACTGAAAATCTTTTAAAGATATGTACTTAATATATTTAACTAACCCAGATAAAATATATAGGTGCACTCACACTAGTCACACACACACACACACACACACATACACACACACACACACACACACACACACACACACACACACTTCACACCTCACACCACACTCACGCATTCACATACAATATTTGCTCACACTAGATGCTATACCAAATTGTAATTTTTATTAATTTCTTTCTTTTGATTTTTCTTTTTTTGTTATATTTGATTTATGTTCATATTCCCATGACTTGCTTTGACTAGTTCACTGGTAACGTCCGTGGAGGTTTATGGCGCTGTATGCTGAAATACAGGCTTAGCCTAGTTCGGCAGCAGAGGGTTATAAATATTAATATTTGTACACATGTCCTAGTTCTAAGTTGGTTATTATTTGTAACAATATATAACCTTTTTTTGGTCAATAAACATTATCTTATCTTAATCAACATCAAAGAAGACCGTGGTCTCACGATAGCTCGAAGACAGCAAGATGCACTGTTGCAGACAAAGAACACTATGCCAAGTATAGTGTTAGATTTTCATAAAAAGCTTTTTACATCTAAAAATACGAATATCCTGTAGATGTGTTGTTGAAGCTCATATTATTGTTTAGTTCCCTCTGCTGATAGCAGATGTCGCTGTTTATTTTCTAGTTCGCGGTATAGGCATGTTATACTGAAATGTATTAGTGTTTGGCTTTAAAGGCATTTGTGTTCGCTTGTTTTTGGCTACGGCAGTAGCAATACTTTCTTTATTCAAAAGTGTGGTTTCATTGTGTGTGGCGCCCTCTGCTGTGTTAGTTTGTGTTAAACAGTGTTGCATTATGCAAAGAAATAATCAAAGTCTTTTCCATTCGAATGGAAAAAAGATCGATGTGTGATTTAAGATTCAATTACGAGTGAAAAATCGTGTAGGTACCTATTCAGGTCAATTCTTAGCCTCAAGTTGCGTGATTCGGCGCAACATGCTGTATACCTATGCAAATGCAAGTAAAAGGATACTTGCACGCGACGCGACCGTGCTGCTTCAAGTAAAGATAGAAGCTTTATTTATACTGAAACGTTTGATAAATGAAATATTCAGCCTGTCAGCAAGATCGGTAAGGTTTAAAAATGAAAGAAACCTTCTTTTCTCTGCGTAATTCATTCAATCTTTCGTTTTATACATATTACCTAAGTACTTCGTTTCAGACAGAGTAGTTTCTACAAAGCCCTGGTACCTAATACATAGCCTCTTGCTAACAAAGTATCGTGGGTATTATGAGTCCCAATTTGTACAGAGGCTGGAGAGGGCCGGGAGCTGGAGAAGAAAGGTTACTGCTTGCCAATGAAATAGCAATTTGCGAGACGTAAAATAGGTATTTTTCCAGAAAAAGGTGCGTCATACCTCCGTGTCGTAGATCCAGAGCGGCGTCTCGTTGGAGAGCGCGCCGGGCTCCCCACCGAACACGTAGAGGCGCGACTCGTGCGCCGTGGCGCTGTGCTCCTGCAGCGCCGGCGGCGGCTCGCCGCGGCACTCCAGTCGCTCCCACTCTCCTGTCGCTGCAACAGTCGACGACACTGTCTTAATGCCAATGTATTCACTTGGGCACCCAGTTACGGTCAAGACGAGATGTCGCCCGAGGAGGTGGCTGTCCAGGAACAAGAAGTCGCGCAAAGTCTCGGAGTATAGACATGAACCGCGATGGCGCTAATGAAAACGGGGCTTCCAGAGAGCGAGTTTGTACCTTGTAACGAGATGAGTTACCTAGGTAAAGGATCAATTAGTCCAGTCATATTAGGGGTTTCACCTCGAATTCAGATAGGAGCCGTAGACTCGTATACACCTTTATTTTGGTGTTCTAAAAGTTGTCTGAAAAGTCTCATAATCTGCCCCTCGACCACTTAACGGTATAGCTTGAGCTATCGCTGTAGCTATCACACTTCAATCTGTCATAAACCCTTCAACGATAGGGTTTTTGACTAATTCCTAAATATTTCTATTCATCTATTTAATTCGCTATTGCATTTTTAGTATGAAAGTGATAGCTATAGCGATAGCACAAGCTATACACCTTCATTTTGGTGTTCTAAAAGTTGTCTCAAATTCTCATAAAATCTGGTCCATGCGCCGTCAGTTATTCAATGCCAAAGGTCATACTATCTCTCATATATTTTTGGATCTTGGAATAAAAAATGATTTTTATTAGTTCGACTAAGAATTCTATTGCGACAACTACAAAGATAATTAACTGCATTTCCTTAGCAAAAAAAATCCTTGTGAATCTGACCACGTCAGCAAAAGGCGCGTTAACAGCAACATCAGAGCATGGATTTCGTCGCTTTATTTCAAAAAGAAAACTACTCCAGCGTGTTAAAAGCATCTTGAAAGAGAAACGCGCGCTAACCGACGATTGCCCTCGACGGCAGACGACCCAGTTGGCGCGGTTACACGGTGAATTGCCGCCACAGCGCACTCAACTACTCTCGAACGAGACAACTAGACAATGGCGTTGTTTTGATGCTTACAAAAGCAAAAGATTGGGACTGTTCTTGTTATACAAAATAATAAGAGGCTTGAGGTACTATCCGACCAAGACAATTAGGGGCATGACAGGAATGCGGTTTTACACTTTTGACATCAGCAGCCCACTTTTATCAACGCAATTCTCCTATTATCTGATTATAATAGCGCTACAGGGATTAATTGATTGATTATAGCTTCTTAAAATATTTATTTTATTTATTTATTTTTGTTTTTTTTTATTAGTTTAGGTAATTTTTTCTCAGCTGTCATATGCGCCTAATTGTTCTGGTTGGATAGTATTTGGATATTACGTATGTCGCACACTTATAAAATAATTCATGTTGCGGTAAAAGTAACAATTAAGGATACTTCACTTGGCCGAGTTAATTTTTTCCAATATTTTTCTATTTAAAATTTACCATAAATTAAGGATACTTCAAGATTCTCTTATTCTTTTGAAAAACGTTGGTTCCCGGGTAAGAAATAACGTGGGTATGTTTTTATAGACTCATTTTGAAGTAGTTCAGAGGGCTTGGTGTGAGTTTGCAAATGTCCAAACGATGCCGTCGCGTGAGAGTAAAACTTTGACAAATAGCCTTAATGCAATGGGAATAAGGTTGAGAATTAAACTCTATTCGCAAACTGCGGCGTAAGCTAGTAAGATGAGAAAACTCAGAATAAGCATTCAGTTGTTTGTAAGCGGCATGGCCCGCCCAGAACGTATGTAGCGACACCCACGCAAGAGATGGGAATGCAACCGCAAAATACGCAATTCGTATGGAAACAACATCTCACAGTATGGAAACCTACATCGCGCTTACAAAGTTTCACCAGCCGCTTCACATTTTAGAGAACATCCGATGAACATCAGTAGGACCACGGTTGCCGGCTAACAATGCCCACCCAGTCCGGAGACCTTCCTATTTCTCCTTTCCATACTCCACCTTCATTATTAAACGTACACGCAGTTGCCCAGCAGCGTCGCCGAGTGCTTGTCATGCGAGCACGGCACCAGCATCATCTCACCTAGGCAGTACCGCCAGAAGTCTCTGAGCGGCAGCCCGCCCAGCACGTACGCGCAGCCATCCAACAGCGTCGCCAAGTGCTTGCCCCGCGAGCGCTTTATATGCATCATCTCACCCAGACAGTACCGCCAGAAGTCTCTCAGAGGCACGGCCCCGCCTGCCCCGCGCCCGCCCAGCACGTACACGCAGCCGTCCAGCAGCGTCGCCGAGTGTTTGCCGCGCGAGCACGGCGCCGGCGTCGCGCCGTTTACGCCGCTCTCCAACAGGTTCCACATGTCAACTGTCACAACAAAATCAAAATCAATTTAAAACTAGAATTTAGGAAAAATTGCTCGGGGACAATACTAATAACTATCTAACCGCCTCTGTGGTCTAGTGGTACAACCACCGGTATCAGACCCAGGGGTCCCGGGTTCGA
The DNA here is from genome assembly GCA_910589605.1 of Chrysoteuchia culmella. Lineage (NCBI taxonomy): Eukaryota > Metazoa > Arthropoda > Insecta > Lepidoptera > Crambidae > Chrysoteuchia > Chrysoteuchia culmella. The sequence continues at coordinate 23,182,019 of OU342651.1, forward strand.
TTCGCAGCGGGGGTACATATTGTATTCGGTTTGGTTGGTGGAGAACTTGTTGTAAGTCCGCCTGGCTAGCAACCACTATCTTATCTAAGTCTGACGCCATAACAACAATGTTTTCAGCATTGTTGTGTTCCGGCAGTTAGAGATAAGATAGCCAGTTCCTCAGAGATTGAGGATTCCGGGAGAGGCTCGCTTCCATCTTCAGCCTTATCAATACTTAACATCAGGTATGATGAAGGCTAAGAGACTCCCCGTCGTTCATAAAAAAAAAACAAAAATACGGGTTTTAAACGCACACAACGTATTTGATAGGCAATACACGGGGACAAGCTCGGGGACACCCTCGTTCCTTGTAATCTGGACGAATGCTCTGAGCTATCAAAATGGTGTTTTCCAAGAACGAACGTAGGAACCTTTTACGTTATGACCGATTGCTTTCATATTCACTAATAAATTACGATTACCTTCTGAAATTACAACAGGTACATTTTGAAAAAAAGAAAAGAAATCGTTTTTTATGTTTGAAATTCCTCAGTGGTTGAGAATTCCGAGAGAGGCTCGCTTCCATCTACAGCCTTATCAATACTTAACATCAGGTATGATGAAGGCTAAGAGTCTCCCCGTCATGAATTAAAAAAAAACTAGACAAAAAGGAATAACATTACGTATCGCTTTTTCTAGTGCCTTTGACATCATCTTGAACATAAAGTCTTACTTTATGGGATAAACACTGCATAAAAATATCAACATCTTTTTATATATCAAACGCATTTTCATCAAAGCAATGCACTTGCCCCCCTCGGAATCAACGCCGATCCATATGCGCAGCAAATGAAATGGGCCGCGCTCCCTCAGGGCTCGTCTCTGGGCCCTCCGTTTTTTCTAAGTATTACTTATTGGGAATTTGCGCCCCTCTCTGCACCGAGGGGATGTTTGGAACTGATCGCTTACTACATGTAAATATTGGTTAAACACAATCCGGATGTGCAGACAGATGTAATGCATTTGGCTCAGAACCAATGTCCGATTAGCGAAATGCAATATTGGATTGGTGTCGTAAATTGGCTTATTATCGAGTAATTCTTCATTGGGATGTTTAAGAACATAGTTTTAGAACTACTACTTACTACTGTATATTTTACGTGTTTTATACATATAAGAAGGCTTTGTTTGAGAGAAAGGCGAACCGTTCCGAAAGCAATGTAGAAAGGCTCTTCTATATTGATCTACGATCGCGTAATCGCATGTTAATTCGATGTAATAAATGGCAACCGATACAATTCAAAGCGTATTGGTATAACTACGCCAACAAATATTTCAGCGAAGACGCTCTCGTTATTTAACGAGCATTGGAAAACTCGTAACTTGAAAGTTACGTAAGTGAGGCTTTCCAAAGAAAACTATCTCGATCTAACGGACGTACCGGGGGACTTGGACCTCTGCCAAATGTTCAAACGGATTATTTGCGATTTTTATATCGTCATTATATTAACTTGGGGTTGGTACCCGATACACTTTCTTCAATGAATTCAGTTTCTTCAATAAAAGCTGATTATGCAAATAATCGATATATGACAAAAGTATTTATAACTAGCGGCCGTCCACGGTTTCACCCGCGTTGTTCCCGTTCCCGTGGGAATATCGGGATAAAAAGTATCCTATGTTCATAAACTGCTATCTACCATCTGTGTACCAAGTTTCATCCAAATCCGTTCAGTAGTTTCGGAGCCTATTTAATGCAAACAAAGAAACAAACAATCAAATCTTTCTTCTTTATAATATATTTATATGCTTTAATGGTTTTCGAAAACTACGTTACAACAACAAACAAGACTCCCAAAGAAATCGTCTATAAATCTTCGGCTTAAGTAAATTACTAAATGGTTACGACTTCCAAGCGCTCGTTAAATTCAATAGCCTTTTGTTTCTGGTCCGTAAAGTTGTGTGGTAGTAAGTTAATTAAAGCAGCTTCAACATGCCTCGTTATCAGAGCCGTGATATCGCCCAATATTTATCTAAAAGTAGCGTTTCGTGTATCCTGTCCTGTAGCACTGACCAAATCAAATATTTACTGCGCCGGTGTCACGTAAGTGTTTCGCACCATTTCGGAAGGCTACCCCAGCGCCCCCAGTGCTGCCGATCACACGAGAATCGTGATCTGACTATTTATTTATGTTCCCAGGTACACATGGGTAAACATTTATTCAACGAGAAGGGTCTTCTACGACCACTTTAAAGTTACTACGCGTGATTGGAATAAATATTAAATAGGTTAGGTGCTGTTAGTTTTCTTGTAAATAGGTTGCTGATTCCCAATAGTTTAGGCTCTAATACATGGGGTATATTAGTTCTTTAAAAAAACAATAAGAAGACACAGAACAGAACCAATTATGATAATGTTATACCACGTTTAAATTAAACCAAGGCCTGCGTTAACTCCGAAACGTACCTAAACTATCGGGAATACAAACTTACCAATATAAACTAGTAATTTTAGAATTACCTATCTAAAATTCAGGACCTCAATTAACGCTTCCGCCTGATTAGATGGCACAGCAATTTCCAGCCTGGTAATCAACTAACTACGCAGTAATCCTAAATTACGCTAGTTATTTTAGAAATTTTGGAAGGTTCATTGTTGACTAAGCTAAGAGTGACGCTAATGAAGCGTTCATTTGTCTCTTCACTAGTAACATTACTATGTGGAGGTTCTAGAGTCAGGTAAACATTTAATTTTCATGAAACAAAAATATCTTTGTAAATAAATAACTAAATATGCTCTATGCGTTCTCAAACCATTGATCGCAGTTTGATGAAACTTTAGTAGGATGTTCTGGAGACGACCGCGAGGTTTCCTGGCTCAAAAAATCTTTATATTTCTCTATGCTTTACGCGGCATTGCAACGTTTAGCACAAGGTTAAAACTTCTGCTAAAATGGGGGGTAAAATAGGGCGGGAAGGGGGTGGTGTGTGATGCGCTCTTGCAAACGAGCACCGTCTCTGCAATGAAGGGACGCGGCCGCGGGCGTAATGAGCGGCCAACGTTTGTATGGAAAAGCCAAAAAAAATTTGTTTGAATATTTAGCGAATTAGACTTATATACATCTTATGTTTTGGCGCGCACTGTTCATTGAAATAAAACAACTTTTACGGATATCAAACGCGCTATATTTTCACGAACTAAGTTGTAATTGTCCGTATTTTTAGGTTTTTAGGGGTTTTTTGATTTTCCCGACGTTTCGGCACCTTTACAGCTGCCGTGACCACGGCAGCTGTAAATAATAAATAATAATAATAAATAACTGTTTATTTCTTCTCTACACAATCTCATCGTTTACAAAATAAGTTTACAAAAATTACATGAAAATTAAGTCACATTCATAAGATTGTGGAGAGACTGGTATCTGAACTAAGCCGTGGCCTGTATCTCAGAGAACCAGTACTCTCCCCTCTTAACCACAGGGACTTTAATCACATTAACATGTTTTTAATATCAAAAGTAAAGGTATCACAACTTAGTTCGTGGAAATATAGCGCGTTTGATATCCGTAAAAGTTGTTTTATTTGAATTAGACTTATGTCAAGAATCATTAAGTGACATACCTATACCGGTCATACTGATTCATAATGATGTAGCCTGTCTGATTGTCACCGCTGAATAGGTGACAAATTAAATAACCTTTTGGCATTATGTTTGTTACAGATTTCTCTAATGCGGCAAAAGCACTTTTAATTTAATTTGATTGAAGATAAGGTACTGCAGTCGATCAATTGAGTTACTGAAACTTAAACATTTGAGAACAAATTAAAAGTACCTACCTACTTTTGGTTTTGTAACTATCAAGCTATGCTATTATATTAGTTGAGCACAATTTCTCGCGGTCCATTGTCCGCTCAATAACCCGCGATGGCGGATTGAGTGGCGCGGTGTGGCGGCATTTTCCGACCGACTGCCCGCCATGAATACTGATGACCCTGGCCCTGGCTGCTGCAACACTACTACTGTGTATGACGACCGAAACTTTTAGAGGCCAAACGGCTGAACTTCGATAAATCCCCAGAAGTTGTTGTGGACTGCACAATATATATTTTTTTATCTAGTAATTACTAGCGGTTGCCCGCAATTTTAGTCGCGTGGTTCTCGTTCCCGTGGGAATATCGGGATAAAAAGAAGGCTATGTATTAATCCAGGCTATCTTCTATCTGTGTTCTGTGTGACGAATTTCATCCACATCGGTTTTGAAGTTTTTGTGTGAAAAAGTAACAAACAGACATATTTTCGCATTTATAATATTAGTAGGAAGTGCTTAGGATATAAAGAAAGCATCTTCATCCCCAGGAGTGGTTGCGCAATATTTTTTTTTTTACCAAGACGACAATAGTTATTTGTTATGCAAGGCTGGAAAGTTGGATTTTAGCGGCGAGTTACCTAATAAAGGATTCTAGGATTAGGTTCAAAGGTTGAATCCTGAGCGTAGCGAAGGTTGCAAAGGTACGAGACGCTAAAAACTTTTCTGCCGACCGCAACACAAAATTTTTAGGCTATTTAATCAAAGTTCAGCGTGTCTGTACATTGCTTGGATTTACAAAAAATATATCTAGCTTGCCCCGGACTCAGAATAAGAAGCAGAAAATTTCTATATTTTTTTGAATTTTTTTCTGTCTGTTTGTCTGTATGTCTGAGGGTTTGAAATAGCATCACACCAAAACCACATTTTTGTCCACTAAATTGAATAAAATATATAAATCGGTCAACTCTATCAAAAGTTATTATATTACAAGCAAAGAGTATACGCATCTCGTCCCAATATGCTGACTCGTATCGCCATACTCGCCTCGTGCCCCTAGGGCTGTCATCCGGAGGAGAGCAGACGGATTTCACCACACAATGGTCGGACGTTCCCAGCGGAGCTGAGACCGATACCGAATGTTTGTGTGGATCAGTTGTCAGCAGTAAGTCAAGACAATTGGGTGTGTGGCTAGAGGAATTTGCGTCGCTTGATCCACCAACTAGGTTAGATTTAGTGCTAAGGAAAACCTCCGCGGCTTCCTCCCGGCACGGTCAGTTTCCTGGTACGGGACAGCCACTCTTTGCGTTGAGGTCTCTCAGAAAAAAATGTTGTTCGGCCTTGGCTTTGCCTCTTTAAATTTTATATAATAAATCCTTACAGGAAGGTACTGTCCCAAATATCTGGCAACAAGCATGGATCACACCTGTCCCTAACGGTTCAACTAGCTCTGATGTTGAAAAATATCGTGGCATCTCTAAATTATGCCAATTTGGTAAAATCTTAGAAAGAATAGTTACTGATCAAGTGCGTAGTTCCGTAGTTAACATTAATAATCCCGATCAGCATGGATTTTATCCGTCGCAGTGTAGACACAAACCTTATCGTCTTTACTGAGAAAATATTAAATGCCATGCACGATAATTGTTAGGTAGATGCGATTTATACTGATTTTGCGAAATGTTTTGATAAAATATGTCATACTGCATGGACAATAAATTATATTTAAATTTGGACAAATGTCAAGTGATTGGTTATAGCAGAAAATTTAATAGGTACTCAAATATACAATTGTAATCTATGTGGCAAAACACTTTCTAGATTTCGCAGATTCGAGATTTGGGCGTCATAATGGACTCAAAGTTGACATTTGTTCCTCATATTGATAGTGTAAGTGCCAAGGCATAATAAGCAATTGGGATTTATACTGTGGATAGTTAAACCGTTTATGCACTCATCTACACTATATATAATATTATAAAGAGGAAAACTTTGTTTGTATGTTTGTTTGTTTGGTTGTAATGAATAGGCTCAAAAACTACAGGACCGATTTTAAAAATTCTTTCACCATTCGAAAGCTACATTATCCATGAGTAACATAGGCTATATTTTATTTTGGAAAAAAATAGGGTTCCGTAAGATATTTGGGTTTTTCGGACACAAGGTGTAAAAAATCAACCAGAAAAGTTACTTATTTTGTGTACGCTGCCTAAACTACATAAGATAGAACCATAAAATGTTCTAATTAATTGTAGATCTTACAAATATCTACAAAAAAGTCCGCGACACACTATACCTATCTATGTCGAGTGAGGCGCAACAACCATTTTTTTATTTAAAAATCTTGAATTTTTTTGGACTACATTTAAACGCGTTTATTTTACTCATGCTATTAATACTTATCAAAATAAATTATTGCATCACTAAGTATAGTTTATGTAGATAATATTTGGTTTTTGAATGATTAAAATTGGACGTTTGGTTTTGAAGTTATGGCGAAATTAAAATATTACGATTTCTGCTGCACGGCACGGCCCGTTGCGAAGGCGTCACCAAGACGTGGGTGCGCGTGCGGGAGGGGAATTTAGATCTATGAGTAAGGTACCCGCGCGGCTCAGACGCGAGGTCGGCTCCCTACGCAGCGGTCGTGCGCAAAGTTTAATAATTTTCGTGTGATTTTTTTTTAGATTTCGTTCTTAAAACTACTCCTACGCAAAAGTTCTTCTCAGAGCTAAACAACAGCTCTTCTCAGAGCTAAACAACAGTTCTTCTCAGAGCTAAACAACAGTTCTTCTCAGAGCTAAACAACAGTTCTTTACTGAGCTAACCAACAGTTCTTTTCAGGGCTAGAATATTACACGCTATTATCATTTTCTTAAACATTTGAAAATGCCTAAGAGAGCCAGGTCTCAACTTTCTAATCATAGTTCTCAAGCACGGGCAGCAAGAATACGTCGTATGGGAGAATCTTCACCTGAACGTTCACAACGCTTTGCTGAACAAAATCAGAGAAACTCTCAGGTACGCGCACGAGAGTCGAGTGTCGAACGTTCGCAACGCCTTGCACATAAAAATCTGAGAACCTCTGAGTTACGTGCACGAGAGTCGAGGCTGGAGCGTTCCCAACGTCTTCATGAACAAAATGTAAGGACCTCTGACTTACGCGAACGAGAGTCAAGTGTCGAGCGTTCGCAACGCCTAGCCGAACAAAGTCTGAGAACCTCCGAGTTACGCGCACGAGAGTCGAGTGTCGAGCGTTCGCAACGCCTTGCCGAACAAAGCTTGAGAACCGCTGAGCTACGCACTCAAGAGTCGAGGCTGGAGCGTTCCCAACGTCTTCATGAACAAAATATAAGGACCTCTCAGTTGCGCGAAAGAGAGTCGAGTCTCGAGCGTTTGCAGCGACTTAGAGCTCAGGCAGAGAGACAGCAGTTGTCCACAAATAGAGTTCGCAATCAAATTTTAACTCACAGCAACAGACTGGCTTTCAGATATGATCCGCAGGTTGATTATGCACAACAAGCGTCCGTCCAAATCGGAGTCATGAATAGGACCTGCTCTAACTGCTCTGCCAAGAAATGGGCGGACGAACCTAATGGTATGTGCTGTGCTTCAGGTAAAGTTTGTCTTCCTAACCTTCAGGAGCCGCCACAACCAATAAAAAATCTTTTAACTAATAACCATCCATTATCTGGTAATTTTTTAACAAACATACGTAAATACAATAGTCTTTTTCAAATGACTTTGTTTGGCGCAAAAGAAATCAGGGAAGGAAATTTTATGCCCACTTTTAAAATTGTCGGTGTCTGTGAATTGATCTGGGAATCATTTTGCTGACCGTGTCTTTCCTGGGTAGGCTTTTTGCAGCGGTAACCGACATCCACGCGGGCGGAGCCGCGGGCGACCGCTAGTTAATATATAAAGTCTTATACAATAGCTTTGTCCGCAGTCACTTAGAATTTGCATGTGCTGTTTGGCATCCCTATTTTAATTGTCATATTGATAGACTTGAAAGCATCCAAAGGAAGTTCTTGAAATCCTTAGATTACAGAACTGGTTTTTCATATAGTGATAGTACCGCTGCTGCCAAACGACACAATTTGATGACCCTAGCTAGAGCAACGTCGTAATTACTTTGACATTGTGATGCTATTCAAAATAGTTAATAACAAGGTTCATGCACCCGCACTTCTGCACAATATAGCATTTCGAGTACCTCGTAGATGTTAGCGTTTATGTACTAAAAAGTATATTTTCTGTTCCTCGAAGTAGGACTTGTTATGTACAAAATTGGTTTATCAGAACAGCTTGTAAGTATTATGATGATAACTTGTCTGAAATTGATTTGTTTAGTGTCTTTTTTAAAGCCTCTTTAAGAAAATCACTTACGGACATTACGGATTCATAAATAAATTTTTGTAACAAATTACCTAGTTAATTGTGTTTTTTAGGGTTTCGTTGCCTAACGAAATCCTTATAGATTCGTCATGTCCTATGTATGTCACAGCCACTTTATTCCAAAACTATGAGGTTTACACTGTTGAAACTTGGTAGGTAGATGTATTCTGTAAACCGCTTTACGGTTTTGACACAAAAATAAATAAATATATATATTAAGGGAGCTCCCCATACATGGAACTGAAGCTGAAAACATTTTTTTTCATCAAACCTATACGTGCGGTGTATCTATAGATAGGTCTTTAAAAATGACATTGAGGTTTCTAAAACTATTTTTTTTCATAGTCAACCGTTTGAAAGATGTACACTACCAAAGTGGTAAAATGTCACATCCACTTTATTCCAAAACTATGAGGATTATAGTTGAAACTTGGTAGGTAGATGTATTCTGTAAACCGCTTTACGGTTTTTAGACAAACATAAAAAAATATATATTAAGGGGGGTCTCCCCATACATGAAACGGAAACTGTAAATATTTTTTTTCATCAAACCTATACGTGTGGGGTATCTTTAGATAGGTCTAAAAATTACATAGAGGTTCCTAAAACAGTTTTTTGACAAAATGACAAAAAAGAGGAACACACAATAGGTGGTCTTATTGCTGCATAGCAATCTCTTCCAGGCAACCTTGGGTGAGAGACGAAACCCATCATGTGCGAGTTCGACTTGCACTTGGCCGATTTTTTTTTTTTTTTTTTTGTTGTATCTTGTGACCATTTTTGGCACTTCTGTTTAGAATTGTTATCCAGTCTTACTGTTTGTAGTCGTATTGTATGGATTGTATACATTTAGAGAACTACCTGTAGGTCTATACTAATTAATATTTCTTTATCCATATAACTTGTATGCCTGTTTGTTTCTATAAATAAGTAAATAAAATAAAAAAAACAAGCTCCACTGCTGAATACCGCTGAGTTGCTTAGTCTACCGTCTCAGTGAGGCAGTATCGTGTGAAATCCTCATTATCTTGATAGACTTTTGTATTGAACTATTTCCAGACTTATAACTACTAAGTATTCGTAAACTGACCACCATAGATCTCAGAATTATGAACAAAGGGAATCTAGTTCAGGAAACGTAAAGTTTCGTTGATAGTATGTACCTAATCATCATCATCCAATTTGGGACGTATTGTCATAGTTATCTTATCAGTCACAGTTATAATGCGGATTAAACGTCGCAGTTTGCGGTTTCAAAGATTGCCGGCTTTTCTCCTATTATTAGGTCAGATCTTACGATACCCACGGGACCAGAGGGTTCTTAGTGCTACTATCCATGGGCACTGGCAACAGCTCTGTAATGAAATTAGAGCTAAAGTGTTGTTCTTCGGTTTCATTTGTAAATGCAGTCTTTTCCCTATACTTAATTTGAGTAAGCTTAGTTTAAATAAAGCTGATTTTCTAATACGAACCAATAAAAAGCTAGCAAAAATATAAAATTTACTTTGTTTGGACATCTTATCACGAATTCAGCCAATCTGCAGAACTATCGCCTTATTATTTTATGGAAATGTAACAAGGCTGTTTTGCATCATATGAGCTAGAGGTGGCTAGAGAGGTTGCACGAGGGTGCAGGGTGCAGACAGGTGGTGGCAGGGAGCAAATTGGATTGTGTTCGGAGACGTGTCGCCGCATGTACCGAGGGCTGGATCTCTCCCTTTAAACGTAACCGCATAAATTTATAGACGGATTCTGGAAATTTACGTGTTTCGCAAACTTCTGGATATATTGAAACTATTCATGAAACTGTGAAAATCTTTTCACAGTTTCATGAATAGATACAACATGTGCTTTAACCTTGTATTCCGGCTTTGTGAAGAAATACATATCTGTGAAGTAATACATAACTTGGCTATTGTCTCATCAGTTACCTTCTTTAAAACAGAGTTAAAAACACTCTCAAATAGCAAATGTGCCAAAATTAGAAACTAAACAAAACGACAAGTTTGTATAGGCTGGATATGATTCGTTTTTAAAGATAACTTATTACTAATTTAAAAAAGCAGGATATTAATTTACTTACTTAAGAGAAAGAAACCCAATCTGTGTCCTTTAGTATTCTTTTCCTTCTACATTTAAACAAAGGCTTTCAGGCTGTTCATTTCAAAGGGTAGTAGGAGCCATACCTATTGATTAACGGTCACCGCACCTCGACCACTGTATTTCAAATATTTTGAATTATATCCATGGGACGACATGCGCAGCAACCGAAACTGACCTTTATCAACGTGCAACCAAAGTTTATTTAGTCGGACTTCCATTCCCCTTGCCGAAACGCAGCCTTCACGCGTCCCCGCATTCAAAATAACACTCTATTTGGATTATTTAAAGTTGTGTTTTTATCGGACGCTGGGGTGGAAAGCTCCCTCAGAGGGTGAACGACCCCGGCCCTCGGTTGTTGCACAACACTGCCTGTCTTTGTGTCACGTCGACAAGTCAGCCAGTAATGGGGCATCTACATGTACTTAAATCTTTATTTATTGGTGCTCCGCAGCCCTTCGATCAAGGGTGTTTATTAGAAATTACACATCCAATTCGCAAACTTCGACGGAAGACAGGAAGTACATGAACAATTGAAGAACTCTAGGGGTCTTTTTGTGGACAACGGGGAACGCTTAGCCTTCGTCATATCGCATGGTAAGTAAATGATAAGTGGAAGCGCGTTACTCCCAGAATCCTCTACCATTAAGAATCTCCAAAATTAGGGTCAACAAATTACGAATCAAGTAACTATTAAGAAGTGGAATATTTGAATATTCGCTACAGTATACGCGCTACTACTATGGTGTTCAACATTCACACAACAAGAAATCTCGCCGATCTCGTTAATCAAACGGTTTTGCAGGAAAGCTTTTTGCTCATTCTAGTCTGTGATAGATTAGAGCGTCGTCGTCGGATTGGGTCGTTGGAGCCGCACATAAAGCGCACAATCAGCGCCAAGCGTCTGGAGACGAGCAGGGCTGCCACCTGCACACTTCACACATCATTGGCATAAATTATGTGTGACGTATGACTCATTTTTATTGGAGACATGCTTTTAGACAACCATGGGATCTAATAAGGCTATATATTTCCTTTTTAGTGCTGGTATCCAACAATGCTGCATTATTTATGTAATTTAATTGAGTTGAGTTTGAGAGTCAATTATTTAATAAGAATATGACGCCTGGGCTTGAATTTTCCAATTAAAATGTTCAGAGTAAAAGTGAAATACTTTTGGTTCTTAAAATACGAGCATCGTACAATATTGATGTCGCAGCGTTGAGTCACTAATGAATGACAATAAAATAATCCAATACAGGAGATGGATGCGTGTTAAGCCCACGCTTGTTTTTCTATAAATAGTTTCCGCATTACCTAACTAACATAAAATTATAGCTACTTATTAAAATATAAAAGAACTCCTATAAAAACTCGTGGGTTTTATTTTTTGTATAAAATGTTTTTTATTTCACAATTTTAAAAGACAAAAGCATAAGCTGCGCCATCTAGTGAACTTTATTGCCATCTTGCGGTTTTTACAACAGTATTTTTGAGATTTCCTGAAAAATACTGAACTGATTTCGAAATTTTAGAAAAGGGGACCAACTTGGGAATACCCCTGATTTAATAACGTTTAAAACATTTCAATCGGTCCAGCCGTCTTCTAGTAATTTATGTACATACATAAAAAATTAATAAATAATAAATAAATAGACGCGACGAATAGATAACCTCCTTCTTTTTTTGAAGTCGGTCTAAAAAAAGAAATATTTAAATAACTAATTAAAATATTTCTTATTCCAATCCCGACAACCCTAGTCTAGACTATTTATCGCGATTCAGGAAACGGGGAGGGGTAGAACAGATCTAGATCCCTAAACGTCGGGTTACGTAATAGCTGCGATGTGACTGGCGCCTGCGGCTGAGTTTTAATCCTTCGCGAGCGGCGATCACTGCACGCTCTCGTAACTAGGAAATTTACGACCCGAAGGGATTATACTTATGAAGAAATACGGGGGAGAGCGTTATTTATGAAGGAAAATTGCTTATAACAAACATGAAGATGTGTAAACGTTTGGTTAACATTGTTTGTTGTATTGTTTGGGATTTACTGTAAGGGCTAATACCTATAAGCATAACTGATGATTGCGTAGAAAGAGATTTTTAATAAAATTACAACATCAAAAAATTTAATACATTGAGTGACTAACCATTGGAGAAGTAGGACGTATTGCGCGTGCGCCATCTCTAAATGATTCAGGATAAGGTCAATATAATTTATAATGATTACCTAATTCGAGGAGCCCGTGGCGCATCGGTCCACGAGCTCAGCCTGCGATTATTGAGGTTAAGCAACTTTCGCAATGGTCGGTCACGGGATGGGTGACCAAAAATTTACTATCAAGAGCTCCTCCGTGCTTCGGAAGGCACGTTAACCTGTTGGTCCCGCTGCATTTGCAGTCGTTAAAACCCACCAATCCGCATTGGGCCATGGCCCGTTCTCCTTATCCATCCATAAGGAAGGCCAGTGCACCAGCAGTGGGGACATTCAAAATGGCTGATGACGACCTAATTCTAATTATAATGATAATGATGGATGAATGGCAAAACAGATGACAATGAAAAATGAATATTAGATACCAAAAGCAAAGCCGCCACATGTGTGGTCCATTCGCTTCAAATTCCCGTATTTTTTGTCGATTCATGTGAGATTCTGTACTCCCAAAATCATTGAGTTAGTTAGACTTTAAAAAAAATCTTTTAAGAGGATATTAATCTCGATTGCTAGTGGAAGACAAGGACGCAGGGTGAAAATGATGCTGCACGTCAAATCAGACAACAGCGAAAAAGAATATTAGATAACGCCTCTTAACCGCCTCTGTGGTCTAGTGGTCACAACCACCGGTATCAGACCCAGGGGTCCCGGGTTCGATTTCCAGCGGGGAGTACATATTGTATTCGGTTTGGTTGGTGGTAGGACTTGTTGTAAGCCCGCCTGGCTAGCTACCACCATCTTATCTAAGTCTGACGCCATAACAACAATGTTTTCAGCATTGTTGTGTACCGGCAGTTAGAGATAAGATAGCCAGCTCCTCAGTGATTGAGGATTCCGGGAGAGGCTCGCTCCCATCTTCAGCCTTATCAATACTTAACATCAGGTATGATGAAGGCTAAGAGTCTCCTCGTTGTTCATTAAAAAAAAACGCAAACCCGTCACGAGTTTTATCCCTAATTCACTCCCTATTCCCGTAATTTGTGTCGACTCATGTCAGATTCTGTCCTCCCAAAATCGTTGAGTTATAGCGAGAACCTGTGACGCCCCCGCCTCTGCCGGCGGCGGCGGCGCCGGCCGCTCAAGCGTGACGTATGCTTCGGAATCTGAATAATTCCTCACCCCAACTATTTGAGGCATATCTCCTCAAGTTCATCGATATTCAATCCCAGAAGAAAATAACAAAAGACCTTTCAGGTCCTTATATAGACATTGCAGTTGCAGATGTTGTAGTCTGATAGACATACCTATCTTTTCATTGCGTTGGCCGGACTGCTTCACTTCTAATAATTGATTGGTTGATTGTTTTAAATAAGGTTTTTCTGGTTAGTAATATAGAATGTATTAAAAAAATGTAAATGCAAATGTAAATCCTTATGTTTATAAATATAAATAAATAAATATTTCTTACACCCACACCAATTAACCTAGCCCCAAAGTAAGCACTGTAAGGCTTGTGGTATGGGATACTAGGATAACGGATATAAATACATATAATTATACATATATAAGTATTTATGTGTAGAAATATATATAAGCGTCAATGACTCAGGAACAAATGTTCGTATTCATTCATACAAACATTTGCCCCTACCGGGATTCGACCCGGGTTCGAATCCCGGTAGGGGCAAATGTTTGTGGCAACCTCAGAGTAAGCGACACCTTGAAACCGGTGTACGTACCACTTTACGCGTCGGTCGCTCTAGGTCGTCGCGTTTATATAGGTACTTATAGTATTATTTACGTTGTGAATGAACGACATCATGACTTTCGTTGAATAAAAAGACCAATCCTAACATCTACACTAATATTATAAAGAGGAAAGATTTCATTGTTTGTTTGTAATGAATAAATAAACTCAAAAACTACTGAACGGGTTTGGATGACATTTGGTACACAGATAGTAGATAGCCAGGAGCTCTATTTTTTATTCACTCGTCGCGCGTCGAGCGCTTCGTTTCTACTGATTTTCGTTCGACATACAAATTTCCCTATATTTTTATTGCTCAACCGCAACGAATGCCCTCACCCACTCGTTGCATATATTATATAATATTATATAATGCGAAAGTGTGTTTGTTTGTCCATTCTTGACGCCTTAACTAAGTAACCAATAGACATGATTTTTGACCTAGAGTTAGTTAAAAGGGCTATTATTTATCCCGATATTTACACGGGAACGGGAACCACGCGGGTGAAACCACGGGCGGAAGCTAGTCAACATATTAACAAATCGATATAAACGTAAATATTAATTCTTATTAGAATTTTATATATAATAAAGCATTTCAAAAACACCACGTTGGGCGCCAATTATGAAAATCGTCAATAAACTCCCAAACAACATCAATATATTATAAATAGCATAGATACTTCGTCAGTGACTAATATAATGCTTATTGACAATTTGCGATGGGGGTAATTATTTGCAAACTACTCCATTGTAGAGTCCCCTCAATTATTCAACACTGGTAAGCAAACCCCGGCACGCGCCGCTACTCACCGCCTCAGCATCTCATTGATGTTTATTTATCAACACAGTATGTCACTCACACCAATTAATTTTTATTTCACCGTTGGTACCAGCACAGAATAAGGAATTTAGACTTGTTTGTATTGAGCGTCTTTGTTTAAATTCGCGGAGTGCGTTGAACCAGGAAGCGTCGGATGCACGCACACGCGACGCGGTTGGACCGTCGCGACGCACTGAGCTTACTGAGCTCACTGTCGTATCGCTCAACAGCCACCGCGCCGGCACGTTCGTTCAGGAATTCAGAATCACCACCTTACCTCCCTGTTTTCCCTAGCCTTTTGTAACTAGTACGGTGTACGTTGATGATGTATGTGTTGGGACGATAATAATGAATGTTACATCCCTCATACACTTTCAACGAAATTTAAGCTAGCACTGTTACGAAAAGTAACCATTATTGAGTTCTTTTGCAATGTTATGCATCCTGTTTGCAGTGTGAATTTCGAGAAGTTCTAATTAGTATTCAAGTGAAGTTCTATTCATCCAATTAGCAATAACAGTACGTAACTGTGAAGCAGCTGCCCGAATCAGTCAGGTTCGGCAACAAATGGCTATGAGGTCATTGCGGTCACTGAACTCTATGAATACTAGAACTTTGTTTTCGTCCTGCCCTGTTGCGTTTAAATACGTTTAAAGGATCGAAAAAATTGGGTGAAAGATGTTTTCACGTTTTATTAGTATATTCTTTAGGTAAGTAATTTAAAAGGTAGTGGTCAGTTTTTAGAAATTAATGCCACTTATTTTAAAACGAAATAAAATGCAAACTCTTTATGCCATTTCAGAACGGTACAGATCGATGAGGCGGGAAAGCGTGGAAAGCGCGGGAAGCCCGTAAAGCGCGCCATCTTGGCGAGCGTGTTGCTATGGCAACGAACCAGACGGAGCATCATTCAGATTTCAGATACAATACAAATTCATCTAATAATAAATTATTAAAGTAGGTTGCAGATAATTAAATATAGTGATTTCATTGTTATAATTTTAATGAAGCACCATGTTTCTAGTTTTATAGGTTTATTTTACAATGTTCGTTGAGTTATATTGATCTTATGTGAGCCAAAATTAAACTTTAAATAGGTACCTATCTTTTTATTTTGTGCTATATATACTTCTTTCTCAAAAGTCATACATCAAACTCCAGTTACAAGTGACAAAATAAAGGTAGAGGATATCTTGGTGGGATTTATCACTATCATGTAACCCTGCTTGTATGGTTTATGTGTGAATTACGAGCAGGGGTCCCGTGGGTTATTTACGGCGCACCTGCGGATCCAGGGCGTTTAGTACCTGTCACGACGTTTGCCCATTCAGGAATGCAATGCAACAATTATCTCTTGGGACCTGTATCATTTCTTGGGTTTCGAGAGGATACACTTACATTGATGATTTAAGAACATATTAGTGTCGTGATCGTAACGTTAACATACTTGCCCACATTTTGTGGTTAGTGAATGGATATTGCGTAAACGTGAACTATTAAGTTTCCTAAGCGTGTGTTAACCAAGACCCATTGTTTTAGTATTATGTTAGATTAGAAACCGCTCCATACTCAATGTTAATTACTTAATTTTTAAATGTTATAGTTTTATGTGATACCTCCAGGACCTGTCCTAGGGCCATTGTTTTATTTATTTGTTAGAAAATGTTTGATAGATTCTTTAAAGCTCCACTCTGCTCCAGGAGCATATTCAAGACATGAGAATAGATTTGCCAACTTAAAAATAAACAAGTATGTTAAAATCACCAATTAGTAACTATCAGAAAACAACAAATGAATGCGAATAATTAAAATAATGATTAATGTACCTATTAGCCGCGCTTCTTTGTATAGCTCAAACTAATGTGCCTGCTTGACACACTATTATAAAATTGATACAACTACACAATAACTTTCAGAACCATGACACAGCTGTTTAGTTCACCTACTGCTGCATTCAAAGGAATCGAATCAATGGATATTTATACAAAACGATTTTGGGGAAGCTTCCTGCCAATCAGCCGAAGTAGTCCGAAGCGTTCTATTAATTATTCTTCGTTCGGCCTAAGCAAGGGTTTGTTTCGGCATTCGGTTCGGCAAATTGCGACTTGTCACGCGAAATGCAGCGCGCATGATTAGGACCGACCTCCAGTGCCAGGTGAGATTACATAGATTTCATTTAAGTAAGATGTATGAAGCGAAAAAAATAGAAAAAAAACAGCCAGCAAAAAAAGAAACTCATCGGAACTCCCGCCCGTACGGTTTTGAACCGATGCGATGCTGATAAATGTTATTGAATTTTGAAAAATACTGGCACTGACAAAATTCACAGATCATTGGTGATTTGTGTCTGTTAAAAGAAGATCTCTCTTCCTTATTCTATTATTTGTAAACTTTTGTTACAGAAATAAACAATTTTCAATTTTTTATGATTTTGTAATTTTTGCATTTTTCAATGCTATTTTTATACTTATAGTAAATTTTAAATAGAAAAATATTGGAAAAAATTAACTCGGCCACAAGTGAATTCTCAGACGGGAATCGAACCCGCGACCTTTGGAAATCCGGTCCAATGCTCTAACCGCTGAGCTACCGAGAATTTTCAATTTTCCTTGCTTGTATGCTAGCGTCGTCGCAGTGGACGCTAAACCTTACATGTGGGTACAAAAATTCCCTTCAATCCTAGTAGTGATCACACAGGCCGAAAGGGGAACCGATATAGGTCACAGGAGTCGGAAGCCACACCTTTTGGTCAAGTCAGGCGATCCTGGAATTCGTTTGAACGACACGGAAGTTAAACGAAACTGCATTAAAACCGGTGACAAATCGGTATCCTTTCTTATTTATATTTGATGAGACATGTAGGTAGCAGATTTTCATTTGACTTTCGTGTCCCACTATAACGTTTGCTAAGTATGGAAAACGTGAGTGTTTTCTCTTTTTTAACCGACTTCAAAAAAAGGAGGAGGTTCTCAAATCGACGGTATTTTTTGTTATATTTTTTTTATGTATATTTTACCATAACTTCGACAGTTGTTAACAGATTTTTATAATTCTTTTTTTATCTGAAATGGTTTATGTGTATAATTTTTACGAAGATCTGGCTAGTAGTTTTTTCATAATCCTGAAAAATATCAATCACGTTTTGGCAAGTAGTCGTTTATCTAGATGACAGCATTGTGTATGGGCTGATTTTTAGTGTAAGTAACGGCACATGATGTAACTAAAAAATCTGAAATAAAAACATTTTATAAAAAAGGCATTCTATATTGCACTTCTATTAACTATATATTTTTTGGCCTTAGCTAGCAAGCACCGACTCCAAAAGTTTTATTTTTTTACTTTTTGAAGTCGGTTTGATTTTTTTTATAACATGTTTTTTTTGTGGAAAATACTTTGTCTATTTAAACGCGATAATGTTTATAGAGCGGATTAGAACTTTGGAATAAGTACACAAAGAAAGATTGAAAATAAACGATGACTGTTTTTGCTGGATTTGGAAAAATACGTAGCCGTGGGCCGCCGCTAGTCAAATATACAGTGTTTGTATTTTTTTAAATGCTAAGTTTTGCTCCTTGCGTGGGAGATAAGCTAGAGCATAGTTTATTTATATTTCTCATCTTTTATACTAAATTATAATAAGTATGTGCGTCAGCTGGAAATAATTATCTCTGTGTGAGTATTTCTTGCCTTGCCCTACGTTCAAAGTCCGAGCTGACGCTACATTAAGTATTGATAAGGCTGAAGATGGAAGCGAGTCTCTCCCGGAATCCTCAACCACTGAGGAACTGGCTATCTAGGTATCTCTATCTGCCGGAACACAACAATGCTGAAAACATTGTTGCTATGGCGTCAGACTTAGATAAGATGGTGGTAGCTAGCCAGGCAGACTTACAACAAGTCCTACCACCAACCAAACTGAATAACATTTGTAACAATTGAACCCGGGACCTCTGGGTCTGATACCGGTGGTTATTACCACTAGACCACAGAGGCGGTTAGGTAACTATATCTCAAATGAAAGTCATACACGTCGTTACATGGAATATAGGATTATAGGCGGATTATGTTTGATCCGATGCACTCGTCTGGATGGCTGATTAGGCGCCCGAGTACCGAGCTGTAGAGGCCACCTATTTGTATGCATTATAGGATCAGTCGGTGACATACTTTCCTGCTTCTGCTGCAGTCCACTCTCATAACACCAGTTGGACAAGACAATCAAACAGTGTACATTGAAGATAAAAAATCTGCCATAATTTAAGCTGTATCAGTAAGTAGATAGATTAATTATTTATTTATTTTAAATTATTGTTGGTGATCCTATGGGGAAACTCTATCATTAGGGTTCCAAACCTCAAAAAAAAGAACTCTCATAGGATCACTTTGTTGTCCGTCTGTCGTCATTTATCTTGAGAACGCGTGGAGGTATCGAGTTGAAATTAAAAGCATATATTCAGGTCAACAGTCTGTTGAAGGGGTAAGAAAATGAAACGTAAATTAACGTAAAAAAAGATAGGACCGTTTATGCCGCACAAAACGTAGATTTCGACACCCTCAAGGGAATCAAAATTCATAGGGTACTTCCCGTTGACCTATAACTATGAAATTTGGCAAGTAATATCGTCTTTTACTGCGAATACAGGAAAAAGTCTAATAAATATACATTTGTAATCAAATCATAAAAATATAGTCGTTAGTTTGGGAAACTGAATTTCGGGAATAATTCGGGAACGCGTTTAGGTATCGAGTTGAAATTAAAACCATTTTTATTTATTTTATCTTTATTTGGAAAACCAACAGCTTTAACAATGCTTATATAATATCTTATGTAAATCTTTAGTAAGCCAATTACAGGTTTCCCTTAAATAAACCAATAATTTTGTGACAAACGACTTTTGGTGATGTAAACCATAAGCAAAATTAAGCTTACAAAATTGCGCAAATAATATATTTATATTTATGAAAATAGCTGAACATGGTAGCCCGAGAGCAACATGTACAAATGTGAAAATTGTTACTGTTGTATTTATGTTTTTATGTAAGTTACAATGAACCAGCACTAACATTTACATTTTAGTCTTATTCTCGTTAAAAGGTCTCTTGTCGTAAGGTTTGTGAACTGATAGCGTAGCCTCCCTGACACACGCAAGTAGTTGTAACAGCCCAAACTAAATAAATGATTGATGACCATATATTCACATTAAAAATCTCTTTAAGCTGTGATAAAATCTAACTTCAAAATTAACGTTAAAAGCAGTAAGAACATTCATGCCGCAAAGACGTATACTTCAGCACTCTCAAGGGAATCAAAATTCATGGGATACTTTTCGTTGACCTAGAACTATGAAATTTGGCAAGTAGTCTCGTCTTTTACTACAACTACAGGAAACAATCTGAAAACTGGATATTTGTAATTAAATCATGAAAAATTTAGTCGTAAGTTTTGGAAACTGAATTTCGGGAAACTTCGGAAAAAACTGCGAGACTTAATTCTTGGACTATCTATACTAATATTATAAAGCTGAAGAGTTTGTTTGTTTGAACGCGCTAATCTCAGGAACTACTGGGCCGATTTAAAAAATTCTTAGACCATTAGAAAGCTACATTTCTCCCGAGTGACATAGGCTATTTTTTATCCCATATTCCCACGGGAACGGGCACCACGCGGGTAAATCCGCGAGGATCCGCTAGTTTATAATATAAGGTAACACTAGGTAGCAGTGACGGGGGGTTAAAATATGGCTAAGGTAAGCCAGACCCAAAATTTCTGAAAGGGAAGCCGATGGGAATCGGTATGTATGGACCCTACAAATTTGTGCGGAACCCTCGGTGCGCGAGTCCGACTAATCTATCTCTACTAAGTACTAATCTATCTCTAATCTATCTACTATCACTAACAACTCCGCCCGTGTTACGTCTAACTGTATGTGCCATACTAAATAAAAAAAAAACAACTGGTTGTACTCCGGGAGTGCCGGCAAAGTCAAAGTCAAAGTCAAAGATTTTTATTCAAATAGACTTATAAGTGCTTTCGAATCGTCCAATTTTTTTTCCTACCAGACATTCAGGACATCTTTTAACGATAAGAAGAACGGCCGCAAGAAACTTCAGAACGGCAGAAGTGAAAACCGCTTAAACGAAACAGCAGGAACAGGCATACATTTTCGCCGCGCGGTAGAAAGAGACGGGGATATTACTTTCTCTCCTACGCCGCGCCGGCGCTCTACTCTCCCTCCTTCTTACGAATATTGGATCAGGTCACGTGTCCTGACGCGACTTTAACATTTTTTACCCATCCCAAAAATTTTAAACTCTGATGTGCACAACGCCGCTAAAGAAGTTTTCACTTACTGATTTGAGCTCAGTCAATGAATTTATGAATTTTACAGTATAATTTTTAATAAATCCCGCTTACCGCTGCTACGGACTACGCGTAGCAGTAGTAGCGCGTAGTCGGTGAATTCAGTTCTACGATAAATATCTACGAACTATATAGATAGAATTTTCAATTACTTTTCGTTTTTCCACACCGACGTAAACCTTTTTATTTTTAGTTATTATGTTTAATGTGCAATAAGCGCATAGCCTGTTTTAAAATTATAATTTATTAATCTCGAGTATGACGTTTACTGTACAACAGTAAAAACACGCTCGTAAAAATAATACAACCCATCTAGAAAATTATTTGTCGCAGTTGACTTTAGTTTTATGGCTGACTGACCAACGACCATTGGTCTATGTTATTTGGTTAGCTAAATTAGTACGGGCTGTTCTGTTTATGAAAATAGAAGACGCCTAGCCCTATTTTTCTATTAATCTATACTTAATATTATAAAGCTGAAGAGTTTGTTTGTTTGAACGCGCTAATCTCAGGAACTACTGGACCGATTTAGAAAATTCTTAGACCATTAGAAAGCTACATTTCTCCCGAGTGACAAAGGCTATATCCCGATATTTTATATTTTATCCCCGATATTCGGGATAAAATATAGCCTATGTCACTGGCACGGGCACGGTCACGGGAACCACGCGGGTAAAACCGCGAGATCCGCTATAAAATATATAGGAAGTACTCTGATTCATAAATCTTAGGGAAACATTCAGGGTAATGTTTATGCATGTTTGATGTGACTGCGTGCGAACCTTATTTATGTGAGGGGGAATATCGGGGGGAGCTGTGACGAATCACTGTGATTCCACGTATGTATTAGGCACATCTGCGTAACATAGGACCCGCCTTGATATGGAAGAGTTCAGTTGGCAAGAAGAAACTTTACTCCCTCTATGGTCTAGTGGTAGGTAAAACCAACTACAAGTTTTAGATCTAGGGGATCAAATAGTCTGGTTGGTGGTAGGACTTGTTTTAAGTAGGTAAGTAAGTAATTAATCAACAAACACACACACACACACATATACACACGCACACACACAGACACACACACACACACACACATATGCACACGCACACACAGACACACACAAGGAAATATACGTTGCATTACTTTTCTTCTTCTTTACTTGTCTCTAACCTAATTGTTGACAAGTGACTCTAATTGGTAAAACTAGTATAGAAACTACATTCATAAATAGAAAAATAGAAATAGAAAAATATTTATTTTAATATAAGAATGTTTTCTGTCATGTTGTGTTCACCAGCAGATTATAATTATGTTCTGATCCCAAGATTTGCTAGAAAGTTCCTTATCGTAGGGCTGGGTGAACTGGTAATGTTGATGTCATATACTTGTATAAGAATGAACCATATCGAGTCTTGTTATTCTAAAATAATTAGTTAAGGAAGAGCGGAGCCCAAACACAGGCTATATTCGCTAAAATGGAGGCTCCAATCACCATTTAATTTATGGCAAAGTGTTTTCAAAGAAAATATACTAGAAAAAAAAAACAACTAGTCTCATGTCGCCCTGACGGGATCCCGTCGGGGCAACATGAGACTGGTTGTTTTTAGGGTTCCGTACCTCAAAAGGAAAAAACGGAACCCTAATAGGATCACTTCGTTGTCCGTCCGTCCGTCCCTCCGTCCGTCTGTCAAGACCGTTTTTCTCAGGAACGCGTGGAGGTATCAAACTGAAATTTATATCTAATACTTATAGGTCTACTGTCCCTTGGAGCTGTGAAAAAATCAAACTTCTAAGCCAAAGATACAGCCGTTTATGCCGCAAATTTCCGCAAATTTTCGAAACTCGCACGGGAATCAAAACCTATAGGGTACTTCCCGTGAACTTAGAATGTTGAAATTTGGTACGAAGAAAATATGGCCGGTTTTTTTTTTCTAGTATATTTTCTTTTTAGTATTTTTCTTTAGTATTTATCACATAAAAATTGCATTGTAAAATGCAAAATTAAAAAGTCATAAAAAGTGTTTTCACTCAATAATTATTTTTTTACTAGACTTAAGCGCCTGCTACGCACGTGTACTCACTGGGGTCACTTGAGAAAAAGTTTTTCTGACCTTTGACCTTGATAAGGTCAATTTAAAAAAATAATTATATTTTTCCGGCCGTCTACATTTTATTTTTGTGATTTTGAAGCTATTAGTGAAGGCTGTAGGTGTTATACTCATGGCGCTGGAGGGAACATTAGAATGGATAACACGGGCCTTATATATAGAGATTTAAGTCCGCCATTCTCCACCTTATTTCTCTCATCTGTCGCCATAGCAACAATGTTTTCAGCGTTATTGTTTCTGGCAGTTAAGAGAGTTCCTCTGTGGTTGAGTAATCCCGGAGAAGTGCGATTCCACCTTTACAGCCTTAGCACTACTTAAAAAAAAAACTTATCGCGCCGTGCCGTAACAACAACTCACATATTTTATGCTTAGTAAGGTCGCAAATTAAATAGATGGTATAATTATTAATACTGTAACAAAGTACCAACGTGTTAAGTATCTACTTAGGTACACTAGGCGCTGGCGTAATGTGTTATGAGGTAAATGGATGAAATAATCTATCAGGGAATGAGTAATATCCGTGAATACGTTATCACAATGAGGTATCAGGTATGAAACGAAAATAGATATATGCTTTTTGTTTTTTTTTTGAAGTGAAAACTTCTTTAGCGGCGTTGAGCACTTTTTCTGTAATGGGTATAAAATCTTAAACTCGCGTCAGGACACGTGACCTGATCGAAAAAGCGTAGGACGGATGGAGAATGTTGAGGTGACAGGTTGACTATGGTCTCGGTTGCTTAGCGACAGACTGTTGATATTGTCTTTTACTTGTCTCTTGTTTTATTGTCAATATATATTTTTCGATTCTCTATAATAACTAATGTTTTCTTATATCTTATTACCTAACTTAACGTTCACTTTAATATGGTTTGTCATGTTTGTGTACGATAGCGCAATAAATGAATATTGTATTCTACCACATAAATGATAGTACTTTTATACTGATAAAGCAATTGTGCAAAATTATTCCCTAACCATTCCAAAATATCAAACATGCTCAACGTTAATAATCAAGTTTTCACTTCTGCCGGCACTCCCGGAGTGCAACCCGTCTTTTTTTCATTTATCAATGCTATTTTTATACTTAAGATAAATTTTAAATAGAAAAATATTGGAGAATTCACTTGGGGCCAGTTGATTTTTTCCAATATTTTTCTTTTTTAAATTTATCATAAGTACGAAAATAGATACTTAGGTGTGCTTAATTTTAGTGTATGTCGTCTCGTCATCAGCCATTTTAAATGTCCCCACAACTGGGGCACTGGCCTTTTTACGGATGGGTACGGTTGCGAAATCATTATGTTTAGTAAAAAAAACTATTATGAGCCGCTTTTTATGTACCAACTAGCGAAAGCTAGTCTGTCCCGCTCTTATCAGTACGGTGTGAGCGGGACAGACAATGCGCTCGCGCGAGAAAAGTGTCATGAATGAAACCTTTGTCCAGGTGCGCATGCTACGTATGCTGGAAGTATCAACCGCTGAGGCATAGATCTACGTTGTTGACTTACTTACTCGGCGCTAGCTTGCCGCCGCGCTGGTAGCTAATTCCACGCAGACTTGTACTTGTGAGTCATAGCTGTTTATTAAATTTTACATTAAACAACCATGATTCACAATCACAAGTACAAATGCTCGTATTCGTCATACAAACGAAACATTGTCTCTGCCGGGATTCGAAGTTTGAACACAGGAGCTGAATTGGCGATCCCATTGGTTGGTTTGGTAATATGGAAGCTCTGTTGTCTGTGGGTAGTAGCAGCTCAATTACATAAACAGGAAAATGACAACATTAAAATATTTAATTGTCACAAGAGGCCGCAAGCCGCATGGGATTTGAAAAAATATTGGGACTCTATATGCGGTTGAAAGTGGGGGCTGCCGACCGCAGGTGCAGCATGGCACAGCAGATCATACTTTTCTATTTCTTATATAAAGGTATCATCGCATAAAATATCCTAATAAGTAGGCAAATATTAAAATAAAATTAATAAAAAAAAAATAACATACCCCACATTTTTAGAAAGTCACTATTCCGGAGCACTAAATATCACATGACACGAAACAGATATTTTTGTACATTGGCAACAACGACGATAAATGTCAATGCCAAATTGTCAACTGTCAGTGTCAACAAAACGAGCTATAAAAAAATATGGTTCACCGCCGAGCTTTTTCAATTCTTCTGTGAAGCAATTTATGTTTGCTGCACCACACGAACAGCCAGTCCATTCTTCTACTCACAGCAGTCGTTCACAAACACAATAACAATGACGTAAAAAGTATTGATTGAATCGTGAACATCGCCTTCGATCAGCTGTGCCGTGGCGTCTAAGGGCCGGTCGTCTCGTCAACTAAATACTGCCAACACAAAAAATAAATGCGCGTAATATTTGTCAGGCGGGCGTTTCGTTCGTCTTCGTTTTGTGTCATTCCTTCTCTCTCTGTCATGTCAGATTTGTGAGAATAGATAGAATAATCTGAATTCTGAATATCATCGTACTCGTGTGGTGTGTGTGTGATTGTGATATTGCAGATAAAAGCCCATGGTTGTGCTGAGGATTTTCTGGATCGAGATACGGGGGGCAATAACGCCCTGGTGGAACCATGACAAGGCCGGGCCCACCGAATGAGAACCTTCCCACAGTGAGTACAAGCTACAAATTGCCGTCTTCCTGGGCAGGGCACCTGCATGCTCTGCTTATCAACAGCTTATTTTGATTATGAATGTCCTTCCAGCATACTTGTGTTTTCATTTGTTGACTCATTGCTTTTACAGAGTTATCATCTACAGTCAAATTCAGCCTTTTTTTATTGAAGGTTGCATTCATACAAATTTGAAGGTCATGATCACACAAACAATTTTGGCTAAATGGTTTGCCTATTACTAGGGCTGACTTTTTTTATTTGCTTCTACATTTTACTGTGTTTTTTATGGAAATAGGGTCGGTTAGTTATGGGGCTTTATGCATAGATAGGCTATTCTACTACAAAAAATATTCAATGGTGTATATCCATTGTAAACTTAACAATGAAATATAATTTTTCAATTTATAATAGGTAGCACCTAATACAAATGTAATCTTTCTTATCTCAATACACCTTTATCTTAGAGTCTAAGACTTAGAGAATAAAGTATGTACCTACTTATCCGATCCATTGTTTTTCATTCAAGATAGATAAAACAATAATTTATGAAATAATAATAGACAATAAGACTTATAAGTGTCATACACACCAATTGATAAATAAATTTGGTACAGCTTAATTATGCTTTTGTTGTCCTAAAATGATGCGAGTTCTGCCCCTTGGGAGGTCAGAAGTATTGTCGTAGCGGTGTTGTAGAGTCACAAGTTTGTTTTTATAATATTGTTTTATTAAGTTGTTTTTTGTGTTTTAATTTTTCAGAGGCGAACATTAGTAGATGGAGCAATATGTCAATATTCAAAGATTGTGACAGTGTATGTGGATTTTGTCAGTGTGTATGTGAGCATGTATCACATGTCATCTGCTATTATTATTGTTCAATCCATTCCTGTGTCTTGTTTTATTTTGATGTCTTTATGTTTTGTTTTTGTTAGGTATTAATAGTAAAATATGGAAGATCCATTTATAATGATCAATTAAATACAATTTCTTTCTTTCTTTCTATTTAAGAGCTTAGCTCTAGCTTAACCCTCTATCCACATGTTGACTAAAAAACTCCCGATCTGATAAAGACCTGCCTGTACTGTACCCAATAGTAAAATATACTCCTTGATTTATTAGATTCTTTTACAAGTGTATAATTTGACTAACTGATTTGTCACATTCCAGGTGAAGCTGGTGGTGGTGGGTGACGGGGGAGTGGGCAAGAGCGCGATCACCATACAGTTCTTCCAGAAGTTGTTTGTGACTGACTATGACCCTACCATCGAGGACTCTTACATACAGCACACGGAGGTGGATGGACAATGGTGTATTCTGGATGGTTAGGGTTTTAATCACCATATTTTATTTGTTATCATCTGGATCTTCCCTTGATTTGTATGGCTTGAGTACCTACATTATTATTTTACTATAAAACCTGAAGTGTCAACCCAATGTAACACAAAAACAGAAACATTTTTCTTGTACATTGATTCTTCATTTCTGTGATGTTCTATGCCTGGCCAAAAGGATCACTTCCATCACTCTCAAAAATAGCTACCTAATTTGCTGCTTACTAATTTGAACATCACATGTCGCTAGTTGCCACTGAATTCTGCTGGAAACTGCGTGCCTGCCTGTAAACGTAACACCTATGAGTGCGTTTGAGAAATAGTCTCTATGATTGGGCGCCCCACGGCCGCCTCACGTAATTTTATGTGTTCTATGAGTCAGCTAGCTATTTGAGTTTTGTGCTGACATTTTTGAAACCGCAATCGGCAACAAGCAAGTAAATGTAACAAATGTAGTAAATGTTACAAATGTAGTAAATGTAAATCTAAGTGACATTGCAACATGGCTTTCTGATCCAGTGCTGGACACGGCGGGGCAGGAGGAGTTCAGCGCGATGCGCGAGCAGTACATGCGCAAGGGCGACGGGTTCCTGCTGGTCTACTCCGTCACCGACCAACAGAGCTACGAGAACATCCGCCACTTCCACACGCAGATCCTGCGCGTCAAGGACAGGTCAGATCAAATATTCATGAATAATTTAATATTTTCACTAGGGGGGTGTACTGTACTGTACCCCTGTACTCTACTCTAGACGGGATCGCATTGAGATCGAGATTGAAAGTCAATAATTATAACTGATTTTGACCTGTGTGAAGTTGGCACCCGACTTTGGAAAAACTACTTTTTCTTTGTGTTTTTTTAAAGATTTCGATAAGTAGTGGATAGTAGTGAAACAATTTTCGTTAGTAGTAATATAATAAAAAAAATATAACGACATAAAAAAAATTTGTCCCCCGAAATTTTAAAAACTATGTTTTTCCAGCTGTTTTTTATCGATAAACGTTAGTAGTGGATTGTAGTGCAATTTTATTCGTAAGTAGTAAAATAGAAAAAATAAAAAAAAAAATTTTAGTTTTGAAGTATTTTTTTAAAACGATCTTTTTTACTTAAATTTTGTTTCAAGGCCTATACGATAACTACAAACGTTAGAATTCACTGAGGAAGGTTCGTAGACGTTAGTAGTGGAAGAATTTTTTGATTGTAGTAAAAAAAAAGTTGATTAGAACCACTTAAGTTGAGTCTGAACTGTTTCGGAGCGATCTTTACTGGATAATGTCTGTTTAAAGGTGTATGCGACTACTACAAACGTTAGAATTCACTGAGGGAGGTTCGTAGACGTTTGTAGTGCAAGAATTTTTTATTGTAGTAAAATAAAAGTTGACGAAAAGCACTTAAGTTGAGTCTGACCTGTTTCGGAGCGATCTTTACTGGATAATGTCGGTTTCAAGGTGTATACGATTACTACAAACGTTAGAATTCATAGAGGGAGGTTTGTAGACGTTTGTAGTGGAAGAATTTTTGATTGTAGTAAAATAAAAGTTGATTAGAAGCACTTAAGTTGAGTCGAACCTGTTTCGGAGCGATCTTTACCGGATCATGTCTGTATAAAGGTGTATACGATTACTACAAACGTTAGAATTCACTGAGGGAGGTTCGTAGACGTTTGTAGTGGAAGAATTTTTGGTTGTAGTAAAACAAGAAGTTGATTTAAAGCACTTAAGTTGAGTCTGAACTGTTTCGGAACGATCTTTACTGGATAATGTCTGTTTAAAGGTGTATACGATTACTACAAACGTTAGAATTCACTGAGGGAGGTTCGTAGAAGTTTGTAGTGGAAGAATTTTTGATTGTAGTAAAACAAGAAGTTGATTTGAAGCACTTGAGTTGAGTTGAACTTGTTTTGGGGCTATCTTTACTGGATAATGTTTGTTTAAAGGTGTATACGATTACTACAAACGTTAGAATTCACTGAGGGCGGTTCGTAGACGTTTGTAGTAGAAGAATTTTTGATTGTAGTAAAATAAAAGTTGACGAAAATCACTTAAGTTGAGTCTGACCTGTTTCGGAGCGATCTTTACTAGATAATGTCTGTTTCAAGGTGTATACGATAACTACAAACTATAGAATTCACAGAGAGAGGTTTGTAGACGTTTGTAGTAGAAGAATTTTTGATTGTAGTAAAAAAATAAGTTGATTAGAAGCACTTAAGTTGAGTATGACCTGTTTCGGAGCGATCTTTACTGGATAATGTCTGTTTAAAGGTGTATACGATTACTACAAACGTTAGAATTCACTGAGGGAGGTTCGTAGACGTTTGTAGTGAAAGAATTTTTGATTGTAGTAAAATAAAAGTTGACGAAAAGCACTTACTTAAGTTGAGTCTGACCTGTTTCGGAGCGATCTTTACTGGATAATGTCTGTTTCAAGGTGTATACGATAACTACAAACGTTAGAATTCACAGAGGGAGGTTTGTAGACGTTTGTAGTAGAAGAATTTTTGATTGTAGTAAAAAAATAAGTTGATTAGAAGCACTTAAGTTGAGTATGACCTGTTTCGGAGCGATCTTTACTGGATACCGTCTGTTTAAAGGTGTATACGATTACTACAAACGTTTGAATTCACAGAGGAAGGTCCGTAGACGTTTGTAGTGGAATAATTTTTGGTTGTAGTAAAACAAGAAGTTGATTTGAAGCACTTGAGTTGAGTCGAACTTGTTTTGGAGCTATCTTTACTGGATAATGTTTGTTTAAAGGTGTATACGATTACTACAAACGTTAGAATTCACTGAGGGAGGTTCGTAGACGTTTGTAGTGGAAGAATTTTTGATTGTAGTAAAATAAAAGTTGACGAAAAGCACTTACTTAAGTTGAGTCTGACCTGTTTCGGAGCGATCTTTACTGGATAATGTCTGTTTAAAGGTGTATACGATTACTACAAACGTTAGAATTCACTGAGGGAGGTTCGTAGACGTTTGTAGTGGAAGAATTTTTGATTGTAGTAAAAAAAAAGTTGATTAGAAGCACTTAAGTTGAGTCGAACCTGTTTCAGAGCGATCTTTACTGGATCATGTCTGTTTAAAGGTGTATGCGATTACTACAAACGTTAGAATTCACTGAGGGAGGTTCGTAGACGTTTGTAGTGGAAGAATTTTTGATTGTAGTAAAACAAGAAATTGATTTGAAGCACTTGAGTTGAGTCGAACTTGTTTTGGAGCTATCTTTACTGGATAATGTTTGTTTAAAGGTGTATACGATTACTACAAACGTTAGAATTCACTGAGGGAGGTTCGTAGACGTTTGTAGTGGAAGAATTTTTGATTGTAGTAAAATAAAAGTTGACGAAAAGCACTTAAGTTGAGTCTGACCTGTTTCGGAGCGATCTTTACTGGATAATGTCTGTTTCAAGGTGTATACGATTACTACAAACGTTAGAATTCACAGAGGGAGGTTTGTAGACGTTTGTAGTGGAAGAATTTTTGATTGTAGTAAAAAAATAAGTTGATTAGAAGCACTTAAGTTAAGTATGACCTGTTTCGGAGCGATCTTTACTGGATACCGTCTGTTTAAAGGTGTATACGATTACTACAAACGTTTGAATTCACAGAGGAAGGTCCGTAGACGTTTGTAGTGGAATAATTTTTGGTTGTAGTAAAACAAGAAGTTGATTTGAAGCACTTGAGTTGAGTCGAACTTGTTTTGGAGGGATCTTTACTGGATAATGTCTGTTTCAAGGTGTATACGATAACTACAAACGTTAGAATTCACAGAGGGAGGTTTGTAGACGTTTGTAGTAGAAGAATTTTTGATTGTAGTAAAAAAATAAGTTGATTAGAAGCACTTAAGTTGAGTATGACCTGTTTCGGAGCGATCTTTACTGGATACCGTCTGTTTAAAGGTGTATACGATTACTACAAACGTTAGAATTCACTGAGGGAGGTTCGTAGACGTTTGTAGTGGAAGAATTTTTGATTGTAGTAAAACAAGAAGTTGATTTGAAGCACTTGAGTTGAGTCGAACTTGTTTTGGGGCTATCTTTACTGGATAATGTTTGTTTAAAGGTGTATACGATTACTACAAACGTTAGAATTCACTGAGGGCGGTTCGTAGACGTTTGTAGTAGAAGAATTTTTGATTGTAGTAAAATAAAAGTTGACGAAAATCACTTAAGTTGAGTCTGACCTGTTTCGGAGCGATCTTTACTAGATAATGTCTGTTTCAAGGTGTATACGATAACTACAAACTATAGAATTCACAGAGAGAGGTTTGTAGACGTTTGTAGTAGAAGAATTTTTGATTGTAGTAAAAAAATAAGTTGATTAGAAGCACTTAAGTTGAGTATGACCTGTTTCGGAGCGATCTTTACTGGATAATGTCTGTTTAAAGGTGTATACGATTACTACAAACGTTAGAATTCACTGAGGGAGGTTCGTAGACGTTTGTAGTGAAAGAATTTTTGATTGTAGTAAAATAAAAGTTGACGAAAAGCACTTACTTAAGTTGAGTCTGACCTGTTTCGGAGCGATCTTTACTGCATAATGTCTGTTTCAAGGTGTATACGATAACTACAAACGTTAGAATTCACAGAGGGAGGTTTGTAGACGTTTGTAGTAGAAGAATTTTTGATTGTAGTAAAAAAATAAGTTGATTAGAAGCACTTAAGTTGAGTATGACCTGTTTCGGAGCGATCTTTACTGGATACCGTCTGTTTAAAGGTGTATACGATTACTACAAACGTTTGAATTCACAGAGGAAGGTCCGTAGACGTTTGTAGTGGAATAATTTTTGGTTGTAGTAAAACAAGAAGTTGATTTGAAGCACTTGAGTTGAGTCGAACTTGTTTTGGAGCTATCTTTACTGGATAATGTTTGTTTAAAGGTGTATACGATTACTACAAACGTTAGAATTCACTGAGGGAGGTTCGTAGACGTTTGTAGTGGAAGAATTTTTGATTGTAGTAAAATAAAAGTTGACGAAAAGCACTTACTTAAGTTGAGTCTGACCTGTTTCGGAGCGATCTTTACTGGATAATGTCTGTTTAAAGGTGTATACGATTACTACAAACGTTAGAATTCACTGAGGGAGGTTCGTAGACGTTTGTAGTGGAAGAATTTTTGATTGTAGTAAAAAAAAAGTTGATTAGAAGCACTTAAGTTGAGTCGAACCTGTTTCAGAGCGATCTTTACTGGATCATGTCTGTTTAAAGGTGTATGCGATTACTACAAACGTTAGAATTCACTGAGGGAGGTTCGTAGACGTTTGTAGTGGAAGAATTTTTGATTGTAGTAAAACAAGAAATTGATTTGAAGCACTTGAGTTGAGTCGAACTTGTTTTGGAGCTATCTTTACTGGATAATGTTTGTTTAAAGGTGTATACGATTACTACAAACGTTAGAATTCACTGAGGGAGGTTCGTAGACGTTTGTAGTGGAAGAATTTTTGATTGTAGTAAAATAAAAGTTGACGAAAAGCACTTAAGTTGAGTCTGACCTGTTTCGGAGCGATCTTTACTGGATAATGTCTGTTTCAAGGTGTATACGATTACTACAAACGTTAGAATTCACAGAGGGAGGTTTGTAGACGTTTGTAGTGGAAGAATTTTTGATTGTAGTAAAAAAATAAGTTGATTAGAAGCACTTAAGTTGAGTATGACCTGTTTCGGAGCGATCTTTACTGGATACCGTCTGTTTAAAGGTGTATACGATTACTACAAACGTTTGAATTCACAGAGGAAGGTCCGTAGACGTTTGTAGTGGAATAATTTTTGGTTGTAGTAAAACAAGAAGTTGATTTGAAGCACTTGAGTTGAGTCGAACTTGTTTTGGAGGGATCTTTACTGGATAATGTCTGTTTCAAGGTGTATACGATAACTACAAACGTTAGAATTCACAGAGGGAGGTTTGTAGACGTTTGTAGTAGAAGAATTTTTGATTGTAGTAAAAAAATAAGTTGATTAGAAGCACTTAAGTTGAGTATGACCTGTTTCGGAGCGATCTTTACTGGATAATGTCTGTTTCAAGGTGTATACGATTACTACAAACGTTAGAATTCACTGAGGGAGGTTCGTAGACGTTTGTAGTGAAAGAATTTTTGATTGTAGTAAAATAAAAGTTGACGAAAAGCACTTACTTAAGTTGAGTCTGACCTGTTTCGGAGCGATCTTTACTGCATAATGTCTGTTTCAAGGTGTATACGATAACTACAAACGTTAGAATTCACAGAGGGAGGTTTGTAGACGTTTGTAGTAGAAGAATTTTTGATTGTAGTAAAAAAATAAGTTGATTAGAAGCACTTAAGTTGAGTATGACCTGTTTCGGAGCGATCTTTACTGGATACCGTCTGTTTAAAGGTGTATACGATTACTACAAACGTTTGAATTCACAGAGGAAGGTCCGTAGACGTTTGTAGTGGAATAATTTTTGGTTGTAGTAAAACAAGAAGTTGATTTGAAGCACTTGAGTTGAGTCGAACTTGTTTTGGAGCTATCTTTACTGGATAATGTTTGTTTAAAGGTGTATACGATTACAACAAACGTTAGAATTCACTGAGGGCGGTTCGTAGACGTTTGTAGTAGAAGAATTTTTGATTGTAGTAAAATAAAAGTTGATTAGAAGCATTTAAGTTGAGTCGAACCTGTTTCGGAGCGATCTTTACTGGATACCGTCTGTTTAAAGGTGTATACGATTACTACAAACGTTAGAATTCAGTGAGGGCGGTTTGTAGACGTTTGTAGTAGAAGAATTTTTGATTGTAGTAAAAAAATTAGTTGATTAGAAGCATTTAAGTTGAGTATGACCTGTTTCGGAGCGATCTTTACTGGATACCGTCTGTTTAAAGGTGTATACGATTACTACAAACGTTTGAATTCACAGAGGAAGGTCCGTAGACGTTTGTAGTGGAATAATTTTTGGTTGTAGTAAAACAAGAAGTTGATTTGAAGCACTTGAGTTGAGTCGAACTTGTTTTGGAGCTATCTTTACTGGATAATGTTTGTTTAAAGGTGTATACGATTACTACAAACGTTAGAATTCACTGAGGGCGGTTCGTAGACGTTTGTAGTAGAAGAATTTTTGATTGTAGTAAAATAAAAGTTGACGAAAAGCACTTACTTAAGTTGAGTCTGACCTGTTTCGGAGCGATCTTTACTGGATAATGTCTGTTTCAAGGTGTATACGATAACTACAAACGTTAGAATTCACAGAGGGAGGTTTGTAGACGTTTGTAGTAGAAGAATTTTTGATTGTAGTAAAAAAGTTAGTTGATTAGAAGCACTTAAGTTGAGTATGACCTGTTTCGGAGCGATCTTTACTGGATACCGTCTGTTTAAAGGTGTATACGATTACTACAAACGTTTGAATTCACAGAGGAAGGTCCGTAGACGTTTGTAGTGGAATAATTTTTGGTTGTAGTAAAACAAGAAGTTGATTTGAAGCACTTGAGTTGAGTCGAACTTGTTTTGGAGCTATCTTTACTGGATAATGTTTGTTTAAAGGTGTATACGATTACTACAAACGTTAGAATTCACTGAGGGCGGTTCGTAGACGTTTGTAGTAGAAGAATTTTTGATTGTAGTAAAATAAAAGTTGATTAGAAGCATTTAAGTTGAGTCAAACCTGTTTCGGAGCGATCTTTACTGGATACCGTCTGTTTAAAGGTGTATACGATTACTACAAACGTTAGAATTCAGTGAGGGCGGTTCGTAGACGTTTGTAGTAGAAGAATTTTTGATTGTAGTAAAATAAAAGTTGATTAGAAGCACTTAAGTTGAGTCGAACCTGTTTCGGAGCGATCTTTACCGGATCATGTCTGTATAAAGGTGTATACGATTACTACAAACGTTAGAATTCACTGAGGGAGGTTCGTAGACGTTTGTAGGGGAAGAATTTTTGATTGTAGTAAAAAAAAAGTTGATTAGAAGCACTTAAGTTGAGTCGAACCTGTTTCAGAGCGTTCTTTACTGGATCATGTCTGTTTAAAGGTGTATGCGATTACTACAAACGTTAGAATTCACTGAGGGAGGTTCGTAGACGTTTGTAGTGGAAGAATTTTTGATTGTAGTAAAACAAGAAATTGATTTGAAGCACTTGAGTTGAGTCGAACTTGTTTTGGAGCTATCTTTACTGGATAATGTTTGTTTAAAGGTGTATACGATTACTACAAACGTTAGAATTCACTGAGGGAGGTTCGTAGACGTTTGTAGTGGAAGAATTTTTGATTTCTTCCATTCTTCCACTACAAACGTCTACAAACCTCCCTCTGTGAATTCTAACGTTTGTAGTAATCGTATACACCTTGAAACAGACATTACCCAGTAAAGATCGCTCCGAAACAGGTCAGACTCAACTTAAGTGCTTTTCGTCAACTTTTATTTTACTACAATCAAAAATTCTTCCACTACAAACGTCTACGAACCTCCCTCAGTGAATTCTAACGTTTGTAGTAATCGTATACACCTTTAAACAGACATTATCCAGTAAAGATCGCTCCGAAACAGGTCAGACTCAACTTAAGTAAGTGCTTTTCGTCAACTTTTATTTGACTACAATCAAAAATTCTTCCACTACAAACGTCTACGAACCTCCCTCAGTGAATTCTAGCGTTTGTAGTAATCGTATACACCTTTAAACAAACATTATCCAGTAAAGATAGCTCCAAAACAAGTTCGACTCAACTCAAGTGCTTCAAATCAACTTCTTGTTTTACTACAATCAAAAATTCTTCCACTACAAACGTCTACGAACCTCCCTCAGTGAATTCTAACGTTTGTAGTAATCGTATACACCTTTATACAGACATGATCCGGTAAAGATCGCTCCGAAACAGGTTCGACTCAACTTAAGTGCTTCTAATCAACTTTTATTTTACTACAATCAAAAATTCTTCTACTACAAACGTCTACGAACCGCCCTCAGTGAATTCTAACGTTTGTAGTAATCGTATACACCTTTAAACAGACATGATCCAGTAAAGATCGCTCCGAAACAGGTTCGACTTAACTTAAGTGCTTCTTATCAACTTTTATTTACTACAATCAAAAATTCTTCCACTACAAACGTCTACAAACCTCCCTCTGTGAATTAAAACGTTTGTAATAATCGTATACACCTTTAAACAGACGTTATCCAGCAAAGATCGCTCCGAAACAGGTCAGACTCAACTTAAGTGCTTCTAATCAACTTTTATTTTACTACAATCAAAAATTCTTCCACTACAAACGTCTACGAACCTCCCTCAGTGAATTCTAACGTTTGTAGTAATCGTATACACCTTTAAACAAACATTATCCAGTAAAGATAGCTCCAAAACAAGTTCGACTCAACTCAAGTGCTTCAAATCAACTTCTTGATTTACTACAACCAAAAATTATTCCACTACAAACGTCTACGGACCTTCCTCTGTGAATTCAAACGTTTGTAGTAATCGTATACACCTTTAAACAGACGGTATCCAGTAAAGATCGCTCCGAAACAGGTCATACTCAACTTAAGTGCTTCTAATCAACTTATTTTTTTACTACAATCAAAAATTCTTCTACTACAAACGTCTACAAACCTCCCTCTGTGAATTCTTACGTTTGTAGTTATCGTATACACCTTGAAACAGACATTATCCAGTAAAGATCGCTCCGAAACAGGTCAGACTCAACTTAAGTAAGTGCTTTTCGTCAACTTTTATTTTACTACAATCAAAAATTCTTCCACTACAAACGTCTACGAACCTCCCTCAGTGAATTCTAACGTTTGTAGTAATCGTATACACCTTTAAACAGACATTATCCAGTAAAGATCGCTCCGAAACAGGTCATACTCAACTTAAGTGCTTCTAATCTACTTATTTTTTTACTACAATCAAAAATTCTTCTACTACAAACGTCTACTAACCTCCCTCTGTGAATTCTAACGTTTGTAGTAATCGTATACACCTTGAAACAGACATTATCCAGTAAAGATCGCTCCGAAACAGGTCAGACTCAACTTAAGTGCTTTTCGTCAACTTTTATTTTACTACAATCAAAAATTCTTCCACTACAAACGTCTACGAACCGCCCTCAGTGAATTCTAACGTTTGTAGTAATCGTATACACCTTTAAACAAACATTATCCAGTAATGATAGCTCCAAAACAAGTTCGACTCAACTCAAGTGCTTCAAATCAACTTCTTGTTTTACTACAATCAAAAATTCTTCCACTA
This sequence comes from Chrysoteuchia culmella, assembly GCA_910589605.1. NCBI lineage: Eukaryota > Metazoa > Arthropoda > Insecta > Lepidoptera > Crambidae > Chrysoteuchia > Chrysoteuchia culmella. The sequence goes on from OU342651.1 coordinate 23,219,663, forward strand.
CAAACGTATACGAACCTCCCTCAGTGAATTCTAACGTTTGTAGTAATCGTATACACCTTTATACAGACATGATCCGGTAAAGATTGCTCCGAAACAGGTTCGACTCAACTTAAGTGCTTCTAATCAACTTTTATTTTACTACAATCAAAAATTCTTCCACTACAAACGTCTTCAAACCTCTCTCTGTGAATTCTAACGTTTGTAGTAATCGTATACACCTTGAAACAGACATTATCCAGTAAAGATCGCTCCGAAACAGGTCAGACTCAACTTAAGTGCTTTTCGTCAACTTTTATTTTACTACAATCAAAAATTCTTCCACTACAAACGTCTACGAACCGCCCTCAGTGAATTCTAACGTTTGTAGTAATCGTATACACCTTTAAACAGACATTATCCAGTAAAGATCGTTCCGAAACAGTTCAGACTCAACTTAAGTGCTTTAAATCAACTTCTTGTTTTACTACAACCAAAAATTCTTCCACTACAAACGTCTACGAACCTCCCTCAGTGAATTCTAACGTTTGTAGTAATCGTATACACCTTTATACAGACATGATCCGGTAAAGATCGCTCCGAAACAGGTTCGACTCAACTTAAGTGCTTCTAATCAACTTTTATTTTACTACAATCAAAAATTCTTCCACTACAAACGTCTACAAACCTCCCTCTATGAATTCTAACGTTTGTAGTAATCGTATACACCTTGAAACCGACATTATCCAGTAAAGATCGCTCCGAAACAGGTCAGACTCAACTTAAGTGGTTCTAATCAACTTTTTTTTACTACAATCAAAAAATTCTTCCACTACTAACGTCTACGAACCTTCCTCAGTGAATTCTAACGTTTGTAGTTATCGTATAGGCCTTGAAACAAAATTTAAGTAAAAAAGATCGTTTTAAAAAAATACTTCAAAACTAAAATTTTTTTTTTTTTTTTTCTATTTTACTACTTACGAATAAAATTGCACTACAATCCACTACTAACGTTTATCGATAAAAAACAGCTGGAAAAACATAGTTTTTAAAATTTCGGGGGACAAATTTTTTTTATGTCGTTATATTTTTTTTATTATATTACTACTAACGAAAATTGTTTCACTACTATCCACTACTTATCGAAATCTTTAAAAAAACACAAAGAAAAAGTAGTTTTTCCAAAGTCGGGTGCCAACTTCACACAGGTCTGATTTTTTTACTAAAATTAACTTACTTAATTAACAGTTACTAAAATTCAACACCAACTTTCCCGGTTTGATATTACTAATAGTTTGCGATAATTCTAATGCGGTGTTTGACTGCTGTATTATTTCTTCATTTATTTCATCATTTTTTTCTTCATGTGCTTGAGCAGATGTTGAAGCTTCCTGGAACTCGTAAGACGTTGTTTGTTTTAAGTTTATACTTTGACCAATTTTTTGTGTAATTCTGTTTTTATTCTCCACCGATTCTTCTATATAGCTCTCAGCAACTCGATCGGATTTCCATCCTCTATGCCTTTTTAGCGTAATAAGATTGGCCCCAGTATCGGCAAGAATAGAGGCCCTATGAACGCCGGAAACAATGACCTGTAAATTGTTCCGGATACGGCAGTTCTAAGTATATAGCAATTATTTTGGGCATTTGAGCAATATTGTGCCTCCCTATCACTTGTTTGGTGCATTTGCAGTTTTTATAATAAAAAAAAAATCGGTCCGTTTTTACGTAAACTGGAAGTAGTGCGTAATATTTTTGCACCTCTACAAATGAGGCGTCACGAACAACGAAAGTACGATCAATTTTCGTTTTTGTATCTCGCAACGTAATTTTCATTACGTTGATGTGAGTTTCAATGTAATTAACGGTGATATTGGTAATTTCGATGCATCGACATGCACCGAAAATGCCAAAAATAAGAACCACCTGTAACAATAACAAGCACGAGTATTAATTATGAGACCGTGTACAGTACAAATTTGGGTTTTTAGATATAAATACTTACTTTCACCGCTAAGTACTCAGAGTCGGGGGCTTCATTTATAAACTTTTCTACATTTTGTGATGTCAACACTTTAGATTTTTTACTTTATCAGAACCATGCACTTTAACATTGAATAGGTATTCCAGAGAGACGAAGGCTTTATTTTGTTGGAAAGATCATTGAAATACGCAAGAAAAACATTTTCGGATAAAGATTTAGATTTCCTACTGATTTTCCACTGCACAAATTTTTCATATGCAAGCTTATATTTTTCCTTTGAGTTTCGCGGTATTAAATTTTCACCCACTAATTTAGCTTCTTCTTTAATGTCTGGCGGTGTTAAACACATCGAATCGGAAGAATTTTCGCTTTGAGAGCTTATTTTTAGCAAAAAAGTCACTAAATAAAAATAAAATGTTTGCTGAACCGCGCTTTTGTTACTTCAATTTTTTTTTTTTTAGCAATGGTAGTTAGAACTATACAGCCAAATATGGAATAAAATCTTTTTGTACCTATCTCTATAAATACAAAAAGCTGTGTTTTATAAAATCTTTTTGCATTTGATTTTTTAAAACATTGAAACGTCAAAATAGCGACCAGCTAAACTTTGCCGGCCGCCCCTTGAAACAGAAAGGCAAGGTCGACTTTGCTCGAACAAGGTTGTCAAAATAATGACCACATTACATGCATTTTTGAGTAAAGAATCTTTATTCCCATTGCAGGGAGTCATACCCGATGTTGGTGGCAGCCAACAAAGTAGACTTGGTCCACGCGCGCGCCGTCAGCGAGGAGGCGGGGAGGGAGCTGGCGAGGCAACTGGGGGCGCCTTACATCGAGACCAGCGCTAAAGAACCGCCGCTCAATGTGGATGCCGCCTTTCATGAGGTGTGTATACATTACATACATGTGTAGCCCGCCCACTGCACTTCAGGAGGGCCAATCCTTTGAGATAAATAGATTTCTTTAATTCTTATTTCTGACTCGATCACGCAGGAAAACGCCGACCGTAGCTCTCTCTTCCTTACACGCTTAGTGACCTTGAAGTTTCTTATAAGACAAAGTTAGCGACCACGTTTGCATGTTAAATGTAATGTTATCATTTCTGATCGTTGTGACTTATGTTCGGTATTATAATCCAGCTGGTGCGCATCATCCGCCACCACCCGCCGCACGAGGACAAGCCGCGCCGCCGCCGCCGCGCCTGCGCGCTGCTCTAGCCGCCCATCCACACTCGGTCAGTGCCCACACGCTGCTCTAGCCGCCCATCCACACTCGGTCAGTGCCCACACGCTGCTCTAGCCGCCCATCCACACTCGGTCAGTGCCCACACGCTGCTCTAGCCGCCCATCCACACTCGGTCAGTGCCCACACGCTGCTCTAGCCGCCCATCCACACTCGGTCAGTGCCCACACGCTGCTCTAGCCGCCCATCCACACTCGGTCAGTGCCCACACGCTGCTCTAGCCGCCCATCCACACTCGGTCAGTGCCCACACGCTGCTCTAGCCGCCCATCCACACTCGGTCAGTGCCCACACGCTGCTCTAGCCGCCCATCCACACTCGGTCAGTGCCCACACGCTGCTCTAGCCGCCCATCCACACTCGGTCAGTGCCCACACGCTGCTCTAGCCGCCCATCCACACTCGGTCAGTGCCCACACGCTGCTCTAGCCGCCCATCTACACTCGGTCAGTGCCCACACGCTGCTCTAGCCGCCCATCCACACTCGGTCAGTGCCCACACGCTGCTCTAGCCGCCCATCCACACTCGGTCAGTGCCCACACGCTGCTCTAGCCGCCCATCCACACTCGGTCAGTGCCCACACGCTGCTCTAGCCGCCCATCCACACTCGGTCAGTGCCCACACGCTGCTCTAGCCGCCCATCCACACTCGGTCAGTGCCCACACGCTGCTCTAGCCGCCCATCCACACTCGGTCAGTGCCCACACGCTGCTCTAGCCGCCCATCCACACTCGGTCAGTGCCCACACGCTGCTCTAGCCGCCCATCCACACTCGGTCAGTGCCCACACGCTGCTCTAGCCGCCCATCCACACTCGGTCAGTGCCCACACGCTGCTCTAGCCGCCCATCCACACTCGGTCAGTGCCCACACGCTGCTCTAGCCGCCCATCCACACTCGGTCAGTGCCCACACGCTGCTCTAGCCGCCCATCCACACTCGGTCAGTGCCCACAAGCTGCTCTAGCCGCCCATCCACACTCGGTCAGTGCCCACAAGCTGCTCTAGCCGCCCATCCACACTCGGTCAGTGCCCACACGCTGCTCTAGCCGCCCATCCACACTCGGTCAGTGCCCACACGCTGCTCTAGCCGCCCATCCACACTCGGTCAGTGCCCACACGCTGCTCTAGCCGCCCATCTACACTCGGTCAGTGCCCACACGCTGCTCTAGCCGCCCATCCACACTCGGTCAGTGCCCACACGCTGCTCTAGCCGCCCATCCACACTCGGTCAGTGCCCACACGCTGCTCTAGCCGCCCATCCACACTCGGTCAGTGCCCACACGCTGCTCTAGCCGCCCATCCACACTCGGTCAGTGCCCACACGCTGCTCTAGCCGCCCATCCACACTCGGTCAGTGCCCACACGCTGCTCTAGCCGCCCATCCACACTCGGTCAGTGCCCACACGCTGCTCTAGCCGCCCATCCACACTCGGTCAGTGCCCACACGCTGCTCTAGCCGCCCATCCACACTCGGTCAGTGCCCACACGCTGCTCTAGCCGCCCATCCACACTCGGTCAGTGCCCACACGCTGCTCTAGCCGCCCATCCACACTCGGTCAGTGCCCACACGCTGCTCTAGCCGCCCATCCACACTCGGTCAGTGCCCACAAGCTGCTCTAGCCGCCCATCCACACTCGGTCAGTGCCCACAAGCTGCTCTAGCCGCCCATCCACACTCGGTCAGTGCCCACACGCTGCTCTAGCCGCCCATCCACACTCGGTCAGTGCCCACACGCTGCTCTAGCCGCCCATCTACACTCGGTCAGTGCCCACACGCTGCTCTAGCCGCCCATCCACACTCGGTCAGTGCCCACACGCTGCTCTAGCCGCCCATCCACACTCGGTCAGTGCCCACACGCTGCTCTAGCCGCCCATCCACACTCGGTCAGTGCCCACACGCTGCTCTAGCCGCCCATCCACACTCGGTCAGTGCCCACACGCTGCTCTAGCCGCCCATCCACACTCGGTCAGTGCCCACACGCTGCTCTAGCCGCCCATCCACACTCGGTCAGTGCCCACACGCTGCTCTAGCCGCCCATCCACACTCGGTCAGTGCCCACACGCTGCTCTAGCCGCCCAACCACACTCGGTCAGTGCCCACACGCTGCTCTAGCCGCCCATCCACACTCGGTCAGTGCCCACACGCTGCTCTAGCCGCCCATCCACACTCGGTCAGTGCCCACACGCTGCTCTAGCCGCCCATCCACACTCGGTCAGTGCCCACACGCTGCTCTAGCCGCCCATCCACACTCGGTCAGTGCCCACACGCTGCTCTAGCCGCCCATCCACACTCGGTCAGTACCCACACGCTGCTCTAGCCGCCCATCCACACTCGGTCAGTGCCCACACGCTGCTCTAGCCGCCCATCCACACTCGGTCAGTGCCCACACGCTGCTCTAGCCGCCCATCCACACTCGGTCAGTGCCCACACGCTGCTCTAGCCGCCCATCCACACTCGGTCAGTGCCCACTAGCTGCTCTAGCCGCCCATCCACACTCGGTCAGTGCCCACACGCTGCTCTAGCCGCCCATCCACACTCGGTCAGTGCCCACACGCTGCTCTAGCCGCCCATCCTCACTCTGTCAGTGCCCACACGCTGCTCTAGCCGCCCATCTACACTCGGTCAGTGCCCACACGCTGCTCTAGCCGCCCATCCACACTCGGTCAGTGCCCACACGCTGCTCTAGCCGCCCATCCACACTCGGTCAGTGCCCACACGCTGCTCTAGCCGCCCATCCACACTCGGTCAGTGCCCACACGCTGCTCTAGCCGCCCATCTACACTCGGTCAGTGCCCACACGCTGCTCTAGCCGCCCATCCACACTCGGTCAGTGCCCACACGCTGCTCTAGCCGCCCATCCACACTCGGTCAGTGCCCACACGCTGCTCTAGCCGCCCATCCACACTCGGTCAGTGCCCACACGCTGCTCTAGCCGCCCATCCACACTCGGTCAGTGCCCACACGCTGCTCTAGCCGCCCATCCACACTCGGTCAGTGCCCACACGCTGCTCTAGCCGCCCATCCACACTCGGTCAGTGCCCACACGCTGCTCTAGCCGCCCATCCACACTCGGTCAGTGCCCACACGCTGCTCTAGCCGCCCATCCACACTCGGTCAGTGCCCACACGCTGCTCTAGCCGCCCATCCACACTCGGTCAGTGCCCACACGCTGCTCTAGCCGCCCATCCACACTCGGTCAGTGCCCACACGCTGCTCTAGCCGCCCATCCACACTCGGTCAGTGCCCACACGCTGCTCTAGCCGCCCATCCACACTCGGTCAGTGCCCACACGCTGCTCTAGCCGCCCATCCACACTCGGTCAGTGCCCACACGCTGCTCTAGCCGCCCATCCACACTCGGTCAGTGCCCACAAGCTGCTCTAGCCGCCCATCCACACTCGGTCAGTGCCCACACGCTGCTCTAGCCGCCCATCCACACTCGGTCAGTGCCCACACGCTGCTCTAGCCGCCCATCCACACTCGGTCAGTGCCCACACGCTGCTCTAGCCGCCCATCTACACTCGGTCAGTGCCCACACGCTGCTCTAGCCGCCCATCCACACTCGGTCAGTGCCCACACGCTGCTCTAGCCGCCCATCCACACTCGGTCAGTGCCCACACGCTGCTCTAGCCGCCCATCCACACTCGGTCAGTGCCCACACGCTGCTCTAGCCGCCCATCCACACTCGGTCAGTGCCCACACGCTGCTCTAGCCGCCCATCCACACTCGGTCAGTGCCCACACGCTGCTCTAGCCGCCCATCCACACTCGGTCAGTGCCCACACGCTGCTCTAGCCGCCCATCCACACTCGGTCAGTGCCCACACGCTGCTCTAGCCGCCCATCCACACTCGGTCAGTGCCCACACGCTGCTCTAGCCGCCCATCCACACTCGGTCAGTGCCCACACGCTGCTCTAGCCGCCCATCCACACTCGGTCAGTGCCCACAAGCTGCTCTAGCCGCCCATCCACACTCGGTCAGTGCCCACACGCTGCTCTAGCCGCCCATCCACACTCGGTCAGTGCCCACACGCTGCTCTAGCCGCCCATCCACACTCGGTCAGTGCCCACACGCTGCTCTAGCCGCCCATCTACACTCGGTCAGTGCCCACACGCTGCTCTAGCCGCCCATCCACACTCGGTCAGTGCCCACACGCTGCTCTAGCCGCCCATCCACACTCGGTCAGTGCCCACACGCTGCTCTAGCCGCCCATCCACACTCGGTCAGTGCCCACACGCTGCTCTAGCCGCCCATCCACACTCGGTCAGTGCCCACACGCTGCTCTAGCCGCCCATCCACACTCGGTCAGTGCCCACACGCTGCTCTAGCCGCCCATCCACACTCGGTCAGTGCCCACACGCTGCTCTAGCCGCCCATCCACACTCGGTCAGTGCCCACACGCTGCTCTAGCCGCCCATCCACACTCGGTCAGTGCCCACACGCTGCTCTAGCCGCCCATCCACACTCGGTCAGTGCCCACACGCTGCTCTAGCCGCCCATCCACACTCGGTCAGTGCCCACACGCTGCTCTAGCCGCCCATCCACACTCGGTCAGTGCCCACACGCTGCTCTAGCCGCCCATCCACACTCGGTCAGTGCCCACACGCTGCTCTAGCCGCCCATCCACACTCGGTCAGTACCCACACGCTGCTCTAGCCGCCCATCCACACTCGGTCAGTGCCCACACGCTGCTCTAGCCGCCCATCCACACTCGGTCAGTGCCCACACGCTGCTCTAGCCGCCCATCCACACTCGGTCAGTGCCCACACGCTGCTCTAGCCGCCCATCCACACTCGGTCAGTGCCCACACGCTGCTCTAGCCGCCCATCCACACTCGGTCAGTGCCTACACGCTGCTCTAGCCGCCCATCCACAATCGGTCAGTATCCACACGCTGCTTTAGCCGCCCATCCCGCTACCCACTACTCGGTCAGTGCTCACTCACACACACATACACACATTCTCTATCTGTTTCTCTCTCCCTCTCTCACTGACATACACACCACAAACACACATTGTCGCTCTCTCTCTCTCTCTCTCTCTCACACACTCACACATACAACCACACACAGCGGTATCTTCGTCCGCCATTACTAAAGCACCGTGGGTTGGTCTGTGGTCATGAACTTTTCATATGAAGAAACACCACCTTGTTTCATGGCAGTTTATTTCTACATCGCAACATGATCACAATACTACTATTATTATTACAGACGCCGTTCAGAAATTGCTGTGTGGGCATGATACGACTTCTCCAACACAACACCATTACAACATTGATGGCGCGGATCTAACTGAAGCGGTTACGTATCTGTCAACAAACTAATTGATTTCCCGCCAAGCAGTAACTCTACGTTACTAGTCAAGAGAAGTAAGGAAACACACACATGTTTTAAAAATACTTTTTTTAAAACAGTATTAATTCAAACTTTTATTGGCAAGTTGCAAAACGCAGCAAAAAGGTGATGTAACGAAACGCAAAGTTTTAAATTGATAGAGATCTGAATTGGGAGATAATTCTGAAGATTTTTAGAGAGGCTTATAATATTTTATATGTTAGAATGTAATTAAGGTTGCACAAAAATGTCGTGTTTAGGATATTTTTAGAGAATCGACTCCACCGAGCCTTGTCGGAGGACATACAATATATTGCTTGTATTAAGTACCTATTTATTTAATCGTATTCGTATTATCTAATACAGAGCATTTATTTAAGAATTGTACTCTATCGCGATAAAACGATGTGCAAGCGTCTGATACTATCCAATGATTGATGGGGCTAAAAATCTCCGTGTGAACTACTGTCATCTTACCTATAGTTGTCTCTTTATCATTATACGATCAGGAATAGGTGTCCGAAAAGTTGTCAAAATAACTAAATTGGTAGGCGAGTTGGCAACAAGAGTCCCTTTCATATTATAAGTTATACAAAATATTACTGGAACTACAAATGTTTTGCTTATCTCCATTCCAATAGAACTTATTGTCGGATGTAGAGCGACAGAAGCGCCACTGTCAGAGAAACTGTTCGATGACACGCACTTTAGTAAGGCCAAGTTTTTCAAAAGACTTTTTCTGATCAGATACTTTTTTTTGTCTTGCAAAGAGATTTTACTTCAAAGCTAGTCAGTAATTAATTCTGTGGTTGATATAAAAATAAATTAGCAAATACGAATGAAATTGATTCCTTTATTTATCTGTTTTTTAACAGCGTTGGTCGAGTTGTTGTTTTTTTATAATCTCTTTTTTATGCCAAAGATTTTTAGTAGACTGATTTATCTAAAAAATAGACAGTGGTTACTGTTTTAGTAGATTCATAATCACAAATTCATAATTACAGAAGAGATTGCAATATGAAGCTAAAAACTAAATATAAACCCACTGCTGCTGCGGATTTTAGTATTTTATGTAAATGTCATCAATTAGTATAAAAAACCGCGATGTCCAACACACCGAACCTGCCGCTAGCGGATGCCGCCACTAGGTGCGGAGGTGCGGAGCAATCTCTAAGAGAGTCGTATTTTTTAAACAATCGAACAAATGCTTTTGAAAACACCGCTTTCGCCTGCTATTCTTGCGATTACGTATCAGTAGGGTTTATTCAAATCTGAAGGTATAGCAGTATTTAAAATTAGTTAAACTATAACATTATTGAACGCTAACGTCTTTCTCCAGCTGATTAGGTTATGCTAAGCTGTTATTTTTTTCAGTTGATTTGAAACCTTATTGTATACCGATAAGATTAAAAATCGATTGAGTGTATTTGACATTTTACTAAGTGCATATTTGAATTATGCCCGAATGGATCTTTATATTAAGATCTCAATGAACCGTGTAAAGTCAGTATCTCTTTGAGCATGCCTATACCAAAGTATTGATTAAGTATAATGTTTATCATGCACAATATTTAATCCATTACTAAATTATTTTAATGTTGATATGTATAATTATTGTATCGTTACACTATTAAAAAGAAAACTTTATGTAAAGATATTTTATGTTATTCTGTATAGCTCAGAAATTATTTAAAACTTTGAATTTGACAATAGTAAACAGATGCCTGTATGTAATTACCTCAAAATATAATCGCTATAATAATTAAGGCTGATGATAGTCTCAAAATGTTAACCAAATGCAAACATTAAATGTGTTTATTATATAAATATAGTAAGCGCAGAGTATAGACGCGTATGCGCACGCGCACATCCCGGGTAGAGTAAGTTGGGTAAAGTAAGAGTATTATATAACGAAAACGAAAGGAATTGAAATATAAGTGTAACGTTTTATAAGTATTACACTAATGTAAGTGTTATGCGGCTCCTAGCGGGGCAGGCTGTAGTCGCACGAGTGCGGAATATCCAAACTGCATAGTTGATGTCACCGCCGTAAGGCTGCTTGTCTGTCGGTTTTCTACAGACTTTACTTTGGTTAGTGTGCATCTGAGCTGCATATCCTCATTCCGCCTTCTCCTTTTCCATCGGGATACCAGACGTACTGCAGGCTGCCATCCATCAGCCTGTGGACGTTCACTGCTGGACATAGGCCTCTCCTAGCTCATGCCTGTTGTGGCGTTCATAGGAGGCTATTAGCCTACTGCTACCACGCTGGCCAGACGGGTTGGTAGAGGGTCTGTTTCAAGTTTTTCTTCTCTTGCACGGGTTTTCAATGCGTCGATCCTCTTAGTCCACTCTTACGACATCCCAGGCATGTTAGGGAGTGGTGACATTTGTATGCCATCCATACTTGGAAAACCTACACACAGAGCGCTTTAAGTTCTCTTTTATCATGCGAACAGCCAAGGAGTGGAATTCCCTGCCGACGTCTGTTTTCCCGAGCACATACAACCCAAACCTCTTCAAGGTGCAAGTGAACAGCCTTCTTCTGGGCAAACTCGCTCCACCTTAGACCTCATCTACGCTCCTCGGCCAGATTGAGGTCAAGAGTAAGCCCATGACACCGGTGTCCGGTCGGGGTCTGAGTAATTAACATATAAAAAAATGCTTCTATAATGGGGAGACATACTCAAAGCCAATGGTGCCCTCTTCTTCTTTTTAAGTAATGGCGGTGCCCTTTTGGATTTCGCCAAGGCGCTACTGAGCGAACGTTCTTACCCAAAATCAGTTGATTGATTTAAGCCGAGTCAAAACTTGACATACTTGTAATTTTGACAAGTCGTTGATCAATCATCAGATTTTGGGACCTGTAGCTCTATCGCACAAGTGTCCGACTTGATCTGTGGGCGCAACTCTTCACACGCGAGCGCTGATGCTATAGCGCTGTCTCGGTCGCACACAGAGTCGAGTATTAACTGACTATTAAAAAGGAATCTTATTGTTAGAACGGTAACGTTGAAGTTGCGCTGTACGAAAACGCCGTCGACTGTCAAAATGAAGTCGACAGCGATGCCGACGGCACTTTGCGGTAGGTTCACAGGCACCCATAGCTATAACACGTTTTATGAAATGGTGCATGATGCCATCTTACTTACCCCGGTGAGAAGAGAGCGGGACAGCGACACATTGTCGAGCTACGAGGATCGATAAAGCCGCTCAACAGCACCACCATTAGCTCTCCGTGTGGTATGGCGGGACGAATCACGATGCACTGCACTTGCTTGATTAGTTCTCTCATTCTGCGCACGATGGTGTGAGTAGGAAAGGGATAGGAAGTAAGGAACTACATCATGAAGCTCGCGAATTTAAAATAGGGAAGCCGGAAATGGCGTAAACACAGTGTGTCTCCCCATTGTCTATCTCACGCTTTAACGGTATATTTCCCTTCTATTGTAAGATAGTCAGACTTATCGTAATTTGGATGTGCCATGACATTCGAAAATTGAAATGACGCATTTCGAATTTTTGACGAAAAATTCGCAAATTGGCAGTTTGGAGACAATTTGCGGTTTGGATATTCTGCAGAAAGGCATTTCACTAAACAATTCTGTCGTAAGTAAATAATGGTTTATTTATGTCAAAATTGTGTTTTAGGAACAAAAGTGGATAACATTGTTGATGGAAACATAAAATATAAATTGGTTAATAAAAAAATGTCAAATTGTCCAACTACAAAATATATGATGCAGTAGACAGGAGCAGATTGTTTACTTTGTTCCCAACGAGTCACACGACAACGTGTCACATTGTTACTTGTTGGGAAAAATAGTCCCCACGAGTCACGGTATTGCTCGTTGGGAGAACAATTTATCCAACGAGTCACACCGAAGGCTAGGAGCATTAGGCGTTAGGGAAAAAAAAATCTCAACCTGTAACACTCGGAACAAAGACTTTTTAGTATATTTCATTACGAGTGCGGAAAGCCTGTCATTGCAAAGAGTTCCGATAAATGTCTACCCGAGCCGAGGCGCAGCCGAAGGTGAGGGTTGACAGTCGGAACTCTTTGCAATGACGGTTCCGCACGTGTACTGAACAACTATTTTTAATACAGTTGCGAAAAAATTAAGCAATTTAATAAAGAACATTTTTGGAAAATGGCGCCAACCGTAAAAGAATATAAGCAGAGATTTTTTTTGTTTTCTTCACCCATTCTGGGTAGGCAAAGGGAACTATGCCCATACAGCCAAGTCTTCAGTAGTTTTTTTTTATTGATATGAAATGAAAATGAATTTTAATGAGATCAAATGAAATGAAACCTAACCTAACTCATTGAATCATATCATGAAATCTGATATTGAAACAAATTAGTAGCTTCTTTTTAGAAATATTTGCATGAATCATAAAAACTTCTATGATTTTTTTTTGTAAAAGCTTCTTGGTTGGTTTTATCTTTTTAATACACATTATTTTGACAGTTAGGAAAGAGAACGCACGAGTTCGGAAAAGGTAAAGAAAAAGCTCGAGTATGTACTAGCCCACATCCCGAACGCTATACGTCCCTGCAATACGCCACTTTTTGAGCAACTGTATTAAAAAATAACTTTTTAAGACAGCTAAAATAACTCCTGGTTAGCTTTGCGACCCTGGTACTTTCACCTAAAAATATTCCATACCTTCGGGGTGTGACTCGTGAGGATTTTTTTTTATAAATAGTTCTCCCGACGAGTATAAGTGTCTGTAACACATGTTGGTGAACGTTGACTCGTTGGGAACAAACTGAGCACATAATGTTTAAATATTCCTTTACAAATGCCCATAAATATATTCAAACTATACTAGTCCGTATGAGCACAAGAAACGCGTAGCTTTAAACTTAGGTACGATCGTTAGCACAATAAACTAGGCACTTGGCCTGCGAAACCAGCTCTTAATGCATACGCCATAGAGCGGTTTCAAGGTCTACATGTTAATCAGAGCTTCCCCAAAATCGACCGTTAAAACCCCATTTTTAAATACTTAGTCAATAACACCGATGCTGAAGCGTCGTTCTGCCTAAATAACACTACTGGGCTCGTATTCACTATGACCACTTACCGATTTCTTGCTCAAACCACGCAAACAATCTATATACTTAATTCAGGTTCGCAAAATTTGTGACGACTCGATAGGGACTTTGGCGCGTAGTACGCGGCCGAGTAAGGTATCAAATTAAAGGTACTCGAGTCTATTTGTTCCGATAACTATAAAATATACAAAATGTTAAACGTGATGATCACAAACTGCAATTAAAAAGTGTCATTATTTTCGCATAATTTGGAATTTTTCGTCGAGCGACGAACCCGAGTATCGGGTTGTAACCGCCCTAGTAACTTTATAATCTGTGAGTATCATGAAGAAAACGAATTTTGAAAATGTCAAAACCAAGTCCGTCATTGGCGTGGCTTGCAAGGAATCGCTAAGTGGTCACAGTGAATAAGGGCCCTGTTAAAGAATAGTCGAGATATTTTATTTAGCTTGTAGGAGTAGCCGTGTCTAGGAGAACTATGTCCAAAGCCGTTAACGTATTGTGTCCAAATGATTTATTTTGTTAAGGCGATACTCGAAAAAAATATGCTGAAGCGAGATAGCAATGAGAAAACGACGCGGGGAGCGAGACCGATTTTGCAGATTAGGCAAAAGAAACACAAAATCGCTTCGTATTAAAAAACGACAGCGATTAAAAAAAAATGCTTCTATACGATCCTAAATATTATTGGTGTCCACTTATTAAACCAATTTCCAACAGTGTAAGTAAACCCATTTAAGAATAATCTTGAATTTTCGTATTTTTAGAGGTCTTTTCGAAAAGAAAAAGTGTCGAGGCAAAACAATAAAATCGTGTTTTTGAAACTAAACGAATCTAGATAAAGGTATGAAGAAATATATATGTTATTACCAGATTTGTAACAACTGTAACCATGCTATAGTTTTATATCAAAAAGTCCATACTTTTTCCGAGTAGCGCCTTAACGAAATGACGCCGCTGTAGCGCGCGTGATAATAGTGAGATGAGGACGTGACGAGACCGCGGCGAGCGAGTTGTTGTTATTATACGTTTTATATGTTGTGAAATACAATAAATGTAGAAATGTGACTCTGTCGTTTTATTTTTGACAATCCTTGTTTTTGTAATCTTCTTCTTCTTCTCCTTAGCGTGTCGATGGCAGACACTAAAGTACCAGGCCCAGAATTCAGACACTTTGACAGCCTTGTCGGATTCTGTCATGAGATCCTCCTGCATGTAGGTTCAGGACACGCAGGGCACGATGTTAGGTGGGCCATCGTTTGGACTGCACCGCAAAGGCATTCCGCGGAATAGCCCCTGGCCATGTTTTCTTTGCTCCGGCCGGTCTGAGTCCGAAGCCTATTTAAAGACTTCCAGATCGGCCATGATGGCCAGGAGGAAGGCTTTCAGTAATGTGGACGTAAGGAGTAGGTAAGGTCACTTTTTCACGCCATAGGTTGCACCTCGCATGTTTGGATTCGATGGACAACGGTTCGACGCACCTTGCGAAGCTGCGTCGGCCTTTCAGCCCCTTTTGTAATAGGCAGTGCCGAAACTAGGCGGTGCCGGCGGTGACCAGGCACAGCGGCACGGGGCGCAGACCCTAGGGGGCGCAGAAATGACCAACCTTGATTGTCATCCAAATCTGAACCGACAGTTTTGAGAAAAACTACAGTCCAGTCCAGTAACTTTATGCTTCAGTCTTGCATGAATTATGATATTTCTGATATTTTGCAGACTTGTTTATGATGTTGACTTATAAATAATCTAAGTTTGTGATCTCAAGCGCCGAATGCAACTTGTAATATTCGAAAAAGCCTCTTATATATCAGATTTTGGTAGTAGTAGTAAATATCAAAAACTAGTTTATTAGGGCTTAACTACTTAACAAAATCTTTTTAATGAGTTTTGAATTTTTGCAATTTTTCAATGCCATTTTTATACTAATTTTGAGAAGTAAATTTAAATAGAAAAATATTCTCGAATTAAATATACTCGAACCCACGGCCTTTGGAAATCCGGTCCAATGCAAAGAACAGCAAGGTCGTGGGTTCGAGTCCCATCTGAGAATTCCCTTGTGGCCAAGTTGACTTTTTCCAATATTTTTCTGAGGCCAACAGAAGAATAGGTACAGCTAGGCTGGGCAGCATATGGGAAGCTACGTCGAGTCTTTACGTCGCCCATTCCACAGAGTCCAAAGACGAAAGTCTGCAATCAGTGCGTCCTACCTACCAGTCAATGACATACGGAGCCGTAACGTGGACCCTCACGCCAGGGAAATAACCAACGAAATAAATTTCGTTTAAACCAAATTTTGTTGAAAGTTTTTATAAAGATCTAAATACATTTTTTTTTTGGATTTTTCATGTTTTTTATTTAAAACTGGTGGACACATTTTAGTGTATAACTTTCAAAACGGTTGACTTTGAGGAAAATACAGTTTTAGAAGCCTCAATGTAATTTTCAAAGATCTATCTAATGATACACGTAGAAGTTTGATGAAAAAAAATTTTTCAGTACCTAACAGTTCCATGTATGAGTATCCCCCCCTTAATTCTTCTTTTTTTTTTTTTTTAGTCAAGCGGTTTACAGAATACATCTACCGACCAAGTTTCAACTGTGTAATCCTCACAGTTTTAGAATTAAGTGGCTGTGACATTTTACCACTTTGGAAGTGTATATCTTTCAAACGTTTGATTTTGAGAAAAAACTGTAATATGAACTTCAATGTAATTTTTAAAGACCTATCTATAGATATGCCTCAAGTATAGTTCTTATTAAGATCAACAGCATATATTTTTTTTTTTCACTCTCTTATTTCAAAGTTAGAGGGGGGGGGGGGGGGGGGGGGCACACACACATTTTACCACTTTGAAAATGTACATACATCTTTCAAACGGTTGACGGTCAGTTCCATGTATGGGAATTAAGGGGGCTTAATTCATATATTTTTATTATTTTTGTGTAAAAACCGTAAAGCGGTTTACAGAATACATCTACCTAATATGTATATTAAGTATGTATTTACAAAAAAAAAGTATATATGTATGTTTATCCGTTATCTAGTATCCATAACACAAGCTCTTCATGAAACTTAACGTGGGCTAGATAATTGGTGTGATTGTATGAAATTTATTTATTTATTTATTATTTATTTACCTACCAAGTTTCGACTGTGTAATCCTCATAGTTTTGGAATAAAAAGGGTGTGACATACATCTGTTTAGCCGAATCTATAAGGGTTTCGTTTTTTGCCTTTAGGCTACGAAACCCTAAAAAATACATAAATATAATATTTATTTTTATTTATTTATTTATTTCACCATATTGTAACATAAAACGTTACATTTGGCATGTCATAGCGTTACAATAGAAGAATTAAATTTAATCTTAAGTAGGACATACTAGGATTCAGTCGTAATATTAGATAGATCATTTCATGTTTAAGTGCTTAGCTAACTAGTCATAACATAACTTACGATCTATGTATTATGTAGCCATCACAGTAGGCACATACAGCTGTTTATTTGATAAACAAATAAACTAAAACAGCTAATAAATAAATAAATTAATTAATGTCACTCTAATAAAAATATAATAGTTACAAATCAAAATCATTACCTATTTCATAAATATCATAAATGTCATAAATTCCTTAATTTTATTGGCTTCAATGTGATGATTACATTTAAAATCAATGCAATCATCTATACAATTACAACAGTTATTAAAATTAAAAAATATTTAAAAATGACACTGTAATAAAAATATATAAATATACAAATCAAAATCATTTTGCTTCCATTTCTTTGTCATGAATCCATAAATTTTATAAAAAGGGTTTAATTCAAATAATGACTTTATTACAGTCTTAAATTTGATCGGTGGCAAATTGGTAACGAAAAGTGGAAGTTTACTATATTATGTCAATTTTAAGGCCAAAGAGAAAAATAATTTGTAAGGGAATTTAAGGCTAACCTTGTTTGTGCGTTTTATGTAAGTAATCGCACCGCTTGTATCTGTAACATATCTTTGTTACGTGTATACATAGAAAAAAAATATGATAGAAAAACGTACCCTTTAACAATATCATATTAATTTAATAAATCTGCGTCGTTGTGGTTCCCAGTCCAAGTAACAACCGTATTTCTGAAACTAAAAGATATCAAATCTTTATAAATTACTTATGTGAACATTTCAATAAAAATAGTGTTTATACTTTTCAAATACTTACTAATAAAATGTTATGGATATAACAAAATTTCTAAAACGCAGAGCAAGATATGGCTTTGTGCCGTGAAAAAGTGAAAATATTTTCAAAGTACCTACGGCACGAAGACGGCCAACTCCAGAAAAAAAGAAAAGAGTAAAAAGAATGAATGTTAATAAAATTATAGATATAATATAGAATACTTGAATGTTTTTAAATGAGATCGAACATGATTTACGACTCATTTAAAATATTACATAGATACCGAGGAATTTTATACAATGAGATTCATAGATTTAAATAAAAGTATGGATGAATAATGATGTCGCAATTGTATGAAATAAATATAAAACAAGGAAAAATAGTGAAATATAATAATAAATAAGTAAATAAGATGAAAAATAAACAAATATAAAAATGAAACGTTCGTTTTGAAAAAAAAGACAACGTTACAGCATCAAATACTGAACAACTCGGCAGTTTCGAGGAAAACAGTATTATTTTTGTTTAAGTCGGCTAATTCTGGGGGCTTAGTGTGAGTTTATAAATGTCTAAACGTTACCATGGGGTGAGAGTAAAATTTTAACAGATAGCCTTAATGCAATGAGAATAAGGTTGAGAATTAAACTCTATTCGCAAACTGCGGCGTAAGCGAGTAAGGTGAGAGAGCTCACACTAAGGATTCTGATTGTAATAGCGGAGCGAATGCGATGTCGCTCGTTTTTCTTATAAATTTATTAAGTAAATATAAAATTTTTTTTTCGCCACATTGCATATCAGGTTGTCGGTGAAGTACAAATATAAATTAAAGGAATAAAAAAGGGCGCAGTTATAGAACCTGGAACCAACCGGGCGCTAAAAATATTAGTTACGGCACTGGTAAAGGTACAGAATACAAATGCGAAAGCTGCAAATTTTTAAGGGCTGTTTATGTGTCAGTCTTCGGTAAAGCAGCTTCTGTTTCACACGAACGTTTGCATCATCAAGTAAATGTATTTGATTTGGTGTTGTGCTTTATTTATCCTGTGCGTACAGCTACAGTCTTGAAGAAAATGAAAACAGTACCTAAGCAAAAGTTTTGTCAACACGACAATTTTTATGTTGTGTTTGTATGATCAGATTTTATGTTGTTTTTCTGTAATCGATTATGAACCTTGATAATATTGTTTGTTGGGTTCGATTCGGAATTGATTGAGGGGTTGTTTCCCTTAACTGTTGAATCATGTTAATAAATAAGTACAAGGGCGCATGAACATCGAACGCGCATCAGATAGGCTGCTTTGTATGATAAAAGTTTTAGAAGCTTTAAAAAACATGGTGTGCAAAGGTCGCTCATCAAAATGTTGTTGCTGTTCATTGTCACTGCGATTATATTACTCAACGGACTTGTAATAAAGATATGAATACAGGCATGTGTAGATTTAACTACTTTCGGGGTGGTTTTCACTTAAAAAAGTCGCAAAGCCTTAAAATAGTTAAGTTTATGTGAACCCCGGCTACAGACTACATTTTAAGTGCCACAATGGCAACGATGACGGTTACTTTTATTTATTTTTTATAGAGGTCGGGCGAATGACCTTTTTACGACCAAGGGCAATTTTAACTTAAAGCGTGGGAGGTTGATGCAAGATTGTGCGTCAAATAAAATAAGTAGGCATGTTGTCAACGCAACTGTACCAACATTGAAATGAATACACAGTTAAATGAATAAAAACCAATTAGGTATGCAAATAAAAGTAATTTTAATAAGTACTTACTTAAGTAATTAATAAGCCTTTCCACTTCCCCAAGGCCACATCCATGTATGTCTTAAAATATTGTTACTGTTTTCAAAAACAGAAGTACGAAACATTTTTAAAAAGCCATTGAGCTTGAAAGTACCTACTTATTATTACTTTTTAATTTTGCATTTTACAATGCTATTTTTATGTGATAAATATTAAACTAGAAAATATACTTACTATATAGAAAAAAGCAACTTGTCTCATGTCGCTCTGACGGGACAACATGTCACGATATTCCGTCAGGGCGACATGAGACCACAGAACAAGTAAATTTAATGTTCTGTGCATGAGACAAGTTCCTTGTTTAATATTTATCACTGTACCTACTTACTTGCCTATTAATAAGTTTAATTTGTACTTATGAAGAGTCCGGAGGCGCTCGCGAATTTGGGATGGGCGTCTGGTCAAACAACACTCGGAAAGAGCCACTAATAACATTTGGAGGATTTTGTTATTACATTAACCAATGACAAAGGTTCAACGTAAACATTTGGATGCCTTTAATTATTTTATGTGAATTAAAAAAGGAAAGAAGAAAAACACATATCCTTTCCTCCCTTTATAAATAGCATCAATTACAAAATAAGCTTATTGCTCCGCATTTTAGAATTGAAAATTTTGTTTTTCCGTTTTAAATATCAACACATTTTATTGCTGCATCTTCATACACGTGATGAAGTTACTTGGACTTGGAGATTTCTTGGAGGAACCAACGACGCAAATTCATTTATTTTAATATAATATTGATAATTTAAAGGGTACGTAATAAGTAAGTATAATAAGTATTTCTACAACATTTATTTCCTTTGTATTAAATTGATATATTAAATTGGTATTTTTTATACTTAGTTGATTTAACTAACGCTTTCTTTTTTCCCGTACTTTTCAGGAGGGAAGAGGAGGAACCGACCCACCCACTCGTTTATTGAGATCCATACATATATTCATTTATAATAGATCGTTATCTATAAAACAAGTTGCCAAAATTCCTAAGCTGAGTCTGAAAACGGTCTGCGAAGTTCTGAGTTCCGGTCCTGTACCCCTATTACGAGTTTGCTTAACATGACATTTACAGTACCCCTATTACGAGTTTGCTTAACATGACATTTACAGGACTACAGCGTAGACTATCGGATACACTGCTCATGTCGGTAAAACAGTCGCTAAATATGAAAGAGACAGAGCTACATTTTACATTAACGTTTACTGTAACGTCGAGTTTGCCAAACTCGTAATAAGCCTACTGGACTCGTGAGCGTAGACTATCGGATACACTGCTCATGTCGGTAAAACAGTCGCTAAGTGTGATAGAGACAGAGCTACATTTTACGTTAACGTTTACTGTAAAGTCAAGTTTGCCAAACTCGTAATAAGCCTACTGATCCTGTCGACCTGACTTTAAACAAGTAAGGGCGTTCCTGTTTTTATACTTTATGTGGCGAGGAGACGCGACTTCGGGCAGCGATCATTGTATTACCATAATAGACTACGATTTAATATACTTAAATAGTTTTTAATGATTTGAACTAATAATCTATCCGTAATTTTCATTTTAAGATAAAGATAAAGATAAAGATAAAGATAATTTATTTGTTCAAAACATATGTAACAAAGATGTTCATTTATAATGAGAGATTCCGACATGTTTTACCATATACGGTGTACAAATTAAAATAAAACAGTAATCAAAACATAATCCAATCTTACAAATTAAAAATTTATTAAAAGTAAATATGTTTATGTTTAATGTCAAGTTTAAAATAATAATAATATGATGATGATATGTCAAACAAGTAATGTCAAGTGTAAAAAGAAAGATAATTATATGTCAAACAAGTAAAATAAAATGTCATTATAAAAATATCAATTTGTCATAACATTCATTAAATTATGAATATCAACAAAGCATTCAAATAATAAAAGCAGATGACCATTTTACAATTTATCATTCAAAAATTCTAGTAAAGAGTAATAACATTTCTCTTGAAGCATTATTTTCACTTTATATTTAAAATCATTATAATTAAGTTGCTTTATAGATAAAGGCAATTTATTGTAGATTTTTGGTGCCATACATAAAATACTCTTACTCATAAGAGCTGTTTTTGATCGAGGCATGCAGAGCCGACTGTTGTCGCGTCGATTACGCTGAACAACATCTGCCATTTTTACAAAATATTGCTGATTTGCTTTAACAAATAACACAACTTCCAAAATATACATTGACGTTAGTGTCAGAATTTTATGTTTTGAGAAATACGGTTTGCAGCTATCGGTCGTTTTCAATCCAAACATGGCTCTCACGCAACGTTTTTGCATTTTGAACACGGTATCTTTATCAGTTGAGTTTCCCCAAAAAATAATACCATATCTCAGTATTGACGCCGCTAATCCGTGATAAGCTGTAAGAAGAGCTTCGGTACTTAGTAATGATGCTAGTTTAAATAACGCATAAGCCGCACTGCTAACTTTTTTACTAAGTTGTTCCACGTGGGATTTCCAATCTAGTCTGCTATCAATTACGAGTCCAAGGAACCTGCAACTATCTACTGCAGAAACTTCTGTATTTTGGTGTATTACTTTAAAGTCAGGAGCGAGGTTTTTTGTTTGGGAAAAATGAATTAATTGGGTTTTACTAAGATTAATTTTCAAATTATTATTATCTAACCATGAAATAACTGATGTCAATGAATTAATAATGTCAAGTTCATAAATGTCAGGGTTACTACGTGCTATTGTCAAGGTACTATCGTCAGCAAAAAGGGTCATCGGATGATTTACAGATTTAGGTATGTCATTGATATAAATTATAAACAACAGTGGTCCCAATATACTTCCTTGGGGTACACCATATTTGACTGTACGTGTTTCCGACAGAAAGACCTCTTCTAATTTTGTTTTAGGATTTATTCTTGTAATTGATGTGCATTGTTTTCTATCCGTCAAGTAGTTTTTCATTAAATCCAATATATTTCCTCTTATGCCGTATGTTTCAAGTTTTTTTATTAAAATTTCATGATTTACATAATCAAATGCTTGTGTCATGTCACAAAAAACAGCGCAAACAGGGTTTCTTTTATCTACGTTAAATAAAATATTATTAATAAATTCAAAAATGGCCATATTAATGTTCCTTTTTTGTCTGAAACCATTTTGTTGCTTACAAAGCATGTTGTGGTTTTCTAAGTATGTATACAACTCTCCATAAAAGTACTTTTCAAAAATTTTCGATGTTATAGAAGGTAAGGCAATAGGTCTGTAGTTGTGCATTAGGTGTTTGTCATCTTTTTTTAACAACGGTTTTATAATAGATAATTTCAGGTTTTCTGGGTATCTGCCAGTGTTAATGCATAAATTAATAATGTGACTTAGGTGATTACATATCAGATCCCCAACAGACTTAACTATTTTAGTAGCTATACCGTCATGTCCCTCACTATTAGTATTTTTTAAGTTTTTTATTATTGTTATAATATCGTTTGGGATACTTGGTGCCATAAACATAGAATCTCGCTGGCTATTCAAAGTGGAGGTCACATTTACACCAGAACCAGGTATAGGTGTAATTTTATCTATAAAATAATTATTAAAACTATAGGCTATGTCCTCTGGTTTTGTGATGATTTTATTGTTATCATTTATTTCCAATATATGATTTTTGGGTATATTAGACTTGGAACTATTTATTATAGCCCAAGTAGACTTAGCTTTATTATCAGATTTTTTGATATAATAGTCATTTTGTGCGCGTTGTGTTAGTTTAATAATTCTTTTGTACAGTTTTGAATATTTTTTGAATGCTTCTTTACTTTCTTTCGTCGGTTTCAACCTATGTTTCCAAAGTAGATACCTTTTTTTCTTACTACATATTTTAACTCCTCGTGATACCCATTTAGGTCTTTTAATGACAGGTATAGTAATCAACTTATAAGGAAAACACAGATTATAAAATAACTGAAAGGATTCCATGAATAAATTAAATGCTATATTTGGATCATCTGTATCGTAAACTTCTGAAAACGACAGTTGTTTTAGACAATCTCTAAACTTTAAAACATTTTCGGTATCAAAGTCTCTACGCTTCTTACGCCAGTATTTAAAGACCGGTACGCTATTTACTGGACATGTTAATACTTGTGCTGTGTGATCCGATAGTGCGAATTCTAACACTTGAGCCTTGCATAATTTCTGGAAATTGTGTCCAAAATTATCAAGGCACGTTTTGCTTTTTAATCTGGTAGGCTGCCTTATTGCTAATTTAAGGTTATAATTTAAAAGAAGACACTCAAATTCTAAGCTTATGCTGTTCTTTTTTAAGATATCAACATTAAAGTCACCAGCAATTATTATATTAGAAAATTTCTTCTTACTTATTAGCGATAAAAGCTGGTCCATTTTAGAAAAGAATACGTTAAGATTTGCACGTTTTGGTACTCTATAGACGCATATAACAGCAATCTTAAACGACACTAATTCTATAGCGCAACACTCAAATATGCCGGGTATGGAAAGCCTTGACACTTCAGGTAATGATTTCCACTGATGACACTTTTTTACTAATATGCAAGCTCCACCCCTTTTGGAATTTTCTCTGTTGTAGTATGAGGCTAAATGATAATTAGGAATTGTCAATAGCGTTTCCAAGCCAGACATAATAAAATGTTCAGTAACGCATATTACATCAACATCCATGTTTTTATCGGAGAGTTGTTCTAAACAAACTACAAGTTCTTCGGTCTTATTAATTAAACCTGCAATATTTTGGTGCATGAAATTAAGTTTAGATTTAGAAGAGTACATTCTAGACGCGAAAAAAATCAGATTTATTATCTGTTAGCTGATCGTAGTTATCAGTATTAACTATGTTATTTTGAATTTCCAAGTTTAAAATGAACTCTTTTATATTATCAAAAACATTACGCATACCTACATTATTTAATTTACCATTTCGTCTAGAAAACATATCATAGTCATAGGACAGTTGCAAATTAGAATCTATAACATAAGCATACTCATGTGATAATATGTCAAAGAACAATAAATTATTAAAAGTTTCCACTCTCCAGTTAAACATCATTGAATATTCTCTACACTTATACGTTGGAACACATAAAATAATATTTGTATGGATCATTGATTGTAATGTATGTCTCAAATGTATAATAATGTCAAAATAGTTGTTTGTGGTCAAAAAATCCTCCTCTCCAATTAGAATAACGCAATAGTCATTAAGGGTATAGTCTTTTAATTTATTATCTAGATTTTCGGTCATTTTTTTTATGCCGACATTCGGTGTCAAATAGTGTATTACTTTCCGATTTTCAAAATTCTGTTCAGCAATTGTCAAAATGTTATTGTCCTTGTTGCTGCTTAAAATGCAAATTTTTTGGCATTTCTTATGGGTTATATTCTTGTTCTTCTCGATCGTTTCATCGCTAGTGATATTATTGGTTTTCGCCTCATTAGTTAATGTTTGGTTTAAAGATGCGAGTTTTCTTTTTGGTGTACAAGTTATTTCTTTCAATGTTGAATTGTCCTTTCGATGTTCCTTTTTTTGTTTTTTTGTTTTAGCAATTGGCGTACTTAGTTTTGATTGATTAATTGGAGAACATAGATTACTACGCAATTCATTAGTTGCCTTTTTTAACAGTTCGTTCTTACTGCTGCTCTCCTGTAAGCTATTTTTTAGTTGGGTGTTTTCTAAAGATAAGTTAATTATTTCACCGTGGGCTGCAGCTAATTCTAATTTTAACTTATCGATTTCATTTTTAAGTTCTTCGAGTAATTCGTCATTTTCATTTGAAGAAACATTTGGTAAACTACTCGCGGTGACATCTAGCGTCGAACCGTTGATTGATTTGTCACTCGAGATGTTAGTTTCGTTCAAAGACTGGGCCCTGTGTCTTCGGAACGTAATATTCTCCAAGAAATTCATTTTTCGCAAAAATCTTAGAGTAAAAAATTTCTTACCGGCGCAGGTTTGAACTCAAACCTCCAGTCGTATAACCAGTGTCGATACCGTTACACTATACGGCTTCTATCAATAGCGGCAAAAATGCGGAACACTTTGTCGATAGTACCTATTCTGTACTGTTATTATTGAGGGTGTTCAGCGATAACTTATAAACTCCAGCTACACTCTTATTTTTAGATTTTTTCACAATCACAATATTGAATAACTATTCATTTCCAGGACACATTTAATGCACGGTTTTATTATATAATAATTTTTCACTGTTTTTGCCCTTTATTAAAGACTGCGTAGTTCAGCGTTGAAAAGAACTGGTCGAAACAATCACTTCATATTATCACAATAGAAATTCACAGATTTCGTTGTTATCACCACACTGATTTGGCACTAAACAATTGTACGTTTGATTTATGGCGTAATAAACAATTTCACTCAACTTTTTTTCGAAATTTTACAATAATTATATTTTAATAATGAATTTGACACGGAGTCGATGTTTACGTGCGGACAGCGTCGCCCTCTCTAAGAGAGCAACAGATTAAGGTACCACCCCATAATTGTTTTAAACAAATTTTAGGTTTATATTTTAAGTTACATACATCTTCATCTTCCTGTAAATGTTTTTTAAGCTATTGCATAGCTTTTATCGCGGGCTTTGAGCGCGGCGACTGATTCAAGAAATTTTGTAACGAAAAAACCTAACCCCCCACTCCGTGTCATAGATTTTGGTTGCTTACAATCGTAACTAAGCAACCAAAATCTAATCAAAAAACCCCGAGTGCCACACGTATTTTTTTAATATTTTTTAATATATTCTTGTCAAATTAAAACTCTGTTTTATTTGAAATCTGCTCACTCTGTTCCCCGTTCCTTAACCGGGCCGGGAAACAGTCCTGACAAAGGCTTATCTTTTGTTAATCGTACTGACACCAACTATAGGTACAGATAAATTCTAGTGTTGGTTGAAATAAAACAACTTTCACGGATATCAAACCCGCTATATTTCCACGAACTAAGTTGTAATTGTCCGTATTTTTAGGTTTTTTTTGATTTTCCCGACGTTTCGGCACCTTTACAGCTGCCGTGGTCACGCGGGATGAATATCCGTAAAAGTTGTTTTATTTCAATGAACAGTGCGCGCCAAAACATAAGATGTATGTCTAGTGTTGGTGTTACAGGAAAACTCGAAATTAAATAATAATAAATAATAATAACAATAAATCAATTTATTTGCAAGAATATGGTGGTGGTGGTTGTTACAATTGGTTCGTTCTGACATATTCTATCGTACATATGACGACGTGCAAAATTTAAATACTAATTATTGTTACATTTTGGTTAATTTAACATTTAAATGAAATACTCTCTATATTTAAGTTGCCGTACACAAAAAAATTAAGTAAGTAGATACACAAAGAAAAAGTCTGGTCGGACCAAACGGTCACAGGAAGAAAAGACAGCTAATTGTACCTATGATGATATTGATGATAATTAGGTAAGTACCTTTCTATACCCCAAGGTTCATAAAATCCATACTTAAAGACCGCGCCACGAAAGAAGTCCCGTGGAATAAAAAGGAACTAAAATTATCCCCATAGTAATAAAGCTTATTTTCGAATGTTGAACGGGTCAAGCCTAGGGTGGCCAGATGCAGACTTATCATTTACGGGACAATAATAAAAAAAATATATAAAAAAAAACGGACTTCAAAAAGTAACAAATAAAACTTTTGGAGTCGGTGCCAGCCAAAGCATTCTACATTGCACTTCTCTTAACTATATTTTTTTTGGCCTTAGCTAACTAGCACCGACTCCAAAAGTTTTATTTTTTACTTTTTGAAGTCGTTTTGATTTTTTTTTATAAAATGTTTTTATTTCAGATTTTTTTGTTACATTATGTGCCGTTACTTACACTAAAAATCAGCCCATACACAACAATGATGTCATCTAGGTATACGACTACTTGCCAAAAGGTGATTGATATTTTTCAGGATTATGAAAAAACTACTAGCCAGATCTTCGTAAAAATTATATGGGACCACACATAAACCATTTTCTTTCAGATAAAAAAAGAATTATAAAACTCTGTTAACAACTGGCGAAGTTATGGTAGAACATACATAAAAAAAAAAAAAAAAAAAATACAGTCGACTTGAGAACCTCCTCCTTTTTTGAAGTCGGTTAAAAAATAATAAAGTAGGACGGCCAATAACAAAAATATTGCAAAATTATATTTAGCTCGGTTAGGCGGGCGCTTGTATTTTGTGGCTGCAAGTACTTACTCCGCACGCACCCCGTGGTGTCGTAACTTTGTGGGAAAAAACTAGCATTCGTGAATTTCGGGACAATATAGTGTTATTACTGGACACGGGACCACACGCAAAATTCCGGGACTTTCCCGGAATTCCCGGCCATCTGGCAACCTTATCAAGCCATAGACTGCAACACCTCTCTCAAGGTTAATTTTTCGTGGTGCGGACTCTACTTAAATTATTATAGTGCGAAAGTAACTCTGTCTCTGATGACTTTTGCCTTTCAAGCGTAAACGGCTCAACCGATTTTCATGAAATTCTGTATGGACTGTATTTTTTACTATACTATATGGATATATTTTTAACCCTAGAGATAGACATAGGATACGTTTTAATCAGTAAGTACGATAAGTAAGGAGGCTTATTATACCTGGCTGGATGAAACTTCTTATATAACTTCTTAACTACCGCATAGTTGGCGGACCTGAAACTTCGTGAAACTTCGCGACTTTCCGCGCGCCCCTAATGAGCACGGTGGCATCGGATATAATATCATTAAGTGATGTCCAGACCAAGTTCAAGAAAGCCACCGAATGCAAAGCCCGCAATATCGAGGGAATGAAAGTATCGTACTAGGAGGTTTCCTACATTACGCTTTTTTCTATCTACGTGAGCGACTGGATGCGAACGCGAAGCGGCGGCGGGCGGCGGCGGCGCGGTGCGGTGCGGAGCGGTGCGGTGCGGCGCGAAAAAAATTAGGGAATCCCACGAGATATGCCCATCCATCCACCCAAACATCACCGTATAACTGACCAATCATGAGCAGTGGCCCTACCTTAAAGCCCACATATAGCACTAAAGTAAAATGCTAGGTCGCTTAAAACTGTGCATGTCATAAAAAAATAATAAAATTAAATTAAAAAACAGAATGCGATGGGGTGCTCCGTGCTCCAGCACCCCAGGTAGGGTTATAGGTTTAAAGAACGTACCTACCTACTTGTTACATCATTCTATTTCGTCGTAAAATTGCTACAAAATTAGAAATCTACGTAGGTCTTATCATTATGGTAAATTTAAAATAGAAAAATATTGGAAAAAATTAACTCGGTCACAAGTGAATTCTCAGACGGGAATCGAATCCGCGACCTTTGGAAATCCGGTCTAATGCTGCAAAAATGCAAAATGCAAAAATTACAAAATCATAAAAAAGGGATCTTATCATATTTATTTGCATGCAACATGTTGATCCCTTAAATGTAATGTATTTAAGTATGTAACAAATTTTATATAATTTAAAAAGCTAATAAATAATTATTTCTCAAACATGCATGGAAATGTGGTCATTATTTTCGAAAAAACAACACGCGAAGTATCGAATTTACGGACAAAGAAAATCAAATCCATTGCAGGAGCGTTTTTTTTAATTTGGAACATTACAAAGAGTATTTAACAATTCCAGCACGCCGTTTATACAACATTGCTGGAGCGCTGTAATGTTCCAAATTCAAAAAGACGCTCCTGCAATGAATTTGATTTTCTTTTAGTAATTATTATGTATAATATAAAAAGTATGTTTTATTTCCCTGCATTCTTTTGATAAAAGCACCATATATGCCTAGGCGGAAATGGCAATTGCCTGTCTCGTATTAGTGAAGTCCTCGCCTTCGGCTCGGCCTTCAAACTCATACTCGGCCTGCAATTGCCTATTTCACGGCCTTTGCACTAGTTTTATAACATTCACATTGTATGAATGACTACAGGGTTAATTTTAAACACAACTACTTATTTATGAAAAAAAAATATAGATTAACATTAATAAAAGTCAACTTATTATAGGTGTACCTTAAGTTGACTTTTAGTAATGTTAGTCTATTTATTTTGTTTTTTTTAGGGCACCGTCCACTCCGCGTGTCTTAGGCATATCTTACCTAAGATCTAAAACGATTTTTTCTCAAAGTCAACCGTTTGAAAGATGTACACTTCCAAAGTGGTAAAATGTGTCCCCCCCCTCTAACTTTTGAAATAAGAGAGTGAATAATTAAAAAAAATATATGCTGTAGATCTTAATAAAAACTTTTAACAAAATTGATTTGAACGAAATATGGTTGTCAGTTTTAGAAATATAGCATTTTTCCCGAAGGGATTTGAAACATTTTCTATTTTTTTTATCAAACCTATACTTGAGGCGTATCTATAGATAGGTCTTTAAAATTACATTGAAGTTCATATTACAGTTTTTTCTCAAAATCAACCGTTTGAAAGATATAAGTACACTTCCAAAGTGGTAAAATGTCATAGCCACTTTATTCTAAAACTATGAGGATTACACAGTTGAAACTTGGTCGTTAGATGTATTCTGTAAACCGCTTTACGGTTTGTACACAAAATAAAAAAATATAAGAATTAAGGGGGGGCTCCTCATACGACGGTTAATCAAAAAGTTCTTAGAATCGCCAAAAAGGAATCAGTTAAATGTCAAAAAAAATATTAATTTTTCTACGTTATCTCCTTACTCTATACATTTGGTAACTATAACCCTTCTCCAACTTTTTAATCCCTCCTAAAAAAAATTTCCTTGACTCTCGAAAATTCCTTTATCGCGGCCATTATTGCGTCATTGTCGTGAAATCTTGGTCCATGAACAAGCTATTTCAACAAGTGAAAATCATTAGGGGCTAAGTCCGGTAAATATGACGGGTTATCTTAAATTTCAAAGCATTACTTACGGATTGCCGTGAGTGCAACGTCGGAGCGATGAGCTGAAGCATTACCATGGTGAAATAGACCCAGATTTTTTATGAAAATGGATTGAAACTTACTAAATGAAATCTTTAGGATCTCTGCAGGTTATTTTAGAGAGTAATCAAGTACCATTTTTTCCATTTTTTTTGCATTTTCTTCGTTAAAAGACGTTACGTTCGACCAGAACGAGAATCATCTTCGAAGCTCGATTTTCCTCTTTCAAAGTCGGCTAATGTCGGCTACCCAGTAAGCGAACATGGAATAGGGTACAGCATCAGTACCTAATGATTGCTGAATATCCGAATAAATATTCAGAATGAATTTTATTCAGGCACTGGTACTTTATCACTCGCGTATTTCGTTTTTATCCTTGTTTGCTAAACGGACGCCTTGTTTGCTTGACAAGACGGAATCAATTGATATTTGGCATAAATACTAAATGAAAATGTAATAACTTAAAACTAAAAATAAAAAAAAATCACAAAAAAAATAGTACTTATTTCCATTTCTAAGAACTTTTTGATTCACCCTCGTACATGGAACTGTTATTGAAAAAATTTTTTTTCATCAAACCTCTACGTGTATCATTAGATAGATCTTTAAAAATTACATTGAGGCTTCTAAAACAGTTTTTTCCTCAAAGTCAACCGTTTGAAAGTTATACACTTCCAAAGTTCTTATCTCTAAATTTTAAAATAAGAAAGTGAAAAAAATAGATGTAGATCTTTATAAAAACTTTCAACGAAAATTGGTTTGAACGAAATATATTTAGTAGTTTCAGAGCTATAGCACATTTTCCAAAACCGCAAAAATAACTTTGTCATTCATACAAACACTATGAAAGCAAAGTTATTTTTGCAGACGAAAAATTATAGTAGCATTTCAGCAATAATAATAATAGAAACTTTATAGGACACGATACAAAAACAAACACATACAGAGAAAATGTCAAAAAAGAGGAACACACAATAGGCGGCCTTATTGCTACAATCTCTTCCAGGCAACCTTGGGTGAGATACGAAACCCTTCATGTGCGAGTTCGACTTGCACTTGGCCGATTTTTATTTAATTAGGTACTCACGAAATCCTTTTACGATGTCGCATTAAAACTGAAGGGATCAATAAATAACAAAATAGTTATCTATTAATGTTCTAAAAGCGAAAGTTAACTCTGCCTATCTTACCTTTTTACGGAACCAATATTAATAAAATTAGTGAATAAAATATTTTTAAGCCAGTTTCTCTCTTCTCTTAGCGTATGAGGATTAGTGGCCACCTCTGGTGTTAGAGGAAGCCAGCGGAAATGGGTCTACCTCAGTCTGCTTATCTTAATGTTGTGCTTAAAGCCTAAATATTTTTATTTCAAATAAATCGATATTGACCTGTATGTACCTCTGAATTTGCAGTACAGTAATCTAGTAATGCGAGAAATGTTGTAATGTATGATAGACAAGTCTTTCTTTGCCAGTTGAAAATTGATTATGGTTACACTAACCTTAAAATGTAATATTATATTTAGTATTTCTCTTTGTGATGAAAATTGACCATTGACGACTCTGTATGAAATAAAACAGGGAGAAAAAAACAGCCCTTGACGAGTTTCTTGCCGGTTCTTCTCGTTACGCGGTCTCCCGCCGTAGGGTTTGTGAACCGATGGCGTAGCTTCTTTGACGTTCATAAGTGCTCGTAACAGCCTAGACTGAATAAATGATATTGAATTTGAATTTGAATTTAGGGTTTATCAAGCCGCCATTGTATAATGCCTCGGACTTGGCTTAACGACTGTTATCAGATGACAACAGTCGAGACCGATGGTTTAACGTGCCCTCCAAAGCACGGAAGCGCTCAGTTGTAATGACACTTTACGGTCACCCATCCGAAACCCGACCGGACCAAACGTTCCTTTACAATGAGCCATGAGCGCCACGAGGGCCATAAGCGCTTCAAGCGAGTGTCGGATCTATACTTAACAATCCACTATTCAAATACAAATACAAATACAAATATATTTATTGTTTCATGAGTAGATGTATACATATGGTGGTATAGTAAATAATTAGTAACATCATGAACCCCGTTAGGGCACTACAATTTTTATACTTAAGTATATAAGATGGTGCAAACATTCTGACCAACTTTTACATAAAATAGGTACTTATTTATGAGTTATGTTTACAACTCGCACATTATAGTTTGGAGTACTCAAAAAACTCCTGCATAGTGTAAAAGCAGTTTTCCAACAAAAAATTTTAAGTTATTCTCTCTATTTAAGTTCTCTCTCTCTATTTAAGTTAGGAATCTAGATCCGTAACTAGGTACACGATCTAAATGAAAACTAATTTGGAAAATCCAAAAGGTAAATAGAGTGGTCCATAAGGAAGGAAGGTTTAAGTAAGTATGTATCTAATTACTCAAGGTTTGTATGGAAATCGGTTGAAATTGGTATAACAACGATAAATTGTTTGTTGGAAAAAGGGGTTTCATCTAAAACGCCGTCAACCTTTTCAGATAGGTATAAGCGTACGTAAAAAAAACAGTGCATGGTGGGATATTCCTCTTTTTAAGTAGATCTCCATAAAAGTCTGCGAAAGCATACATTATCTCTAAAACTTACCATTCTAAACCGTTATAATAATATGCCCTTGCAAAATCGGGGCGGATCGCTAGTAACATAAACTGGAAAACCTGTGCCTTTTAAACCGGCTTGTTTAGGTTTGTAAAAGTAATTCGCAAAAGGACTGCAATCGCCAAAGGAGATAATAGTAGTTACCTATGTTGTAACAGCTAACCTAACAGTAAATGATAAGTTAATATTATATTATAAAGAAACCTACGTAATTGATAAATTTAGAATACAATATTTAGGTACGCACTTTTAGCTGTTCAAATGTTTGTTACACATAATGATATGCCAGTGTTAAATTTGAAATTTTTCGTAGGTATGTATGATGATTCACTACAAACAACTTCATGGTATTATTAATATTATTTTTGGAGAGGGGACGCCAGCAAGGCCGGACGGGTGATCAGACTCCCTAGTTGGAACCATTTTAGTCAGTTCCCCGAAGAAGAAGGCGGATTATCGTTCACCCCACCGGCGTCGGACCCTCGAACCTTCCTGTGCGCTTACAATACCTGTTGAGTTCACTTACCGTCAACTGCTTTAGATCCCCTTCTTCTAGCTTGTCCGCTTCAAAGAGCTCCCAGCGCAGTGATGCATACATTGGGCATTCTGCCATGAAGTGGTAGCTTGAAAGGTGCTTGTTCAGTGGACAATGTCCTGTCAGTACTCCTACTATGTTCCTTATGTTTCTCCTGCTTAGTTTCAGCAGCTCTCTAGTTTTCTTCTTATCAACTGATTTGATAAAGATCTTTTACTGTCTGCAGTCCTTTCTTTTCATCCATCTTTGGTTAGTTTCTTTAATTATTCTAATCTCAATGATGTTCTTAGAGATTCTATGTGATATTGGCAGTCTTGCAGCCCCCCTCCTAGCCAATTTGTCAGCTTCCTCATTGCCACTGTTACCTTCGTGTCCGGGTACCCAGGAAATTTCTACCTCAGCCAAGTTGGCGAGTTCCTGAATGTTTTGTTTCCATTTCTTTACTAGGGCTGAGGTAGTCTCCACTTTGTCAAGGGCTTTGGTGGCAGTTTGACTGTCGCTGTATATTATTATTTTTCCTACATTATAGTTACCTATATCACTTTTAATCATTTCCGCACGCTGCATTATCGCAAATACTTCCGCTTGGAATACGCTGGTGTATTTGCCCAGATTGAAAGTTGTCCTTTTTGTGTCAGGTTTGGCTATGTAAACACCAGCTCCCGATAGCTGAGTTGATTCTTTTCTTGACCCATCAGTGTAGCATACTGCAGTGCTATCCAGATTGCCTTGCTCTATTTCCCAGTCTTCTCTAGATCTGATGCTGATCCTGTATTTTTTGTCGAACATCCTTTCCTGATTAGGTCATTGTTGACCAGTATCATTGAAAAGTTTTCTTCGTACTTGTTACCTTGACCTTTGTCGTTGTGTTTACCTTTCCATAGATTAGTACTTTTTAGCTTGAACCATTGCTCTGTAGCTCTCTTTTTTATTTCAAGATCTCTTGGATTGAAGCCCAGTATCATTTCTAAGGCGGCCGTGGGCGTTGTTTTCATGGCTCCTAATATCATGATGCTGACTAATCTTTGTACCTTTGTGAGTTCTTTTCTGTTGTATTCTAATTGTGCCTTATGCCACCATACTAGGGCTCCGTGGAGAATTCTCGGTAGTATGATTGCCCTGTATATTCAGGACCACTTCG
Organism: Chrysoteuchia culmella; assembly: GCA_910589605.1. Classification (NCBI taxonomy): domain Eukaryota; kingdom Metazoa; phylum Arthropoda; class Insecta; order Lepidoptera; family Crambidae; genus Chrysoteuchia; species Chrysoteuchia culmella. The sequence goes on from OU342651.1 coordinate 23,254,494, forward strand.
GGTTTCATGCCCCAGTTTCTGCCAACGGCTCTTCTGCATTGCATGAGGGCTGTCATCGCCTTTTTGCTGGTTTCTATTATGTGTTTTCTATAGCTAAGGGTGCTGTCTAAGGTCACCCCAAGGTATTTAAACTCTTTTACTATTTCAAGTTCTTTGTTGTCAATGCTTATTGGGATCATTCTGTCAAGCTTTCTTTTGTTGGTGAACAGCATCAGTTTGGTTTTTGGGTTCAGGTTGAGTCCTTTGTCCCTGCACCATCTCAATGTTGTCATAATTCCTCATTTCACGCAGCAGCACTCTAGGGCACTCTTTTCAAGCACGCTAGGGCTATATTCCTTGTACGTGGTTGATCTTTCTACTCTGACTGCCATGTTGTGGAGAGCTGTCTCAATGGATTTCCCTTCCATATAAGCATGCTGATTGTCATGAAGTGGTCTTTTACTTTTTCTAATGGTGTCTGTCTAATATCTTTTCCAGTGTCTTCAGTATGAACGAGGAGAGGCTGATGCATCTAAAGGACTTCGCCTCTTGATATGTAGCCTTTCCTGGTTTCGGTATAAAGACAGCCCTGATTTTTCTCCAGCCACTAGGTATATAATTGGTTGCTAGGCTACTTCGGTATAGGGCTAGGAGATCCTCCTTTATGAACATAAAAGCAGCTTGTAGCATTTTTGGGAAGATGCCGTCTGGTCCCGCTGTCTTATAAGGAGGTAATACTCCACGCTACTCTATCTTCTGTGATAACTTTGTTGGCCTCTGCCTCACTGACTGGAAGGTATTCTGCCGAGAGAGTTTTCATCTCCTCCTCTGTGTGCTCTATACAGTCTGGGAAGTGAGTATCCATCATTTCTGTGAGTATTTCCTTTGGGTCCACTATGATAGTGTCGTCTTTTTCAAGACTTCCTAGTTTGCATGTGTTGTCTTTTGCTAGCATCCTCATTAGCCTGGCCGACTCGGGTTGTCCAGAGATGCCTTCGCAAAAGGCTCCCCATCCATTTCTGCTTTCTCTTCGGCTATTGTACTTGAAGTTATTTCGCTCTTCTCTGTACTTGTTCCATCTCTGTCGTCGTCCTTTTCTAGAGTCTGAGTGCCTTTCTAGTTCTTTTTCTTAATTTGTTGAGTTCCTTGTTCCACCAGGGTTGTCCCTGATTTGACTTTTTTCAACGGACAGGCCGAAAGATAAGCTTTGCTAAGGGCTTTTTCCAGTATGTCTGCTTCCTTTTCTATTTCTGTTGTGTTACTAATTAGCCTATTGTTACCGGGTTTACATTCTTTCATTTCTTGTTCGATTTTTTCCCAGTCAGTCTTCCTATTCCTACTCCAATTTATGCTTGCTTTTTGGACCTATCAAAAGCGTTCGATTTGGTGTCCTATGATGTCTTATGGCGGAAGCTTATAAATGAAACAACCTTACCAGTGGAGATCATATCACTTCTCAGGTATTGGTATAGCAACCAAATAAACTATGTGAGGTGGGCAGGGGTTCTCTCTGAGGGTTATAGCTTGGGTTGTGGGGTAAGACAGGGGGGTATCACCTCCCCGTTGCTTTTTAACCTATACATGAACCATCTTATCGTTGAGCTGAGTGGTGCCAGAGTCGGCTGTCATATAGATGGCGTCAGCGTCAATAATATTAGCTACGCGGACGACATGGTGCTACTGAGCCCATCGATAAATGGTCTGAGAACACTTGTGGACAAATGTGAATCCTATGCGGTGGCCCATGGACTCAGATATAACACTGCTAAGAGCGAGATCATGGTGTTCAAAACACGAGGGAAGGACCTTCGTACCATACCACCTGTACATCTTAATGGAAAGCCCTTGAACCGGGTTCCTCATTTCAAATATCTGGGTCACTGGCTCACCGAAGATATGAATGATAATAAGGATATTGAGAGGGAACGGAGGTCGCTGGCAGTCCGGTGCAACATGTTGGCCCGGAGATTTGCACGGAGCTCAAATGAAGTCAAGTTGACCCTATTTAAATCATTCTGTCAAACATTTTATACGTGCAGTCTCTGGACTAACTATACGCAGGGGACTTACAGCGCTCTCCGCGTCCAATACAACAACGCGCTCAGGGTGCTGTTGGGGTTGCCGCGTCACTGCAGCGCGTCGGGCATGTTCGCCGCCGCGAGGACGGACGGCTTCCATGCCATAATCCGCAAGCGATGTGCCTCGCTGCTGAGTCGCACGCGCGCGAGCCCTAACAGCATCCTGTGTGCGTTGGTAGACAGGTGGGAATCTCCACTCCTGCAGCATTGGGTGGCGCTTCATGTGCCCCAAATAAATAAATATGTATGTAATTTTTTAATTTTTTATTTTTAAGTAATTTATTATTTTATTATTGTCAATATGGATGTAAATTTTCTGAAATAAATGCTTATTATTATTATTATTATTATTATTATTATTATTGTTCCTATAGCTTGTTGTCTCGACTTGACAATTCAAGCTAAAGGTTATTCTGCGATGATATCTAGACAGACATGAGGACCATCCTTTTCCTGCACCCTCTTCTCCACATATTGTGACTATCACTGCTGTGAGATATCTGTAACATTCAATTTCCATTAGTCCTAATGCCCTTGCCTTGTTGCTGACATATATGCATGTCCTTGGAGTGGACTTACCATCACGACAATAGATGGTCGTCCCTCCCAGACATCCAATGCCAGCCACTCGGCCATTGGTGTTGACATATGGCTCTTGTAGCAGGGCAATGTCTATGTCATTTGAAACCACAAATCTGCAGAGCTCTGTCAAAGCTTCGCGACAGTGGTGCAAATTTAACTGAAGTATCTTAATTTTTATTTTGTTTTTGTGTTTGTGTTGTGTGTGTGTTATTATGCATGTTCAGTGTAAGTGTTTGTGTGTGTGAGGCTGTGTGTGTCTACACCAGAGCACTAGTGCTCCGCCCTCGGAGACGTGCACCTCCGGTCAACTGATGTTGTACCAGGAGGCTCCGACTCTTTGGTGCTTTGCACTAGGCCCGGGCTTATGCTTGTGACACGTGGGTTGGCTCCTCCGTCAGCCAGTAAGCTGGGCTGTGGGGGCTGCGAGACGTTTCTCGACGCCTCGCAATTGTCCCCTAGGTTGATCCCGCCGGCCTGGCTTCCAGAGGACCCACATGTTTGTTTTGTCGCCTGTGTGTTAGCGCTTGTACTGGGATGCTCTTCTCCTGTATTTGGTGCAGAGCCCCTTGTATGTGCAGTGTTACCCTTTTTTGCTGCCCGTATGACCCTTGCCTGTACCCGTGTGAGCTGGTAATGGAGCCAGGCATAGTCCCTATCTTCTCCGAAAACTCCATTTGGTACTAACTTCATGGTAAACAATAACGGAACGTGTAATTTACGAAAGCAGATATCTTTTTCACATAAGTTTTAATTACGTTACGGTCAGGAATTGGCAACCTTTTTTTAAGAACAACGGGGAGACTTTTATTTATGTATTTATTAAAACAGTGTACTTACTGGCTTACAGTTTGCCCAAAACGCCAGGGAGCCGATTCTCACGCAATAGAGATCATGTCGAACAGATTTGGCGAAAAAACATGGCGGATGTTAAACAGATTTTCGTATTCTCGCAATCTCATGGTAGAGATGTCTATTAACAGCATTCGACATGTCTCGAGTGGTTGGTAGCGTTCGAGATCTAATGTCGAACAGTATATAGTCGACTTGTTGTCTTATTTTCTTTGTTTTGCATTTATTTTAAAGGAATAATTTAATGGAAATTAGTGGAAAATGTCGATAAATGAACTTTTCATTAATTTATTAATAGAAAACATGGTGAAATTGGCGATAATGCTACGGATATTCTTCGTTGTCGTTGGAAATGTGTTGTTCGCTAAATCTTACATTATCCCTAAATAAACAAAATTGAGCAAGATCTTGGGTAACAATTGGAAGTTTATTTTCGTACTGTATAAAAGAATAATAAATAACAGAATATTAATAAATGTTATGGATATTTGGAACAAGATGAAGATACATTGCTAAACTATTTATTATCAATTATGATGGCGAATATTTGCAAATGTTTGCGATAGTGTCATTACCATTTTGACTTTTACACCACAGTATGTCACAGAATTTTATTTTATTTACTCAATAACTTTAAATCTTCTGATCTGACAGTAGTCAGAATATGTTATAAAAGTGCGTTCCAAAAATAGTTTCTTTGCTGCTTGATTGGTACCCCTGTTTTCTGTGAAGACAGCTGACAAGGACTCGCGTTTCGTATTAAGCAGAATTTCACAGTCTACAGATAAAATTATTAAGAAGATGTAAAAACAAATCTGTTAAAAATATTGTCAGTAATATTGTTTGATCATATTTGATAATAAAATTATATTTGTAAATATAAAATAAAGTATACAGCCCTTCTTTCATCTCTACCGAATGCGAGAATAACATTTTAAAGAAAAATAGAGATTTTAGTGACATTTTCGTACATTCGACATTATGTTGATTCGAGATTTGTGTCGCACGTCATGAGAATTGGCTCCCAGCAAGATCGGATAAGTACATTATTATTCGTAGAATTATAGTAACAATCCAAAATAAATTAAAATTGCAGATTATAATATATAAAAATTACAATAATTAATAGGCACAAAATTTACACAATACTATTATTGTCAAAAGGCATCTTGATAATGATAACTATTCAAAAAATAATAATATTAAAGAATACATCAAAGAAACATATGTACAAATGTCATAATCGACTTTTAGCATTCATCATACCTGATGAGGAACTGGCTATCTATCTCTAACTGCCGGAACACAACAATGCTGGAAACATTGTTCTTATGGCGTCAGACTAAGATACGATGGTGGTAACTAACCAGGTGGACAAACAACAAGTCCTACCATATATGACTCACCGCCTCCTTTCCCAGTGTCTCCAAATAATAATGTTGGCAAAGCTAATAATGATTGGATTTCATGATGGAAATGCGGCAGTTCCGTGCTGAGATGAATGAGCTACGGCAGTCCCTGTCTAACCACATGGACTGTAATAGAGAGAAGACGGATACTTTCGAACAGGTCAGCCTGAAACCGAAATAGCAGAGTTCGAAAATACCATCCAACAGTTAAAACTAGAACAGAATGACCGTGAACAGGAAGCACTGCTGGCGGACCTTGATATATTGGCGTGAGCGTGGTGAAAAACCGTGACCGTGCTGGCCGCGCGGCTGGGAGTTACGCTAGATGAACGCGATATGGTGTTCGCCGAGCGCGTGGGCCCGCCCTCGGGCGAGGCGGGTGGCCCCCGCGCCGCGTCGTGGTGCGCCTGACGCGCCGCCACCTGCGCGACGAGCTGCTGCGCGCACTGGCCTGGCCTCCGCCGAGGGCCCGCGCGTGTGCATCAACGAGCGCCTGACCCGCCACAACCGCCTTGTCTTTTGTTCGGCGTTGCATGCTTTTAATCGTTACATAGTCACTTTATGTTTACCATGGGTCGAAATAGTCTATATTCATCTTAAGATAAGAGCATTAAAAGTCACAAGGTCATATTATTGAAAAGTTTTCTTGTCACTAATCTGTCACAAGAGTCATTTATTACTATAATCTTCGCAATGAAAGCAGCTCACTATAGTACAATAATTATATTTCTTACAGTACAATTTCCAGAGGTTGTGAATATGTGGTGTTACTTATCATTGTGCCCTGCCAAACAATGTGTTTTCCCCTGTTGTGAAAATGATACTTTTTATAGTGACCAGTACAAAAAATAAAACTTAAAAGGTGTCAAGGGACACCTGGTTGGAACGAAGTTCTCGCTTCCCTCTATCTGTCTCCATCCGTCCATCCGTCCATCCGTCCATCCGTCCATCCGTCCATCCGTCCATCCGTCCATCCGTCCATCCGTCCATCCGTCCATCCGTCCATCCGTATAAGTATATAATTATAAGTTTTTGCTAGTTAAAAGTGTTAGTTCATCATGTCAAGTACTTCATACGATGAAGAACTGGTCGGGACGCCTGATTTCTGTCATCTTGAAGCCGAAGATATCGTACAAATGTTTTATTTACCTCGCATGAATGATGTAAAGTAGAATACTTACCTCGGTTGTAAGTAGCTATTACAACCTCTCGATGCACTCGATCCTTTAGCGCCCTTTGCGAGCTGCGCTCGCACAGTCGCCAAATTGGATCTTGTTCTGTAATAGCTCCCTTACGTCCCTTGTGTAACAAACTACTATTACATGCTATGTTAATATGGCAGTAGGCCTGGTTAAAACCGCTGCTCCTCTCCAAACTTTCCTACTATGGTTTTGACACGGCAACTGTCCGTTGGTTCCATAGTTATTTACATAATCGCTCGCAAATTGTGGAAGTGAAGAGCGATGATGGTTCAGTTGCTTTTTCACAATGCAAGGCAATAACTAGGGGTGTTCCGCAGGGGTCGATACTGGGTCCAATCCTCTTCATCCTCTATACAGCAGACATTACTGAGAATATTAAACATTGTCGTTGTGTTTACCTTTCCATAGATAAGTACTTTTTAGCTTAAACCATTGCTCTGTAGCTCTCTTTTTTATTTCAAGATCTCTTGGATTGAAGCCCAGTATCATTTCTAAGGCGGCCGTGGGCGTTGTTTTCATGGCTCCTAATATCATGATGCTGACTAATCTTTGTACCTTTGTGAGTTCTTTTCTGTTGTATTCTAATTGTGCCTTATGCCGGTTCGGGCGCGCGTCACTGCACGTGGTGCGGTCCGCGCTCCTGCGCACCCAGAGGCCCGCCTTGATCCTTCTGACCAAGGCGTATCGCTCGACGAGCACTGTCGCACTGCCGGTCTTGGCTGGCGTTCTTCCGGCCGACCTCGAGGTAATTCGTGCAGGCAGACTAGGCGAGGCACGCGAGTCCGGGCTTACTAAGGAGGAGCTTCGAAGCGCCAAACTCAGAACAACTGAGTCCGCTCTTGCCGAATGGCAGGAGCGTTGGGACGCATAGGATCAAGGGCGGGAGTTGCACAGATTTTTCCCGGAGGTGTCGGGTCGACTAAAGGCAACTTGGGTCCAGCCTGACTACGAAGTCTCCCAGTTACTCTCAGGTCATGGCTGTTTCAGGGATAGGCTACACCGACTGAAACTCGCGGACGTGGGGTCCTGCTACTGTGGGGAGTCGGAGGTAGAGGACGTACACCACGCGCTGTGGGAGTGTAGCTTATACGGGGAAGAGCGTAGGATTCTTTTAGACGGCGTGAAGGTGCTTGAGATCGGTCCGGTCTACTATCGCGATCTCGTAGGCTCTGAGGCGAACTTCAGGCGGCTACGGGACTTCGCGCGTAAGTGGCACAGGATTCGGAGTGGACTCGAAGTCAGGTGAAGAAAGAAGAACCGAGGCGAAGAAAGAAGAAACGGAGCCAAGCGGTACCACTAAAGCAATAGTGGGCACGTTGCGACCTGGAAGGCACCGAAGGCGTAATTGTGTGCGTCCGCCCCAGAAAGGGGAGAGGGACCATAGGGACAAAGGATACAGATTTAGAAAATATTTGTAGGGAGTCAAGAAAGTGCGTGCGGTGGAGGCCATTCCGCGCGCATCTCCCGCTGCTTCGACCTGCATAACCATGAGGGTTCGTCAGGTCATGGGTGGTTGGTGGGTTTGTGCCTTATGCCACCATACTAGGGCTCCGTGGAGAATTCTCGGTAGTATGATTGCCCTGTATATTCAGGACCACTTCGGGTTTCATGCCCCAGTTTCTGCCAACGGCTCTTCTGCATTGCATGAGGGCTGTCATCGCCTTTTTGCTGGTTTCTATTATGTGTTTTCTATAGCTAAGGGTGCTGTCTAAGGTCACCCCAAGGTATTTAAACTCTTTTACTATTTCAAGTTCTTTGTTCTCAATGCTTATTGGGATCATTCTGTCAAGCTTTCTTTTGTTGGTGAACAGCATCAGTTTGGTTTTTGGGTTCAGGTTGAGTCCTTTGTCCCTGCACCATCTCAATGTTGTCATAATTCCTCATTTCACGCAGCAGCACTCTAGGGCACTCTTTTCAAGCACGCTAGGGCTATATTCCTTGTACGTGGTTGATCTTTCTACTCTGACTGCCATGTTGTGGAGAGCTGTCTCAATGGATTTCCCTTCCATATAAGCATGCTGATTGTCATGAAGTGGTCTTTTACTTTTTCTAATGGTGGTCTTATGTGTCTGTCTAATATCTTTTCCAGTGTCTTCAGTATGAACGAGGAGAGGCTGATGCATCTAAAGGACTTCGCCTCTTGATATGTAGCCTTTCCTGGTTTCGGTATAAAGACAGCCCTGATTTTTCTCCAGCCACAGCCGTCCATCCGTCCATCCGTCCATCCGTCGATCCGTCCATCCGTCCATCCGTATAAGTATATAATTATAAGTTTTTGCTAGTTAAAAGTGTTAGTTCATCATGTCAAGTACTTCATACGATGAAGAACTGGTCGGGACGCCTGATTTCTGTCATCTTGAAGCCGAAGATATCGTACAAATGTTTTATTTACCTCGCATGAATGATGTAAAGTAGAATACTTACCTCGGTTGTAAGTAGCTATTACAACCTCGAACTATATTCGCCCCACGCTCGCTTCGCTCGCTCGGGCGTCTAAATATATCGGGTGCACTCGATCCTTTAGCGCCCTTTGCGAGCTGCGCTCGCACAGTCGCCAAATTGGATCTTGTTCTGTAATAGCTCCCTTACGTCCCTTGTGTAACAAACTACTATTACATGCTATGTTAATATGGCAGTAGGCCTGGTTAAAACCGCTGCTCCTCTCCAAACTTTCCTACTATGGTTTTGACACGGCAACTGTCCGTTGGTTCCATAGTTATTTACATAATCGCTCGCAAATTGTGGAAGTGAAGAGCGATGATGGTTCAGTTGCTTTTTCACAATGCAAGGCAATAACTAGGGGTGTTCCGCAGGGGTCGATACTGGGTCCAATCCTCTTCATCCTCTATACAGCAGACATTACTGAGAATATTAAACATTGCCAATACCACTTATACCTATGCAGATGATGTTCAGGTGTACCTCACAACACAATGACACACACAATGCAGTAAAGAAGATCAACGATGACTTACTCCGCTTGTCAGAGTGGTCAAACAGAAACAGCCTGGTCCAAAAAGGACGAAATTTGTGATTCTTGGATCTGATAAGTAGGTTTCCCGTGTTCTGAAACAAGGGCCAGTAGTTACTGTTAATGACCAGCCTGCTGAAAGAGGCAAGAAACATGGGGGTGATCTTCGAACCTAATGTGCATTTTGAAAAGCACACTCTGGAGGTAATGACGGTTCCGCACGTGTACAGAACAACTATTTTTAATACAGTTGCGAAAAAATTAAGCAATTTTATAAAATAATAAAACACAATAAACTCAACTAAGAAATCATTTATTTCTTATAAAAGTTATAATTCACATATACGTTGACATTGGTACAGTTTTTTATACTAACTGGTGAAGTTTTAGGTTGCATATTTACTGTTTGAGACAAACTATTATTAATTTCGTATGATTGTTCATGTATATTTGTCAAAGGTGTTATACAATGGCGTTTGCTAGTTGATGGAATTGGATCTGATAAATTATCATTATCAACGAAGGTAGATGGACGAACGTTCTCTTCAATATTTCATGTGAAGGAGACGGATTGGACTTTAAATTAATGGATTGTGTGATTTTTTTTCCCAGTTTCTAGTTTGTTGTTTAATGAATCAGCAATATAGCCTTCTGCAACTTTGTCAAATTGGCTCCTGAATCTGCCAATAATGTAGCAGAGGTCCTCCTGAAGCTGTGCCCAGTATAATACTCAGCATCCGGCAGACCAAGAAACGTAGCTATTTCTTTTGGCATATTACCAAATTTGTTTATCCCGATTGCTTGAGCTGTAAACTTTCCTTTTTGAAAAAAACGGTCGGTTTTTACTTTTTGGGACCCCTGATTCATATATTTTTGCACTATTCTACGAAAATCTCCTTCAACAACAAAGCTTCTCGGTATAATTTTTTTTAATTCGGAATCTTGATTAGTAGCATTTTTCCATGGGCTTCTTTCTATATCTTTTAAAGTAATATTGGCTCACAACTCTCTGCGGCAAGCTCCAACAACGCCAAAAATCAGCGCAACCTACAAAAAAAGGGATTTGAATATATATATTTTTTTAAATAATATATTTGACTGTATTTTGCGATTTCGTAAACTGAATACTAAAGAAAAATATAAGTATTTAGTAATAAATTACCTTTGTAAAACCTCCATAAAGGTTTATTTAAATGTTGAGAGAATTATCTCATTTTCTGGGGGTTGATAAAGGGGTTTCTAAATTCAAAAAAAACTAGGACCCTTCAATTCACAACCGGATGAGCGCTATGATCAATTAAGATCTGCCGTACCGGTCTGTGACCCAATTTATTCAACTAATAGCAAAAACAATTAACCTCTTATGTAAATACACAAAAATCTTAACACCGCAGTCTACGCGTTGTACTTTTGAAGACAGCGCCATCTGTCGGCGCGTTATAGAACTAACATACCGCCCACCAAGGACATATAGTGGAAAGACACGGTATGTACTTAAGCAATAACAAAAAAGTCTTATCCAATAAACTTAACCAATAACAACAATATTTTAACAAATAAAATAAAAATTCCCCAACCCAAACAAAACAAAACCATTTAACCAATAACATTAAAGCATAAAAATCTTACAAATATAATGACAACATTGACAACATCCTATTTACAAATTGGCAAGACACACAATTTTGAAGTAAGCCTTTTAAATACAGACCCGTTAGTTCGTAATGTGACAACACGTGTAATATTGTCTTGCCCTGGGTGTTTCTCAGTCACTCTGCCAAGCAGCCATTTACAGGGAGGCAAGTTGTCTTCCTTGATTAAGACAACATCTCCGATGTTCGGTTCCGGCGTTTGTTTGGACCATTTATAACGATGGAGAAGAGAGGTTAAGTACTCGCCAGACCAACGTCTCCAGAATGTTTGCATCATTTTCTGGACTAAATGCCATCTCTTCAAACTTGAGATATTTACCTCTTCATAGTTAACATCTGGTGCGTTCAATATTGGTTCACCAATGAGGAAATGTGCTGGTGTTAATGCATCAATTTCATTGCTACCAGTCATTCTACAAAGCGGTCGCGAATTTAAGCACGCTTCTACTTGACTAAGCAGGGTTGACATTTCTTCATAGGTTAATGTGGAAGTACCTATAATTTTGCGTAGGTGTTGTTTGCAAGATTTAATGCCAGCTTCCCAGAGTCCGCCGAAATTTGGAGCATGCGGAGGTATAAAATGCCACGTGGTTCCTTCATTTGCCACAGCTTCAGCAACTTCGCTTGTAAGGTTAGAATTCTCCGCTCTTAACAATAATTGTAATTCCTTTGAAGCACCCTGAAAATTTGTACCATTATCGCTCCAAATTTCTTTACAGTGGCCTCGTCGTGCCACAAATCGTTTGTATGCAGCCAAAAATCCTTGAGTAGTCAAATCACTGACTACTTCTAAGTGTATAGCCTTAGTCGCCATACAAATAAATAAACAAATATATCCTTTACTGGATCTATGACCTCGACCTTTTGAAGTCCTTAAACTGATGGGTCCTGCATAATCAACCCCGCTATTGCGGAATGGTCGACTTGGTTTTACCCGCGGAGCCGGCAACTGACCCATCAATTGCTGTTGCGAAGAAGCGTTATACCTAAGACAAATAACACATTTCCGAACGTAAGCTTTGACCAGCCTTTTAACGCCAACGATATAATATTTCGTGCTTAAATAGTTTAGCATAAGTTGCGGGCCCCCATGCAACGTTTGCTTGTGAGCGTCTGCTAAAACAAGATCGGTGAAATGTGATTTATGCGGAAGTAGAATAGGATGCTTTTGATTGAGACTTAAACCGGACAGCTCTAGTCTGCCGCCCACTCTCAAGATCTCCGCAGAATCTAGGTAAGGATTTAATGACTTGAAACTACTTTTTTTTGTACAATTGCTATTTTTTAGTATTAAAAACTCGTCTTGTAAAGTTTGTCTCTGACACTCTCTAATGCATGTATGTAACGCCCGTTCCAACTCATTAGAATTTAAATATGAATCCATATTTCTATCAGGCTTAGGTTTTTTCCATTCTAACACACGTCTACAATATGCTACTACTCTGATCAATTTAGTTAGTGATGAATATTTTTCCCATATCCAGTTTTGTGGCTTCTCTGCGACCAGATGTACTTTAATTTCCTCAACGTTAGTTGATACATTCTTTATTTTCTTATATTCTATATTGTCCTTTTTCAGGAATGAAGGCCCTTCCATCCATAATTTCGAGTCTAGCAATTCAGATGGATACATACCTCGCGATGCAATATCGGCAGGGTTCGCATTAGATCGAACGTGATTCCATTGTTGCGGTTCGCTAATACACAAAATTTCGGATACTCGGTTAGCAATAAATGTTTTCCATCTGCTCGGGTGACTATTAATCCAGGCTAACACAACTTCGGAATCGGTCCAGGCATGTACGGCCGACTTCTCTATACCCATTATATCAGATAGTTCACCTAATAACCTTGCGAGCAATACGGCTCCACATAATTCCAAACGTGGGATAGACACAGTTTTAATCGGAGCTACGTTAGTTTTGGCTGTAATCAACGTCACATGTATATTTCCAACAGCATCCACTACACGAGCATATACCACTGCAGCGTAAGCCGTTTTGGAGGCGTCAGAAAAACCATGTAGCTCCATGCGCCTATCCTCCTTCCGTGTGCTGAGCCATCGCGGTATGGATAATTTGGTTAACATCTGTAACTCCTGACGGTAAGTCTTCCATTCTTTTTTTATCTCATCTGGCACTTCATCATCCCATCCAATTCCTATTATCCATAGTTTCTGAATTAAAACTTTCGCTATAACAACCACCGGCGCAACCCAACCTAGTGGGTCAAACAATTTTGCTATGTCTGATAATATTTTTCTTTTTGTTACAGGTTCCGGTGTCATCGATGTAAGCTGAACAGAATACTGGAAGGTGTCGCTGCTCCGGTTCCAGGTTAGTCCTAATGTTTTTAAGATTTCATCTTGCTTTAATTTGATGCCCTTGGTATCTTGATTTGTACTATTACCAATTATTCTTCTTAATAATTCATTACAGTTGCTTGACCACTTTTGCAACTCAAACCCACCTTTCATAAGAAGACTATTCATTTCATCATAAATCTGTAGGCCTTCTTCTATAGTTTGACAACCCGTCATAAGATCATCCATGTAATAATCTTTGAGAATTCTTTCAGCTGCCATTGGATAAGACTGACCCTCATCATACACAACTTGCTGCATGGATCGAACGGCTAAGAACGGTGCCGATGCTGTCCCAAAGGTAACAGTAAGTAATTTATAATCTTTTATTTCTGCTTCTTTGCTATCTCTCCATACAATACGTTGCAGATTTGTATGCTTCTCCGCTACTCGGACTTGCCTATACATTTTGATAATATCGGCTATGAGACATATAGGGTGCATTCTCCATTTCATTAACAAATGTCTCAAGTCAGGTTGCAGACTAGCTCCAATCATCAAATCATCATTTAGCGAAGAACCGTTGCTCCCTTTGCACGAGGCGTCAAAAACTACACGCACTTTGGTCGTGTCTTTGTCGTTTCTTATAACTGCATGGTGTGGTAAGTACACTCCATTTGAGTCAAGTTTTTCTTTTTGCGTTAAGGGTCTCATATGTCCTAACAATAAGTACTCATTAATAACATCTGTATAATTCTTTTTCAGATCGACGTTCTTGTTCAACTTTGACTCTAAAGCATGAAATCTTTTTAAGGCAATAGCTCTGGAGTCTGCGTGTTTTGTGCTGGGATCATCAGTTTTTAAAGGTAAATGAACTACATATCGACCATTTTCGTCTCTTGTTGTAGTAGTTTTAAATATTTCCTCGCATTTTTGTTCTTCTTCGGTAACAATAATTTTTTTTGTATAATTTGGTTCACGTTCCATTTCCCAGAATTTTCTTAAAAGGTCATCTTCCCTAAATTGAGAATGCAATACTGTGAGATTGGGCGCAACGATAGTTGATTTTACACTTCCCGAAATGATCCACCCTAGAGTGGTGCGTTGAGCTATAATAGATCCGTCTGGAGCTCTTTTTAAACCTTCCTGCAATACCTTTGTGTAAACCTCAGCTCCAAATAGCATATCAACTTTATTGGGTACGTTAAATGTAGGATCTGCCAACTGTAAGCCCTCTATTTGTGCCCAATTCAGTGACGCTTTCTTTACCGGTAACAAGGAAGTTATTGATTTTAAGACGTAAGCTTTAACAGTAAGGCTTATTGACGGATCAATTCTAGACCTCATTTCTACTTCAACCAAAGAATTCGAAGTTAAACCGGTTTCACCTCCTATTCCAACGATCGAACCTTTAATAGATTTTTTCTTTAAGCCTAGACTTTGGACTGTATCTTCCGTGACAAAGGAGGCTTGAGAGCCTTGGTCTAACAAAGCTCTTACTGCATACATAGATCCGTTTGCCGAAACAGCATTTACCATTGCTGTGGCTAATAAGACTTGGTTATTAGTAGATCCTTTCGACAAACAAGACACTATGTTTGTATCTTCTTCTTCAACCTCGGTAGTGTATACGCATGCCTGCGACGTCGACGGCTCGGTAGTCATCAAAACAGATGATTGATTTGCTTCTTCTTCCGACTCTTGCTCGCCCTGAGCATGTAACAGCGAATGATGTCTTCGTTTACATATTCTGCAGGATGCTGTACGCTTGCATTGCCGAGCAGAGTGACCGTGACCCATACAATTAAAACACAAATTATTTTCTTGTACGAAATTTCGCCGAGTAGTCACATCATTTTTACAAAATGTTTTACAATTAGAAATGTAATGATCTGCATTACAATATTTACAAACAACAGAGGCCACATGAAATACTTTTGATTTATTAGATACAGACTGGCTTTTTGTAGATTTGGTGTCAAGAAATTCAAATGCTCTATATCTACTTGTGAGAAAATCTTTAAATTGATTAAATGTAGGTAACTGGTCTGACTCACTATTACTTGTCACCTTAAGCTCCCATTCCCGTTTACTATCGGAATCTAATTTTAAAGTAAGAATATGAATAATCAATATGTCCCAAGAAGTAGTGTCTATTCCTAAATTATTCAATGATCCCAAACAATCTGTTGTCGTATCAATTAAATCTTTTAAAGCCCCTGCTGATTCATTAATTATGTTTCTTTGACTTAGAAATTTTCGCAAAATACAATGAGACAGATATTTTTTATTATTATAACGAGATTCAAGCAGAGACCAACATCTATCATAATTGGCTTCCGATATAGGTATATGGCGCAAAAGCTGTTCAGCTTCGCCAGTAAGGTAACTCTTTAGATAGTGCAGTTTTTGTACTTTATCTAAACCAGTATTCTTATGAATCGCTGACAAAAACAAATCCCTAAAAGTAGGCCATTCAGTATAGTTACCTGAAAAGTTAGGTATAACTATTCTAGGTAACTTTATATTATTGTTTTTCATTACAGAATTTCCGGCTGAACCAGATGATTGATCAATATCCGTAGGCTTAAATTTACTACATTCTATTTTTATACTACATTTTAAATCTAAATACAACTCTTCCATATTAAAATATACATCTTTAGTACAATACGAAGTAACACTTAAATCTTTTTCGTCAAAATGTTGAACAATTTGTGTATGATTGGCTGTGAACTGAGTCCACAACTGCTCTATATTCTCTAATCTTGACTCTAAATACTGCTTGGTAATTCTTTCTTTAGGCGATTTCTTATAATTACTTTGAGTTCTTACAAGTCTACTATAAATATCTTCTTGAACTTTAAGCAGTGATGGCAACGACATTTTGACTTATTAATTTATGTAACACTATTCAATTTCAACAAACTAAATTTATATCAACACAACAAAATTCCACACAATTTTTTATAAGACTAAATATAATTTATAAAATATTCTAAGTGTTTAAAATTCTAAAAATCCGGACCAAAATCGAGCATAGGTTCCCCGTGCTAACCAAATTTCCTTAAAATCTAACTAAGTCTAAACTAATATTACTAAAATTATTCTAAGTCCAAATTTCTAATAATTATAAAATTACAAGTTGAAACTGTCTTGCAAATAAAGTTTAAAATCGCGCACAATTTAACTTTTCCTAAGATTTCTTCCAAGTTTACTAGATGAAGAATTTAAAGTTCAAATTTGCTCAGCAAAATAAATCTTCAAAAGTACTCACGATTTAAAGGTCACTCACTTCACTCACTGACTATGACTGTATTATGTATCCTTTTATGTGTGGTTTGTTGTACTTCCTTCCTTCCCTGTTCCAATCCAAGATTCCAACTCATCAGGGGTTGCTGCTCCTCATCAGATCAAAACAGGGATGATGCTCCAAATTGACATACAATTTTATAATGAAAAATCTGAAAACACCTGAAATAGTAAGGGTACAAAATGTTCGGTACGAAGGACCATGTAAAACCTCCATAAAGGTTTATTTAAATGTTGAGAGAATTATCTCATTTTCTGGGGGTTGATAAAGGGGTTTCTAAATTCAAAAAAAACTAGGACCCTTCAATTCACAACCGGATGAGCGCTATGATCAATTAAGATCTGCCGTACCGGTCTGTGACCCAATTTATTCAACTAATAGCAAAAACAATTAACCTCTTATGTAAATACACAAAAATCTTAACACCGCAGTCTACGCGTTGTACTTTTGAAGACAGCGCCATCTGTCGGCGCGTTATAGAACTAACAACCTTTGTGGCTAAATAACGATCATCGGGAGCTTCGTTCAAAAACCTTTCCACTTCATTCGATGTTAATATTTTCGACTTTTTAGTTGTAAAACCGTCTGATTGTCGTTTTAAGAAAGCATTTAGTTTTGGGTATTCACTTATATCCACGTTGTTCCTTATTTTAAGCATACTTTTTATCATCGAAAACCTCGACCATAACGTAGAAGATTTTAATTTTGCTGAGAGTTCGGAGAAGTATGCCAACATAACATTTTCTGAAAAACTATTTGCTTTTTTCTCTTTTCTCCACACAATAAATTCGTCTTATGTAGATATGTAGCGACTTTTTGACTTTTCCGGTAAAATTTTCTCCGAAGCATTTTGTGCAATTATACTGAGTTCCGGTAGTGTTCATTCAAATAAAATATCGTCGAAATTACTCATTTTGTGCAACAAACAACTAAACTCGCAAAGAACATTAAACCGGTCTGATACCGGTGGTTGTTACTGTACAGGTCCAGTTTGGTTAAACAAAACAGCTAGTTTATTCTGACACACGTCTTACTTATATCCAATATTTTTCTATTTAAAATTTATCATAAGTATAAAAATTGCATTGAAAAATGCAAAAATTAAAAAATCATAAAAATTATTGGCTGTTGCATCTTAATCGATCGCTAAACACCTAAAAAGATGTTTCTTTCGAATGCAAGGATATTCCTAGCATTGATGTGACAACGCTTACCTACAGCGTATTAAAAATATAAAAGTATTTTTAGGATTTCGACGGTGGTTCGCAAGTCTCGGTAGCTCAGCGGTTAGAGCATTGGACCGGATTTCAAAAGGTCTTGGGTTCGATTCCCATCTATGAGAATTCACTTGTGGCCGAGTTAATTTTTTCCAATATTTTTCTATTTGAAATTTATCATAAATACTTATTATCTTTTTTAAGTGCGGGTTCCTAACATCTGGCTTAGATGAGCAATAATATTTTTATTATCAGGTGAAAACCATGAATAACGTTTAAAATAAGCGTGTCTAATTTTCATATGAATGGTGGTGCACGACACGAGTGTGGTACATTTCATTGTTGGGTGAAGAACAGAAATAATGTTTCGACTCCATGATCCAACTTCTCGTAAGTAAGTCGTCTTTTATTATATGGGTCAAAAATTTTAATTTATGACAGCTAAGACTAGGTAATAGATAGTAGTCTAATACTCGCTGTGGTATTTCATAGTTACACTCACGGAATTTCCCGGCAGCTTTTTCAGGGGGTGTTATTTCAAAAAAATTATAGATTTATTGAAAACATTTATATCACTACATTTCATTTGAATTATACATTATTTATTTAATTAGGGACTGGGGGAGTTCCCAGATTATACAATGCGAATAATGTTATGAGTCTTTAAGCATACTGATACACTACTAATTTTGTAGCAATTTTACAAAGAAATAGAATAATATATTATTATGTTGAGCAACTTTGTTATCAAATATGAATCTAATTGTCTAGACTAACTAGATAGATCTAAATGAGTGTAATGCATGGAACTGATAATTAACATAATGTCTACTATGTTACTCACCAGTAAAATCAAATGATATTTTTATTGATTTGTATGAATAATTGAATGGTATACTATCTGTAAATACAATTAAACACTTACTGTTTTTTCCTCTGTTTCCTCTTCGTAATAAGTTAATACTTTGTTATACGTATCCGTTATTTTTATATAATAAGTTTGAATTAACTTACTATCCTCTACCGATACTTCTGATTTTTCTATTTTACTACTATATTGAGAGATATATTTTCCTATTTGTTCAAACAAAGTTTCAACCTCTTCAAGTTTCTTTAGACCTGACGCTTCTTTCCTACATTTTGGACCTAGTTTTCTTATATCTTCTTGTAGCTTCGTAATTTGTTTAAAATACGTTTTAATCTCTGTCAATACTTCAGCAACAAATAATTCTTAAATAAACTTAATAATAATGAAATAATTATATTTTTACTTCTTAGTACTAATTTTCTACACAGAACATTTCCCCTTGGCTCTGTACCATATCTTGTTTTCGCATCGCTACTGCAACCGCTTGGCGCTCAATCTTTTTCGTGAGGCAATTCCTCTGTTAATCCTAATAATTCTAAAATAATATTAGTTGGCATTAGGATTTTTAATCTCCCAGCTGATTCATATTAATAAAAAGTTTACGACAATTATCAGTAAAAAAAGTGGATATAGTAGGTATTGTGTATTAAAAATACAGCGTATTAAAAATATAAAAGTATTGGAGAATTTCGACGGTGGTTCGCAAGTCTCGGTAGCTCAGCGGTTAGAGCATTAGACCGGATTTCCAAAGGTCGCGGGTTCGATTCCCGTCTGAGAATTCACTTGTGGCGGAGTCAATTTTTTCCAATATTTTTCTATTTAAAATTTACCATAGGTATTGTGTGTTTAAGAAAAGGCTTGTGTTATACAGGTTGTGCTCAGTTCTGTGTGCGGTGTGGCTGCTGGCGGGCTGCGGCGCGCAGGACTCGGACAGCGGGTACACCTTCCCTGCGAGCACGCCCCTGGTAGGTGAGTGTATTTGAAGTGAATTTAGAAAATAATAAATATGTAAGCTTGGGCAACACGCAGCATAGCTGAGCCTCGAAGCCTTTGGCTGTGCTATGGGAGTTACTATTACTTGAGTGCAAAATATAATAGTCTCAGAGTTCTAAGAAGTTACTGCCGTATGCACGTCTCGAGTTTTGGGTGTAGTGATTGTGATGTGATGTATAGTGATTTAGGTACTGTATTATAAATGGAAATTTTTAGCTTTTCACAATTTAGAATTAGATAGTAACAGTGAGGTTAATTTAAAGGCGCAATTAGTTCCTCACGAAACAGAATTTTGGAGTTTAAGTTATTATATCACGCATATTATTCTTTTTCTATTGATCATCATAGTTTTGACGCAAATCAGTCCACAAATTAATAATTAAGTTATTACAAGTGTTCTTATACGCTTAATTTGACGTGACGTCAATTGTCACATCGCTCGCGTTCTTTCAATAATATTTTATGTTTGATAACGCATAAGTTCGTCATTTGTGGATCGATTTTCATATTTTTCTTTTGTTTGAAAGAGTTTTCTAGTGAGATGGTCCCATAATTTTTTATCAAAATAGGTTCACTAGTTTGAGTTCAAAAATCAAAATAATTGACTTAAATTTGTCTTCTAAGTAATGCGTAGGTATATTGCTTTCCTGCCTTCGGATCAATCTTTTATCTTTCGCTGTTTTAATGTTTGTCCCCACTTCAGGAACATCGGCTTAACTAATAAAGAGAATGGGCTATTATCTAACTCTCCACGCGGGTCCAAAGCGGATTGGAGGGTGTTAACCTATTGCAGATACCGGCACCCGGGACTGACAGCTTAACTTCGTTCTTGCCGTTCAACAGAGTGATCAAGATAACATCATTAAGGTTATAATCAGCCTTAGTAAAATTTGTTTATTAGCTAACCATTGCACGAGTTTTTAGTTTTTTTTACAGATTTTCGGGCAACACTTCTTTGTTTATGAACTATCTTGGAAAAATATTTTTTTTTACAAAAATGATTTGATATTATACAATGGGGAGCTCGGTAGCGCAGTGGTTCGCGCTTTCAGACTGCGATTGTTGAGGTTAAGCAACTTTCGCAACGGTCGGTCTCGGGATGGGTGGGAGATGGGTGATAGGTATGTGTCGCGAATGGCGTGCTATTTAGATGCGTTTTAAAAAACTGCGTTACTAAAGTCGCTGTAGCATCGTCATTTTCGTCGGATTGAGATAATTTGTTTACTGTAAGTAATTGATTTATCAGTTCTATAATTCTACGCACTTGGTTCAAATCATGCGGAACCCACGTGCGGCACTGTGCCGAGTTCTGCACAAATGTTCCTTTCGGTAGACTCTCTGTAGCAAACATTTACAAAATGTTCTTGCAGTAGCTCTAATACGTATGAGTTGTTCCTGTAAACGTAAATTTGTGACGTGACAGCAGTTGTTAACGTAAATACGTTGCTCGAATCGCCGACAACCGAATGGTATTATGAGTTTTTGCAAACGCTACGATAGCTGGTACGTAAATACGTGAGAAGGCAGCGTCGAGGCATGAATTTGAATACGTAACGTACAATTGACAATATCTCTTTCTGCTATATGATGAGGATAAGGACAAAAAGACAACTTAACCATCGAGCCGAAATGGATAAATTAAAAAGTATTTATTTTATGACATCTATATAGTCCTCCTAAGAATTAAGAAATGTGAAGTAAAGGTCCACATCCAACAAGTTATGACCTTTTGAATTTTATCATAGTATTTGCGTCAGTCAAGTGTCAAATATCATCAAAGATACAGAATGAAATAATAGTACAAGGACACAGAGTATTGATTTACACGAAAATGTTATTGTTGATAAATAAACAGTCGATCTTATGATAAATTTTAAATAGAAAAATATTAGAAAAAATTAACTCGGCCACAAGTGAATTCTCAGATGGGAATCGAACCCATCTTCACTTGTGGCCGAGTTTATCTATTTAAAATTTATCATAAGTATAAAAATAACATTGAAAAATGCAAAAATTAAAAAATTATAAAACAGTCGATCTTTATGTAGTTGCTCATTGTCGGCTGAGAATATAAAATTACTACGCCGACGATACATTGATATCTTTTGCATTTAAACAATAGACCTAAAAATAATCCAAGAAATTTTGCACAATCTAAAATATTGTTAAAATATTTTCATTGCTAAAATAGAAAACTTTTTTAAAGACAAGCGACATCCCAAGACCCGAAAAGGGCCTTGGTTGTCCACAGTTCAATGAATGAGCCCATAGGCGCCGTTTACTACTGAAGTTCCATATTATTTATTACGAATCATTGCAAAATAAATACAGCTATATTATTATTATTATTTACGACTTTGTTCAAATCTTTACGTCGATTTTAAAGTTGTGTGTTGTCAGGTACAATTTTGCTTAATGCGCTTATGGATACAAATCAATGTTAGGATTTTTTCCGTTTTCGCCATTTTGCATCTATACAAATTTAGTTAATTTATTGTGTTCTTTGTTTCGTTCAGCCGCGTAATTTATTTTCTAACCCAAAAAATGCCTTGTCATAATTTTTTATCAAAAAATATCTTGTATTAATTAATTGTTATTGAATAAACATCTTCTCACAGAAAGAAATGCCGTGAGTGCCGTAACAGCTCCTGTAAACGTAAATTACAGGAGTATCTGCCAAATTAGTAACTCATAATACCAAATTGTATGAAAAACGTGACCGCGAATCGTGAAGCTTACGTCTTCTTCTTTCTTCTTTCTTAATTAATGGCGTGCTCGCGTTAAATACGCGAATTTTGCCAATGTCAAGTAAATATATTTTGTAATATATAGAAATTGTACGGTAGATTGAGTTAAAAATGGAGCCTCACAACACGTGTTATTACGAAAAGAACACGGGTGAAACTCCTAACAGGAGCTGTTAAGTCGCCTAATGTCAACGTTGACAACTCATAATACCATTTTTAGTTCAGCTACTCAGCGCTTGGGGCTCTAAACAGTTTTTGACACAAATTAAATTACAATTACAACTTTTAAATTTTGCATTTTACAATGCTATTTTTATTTGATAAATATTAAACAAGAAAATAAACTAAGTCTAGAAAAAAATATTAAGCCTAGTGAAGTAATACAGTTCCAGCCTAAATGATATCATACACTTATTTATAATGCAAGAATTCGAGTGTTTTAATGGCTTTCTCGTAATACAGTTATCACAAATGTTATTGTCATTTAATGTAAATGATATTTTTTAGGATTATACAAATTGATTTTCAACCTTAATGTCAGCACAATAAGTCCAAAATCAGTTGGGTTTAATTTGACATGGTAACCCAAGATGCAACTAATAATTGGTTTTCCAATCGTTGCCCAATCGCTCTCATGTGGACACCAAGTATAATCTAACGATGATTTTCGGCGCAGTCGAAACAAGCGTATAGCTCAGATAAAACTACTGACTGTAAAAGAGATATGACACGCATATCATGTGGGTGAATATTCAAAGGATTTTGTAAATGTGCAAACGGTACTATAGCATTTAAATTTCGACAATTGATCATAGTAGTAGAAAACGAGATCAAGAATTAAAACTCTAAACGCAATGACGATAGTAACGATAGTTGCTCATAAAAACTTACTATAAAGGTACCTACAGGACGCATTAGATTATGTTTTGAACAGGCAATATCTTTTCTTGCGAGGGCTTCAAACTTTCTATTTTCTGGCGACAGAGATATTTTTTTTTGCTATAGCTGCCCGAGTCCAGAAATCTGCCGAAACTTGAAATCTAAGTCAAAGTCAAAGTCAATATCATTTATTCAGTCTAGGCAGTTACAAGCACTTATTAACGTCAAAGAAGCTACGCCATCGGTTCACAAACCCTACGGCGGGAGACCTTGTAACGAGAAGAACCGGCAAGAAACTCGTCAAGGGCTGTTTTTTTCTCCCTGTTTTATTTCATACAGAGTCGTCAAATTGAAAAGTGACCTTAACATAACAGTAAGGTCAATTTCCATCACAAAAGGAAAATACTAATTAAAATATTAAATTTTTTGGTTATTGTAACCGTAAACAATTTTTAATTGGCAAAGAAAGACTTGTCTATCATAAGAGGATCTATGTATCCGACGCAATTTGAAGAATAATCCATCTCAACTTAGTATCGATCCTGTGCCCTGAATAGCCGTGAGATTAGATTCAATTGTCATGTATTTTCAATAATAGTTCTTCATGTAACCAATGCATTGGATGGATAGCAAAGTCGTTTCATATTTTTAACTCCGAAAGAACAGCAAATTTGTTTTGTTTACTTACAAGGATATAAGTACGTCTCCCTTTGTTGTATACGTCGCAGGATAATTAGATAAATCATAGGGATATTGCGAAAATGTCTATACGTTAGACGCTAGCGAGGATCGTTGACAAAACTCGTATTAGAGCTACTATTACGAGTTTTGTCAACGATCCTATCTTATATCTTATATCTATCCTAGTTTGTATGTTACGGCACTCACGGCATTTCTTTTAGTGAGAAGGTATTTTATTCGATTAAAATTAATAAATACACGACATATTTTGAAACAAATTGATGACAAGGCATTTTTTTGTTTGGAAATTAATTTACGCGGCTGAACGAAACAAAGAACACAATGAATTAAATAATTTGTATAGAGGCAAAATTTCGAAAACGAAAAAAAATCCAAACATTGATTTGTCCTTCCAAAAGCGCATTTAGCTATATTGTGCCTGCTATACAACACACAACTTTAAAATCGACGTAAAGAATTAAACGAAGTCGTAAAAAGTAAAAAATAAGATAATATAGCTGTATTTATTTTGCAATGATTCCAAGTAATAATTATTATGGGAGTTATTTAGTAAACGGCGCCTATGGGCTCATTAAATGAACTGTGGATAACCAAGGCCCTTTTCGGGTCATATCCCATGACCCGAAAAGGGCCTTGGTTATCTTTTCTCTATAGAATGTTTTCTATTTTAGCAATGAAAATATTTTTTCAATATTTTAGCTTGTCCAGAATTTCTTGGGTTATTTTTAACCGACTTCAAAAAAAGGAGGAGGTTCTCAAGTCGACTGTTTTTTTTTTTTTTTATGTATGTTCCACCATAACTTCGCCAGTTGTTAACAGATTTTTTAAATTATTTTTTTATCTGGAAGAAAATGGTTTATGTGTGGTCCCATATAATTTTTACGAAGATCTGGCTAGTAGTTTTTTCATAATCCTGAAAAATATCAATCACCTTTTGGCAAGTAGTCGTATACCTAGATGACATCATTGTTGTGTATGGGCTGATTTTTAGTGTAAGTAACGGCACATAATGTAACAAAAAAATCTGAAATAAAAACATTTTATAAAAAAAAATCAAACCTTATAAAATGTTTTAGGTAAGCGGTCTATTGTTTTAATGCAAAATATATCAATTTATCGTTGGCATAGTAATTTCATATTAGACGATAATGAGCAACTACATAGAGATCGATTAGATATTTATTTATAAACAAACATTTTAGTGCATATTAATACACTGTGTCCTTGTACTATTATTTTATTCTGTGTCTGTGATGACACTTGACACTTGACTGACTCGGATACTATGATAAAATGTAAAAGGTCATTTTCCTATATATAAAAAGTACTCTGTGGGTCATTCATAGTCAGGCAGTGAAGCTTTACTTCACATTTCTTAATTAAATGGCAGCTGGTGATATATCACCAAGCTTGAGTTCGTCCTTACTTTATGTATCTACTTATTAACTGCATGTTTTCGAAAAACTATCGTCAACATAGGTATGAAATATTGAGTAGCGATTCTACCGGGCGTAAATGGAACATCCCTATACATTATTGACGTGGAGATTCGAACTTTTCGAAAGTTTTTCGTGCTAGCCTCACTGAACAAGGGTATTGTAGGTCCTTGAACTGTTGTTCCTTCCCCCAGATGGCGCGACATTTGAGTACATTGTGGTGGGTGCGGGGGCAGCAGGTGCGGCGGTGGCGGCGCGGCTGGCGCTGGCCGGACACGACGTTCTGCTCGTGGAGGCCGGGGCGAACCCGGACCTCATCTCTAGGGTAAGACTCATGCACGCAAGGGAAAAGCCTTTGCCCTCTTCTCCGAATTTAAAAAACATAATACGACTCTTCATCCTCCTTGAATGATCAATAGAGTATCAATGCACGCAAAATTTATCCATCCATCCAATTATTTTATCATCTCCCATAAGCATACCTAGAGCAACGACTTCTACGGAAGCCGCGTCAGTCTATGCTCCTAAGATATTCAGATTGCTTGAGATAGGTTAGGAATTGAATAACAACTAATCTTTAACCAAGGTATCAGTATGAGTAGTAACTAATTGGTACAGACTTTCTTTCTTTAACAAGTATCGGACTAGCTTCAGATTTTTCTTCCCCTTTCTTTTTGTCTCCTAGACTTAGCTATGTACTTACCACTTACATTATAAATCTGTTCAGATACCAGCAGCAGCGATGGGGCTACTGGGCTCACCTCAGGACTGGCAATACGAGACGCTGACCAACAACAAGTCATGCCTCGCGTACCGCAACAAGCAGTGCCGCTTCAGCCGCGGGTGCTGCCTCGGCGGCTCCACCAGCATCAATTACATGATGTACACGCGCGGCGCGCCGCAAGACTTCGACGAGCTCGGTATTCCCGGCTGGACCTGGAATGACATCAAACCATACTTCCTCCGATACGAGGGTATAAAAGACCTCGACCGCCTCCCACCCACATCGATTCCCTACCACAACACGACTGGAACCATGCGTGTTAAATTTTTTGGTGATTCAGAAAATCACTGGCATTCCAGATTGATTGAAGCTTATGAGGCTCTTGATATCTCATTTAATCCAGATGTGAATGCGGAATCACAAATTGGCGTCACCCAAGTAGTGGGTTATGTGTTTGATGACGAACGCATGAGCACCGCCCGAGGGTATCTCGCTAGACCAGATGTAAAACAAAAACTTAAAGTGTCGAAGCTGACGAGATGTACCGGCGTCATCCTGGATGATAACAATGAGGCAAAGGGAATCACAGTGGCTTACGGATTGCTGCAACTGCGACTGAAACTGTATGCGAAGAAGGAGGTTATCCTTAGCGCCGGAGCGATCGGAACACCTCAGATACTTATGTTGTCAGGAATAGGCCACTCGGAGCATTTGCAAAAGTTCAACATTCCTGTAAGGTTAGATTTGGCTGTCGGTGACGGCATGACTGACCATTCGTTCCCTCTAGTGTTCGTTAAGTGTGATTTTGGTATTGACGTGTTTCAAAGTTTGTTAGACGCTGCTGGTACGGCTACTCAGTTTACAGAACTGGTTTTAAAGCAAAAAGGCCCTCTGACCACGATTGGTCTCACTGACGTATCGACTTTTATCAACACAAACTGCTATGACTTTGAGAAACGGCAGTTGGTGAACAATGGCAATAATTGTACGCTCCCGAATGTACAGGTAATTCATGCTTATATCCAAAAACAGTTAGCGTCTCTCGGTGGCCCTCTGTTTCAGCAAGGCACCGACCTCAACGATGCAGTAACCGAGCAGCTGCAGAAGATCAATGCCGACCATGCCCTGATGGTATTTTCACCGCTGCTTCTTCGACCACGTTCAGAGGGGACAGTGCGTCTGGCGAGCTCGGACCCGTTGGCACCGCCAGCTATTTTCCCGAACTTCATTTCAGACGACCGGGACTTGAAGGAGATGGTTACGGCGTTAAAGTTTCTAGAGGACGTATTGGACACAGACACGTTACGTGGGAACGGGGCGTCGATAGTGCGGCTGCAACTAGAGGGCTGTCCGGATCCAGAGACGGCGGGTGACGAATACTGGGCGTGCTACAGCCGCCAGATGACGCACTCGACGTACCACTCCGTGGGCACGACGAGCGTGGGGCGCGTGGTGGACAACCGGATGCGCGTGCGTGGCGCGCGCCGTTTGCGCGTCGCTGACCTTGGCGTGATGCCGCACCTCGTCAGGGCGAACACCGCCGCCACCGCCATCGCCATCGGCGAGCTCCTCGCTGACTTTATTCTTACTGACAAGTGAAAGTCTAGTGCAAATGTTGTTTGATAAATTTATTTGTCGACTTGTCGACCTGCCATTACCTACCAAATAGTATGGAATATCTAATAAATATTTTTAATAGAACTTTTATTATTTTAAAATATTTTTTACATCTTTTAATCAGTTTGTGTGAAAGTATGTCATTTTGTTTATTCGTCTTTCACGCAAAATCTACTTTACAGTTTTGGATGACATTTCGTACGGATCTTATATAGCCTGGATTAAAACATTGGATACTTTCTATCCTGTTATTCCGCTAGTTTTTTTTAATAATTATGATTCAGGGCAGTTTTAGCACTAAGTACAGTGTACGCGGTTTTTTTACATGATTGCTCGTGCGCTCTACTATAGAAGCTCATTATAATTGATATAAATTATTTTAACATGGACGTCTATTGAAATTAATGGTATTTCTCGTAGCTTCATTTTATTGTATTAGTATTGTGAGTAGAATATCTCATTAATAAGTGAAAAATACTTTTAACAGGTTGATTGCCGATATTAGGCGAGGCAACTCAAAAATTAACACCCAGAAACGTTTTTTTAATTAATTAATTGGGATTGTGCATTAATTTTTATCATGTTTTTTATATCATAGGCTGTATTTTTTTTTCTTCATATATATGTACAATACCCGTGTGGATTCATAGGCACTGCTCTCCAAGATTCTCCGACTCAGAGCCGTGTGACTCCGCGCGGAGTTGACTCCCGCGAAGTGCTCCAGCGCTGCTACAGGTTATTTTAGGTGCGGTGCCGGAGAACTCCGCGAGGAGTCGATTTCATAGGTGCCTGTGGAATTCATAATATGCCACGCCCAAAACGAGAACGAGGTGTTGGAAAAGCCATTGCAATTTTCGTAAAAAAACGTTTACAACGAAACCAGTCGTAATTCCCGTAGGTATAGATCGTAACCACGCCGGCCGATACAAAAACACGCGCTCCGCACGAGTGCCGGCGGCAGACTGATGCTTCGAAATTACCCCTCCCGCCATCCCCGCGCGGAGTCAACGGCATGCATCGTGTTGAAATAGCCGCCTGACTCCGCGCGGAGTTCGCGGTAATCAAACTGTTAATAAGTCTTATTAACCTAAAAGTGGCAAAAAATATAATTGTTTTTTTTCGCAACTATTTTTGACACAAGTTTTTATTCACATTTTGGCGTTCCAAATTCAAATATTATCATAATTACCAAGGGAAGTTCCATACAACATAAGCTTCCTCCGGGCATTATAGCTTACTTTCCTATTGAGAATACTTGATATTTAATACGTGCTACAGATGCAAGTGGTGTATAAAGAATATTAAAATGCCCACTCGATAAATTCTAGAACAGCTAATATTGTTTTTGATATTGATTTTGATCTTGCGTTTTTTGTTAAAATTTATAATTTTTAGTTTTGTCCACTGGCTTATGGATGGATGATGAATACAAGTTAGTTTTGGATTTTTATTTTCTTTTTTTATCGTATTATATCTTTATTTAGAAATAAAGAAAGAAAGAAAATCTATTTATTGGCACACAGGAAAAAATAAAAAAAAGCAATTATAAAAAAGTGAACTTCCTACTAAAAATAAAACTAACTTATTTAAGACTAACTTAGTGTCACTTGCGCCAAGCTGGGTTAGCGCTGGGTTAACCTAACCCAAGAGTTAATTCCACGTGCAAGTGGCCCTTGACTATAAAAAATAAAAAAATAAAAAGTGCGCGGTCAACTAGGCTTCATCCTTAGCATTGTCACATGACATACGGAGCATGGCACTGAGACGCGGTATTCTGGAGGAGCCTATTTGGTGACAACAGCGGAACAAAACAAAATAACAAAAAAAATGCTATTTTTACGAAAGCCTTTTGCCGGGCTGCACAGTCCCGGGTTAAAATTTAGAATCGTGCGGCACGATTTAAGGGCTAAGGGGGATGCGGGGGGAGCGGAGGGAGGGCCGATGCCCCCCCGCACTCCTCCCATTACAAGGTATTACATAGTTATGAAGATATTAAAAAAATAAAATTTAACCTCAAAATGTATGAAAATCTACATGGGTCCACTATGTAGACCCATTGCACTACAAGATTAAGACCATTTTTTTTTTAATTTTCTATAACTGTCGTCATATTGGTTTAAATTATAAAAAACATAATTTCTGGCGCTTCGCCGGCCGCTGCCTCGGCACGCTCGCTGCGCCCGCTCGGCTCGCGCGTTTTATATAATATACCTAGTCATATGTATATAATACTCTAGTTTTTATACAAAGACATCGTTTTATGGGCTTCGCCGGCCGCTGCCGCGACGCGCTCGCTCGGCTCTCACATTATATATTTATTAAAGTTAAAAAAAAAAACGTTTCTTGCGCTTCGCCGACCGCTTATGTAGTTTTATTTACGGCCTTGGTGTCAATGATTTAGGTGACAGCCTGTGTTCGCAGGTGACAGCAGACATTTCAGCTTCTTTTTGCGTTTTGTTTCACGGCATTGCATAGACAAATTATTTTTTTTTATCTCTACGACAAGTCAAACAATGATAATGTGAGGTGAATTAGCGTTTCGTTTCAGGTTTTAACCGTTTTGAGGTTAAAAATTGTATTTTGATTTTCTCATAAACGATACATTACCTTGTAATAAGAGTAGTCTTTGGGGGATGGGTGGACCCTCCCTCTTAACAACCCTTTCACTTTCAACCCTCAAATCGCACCGCACGATTCTTAATCCAACCCAATCTGTCTGTTCTGTGCTAATTTTAATGCGATAATTAAAAAAACAAAAGGATAAAACAGCAGAAAAAAAAAAGAGTTGTAGGGAGACCAAACGAGAATGGAGCAAAAATTCAAGTCGATGAATTAAATGTCACAATTCACAATGAAACTTAAAAGATGTCCGCCTCAAGAATCCTGCGCCGGACTGGAACGCCCGGTATTTACTGGTATCTTCCAGCTTCATGGTTCCGTCTGCTGTTATTTCGAGCCTTAGGCTATAAATTAAAACGTAACCATTGGTGTAGGTTTTACTATAAATATTGTTTCTTTTTTATTTATGTGTTAATTTTAAGTCTTATTGAAATCTGTTTTTGGTCCTATAAATAAATTTAAATAAACCCTAAAGATTTTCGGATAATTAATTACTAGTACGGAGGATATGGAGTTACCGTTATGCATAGGAAAGCAGGCATTCTCCTTTATCAAATTCGGGGATGTCCGCCACGCCACGGGGGCGTCAGCAACAGGTGGCCTCAGCCCCTGGGGGGCTATCGCGTAAAAAATATGGATATGGACATGGGCTTCATTTGACAGTTAAATGACCATATATGGTAATTTTATGAGCTTCAACTGTCAAATGAAGCCCATATCCATACCCAGATTTTTTACGCGATAGCCCCCAGGTTCTTTGTTTTATTATCATTATAAATACGAAAGTTGGTGAGAATGTTTGTTACCCTTTCACGCAAAAACTACTGAACCGATTTGCATGAAATTTGACACACAGATAGAAGATAGCCTGTATTAAAACATAGGCTGCTTTTTATTCCAATACTTTGACGGGAACGGAAACCTCGCAGGTGAAACCGTGGGCGATCGCTAGTTTCAAATAAATGAGCAATCATGCAGTTGTGAAAAAAATATTAGAACTGCTTAAATGCATGAAACAGCTGCTGTTAGTATTTCGCGATTAACGGATATAAATACATATAATTATACATATATAAGTATTTATGTGTAGAATTATGTATAAACGTCCATGACTCAGGTACAAATGCTCGTATTTATACTACAATATACATACATACAATACAAATATTTGCCCCTACCGGGATTCGAAGCCGGGACCTCAGAGTAAGCGACACCTTGAAACCGGTGTACGTTGTCTACCACGGAGGTCGTGAAAATTTGTATAATTGTATAATTTTTAATCAAGAAAATATATTAGAAAAAAATAATTTGTCTCATGTCGCTCAGACGGGACTCGAACTTATACTTAACTTTTTCCAGTATATTCATCTTTCTACGCTCCACACACCTCTCTCATCGCTCGAAATATCCTCGCATTGGTAAGCAACATTCTTACAAATGTTTGTTGTTGTAGTGGTTCTGTGAGAACAGTAGACCTCGCTTGCAAAGATAGGGCGGGTATGCTATATTTTAATGCAAATTTTATTACATACAACAAAAGTAACAAAGAAAGTAAAAAAATAAAAAATACGTCAGTTCTTGTTCAAAAATAGATCGGGTGATTACTTAAATTCTCACTAATTCAATTCGTTTGATCGAAATAAAAATTATGTCCTAATACATAGTTCAGTTGCATCTAAATAATATGTTTATCTTTTGAAATGGAAATATTTATTTATTTATTTATTGCATGTCACAATAAATAAAGATGTTACATTTTTAGGACAGAACTACAATATTCTACAATACTAGTAATAATAGTAATTAAAATTATACAGTTTATTTAAACTATTAAAATAATACAACTATTGATCAAAATTATGCATTATTTAAATAAAGTAATAAAATTTTACTGTTACCTACGTCATATACGTCATACGTCATCTATATAAATATAATACGGCAGTGAAGCCGCTTCTCCTCCTAAACTAAAAGTCGCACAATCAAGTGCAATACACCGTTAGAAAGGTATTTGTCTGAAGTGGTCGGATAAGTCGAGAAATTTAGCAAAAACTCAAATAAAAAAAATAAAAAAAAACAAAAAAAAAACTTTTTTGAATGTTTTTATGTGTTTTTTGCGCATTATGCGCACACGGGTTGCTCGTATGTCATAATTCTCATTTAAATATATCAAATAATAAAAAATCATAGAATCTTAAATAATCAATAAATTATAAAAAAAACTATTAAATATTAAATTAAATGTAATAATAATGATGCATTACAAAATAATGCATGGCCAACGTAATAACTATATTCATGATAACATTGCTGTTGAACCAACTGAAAAAATATCATAAGTTATTATATAAAACTTATAACATAACAACAGTTTGTTGTTTACCACATTTATTTGTAAATAATTCATTCATTTTCAGCAAATAATTTCTCACCTGAGTTAACAAAGTTCGCGAATTCGCGACGCAATGACCCATTTTCGTGAATCTTCGGAATCCGTTCATTACAAGGACAACACTACAGAGGATGATAAATAGATTAGTGAACCATCCAACTGAGCAGGGGCATGTTTCTAACGTTGTAGTGGTAACCTATTTCAATCGTTTTTCAATTGTACTGCTGTTTTGCACAGTTCTTGTTACTTCAGTGTAAAAACAACACTATAATTTTCAAATAGACTTAGGGCCGGTTTCACCACTGTCTGATAGTTCGTCTAGATAGCTTAAATGGCAGATAATTTGGCATATTTTTAATATTACAATTGTGAAATGATCAGTCATTTAACCTATTCAGATCTTATCAAAGTAAAAGTAAATATCATTTATTTAGTCTAGGCTGTTACAAGCACTTATGATCGTCAAAGAAGCTACGCCATCGGTTCACAAACCCTACGACGGGAGACCTTGTAACGAGAAGAACCGGCAAGAAACTCGTCAAGGGCTGTTTTTTCCTCCCTGTTATATTTCATACAGAGTCGTCAAATTGAAAAGTGACCTTAACATATCAGTAAGGTCAATTTCCATCACAAAATATCAGGCAGTGATGATTGTTCAGCTGAAGTAGCAGTGAGCGGGACACATAGCAAGAAGAACTGATGGCCGTTGGGGTGGGGCGGTTCTGGAATGGCCACAGCGCACCGGACGCTCCGTGGGTGGCCCCCACACGGAGGACCGACGACGGTCTGGTGCACGGTCGCGGGAAGCCGCTGGATGCGGGCAGCCATCGACCGATCTTCGTGGCAATCTATACCCAGCAGTAAGTGTCATGTGGCTGAAATGATGATGAATAGACAAAGACTTTTTTAACGACGAACGGGTGCAAGAAACTTGTCAGCTGTAACTGTGTGTTTGTGTGTAACTTAACCGATTGAAATGCGATTGAGACTAAGCGTTAGCGTAATTGACCCTCTGTGTGGAATGCGGCCCGGTGTCGGCCAACGCAGTAATATGCCGCCTGGAATGCACTAAGCGCGCCGTCTTCGCGCCCCGGAGCCCAGGCGAACGAATTTGGCTTGTATTGGGATTTTCTTGTTTAACCCGGGTATCCGTTTGGAAGAAGGTTCAACATTATTTCATTTCCATAGGAAATCATTTTCTGGAATGCAATGAGAATGACTGAAGCTTAAGGGGTCGTAAGTGCGATCTCCATCCGGCAACAAAGTGTGATGAACATTTGCGTTTATTTCGTTTATTTTTGCGTTATCCTATCCTGAATAGGATATTATAAATGCAAAAGTATGTTAGTTTATGTGTCGCTCTTTCACGTAAATACTACTGAAGGGTATGCAGGTTCTTCAACTACCTACTTTTTATCCCAATATTCAACAACGCAAACGCGAAAATATCAACTGTTCCATACACAATAAACACAGAGCGGCATTATAGTAGCTTTCTACTGAGTCACATGTGTCCTTTTTGCAGTAGAAGGTCCTTATAAGGGTATATGCACAAGCATTATAAGAGGATATAACGCAACATTAATGTCAAAAAGGGCACATTTTATACAGCCTTTGGTGCACATCCTCTTTATAAGAGCAATATTCTAGTGTTCTTAGAGCATTATTTACAGTAACAAGCATTCTAACAGCATTATAAATGGTAACATGGGCCCCCTAGAGGAATTATAAGGAGTAACGTTATCCTAATTACAGTATTAACATCTAACGTGTACATAAATAACGCTGTAGTTACCCTATAGGTTCACGAGCGACTCGACGTGGTGTTGATTTGGATTAATTACTTCAGATTTCGTTAAAACTAGTCCATCAAGTTGTTATTCCTTAAAGATGTCAATTTAAGTGTTGTGTATTTGGATTATTCAGAGAATTAGTAAGTAGAATTTTTTTTTATTACTGTTGATGCACGTGTAAAGTTTTGGGAAGGCAAATTTACTGTGATTGTATATGTGTATATTATCAGTAAAATTCACGCGCCCCGTAAATAATGAGATATTAACGAAATAAACCAAAATATAATTACGACAAATAACCTCAATAAGTTTTATTAACTAAAAATAAAAATCAACAAGACGCTATTCTGTATTTGCATGCATGCACAAGTAGATGGTATGGAAAATAAGTTGATTTAAAGATAAAATAATCGTGAATCCGCGTCTAATTTATTATGATTGCGGTTTGTTAAAATCACAAAATGGCCCGTTTTAAGTGGACCATTTAAATTTCATATTAACTCTGTTGGCATTACACAAGTTCACTCGTGTTAGATTAATCAACTGTAATCGTAACGGAGGGACACAAGTGAACAAAAAATATAGAACTGTAAGAATTTATAAAAAGCTATGGTTGTATACGTCGTAAACCTAAAGCATTTATGTGAACCTTCTTAGTTCTATTGTAACTAAGTTAAGGGATAAGCTTTATTGGAAAGAAACCTCTCCTCGGGGTAATAATGACTATTGCAGCTAGTTCTTTAAGGGCGTTTTGAGAAATATTCTTTTCTACAGCCCATGTTCTTATCTGTTGCCTGAAAAACAGTTTTTTGTTTTAATTTTTGTTAATGTCATTCTCATTATCACTTTCGTCAGAACTAGAACTATCGGGCATTAAAAATTGATCTTCAGAGAACACATTAATACATTCAGCCCATTCAGCATTATTTATATTTAGAGCATCATTTTCTGTGTCATTTTCATTGTAAATGGAACCCCCCTGTGTAATATTTTCGATCACATCAAAGAACATAAGCGAAGAACCTAGCTGGGTCTGTGTAGGACTTATTTTTTTATTTTCTGCATTTCACATCTCAATGCTATTACACATTATTACACACCCTACACACACCTAGGCCGAAATGCAATTATTTTAGTTTAATTGATAGTATAAATGCTGCTAGATGTTACTGCACTTAGTGCAATAACGGGCCCTTTTCTAGTTAGGAATATTATCAGCATATGACGCATTTATGGCACTAATTTCATTTTCTCTTCGTACGGGACCCTCTTGTGATAAAAATGGTGACCCGCTTGGAGTTGCCTCGCCACTGTTTTTATTAACCAAAGTCAAATATTCTTTGATAACTTTTCTCCTTACTGCACCACTTCTGGCTCTCAATTTCCAAGATTTTCGCATCATTTCCAGCGTAAAAACAACGAAATACACAATAACTACCTTCGCATTGATCGATCTCATACGCCCGTGAACTGAAAATAAATGGCGTCGTTTGTGGGTTCAAACACTCTTAATGTGTCTCACATTGATTCTTTTAGCTGTAAAATATTTCAAAGATGCACTAATAAAAGGTAAACGACATTAATTGGTTACACTAATCATCTCTATAGCACTTTTAGTATTAGTATTGAATCCTGTGAATTATGTGATCATAAAGCTGCTTAACGGATTGAAAATGACCGTCAAATACAGCCTTAAGCGTTAAAAAGTGTCACATATACATCATTATGAAGTTGTTATCTTTACAAAAAACCACACTTACTTTCTTATAATTATCCCTTTATATTGGTACACAAAGAGGTTCTTAAACAGTCGATGACATTAATATGATTCACCTTGACACTTAAATACTGCCAACGCTGTATCTTACTACTAGTATAATGCTTTTGTAGAACCGGGACTATAAGAGCGTACAGACATACCATACTTACACCAAAAGTTTTACTAGGGTTATATCTTGCCCCATTAAACGGCCTTTTTACAGTCTTAAGTGTTTTTGTGTCCTATTAAACAGCGAAAAGTTCAAGAGTGTATTGAAATAACTCTCTACAAATGACATAAGTTCAAAAACAGGCATAATGTGGCCAATTGTAACGCTTCTGTGTTTATTGTACAGTACCTTCTCGAACAAAATGCATGGAACAGCTGGGTGGTTTCATTGTTGGATGTTGTTTATTAAAAAAAGATGGTATTTATGAAAAGAACATAGTATACATTTAATCCCAATAGGGGTAGTGGAAAGCTACGCAGCTATTATTATTATTATTATTTTTGGAGAGGGGACGCCAGCAAGGCCGGACGGGTGATCAGTCTCCCTAGTTAGAACCATTTCACCCAATTCCCCGGTGAAGAAATCCCCTGACGGACAGGGGGGGGCGGGTTATCGTTCACCCCACCAGCGTCGGACCCTCGAACCTTCCTGTGCGCTTACAATACCTGTTGAGTTCACTTATCGTCAACTGCTTTAAATCCTCTTCTTCTAGCTTATCCGCTTCAAAGAGCTCCCAGCGCAATGATGCATACATTGGGCATTCTGCCATGAAGTGGTAGCTTGTTTCTTCCTTTTCATTACATTGTGGACAGGTGGGGTCCTCTGTCCTTTTGATTATTGAAAGGTGCCTATTCAGTGGACAATGTCCTGTCAGTACTCCTACTATGTTCCTTATGTTTCTTCTGCTTAGTTTCAACAGCTCTCTAGTTTTCTTCTTATCAACTGATTTGATGAAGATCTTTGACTGTCTGCAGTCCTTTCTTTTCATCCATCTTTGGTTAGTTTCTTTGATTATTCTAATCTCAATGATGTTCTTAGAGATTCTATGTGATATTGGTAGTCTTGGTTCAGGGCCAATAAAGGGTTCATCAGCCCCCCTCCTAGCCAAGTTATCAGCTTCCTCATTGCCACTGTTACCTTCGTGTCCAGGTACCCAGGCAATTTCTACTTCAGCCAGGTTGGCGAGTTCCTGAATGCTTTGTTTGCATTCCTTCACTAGGGCTGAGGTAGTCTCCACTTTGTCAAGAGCTTTGATGGCAGCTTGACTGTCGCTATATATTATTATTTTACCTACATTATGGGTACCTATATCACTTTTAATCATGTGCGCACACTGCATTATCGCAAATACCTCCGCTTGGAATACACTGGTGTACTTGCCCAGATTGAAAGTTGCCCTTTTTGTGTCAGGTTTAGCTATGTAAATGCCAGCTCCCGATAGCTGAGTTGATTCTTTTCTTGACCCATCAGTGTAGCATACTGCAGTGCTATCTAGATTGCCTTGCTCTATTTCCCAGTCTTCTCTAGATCTGATGCTGATCCTGTACTTTTTGTCGAACATCCTTTCCTTATTGATTAGGTCATTGTTGACCAGTATCATTGAAAAGTTTTCTTCATACATGTTACCTATGATAGCATGGCCTTTGTCATTGTGTTTACCTTTCCATAGATTAGTACTTTTAATCTTGAACCATTGCTCTGTAGCTCTCTTTTTTATCTCAAGATCTATTGGATTGAAGCCCAGTATCATTTCTAAGGCGGCCGTCGGAGTTGTTCTCATGGCTCCTGATATCATGATACTGACTAATCTTTGTACCTTTGTGAGTTCTTTTCTGTTGTATTCTAATTGTGCCTTATGCCACCATACTAGGGCTCCGTGGAGAATTCTCGGTAGTATGATTGCCCTGTATATCCATTGGACCACTTCGGGTTTCATGCCCCAGTTTCTGCCAACGGCTCTTCTGCATTGCATAAGGGCTGTCATCGCCTTTTTGCTGGTTTCTAATATGTGTTTCCTATAGCTAAGGGCGCTGTCTAAGGTCACCCCAAGGTATTTGAACTCTTTTACTATTTCAAGTTCTTCGTTCTCAATGTTTATTGGGATCATTCTGTCAAGCTTTCTTCTGTTGGTGAACAGCATCAGTTTGGTTTTTGAAGGGTTCAGGTTGAGTCCTTTGTCCCTACACCATCTCAATGTTGTCATTATTCCTCTTTTCATTATGTCTCTGACCACGCTTAATACTTTGCCTCTTACAAGTAGGAGACCATCATCCGAATACGCTTGGATATATATATTCATAGCAGTGATCTTATTTACTAATTCATCTATTAGAATGCACCATAGCAGTGGAGACAGACACCCCCCTTGGGGGAAGCCTCTTTTTGCTTTAATAGTGTATTTATTGTCTGCTAGTTCTGCTTGTATTGATCTATGTTGTAGCATATTGGTGATCCAACCTGATATTTGCTCTGTTACACCCTCTCTGTTTAGGGCCTCTACTATGGCTTGTGCTGACGCTTTGTCAAAAGCACCTTCAACATCGAAGAAGCACGCTAGGGCATATTCCTTGTTCGTGGTTGATCTTTCTACTCTGACTGCCATGTTATGGAGAGCTGTCTCAATGGATTTCCCTTCCATATAAGCATGCTGATTGTCATGTAGTGGTCTTTTACTTTTTCTTAGGGTGTCTCGTATGTGTCTGTCTAATATCTTTTCCAGTGTCTTCAGTAGGAACGAGGAGAGGCTAATGCATCTAAAGGACTTCGCCTCTTGATATGTAGCCTTTCCTGGCTTTGGTATAAAGACAGCTCTGACTTTTCTCCAGCCACTGGGTATATAATTGGTTGCTAGGCTACTACGGTATAGAGCTAGGAGATCCTCCTTTATGAACCCAAAAGCAGCTTGTAGCATTTTTGGGAAAATACCGTCTGGTCCCGCTGCCTTGTATGGTTGAAAGGAGGTGATACTCCACTCTAGTCTGTCTTCTGTGATAACTTTGTTGGCCTCCACCTCACTGACTGGAAGGTATTCTGCAGACAGAGTCTTCATCTCCTCCTCTATGTGCTCTGTACAGTCTGGGAAGTGAGTGTCCATCATTACTGTGAGTATTTCCTTTGGGTCCACTATGATAGTGTCGTCTTTTTTGAGACTTCCTAGTCTGCATGTGTTGTCTTTTGCTAGCATCCTCATTAGCCTGGCCGACTCAGGCTGTCCAGAGATGCCTTCGCAGAAGGCTCCCCATCCATTTCTGCTTTCCCTTCGGCTATTGTACTTGAAGTTGTTTCGCTCTTCTCTGTACTTGTTCCAGCTCTCGTCATCGTCCTTTTCTAGGGCAATTCTGAGTGCCTTTCTGGTTCTCTTCCTTAATTTGTTGAGTTC
This sequence comes from Chrysoteuchia culmella, assembly GCA_910589605.1. Classification (NCBI taxonomy): domain Eukaryota; kingdom Metazoa; phylum Arthropoda; class Insecta; order Lepidoptera; family Crambidae; genus Chrysoteuchia; species Chrysoteuchia culmella. The sequence continues at coordinate 23,293,966 of OU342651.1, forward strand.
TTTGTTCCACCAGGGTTGTCCCTTCCCTGATTTGACCTTTTTTAACGGACAGGCCGAAAGATAAGCTTTGGTAAGGGCTTTTTCCAGTCTCTCTGCTTCCTTTTCTATTTCCGTTGTGTTACTAATTAGCCTATTGTTACCGGGCTTCCATTCTTTCATTTCTTGTTCGAATTTTTCCCAGTCAGTCTTCCTATTGTTCCTATAGCTTGTTGTCTCGACTTGACAATTCAAACTAAAAGTTATTCTGCGGTGGTCCGAGAAAGAGTTCGAGGTATCAACCCTCCAGTCTTTCATCCGATGACTTTCTTCCTTCGACATTAGTGTTATGTCTAACACTTCTTTTCTTATCCTTGTGACGAACGTCGGTGTGTTCCCTACATTCATTATTTCTAGGTTAGTACTAAGGATATATTCAAGTAATAAGTTACCCTTTTTGTTGCAGTCTGTGCTGCCCCACACAGTATGATGGGAGTTAGCATCACAGCCTGCCACAATTGGGATGTCCATACCTTTATATCTCGCTATTGTTTCTTCTAGGTGTATTCCTGGTGGCTCATGGTCCGCCTCACTTGGGATGTAGACAGACATGAGGACCATCCTTTTCCTGCACCCATCTCCCCCACATATTGTGACTATCACTGCTGTGAGATCTCTGTAACATTCAACTTCCATTAGTCCTAATGCCCTTGCCTTGTTGCTGACATATATGCATGTCCTTGGAGTGGACTTACCATCTCGACAATAGATGGTCGTCCCTCCCAGACATCCAATGCCAGCCACACGGCCATCAGTGTTGACATATGGCTCTTGTAGCAGGGCAATGTCTATGTCATTTGAAACCACAAATCTGCAGAGCTCTGTCATAGCTTCGCGACAGTGGTGCAAATTTAACTGAAGTATCTTTATTTTTTTTTGTTTTTGTTTTTGTGTTTGTGTTGTGTGTGTGTTGTTATGCATGTTCAGTGTGAGTGTTTATGTGTGTGAGGCTGTGTGTGTCTACACCGGAGCACTAGTGCTCCGCCCTCGGAGTCGTACACCTCCGGTCAACTGATGTTGTACCAGGAGGCTCCGACTCTTTGGTGCTTTGCACTAGGCCCGGGCTTATGCCTGTGACACGTGGGTTGGCTCCTCCGTCAGCCAGTAAGCTAGGCCGTGGGGGCTGCGAGACGTTTCTCAACGCCTCACAATTGTCCCCACGGTTGATCCCGCCGGCCTGGCTTCCAGAGGACCCACATGTTTGTATTGTCGCCTGTGTGTTAGCGCTTGTACTGGGATGCTCTGCTCGTGTACCTGTATTTGAAGCAGAGCTCCTTGTCTGTGCAGTGTTACCTTTTTTCCCTGCCCTTATGACCCTAGCCTGTACCCTTGTGAGCTGGTAATGGAGCCAGGCATAGTCCCTATCTTCTCCGAAAACTCCATTTGGTACTCCCAGAACCATTCGGGTACCAGCCGCCAGTTCTTCCTTATACAGGAGGGTCCATTCACGCATCCTCAACTCCAACTGATGTGCGTTGGCGAGTTGAAGAAGCCTGAATGCCTTGGATGGGTCACCTTTTTTACCTGGCAGCCACACGCTTACACGCCACCTATCTAGGGGCTTGACTTCCAGCTTTGTGCCGTCATATTCGCCCATGTCACAAGAGAGGATCCACTCCCGCGCCTCGGGTGTGTACGGTGTTACCAGGAAAAATCCCTCGGACACTAGACCCGACGTGGCGAAAGCAGTGGATCGTCCCAGGTCCCCTTCGATCTCGGCGAACAGTTGTTCCTCGATGAGCTCCACTAACTTATCCCTAATGTGTTCCGCCGCAGCTTCGTCCACCCTAACGCCATCCCTTCGGTGCACAAAGACAGCGAGATCACTTTGCTCCTTAGCGGAGCCTCGCGGTCCCTCCGTCTCGTCCCCTCGGTTCTGCCGCTTGGGAGGACGCTGCTGCGATGGTCCCTCATCAGGGTCCGTCCCCTGCCGTTTGACTTTAGGGGGCCTTTTGCTCTGTTGACGCTCCTCGGTCCCAGAGCCCGCCGCGCTTGTTGGCGGGACCTGCGATCCAGGAGTCGTCTGGGCCTCCCTAAGCTGCCTGTAGTACTTGCGTTTCTCCCTTTTCCGCCTACTCTTGATCATTGCCAGGTTCCACGGAAGGTTGTCCTTCTCCCCAGTGCCTACATCTCCATCCTTTTTAGAGGATGGGATTGGTAACTCCTGTTTGCTGGATCCGCAAGCCTCGTCCTTTTTAGGGGACGAAGTCGGCGATTCCAGCAGAACTTCTTCATCGATCCTGTCACATCCTAGTTTTAAGGACGCGGTGAAAGCTGTCGGAAGTGACTCCTCACTTTCAGCTACGCAGCTAACCGCTGGCGGCCACTAGCTATCTGTAAATATAAATAGAATGCTATAAATAAAATATTTTAGTTGATGTGGACAGTCACGAGCAGCTAGCTGTCATTATTATTTTAATACTAGCTAGCAACCGCGTGGTACCCGTTCCCGTGGTAATACCGGTATAAAAAGTTAAATATACCAAAAATAAAGTCGATTGGTTGCTTAGTTAAGGCCTCAAGGAAGGACAAACAATCGCACTTTTGTATTTATAATATTAGTTACAAAGCTGCTGGTAATGTTAGTTACAAAGGGAATATAATAAACCGGTCGACTAAAAATTACAAAATTAGCGACTAATAATCTGGGTTGGGTGGCGGAAAAAATAGGTTTAGGTTAGGTTAGATTGGTGACTAACGGCCGGTTTCAATAGTTTATCCCTAACAAGAGATAGGCCTATCTTGGTTACGTTACTTAGCAACCACTGTTATTTTAGGTTATTTTGGGCTGATTAACAAAAAATATCTAGGCAACAAAGCTCTAGTAAACCTATCTCTTACTGAGGATAGGTTATTATAACCGACGGACAAACCTAGTATTTTTGTCGCTCAAAAAGATTTTTAGTCGGTCGGTTAAATACTACCCGTTACAAAGTACACATAGCTGAGGCAGGACCTAATTGACCATTTGTTTTTTTTTTCATTTATGTATTTTTATTATGTTTCTAATAATTGTGTTGTGTATGTGGTCATTAAAATGTTTCTCTCTTTCTCTCTCTAGTTAGCGTTATATAGTTAGGATATTTTATATTCCGAGAAGTTTTGGCGTGGTTTTGTTTTCCTTGTTGACTGGGCTCTGTTGTCACATTAATTTTATACTTTCCATGTCGCCCATTATATTTTAGTAATTAATTTATCTGAGTAACCTGTAATGTAATGTAACACCACTTTTTGCATTGCAATACCTGTAAAAAACAACTTTAATTAAATCTTGTACTCTTTAAGTGAATGAACGTTGACACAATTTATGTTTTGAATACTTTAACCATACTCACCTCATGTTAAAGTAGTATTTTGCCTTGTTTTGTTTGCTAAGTTTTGTTTTGTTTTGGAAAAGTTTTCCCTCAACCATTTTGTTTTTTTTAATATTTTTTTTTATATATGTGTGTTTTTTCTCTTTCTCCGGCTCTGGCCTCACATTATGGTGCTTCTACACACACCTTGTCGGTTTGGTTTTATAATGTTTTTATTTTCTTTCCTTTCTCATTTTTTTATCGTTGTATTTATTGTTCTTTTTGTGTTACTGTGTTTGCTTATCTGTGTGTTTACGTGTAGCGGAGTCAACAAACCGGTTCCGGCGGAAGATCAGCGCTGGTCGTAGACCATGCATTATGCTGAGCCGGGACCGTTTTGAGACAATGCTTTTGTGTTAATTATTAATAATATGTTCAATTGTCCTTGTTGTATTGTCTCAATAAAATTAATTTTCCTTCTTCTTTCTTTCTTTCTATTGGACTGAATTACGAAGTTAAAGTTCGGTTTGAAGCGCGAAGAGCGTTAAAATATTATTTTATAGATAGACTAACTAAAAAACATTATCATCAGAATTATAGTAGGTAGGTACTAAAACGAATACTTGCTTTTATAGTTCCAATGCTCTTCCATTAATTCAGCAGTTGCAATATTGATATCGAATGTAGCCTTCATCACGAAGGTAGACGTGTCATATTTTATGGCGTCGATAAAGATAATGTTGTTCAGTAGGCCTAGCACGAATAATTTTCGAGTAAGTTTCGAGGAAGTAAAGTAAAAAAAAAAGAGATATTGAGCAGCGTTCTACAAGACGTAAACGGAACTACAATTTCCTATACATTTTTTTAAATTTCGTGCTCGATACTTACTCGATACTATTTCGATAGTTTTTCGTGCTATTGAAGATGGCGCTTCGTCGAACGTGGCGGTTATGTCTCGTTTACATTTATAGTTCGGATGTAAAGGGATCAGTTATGAGCGTTAAATATACGAGACGTAGTGCATATCATACAAATTATAATATGGTCTGTAAAATGTGTTAAGATAGCTTTAGATAAATATACTAGATATCTAGTCTAGTGGTAACAACCACCGGTATGAGCCCCAGGAGTCCCGGGTTCGATTCCCAACGGGGGTACATATTGTATTCGGTTTGATTGGTGGTAGGACTTGTTGTAAGCCCGCCTGGCTAGCTACCACCATCTTGCCTAAAGTCTGACGCCATAACAACAAAGTTTTCAGCATTGTTATGTTCCGGCAGTTAGAGATAAGGTAGCAAGTCCTCAGTGATTGAGGATTCCGGGAGAGGCTCGCTACCATCTTCAGCTTATCAATACTTAACATCAGGTATAAGTATGATGGAGGCTAAGAGTATCCCCGTTGTTCATACAAAATATGTTTTACTCTTAATGTAAAAATCCGCGTTTTAGAAGATTAATTTTATCGTCATCGAAGGAAGGTGGAGAGGCATTTGTCCAGTAGTTGGACGATTTAGGCTAATAAAAAAAAGAATATTGTCAAACTAGTTTTTGATAGGCCTGTGGATCAACGCTATAAAAAGTTGACCGCCAGACAGTTACGTCAGAAGTACTAAACTTCCACTCAAATCACAATCAAATAACAATTATGCTTTGAAGCGTTTCAAGCAAACCGAAGTTTTAATTAAAGCAGTGCAATAAACAAAAAAGGAGAGTCCACTATTTCAATAAAAACAGGTAATTGATTATGAGATGCATTGCACTGCGGTCACTGGGGTCGGTCCAGCGGGGCCTGCTTCATTAAGGAGATTGCCAGTGTTGTCCACTGTGGTGCACGATGTGCACGACGCACACGGATGTGTTAAGTGTGTCCGTGTTTATTTATTTATTTTTATGGTACAGCAACAGAATACAAATGGTAGCTTACATCTAACAACTCATCAATTAATAAATCTTGTTAAATTTGCATTCCGATAATAGCTGAACACGACATTTGCTTATTCTAAAGTACATGCTAGAAAATTAAAACAAAAATTATTGAAATTACAGCAATTTTGATTAAAAACAAATTGATTCAGTTGTTATAGAAAGTGTGTCTACATTTCCGTTGAAGGAAATTTGGTAGATTCGCGCCCATAATCATAATAATCATACATCTTTTATTTGCCATAAATAGGGTATTTCAAAATAAATAAAATAAAAAATATATATATTAAATATTTCTTACACTCACACCAATTATCCTAGCCCCAAAGTAAGCACTGTAAGAGTTGACTGTGACATATAATTACACATATATAAGTATTTATGTGTTAAAATACATATAAACGTCCATGACTCTAATTATGTACGCGCATTGAAGGGGTAAGGCTGACGTAGCAACCACACTCTATTGACGTGCATCGACGCATCGAGGTCAGCCAGCCACGAGGTGCCGACGCTGCATTTACGCCAATCGCAAATATTCATAATTACATGTCACTCTGTTTTCTAGCATCGAATCGGACAATAGGCTAATTAGATTTAAATCATTTTGTAACTTTTTATATTTCAATTAAAATCATTGAAATGTTTTTGGTTTTTTTTCGATTCTCCGGCTGTAGCAAACGTAATTCTCTGGTACAAATGATCGTATTCATTATACAAACATTTGCCCCTACCGGATTCGAACCCGGGACCTCAGAGTAGGCGACACCTTAAAACCGGTGTACGTACCACTCTACCACGGAGATCGCCGTCAAAATAATTGCCGTTTAAGTATCCTGCTGCATGTAGCCTGCAATAAGATCATATTCATAACAAAGTAATTTGCGTGTACGCCCGCCGTAGTAACCGTGTGCCGCGTGAATAGCGGACGCAGAGTTATGATAGCCACCCTGCCACCCCCTCATGTAATATCTATATACTTAATTCAGGTTCGCAAAATTTGTGACGACTCGATAGGGACTTTGGCGCGTAGTATGCGGCCGAGTAAGGTATCAAATTGAAGGTACTCGAGTCTATTTGTACCGAAAACTATAAAATATACAAAATGTTAAACGTGATGATCACAAACTGCAATTAAAGATTTTCGCATAATTTGGAATTTTTTGTCGATCGACGAACCCGAGTATCGGGTTGTAACCGCCCTAGTTTCACATTAATAACGATGCGTTTTAGGTTCCTCCTGTTTACACCACTAAACCTATTTTTGAGATGCAAAGCAGAGGACATTAAACCATAGGATGTCGAAGCTAGTCTCAGCGTGCACGCTGGTGGCACAGCCCTAGCCATTCTCAACTCGAATAAACTCAACCTACTTTCGACAGATAGGTTTTGATTGTCTGTTGTTTTCGTCTGTTATTATAGTTGATTATACTCGGCTTCGTCCTCCGAGATTAGCATAATCACATAATACTTGTAGTACCGCACAGCGATCGCCATTGTTGCACTTTGTTTAGAGCACATCGGGAGCTTGATCCCTTTGCCTCTATTTTTTTTTTTTACAATTGACAGCTGTCACTTTACCTTATTCTGTTCCCGCGCTCTAGCCGTCATTCGCATTTCAGTGCTCCGCCATTACGCACGTATTCTTACTTAAAAGTTCATTTAAAGTCAAAAAATGCCTAAACGCAAGTCTAGTTATGAAGAAATAAGTAGGAAAATCAGAAAACTCGAAGAAGAACTTCGTGAAACACGTGAAGGAAGAAAAGAACGTCGTCGTCGTGTCAGAATTATCTCCTCATCATCGTCTGTGTCATCATCATCGCGTGATTCGGATGCTCGTCAGTGTGAAAATAATGGTTAGTAAATTTTACCTACATTACTTACAAAATCCTCACAATAAATATTTTGTAGATAGTTTTAAAACTACGAATCCAAACGTTCTTAGCAAAAAAACGTTAAGTATATTACCGCATCAAAGTTTGTGTGCAGCTTCTGGGGCTGTTCCTTACTTGTAACATTGTTGTGGGTAGTTATTTTTTTCAAACTTTATTTACGTTAAATACGTGACATTATGCAAAGGTATTGTGGTCAGTTCTTGGGACTGTCTCGTGCCAATGTGTAAGTGTTGTGGATAGCTTCAGAGGCTATCTCTTCACTGTCATAATAGCATAAAAGAATACATTTTAAATTTGGTATTGTGGGCAGCTTTTGGGGCTGCTTCGTATCTCCAAGTATAGTATTATTCTTACTATTACTGCTCACATAAATTAATGTGAAACACAAATGACATTGCGGGCAACCTTTGGGGTTGTCTCATGTCGGTAAATAAAATCACAATATGGATTAAGCATAAAAAAGGTTGACTTTTGTACGGTTATGTTGTACTGTGTACTTAAACTATATCATGAATGAATAGTTTTAGTTTTTACAACACCTATTTTTTCATGTCTTTCAGACTGCACAACGCCGGATCCTGTGCGTCCAGAGTCAGAGATAGAACCAGTCATTGCTTCGACCTCGCACGCAGCAGCCGGCGATTTACAATTGGACACCTTAAACCAAGATGTCGAAGGTAATACTAACATTTTGACCGAGACGCTGGATGATCTGTCATGCGAGTTAGACGCTGATTTACTACAAATTCTGGGTACTGACCCGACGCAGTTAAACAAATTTGAAAAAGATATCCATAAGGATGTTGCCCTTCGGTTCGAACACGTTGCAACTACCGGCCTGTGTAAGGATGATCGTAAGGGACTTACAGACAAATACCTTATACCTGGCAACTGCAAGCTCATAGGCGCACCAAGCCTCAATCCTGAGACCAAGGCTGCTCTGTCGGAGGCAGTAGTAAAACGCGATAAAATGATCGCGTCAAACCAGGCTTTGTTGGCGACTGCTATTTCTAGTCTCGGAGAAGCCACTAATCTTGTACTTTCGAACAAGGAAAAGAACGCTGATCTGTTTCGTTTACTGGCTGATACTGGTCGTATATTATGTGATTGCCAGCATAATTACTCAGTTACAAGACGTAACTTCATCATTCATTCGGTAAAAAGGGAAATGAAAGAAACTCTCCAGAATTCAAAGATTGATAGTTCTTTATTTGGACAACAGTTAGCTGACACATTAAAAACAGCTAAAGCCATTCACAAGTCCGGGGTAGAACTCAAAGCAACACCAGCGCCGAAACCTTCAATAAGTAAAAATTATCCGTTAAAAAACTGGAAAACTCCTCGCAAGCAGACAGCGCCTCCGAAGCCGAAGGAGTCAGCTCCATCAAAGGCGCCAAAGAGTCAGCAGTCCAGCTCATTCAGGCAGTCGCAGAGTCAGCGGAACTTGCGCAGTCGACGTTAGCGCCGCAATCCGGGACATCGTCGTCAACTTCATCGCCTGCTCCGGTAATCTATGCTGGTAGATTGTCACTTTTTTACCATCAATGGCAACTTATAACTCGTGATCCATTTATACTGTCGTATATACAAGGTTACGAAATTCCATTCTCTCGGCCGGTATTTCAGACTGAAATACCCCCTGCCAAGCACCCTTCTAAGGAAGAAATGACACAGTATCAGTGTGCCATTGGTGAATTATTGTCATGTGGTGCCATTTCAAAATGCAAACCTTGTAATGGGCAGTTTCTATCCAGCATCTTTTTAGTGCCCAAATCGAATTGTAAAATGCGATTTATTCTCAACCTAAAGAAATTAAATAAGTTCATAGACACAAAGCATTTTAAAATCGAAGATTTCAGGACAGCTTTAAAATTAATATCTAAGAATTGTTTCATGGCTAAGCTTGATATTAAAGACTCGTATTTTTTTGTAAAAATACATCCAAATTCGAGAAAGTATCTAAGGTTTCAATGGGGTCCAGACACCTATGAATTTAACGTTTTACCATTCGGCCTTAGCACTGCCCCTTACGTATTTACTAAGATCATGAAACCTGTAGCTAAAGTTCTTCGTTCTGTTGGCTATTTATCCACAGTATATATAGATGACTGGTTTCTCATAGCTCCATCTTATGAGCTATGTCAACGAAATATTGATCAAACTCGTATTCTTTTAAATTCTTTAGGCTTCATTTTAAATGAAGAAAAAAGTATTCTCATTCCAAAAAATCACTGCCTGTTTTTAGGGTACATAATAGACTCTAAAAATCTCCATGTTAGATTGCCACCCGAAAAAATTCATCGTATTAAAATAGAAATAGACAAATTTTTAACAATTAACCGATGTAAAGTAAGGGAATCGCAAGCTTCGTGGGCTTGCTTATCTCAGCATGTCCAGCCATAGAATATGGTTGGCTTTATACAAAATTATTTGAACGTCTAAAATTTTAAAATTTAAAACCAGATGATAATTATGAGAAGTATATGAACATCCCTAGTAGTGTGGTACCAGATTTAAAGTGGTGGAAAAATGCAATATACCAATCTGTCAATAAAATAAAAAATGATAGTTACGCTATGGAGATTTTCACGGATGCCTCAAATACGGGGTGGGGCGTGGCTTGTGGTGATGAAAGAACTAGCGGTCTATGGAATGAAGAAGAGCGCACCATGCATATCAACCAATTGGAATTATTAGCCGCATATTTTGGTCTCAAAATCTTCGCTAAAAACTTACGTAACTGTCAAGTGTTATTACGCGTTGACAATACAACCGCTATCTCTTACGTCAACCGCATGGGGGGCATACAATACCCACACCTAACAGAAGTAACCAAATCAATCTGGCAGTGGTGCGAAGCACGCAGTTTATTTGTATACGCCTCCTATATTAGCTCTGGCGATAATAAAGAAGCTGATGCCGAATCAAGGCGAATTCACCCAGACGTTGAATGGGAAATCTCACCCTTAGTATTTACACAAATTACTGAAAAATTTGGAACACCCAACGTAGATTTGTTTGCCAGTAGGGTAAATAAGAAATGTAATAGATATGTGTCCTGGCATAGAGATCCAGAAGCGTACGCGGTGAACGCTTTTACAATAGATTGGAAAGATTTTTATTTTTATTCATTCCCACCATTTTCCATAATTCTTAAAGTCTTACGCAAAATAATAACCGATAACGCCAAGGGGATCATGGTAGTGCCGATGTGGCCTACACAGCCCTGGTTCCCCATTTTTAAAAGTTTGGTATGTTCTGAAATAATGTTGTGTAAACCAGATCTAAACTTAATTATTTCTCCCTATTCCAGTGGTCGAGAGATTCATACCCAGATTACCCTGGCTGCCGCCATCTTGTCCGGTCTGCCTTCAGGAGAAAACATATCCCCAGCCTTAGATATTATGATTGCGTCGTTGTCACCAAATTCAATGAAGCAGTACGACGTATATCTAAGGAAATGGTATAATTTTTGTATCAGACAAAATGTTGATTTGTTTAATGCTCATGTAAAGGATATCCTTTGTTTTCTTACTGAATTATATAATGAGGGCGCACAGTATGGCACCTTAAATACTTGCCGCTCTGCTCTGTCGCTGATTATTGGAGATCATATTGGATCCAATCAAGCGATTAAACGCTTTTTTAAGGGCATATTTCGTTTACGTCCTGTATTCCCCAAATACGATCAACCTGGGATCCAGGCCAAGTACTGACATATTTAGAGAAACTTTATCCTCACAATAATATATCCCTAAAAATGTTATCGAAAAAATTAATAACGTTGTTAGCCTTAATCACAGCACACAGGGTACAAACACTTTCAAATATTAATATTGAAAACATAACAATAACATCATCTCGTATTTCTATAAAAATAACAGAAATTCTAAAACATACTCGTCTCGGTACACCACAGTCCCTATTGATATTGCCGTTTTACAACAATAAACTGGAAATATGCCCCGGAAGAGCTTTGCAAGATTATCTTAATCGAACTGAACCACTGCGTGGTGAAACTAAGAACTTGTTCATTAGTTTTAAGCGTAGACATGGTAGCGTCTCGAGCCAGACGTTGAGTCGATGGATTCGCAGCACACTACAGGAAAGTGGTGTGCCCGCTGCGGTGTTCGGAGCGCACAGCGCCCGGCACGCGGCCGTCTCGCACGCGCATCGACTCGGCGTCAGCCTAGACGTCATAAGGAGGACGGCCGGATGGAGCCCATCCTCCAACGTTTTCTTTAAATTTTATAACCGTCCTTTGAATGAATCTGATTCTATAAATGTATCGTTCGCAAACGCAATAATAAATAACACTTTATAAGGTATATTTAAAAAGATACCTATATAATATGATTTGTTGTCTTGTTAATAATAATAAAAGAATAAATAATGATCTATTAATTAAAAAGTTCATGTTTTATTCTCACGCATAAGCCCTCTAGTACATATTTCTCGATTCTTCTCTAAAGGTCTACAAGTATTATGTGATTATGCTAATCTCGGAGGACGAAGCCGAGTATAATTGATGATTAAACGAACTTACCTGTAAGTGAAGTTCTATCATAATTATACGATGGCTTCGTCCGAAGAGATTAGCATCCCGCCCACATATTTAATAATAATCAAAGAAAATTAGCCCAACCCTAATCGTGAAATATGGATCTCTAAACTAAATGACGGCTAGAGCGCGGGAACAGAATAAGGTAAAGTGACAGCTGTCAATTGTAAAAAAAAAAAATAGAGGCAAAGGGATCAAGCTCCCGATGTGCTCTAAACAAAGTGCAACAATGGCGATCGCTGTGCGGTACTACAAGTATTATGTGATTATGCTAATCTCTTCGGACGAAGCCATCGTATAATTATGATAGAACTTCACTTACAGGTAAGTTCGTTTAATCATCAATTATTTTAAGGAACTTTATGTTCAAAATTAGAATTACAGTTTGAAATGCATTTCCAACAGAGCTACATAGTTATGTACTGCAATTAACTCAATCAAAAATGTGTTTTTCTCAAACATGCTTTAAAAAGAGCATTATTTTGACAAACTTCATAGAGATAGTTAAATCGATTTTGGTCAATCACTTCCATCACAGCCTATGTAACTTATCTTTCCTACTGCCATCTTCCACCATCTTTCTTGTGTTCATTATTTATTTATTTTTTTATTTATTTATTTATTTGTCATCAGGCTACAATGGCCCATAGATATATACCTTAAAACTAGACATACATAATACATAATATATAAAATAACAACATTATGTAATTTAATTATATATATTTATGATTATTCCCATTCGTACTTAACTAATTCCCACATAGTTTGGGTGATAAGTCTTTTTTACAAAATATATGTTTTAATTCTGCTGAATCATGAAAACCAAATTATTTATTACAACGAATAGGTATTCAATTCTGATATTTTAAATTATTATACCTACCTAATAATTGAATGAAATCAACGTATCCTACAAAACATTTCTCATCAGTGATGGATGACTAATTACTTTCAAGCCGTTTTGTAAAGGAGCTGAAAAGCCAGGAATTAATTGAATAACCAAAAAGGAAGCTTAAAATAATTAGTATTCCGTGGAATAAACAAGCGTCTTAATTTGTGAAGGTTGTAAGACTTGATCATTAACCGACTTCAAAAAAGGAGGAGGTTCTCAATTCGGTTGGTATAATTTTTATTTTTTTTATTTTTTTTTATGTATGTACACCGATTACGCCGAGATTTCTTAACCGATTTCCATGATTCTTTTTTTGTTCGATGCAGAATAGTTGCCAATTGGTCCCATAAAAATTTGGTTTCGTTTGACCCAGTACTTTTTATGTTATGAGCATTTTTATATATTTCATTTCATTGTTGACTTGGACGATGTAGTATTTACGATAATTTTGTTTATAATGTACATGAAACCTTATCTAATCTAGAAAAACCCTGCTGTAGTTTACAAAACAGCCCATTACAGACACTAAAAAGTAAAAAAAAAAAAACTGCGTTACAAAAAACCGACTTCAAAAACTAAAAAGCAAAAAATAAGCCTTTTGGAGTCGGTGCCAGCCAAGGCAAGAAAAATAAAAGAATATTAGCTTAAAGTAGAATGTCTTGGCTGCCACCGACTCCAAAAGGCTTATTTTTTGCTTTTTAGTTTTTGAAGTCGGTTTTTTGTAACGCAGTTTTTTTTTTTACGTATATATATAACTACCTGTTTGGTGCAGGGGTACTAAATCCGCCTTCTACGCCAGAGGTCCCGGGTTCGATCCCCGGACAAGACAAATATTTGTGTGCATGAACATGTCTATTTGTTTTGGTCTGGGTGTTTTATATATTATGTATGAATTTAAAAAAAGTATATAAGTATGTTTATCCGTTATCTAGTATCATTAACACAAGTTCATCGTGAACTTAACTTAACGTTCTTAACGTGGGCTTGATAATTGGTGTGATTGTATGATTTTTATTTTTTTATTATTATTATACAGTATAAAGCACTTAGCGGCCGTCCGTGGTTCCCGATCCCGTGGGAATTTCGGGATAAAAAGCACCCTATGTTTTTATCCAGGCAATGTGAAGCGCGACTTGAAGGAACTGGGTCTAACCGATGACGACGCTTACTCAAGAAGCAGATGGCGCCTCAGCATTAAGAAAGCCGACTCCGTAGAACGGGAAATGGCGAGACCAAAGAAGAAGAAGAGAATCTCCATCGAAACCCGTTCAGTAGTTTTTCTTCTTCTTCTTCTTCATTCAATACGGGCGGTTTCCGCAACTCGACGACTCTTTTGCGCCTATTTTGCGTCCGGAGGGTGTCAGGCCGGATCACTCCAGCCATCCCAGTTCCACCAGGAATGCTCCCAGCGCCTTCACGTCAGAGACGGCTTCCCGGAGACTGCCTGGTGGGCCGAGGTACTTCGCCCGGTAAGGGGCTACTCTGTCACAATCCATCAGGACGTGAGCAGCTGTCTCTTCTTCCTCCATGCAGCCTCTGCATAGTGGGCTGTCAGTGACACCTAAATTGAAAAGGTGCTTGTTAAAGTTACCGTGGTAAAGTTCAGTAGTTTTAACGTGAAAGATTAACAAACAAACATACTAATATTCAAACAAAGAAATTAACTGACATTTGCGTTTATAATATTTGTAACAAAATCGTGTCAGTGCGGGCATAATAGATATAGAATAACTATAAATCTTAGTTCTCAATTAACGCTAAATCATCGAATCGTCAACCTCAAAATTATCAAGCATATTCCATAACTATATAACATGCACATACTACTTAGATCTTGTTTTCTGACACGCAAGTAAGCAAGCGTCATTTTATTCGGATAGGAAGTTGCAAATAACTATTTAAAGATAAAGATGAGTCATCCATCCATCCGTCATCAGCCTGTAGACGTCCACTGCTGGACATAGGCCTCTCCTAGCTCACGCCTATCGTGGCGTTCATAGGAGGCTATTAGCCTCCTGCTACCACGCTGGCCAGACGAGTTGGTAGAGGGTTTGTTTCAAGTTTCCTTCTCTCGCACAGGTGTTCAATGCGTCAAGCCTCTTAGTCGACTCTTACGACATCCCAGGCATGTAAGGGAGTGGTGACACTTATATTCTTAGGCCGTCATCACACGGCCAAGATGAGTATGTGTAACCTATCTAATCTTTAAATCTAATTAGAAGCCGTAAGCAGAATTAATCAATCCAATCGTTGAATTGGGCCGATCGAGATCTGCCTGGACACATCACGATGTGCCCGCATATCGTAATGTGCACTATTAAAAGTTGGGCAGATCGATAAGAGCAACCTATGTGTCGATATGCCCTACTATGGTCACTTGGCCACATCGAGATATGGCTGGGTACATTGTGATATGGCTGGGCGGACCGTAATGTAGTTCCGATACACGACGCTTGTGGCGCTGCGTGCGCACTGTCAGTTGTATGCACATAACAATGAAAAATGGTTGTATGTCTACGTAAGACAAAGTCACAACAGCTGTTTTATTTTAATGATAATAAGATTTTATTTAGGGTTTTATTACACACTTGCGCGTAAATACATACTGTTTTACATTTAAGAAAGGAATCATATACACTTATTTATGTGTGCCTATTACATATTATTAGGTCACATACGGCAATTGATTTGCCCAAACGTGGCTGGGCGAATTGTCAAACGTTATGCTTTGAAGGATATGGCAGGTATAAGACAGGCAAATCAAGAAGTGTCTACGTATCGTGATGTACCCAGGCAGATCGCGATCGGCTCAATGTAACAATCGGCCTACGACACCTATATTTACCGTGAATTATGGTATAACGTGGTTTTGGTTGGTGGTAGCACCATCTTATCTAAGCCTGACGACATAACAACAATGTTTTCAGCATTGTTGTGTTCCGGCAGTTCGAGATAAGACAATCAGTTCCTCGATGGTTGAGGATTCCGGGAGAGGCTCGCTTCCATCTTCAGCCTTATCAATACTTAACATCATGTATGATGAAAGCTAAGAGTCTCTAAGAGTCATTCATAAAAAATAAAAATAAAAACCAGTGGTCGGAAAAGGCATGATGCTAATGTTGTACCTATTGTAAAAAGACATTTATT
Organism: Chrysoteuchia culmella; assembly: GCA_910589605.1. Classification (NCBI taxonomy): domain Eukaryota; kingdom Metazoa; phylum Arthropoda; class Insecta; order Lepidoptera; family Crambidae; genus Chrysoteuchia; species Chrysoteuchia culmella. The sequence goes on from OU342651.1 coordinate 23,309,716, forward strand.
TCCTTCTTATGTTAATTACTTCACAGCCGCAGATTCCGGGGGACCAGATTGAGCCGACGAGAGTCCCGACAATAGGATTAAGGAATTAGATGAGCCTTCGTTTGGCCCGCGGGTAATGGACTTTTTATTGAACTACGCGATTAACAATGATTCCGTCATGAATTTTAAAACGACTGCCGACTCAACGCCTTTGTATTTATTCTGAGGACAGGATTTATCGCCAAAGTAGAGAAATTTAAAATATATAATGAGAGGCGTTAACCTTTCTTCTCCCTCCATTTAGTAGAATAGTTATGGAAAGCAGAGCTTGACATGAGTTAACTATTATTAGTACATCAAATCCTTATTTATATCATTTCTCTTTGCTAAAGAGGACTAAAGGCAACACTTTTGCTCCACATAAGTAACAAAGTTTGTTCAGTAGAGAGACATTATATAATGGCGCGTCCATGTATTTTTAAATAACATAACTTTATAAGAATTAAAAAAAAACAAACAATTTCCTTCACGTGGGGTTCTGCCTGATGCCGGATTAATATTATGGGGCGAGAGCCGGAAGTTCAAGTATGTACTGTGGAGATCGTATATGTCTCCGAACTACAAGGAGGCCGCTACACCGCCGTCGCTGGCTGGTTTTGTTTATAATAAAATTAAAAAAGGGAGGCCCGTCGTGCGTAGACATGGATGGTCGCCTTGTCAATTAAAATATTTTAAACAAAACCAGCCAGCAACGGCGGTGTAGCGGCCTCCTTGTAGTGCGGAGACATATACGATCTCCACATTGTAATGTGGAGATCGTATATGTCTTTTTAAATTTAATCATAAACAAAACGAGCCAGCAACGCCAGTGTAGCGGCCTCCTTGTAGTACGATCTCCACAGTACCCTAGGATATAAGAGAAAGCAGTAACTCGGGTACTTACGAGAGCCCGAAACTTCACTGGACTACTCGCAAAGCAGTTCTAAGACGTAAGTGAACATTTTTAAAATTAGCACTTTACAATGCGGGGTTACTTAATACAGATCATGACAACTTCTTATAGCGATGAATGGATTTGATGCCGACATAAATTTATTGATGTTTTGTTTTTTGTCTGGTTTTCAAAAGAAACGAGGAACTGTAACAGCACTTCTTGATGTGACTGATAATATACTGGCGGATCAGGATGCGGGGCGGGCCACTGTGCTGACACTTCTTGATTTCTCTCGTGAGTTTGATAGTCTGAGCGTTCCGCTATTATTATCTAAACTTTAACTCTGTGGTGTGGATCCTCATGCTTTACGGCTCTTTGACAGTTACCTTAGTGAACGTTATCAGCCTGTCAAACTCCAAAAAGCAGATAACTCGGTTTTAATTTCGCAACCTAGGTTAGTTAACCATGGTGGGAACCAAGGTTCCATTCTTGGACCACTATTATTTATTATTTACAGTGCAGACCTTCCTTCTGTAACTAGGCATTTCCGGTTTCATTGCTACGCTGAAATTAATAACAGAGCGTACGATTTTGTTAATGCGTCCCTCGCGTCTTTCTACGGGTGAAAGCTGAAAACCAGTGTTTTGTTCCTTCGGGGCAAAAATATACGCTGAGCTTTTGCCTCTTTGCATTGCTATGACAAACATGCGCAGATATACCTAAGAAATTAAACGAATAGTTTGATTTCATAGGTAGGTCTGTAGGAACCTATGTGCTTGCTTATTTTTGTTAGTCCGTAAGTAGCTTGTTTATTTTTCTTTTCTTTTGTTTATGTGCATGTATGTTTGTAATGCAAATAAATGATTTAATCTATCTATCTAACATTGTGTAACGTCATCACCACCGGCCCCAAACTGCCAACTTTGACGTTGCAATAAAGAGTCAACTAGGGCGGTTCCAACCCGATACTCGGGTTCGTCGATCGACGAAAAATTCCAAATTATGCGAAAATCTTTAATTGCAGTTTGTGATCATCACGTTTAACATTTTGTATATTTTATAGTTTTCGGAACAAATAGACTCGAGTACCTTTAATTTGATACCTTACTCGGCCGCGTACTACGCGCCAAAGTCCCTATCGAGTCGTCACAAATTTTGCGAACCTGAATTAAGTATATAGTTTAAGAAAGCAAATAGACTAGATTCGTTGATCTGGGGCCCAATTGCTAATGCTCAGTCACAATCGTATTCCAATGGTGTTTCAATGGTAGTCCTGTTTTACACAGTTCATGTTACAAAAATGTAAATAAACACTACTATTGAAAAACCATTGAGAGACGATTTTGACAAAAAAATTGCAGAATTGACCCCTGATTTGAGTTAAATAGTTGAAGCAATATTTAAAACCTTTTGAATCTAAATTTCACTACTTAATAATATTTTTTTCGGATAAAAACATTTGTACTTCGACTTAACGGAGGTTACAAAACGTCAGCGAACCAGTCGAATTATAACGGAAGAGTGGCATACCTGTCATACTGCTTTTGTATAGATAAATATTTCCTGTGGTTACGGAAATAAGTAACGAGGGCAACAAGAAATACCGACGGTCCAGCCAAGCCCCATTGTCAAACAACCAATAACTAAGCTAAATTATGTCGGTTCATAATTTGTTCGTAAAGAAAATCTAAGAAGTCCTCGAAGTAAGAAGTTGTTCGTAAGTATAACTCCTATTAGGAAAGTCAGTGTCTTACCTCAATAATCCGAATTCCGATAAGTAATATTTCTTTCCTACCCTTTGCACAAGCATCAGCTATGTCAGTCAGTTCCTAAATCTAAATAATATCAACGCTTTTTCACGGCGAATTCAATGTGATCGTAAAAAGCAATCGTTCCTGCCCTGTCCGCCTGTGTACTTCGGCTAATTAAACAAAGTTCCAACACAGCGCCCGGCCAGCCTTAAATTAAATCCTGAAGAACTTTCTCAAATCAGTTTCAAAGAAAAAGTCGTCTGTCTTCAAGATGATACTTTTTGGTCTAAAAAGGGAAAATGTTGTTTGCATTAGATAGCCTGATGAGGTAGGTACGGTATAACTGTGACAACATCTTGTCATTTAATCACTTTGGTAGATTTCGAATTAGCGATTCTCGGTACCAATACCACTGCGAATGAGGAACAAATCTAGTTACTTATTTGCCCAAATAAAGTTAAAGTACTTCTATCATCAATTCTGAGAGCTAGGTATTTGGGGCAACAAAAGCAGCTATAATAAATCATACTGATTCTTGATACCCAATTACGCGCTGCGACGACACGATACCCTCAAATACACACCCTTTGACGACCAGCAAAAGAAACTGGTGAAGTAGAAAAGCAGTCAGTTTTGACATTTCAATCTGCAACTGGAGCTCGGTGGCGCAATGGTTAGCGCCCTCGGTCTGTATTTTTTTTAGTAATAACTGAGCAGGCATTTGACCACCATCGTGCTTAACAAACAGTATGTGGTCTAAGATGTTGCATGCTTGCCCAGGAAATGCCTATTCACTCTCGCCTTGATTAGCTTGAATTGCAGGAATCGGGGAACGCATGAGCAGGCAGCGCATACCATTCTTTAGCGGTTCGTATAAGAAATGTGTCAGCAAAGCGCTTGGTACGGATCGCTGGAATGTCTACGACGAGCGGGTGGTAAGCTAACCTGCGTCGGGTACCCCGATGGTGGAAAGGGGCTGATGTTGATTGGCTGTTGGTGACTGCAATAGTTGGTCCAAAAATAGGTGACCAATAGTATATTTATCTCGAGCTTCTCCGTGGTTCGAAAGGCACGCCAAGCCGTCGGTCCCGGTGCATTTACCCACCAATCCGTATTGGGTGCGCATGGTCCATTATTGCCCATCTCCTTAAACAGCCATAACCTAAGGAAGGACGTCATCGTCATCGTCATCAGCCATTTTTAATGTCCCCACTGCTGGGGCACTGGCCTTCCTTATGGATGGATAAGGAGAACGGGCCATGACCCACCACGCGGGCCCAATGCGGATTGGTGGGTTTTAACGACTGCAAATTCAGCCGGGACCAATGGCTTACCGTGCCTTCCGAAGCACGGAGGAGCTCGAGATAGTAAATTTTTGGTCACCCATTCCGTGACCGACCATTGCGAAAGTTGCTTAACCTCAACAATCGCAGGCCGAACGCGCGAACGTCAACACTAGGGATATTAAAATAGCTGATGATAATAAAATGATGCCTGCAACACCCAAATTCCATTGAAACTCATCAGTCTGAAATAACACCTTCGCTTTTCATTCATCTCGAGTCTGCGGTGATTGCGCTCATTCCCTGAGGCACCACGACATTTTTAAGCTTCGATTCATTCAAGCACACAGGGGAATCGTTCCAAATAAAATGGAAATATCGGGTCATGGAAATAAGGCGCTTTTCCAGACTGCTTACATATTTTTGTGCAAGCTCACAACATTAATGAAATTGTAAGTTTTACTGATAATTGAATTTTTGTCTACATGACATTTTACATTTTTTTTCTCCGAAACACTTACAAAAAAAACTGAAATATATAACATAGTGCACATGTGCCAGATTATTTCTAATTTAAAGAATCCTTCCTAAAATTCGATTTCACTTGCGTCACTACCCAACCATTTTACGTAAATAAAACAGATGCCATTAAGCCTGTTGCTTGTTCAGTTCGAAATGCTCAACTTGGAAACATTGCCGAAGCGTTTTAAGAACAAAGCGGCAAACAGAATACCGAGATATTCGCCCACAAAAATGTTTCTACTTTAATTCGAGCGCTCCGCTCCGCGGATGAGACGCAGGGTTGCCAGCTCATTGATAAGTCACGTTGCCCGTAGTTCTGGTAGAACCACGGACATTTATTTATTTATTTTTATTTCCATACACTTAAATACAGACATAATAAATTGCCCGTGGTTCTATCAGTAGGACTACGCAGTGGGACGGGGCAACAACTGGAACAAATCACGAGGTACTGTAGTGGATGGAGGCCTAAAAGATAAACACCAGATAAACTGCTCGTTAAATTACCTATATATATATATTTTTTTGAGGAGTAGCCCTCAGGACAGGACTTCTTTTGTTTGTTACAACTGGGTTTACGAGATTTGAATTTTTGCATTTTTCATGCCATTTTAATACTTATTTTAATGATTTTTAAATAGAAATATATCTGGAAAATATCAACTCGGCCACAAGTCAATTCTCACTGAGCTACCGAGACTTTGCGTGACTTTCAGTGGTTAAAGCAGTGGGCCGGATTCCGAAAAGTCGTGGGTTCGATTCCCATCTGAGAATTCACTTGTGGCCGAGTTTATTTTTTCCAATATTTTTCTATTTAACAATTAGGTATGTTCGATAGTTTGCTTATTTAAAATATTTTCTATACTACTGACACTTACATCTTTTCCAACGAAAGAGTTAGATGCAGCAACGAGTTCGCATTGATACAGTACTTACACATACCAACGGCAATTGTTTTTTTAGTAAATAATGTCGTCATCTTCAAAGCCACATGCTCGTATATTTGAATCTACATTCGTTAATGTTATTTTAGGGTTTTTTGGACTTCCCGATGTTTTGAACTTTCGACTAAATATCGATGAAGTAAAGTAAAAACAAATATGACATATTGAGCAGTCTCTCTACCTGGCGTAAGTAAATGGAACTACACTTTCCTATACATTTATTGACACCAGATCCTCGATACGTCCTCGATACTATTTCGATAGTTTGGCGTGCTAGCCCTACAGGAGTCGTTTTCGCGGGTGACTGCTCGACAAACTTTAGGATGTGTTCAAATAAAAACTCTTAAGCAGGAACCTGTTTAAGAGTTTGGATTAAACGATTGAAACAGCGAGCTGGCAGCCCCAATCTAACTTCAGTTCGAACATTCCTTGTACGTTTGTTTGGAGGAGAAACGTTTTGGGCCGAGTTTATTGCTATTTTATCTTTAGCTGTGGTCCCGGTTCGAATTTCAGCGCCATAATTTTCCAGTGTCGGACTATTCGGTCGTCTTTACAGAAGGAGCTTAACACTAGAGTGCACGCGCGTTCTACTGTAGTAGAGCGCGGTCATAAAAGTATTTGTAACTTTATAGATTATTCACGCAATCATGATATGCGGCCAGGTAAGCCTAGTTTATGAAATAGTGCGACAAATAAGTATCAATACATCCTCATACGATTGTACCAATCGCTGTAATATAACACTAAAGAAAATGGTTCTACTAGAGTAGTACGCGCGACCACTGGTGTCACACAAAAAAGGTGTAAATATTGTAGGATGAAGGAATGTATGGAGTAAATTAAATTTGGCAATATCTAGCTCTTACTTCATTACTAAGCTGGATAATAGCCCCAATATTATGAATCCAAAGAAATATACTTGAATGAATCAATTGTCACTTTTAGGGTTCCGTACCAAAATGGTAAAAAGAAACCCTTATGATGCGACTCAGTCTGTCTGTCACAGCTGGATATATCAAGAACTACTAATGCTATAAAAATTCAATGTTGGATATATGAAAGAGCGCTGCTTGTTTTTCTCAAACATTTTTTTTCTTTTTAAGCCGCATAATTTACGATTTTTGATGAGAATTGTAAAAAGAATACCGTTTCCCCCTTATATCCGAAGTTTACTTAGAGAAAAATCTGAAATTATTCTGTGATATAAGTTTATCTAAAGATTACAGGAAAATATAACGATGTCTCTAAATAACATACTATTTCAGAAATCTTTAAAAAGTGTTTTTATACTTATTTGCTTTTGGTAAACAGACCTCAACCTATGTCGATGTATGGGGACAATATTATAATGGTACGGAACCATTGGTGCGCGAGTCCCATTCGCTCTTGATCGGTTTTTTATTAATGTTGATGTCGCAATTATATTTTTTGCCACTTTTAGATTAAAAGATTTTTCACTTATTAATGAGATATTCTACTCACAATACTAAAACAATAAAATAAAGCTGCGAGAAATGTCAATTTAAGTAACTTTAAGTAAACACATTAATGGCACTGTCTTAGTTTGTAATAGTTTTAGATTAAGTTTTCCAAGAGCATCTTATTGTCCACACTTAACCATTTAATAGTACATTACGATATTAGTGCGTTAAGATGGTTATAACATGCGAGGCGGAATTTCAGCTCGAGCCGAAGGCGAGGGCGTAATTGAGCCGAGCGTAATGTTATAACCAATACGCACGTATATCGTACGACGTTTTTTAACACATTTGCGAGGAAACAGAAAAAAAACATTTTATATTTTGTTCATTTTTAATTATTGAAACAGTTAGTGAAATTACAATTATTAAAATGATACGTAGTTGTAGTTGGTTTTTTAATTATGTTATTATTATTATTACTATTCATAATGTCATTGTTTTGTGTTAGGGATTGATTTTCAATGTCTTTTGTGGTAATATTGTGAAGCTCTTGCCGTCTACATGCACCATGAATACCAAATATTAACGCAACCTGAAAAGAAATAAAAATGTGTTAGATAAGGTATAGGTACTTAGCTTACAGACGGTCGTTAAAAAATATGTAAAAGAGTATGTACAGTAGGTAGATCAATACATAAAATAAGGAGGCAAACTGACCTTTGTTGCCAGGTACTGGCTATCTGGAGCATCTTTTAGAAACTTTTCGACGTCATTTGATGACAGTACCTTGGATTTTTTCTTTACAAAACCATCAGAGCGTCACTTTAAAAATGCAATGAGATTTGAATATAAATTAATATCGACACTAGTTTTCATCTTGAGGGTACTTTTCAGCATAGAATATGTTGTCCACAATGAGCTAGGCTTATATTTACTAGCTAGTTCATTAAAATACGCCAAAACTACATTTTCGGAAAATGACTTGGCATTTTTCATGTTTTTCCACTTCAAGAAATTTTCAGACGTGGTTATGTATCTGTCCTTGGATATTGACGGCAGCAAGCTGTCGCATGCGGTTCGCGCTTCTGTTAGTATATCCGGTGGAGTTGAAGTAATATATTGCTCATCTTCATTATTGAAAGTTGTCATTTTTAGATATTCACAATACAAGTACAAAGAAAAGAAAATTTGAGAAAAATGGCGCTAGGATTATTTTCTGCCGTGGCTGCGTGAAAATGTTGGCAAAGACGCTAGAACATGCAGCCAAGTTTTTAAATTACCGAATAAACTGTTTTTTTTTTTATTTTAAATAAACTCAATCTGTGAATGCACACTGTCTACTGACTGGCGCCGCGCGGCGATTAGTTCGAAATTTGAATAGCAACAGCGCGCTGCTCACTAGCTGGAGTCGTGCGGCGGCGATCAGTACCATATTTGAAATGGCAAATAATACTGTTATGGAATTTGTATGGACTATAACTTAACTATTTGCTTTGGTAACACACGCGTTTTTTATGACCCGCTTTACATATTTCAAAACCGGTGGAATTACATCAGCTTTACGAGCAAGGGTGTTAAAAAATATGTTTTATATACGTGAAGACCTATTATTGCCTTACTGTTTTTATGTCAAAAATCAACTCTGTCTACTCGGTGTTGGTCTTCCAAACATTAAATAAAAAAAAAAAATTCAGGGTTATCCAAATGCAGAAATAGTTATCGTGGGTAACTATTTATGTTGTACCACGGTTCCACTTCAATAACAACACTGACTCCAATTACTTTTATATTTACACGTAAATCAGTCCATACAAACATACATTAGCGTAAGCACTAAAACTATGGTATGCGCAAGCTTGAGATAAAAATAGAAATGGGGGAAGCGCTAAGTGAGTAAGTACAGTATCACCTCGACAACTAGACGTTGTCGAAGCACTGACTGCGCGCGCGCCGCAGTTGGCGCTGCCGCTGGCGGGGCGCCCGAGCCGTTATCGCTGTTTCGGAGAACAATTAGAACTGGTTATTGCCGGGACGCTCGAAACAAATAAATTGAAAATAAATTGAAATCATTATTCCAAGTTTTAACAAAAATTAAAATTTTCTATTACAAACTAATTTTGAGTAAGTATCATAGTTAATATTACATATTTTGATTTAATGGCTTTTTAAACGTTTTATAAATTATATAATAATTAGTTTTATAATTTTAGTATTTGTAAATGTTTGTATGAAGTTATTTAATATTATGCTTACTTTTTGCTTTTATATAAAAATAATGTTCTACGCTTATTAAAGTAATTATACAATATTATTAATTACATATTAATATAATATATATAGTTTCAGATGCAGCTGCCACAAGAAATACCATTAGTTTCAATAGATGTCTATGTTAAAATATTTTATATCAATTATAATGGTCTACTATAGTAGAGCGCACGAGCAATCATGTAAAAAAAAACCGCGTGTACTGTAGTGCTAAAACTACCCTGAATCATAATTATTAAAAAAAACTAGCGGAATAACAGGATAGAATGTATCCAATGTTTTAATCCAGGCTTTATAAGATCCGTACGAAATGTCATCTGTAAAGTAGATTTTGCGTGAAAGACGAATAAACAAAATGACATACTTTCACACAAACTAATTAAAAGATATAAAAATAATTCTATTAAAAATATTTATTAGATATTCCATTACTTACTTATAACTTTTTAATTTTACATTTTACAATGCTATTTTTATGTGATAAATATTAAACAAGAAAATATACTAGAAAAAAGCAACTAGTCTCATGTCGCCGTCCCATCCCACTAGTCTCATGTCCATCGCGTCAGGGCGACATGAGACTAGTTGCTTTTTTCTAGTATATTTTCTTGTTTAATATTTATTCCATTACTATTTGGTAGGTAATGGCAGGTCGACAAGTCGACAAAAAAAATTATCAAACATTTGCACAAGACTTTCAGTTGCCAGTAAGAATAAAGTCAGCGAGTAGTTCGCCGATGGCGATGGCGGTGGCGGCGGTGTTCCCCCTGACGAGGTGCGGCATCACGCCAAGGTCAGCGACGCGCAAACGGCGCGCGCCACGCACGCGCATCCGGTTGTCCACCACGCGCCCCACGCTCGTTGTGCCCACGGAGTGGTACGTCGAGTGCGTCATCTGGCGGCTGTAGCACGCCCAGTATTCGTCACCCGCCGTCTCTGGATCCGGACAGCCCTCTAGTTGCAGCCGCACTATCGACGCCCCGTTCCCGCGTAACGTGTCTGTGTCCAATACGTCCTCTAGAAACTTTAACGCCGTAACCATCTCCTTCAAGTCCCGGTCGTCTGAAATGAAGTTCGGGAAAATAGCTGGCGGTGCCAACGGGTCCGAGCTCGCCAGACGCACTGTCCCCTCTGAACGTGGTCGAAGAAGCAGCGGTGAAAATACCATCAGGGCATGGTCGGCATTGATCTTCTGCAGCTGCTCGGTTACTGCATCGTTGAGGTCGGTGCCTTGCTGAAACAGAGGGCCACCGAGAGACGCTAACTGTTTTTGGATATAAGCATGAATTACCTGTACATTCGGGAGCGTACAATTATTGCCATTGTTCACCAACTGCCGTTTCTCAAAGTCATAGCAGTTTGTGTTGATAAAAGTCGATACGTCAGTGAGACCAATGGTGGTCAGAGGGCCTTTTTGCTTTAAAACCAGTTCCGCAAACTGAGTAGCCGTACCAGCAGCGTCTAACAAACTTTGAAACACGTCAATACCAAAATCACACTTAACGAACACTAGAGGGAACGAGTGGTCAGTCATGCCGTCACCGACGGCCAAATCTAACCTTACAGGAATGTTGAACTTTCGCAAATGCTCCGAGGGGCCTATTCCTGACAACATAAGTATCTGAGGTGTTCCGATCGCTCCGGCGCTAAGGATAACCTCCTTCTTCGCATACAGTTTCAGTCGCAGTTGCAGCAATCCGTAAGCCACTGTAATTCCCTTCGCCTCATTGTTATCATCCAGAATGACGCCGGTACATCTCGTCAGCTTCGACACTTTAAGTCTTTGTTTTACATCTGGTCTAGCGAGATACCCTCGGGCGGTGCTCATGCGTTCGTTATCAAACACATAACCCACTACTTGGGTGACGCCAATTTGTGATTCCGCATTCACATCTGGATTAAATGAGATATCAAGAGCTTCATAAGCTTCAATCAATCTGGAATGCCAGTGATTTTCTGAATCACCAAAAAATTGAACACGCATGGTTCCAGTCGTGTTGTGGTAGGGAATCGATGAGGGTGGGAGGCGGTCGAGGTCTTTTATACCCTCGTATCGGAGGAAGTATGGTTTGATGTCATTCCAGGTCCAGCCGGGAATACCGAGCTCGTCGAAGTCTTGCGGCGCGCCGCGCGTGTACATCATGTAGTTGATGCTGGTGGAGCCGCCGAGGCAGCGCCCGCGGCTGAAGCGGCACTGCTTGTTGCGGTACGCGAGGCATGACTTGTTGTTGGTTAGCGTCTCGTATTGCCAGTCCTGAGGTGAGCCCAGTAGCCCCATCGCTGCTGCTGGTATCTGAACAGATTTATAATGTAAGTGGTAAGTACATAAGCTATGTCTAGGAGACAAAAAGAAAGGGGAAGATAAATCTAAAGCTAGTCCGAAACCTGTTAAAGAAAGAAAGTCTATACCAATTAGTTACTACTGATACTGATACCTTGGTTAAGGATTAGTTGTTATTCAATTCCTAACCTATCTCAAGCAATCTGAATATCTTAGGAGCATAGACTGACGCGGCTTCTGTAGAAGCCGTTGCTCTATGCTTATGGGAGATGATAAAATAATTGGATGGATGGATAAATTTTGCGTGCATTGATACTCTATTGTTCATTCAAGGAGGATGAAGAGTCGTATTATGTTTTTTGAATTCGGAGCTGAAGAGGGGAAAGGCTATCCCCTTGCGTGTATGAGTCTTACCCTAGAGATGAGGTCCGGGTCCGCCCCGGCCTCCACGAGCAGAACGTCGTGTCCGGCCAGCGCCAGCCGCGCCGCCACCGCCGCACCTGCTGCCCCCGCACCCACCACGATGTACTCAAATGTCGCGCCATCTGGGGGAAGGAACAACAGTTCAAGGACCTACAATACCCTTGTTCAGTGAGGCTAGCACGAAAAACTTTCGAAAAGTTCGAATCTCCACGTCAATAATGTATAGGGATGTTCCATTTACGCCCGGTAGAAACGCTACTTAATATCTCATACCTATGTTGACGATAGTTTTTGTGAACGTGCAGTTAATAAGTAGGTACATAAAGTAAGGACGAACTCAAGCTTGGTGATATATCATCACCAGCTGCCATTTTTGTAATTACAGGTCGGATACGCTTTTGGTGTATGCCGCACAAATGTACAGCATATGTTTCGTGCACAAACTAAAATACTGCATCAACTACGTCAACGATCCTCGCTAGCGTCTAACGTATAGACATTTGTATGAAAAACTGTTCAGAACCCCAAGCGCTGAGTAGCTGAACTAAAAACTTTAAAAACTCATCTAAATAGCACGCCATTCGCGTCACATACCTATCACCCATCTCCCACCCATCCCGAGACCGACCGTTGCGAAAGTTGCTTAACCTCAACAATCGCAGGCTGAAAGCGCGAACCACTGCGCTACCGAGCTCCCCATTGTATAATAGCAAATCTTTTTTTATTTTTATTATATTTTTCCCAAGATAGTTCATAAACAAAGAAGTGTTGTACGAAAATCTGTAAAAAAACTAAAAACTCGTGCAATGGTTAGTTAATAAACAAATTTTACTAAGGCTTATTTTAACCTTAATGATGTTATCTTGATCACTCTGTTGAACGGCAGGAACGAAGTTAAGCTGTCAGTCCCGGGCGCATCTGCAATAGTTTAACACCCTCCAATCCGCTTTGGACCCGCGTGGAGAGTTAGATAATAGCCCATTCTATTTATTAGTTAAGACGATGTTCCTGAAGTGGGGACAAACATTAAAACAGCGAAAGATAAAAGATTGATCCGAAGGCAGGAAAGCAATATACCTACGCATTACTTAGAATACTAATTTAAGTCAATTATTTTGATTTTTAAACTCAAACTAGTGAACCTGTTTTGATAAAATATTATGGGACCATCTCACTAGAAAACTCTTTCAAAAAAACAAAAATTATGAAAATCGATCCACAAATGACGAACTTATGCGCGATCAAACATAAAATATTATTGAAAGAACGCGAGCGATGTGACAATTGACGTCACGTCAAATTAAGCGTATAGAACACTTGTAATAACTTCATTATTAATTTCTGGACTGATTTGCGTCAAAACTATGATGATCAAAAAAGAATAATACACGTGATATAATATTTTAAACTCCAAAATTCTGTTTCGTGCGGAGCTCATTGCGCCTTTAAATTAACCTCACTGTTACTATCTAATTCTAAACTGTGAACAACTTAAAATTTCAATTTATAATACAGTACCTAAATCACTATGATGAGTCTATTTTAATCACACCGATACGTCACATCACAATCACACCCAAAGCTCGAGACGTGCATACGGCAATAACTTCGTAAAATTCCTGATACTTTATTATATTTGCACGTAACTAATAATAGTCCCATAGCACAGCCAAAGGCTTCGAGGCTCCTCTATGCTCCGTGTCTTAGGAACCTCAAGTTACCTCCAAAGAAACCACGTTGCCCAAGCTTACATATTTTCTAAATTCAGTTCAAATACACTCACCTACCAGGGGCGTGCTCGCAGGGAAGGTGTACCCGCTGTCCGAATCCTGCGCGCCGCAGCCCGCCAGCAGCCACACCGCACACAGAACTGAGCACAACCTGTATAACACAAGCCTTTTCTTAAACACACAATACCTACTACTTCTAACGTACTCAAAGACGGGCTAGATTTTTTTTTATTGTCGTAAAGTTTTTATTGATAATGACAGCTGGGAGATTGAAAATCCTAATGCCAACTAATAGGATTAAAAAGTGCATTTTATTTTGTTTGTTCTTCCTTGACGCCCTAACTAGGCAACCGTTTCCGATTTTCGCATAGAGTTCTTGAAAAAACGGAGAATAACATAGGCTACTTTTTATCCCAATATTCCCACGGGAATCACAGGGGTGAAACCGCGGGCGGAAGCTAGTTTTAAATATAGTACTAGTATTATATTATGTAGTACTGTAATGTACTGAAAATTAAAATATTCTTTACTAGAGGCCGGGCGCGGTTTCACCCGCGTGGTTCCCGTTCCCGTGTGAATTTTGGGATCATTTATAGCCTATGTTACTACTTGGGGTCTAAGGATTCTCTATACCAAATTTCGTCAAAATCGGTCCAGTAGTTTTTGAGTTTATTCGTTACATACAAAAATACAAATCTTTCCTCTTTATAATATTAGTGTAGATAAAAGTTTACTATCTTAGTACTTTCTTCTAAAAAATTCAAAAATATGTAGATTTTTATTATTCTAAATGATTTTATTCTTTGCTTTTAAATATTTTTAGTATTATTTATTATTGTTAACACAGAATATCGTAAGATGTATGTTTTAGTTTACACCTTTTTTCTTGATGTACTTTTAATTGATAAGGTAAGAAGAATTTTATATTTGTAGAAATATAAAAAAACTTGCTTGTTTATATTTAGGTACTCACTTATTTTGTAAGTTTGTATTCCCATAATAACAAAGTATGTAAGTATATGATGTTATTGAATAAATGATTTATTATTATTATTATAACTTATATGATACCAGTATTATATTACATAGTACTGTAATGTAGTTAAAAATGGAAATATTTTTATTCAATTGAGCATATTACACGCATTTTTGAATTGTCAGTTTTGCCCTTCCACCCGTTTCACTCTTTTAGCTGACAAGAAAAAACAGGTGCAAAATGCGTATTTACAGATAATATACCATTACTAAATACAAATCAATCAAAATATTATTTGATTTAACTGATCTGTAACATAGTAGACATTATGTTAATTATCAGTTCCATGCATTACACTCATTTAGATCTATCTAGTTAGTCTAGACAATTAGATTCATATTTGATAACAAAGTTGTTCAACATATGTGTAAGGATGTGCCCCGAAAGAAAAGCAAATTTTCGTGTACTGGGATTTATTGTTCGGTTATCGCAGACAGAGTGGCGGCGCTCGTGGAGCGGGCCCATATTCATATTCAACTAATTTAAAGCAGGCGCCATCTAGCGTTTTCTTAACCACTAGCGCGCTACGGTTGCGCGATAAACGTACAAAGATCAATAACTAATAAACTACGACGTTGTTCAAGCCATCGTTAGATGGCGCTGTTTTACAATATGTTATTCATGATAAATTTTAAATAGAAAAATATTGGAAAAAATTAACTCGGCCACAAGTGAATTCTCAGATGGGAATCGAACCCATGACCTTTGGAAATCCGGTCCAATTTTATACTTATGATAAATCCGGAACATTGAACCGGATTTATCATAAGTATAAAAATAGCAGTGAAAAATGCAAAAATCATAAAATATGGTACTCTATTTATTTGTAAAATTGCTACAGTATTCGTATTTACAGGACTCGTGAGCGTAGACTATCGGATACACTGCTCATGTCGGTAAAACAGTCGCTAAATATGAAAGAGACGGAGTTACATTTTACATTAACGTTTACTGTAACGTCGAGTTTGCCAAACTCGTAATAAGCCTACAGAATTAGTAATGTACGCGTACTTCTGTATCAGTATGCTTAAAGGCTCATAAAATTATTCGCATTGTATAGTCTGGGAAAAATGAGATAGATTTTATCATGTCGACGAAAAAGCAAATATTCAATGATGTCACTGTGATCAACACCGTCAAGATAGGGAGTGATCACCGAATGGTATGTGGCACGTTGAATATCAACGTGAAGCTGGAAAGATCGCGGCTGATAAAGTCTACGCTCCGACCATTACCGGCCCATATCCAAAACCCCGAGAGCTTTCAACTCGAGTTCCAAAACCGATTCGAAGCCCTTGAGAAGCATAGATGTGGACGATCTACACAACACGGTGGTGGATACTGTCCGTACGGTAGGGTCCAAGTACTTTAAGACCCGCCGTCCCAAATAAAAGAAACTCTCCGACCACACACTCCTACTCATGGATCAGAGACGTGAAATGAGGCTTCAGAACTCAGCGGATGCTCATCGTTATCGGCAGCTAAATAGGCAGATCTCTAAGTCTTTGACAAGCGACCTTCGCCAATTTAATACGAACCGTATTAAAGAGGCTATTGAGCGGAATAAAGGCTCCAAAGTGTTCGCGAGAGATCTGTCTATTGGGCAAAGCCAGATGACGAAGCTGAAAACTGACGACGGTCGCATCATTTCTACGCAACCTGAAATCCTGAGGGAGATCGAGAGTTTCTATGGACAGTTATATTCCACGCAGACACCTGTTGAAAGCAAGGCTAAAGACCCCAGAGCCAAGCTTACCCGTCACTTCACCGAAGATATCCCGGACGTCAGCCCGTACGAGATTAGTATGGCTCTCATACAACTCAAAAACAACAAGGCAGCGGGTGATGACGGAATCACTACAGAACTTCTGAGAGCGGGCGGTAAGCCGACACTCAAAGTCCTCCAGAAGCTTTTCAATTCCGTCATTGTCGAGGGCAAAACGCCGAGGGCATGGAATATAAGTGAGGTGATTTTGTTCTTCAAAAAGGGAGATAACACCCGTTTGAAGAACTTCAGACCCATCTCACTTCTAAGCCATGTCTATAAGTTGTTTTCGAGAGTCATTACGAATCGTCTCGCTCGCAGGTTCGACGACTTCCAGCCTCCCGAACAAGCCGGGTTCCGAAAAGGCTTTAGCACCATAGACCACATCCATACGCTGCGGCAGGTTATACAGAAGACCGAGGAGTATAATCTGCCACTTTGCTTGGAGTTTGTGGACTATGAGAAAGCCTTCGATTCGATAGAGACCTGGGCGGTGCTGCAGTCTCTCCAGAGGTGCCAAGTGGACTATAGGTATATCGAGGTGTTAAGGTACTTATACGAACATGCCACCATGTCGGTCCGATTACAGAACCAGAGAACAAGTCCCATACAACTGCAGCGAGGTGTGAGACAGGGAGACGTCAATTCTCCGAAACTGTTCACAGCTGCGTTGGAGGACATCTTTAATGCAATGGAGAGGGCTATGCTCGGCGTTTCCCTACGTGATCGAATCAGAAATGAAGAGATCCGTAGGAGAACTAAAGTAACTGACATCGCTCGAAGGATTGCTCAGTTGAAGTGGCAGTGGGCGGGACACATAGCGAGAAGAACCGATGGCCGTTGGGGCGGAAAGGTTCTGGAATGGCGACCGCGCACAGGACGACGCTCCGTGGGTAGGCCTCCGACAAGGTGGACCGACGATCTGTCGCGGTCGCGGGAAGCCGCTGGATGCGGACTGCGCAGGACCGATCGTTGTGGAGACCCTTGGGGGAGGCCTATACCCAGCAGTGGGTGTCATGTGGCTGAGACGACGACGACGATAGTCTGGGAACTCCCCAGTCCCCAATTAAATAAATAATTTATAATTCAAATGAAATGTAGTGAATAAATGTTTTCCATAAATCTATTACTTTTTGAAATAACACTCCCTGAAAAAGTTCTAAGTACTGGCCTGCCGGGCACTTCCGTGACTGTACCTTGGAAATACCACAGGCAGTATTAGACCACTATCTATTACCTACCCTTAGCTGTCATAAATTAATATTTTGGACCAACATAATAAAATACGACTTACTTACGAGTAGGCCGAACATGGAGTCGAAACATTATTTCAGTTTTTTACCAAACAATGAAATGTACCACACTCGGAAGCGTACAACGAATGATTTAAAACAACGGAGGAGCATTTATATGAAATAATTAGATACGCTTATTTTAAACGTAATTCATGTCTTTCACCTGATAATAAAAATTTGATTGTTTATCTAAGCCAGGCGTTAGGAACCCGCACATAAAAAAGATAATAAGTAATTTTAAATGACTCCCGAAACGGTTTTCCAATGTCGCATTAAAATTTAAAACAAAGGGTTTTCGTAAATCAATAAATACATTATTTACTTTATACTAGACTGAATCAATACTCTCATAGAACAATAGAAATAATTTTAACCGCGTAGCCTCTGTGGTCTAGTGGTTATTGTAGTGTTCTGAGCACAGACCTATATCGAGATAGACGAAAAGAGCGCTTCAAACTGTAGTAGAACCTAGCGTGTCGAATTTTTCGTACCTACGATGACGTCACAAGCGAGATTTAGTGATATGGTAAATGTTATTGACGAGCTCTTGCAAGAAAGCACTGCACAATTAACCTTCTCGTTTCTGAGTGACACGTGTTTTGATGGCAATGGTCTCAAGTCTTCTCAAGTGCACTGACTTAGGTCGTAAAACTTTGATCGTGGATCAAACTTTTGGCACGCAAATTAGGTACACCTTTACCGTCTATGTCGATATAGGTCTGTGATTCTGAGTATTATAATATAATACATCAAAGCACGCATACTGGTGCAAAAAAACCTGCTCTCATAGAAATACGATTTCGAATAAAACAACTTTGTTTCTAGTTGAAACTATTTATGTACTTCAATTTAGATCACAATCGCAAGACTTATTTTATCACCCATATCTTTATAAGATAAAACTGCAGAAAGATTATTAATTAGCGTAAATGAAAATAAAGAAAATAAAATCAAATTGAACAGTAAATGGGGTGTGGATGGAGCTTCAAACCAAAGAACCCCTTCTTCCATCGGTGACTGCGGGCTACCACCCTTTCTTGGTTGATATCCCTAAATGTCGCACCAACCGCTACTCAACATCTTTTATATTGCGCACAGCAAAGGAGTGGAACTCCCTCCCTGCGTCTGTATTTCCGAGTACTTATAACCCGATAACCTTCAAAGCAAATAGTGAATGGGCACCTTCTAGGTTAGCTTGCTCCATCTTGGTTTGATTTGGATCAAGAGCAAGATTCTCTATTATTTTTATGGCAAGTTTAGTAAGTAGGTACCAATCAAACTACAGTCTTGCAGAGGGGAAGTTGTGTGGAAACCACCAAATTCGGCTCGGTAACATTTGTAAAGCACTCCCTTCAGAAGTGACTAACTTTGATTTAATTTTAAACAAAGCTCCATCTACTAAAATATACAAATACGGAATTTCGTCACTTCAAGCATGGATACGTTGTATTGAGTGTCTTTGGCATATTTCGTACTGCTTGGGGTCAACATAAAGAATTATTTAACGCAAAAAAAAGAAAATTCAGGACTTTAAAAATGAAGGAAGCGGAATACTAGTGGATATCGTAAAACAAGGTTGGGACATAGGTATTTTGAAAAAAAATTATGGCAAGGCATTTTGTTTGGTTAGAAAATAAATTACGCGGCTGAACGAAACAAAGAACATGATAAATTAACTAAATTTGTATTTTTGGCTCGATGGTTAAGTTGTATTTCTGTCCTTATCCTCATCATATAGACAGAAAGAGATATTGACAATTTTACGTTACGTATTCAAATTCATGCCTCGACGCTGCCTTCTCGCGTATTTACGTACCAGCTATCGTAGCGTTTACAAAAACTCATAATACCGATACGGTTGTCGGCGATTCGAGCAACAACCGTATCGGTATTCGGGAAAAATTTAAAGAAATTGGTATACTGACAGCTGCTTCCAATTTATTTTAAATTGTATTCTTTTTGTACGGCGTTATATCAATCTGTATATCAAACATGGTGATTTGCACTTTCGCAATACTAAAAATAGAAATAAACGTGTTATGCCTCGGTACCGATTAAAGAGCAGATAAAAATTCCAGATAATATTTTGGATTTGCCTTTCGAAAAGTTTAAGATAAATGAAAAATTGTCTTCTTAAAAAAGGATATTATACTATAAAAGATTACTTGAATGACGAGACAGCTTGGTCATAAATATTTAGTTTTATTTTTTCGAATTTGTAGTGTCATTCAATAAATGTTTAGTAAAGTATTAGATTCAACTTTTAACACAGGTAGCTTGGGTATGTCATGCTCTCTGTAAACATTTCTGCGGTGGTGTCGTGTGAGGCGGATCGCTACGTTCCCTAAAATATGGTTGAGCGAAGCGATGGCTGGTTCATGCGTCATGCTCGTGAACGGGTGCTGCCAGCGGGATGGGTCTGCTCATGTTTGCTTGTGTTAAAATGTGTAGTGATATAAATGTTGTTTTGATTTTATGTTATTTATGATGTTTTGAGTTGAGATGCGTGGCACTGCTTGATCAGAGTAATTAAAGGTAAATAATGTTTTCAATTATTCCAAATATATAAATGCGTTTTTTATTTATTTTTTTAACTTTCATTACGCTTTGTAATTGTGACCCAGCTGATGCGTCTTCTAGTGACATTGTAGGTTGTGTTATGTCTTACATTAAGGCACTTTTATCTTTCTTTTTTTGCTGTTACCATTGTATTTTTTATATTTATACAGCTTAACATAAGTACCTGAAGTACGTCATGCTCACTCAAACGTTTTTTCGGCGGTGTCGTGTGAGGCGGGTCGTTACGTTCCCTAAAATATGGTTAAGCGAAGCGATGGCTGGTTCATGCGTCATGCTCGTAAACGGGTGCCGCCAGCGGAAATGGTCTACCTCAGTCTGCCTATCTTAATGCTGTGCTAAAAGCCTAAATATTTTTATCTAAAATAAATTGATACTGACCTGTATGTACCTCACAACTTGCAGTATAGTAATCTTGTAATGCGAGAAATGTTGTAATAAATGATAGACAAGTCTTTCTTTGCCAGTTGAAAATTGTTTACGGTTACAATAACCATAAAATGTAATATTTTAATTAGTATTTTCCTTTTGTGATGGAAATTGACCTTACTAATATAGATAGATACCGTAGGGTTTGTGAACCGATGGCGTAGCTTCTTTGACGTTCATAAGTACTTGTAACAGCCTAGACTGAATAAATGATATTGACTTTGACTTTGACTTAACGTATTTAAGTTAACAGCTGCTGTCACGTCACTTATGTTTACAGGGACAACTCATAATAGAGCTACTGTTATATTCGGCACAATATCGACCGGTGAATAAATAAACGTTGAAGAATTCGGTAATGATGCTTTAGATCTGCTAAGTGTATAATTTTGCCATGCCACCTAGTGTACATAAAATCCTAATACATGCGGCATAAATAATACGTTATTTTAATGTTTTACAGAACACAATCCCACAAACATAATTGTGAATCAACAAACAAAGATAAAATTGCATAATTTATTGGTCTCATCAGAAGCTTAAATTACTGAAGTGAAAAACTAAGCAGATCAAGAAAACCTTTTTTTCAAAGATAATTTACAGTTATTAATCTAGCAAGCAAATTTCCAAGAATTACTTATAAACTTAATAGATATTAACAATCTATCTAATAATTCATACCCCATGAAAACATCACAATATCTCTTATTAATTTTTATTAATATCATTTAATAAAATCGATTATAGATCTTTATCGTCATACAAACATCATGTCTCATATTATATAACACGGTTTCTACCACAAATAGTCCTTTTCAGTAGCTCTATTACGAGTTTTGTCAATGATCCTGGCTAGCGTCTAACGTATAGACATTTGTATGAAAAACTGTTCAGAGCCCTAAGCGCTGAGTAGCTGAACTAAAAATGGTATTATGAGTTGACAACGTTAACATTAGGTTGACACAGCTCCTGTTACGTAAGCTTCACGATTCGCGGTCACGTTTTTCATACAAATTGGTATTATGAGTTACTAATTTGGCAGAGGCTCCTGATTCCCAGCGAGGGTACATATTGTATTCGGTTTGGTTGGTGGTAGGACTTGTTGTTTGTCTGCCTGGCTAGTTACCACCATCATATCTAAGTCTGCAACCATAACAACAACGTTTCCAGCATTGTTGTGTTCCGGCAGTTAGAGATTGATAGCCAGTTCCTCAGTGTTTGAGGATTCCGGGAGAGGCTCGCTTCCATCTTCAGCTTTATCAATACTTAACATCAGGTATGATGAATGCTAAGTCTCAACGTTGTTCATAAAAAAAGGTTGCCAATTCCTGACCGTAACGTAATTAAAAACTAGTATGAAAAAGTTATCTGCTTTCGTAAATAACACGTTCCGTTGTTGTTTATCGTGAAGTTGTTTGTAGTGTATCTTCATACATACCTACCTACGAAAAAATTCCAATCTCACACTGGCATGTCATTACGTTAAACAAACATTTGAAGAGCTAAAAAGTGCGTATTGTTTTCTTAACTTATCAATTACGTAGGTACCTACTGTTAGCTGTTACAACACAGAGGCATTATAGATAATAACGTTGATTATTAACGTCTATTATCTCCTTTGGAGAATGCAGTCCTTGCGAATTACTTTAACTAACCTTAACAAGCCAGTTTTACTGGCACAGGTTTTCGAGTTTATTTTACTAGCGATCCACCCCGATTTTGCAAGGGCTTTCATGGCGTGGCGCTCATGGCTCATTGTTTGGTCCGGTCAGGTTTCGGATGGGTGACCGTAAAGTGGCATTACAACTGAGTGCTTGCTGCTGTGCCGTGCTTTGGAGGGCACTTTAAACCGTCGGTCCCGACTGTTGTCATCTGATAACAGTCGTTAAGCCAAGTCCGAGGCCTTATACATAGGGGGCTTCATAAACTCTAACAGCAGAGATGGCCACTAATCCTCATACGATAAGAGAAGAGAAACTTCCTATAGAGACTTCTTACGATAAGAGAAGAGAGACTCTAGCAAATATTTAATTAATTTATTTAATGAACTGACCGGCAGAAGTGAAAACCGCTTAAACGAAAATAACGATAAAAATCCACTATATCTTGACCATAACTTCATAAAAAATTGATGAAAACGGAGACCAACTTGATTTTTGCAGGTAAATAGTAATGAGAGATCTTATATAATGGTTGTTTTTAAATAATATTCGTAGTTCAAGTCACTCACGTCTTTCAAGTGTGAGACTTTATGTAATTTTAAATAGGTCAACGGTAAACGGTCTTACGACTTTTCGATCACGTGTCCTGAAGCGACTTTAAAATTTTTTACCCATCCCAAAAATTTAAAACTCTTATGTGCCCAACGCTGCGAAAGAAGTTTTTACTTCAAAAAAGTTATTATCTATTTAAGCTGCGGTAACATCTGACAATCAATTATACAAGTATTATTACTTGTACGAAGTATTATATTCTTCTGTGGCATTATCAGGTGAAAGACGTATAGATAGCCTTTTGAAATAAGCGTGTCTAATTTATTACTAATGCGATGATCGTATACGTTTCCAAAATGTGGTAATTATAGTTATTTTGGGGTGAAAAACTAAAATTATGTTTCGACACCAAGTTTTAGGGCACCTTCCACATCGCTGTCTAAGGACTACCTTACCTTGACTTTTATACATGTTAGTCTATATACTTTTTATTAATATATAGTTGGGTTTAAAATGAACCCTGTAGTCAAGTCACTCATACAATGTGAATATGACCAGTACCTACAAGACGAAATGTTTATAAAACCACGCGTAAGTTAAAATAATCAATCAATCAATCAATTATTTTATTGCTTTCCATAAGTAGGTACAGGTGTTATAAAATGTGTTAGGATCCTTTGGGCCATAACAATTTTTGGTAAAAGGGAGACTTATATAATTATACAATTCACTTTCTCAATTCAATTTCAATTTTTTAATTCACTTTTCTTTTATGAAGATTGTCACTTAAATATTCATTAACTGTGTAGTAGTATGCTTTCTTAAATAGTACTTGTTTAAGTTTATTGTTGAATTGTGTATCTGTATTAATACTACTTAGTTGTTCTGGTAGTTTATTATATATTTTTATGGCCATGGCGTAAGTGCTTGTTGAGTGTAATTTTATTCGAGATGTAGGTATAACTAACTTGTTTTTATCACGTAAAGTGTAGTTAGGGTTATAATCTATGTGTTTTTTAAATATTTCAGGATGCTTTCTTACAAATTTGCAGATTTCAAGTATGTAGATGCACGGTAAGATAAGTATTTGGTGTTCTATAAAATATGGTTTGCATGATTCTGTACTTTTGATATTTACTAAAATTCTTATTAATTTTTTCTGCAGTATGAACAGGCTGTGAACATCTGTGCTGTGGCCTCACATTATGATGCCATAGCTGAACCACTCGTATGCATACGCATAATATGTTACTAGGGTTGTTTGTATGTCGGTAGTCTTTTTTATTACTCGAAATGCATAGATAAATTTAGATAATTTGGTTTTTAACTTTTGAATATTTTGCTTCCAATTTATATTAGTATTAATAAATTAAGTATTAGCTCTTAACATGATTGGCGCAGGGGTACTAAGCCCGCCTTCGCCAGAGGTCCCGGGTTCGATCCCCGGACAAGACAAATGTTTGTGTGCAAGAACATGTCTATATAAACACCCAGACCAAGATGGTCTGGGTGTTTTATATGTATGCTGTATATGTATTTACAAAAAAAAGTATATAAGTATGTTTATCCGTTATCTAGTATCCATAACACAAGTTCTTAATGAAACTTAAAATGGGCTAGATAATTGGTGTGTTTGTATGCAATTATTTATTTTATTTATGATATAAAAGTTGTTAAATTCTTAAATACATTTATGGGATCAACATTACAGCATGCAATTTAATATGATAAGATAGTTATGAACGTAGATTTCTTATTGTGTAGCAATTTTACGACGAAATAGAATGATGTAACATGTAGGTAGGTACGTTATTTAACCCTATAACTAGGGTATGAATATCGGAATCTCGGAATATCGTAATACCGGAATCTCAGAACGCGAATTCCGATATTTCAATTCCGATATTGAGCAATCCAATATCGTAATATCGAATCAGACAAATACTATATTTGAGTTCTTAAATAAATCCGGAGACAACAAATGGAGGTAAAATATATTATTTTTTTATTTATTTATTTCACCATATTATAATATAAAACGTTACATTTGGCATGTCATAGCGTTACAGTAGAATAATTAAATTTAATCTTAAGTAGGACATACTGGGATTCAGTCATATATTAGATAGGTCTTCCATGTTTAAGTGCTTAGTTTACTAGACATAACTTAGCTTACGATCTACCTATGTATTAAGTAGCCATCAAAGTAGGCACATACAGCTGTTTGTTTGATAAACAAATAAACTAAAACAGATAAACTAATAAACTAGACTTTAGATCTATATTATTAGACCTGTGTGTGTTGCATAACTCTCTTAGCCATATTTGTGTTGCCATAGCGGGCTCATTTGATGTTGTTAATTTGGGCATAATTTGATCTTCAGGGATTTGTAATTTGTAATTAATAAAAAAGCAATGTACGACAGACAATAGAGGTGAAAGAGCAGTTCATCTAACACACCGGCAAACAAATATTTTAAATCAATTTTGCCAATCAAAGTTAAATGAAAGTTAACTTGTTTTTTCGTCGGCCAGATATTTTGCATAAAATACGAAACGAAAAAATGCTTGACGCTTTGTTGTATTTGTGATCACACTAAGAAAAAAATAGATTTAAGAAAATAATTGTTGTTCTCAATCAATCTTAAGAAAAGTGACAGGCTCCCAGAGGGGAGGCTGTCCGAAATCAACTGACTCCCCGAAGGGGATATCCTCAGAAGGGGACTTCAGTCGTATAAGAGGACGGAGGAGGGTGACCTGAAGGGTCAAGACTGGTGGGTGGTTGAGGCTTTCTCCTGAGCCTCCTATAAGCGTTTTAGGTCAACCGAAAGTGGTTGGGAGGGTCCGTGAGGACCAGGCTCTCTGAATTGAACGTTGAAATCCCAAAATTTGGTATTCATAGTGTAGAAACATTTAACAAAAATAAAATGATTAATGAAATAATTTCCAGGCATGGACCATTGTTCGACGGCACACTGGGTAGATACACGGGAGCTGAGGTGAAGCTACACGTGTGCGAGGGCGCAGCGCCTGTATTCCGGCGCGCGCGCGCGGTGCCGTATGCGCTGCGGCCGCGCGTCGATGCCGAACTCGATGCTATGCTGCGCGCCGGCGTCATCGAGCCCGTGGAGCGCTCTGACTGTGCTACGCAGTTGGTATTGCGAGTAAGTTTGTGTGCGGATTATAAGGTAACCCTTAATCGAGTCTTATTGGTCGATAGATTTGTCGCAAGCGTATAATCAGCTGGTACTTGACGAATGCTCTAGACTAGAGCATTTACTGTCATAAATACTCACCGAGGTTTATTTAAATATAACCGATTAGTGTATGGCTTTTCTTCGAGTCCAGGTATTTTCAAAAGTTCATGGAAAATCTGTTTAAAGACGTATCAGGTGTAATAGTCTTCTACGACGATATTTTGATAAAAAGTAAGCACTTACAAGTGCATTTGGACACTATTGAACGGGTCTTACAATTACTGGAAAGTAATGGATTAAAAATTAAAAAGAATAAATGTAAGTTAAGTATTAAATTGACACTTCAAAGAGACTTTACTCCTATAAAAAATTTAAGCATGGCAGTATGTATCGGGGTCATTGGCACCAAAAAACATTTGAAATTGGAATTATATGATATTGTGCCCTCATTCAAATAAATAGCTATCTCTTTCATTTTAAAACATGGCATATCATCAAATTGTGAATGTGAGTAAATTTGACTCATGGTCACAGATATATTGAAAATTATCATTGCATTGCCTACGAAACTAAATGTCCAAAGAAAAATAGGAGTTTTTCCTTTCGATAATTTTTTTCCGCGATTTGTTAAGTTGTTGCCATTTATTAGTTTTATCATTTATAATTTATTTTTTATTTGACGTCACAGTAGGCACAGTAGGTGTATAATGTAGAGAATGCTACTCTGACTTGTATCCCACAAGTGTCTTAGCCTTGGGCAGGCTTGAACCTTCGCTCCATTCAGAATTCTTAACAACCTAATTCCCTCACGAATCCTTCATTTCGCTCAAGATTCAAAATGCTGCTCGCGATATAAGACACTGCTTTATCCCCTTAGTGCGTCATGCTCGTGAACGGGTGCTAACAGCGGGATGGGTCTGCTCATGTCTGCTTGTGTTAAAATGTGTTGAGATATATATTTTTGTTTTGATTTTATGTTATTCATGTTGCTTTAAGTTAAGACGCGTGACACTGCTTGATCAGAATAAATAAAAATAAATAATGTTTTCAAATTATTTCAATTATATAAAAGTATTCTTTTTTAACTTACTTTAAATATGCTTTGTGATTATGACCCAGCTGATGCGTCTTCTACTAACATTGTAAGTTGTGTCTTACGTTAATGCACTTTTATCTTTCTTTTTTTTGCTGTTGTTATTGTATATTTTTTTTATTTATACAGCTTAACATAAGTACCTGAAGTACGTCATGCTCACTCAAACGTTTCTTCGGCGGTGTCTTGTGAGGCGGGTCGTTACGTTCCCTAAAATATGGTTGAGCGAAGCGATGGCTGGTTCATGCGTCATGCTCGTGAACGGGTGCCGACAGCGGAAATGGGTCTATTTCAGTCTGCTTATCTTAATGTTGTGCTTAAAGCTTAAATAATTTTTTTTCTTTAATAAATTGATACTGACCTGTATGTTCGTCACAACTAGCAGTACAGTAATCTTGTAATGCGAGAAATGTTGTAATGTATGATAGATAAGTCTTTCTTTGCGAGTTGAAAATTGTTTACGGTTACAATAACCATAAAAAGTAATATTATAATTAGTATTTTCTTTTTGTGATGGAAATTGACCTTACTGATATGTTAAGGTCACTTTTCAATTTGACGACTCTGTATGAAATAAAACAGGGAGAAAAAAACAGCCCTTGTCGAGTTTCTTGCCGGTTCTTCTCGTTACAAGGTCTCCCGCCGTAGGGTTTGTGAACCGATGGCGTAGCTTCTTTGCTTGTAACAGCCTAGAATGAATAAATGATATTGAATTTGACTTTGACTTAGTGCATAATCTTCTATTATTGCATAATGGACAACTTAGGTAAATGAATAAAAAAAGCATCCAGTACACTGGCTTCTATTGCATTCTGCAAACAATTCCTTTGCGTAGTTGCTCTGTATTTTTAATTAGACACTAGAAGTGTCGGGTCTCGGTCCTTTTCTCGTTGCTCTAAACAAAGGCTTTTTAACCTTTTTTACGTCGCGTACTTTCAGTGTCGGATGCACCAAAGGCACGGGTCATTACATTATTGTGCAACGACCAGTTTAAAAGAAATACAATAACGTTGTTTATTCTTTAAGACGTAAGTAATAACTTATTAAAAATTATCACATAAAAATTTACTTGATTAAAAATTATCACATAAAAATAGCATTGTAAAATGCAAAACTAAAAAGTTATAAGTAGATGGCAGTTTCATCTTAATCGATAGTCAAACATCTGTAAAGATTTTTCTTTCGAATGCCAGGATATTTCTCTCATTGATGAAACGACGGTGGCCAACACCGTAGAAGAAGGTGAATATACTAGAGAATTTCAACGTGTTCTCGTAGGTCTCTGTAGCATAATTGGTCAGTGCATTGGGCCGGATTCCCAAGGATGCGGGTTCGAGTCCCGTCAGGGCGACATGAGACAAGTTGCTTTTTTCTAGTATATTTACTTGATTAAATATTATCACATAAAAATAGCATTGTAAAATGCAAAATTAAAAAGTTATAAATAAAAGTATTTAAGGAAATGTAGGTTAGTCGTCGTCAGCCATTTTTCATGTCCCCTCTGCTGGGGCACTGGCCTTCCTTATGGATGGATAAGGAGAATGGGTCATGACCCGCCACGCTGACCCAATGTGGATTGGTGGGTTTTGACGACTGCAAATACAGCCTGGACCAACAGGTTGATGTGCCTTGGACGGATGAGCTCGAATTAATAAATTTTTTGGTGACCTTCCCGTGACTGACCATTGCGAAAGTTGCTTAACTTCAACAATCGCAGGCCGAGCGCGCGAACCAATAGGGGTTTTAGTCTAGATAGGCTTTATATTTTGTCTAAAGAATATTGTCCATCATACCTGAAAGTATAAAACAATTACCCTTTAGCAGGTATAAGACTGCATTGTATAACTGGCTTTCTGAGAGGATGTTCTGTAGTGTAAAAGAGTTCTTGGGTGATAATAATTAATAAACCTACGTTCAACAAACAGAATTGCCCATTGAACATGTGCTGTCGGCCACGCTACGTGCCACGTCACATACATACAGTAGCACTTGCGAATCAAGTCTCAAACTATGTCAATTTTATTGTCGGGAATCATTTATTTTATAAATTTTACTTTTGAACATTTTTAATAGGCTCAATAATTTCCGATTGCAGACGGCTGCCATTTGCAATTTTGACATATCACTTTTTCTTTCACTTTCACTTTTTTTTATTATAATTTATTTCACAGTATATTGACAAAGGCAACGAGACATTCAAATGCACAAAATGTATTTGTATTGACATTATTGTAATTGTAGACTGACATGTGAATTTAATTGTATATTGACTTTCTCGATTTTATTTTAAGATCATTGTTTGTATATTTGCATGCTATGTAAAATGGCTAAATAGGTTATGCTCCATTTTGTTTGCACAATTGTACTTAACAACATTACTGTACCCTATTTACTGTATCTATATTTATTTTTTTGTTATTTTTGTAGGGTATTTACTATTTTTAACCACAACCACGCTGAAGATACAGATTTGTTTACAGTGAGACCCAATTATTTTAAAAAGAAAATTAATGTTTCTTTGACAGTTAGTCTATTATTTCTTCTACTTTTATCAAATTAAGTACTCATTTGTTATTTTAAATAAATTTTATATTTTATTGTATGTCAAAGTCAAAGTCAAAGATTTTTATTCAAATAGACTTAGAGATAAGTGCTTTCGAATCGTCCAATTTTTTTTTTCTACCAGCCATTCAGGACATCTTTTAACTGATAAGAAGAACGGCCGCAAGAAACTTATCAGCTTTAACAGAAGCATTCTGCTAGAATTATAACTTTTTAATTTTGCATTTTACAATGCTATTTTTATGTGATAAATATTAAACAAGAAAATAGACTAGAAAAAAGCAACTAGTCTCATGTCGCCCTGACGGGATTCGAACCCGCATCCTTGGGAGTCCGGCCCAATACACTAACCAATTATGCTACAGAGACCTATGAGGACACGTCGAATTCTTCTAGTATATTCACCGTTCTACGGTGTTGGCCACCGTCGCTTCATCAATGAGAGAAATATTCTCGCATTCGAAAGAAACATCTTTACAGATGTTTGACTATCGATTAATTAATAAATTAAAAAGTTATAATTAGATGGCTGTTTCATAGCCATCTAATTATAACTTTTTAATTTTGCACATTCTGCTAGAAGTTTAGTTAACTTTATTATTGCACATTTTCCTTGTTTTATACCTTTTTTCTGTATGTATATGTTTCTATTTGTGAAAACTGAAAAAGGCATGTTTGTGCTATTCTTTATCTATATTTTAGTATTATATGCTGTTTGTTTTCCATGTTAAAATAAATAAATAAAAGATAATGCAATACTTTTGCGACGTTCACCAAAAACTTCAGTAAGTTAGCCTTCTAGTGAAGTACTAAGAAACATGAACCTAAAAAATCCCCAACGTTTTTATAAGGGTAGGTAAAATTAACACATAGGAAGTGACGACACAAAGACATGACGTAAATAACCGACCATGGGCTACGCCGTAGCAAACCCTGACTACGCTGTAGCACCGCCTACGCCGTAGCTTGCTTATTAAAAATAATTAATGGTATGTACATTGCCTGTACTTCAAAGGGATGGATCCCTAAATACTGACGCTATTTTAACTTGTAACAACATTTAATTAATATAGAACGTTTGTAAAGGTTATTTAAAATTATATAAGGTATTTTTAGAAAAAAGTGATACGAAAAATAG
This sequence comes from Chrysoteuchia culmella, assembly GCA_910589605.1. Lineage (NCBI taxonomy): Eukaryota > Metazoa > Arthropoda > Insecta > Lepidoptera > Crambidae > Chrysoteuchia > Chrysoteuchia culmella. The sequence goes on from OU342651.1 coordinate 23,340,557, forward strand.
ATTTAAGTTTTATGTCTAGCACGCTTACGTTCACATTTTAATCCCCAAAATAAATAATCACATACAAAATATGGTAAAGGCCCTGTAACAGTAATTTAAATATTTAAAGTTATGAATTTATAACGGATGATTATTAGACTTATTTTACATTTTAGCCCACGCTACGTTATTTCCATAATATAGCCCGATCTTTCTCGATATAACATCGACCAAAAAAAATTGTTATGTATAACCATTGTTGAGAGACAAATAAATGAATTTTTATTTACCTATTTATTTATTTATTTATACCTTCCCCGTCGCAATTTAGTGGTAACTCCAGAATCCAGAAATTACGAGCCTTCAAACAAACTTGTCGTCAGTCATTCAAATATAACAACTTCTTTTTTTAATTTTTTTTTTTACTTTAATTCAATATACATATTACTGTTTTTAAGGCACAGATTGTTATGATTATAAACTTAACGTGGGCTAGATAATTGGTGTGATTGTATGAAATTTATTATTATTATTTTTTATTATATATTATTTTCCCTCTTTGTAATTATTATTTTTTATTGATAAGCATAATCATATTTTCTGTTCACACCCTTAAAACATACACACGCGCACACAAACACACATTCACCTACACAATGTCCCGACCTAATAGAACGGCGCAGTTGCTGATTCCGGCGTTTCATCAAGGGTGACAGCTGAAAATCGGTGTTTTTGCTGACCGTCAAAAGCCACACTCCGAGCTTGGAACTTGCTGCTGCACACACGTGCATTCCCTTTTGTCTGTTTGTCTTCTGTTTTGTTAATTTCCTTTGTCGTTTTTTTTTCTTTTTAATTTTCTTTGTCGTTTTCATCTTATTTTTTTTCTATTTGTGTAATAATGTTATGAATGTATGTGTGTGTGTCTTAACATATAAAACTTTTTATCTATCTATCTTTTAGCGCACAGTTTACTTACACGAGCTTATATCTAATTTTTCGTGTTTTTTAAAGGTTTTTTGCTTTTACCGGCACCTTTTCAGTTGCCGTGGTCACGGGTTGACTGGTCGGTCAATTCAAGTTGAAGACTTTTTATTCTAATGTTAAGAACATAAAGTTTTATATTTGATACAAAAATTGTATAGATGTAAATTTTTTGTGTGTTTTTATGTAAAATATGTGATAACATTAATACAGACACACTTTAAATACAACAATCAGAGATTGATGAACAACTTAGCCCTACCGTGGTGCGAGGTCCATGTCTGCCATAACGATGAATAAGCAACGACTCCGGCTCTTTATTATTCAGGTGCCGACGAACTTTGTGGCCTTTATGGAATATCTTGTTATAGGGGCGACCGAATGTGACGACCGATGCTGACACTAGTATATAAAATAGTACTTTTTAACAGTTATGGGCCGTGGTACACCTTAGATCGCATGGGAGAACTACGGACAGGCACAGGCAGTTATCTGCCCTGTGGTCTAACTTTTGCACGCCTCGGAATGAGGGAGTGCTCTATTCTATTCACCTCTATTCGAAATAAAAATGAGTCGGCATCAGTCACCAGCTAGCAGACAACATAAAAAAACTACAAATATATCTCAATAAAATTGTACTCGTCGTCTCAGCCACATGACACCCACTGCTGGGTATAGACCTCCCCCAAGGATCTCCACGACGATCGGTCCTGTGCTGCCTGCATCCAGCGGCTTCCCGCGACCTTCACCAGATCGTCGGTCCACCTTGTGGGGGGCCTACCCACGGAGCGTCGTCCTGTGCGCGGTCGCCATTCCAGAACCTTTCCGCCCCAACGGCCATCGGTTCTTCTCGCTATGTGTCCCGCCCACTGCCACTTCAGATGAGCAATCCTTCGAGCGATGTCAGTAACTTTATTTCTCCTGCGGATCTCCTCATTTCTGATTCGATCACGCAGGGAAACGCCGAGCATAGCTCCCTCCATTGCACGCTGAGTTACCTTGAGTCTCCTTATCAGACCCATAGTTAGTAGTTAACGTTTCACTGCCGTAAGTCATCACTGGCAACACACACTGATCGTAGACTTTCGTCTTGAGACACTGAGGTAAGTTGGACGCGAAGATTTTACGGAGCTTCCCGAATGCTGCCCATCCGAGTTGGATTCGACGAGAGATCTCAAAGTTGGACTTACCTAACTGGATTGTCTGTCCAAGGTAAACGTAATGGTCAACAACTTCGAATGTAGTGTTCCCAACGTGAACTGTAGTGGGTATGACATGGGAATTCGACTTGATTTTTGTCTTAACCATGTTCATCCTAAGGCCCACTTTTTGGGAAGCACTACGGAGATCTTCGAGCATTGTGTTCAGGTCCTCCAGGGTCTCAGCCATAAGGACTATATCATCGGCAAAACGAAGGTGTGTCAGATACTGGCCATTTATGTTTGTACATTGTACCAATTTAAAGTAAATGTAACTTTATGGAGGTAAAACTACAAGTAGATAGATACACGGTAATTATATTACAAAAGACCATTGTTTTCTGTCTGGCCTTGGAATTTCTAGGGAATGGTCTAACTAAATTAAGACAGACTAAATTGGCAGTATAGTGAATTAAAAAGAGATATTATGATAATAAAATTATTGTAGTGTAAAACTATACGACGTGTCTTTTTGATATCCTACAACTTTAAACAAATCGAACGGCACATAATTATTTAATTTAAAAAAAAAACCATACAAAAACGTAGTATGGACAAGTAAATAAAAAAACTTTTGAATAGAAAAATTATATATGCCATTCGATTTGTTAACATGGTCTGATTAAAACGCTAGCTAGAGTTATGTGAGTCTATTTGATCCTGCTATTAGTTTCCGGATACCTTGTAAAGATTTATACCGATATTTCCAGCTGCACGGTTCGAGGTTGTTTTCCCACAGCTTTTATTAAACTTTATGAGATGTTTTCAACGAGCGAAGCATTAGAACCCGAGTTATAATTACGGCGAACGAGAACGGGCGATAAACAACACCCGTTAGTCAAACAAATAACGATTGCATCCACCACGCAAGGATTCCGTACAAATAACCTATTAATTAGTAAACATATGTGTGGTGTGAAAATAAATTAAGTACACATTTTATAAATTGAAGTTTTTTATTATTTTAGCTCAAACTCGTTTTCGGCATAAAAGATATCCTTTCTTGTGGAATTTCAGTTGAATTTATAACTTTATTATTATTATCGTTTATGGGTCAATGATGATAACGTTACTTACAACCTTACTTATTGAATTTATCACTGATTATATTCTAGTTTTTCTAGCATCAAGTATAGCATGTCAGGATTTCATCCATGATTAATCCTATCCCACTTTCCTACATCATAAATTTACCATAAGTATAAAAATAGCATTGAAAAATGCAAAAATTTACAAAATCATAAAATAAATCCGAAAGTTTGCATCTTTAAATGTTTGTCACTCAACCACGCAAAAACTATTGAACGGATTTACAGCTAGTACAAAGCCTGGATTTAAACATGGGACAAATCCCAAGGGAACTACCAAGCGGTCAGCACCGCGGGTAGCAGCTCTTAAAAAATATGTTTTTTTTTTGTAATCATACCAAATATCTAACCCACGTTAAGTATCATGAAGAACGTGTGTTATGGATACTAGATAACGGATAAACATACTTATATACTTTTTTTTGTTGTAAATATACATAAAACATCCAGACCAAGACAAATATACATGTTCATGCACACAAATATTTGTCTTGGAAGCATTGCATTTGCACGACCTTGTTCCTCCAGCTCCTTTCCACCATCGAGGTACAAGACGCAGGTTAGCTTACCACACGTACGTCGTTGACATTCCAACGGTCCGTACCAAGCGTTTTGCTGACACATGCTTTATGCGAATCGCTAAGGAATGGAATGCGCTGCCTGCTCATGTGTTCCGATTCCTACAACCTTGGCATCTTCAAGGCGTGAGTGAATAGGCATTTCCTGGGCAAGCATGCAACACCTTAGACCATCCTGTTTATTACGCACGATGGTGGTCAAATGCCTGCCCAGTTGTAATAAAAAAGTGGAACCCTACGCACGGTGCATTATGCAATGCTGTCTGACGGCGGGCGGTACTTTTATTTGCTTAAGAAATGGAATAGTTGTTTTGTTTCACGAGTTTTCTTCTATTATGAACTCATTAAACTAATGGTTGCGCTTTTAACGAACAATATTTTTAGTTGTATAATATTCGAGATAACCAAAGAATATATAGGAATCTCTAGGTTTAATTACTTCAGTTAGTGCAGAATACTAGTCACAGAGGGTTTAAAAGTGGGTCGTGACTTATTTGACACAGTTTCATTGTTTACTTGATTGTGGAATACAGTTGATGAGAATTCTAAAAAGGAACTATGACCAAAAATTAAGATTTAGGCTATTAGATTCATGTGTTTTTTTAAAACACTAACTTTCTTTTTTTAATTTAAATTGGGTTTATCTTTGGCCTCATTCTAAATCAAAGATTAAGAAGAGGCCGAAGGTGGAGCGAGTTTGCCTAGAAGAAGCCTATTCACTCGAGCTTTAAATATATAATAGGACAGCGGGCCTACCATCATTTATTAGAAACCATCATATCATGAGAACGTTTTATTTGCGTTTTGTTTTGATAGAAGATGTCAATAAAGTTATTGTAAAGGCTACACACAGTGCCGTGCACACACAAAATCTTCATATGAAGATTTTGAATTTTTGCTGAACAGTGAATTTCTGGGATTCCATGAAATTTTTCGATTTTCCTAGAAGTTAAAATTTTTGTAAATTGAAGTTGACACATTGTGACACACCTCACACTTTGCAGGCGATGACGTCACAAATCTTCCGTCAAAAAAAGCTTACTTTTAGAGATTCGTAGTACGAAATAGCATGGTAAGATTGAAACAATACTGTACGCTGCCGGGAATACATAGTTAATATCAGGCTGTGTTCAAACCAAACTGACTGTCAGCCGCCGAGTTACGCAGTTTATTCTATTGCCATACATATTCACTTCTTCGTTCACACCTAACCGATAATACGTTATTACGCTGTGCGTAGACGCTGACATTCGGCGGCCGAATAATATAGACTCTATATTATTCGGCCGCCGATAGAGCGTCACTACGCGCCGCGGACGCTAATTGCCTACGTAGCTTAACGTCAGCGTATTGGATCCAGCTCGGCCGGCGGGCTCTATTCAGTCAAGAATTTAGCACGGAACAGACGTTACCTACGTATTTCATTATGTTCGACACAGAAAAAATTATTGCCGAGGTACATTCACGAGAATGTGTTTAGAATATGAATTTAAAAGAACGTGAACTGAGATATACTGCGAGAAATTCGAACCACTGAGCTCTTTTATGTAAAAAATAGTCGGCCGCTCAGCGTAAGCATGCGGTGTGAACTTATACAAGCCGACTGTTTTGTTCACACCATTGGCGTTTTGTAGGCTACAGCGTATTTTCCGCATACTGTGAACGAAAAATACCGTTTATTTTCACGTTTACACTGGGGCTCACTGTGAGCCTGCTCACAATCGGCGGCTGACTATACGTTTGGTTTGAACACGGTCTCAGTCAGCATTCTAGTATGTCCCTTTAGTAGCTTCAGCTTGTTCGTCAGTCCCTTTAGTTACTCATTCAGACAACAAATGCAGGCGGCGGCGGGCGAGCTGGCGATCGACTAAAGTCAAAGCCCCCATAAATTTTAAAGACTGTGATTCCCTCCAGCTTCATTAAGGGTAATTCTTTGAACAATCTTTTAAGTTTTGTGTTAGTTTGGAACTATTACTGTGAGGAACACCCACGACGAAGTGATTACCTGAACTTATTCTCCGTTTTACATGAAATGAGTTTTCAGAGTTGAAAGCAAGGAAGTAAATGTAATGGCTTTTGTTTCCAAATAACGAGCGCTAGGTAATTATTGGGAACTATTCTTTATAGATACATAACTAAAATAATTATAAATATGAAAACAATAGATATGTAGTGTGGGATTAGAATAGCATTACCCCCTCGGCTCTCGGCCTTCAGAAGACGGGCAGCAGCGTCTCCTGCAAACTTGGCCATACTGCGATCGCCAGCCCGCCCGCCAAGCGTGGCGATTATGGCAAACCCCTTCTGGGGGAGGCCTATACCCAGCAGTGGGTGTTATGTGGCTGAGAAGACGTAGAAAACAATAAAAAAGCTATTTAAAGTAAAAAACAATATTAAATTAAATTAATCTGGTTCAAAAATAAAGGTTCATTTGGATTATATGTTTTTCTTGGTATCAAGATTGTAACAAAATACGGAGATTTTTTTAAATATTCCAGTTAGAATATTACTAGGGCGGTTACAACCCGATACTCGGGTTCGTCGATCGACGAAAAATTCAAAATTATGCGAAAATCTTTAATTGCAGTTTGTGATCATCACGTTTAACATTTTGTATATTTATAGTTTTCGGAACAAATAGACTCGAGTACCTTTAATTTGATACCTTACTCGGCCGCGTACTACGCGCCAAAGTCCCTATCGAGTCGTCACAAATTTTGCGAACCTGAATTAAGTATATAGATAATTAACCCAAAGCTGGTTTCTGTAATAGTAGTACAGTATAGTAGCTAGCTTGAAGAAGCCGTTGGCGTAATGAAATTCTGGCAGACGAACGATATTGATGTCAGTTTTTTATAGTTCCTTATCACACATTTCGTCAGTTGTCCTTTTGGTCTAATGTTATCAATTATGACGACGAGCCCCGGGCTGATCGAAACGGATATTGTTTTCATTATTTATTTACGAACATTGAGAAGCATCTTGACATAAGCTAAATTCACAGAGTTAAAAGTAATCTCCTTTTTTTATTGTTGTCACTTTCTCGAGACCGGTAACAGCGAGAGCTGTGATGCGTTCATTGAATTTTTTTTTCTTTCCTCATATGGTTTATTCTTCAAGGCTTTCGGGGTCTTTGATTGAACTTTTTCCAATAATTCAATGTCTTTCTTGAAGTATGGGCGCCAGATTTGGAAGGCGTATTCTAGAATCGGCCTTACATAGTTTTTGTATATTTTCAGCATCATTTCAGGTGTTAGGTACGCGAAAGCTTTACGAATAAGATAAATGAAACTGTTGGCTTTTTTGCTCACAGAGGCGATATGATGTTCCCAATTAAAATGTACGCAGATTTAAAAAAAAAACGCAGCCCTCATTATTATGTTAGTTTTATATAATTAACTTATATTAAAAAATAACAAAAAGCGTCGTGTCTCACATATTCATCGTGGTATCAGGCTCCAAGGCAGTGTTGATTAAGCAAATTTGACGTCATAACACGTCACGAGCGTCCTGCGACGACACCGGCGCCGGAGGCCGTCTCATTAGTACCGGACGTCTAATATCGGAGATTAGATTTATACGTGAGGTCGCAAGCGGCCGTGACTTGCCGGATCCGGTTTCATAAACGTTGTTACGGTTATGAGTATATTATGTACATTAAAATTTTTGATGTTTAAGTGCTTACACTGCACTACTTGGTTGTTTTTAGCCGTCAGACACACTATATGTGGCATAACCAATTTTATTTTTGTTTTAAGTGAGGGGAATGCCTTAACGCATACCGTTTAACTGCCTCTGTGGTCTAGTAGTAACAACCACAGTTATCAGACCCAGAGGTTCGGGGTTCGATTTCCAGCGGGGGTACATATTGTATTCGGTTTGGTTGGTGGTAGGACTTGTTGTAAGTCCGCCTGGCTAGCTACCACCATCTTATCTGAGTCTGAGGCCATTACAACAATGTTTTCAGTATTGTTGTGTTCCGGCAGTTAGAGATAAGATAGCCAGTTCTTCTGTGACTGAGGATTCCGGGAGAGGCTCGCTTCCATCTTCAGCCTTATCAATATTTAATATCAGGTATGATGAAGGCTAAGAGTTTCCCCGTTGTTAATAAAAAACCGTAGGTTATGCTTCTGGGCTTACCTTGAGTAGGGTCCCGACCCTCGGTACTGTGTTCTACAACTCCAGGCTAGCAGACGTGTAGGTTTTAGCTAAAACAGTCACTCAGGTTTTTACAATATGTTGCTGAGAGTCTTTTACGACCTCATTCGCTCACGCCGTTGGGTTTGTGAACCGATGGCGTAGCTTCTTTGATGTTCATAAGTCTTGTAACAGCCTAGACTGAATAATGATATTGAATTCGAACTGCATTTGAATTTAGTCGGCGCTTAGAAACGAAATTCCCGATACTAGAGAAGGTCGTGTTATTTTATTTAAATACGAGTGAACTTCAATTCAACTTGCTAATTACGTTCATAGAGGAATTTTAGCGCTTTACTAATTTTCCAATATTCTGATGTGCCTGAAGAGGTCACCAAGTCTAGTCTAACAAACTTAGGTAAGGCTAGCCTTTCAAATTGACTAATTGGTCTGAGTTAAGGTCTCAAGCTGGTTTTAGATCGTCTATCAAATTAATGGCCGATATAACTCTCCCCGCGGTGATCAAAGTTGCTAAATTATATTGCCTATCGATTTCTTATCATCACATCGCGCATTTGTTAAGTGAGTATTTTTGCTTATATCAATAATTGTAAAAGGCCGTCGTTTTATAGAAAACTGAGTTCTCTCTCTCTTGTCGTATGAGAAATAGTGGCCACCTCTGGTGTCCGAGTTTATCAAGCCGCCTTTAAGGCCTCTGACTTGGCATAACGGCTGTTATCAGATGACAACAGCTGGGTCCGACCGTTTAACGAGCCTTCCGAAGGACGAAAGCGCTCAGTTGTAACGTCCCTTTGCGGTAACTAGTACTTACCTTTCTAATACTTACCTACAAAAACGCTATTTTTTAATCATTCGTCGCGCGAGTGGCGAGGCGAACGAGGAGGTGATCAGGCGATTAGCGACCTTGCATGCGTGGACATAGCACGCTTTTCGCTTTGCCCCACGCGCGCTCGCGTTGGGAGGCGGTACTACAGGCGAAAAGCGAAGCGAATTAATGTAGAAACAAATATTTCTGAACCAAGTCATACATCGGTCTCTCCTTATCAGGTTGAGTCAAAGTATAATACCGTAAGTTTTAAGCCAGTGTTAAGCAATAATTGTCAGACAATTATGTACTCTGACTGGATAGGTCAAGGTTTTGCATCAATTATTAGAGAGAATTGACAATAAATGTATAAATATTTGTACTCCTGGCCAGTCGGTGAGCCAAATTATTGCAAAAATAGACGAATCCCAAATAAATGAAACTACAACTTTAGTTATATTTTGTGGTGATAGTTCTAAATTATTAAAAAAGGATATACTAATTAATGTAAATAAATTAATGTCATTGCAATCTAAGACAAAATGCAGAATGATAATAAGTGCTTTGCCATATGCCAGTAATCTAAATTGGGATGAGAACAAACGAATCTATAATTTGAATATGTATATGTATAACTTGATTTGTTGTCATAGTGACTTTGTATTATATTTTGACGTTAATAAATTTATTAACAATTTTATCTTGACTCCAGATACCATGTATCTGTCTAAAAAACATAGGATAAAGTTAGCTAATTTATTAGCTTATAATTTACAAGACTCTGTTACAAATTGTGTAACAAAGTCAAATATACCTATTATTTCTTTGAGTTCTACTAATAATAGTAGACTTAAAGTTTTAAAAAAGACTATGACAAACTCGGATTTAAACTGAGGCAAAAGACAACAGCCAGACCTGCTAGTATTAATATTATTCATCAAATTATTCAGGGTCTGTCTGGCAAAGATTTAGAATTAGAACTTTTTGTTCAAATTAACAATATTCAAATCATTTGTGTTACTGAACACTGGCTGGAGCATTGTAATACGTCATTTAACTTAAACAATTTTCAACTATCTAGTGTGTTTGGTAGAAAATCAGCTATTCATGGCGGATCTTTAATCTTAGTAAATAATAATATTCAGTTTAATGAAAGAAAGGATATTGTGAAACTTACGTCAGAAAGCCATGTCGAGCTATCATGTATAGAATTAAGTAGTTTAATTATAGTATGTGTATACCGACCCCCTAAGGGTAACTTTGAAACCTTTGAATCTGTAATGGAAGATGTACTTAATAAATTAAAATTAAGAAATAAGTCGGTGATGGTATGCGGAGATTTTAATATTGACATTCTAGTAAGCTCTCCATTGACTACTCGTTTACTAGCATTGTTTAATTCTTTTAACTTAACCAATCAATTTTTTGAACCCACTAGAGTGACAAGCCACTCTGCTACTTGCTTGGATAATGTTTTTTCAGAATGTGATCCGGTAAGCAAAGTGATTTTTAGTAATATTTCATCTGACCATTATGGATTGAAAGTAGCATACGAGTTAAATGTTGTTGACGATACAAAAATTATAGAATGCAGGCCTATAACTAAGAAACGATTAGACAAATTAAAAAACGGTGTTGAATGTAATATACCATTAATGCCTTATACCCACGATAATCCAAATGTTCTATACGGAGACCTCTTTGAACTGATTGCTAATGAGTTTCAAAATTGCTTTAAACCTAAGACTACGACAGATATTTATAAAAGTAGAAATAGACTTTATGAACTTTATAAATTAAGAGAAACTAACCATAGCCCAGAGTTCCTAGAATATGTGAAACAATATTCTAAGACGTTCAAAAATATATGTTCTGTTGCAAGGTCTAAATTCATAAAAGCAAAAATAAAACAAGCCCAAAACAAAATTAAAACGACCTGGGAAGTCATTAATCGTGAAACTGGTAAATATAAACCACGTGACCGTAGTATGGCGCTTAAAGTCAATAATACAATAGTAAAGTCGGACAAAGAAATCGCTAACATTTTTGACAATTTTTTTGTGAATATTCCTTTAGAAACTACTTCGAATTTGAATTCTTCACCAGCAGCGTCACTCTCTATGCTTAAAGGGAACGTAACGGAATGCGGGTCATTGTTTACTTTTAAAAAAATCGATGCTATAGACATTGTAAAAGCTTTTAAATCACTAAAAATGAAAAATTCTACAGACTTGTGGGGCATATCTGTAAATATAGTCAAAGAAATTGTTTATACCATTGCTCCTTATCTTGCTGACATTTTTAATCTGTGTATTGATCAAGGAATTTTTCCTGATCTTATGAAATTAAGTAAAGTAATACCATTATTTAAATCTGGAGATAAAGAAGACCCTAGTAATTATAGACCAATTTCAATATTACCCGTCTTAAGTAAAATATTTGAAAAAATAATACTCGAACAGTTATTAACGCACTTTAAAATGAATCATCTCTTGCATAATAAACAATTTGGTTTTACAAAGGGTCGGTCTACAACTGATGCTGGGGTCGCGCTATTAAAGCACGTCTTTAAGGCCTGGGAGGGGTCGCAGAATGCTCTAGGCATTTTTTGCGACTTATCCAAAGCTTTCGATTGCGAAGATCATCAGACGCTGCTGTTGAAGCTTAACCACTACGGTATAAAGGACAATGCTCAGAAGTTGTTACTGTCGTATCTCAGTTCGAGGACACAAACCGTTGATATTAATGGCGTAAAATCGTCCGGCTGTCTTGTAAAGATGGGCGTGCCTCAAGGCTCTATCTTAGGTCCGTTCCTATTTTTAATTTACATAAATGATTTACCATTCTTCGCAGAGAAATTTTGTGAGATTGTCTTGTTTGCGGATGATACTTCCCTTATTTTTAACATTGACAGAAATCAAACTCATTATGACGATGTAAACATGGCACTCTCTCAAATTCTTACTTGGTTAACTTACAACTTAATGCAAGGAAAACCAAATGTATCCAATTTTCTTTGCCTAATGTAAAAGTCCTGCCAATAGATGTTGAAATTAAAAAAGAAAAATTTGATTTAGTCGATTCAACTGTTTTTTAGGGTGTAACTCTAGACACTAAACTCCAATGGGCCCCACATATCGCGGCATTCGCTGGTAGACTTGGCTCGGCTGCATATGCTATTAGAAAAATTAACAGATGTTGAAACTGCTAGGATAGTATATTTTAGTTATTTCCATAGCATCATGTCTTATGGTATTCTTTTGTGGGGGACAGCAGCTGATATAAACACTATATTCATTTTACAAAAACGAGCAATAAGAGCCATTTATCAGCTAGGGTCTAAACATCTCTTAGGGATAAGTTCAAAGAGATATGCTATATAGCTGCATCTCAATTTATTTTGAACTGTATAATTTTTGTTCGTCGCAATCTATCAGAATATACCAAACATAGTAATGTGCACAATCTTAATACGAGAAATAAAAATAAACTTGTAATGCCTCGATACAGGCTAAAAAAGGTTCACGGATCTTTCTTGGGTCTTGGTGTAAATTTTTTGAATAAAATTCCACAATGTATTTTGGATTTGCCTTTTGAAATGTTTAAGATTCATGTAAAAGATTCTCTACTAAAGATATATAGTATAATATCCTTATAAAGGATTATTTGAATGACAAAACAGCTTGGTCATAAATGTTTTGTTTAATTTTTTCGAAGTTGTAGCCGTGTCATTCATTTGTTTAGTATAGTATTAGATTAAACTTTTAACGCAGGTAGCTTGAGTATGTCATGCTCTCTTTAAACATTTCTACGGTGGTGTCGTGTGAGGCGGGTCGCTACGTTCCCTAAAATAGGGTTGAGCGAAGCGATGGCTGGTTCATGCGTCATGCTCGTGAACGGGTGCTGCCAGTGGGATGGGTCTGCTCTTGTCTGATTGTGTTAAAATGTGTTGAGATATTTATATTTTTGTTTCAATTTTATAAATTCTATGTTATTTATGATGTTTTGAATTGAGAACGTGGCACTGCATGATCAGAATAAATAAAAATAAGTAATGTTCTCCAATTATTGTAATTTAGTATATGAAAGCCATTATTATTATTATTTTTAATTTACTTTGAATACGCTTAATGATTATGACCCAGCTGATGCGTCTTCCAGTAACATTGTAAGTTGCGTCTTGTATTAATGCACTTTTATCTATTCTTTTTTTTTGTTTTTGCCATTGTATTTTTTATATTTATACTCACTTTAACATAAGTACCTGAAGTACGTCATGCTCACTCAAACGTTTCTTCGGCGGTGTCGTGTGAGGCGGGTCGTTACGTTCCCTAAAATATGGTTGAGCGAAGCGATGGCTGGTTCATGCGTCATGCTCGTGAACGGGTGCCGCCAGAGGAAATGGGTCTACTTCAGTCTGCTTGTCTTAACGTTGTGCTTAGAGATTAAATATTTTCATCTAAAATAAATTGCTATCGACCTGTATGTACGTCACAACTTGCAGTACAGTAACCTTGTAATGCGAGAAATGTTAAATGTAAGTCCTTGCTTACGAGTTGAAAATTGTTTACGGTTAGGATAACCATAAAATGTAATATTATAATTAGTATTTTCTTTTGTGATGGAAATTGACCTTACTGATATGTTAAGCTCACTTTTCAATTTGACGACTCTGTATGAAATAAAACAGGGAGAAAAAAATAGCCCTTGACGAGTTTCTTGCCGGTTCTTCTCGTTACAAGGTGTCCCGCCGTAGGATTTGTGAACCGATGGCGTAGCTTCTTTGACGTTCATAAGTGCTTGTAACAGCCTAGACTGAATAAATGATATTGATTTGATTTGAAAACCTACAGGGTACTTCCCGTGAACTTAGAATAGAAATAACTTGAAATTTGGTACAAAGTAACGTCTTATAGTACAGATAAAGGAAAAATTTCGAAAACCGTAAATTTTTTGTTACATTATATAATAAAAAATATTTTACGGAACCCTCGGTGCGCGAGTCCGACTCGCACTTGGCTGGTTTTTTTTTGTTGTCACTTTCTCGACCGGTAACAACGAAAGTTGTGATGTGTTCATTGAATTTTTTTTTAAAGATTTATTCGTGTCGTTGTAGGTATAATTTTACTCGGAAATACGAGTAGTGAAAAAACGTAAATTTAAATTTTCTAATTTTCTCTACTTTTCCAGATAATATTAATATTTTGAGACAAAATTATCGCAGATTTTTTAAAAACGCAGCCCTCATTATTATGTTAGTTTTATATACTCGTATTATCTTATATTAAAAAATATCAAAAAGCGTCGTGTCTCACATATTCATCGTGGTATCTGGCTCCAAGGCATTGTTGATTAAGCAAATTTGACGTCATAACACGTCACGAGCGTCCTGCGACGACACCGGCGCCGGAGGCTGTCTCATTAGTACCGGACGTCTAATATCGGAGATTAGATTTATACGTGAGGTCGCAAGCGGCCGTGACTTGCCGGATCCGGTTTCATAAACGTTGTTACGGTCATGAGTATATTTTGTACATTAAAATTTTTGATGTTTAAGTGATGGCGGAAGAATGTTATCGAGATCAATTTTTTGTCACTACCTGGATGTTTTTAGCCGACAGACACACTACTATGTGGCATATCCAATTTTCTTTTTGTTTTAAGTGAGAGGAATGCCTTAACGCATACTGTTTAACTGTCTCTGTGGTCTAGTAGTAACAACCACCGTTATGAGACCCAGAGGTTCGGGGTTCGATTTCCAGCGGGGGAACATATTGTATTCGGTTTGGTTGGTGGTAGGACTTGTTGTAAGTCCGCCTGGCTAGCTACCACCATCTTATCTGAGTCTGAGGCCATTACAACAATGTTTTCAGCATTGTTGTGTTCCGGCAGTTAGAGATAAGATAGCCAGTTCTTCTGTGACTGAGGATTCCGGGAGAGGCTCGCTTCCATCTTCAGCCTTATCAATATTTAATATCAGGTATGATGAAGGCTAAGAGTCTCCCCGTTGTTAATAAAAAACCGTAGGTTATGCTGCTGGGCTCACCTTGAGTAGGTACCCCACCCTCGGTACTGTGTTCTACAACTCCAGGCTAGTAGACGTGTAGGTTTTAGCTAAAACAGTCACTCAGGTTTTTACAATATGTTGCTGAGAGTCTTTTACGACCTCATTCGCTCACGCCGTTGGGTTTGTGAACCGATGGCGTAGCTTCTTTGACGTTCATAAGTGCTTGTAACAGCCTAGACTGAATAAATGATTTTGAATTCGAACTGAATTTGAATTTAGTCGGCGCTTAGAAAGAATATTCCCGATACTAGAGAAGGTCGTGTTATTTTATATAAATACGAGTGAACTTCAATTCAACTTGCTAATTACATTCATAGAGGAATTTTAGCGCTTTACTAATTTTCCAATATTCTGATGTGCCTGAAGAGGTCACCAAGTCTAGTCTAACTAACTTAGGTAAGGCTAGCCTTTCAAATTGACTAATTGGTCTGAGTTAAGGTCTCAAGCTGGTTTTAGATCGTCTATCAAATTAATGGCCGATATAACTCTCCCCGCGGTGATCAAAGTTGCTAAATTATATTGCCTATCGATTTCTTATCATCACATCGCGCATTTGTTAAGTGAATATGAGACCCTCCGCATTATATTTTAGAACTAGAGTGACCTTTTTGCTTATATCCATTGTGAAAGGCCGTCGTTTTATAAATAACTGCGTTCTCTCTCTCTTGTCCTATGAGAATTAGTGGCCACCTCTGGTGTCCGATCCGAGTTTATCAAGCCGCCTATAAGGCCTCTGACTTGGCATAACGACTGTTTTCAGATGACAACAGCACTGGGTCCGACCGTTTAACGAGCCTTCCGAAGGACGGAAGCGCTCAGTTGTAACGTCCCTTTGCGGTAACTAGTACTTACCTTTCTAATACTTACCTACAAAAACGCACTGGACCTCTATTTTTGAATCACTCGTCGCGCAAGTGACGAGGCGAACGAGGAGGTGATCAGGCGATTAGCGACCTTGCATGCGTGGACATAGCACGCTTTTCGCTTTGCCCCACGCGCGCTCGCGTTGGTAGGCGGTAGTACAGGCGAAAAGCGAAGCTATGTATATACGGGCAAGGTCGCTTTTACGGAATACGGAAACTCAAACGTCGCACGACAATCAGCAGAATCCTCGAAACGAGTGAATCAAAAATAGAGCTCCTGTTTCTTATATTTAATAAATGTCAAAGAAAGTACTTGTGTGTTACTTTATAAAATAGTATTAACAGAAAACATTCAACCTGTCGACGTTAATAAGAGTTTACGCCTGCGTTATTCTGGAGTATAAAGGCGGTATAGAGGCGCCCGGGCTAAATCGGACATTCAAGGGATTTGCCGACCGCCAATTTGGATGAGGCTGTGGGACCCCGTTTTTGTTACTGCGTTAGGCTTCGACAGTTTTCAGACAAAGGGATGGTTGGTTTAAATGGTGATAGGTTCACGTTAACAATCTTACTTGAAAGACTTGTCCGAAATTACGTTGTCCTGTGCAGTTTATAATCACTATTATCAACTTTCGATCGGCCAATCTTTCGTGTGTATCAATAAGGTAAACCTTAAGTCACAGTACTTGTCTCAAATAATAAAAAAATCGACTTTCGTTGCATGACGCTATTTTTTCTGTTTTGTTGAAGAATTTTATATTTTTTTAAGAAGTATTATCATTAACTATAGAATTGTATGTCAAACAAAAATAGTTCTTAGAAAATGAGCGCACGCCGTAGTATCTTCGAGACGAACTATCTAGGAATGAAGTTCACCAATCGATTTTGATTATCAACGTTTACGACGTTACGGATCTTTATGTATCAAATGTAAAGCTATTAAGCGCCGAAGAAAGAACGTAGAACGTAGTAGGAAATCAAGAAGCGCTGCCAAGTTAGTTACGCGCCCGAGCCGCGCTCGCCCGCGCCGCAAGTCATGAACGTTAGCGGTTGGCCTAGCACGAAAAATGTTCGAGTAAGTACCTTACCTATGGAGGAAGTGTCGTCAACAAAACTATGACGTATTGAGCAGCGTTTCTACGGACGTATACAGAACTACATTACACATTTTTGACGTGACGATTCTAAAACCTTCTCGATACTTTACGCCGCGATCATATCGTCATAATTTTATTACCTTCCTACCCGCTATTATCTTACAAAAAGGCACATCGCTCTGCTCGCCGGCTGAACGGGGCCGATGCATTCCAAGTGCAAGGACAGTAGTTTATTGTGAACTACGGTGACATCAACACGCGATAGTTTCTCATCCCGCGCAATTCGCTATAGGACCAATATTGTACAACAAAATTATAAAAATTAATAATATTCTTGGCCAATCAAATTACATTTGTAAGAATACTTTAAAAACGTGGTTGTTAACACTTGATTATCAGTCAACGGAAGCACTAATCGAAATACAAAAATAATATTTTGTGATGCAAGGCAGGGCATAACAATTGTAAAAATTATCTTTGTTCATAGAAAGTAACTTTTATAGTATACAGACACACACTCATACACACACACACACACACATGCATACATACATAAACACACACACGCACGCAAACACATAGCGCACACAAAACATTGTTTATAACAAAGAGCATAAGTGCCTATAAGAACAGGTTCGATCTAGTTTAGGTACTTAAGTGCCATGTCTGGCTATGTTCTGTTTATTTTATGTCAATAAAGATTTTTTTTTATTATTATTATTCATATAACCGCACCCGCGTAGCCCATAAGTATTGTGTGTTACGTGTATTCGTAAATACGTGACGAAAGGACAATGTAAATCGCCGTGCTCGTGGCCGTTCACGTCTGATCACGCGGATCCTGCGTGACGCGCAGGCGACGAAGCCCGCTTGCCATTTCGTGTGTTGGTGAGCTGATGCTGGACCAAGCAAGTGCCTTTCCATAACCAGCCACCGTCCACGTCCGTAACCTACCAAAATCCCGCTTCATACCATTTCTTTTACACCCGCATTCCATAACGTTAATTCTTAACATAATTTTTCTTTTTTTTTTTTGGTCTGGCAACCCCAGCCGGTTAACTTGTCAAATAGTATCAGCTGTATAGAAATTATTTAAATTATCGTAAAACCAATGCTTTAGTATAGTGTTTTGTTTTTAAAGTGTTAATAGGATCCTTTAGCATATGTACAAGTGTTATCCAAGAAATCTTTGTAGCAGTATTTGAAATATATTGACTACAAAATTGTAACGACCAAACGTCATCCTGACGTGAAATCAAGCCTCAGGAAAAGCCGATATTTAAAAGGAGGAATGCTAATAAACTGCACATAAACCGGGGAAGTAACTTTGTTCTATAACTTAGTTGATAAGTATTTTACGCAGCGTACCTAGTTTAAAACACTGAAGTGACTTAGTAGATTTGGTGATAAATTGGCTTCTCATTTCTGTACACTAATTATCACTTCTTACTTGTACAGAGTTCACTTAGGCAATTGTTAGAAAAATTAAATGTGATTAAAACAGAATCATGTAATAACAATAAAAATAGTGAATTGTTAGATATTCAATTAGGTAACAAAATTGACAATTTGGAGCTTTCACTGAGGGAAATGTATACTAACTTGAGTGAGCTCTCTCGCAAGCAGCTAAATTATCAAAAAATGGCTGCAAATGACATGATAGACTTTTGTAATTTTAATACAGATCGGTTTGAGTCACTAGGTAAGAAACGCAGCTGTAGTTGTATGATTGCCAACACTTGTTTAGGTCAAAATGAGTCGTCAGGCCAATTTGATCAGGTGGGTGATTTACTAACCAACTCTGTTTCTGATAGTTTATTACAAAACGATAAAAGTATGTCCCCTGCTAAAACTTGTGATACTAATACAATTATGTTTTGTGACGACATTGGGAAGAACTTAGGCCATTTAATCCAGAAAAATTCTAAGGAAAATATTGTTAACTATTGTATGCCTGGCTCAAGTATAAATGATATAATGAAAACAATTGTTAAGAAATCTTATAGTGACAACACAAATATCATAATTTTGATGGGGAATAGGGACAATGTCAATAAACAAAAGTTGATATCTTATGTTAACTCCCTATGCTCCTTAAATGTTAGGAAAGTTGTAATGTTTACATTTCCCTACAGTCAAAGTTTCACAGAGCTGGAAAATAAGTTAAGATACAACTTAAACTTAACATTAAGCACAGTAGCCTTTCATAACCCTGAAAAGCTACATATAATTGACATAAATCCTTTGTTAAATAATTTTAACTTGACAAAAGATAATTACTATCTGCCTCACTATTTTAAGAGACAAATAGCGCTCACGCTATCTTTTTATTTTAAACATTTAGCCAATAATCTGGCTATTAAAACCTCTGCTTTTATTGAGCAGTTAAATTCTGACATTTGTAATATAACTTTGGAATCTGTTCCAAGTAATTTGATTCTATTGAATCCCAACACTGACTTGGTTAATTTAAATTACCATTAGAGACAACAGAGGTGTCCTCTAGCCCAGTGTTGACAAGAGGAAAGCCAAAATGTTTAAAAATTGTTCATCAAAATATACAAGGCTTTTCTGACAAAGACCTAGAAGTAAGTTTATTTTTAAACTGTGAAAATGTTGATGTGTTGTGTATCACTGAGCATTGGTTAAAATGTCACGAATTATTTTTAAATCTGGATAATTATAGAATTGTAAGTTCATTTAGTAGGCAATCTGCTATTAGAGGAGGGTCTCTTATAATTTTACATAATAATTTTCAGTACAAAGAGCGCAAAGATATAATATCCCTCTCAATTGAGCGAATAATTGAATTGTCTTGTGTGGAACTAGACCAAATTATTGTAATATGTGTTTATAGACCCCCACAGAGTAATTACCCAGAGTTTGAGTCCACTATGGAGGAAGTTTTAAGAATAACTAGTAAAAGTAATAAAAAGGTTGTCATATGTGGGGATTTTAATGTTGACATTTTAGACTCAAAGTTGTCGAAGCTCGCAAGTAGATTATTAAATTTATTCACATCATTTAATTTATCTCATACCTTTAATGAGCCTACTCGAATAACACCCACATCTGCCACCTGTTTAGACAACATTTTTTCAAACTGTGTAGTCACTGAGAAATCTATAATAAATGTTATTAAATCGGACCATAGTGGACAACAAGCCTCTATAGAGCACCATCATGTCTGTCCTAAGCGGAAAATTGTATGCAGGCCAATAACTAAAAAGGGCATAGATGAATTCAGAAACAATGTGATTAATAAAATTAAGTCTTTACCAGTTCCTATTATGGAATCTAATTATCTTTATAATGATTTATTTCATGTGGTTGAACACGAATTTAGTAAAAAGTTTAAGCAAAAAGTGATCAATTGTAATTCGGATAAAGTAAAGTTTAGTGATTGGGCCACGCCGGGAATTTACATAAGTAGAAGAAAACTATATGACCTCTATGCGTCAAAGCATACTTCCTGTGACCCAATTTTTATTGGATATGTCAGGAAGTATTCTCAAATGTTTAGAAATGTTTGTGTAGCTGCTAAGGCGATGTTCTTTTCAAATAAAATCAAATTAGCGGATAATAAAATAAAGGCTACTTGGAATATTATTAATCAAACAACTGGTAAAACTAAAAATAATGTCAACCACTTCTGTCTTAAAGTAGGTGATAAATTAATTGAATCTGACGTTGAGGTTGCCCGTGTTTTTGAAGATTTCTTCTCTCGGGTACCCTTAGAAACTACCAGTAAATTAAATTCCTGTCCAAACGTTGCTGCTGCCCTCTTGGAGTCGTGTGTTGATAAGTGTAATAAAGTTTTCAATTTTAAGCATATTAATAGTGAAGACATTTTAAAAGCTTTTAAGTCTATAAATATTAAAAAGACTGAAGATCTATGGGGCATATCAACCAACATTATTAAATCAATTATTGATACAATAGCTCCATATTTAGCTTTCATTTTTAATCAATGCATAGATGAAGGTACTTTTCCCGATTTAATGAAATGTAGTAAGCTTATTCCTCTTTTTAAATCGGGTGACAAAAGTGACCCCACAAATTTTAGGCCGATATCTATACTACCGGCACTTAGTAAAATTTTTGAAAAAATTATATACTCGCAATTATTAGACTATTTAACAATAAATCAAATCCTTCATAACAATCAGTTCGGCTTTTCTAAAGGTAAAAATACTACTGATGCTGGCATTGCACTTCTTAAACATATTTTTGAGGCTTGGGAGGGCAAGCAAGACGTAATTGGTATATTCTGTGACCTGTCTAAAGCTTTCGATTGCGTTGATCACGTTACACTTTTAAAGAAGCTAGAACATTATGGTGTCTCTAAAAAATCGGTTAGCCTTTTGCAGTCATACTTGCATAATAGAAATCAAAAAGTAATTGTCAATAATACTGCTTCCACTGGAGCCCCCATTATTATGGGCGTGCCCCAAGGTTCAATATTGGGCCCTTTGCTGTTTTTAATTTATATTAACGATCTCCCTTACTACACGAGTAAATTATGTGAGACAGTACTATTTGCAGATGATACATCTTTAATTTTTAAAATTGATAGAGGAAACAATTGTTCTGACGAAGTAAATAGTGCTCTCTCTCAAGCCGCACACTGGTTCAACATTAATAATTTGTCTCTTAACCCTACTAAAACCAAGTTTGTTAAATTCTCATTACCTAATGTAGTGCAGGTCGATATGCTTATCAATTTGAATGGGGATGTAGTAGAGTTAGTTGAGAGTACAAAATTTCTTGGTATTACATTGGATTCAAAACTACAATGGGATCCACATATTGAAGCCTTGTCGAGTAGACTTAGTTCTGCGGCTTTCGCAATAAGGAAAATAAGGCTCTTAACTGATATTGAAACGGCAAGACTGGTTTACTTTAGTTATTTTCATAGTGTAATGTCCTATGGCGTGTTGTTGTGGGGCTCAGCAGCTAATATAGAAAATGTTTTTATACTTCAAAAAAGAGCTGTGCGCGCCATTTACAAACTCCGACGTAGAGATTCTCTTAAGGATTTGTTTAAAGAGATTAATATACTTACTTTGGCGGGACAATACATCTATGATAATTTAGTATATGTAAGGAAACATCATGATTTATTTATAAAGCATAGTGATGTTCATAATTTTAATACTAGAAACAAGAATAAGCTTGCCGTTCCAAAATTTCGGCTTGAAAAATGTAGACGCTCGTTTTTGGGGAAAGGCATAGCCTTTTTTAATAAAGTTCCACAACAAGTTATTGAGCTGCCTTTGCATAAATTTAAAATATATGTTAAAAAAACGCTCTTAAGCAAAGGTTATTACAAGGTAGATGACTATTTAAAAGACCAAAATGCATGGATGTGATACCAACATTAAACATACTATTGTAAATAGTGTAAGAGGAAAATATTCTAATATGAGTATGAGAAAATTTTCTTCTTTTATTAAATATATTTCAAGATTGTAGATTTGTGTTTGGCAACAACATGTTCCATTGTAAATGTTGTTGTTTCTGCTAAGGCTGATAAGTTTCTTGCGGCCGTTCTTCTTATCAGTTAAAAGATGTCCTGAATGGCTGGTAGGGAAAAAAAATGGTGGACTATTCGAAAGTACTTATCTATAAGTCTATTTGAATAAAAATCTTTGACTTTGACTTTGACTTTTAACGCATTTTTTGACGATTGAATGTCTTTACCGAAATTACTATAAAATTTGATTTTTGACTGTAGTTCGAGTATGTACAAAACAATACTATTTCGAAAGTTTGTCGTAGTAAGCCTACGGGACAGATTTTCCGAAACCCGTTGTTACGTCATGTCAATCGGCTTTAAAAATACACGCCCGCACGCCGCAAGCCACGGGCGGTAGCTTGTCCGTAACCCGCTGTTGTTGGATTCATGCGACTGTCAAAAATATGGTGATTTATAAATTGCATCGAGTCGTACTATTCTAAATTACTTTAAAAAATATACTGGAAATGCAGAGTTTTCTTGAACTTCCGTCCAATTTTAGGTGCGGTGCGATATAATATTGCATTTTTGACGCGGCTGCGCGGAAAGGATAGGTGTTTGTTTTTTTCTGGTATTGAATGAATACAAAATAAAATAATTGCAGAAGGAGCTATGCATGTCCACGCTGACGAAATCGCCGGACGTGTGTTTGTATTCTACTTATTTATTATTTTGTTTTTGTTACTTGGCTTACTAAACTGGGTACAATCTACATTAATCTAGGCAAATAATAACTTACGAAAAATAAACTTACTAGGATTTACCCTTCTCGAAATAAGCACAGCATCCATTCTTTAGGAATATAATCAGTGATGTATTAAAAAATATTAAGCAAAATGAGAAAAGTCCGCGGAATAGGAGGGATGGAAGAGATAGGTTCATTTGTCCAGCTAGGTATTGATCGAGCACCTCATCACGAGTATATATTCCAAATTTGAACGTAATCGGGTCATTAATATTTAATAAAAACCAAAAAAAAATTGTCGCCCTTTGGAGCTATGTAGCGAGATAATGAATGAAGTTACAGTCCGAAATAATACTGAAAATGAAAGCTATGTTCACCACCGTAATCCTAGTCGAAGAAGTAGTCGAAACAGTGGCATTTCGCCGCCCAAGAGGGCCGAGTTGGAAAATAAGGCGAAAAATTATTGCGACAGATTTTTTTGTGTATTTTACTCATCGACTATGTAGAATGCGATGTTAATAGAACCGTACAATACTATAGGCTTCATTTCAAGCTACATTTAAAGGGATCTTTAAAAGAAAAATAAGGAGAAAATGTTTCGTCTTTTGGCATGAAAATGCACCTGCGCACAAGAGTCACGTTGCAGTGGCGTTTATTCACCGATGAAGCTTCGAAAAACTTCATCAACCTTTTTATATTCCAGACCTGGTCCCAAGCAACATATAAAAATTTTCTGCAATGAAAAAAAAGGTGCATGTAAAAAAATATACGGCGACTTAGAGGTGAAGTCTGTTGTTTCTACTCAAATTACAAATATTTTTATTCGAATTAGTAAACAATTTACATGAGCAATTTCAAAAATGTATTTGGGGTAGTAAAGAAATACTGCATTCGACTTCCCCCCCATTCCGCGGACTTTATAACCTCCCCTCGTAGGTCTAATATCGTTGAACATCACTGAAGGTATCTTCATACTGAAAAAACCGTAAGTTTTCCAACTGTCATAATCTCTTCACTTGCGTCACACCGTCGGATTATATCCGACTCATGTTTTGCATTACAGCGTTTCGGAGTTTCCGTAGCCAAATATAACTCTTTGGATAACTTCATTTATTTTATTTTTCGCTTCCATTGCGCCTTGTTTACGGACCGGACTTTCAAATAAAAAAATGTTGTTTTTCGCAATCAATTTAATGTCTTTCAGTATGTAGGTATCAAGTTTGTTGTTTGCAAGTAAAGAAAGAGACAACGATAATAAGAGATGTTTTGTCACGTGTTTAATGAATTAGCTTGATATGAAGCTAAAATAAGGAGATGCTATTGTTATCACTAGTAATTGTTTTCACCTCACACGCTCTGAGAAGGAGGTTTTGTCAATCAGTTTAGGCGTAGAAAATCGCTTTTTGCGGCCTAACGCGGCAAAGTACTTTTTTAAATTAATATCTAAATATATGTCATACATAATTAGTTCCGAATCGCACTATTGACTTTTTTGTTATATTTGATTCTTATTTTAAATAGCTTTAAATTAATTATAATACTCCGTTTTGGTTTTATTATATTATTTTAGTTCATTGAATCATAAAAACAATAACAATAAGATTAAACTATTTGTTATAAGAATTTTATATTAGCTAGGTGAGATTTCACAACCTATAATTGGATTTCGGACTGTGACATAAATCTTTAGTTTTAAATTGTCTTTGCCTTGTACCTCATGTCAGTGTCAACATTTACGGAATCGTTTTTATTCTTATTAATAAGTAACAATATATTCCTACTTTAAATAACTTTGAATTATATAATACTCTCTTTTTTATTATTTTAGTTTTTTATTTCATTAAAACAACGAGAATAAGGTATATTTAGATTAAACTTTATGTTTAAATAATTTTTTACCGGAAGTTGACAGCGGAAACCACCATTCAATGTTCCTCGCTGTTGTGAGGTGAAAAATTGTGTGTTGCGCTCGGCAGAAAAGTTTTTAGCGTCTTGTACCTTTGAAATCCTCGCTTCACTCAGGATTCAATCTTTGAACCACTCGCTACGCTCGTGGTTCAATCCTAAAATCCTTCACTTGCTCAGATTTCAATAGAGGCAAGTCGCCGCTAAATAACTACTTTCCAGCCTTGCATAACAAATAACTATTGTATTTTCCGAAGCTAACTAAAAACCCTGCTATCATGAATTAAATTTGGGAAGTTCTATAGTCATTTATTTAGAAACTTTAGTTGTTCTGATATATTTTTTTAAAACGCTGAATTAATATCATATAGTACCGTGTCGGGTTACAAGCTTATAGTTCCATGCCTATTTTTATGAAGGCGTTGAAGGCTACATTTCACTTAATCAATCGCCACTCTCTGTGTAGTGCCTTAATCGAAATTACTTAACCGTGATTAGATTGGTCTCTATATCACAGCACACAGTAACGACAGCAATGTAATGAAGTAGCTAGGTGTGTACAGTCACGAACAATAATAGTAAACATTATGCAACTTTGTCACAATCATTACAATGTCTAATGTGTTTTGTTTACACGGGTAGCTTTGTTTAGATTTAGAATTATAGTACCCACTCGACCTTCAAGATTTTACCGTAATGGAAAAGTACCCATACCTCATTAGCAATTGCAATTAGGTGCCTGAAGGTCTATTCTCTAAGCACGAAACCCGTAGTTTCGGCCTAAGTTACGGACGTTTCCTACTCCGCATCGCTTACGATAGAATACGTTTTGACATTGCCCCTACTCCCAATGTGTTTGTGCCGTTTGTCCAAAACTAGTACATCCGAAATCAATAGATAGCTCCATCTGTAGTTTCGGGACACTTACGGACGGGGGCCCGTATCTTAGTTGACGGCTTATAGGGTAGGCCTCTGTGATTCATTTTCCGTAAAAAATTAATGCGCCATTTTTGAAGTCGGTTAAAATTGAGGTCCAATGGAACATGTTTTTGATAGAGGGTCGAGGTCGAATATTGCGGGTCAATTGGGTACTAGATCTTTGTTTCACTCTGTTTCAATGTGATAAGGTTGTATAGTATTTACATTATTGATTGCTCGTGACTGTACGCAACCTTCCGTCTGTTGTTTTGATCAATTAGAGGTCGCCCCGCGCGATTAGGCGAGCCACTCAAATTAAGCCAAATACAGTTTAGTAAGCACTACAATCTACATAGCAATTGTAGGCGCGCCGGTTCATTAATGTAATACAAACGCATAGGTAGTGAAATCGGACAGAAACACATTTTAACTGTTTATAGTGAGCTTTAAGCAGTCTAATATTATAAGTTTGAAATTTATAATAATATATGTCGGCGCGGGAGCGCCTGAACATTGAATCATCTATAGCTATAAGAGTAATTTTAATTATAACTTAGGTTGATTACTACTTCAATTTAAAAATAAGCATAGTTTCCTCTCATACTTTGATTCAATTTGCTGTTTTCAATTATTGTTTGATAAAAAGATAGTTCGTAGTCTGTATTATCCCAACTTAACTACTGATAATATTCACATGCTTTAAAACAATTAGTTTTGGGTATTCAATGTGAATTTAAATTAATGTTTCACTTTATTATTAATTAATTGTTAAAGATTGCATTGTCTAATCTGTGCTTGTAACATGTATTTTAGATTTAATGCCATGCCACACTTCCGGCTTCATTGTTACGATGTTCTTTTGTGTATTTTGTTATTATTTCCTAGTTTTAATTATATTAGAGAATAAGGGAATAAATACAATAATTTTCTAATGTTTAATATTGTTAATTCAATCTATTGGAAGCTGTATTGTTAGCGCACGTGCTACTACCCAGTTCTGTTGAGTTTTTCCCGCCATAAATATTAGAATAGTAAGTGGGGGAAAGTAGCACGAGCGCAAGAGAGAAGTCAGTCCGAGTCAGTTGTGTATTAGCATCGGCAGTGAACGGTCGTAGTCGAAAACTGTGTTTAGTGAATTTCAGAAAATAAACTGTGTAAAGTGAAATACGGTGTTTCTATCTCCCTCGATCTTTAATAGATCAGAAGTGGGATATAATCGTGGTAACGAGTGAAATCGCCCTCGGTGAAAGGACTTTAACGCCCAAAAAGGTACAGCTTACTTTCAATTTTAATTTTTAACAGTATATTTTGAACGTAAATTTGCATGGAGTAAAAAGAAAAGTATACAAGAATAACACCATTTTTTTTCTCGTTCCTTACTCTTTTTACAAAAAATTTAGAAATAAGCTTTCAATATCTAGTCATAAACGATTTATTGAATAAGAAAAGGGTTACTTTTATTACCATTATTTAATTTGAAAAAAATAAATTATAATAAAACAATTTAATTGGTACTAAAGTTGTAAACGGTAGTTAGATTAATTCTTTAATTCTTATCTTTTACAAAATTACATGTGTACTCTGTTAGGATGTTGACATTTGGGTTACTATGATTATTAAATTACATAAAATGAAAATAGTATCCAAGTAACATTTCATTGGGTTGATTATTTACATATTATACACACATCACAATATAACAACCTCATTGGTGTGTAAGCTAATCTTAATCTCAAATGAGTTATTTTGGTAACAAAATTAGTTACCATACCCGGAGCTCTTTATTTAAAGTAAAACTGTCAAGCATTGTAAAGCTGTCATCAGTAAAGGACAATGGGTAATGGTTGGCCCACTTGTCAATAGCAATGAGATTATCATGAAGGAATAGGTATTTTTATGCACTTTCGCAGTTATACTAGGTACCGTTAAAGTGATCCCAACCTTAGCAATTAATGATCGTAGTTTACGTTATTATAAAGTAAAGTTACCCAAACCCCATACATTTCCATTGTTTCCCATAAGCATATCGTGTTGAAATAAATAAAAAAAAATGCTACTAGGATATCATAGTTAGATAGAAGCCTTTATTTAAATCTAGAAATTCAGGAACACCCACTTTTTGTATTATCATTATTTTTCAGAAAATGAATCGTAAAAGAAAGATGGAAAAGGCTTCGGACAACTCTTCGCAAAGCGAATCGGATTCGCCAGTACGCAGACGGCGAGTGACTCGTAGTGGCCACAACCACGACGAGTCACGCCCCCGTCGCGACAGCTGTGTCGAGACGCGTCACTTTAGCCGTGGCTTGTCGCGCCGTCGCAGCCGCGACGTGACACGCCGCCGTAGCCGCGACGTGTCGTGCCCCCGTGGTCGTGCCGATTCGCGTCGCCGCGGTCGTGACGAGACGCGCAGCCGCAGCCGAGAAGATTTACCTCGCCGCAGCCAAGACGTGTCTTGCCGTCGCAGCCATGACGTGTTGCTCCACCGCAGCCGCGATGAGTCGCACAGCCCCAGCCGGGGCCATTCATCGGGTTCCCCGGGTCACACACATCCTGAGCCTAGCACATCAGCAGCGGCAGCTGGAGTGAGTACACTAGATACTATAAATAATGCAGCCCTACATACAAATATTCTTGTATCTACATTTAAGGAACTGATACAAGCCATGAAAACAGATGGTAGCAATGAGCGTTTTCCAGTTTTAAATGTTATACCCGAATTTGATCCCTCAAAACGTAATCAGACCATTGAGACTTGGATTATTAAGGTCAATGAATGCGCCACCATCTATAATTGGACCGAAAGACAAATCATCCATTATGCTCTCCCTAAATTAGTAGGTTTGGCTCAAAAATGGTACCAAGGGTTACCAAGCCTACTGTTTTCATGGGCTGAATGGCAGATCAAATTAAAATTGGCTTTTCCCAGTGGGGAAAATCACGGTCAACTGCTCACTGATATGCTTGCTTGCAAAGCCAGATTTGGAGAGTCACTAGAAGAATATTATTATCAAAAAATGGTACTATTGAATCGTTGTAATATTAGTGGAAAAAATGCAATCGATTGTTTACTATTTGGCATTGAAGATAGGTCTGTCAGAACTAGCGCCGAAGCGGCACAATTTACAGAACCAGACAAATTACTCGTTTTTCTACGAAATGTAAAATTTATGAAGAGACACGACAGACCAAATCTGCCTTTGCAGTCAAGCAATACTGATAGTAGGCACTCGAAAAATTTTAAGGTAACACGGAGTGATTCTAATAGTAGAATAAGCAGAGATTATAAACCTCCAAAGTGTTATAATTGTGGAGAAGAGGGACATCCGTTCTTTAAATGCAAGCAACCGATCAAACGTTGTGATAGTTGTCATAGGGTAGGTCACGTCGCTAAAGATTGTCCAGGAACGGTCTCTACTGAGAATAAAATTAATAAGACGGTTTTAAAAATATCAGAAAACAAAGACATTGACTCTAAATATTATAAAGTTGCAACTGTAAATGGTCAACAGCTGAATTGTTTTATAGACTTCGGCAGTCAATGTACGATGCTTAAAGAATCCATAGCTAGGGGCTTAGTAGGATCTTGGGTAACATCAGATCTACCCGTTTTAAGAGGGTTTGGCGATAGTGTGGTTCACTGTACTGGTAAATGTAGGGTCAGTGTACAGGTAGATTCGGCTAAAGCTAACGTAGAGGTCCTCATTGTTCCTGATCATTTGTTACAAGTCCCCCTATTACTGGGACAGACATTCACAGAGCAAAATCATGTTTTGGTTCTGAAAACAAATAATGATTTAAAAATAACAACGCACTCTGTAGGTAACGTACAAATTTATGTAGACAGTCCTGTAACGATCGATGGGTTTACGGTAGTTAGTATTTACACCAAGCCTGAATACTCTGGTGACCTATTTATTGAACCAAGCTTATGTCAAACCCTTTCTAGGCAGTATGAGATTCCCCAAAGTGTAATTCATGTTAGTGGTGGTAAGGGAAGTATTATAATTAAAGGTCTCGATGCTAAATTCAATTTTGAGAAAAACACCGTGTTGACACGTGCTCTATATATAAATGAAATTGAATCTTTTGATGTCAATAGGATAAAACACTGCCCTGATAAAATACTAGTAAATCAAATTGAAATTCACATGATTAAAGTCGATCATAGTATTGATAGTGAAAATGTAGCAAAATTAACAAAAATGTTAAATGAATTTAGAAAATGTTTTGCGTTCTCTGTCGAAGAATTGGGCTGTATTGCAAACGTTGAAATGAACATAAACCTTAGTGATACCACACCTGTCGTATACAGACCTTATCGGATGTCGCATTCTGAGCGACAGGTAGTTCGTGGCATGATACAGGAACTAGAAGACTCTAATATAGTCAGACAATCAACATCAGAGTATGCCTCTCCAATAGTACTTGTACGAAAAAAGACTGGCGACTACCGTCTTTGTGTTGACTTTAGAGCGTTGAACAAACGTACCATTAAGGAACATTATCCATTACCTCGTATTGACGACCAATTAGATAATCTTTCAGGCCATAAATATTACACCTCTTTGGATCTCGCTTCTGGCTATTACCAAATCCCGATGGCTGAGACTTCTAAGCGCTTGACAGCTTTTGTGACCCCTGATGGACATTACGAGTTTAATCGTATGCCTTTTGGACTCGTTAATGCTCCGTCGGCATTCCAGAGAGCTGTCAATAATGTGTTGGGCAACGCGAGATTCAAAGAGGCTTTTGCGTATATGGATGATGTAATCATCCCATCCAGAACAATAGAAGAAGGCCTGCAGAAACTACACGAGGTATTAGATCTTTTCCTTTCTTACGGAATAACACTTAATCTATCTAAATGTAATTTTTTAATGAAGTCCATAGAATACTTAGGTTTCGAAGTAAGTGAGTCTGGTGTGCAACCTGGCAAGAAAAAGATTGAAGCAGTAGACAAATTTCCAACTCCCGTAGATCAGCACAACGTCAGGCAATTCTTGGGGTTAGCAAGCTTTTTTCGTAGATTTATTAAAGGGTTCTCTATTATTGCAAAACCACTTACACAACTCTTGAAGAAAGACGCTAAGTGGGCGTGGGGCGAAGCGGAAGAAATTGCATTTTCAAATCTTAAAAAGGAACTTACTAAACGTCCCATCCTATCCTTTTATAACCCCGAATATGAGACTCAAGTTCATACGGACGCTTCGAAGATCGGAGTTGCTGGTATGTTAATGCAAAGGCCAAATAAAGAGTCTCCATTTAATGTTGTGGCATTTTATAGCAGGCAAACTTCGCCTGAAGAATCCAAATTTACGTCTTATGATTTGGAAACGTTGGCTGTCGTGACGTCGCTGCAACGGTTTAGGGTATATTTACTTGGAATCCCTTTTACTATAGTAACCGATTGCAATTCCCTGCGCGCAACATTTGAAAAAAGAGATACGTTGCCTAGGGTTGCTAGATGGTGGAACATAATGCAAGAGTTCGATTTTCACATAATTTATAAACCTGGTACAGCGATGACGCAGGTCGATGCGCTCAGTCGCAACCCCATACCGTCGGATGAATTAGAATTTCAAGTTAGAAATATTGATACAAATTGGATATCGACGGTACAACTGAACGATCCCGAATTACAAAGAATAGTTTCTATTTTAAACGACAAAGAAAATGATAGTATAACCGAGATCAAAAACAATTTCTTAGTTAAAAGGGGTATGCTATACAGAAAGACAGAAAACGGTGATCGTTGGGTTGTACCCAAAGGTGTCCGATGGCATATACTAAAGGCCAATCATGATGACATTGGCCATTTTGGTCTCGACAAAACATTAGAAATCATTAAAAATTATTACTGGTTTGCTAAGATGAGACGGTTCACCAAAAAGTATGTCCAGTCATGTTTAGAGTGTGCTCACGCAAAAGTACCGTCTGGAAAAAAAGCTGGCAAATTGCATCCAATCGAGAAGGTGGATCAGCCCTTCCATACTTTACACATCGACCATTTAGGTCCTTTTGTAAAAAGCAAACATGGTAATGCGTTTATTCTGCTCATTATTGATGCATTCACTAAATTTATTTTACTTGTCCCTGTTAAAAGTACAAAATCGAGCCATTCTATTAAAGCAATGAAAAACTATTTTCATACATTTAGTGTTCCAAAACGAGTAATTTCTGATAGAGGCACATCTTTCACGTCTCGAAGATTTCAAGATTATATGGACTCCTTAGGTATCAAACATATTTTGAACGCTGTAGCGACGCCACGAGCCAACGGCCAAGTAGAAAGGTATAATCGAACGGTTTTGGCTGCACTTACAGCGTCTACTCATAATAAGCCTGAAAATACATGGGATATTTATGTCTCAGAGATCCAATGGGGATTAAATAATACTCTTAATAAAGGTATAGGGAAAAGTCCCGCTCAAGCATTATTCGGTCTTAACTTAGTTAGTACATCGAACTCATTATTGCAACTTAGCTTAACAGGTGAAGTAGATAACACCACACTTTCTTCTTTAGAAGTCACTAGAAAAGAAATGACAGAACACATCCAAGAAAATCAAAACAAACAGAAGGAATATTTCGATAAAAACAGAAAAGAAGTAAAATATAAAGTTGGGGAGCTAGTAAGAATAGAGAGGGAAATTCCATCCACGGGACAGAGTAGGAAACTGGTTTCGAGACTAAGGGGTCCTTATCGTATATCTGAAGTACTTGATAATGATCGCTATGTGGTGGAAGATACACCATTATCTAGAAAAGGCAATAGGAAATTCAGCGCTACCTTTTCAGTAGATAAAATTTACCCTTGGGTAGTATTTAATAGGATGGACTCAGAGTCCGATAGGTCAAACAATGACGACAGCGATTGAGTGACCTACCCAATGAGATTAAGCAGATTAAGCATTTATGATTTTTCTCTTAGTATTTAAATTAATTAAATTAAAAAATAATAATGGAGAACTTGGTTGAGAATATGTCTGAGGTCTCAGCTAAGATGTATTTCTAGTAAAAGATATTAATAATTATAATCGAGGACATGTCTGAGGTCTCGGTTGAAATGAATATTAAGGATATGTATGAGGCCTTAATATTCTAAGATAAGATCAAATAATCACAGTACTTTGACTGAGAATGTGTATGAGGTCTCGGTCATTACAAATATTGGGATGTGTAAGAGGCCCTTATATTTGTACGTTAGAATGATATAATTGTTTTATTAATACATTTGAGCATAAGTGGTGTTGAAAATATGTATGAGGTTTCAATATCACCCTATCTGGCAATGTAATTATTATAGTTAGTACATAAAATAATAATTAAGCCTTTGTTTTCTTAAAATTCCTTTTATAAAAATAATATACAAATGCTTATGGAGCATGTATTTTATGTACTAATAAAATAAAAATCGGTTTTTATATCTCATATTAAAACCTGTCTAAATTCAATGTATAGTACCTAAGTAATAACACAAAGTAATACTACTATTAAAATTAAATCAATAATAGCACAATTTATACTTATTTTGAATTGTACTTGTTAACGACCTTGCTACCTTGCAACTCCCGGACGGGACAAATGTTCGTGTGCATGAACATTTATCTTGGTCTGGGTGTTCAATATGTATATTATGAATATATATTTAAAAAATATGGATACAAGATTATCCATTATTTACTGTCCATAAAACAATTGACAGCAGAAATTTATTAGTTTAACATTATTAGTTAAAATATTTCGAACTGAGCAAACTATAATATTTAAAAGACAGTTAATCAAGTACATAAGTATAATCTATTTCCCGGGTCGTGAAATGTGCCAGGAAAGGCCGACTGTTAAAGATTGCATTGTCTAATCTGTGCTTGTAACATGTATTTTAGATTTAATGCCATGCCACACTTCCGGCTTCATTGTTACGATGTTCTTTTGTGTATTTTGTTATTATTTCCTAGTTTTAATTATATTAGAGAATAAGGGAATAAATACAATAATTTTCTAATGTTTAATATTGTTAATTCAATCTATTGGAAGCTGTATTGTTAGCGCACGTGCTACTACCCAGTTCTGTTGAGTTTTTCCCGCCATAAATATTAGAATAGTAAGTGGGGGAAAGTAGCACGAGCGCAAGAGAGAAGTCAGTCCGAGTCAGTTGTGTATTAGCATCGGCAGTGAACGGTCGTAGTCGAAAACTGTGTTTAGTGAATTTCAGAAAATAAACTGTGTAAAGTGAAATACGGTGTTTCTATCTCCCTCGATCTTTAATATAATTGATAAAATCTAATGCAGTTGTAATAGTTTTTAGATAAATGATTAAATATTTGATACCGGTTACATGAAGTATTCGCCATCTGGCGACATACTTCATTGTATTGCAAGTTTGACTATCTAATATTGGTTTGTTATTGAAATTAAAATGATAATGATTGTTCTAAAATCTTTAAAAATGAAATGATAAATTTTACGAACATTTTTGTTGTAAATTGACAATTAACTATTATTTGATTCAATTATTTCTTTTATAACCGGAAATGTTAAAAATGGTGCGCCACGCTTGGTGGGCGCCATAGTTTTCTTTAGTGATTGTGAACATTATGAATTCATAACTTTGCTGAACACGGAGAAGAGTGGTCAAAATAGAAATTGTGAGTAATTTTGCATTTTATTATCTGTCTGTTTAAGTTTAAGGTGATTCTATTATATTTTGTGTTTGTACTAATAAACCTACTTGAATCGTCTTGGTGTTGTTTGCAATGAGTGATCCTGTGGATGGTAATGGTGACGTCAGCCAAGCTGACGTCACTATTTCTAAAAGCTCGAATGAGGTTCATGTGCCGTTATATATAAGTAATAATAAGTATATATAAGTAAGTATTTAAAATGGTCTCGGATTCCATTCTTTATTCTTTCTCTTCCTAATTAACAATATTAATTTTAACCATAAACTAGGAGCCCGTGGCGCAGCAGCTTGCACGCTGTGCCTGCGATTGTTGAGGTAAAGCAACTTTCGCAACGGTCATGGGATGGGTGACCACAAACTTACTATATCGAGCTCCTCCGTAGTTCGAAGGCAAATTATGCCGTTGGTCTCGGCTGCATTTGCAGTCGTTACAACCCACCAATCCGCATTGGGTCCGCGTCGTGGGCCATGGCCCGTTCTCCTTATGCATCCATAAGGAAGGCCAGTGCACCAGCAGTGGGGACATTAAATGGCTGGTGACGACCCATAAAATTAGCGAATCGATTGTTAACAAGCGAATTATTTGTTCCCGACAACTGTTGCCAAAATCAGCCAACTTTTTTCACTCAATTATGTTTTAAAAATAATTCTGACGATCTCTGACTTGGTTCGTTCAGAAACCCAAGTTTAAGTACAGTGATAAACAACTTATAACAGTTACAATGTAACTTATTTTTATTGAAATGCGTTACAGAAACAGCTTTGTAAGATATAGATCATAAAACTCTTGTAATCTTGTTGAGTTTGCTATTATGGTACAGCTGTAATAATAATATTAGTACATACAGTCAGAGAACTTCCCGGTTGACCAGTAAAGATTTTTAAGGAGCTTTATTTAAAAATGTACCTAATAGATATCAGGCCTGTCTCACTTCCATATAAGCGGCGTAAAATCCACGAGATTTGAAATTAGGTTGTTTTCCAGAATAGTAGGTAAATATTATTTACCTACTATTCTGGAAAACAACCTAATTTCAACCTTTTGCATTACGTATAGCGTTCATAGTACAATAACTGTCTGCCGTCTCGCTTCAATCTGAGCTGCCAGCCTATTGAGACTAGTCCGGTGACCGGACGCTTGCTGTACGGTGAACCGCACATTGAACCTAATTATTGCAACATTTGTAATTTGCAAACTTGCACTTTATTTTCACGCGCCTTTAACATGCATTTAATTTATATCACAATAAATCAGTTCTATTACGGTTTGCACTCGACACGGTTGTATCATTTTGAACTCCTTTATATCATTTCCTATCAGCATCCTTATATCATATCAATATCAGAGCATATCATACATATCATCTAAAGTGTGTAGGATAACCCCTACATATTTTTGGTCCTTCGAGCCTTTTTATCAGCAAAATTAAAATTTATAGTCCTTATACAAAAAATATATATATATTATACAATCATTATAAATCGTATATTGGTTTTGTCAAAGCATTGTTATATTGTATCATCATTTTAAATATCATTCTTTTATTATTTATTTTTACCTATCATCCGTCCTTTTCGACACTAAGCACGCGCGCGGATTTGTGTCGAATAGGGAATTTCATTTGTCGAGTGTATTGCGCAATTATAAAATCTAAGTTTTCAATATCAGTGAAAGTTATCAATATTTAAAAACAAGTTTAATATCAGTGAAATCAGTTATTATTACCAGTGACTTTTTCTTATAAAACAAAAACTGTGATCTAGTTAATCAGTGACTAAGTGGAAACTGTGATTTTTCTTGGATTTGCCTTTTGCCTGTGCGCCTCAAGGCTGCACGGCAGAGACAACATCACTACCCATCAGTATCAGCAATCATCGTGAGCAGAAAAATCGTAACTGTATTACGATATCCAGTACCAGAACATCAGCAACTATCAGTAAGCTTGTTCCATTTTTTATTAACTCATTAAGATGAAAGCTGTAATGAACCGCCAAGCAGAACTTTTGGACGGCATCAAACAAGTTAAGTCGAACTTTAGCAAGGACTCCGACAGCAGAAAGACACCTGACTACATCAAGAGACGCATAAACACGCTAGAGAACCTCTGGGGAGAGTTGATCAGAACCATAGTCAACATTTAGAGAGTGATTATTTGAAAGATGAGGAATATTTTAAAGAAAACGTTTATGAGAAGACTTTGAAGATATTTCGGGATACTCATCAGGTACTACTTGCATACCGACAACCCTCTTCCGCCGAACCTAAAATAATACCAAGAAACAATCCGCTACAAGATTTGCTATCTAAGCAGAAAACTAACTTCCGAGCATTTAAGCGATCACTGAGCGGAATAAACCTTGACCTATTAACCGAAAAATGGGAAATCGAGGATGAGCTGCGTAATCTTCAATCAAAATGGAATGCGATTGATGTCCTGCATTTAGACATCGACAACATCACCCAAGGATGCAACGGTGATTATGACATCGAGTTAAGTGAACATGAGAAGCTGTTCAAGGACATCAAGCGAAAATTAAATCAGAAATTATCATCTACGAGCCACCTTCAGCAATCTACTCCACGCTTGGAAATTCCAATTTTCGCTGGTAGCTATGTTCAATGGCCCACATTTTTCGATTTATATTCGGCTGCTATCCACAACAATAATATGCTGACAAAATCACAAAAAATGCAGCACCTAAAGGGAAAGGTAAAGGGAGAAGCGGAAAGGCTTATTCAGCATTTACATATTTCGGAGGAAAATTATGATACTGCTTGGGAAATACTTGTGCATCGATATAATAACCCTCAGCTTATTTTCACAAAGCATATAGAAATCCTGCTCAATCAGCCAAATGTACAGCGCCAGACAGCATCAGAAATCAAGCGGTTGCATGACGTCACTGCAGAATGCATTCATGCCATCCACAACCTGGGAGTAGACACCAATTCGTGGGATCCTCTCATCGTACATTTGGTATCAAAAAAGCTTGACTCAGAAACTTTTAGTGAGTATAAGGAGGCTCGTGAGTCACCAAGGGAGCTTCCAACTATAACAGAGTTTATGAATTTTATTGAAGGAAAGTTCATTGCTCTCGAACCTGTCACTAGAAAAGAAACACCGAAGCCCGTTCAAAATCAGCATAACAGAAACAAGTTTTATCAAAATCAAGAAAATACTTTCAAGAGAAGTACTTTCTACCCTAATCAGCAGAAACAATTATCGTCATATCATAAAAAATTTGGGACTCAAAATTATCAGTCAAATGCAGCATACACGCGCCGCTGTCCACTTTGTAACCAGGGACATGATTTATTTCAATGTGACAGTTTCAATTCAATGACCCCGGACGCTAAAATAAATACAATTACAAAACTGAAAATATGCAAAAAAAATTTATATCATCATTTTAATAATGTTTGCATTTCGCTCAAACGATGCAAACATTGCAACGGTGAGCATAATACGAAACTTCATGACGCTTTTTCGCAATCACCGACGGAAACGGCGACGAGTTCGAAGACCGCTATAAAATCAACAGCTGTACGTAAATGTCAAATCAGCGAATACGTCACAAAAACAATTTACTGCTAATCACGTAGCGCAAAATGATGAAGAAGTTTTACTAACGACTATATTAGTTCAGATAAAATCCAATTACTCTACGTGCATTACTAGATCAGGGATCACAGATATCATAAATTACAGAGAGAGCAGCACAAATGTTACAACTACCTAGAAATAAGTATCATGCATCAATTTCGGGCATCGGACACGACTCAAAGCAAAGTAAAGGAGTAGTTTTTAACCGACTTCAAAAAAGAAGGAGGTTCTCAATTCGGTTGGTATATATTTTTTTTTTTTTTTTTTATGTATGTACACCGATTACGCCGAGATTTCTGAACCGATTTCCATGATTCTTTTTTTGTTCGATTAAGAATAGTTGCCAATTGGTCCCATAAAAATTTGGTTTTGTTTGACCCAGTACTTTTTATGTTATGAGCATTTTTATATATTTCATTTCATAGTTGACTTGGACGATGTAGTATTTACGATAATTTTGTTTATAATTTACATGAAACCTTATCTAATCTAGAAAAACCCTGCTGTAGTTTACAAAACAGCCTATTACAGACACTAAAAAGTAAAAAAAAAAACTGCGTTAAAAAAAACCGACTTCAAAAACTAAAAAGCAAAAAATAAGCCTTTTGGAGTCGGTGCCAGCCATGGCAAGAAAAATAAAAGAATAGGAGCTTAAAGTAGAATGTCTTGGCTGCCACCGACTCCAAAAGGCTTATTTTTTGCTTTTTAGTTTTTGAAGTCGGTTTTTTTTAACGCATTTTTTATTAGAATGCAAATCAATTTATAATGACTACGACTTTTATACGCAGGCGTTAGTTATATCGTCTCTTATCAACAACCTACCTAACATATCATTTAATAAACAATCATGGCAACATCTTCAAAACATTAATTTAGCAGACCCAGAATACAACCTTTCAAAACCCATTGACCTTTTATTAGATGCAAGTGTGTATTCTGAGATCATAATGAACGGCCTTATCAAGGGAGAGTCCCATGCGCCCATTGCACAACAGACCAGGTTAGGCTGGATACTATCAGGAGACATTCGTACTTTTCACTGCAATGTGGTCGTAAAGGAATTATCAGATTTATCAAGATATTGGGAAGTCGAAGATATCAGTAGTGGAACATCAGAGTTATCAAATGATGATCAGTATTCTGAAGATTTTTATAAGTCAACTACGGTTCGTTTAGATAATGGTAGATACCAAGTTAGTTTGCCTATGAAAAAGGACTATGAAAATCAGTTGGGTAGCTCGAAACCAAAAGCGTTTGCACAATTTAAGCAAGCTACAAATCATTCATGCAGGAATACAAAGAATTAGGTCACATGCGTCCAGCATCCATCACAAATGAGATAACGTACTATCTTCCACATCACGGCGTTGAAAAACCAGACTCCACCACAACGAAGCTTCGCGTTGTGTTTAATGCATCATCTAAGACAAGCTCTGGAAAAAGCCTAAATGATCTGATGCATGGCGGCCCCAATCTGCAACAAGACCTACAGACACTGATATTGAAGTGGCGACAGTATAATTACGTATTTACAGCTGATATCGAAAAAGCATTCCGCACC
Source organism: Chrysoteuchia culmella (assembly GCA_910589605.1). Lineage (NCBI taxonomy): Eukaryota > Metazoa > Arthropoda > Insecta > Lepidoptera > Crambidae > Chrysoteuchia > Chrysoteuchia culmella. Next base: position 23,380,250 of record OU342651.1, read on the forward strand.
TTATTTGTCAACGAATCACATCAAAATCTACAACGGATTCTGTGGCGAGAATCGCCAAATTCACAAATACAAGAGTACTGTCTCACTACCGTAACATACGGAACCAAGGCCGCTCCGTATCTGACCATGCGAACCCTAAAACAGTTGGCTATAGACGATGGTGAAAAATACCCATTAGCCGCTGCCGAACTGCAAACATCATTTTATATGGATGACTTGTTATCAGGGCATAATTGCGAATCATCAGCAAAACAATTAATAACACAGCTTATTGATATTCTCAAAGGAGCAGGTATGAATCTGAGAAAATGGTCCAGTAATCAATCTTCAATCTTATCATGCTTATCAGACGATCAATTAAATTCTACATTTGAGTTTAAATGCAAGGAATCGAGAAAAACTCTTGGCCTACAATGGAACTCTGTTGATGACGTTTTTTCCTTTCATAATAAACTATGTACTGAAATAACAACAAAGCAAACTAAACGTCAAGTTTTGGCCGAAATATCACAGGTTTTCGACCCGTTAGGCTGGTTATCGCCAATAACTATCAAAGCAAAACTGTTTTTCCAAAATCTATGGAAGGAAGAAATATCATGGGACGATGAATTATCAGAAAACTATAAAAAAGAATGGTATCAGATAAGACAAGACTTATGTAATATTAATCAATTTAAAATACCACGACAAGTAGGTAATACAGAAAATTCATTTATCCTTCACGGTTTCGCTGACGCTTCCGAAAGAGCATACGCCTGTACGGTTTACGTTGTATCAAAACATAAGGGTGAGCACACATCTTGTTTATTCACCGCAAAGACTAAAGTAGCGCCCTTAAATAAGAAAATATCACTACCACGGCTGGAATTGTGTGCAGCGGTTCTATTGTCACAATTAATAAAGAAGATCAGGGGAACTCTTATAACAGATGACGTCACTATTTATGCATGGACCGACTCGATGGTAGTACTTGGTTGGCTGAAAGGTGACATATCAAAATGGAAGCAGTTTGTAGCTAACCGAGTCCAAGCAATCAATGACGTCATCCCAGCATCAAATTGGTATCACGTATCATCAAAAGAGAACGCAGCAGACTGCGCGTCGCGCGGAATATCAGCTTCGCAGCTGCTGGAACACGAGTTATGGTGGTCTGGACCAAAATGGTTACTAAATTTCAAACCTGAAAACATGGGCAAAATTGATTATGAGACCCCAAAAATAGAAGTGAAATCAGCACATGTAAACGTTGCCTTACTACCAAATGAATCAGAATTATTTATTAGTACATTTTTAAATAAGTATAGCTCTCTCACTCACGCTACAAGAGTACTAGCATGGGTGTTACGTTACGTTGGTCGCGTGCGGAACGATAGTAACGTGACTCCCGCAAAAACACTGACCGTCTCAGAAATAAATAATGCATTCAATTTTATTATAAAGATAGTACAAAAACAAGACTTTGAGAAGGAATTGAATGATATCAGAAAATTAGGTGATGCTGGAAAAAATAGTAGCATATTGAATCTGAATCCTTACATTGATATCAATGGAATTTTAAGGGTTGGTGGCCGACTTAGTAACTCAAATATCAGTAGCAGTGCAAAACATCCTGTAATTTTATCAAGTAAAAATCAGCTGATCCGATTAATCATCAGTAAAGCACATGAAGCAACATTACACGGAGGTCCTAAACTCACATTATCAGTAATCAGAGAACAGTTTTGGATTATCAGCGGCTTGAGAACAGTAAAAAATCAGTTAAGAAACTGTGTTACATGCCGCAGATTTAGTAAAGAAAGCAAACATCAAATTATGGCAGACCTCCCGGAGCCAAGAGTAAACCCGTCCCGTCCGTTCACATACACAGGCGTGGACTTCACCGGTCACGTCGAGCTGAAGGCTAACAAAGGACAAGGTATTAAAACTCTGAAAGGATACATAGCAGTTTTTGTTTGCTTAACCACCAAAGCTATCCATCTAGAGCTTGTATCCGACCTGAGCACGCAGGGATTCCTAGCAGCGTTTAGAAGATTTATCAGCCGTCGAGGAACACCGCGGCATGTCTATAGTGATAACGGAACTAACTTCGTTGGAGCTAATAAGGTTCTAAAAGCAGAATATAAACAAATCATCAGCAGTATGGACACACAGTTTTTTGATAAAATTCAGGACATGGATATCGATTGGCATTACAACGCTCCCGCTTGGCCAAACGCTGGGGGACTGTGGGAAGCAGCAGTAAAGAGCACAAAACATCATTTAGTACGCGTGATTGGTCAACAAAAACTTACCTTCGAGGAATTCAGCACTCTTCTTCACCAAGTTGAGGCGTGTCTGAACTCGAGACCTCTCTGCGCCATCACTGAAAACGCGGAAGATGAAATTCTGACACCGGGTCACTTCTTGATTGGTTCACCTCTACTATCACGCCCACAAACTGAATCTGAAAATATTAGCATCTCACAGCGCTGGAGCCTTGTTCAAAATATGAATAAGCAATTTTGGAAAGCATGGTCTCGAGAGTATCTTCAGCAGCTACAAACACGATCAAAGTGGACGACTCCGACTCCAAACCTGAAAAAAGATGACATCGTATTAATCAAGGAGGAGAACTTACCACCTGGGAAATGGGCGTTGGCCAGGGTGTCCGAGCTGCACCCCGGTAAAGATGGTTACGTAAGAGTAGTATCTCTGAAAACTAAAAACAATAATATAAAAAGACCAATAAACAAATAAGTGTTGCTGCCAGTACAAAATGATAATACATTACTAAACAAAGAAGCACAGTCATCGGATCGAGTTCGCCGCAATCAAAACAAAGGACATTTTAAAACAAACTTTTTACATAAAATATTTTATACATTATTGTTATTTACATGCATCATGCCTATTTATCAATCAGTTACATCAAGTTCGTATAATATAACATCGCTTCCAGAAAATCAAACATTATTTTTCGACAAAACATCAGATTTAAAGTATATAAGAGATGACTGGAAATTAATCATTTATTATAACATGACGACCTATTGGAAAGGAATAGCAGATATACGAAGCTATGTCGCACACATCAAAGAAATTTGTGAGGACACAAGATATCAGCATACTCAATACAGAACCTTATCATTACAGTTAGTACAACAACTTAGCGACATTGATCATTATAATAGCATACTACTCAAGAATAATAACAACAGAAGACAACGAAGAGGGCTTTTCAACGGAATAGGTGTGGCATGAAATTACTTATTCGGTGTTTTAGATGAAAGGTTCGCGCAGCAATATGAACGGGACATAGAAAAGATATCACTAAATGAAAATCACTTACAAACTTTAATAAAAAATCAAACAAGTATCATAGAAGCAGAGTATAATATTATTCAGCGAAACGAAATCACAATGAGACAGCAATTTGAAATTATTAGACAGCATATCACTAACATTACATTAGAAGTCGGCAAGGTACAAATAAGCAACAACAACAACATATATATAGTTTCTTCGTCCTTGGCAGCAAACGTCATCTTAGGGAACCTCCAGCGCATCCAGAGCACGCTCCTGAACACCGTGACTGATATCTACCACGGCAGATTAGATACACATTTGCTATCCCCGGGACAGTTACAGTATCAACTCGATGTCATAGCAGGACAATTAAGCAGCGATCTCGCCTTACCGATTAAACAGAACATAATGGATATTTACAAATTACTAAGAGTATATTCGAGGGTCACGACTAACTACCTAATAATAGAGATCAAAATACCTATAGTAAGTAACGAAGTTTTTGAGTTAAATAGACTTATCAGCATTCCACAAATACGAAATCATGAAATGTATCAGATTATCCCAGCAGTACCATATATTGCATATAACCTAAGAAAGGATACTGCAATCTTTTTGACAGATAACGATCTTCACACATGTTTTGAATTACCATCATCTCTCCTTTGCCATCTAACACAGCCATTTTATGACATGAAGCTTGAACAATCTTTATGTAATATTAAATACGTCAATTCTGCGGCTAACACAAGTCCTTCATTATGTAAGTCGCAAGTAAGTACTTGTAAACAAATGTGGGTCAAATTGCAAGCCGATAACACATGGATATTCACGTGCTGCGAAGAATGCAACGTCCGCATTTTATGTCCGTCAGGTGTGACAATGAAAAGGTTGACTGACCGAGGCATTATCAAGATAGGTCAAGGTTGCACACTTAAGAGCGACGAACTTACTATATTCGCACATAATCACTTTTTCAATCAGATTAATATAAATCAGCCTGTCTCCGTACCAGAAATGTCTATGCTTAATAATATCATGTAGGATACCAGCATGAATTTTACGAAATTTGAAAACCACGAAGCTTATTATCATCAATTACATAAGCAGATAAATGAGTTAAAGGAACAAGCTGAAAGTCAGTTGTCCGTCCACGAGAATCATCATTACGCAATCTACGGCAGTTACATCATAATCGTTATCATCGTTGTTGGTCTCGGTTGTATCATACTGGTACGCAAGATCAGACTCTGGTTTCTGTTCGGTGCGAGCAGCAGCCAGCAGCAGCAGCAGCCACAGCAACAGCCTCGGGCCGTGCCCGGAGCTGAGGCGCCCTTGGGGGGCGTCGTCGCCAGCAGCAGCCACGACAGTGTCAGTGAAGTGAGAGTGTCGAAAGGTCCGCGAGTGAGTGCGCGTCGAAATGTATCTAGCGCGAGTGATTCGAAAGTTGTTCCCAAAATAAGTGATTCGAATTATTCGAGGGTGTTTCCCAAACTTACTAAATTCAGACTAGACAGTGACAGTCAGTAACGAACAAGCAACTAACTTTAGTGCGTGTGGTGTGTTGCAATTAAAACAGACAATTTTAATTTTATTTTATTATTTTGATTGTTTCTAAAATCATATGTATCATCATCACCTTTTATATCATTTAATATTAATCACATTAACATTGTTTAGATTACTCTTTCTCATCTGGAATTTTCTCGGTGCGGCAATATGTACGGTGAACCGCACATTGAACCTAATTATTGCAACATTTGTAATTTGCAAACTAGAACTTTATTTTCACGCGTCTTTAACATGCATTCAATTTATATCACAATAAATCAGTTCTATTACGGTTTGCACTCGACACGGTTGTATCATTTTGAACTCCTTTATATCATTTCCTATCAGCATCCTTATATCATATCAATATCAGAGCATATCATACATATCATCTAAAGTGTGTAGGATAACCCCTACACTTGCGTTTATCATATCGTCGATGAAGTGACAATACCTCCTAACTATCATATTTTAGGAAATCTTCCCTCCAACTTTTTTTAATATGATAGACTTAAAATTAAATTTTGCGTGGACTAATGTTTCTACTATCTGGAATTTCCCTTTTAAATAGCTATTTAAACTCTGTGGAAATAGCTGTTATATGCACAAGAAAAAAATTACAAGTTTATAATATTCATTCATAAAAAATGGTAGTTTGGAGGTATTGTCACTTCATCGACGATATCTAAATTCGGGAGTGAAATTTCTGTACCGTCAGGTACTAATATATATTCTGTGTAGATATATAGAAAACGTTTATATCACAAATTATAAAACATTAACAGGTATTTCATTTGAATAATAAATTATTTCATTAACCTAAGTACTTTCCGACAAAACGTTTCCCAAAAAACTTTGTTGGTCAAACGGGAAGTTCCCCGATCGTTCCCGTAGTCGGAGGTTGTTTCTGTCCGCTCGCTCTTCCCTGCGTTTCTTCGCCACAACGATTTATTTGAGTATGTAGATGATGCGATACAAATAGAAGCCGATTGAATATTTATTGTGTTTCGAAACAATAATGTAGTAAAGCTCCAGGGAGCACTGTTGGGCGGATTTATGATAAATTGGTTACAGACAAATTGAAGAAGGGAATTAGGGATACGAAGAAAATTATATTAAATATCACTTTATTTGTCTTTTTTTATGAACGACGGTGAGACCTGATGTTAAGTATTGATATTGATTAACTCAAAGTATCAGAGGAAGGATTTTCTGGATCGTCAAGCAATATACTTAGAACTAATTGGAATCAATAAAAGTGATATACTAGTCTCAGATGATGACTAGTAGAAAATGTTTGTTTGACGGTGAAGTTTAAAATGATTTTAGGAAATAAATACTACATCTTGGAAAGTAAGGCTGAAGATGGAAGCGAGCCTCACCGAAATCCTCAGTCACTGAGGAACTGGCTATCTTGTCTCAAACTGCCGGAACACAAAAATGATGAAAACATTGTTGTTATGGCATCAGGCTTAGTTAAGATTGTGGTAGCTAGCCAGGCGGACTTACAACAAGTCCTACCACCGACCAAACCGAATACAATATGGACCCCTGTTGGGAATCGATCCCGGGACCCCTGGCTCTGATACCGGTGGTTGTACCACTAGACCACTGAGGCGGTTACAACAACATAACATGTTATAATATCATATGTTACTAGTTACAATGACATCTATTAATTGACATTTTCAATAAAGTTAATTAAAGCGATATAAAACAAGAAAAACTATTCTATAATAATAAAAAAATATATATATCCTAGAACAATGACCCTAAAACTAAAAACCTTAAAAATATAATATTATAACTAAAATATATTATTAAAAGGAGTCCCTTTAAGCAAGGTTCCGAAGATACTGGCAGCGTTCCCCTTTGAATAGCTAGACTAATTCTTTGTCATATCATATTATTATACGAACGATATTGTTATTGATTATGTCTTCGAACAATACAACGTGATATAATATCACTTTAAAAACAGAAAAAAATGTAGAAGACAAAACGGTTTATGTCTCAGCGGTTGCAGAGAGAGTCCACAAACACAGCTGTTCTGCCACAACCTTTCACCAAATAAAAATAAAATAAAATAAAATCCATTTATTTCAGACTTTCCAACATGTCCATATAGTTGTTAGTAACATTATTTGACTTACAAACTATGTTAGTATTTGTATTGCTATTGTTAGTAATTTCTTACAACTATGTTAGTATCCAGCACATGAAGCTTTATAAAGCTCCCCAGCACTAACAATGATGCATAACAAAATATATTTATCGCCATTGAGTAGCATAGAAGCAGCAAAAGCAGAAAATAGCATAGAAGGTATGAGAGCGATTATGATTAGACTGAAGCCAGTGCCAGAGATTGCTGCTTAAGAAGCAATTCGCGGCATGTTTTACTAAAAATCGGAAGTGAACGAATAAACTCAGATCTAATTCGTGGGTGTAAGTCATTCCAAATTTTAGATGAGGCGTACTTAAAGCAACCCATGGTGGCAGTCAGTCTAACTTTGGGTACATGTAAAAGGTGACCCCTGTCTCTTAGTGACGAGTACTTTCTTTTTGTAACAATTTTATCATACAAGTACATCGGGAATTTGGTACGAAAAATCAGGAAACACGCATATTTCAGTTTAACAGTATAAAACATATTTAAAATACATTTATCGTTTAGATATGGTGTAATTCTGGCTCTTCTTGGTATAACAAAACAGAAACGCACACAAGCGCTTTGTACCCTCTGCGTACGCTGGGCTGTTTTTTTTTAAATATAATCAAGGATAATGAACTATATCACAAATGCTAAGTTGCGCCAGTATTATAGAATTATACAATCCATTAAATTCTTAAACCAGACAATTCTTAGACCATTCAGCAGGGGCGTGCATTGGTTTTCCAGCGAGGTAGGCACTATAGATTTTAACTAGTCGTAGTTGCGATTATCATTTTGAAAATAAGAGGTTAGCTTACTAATAATATAAATGCGAAAGTATGTCAGTTTGTTTGTTACTGTTTCACGCTAAAACTACTGAATGGATTTGGATGAAACTTGGCACAAAAATAGTAGATAGCCTGAATTAAAGCATAGGATACTTTTTATCCCGATATTCCCGCGGGAACGGGTGGAACAGCGGGCAGCCGCTAGTAATTATATAAATTCGCTTACCACTTTTTTGCCGTATTCTTGAGGCTGTAAATAATGTTATGTGAACATATAAATAGGTATAAATGGATAATTTTCATAGGCACCTGGCGGTGGAACGAATTTTTCACCACCACAGATATCTCAAAAATGTATGGATAATAAACATGACTCTTAAAATGTCACTTAAACAATGTCATTTGAGCGATAGCTGTAGTGGCTTAGCCCGTTGTTAATTTTGTTTTATGTCACTTCACTCACATCACTTACGAATACCAGGTTTAATATACGAACAAAATAACAACTGTTGGAAAGGTTACGTACGTAATTTCTGTAAACAAATCCAATCCTCAGCACAATCGGCACACTCTAACTTTTTCAATTAAATTTTAATTGCATAATACTTATTTTATACACAAACACACACACCAACTCCTTTTTTCATAGCACTAATACTAAACACGGAAGGAAATTAACAAAACAAGTAAATATTAATGTAATTATCGAATTAACTCGTGCGGGCGTAATGTCAACAAACACACTAAAAACAAAGACATGGCCGGCACGGCAGCACTCTTGTTGCAAAACTTTTCTATCTCGTATTAAAAAGTGTGGTTGAATTGAAAATGTCAACAAACACTCTTATAGCAGCGCAATAATGTTGAAACTCGTTCAACTAAACTTGCAGAGCGAGCTATGGGGCGAGCACGGAGCGAGTGAGAGATATGGGGTCGGGGGTCGTCGGGTTATCTCGCGACAGTTCATTCGCCGAGTAAGCGTGCTTACCTAACCCATTTCAATTGAGATGGTCATGTCTTAGGACGACGACGTTCACATTTTCGGTAAACATTATACGCGGCCGTATTACCCTTGACCTTGACTTTTTATAATTTATGTTGTATGAAACGCTCTTGCTTCGAATAGGCAATCCGGAGCCTGCCTACTGTAAGTATTTAGCGTTAGGAAAAATTACGACGTTGAGCAAGCTATTCGTTAGATGGCGCTGTTTTACATATTGGGTGAGGTGTTGAATAGACATTTTGTTATAGAATATCTGAACCATATTGAACTAAATTAACTTTATATTATTAAATTAGTGGCATGCTATTTAGGTTTCTAATGAGGTAGGCACTGCCTAATTATAAATTATATAAAGGAACAAATAACAATGGTGTCGTGATATCTTTAACTCCCTCTGAGGTCTAGTGGTGACAACCACCGGTATCAGACCCAGAAGTCCCGCGTTCGATTCCCAGTGGGGGTACATATTGTAGGTATTCGGTTTGGTTGGTGGTAGGTCTTGTTGTAAGTCCGCCTGGCTAGCTACCATTATAGATGACAGACTTAGCTAAAGTCTGACGCCACACAACAATGTTTTCAGCATTGTTAAGTTCCGGCAGTTAGAGATAAGTTTTTTTTTCTCTTTATTAGAGATAAGATAGGGAGAGGCTCGCTTCCATCTTCAGTCTTATCAATACTTACCATCAGGTATGATGAAGGCTAAGAAGACTCGAAGAACAACGGGGAGACCCCCGTTGTTCATAAAAAAAAGGCTTAGCTGAGGTACTCACTGGTTTAGCTAAATGTATCATGGCATGGCACACGTATAGTAACGCGGGCCTCGTCGGTATTCACGGGGCACAGACAATAGAGTGGCACGGCACACTTACGCCGCGCCATGGCTAATGAATGCATTTGCATGAGAACGGGCACCTGCCCCCGAAACTAATTACACTGTGTTGGTCTAAATGATTCTAATTACTTATGGTGATGAGCTACGGTATGTGGTACCTCCACCTTTACAAAATTTGAATTTCTTACTACAATTAATAATACCATTAAGGCGATACTCGAAAAAAATATGCTGATTTGAGATAGCAATGAGAAAACGACGCGCACGGGAGCGCGGCCGATTTTGCAGATTAGGCAAAAAAACACAAAATAGTATAAGTAACCCCATTTAAGAATAATCTTGAATTTTCGTATTTTTTCGATAAGAAAAAGTGTCGAGGCAAAATCATAATATCGTGTTATTGAAACTATACGAATCTAGATAAAGGTATGAAGAAATATATATGCTATTACCATATTTGTAACAACTGTAACCATGCTATAGTTTTATATCATAAAGTCCATACTTTTTCCGAGTAGCGCCTTAACAACGTAGTAGGTAGCCACTTCTGTGGAAAATTTAAACAAATTGCATTTGAATAAAAATTCGCTTCTGAAATCTTTCGACAAGTTTTACTCTCGAAATGTATGTATTTTGAATCTTAAAAAGTACGCGAACATTTTACCTTGTTAACGTGTTTTATTCATAAGATTATCAACATTTCAATATTTTCGATACCTTTCGTAATTTCATTTCGTGATCGTTTCGTTCATGTGATAATCTAATATAATCTAACACGCAGACAACACGCTATCATCTACTAGCAATTAAATAAATAGTCTACTAAATTAACCCTGCCCGTGCGGTCGACCTCCAACCACGTCAAATATCCCAGCGTCTGACAGCCCATTGCGGGTGACGCGGTAACCATAACTACTCATTGTTGAACTCAAATTCGGCTGCTCTAGACGGCGACCGTTTGCTAAAACTATTATACAAACAACTTTGCAGACAATTCAATACAAATTAGGTGCGAGCGAGTGTTTGGAAACAGTCTACACAGATGTTTCAAGGTTAAATAGCTCATTTAACTATTAATAATCTATTGTTGGAAACTAAAAGAGGAGCTAGTTTAGAAATAGTTGCTTCACTGTTTTGTCAGCATGTTGAAATTAAAATTTATCATAACAAGATTTCCTATCAGACATGGTTAATCGTTCATAAAATGCCTGTCGTCAAATGTGGAAGATTAAAAATGTGATATTAAAGTCTTCGAATTGCGCTTGAAGCGGCTGAGTTGGGAAGTAAAGATACGTGTGTTTCCCAATGGTGTTCAAACTTTGCCCCCGCCCCCCTGCCCATCGACAAAGGAAATTGGTTTACCCACTGTTTTACATCAAAAGGCATTGCTAGTATTTTTCACTTTACTGCTCTTTCTGACTTCTGTTTTTGTAATAATGTAATTATAACTACGTATGTATTATTGCTAAGGAAAATTTATAGAGTGTGCTCTTATGCATTCATCTGTCTACACATTGTGTGAACTATCCGGCTCGAAGGACTAGAGCGTTTGCGATGATAATGGACTGTATTGAAAACTAGTTCTGATGCAATTGATTTAAAATCAAGCAAAATACAAAACATAGTCATTACAACACAATATCAATATAAAAAGTGGATGTGCATCGTACTTTACTCAAATTATAATGTAGTGAAACATAAGATTAGCTGTTGGCTATTAAGGTATTGTAGATAAACGATTGATTTATAATTATTTTTACGATAAAATTCTTTTCGAGTTGAAAATTGTTTACGGTTATAATGACTATACAATAATTAGTTTAATTCGTTTTTTTGTGTGATGGTAATTGACCTCACTGATAATAATATGTTAAGGTAATTTTTCAATTTGACGAATCTGTGACAATGAAAACAGGGAGAAAAAAGCAGCCCTAGGGTGGGGTTTGTGAACCGATGGCGTAGCTTCTTTGACGTTCATTTAAGTGCTTGTAACAGCCTACACTGAATATAAATGATTTTGAATTTTAAAGTAATTTTATGGTAATTTTTATGTAATTTTTAATAAGGCACAATAAAAAAGCCATTTAATAAGTTTGCCGTCCAGATTGCTTGCACCATATCCATTTAAGACAGATCATCCCGCCCAACCCGCCACGCCATATTGGCCGCAGCATGCCGCCGCTCGCACGCTGCAGCCCACTTTAACCGTCTCAATGAAACGAAGCCTCTTTGTTGGGTTGTTTATTGGGTTGGCATGCAATTATACAAAATAAATTATACCAGGTATATGACTTACATTTAAATTAAGTAGTTTAATCACAAAAATTATTGATAATATAGATAATATTCGAGAAAAAAATTAAATCGTCTCTACCACTCGAGTGTTATTTTCATTATTAAAATTAATCCGCTGAAAACAAGACTTAATTGCTAATGAAATCTTTTTTATTATACCTATTTCGAAATAATCAGTATAGGATTCGTTATATTTTTTTTTATTGGTAGGCCCTTTCTTAGAAATTGAGACGCTATATCTAGAAAAAGTACGTACTTTTTGGTATATAACTATAGGACGGTTAGAGATGTTACAAATCTGGTAATAAGATATATATTTCTTCATACTTTTATCTAGATTTATATAGTTTCAGAAACACGATTTTATGATTTTGTCTCGACACTTTTTCTTTTCAAAAAATAAGAATTTTCAAGATTATTCTCAAGCGGGGTTACATTACTATTGGAAATTGGTTTAATTAGTGGACACCAATAATATTTAGGATCATATAGTTTTATTTTCTCTTTGATCGGTATAGTTATTTACTACGAAGCGATTTTGTGGTTTTTTCGCCTTTTCTGTAAAATCGGTCTCGCTCTCGCGCGCATCCTTTTCTCATTACTATCTCGCTTCAGTCGAGTAGCCCCTTAAAAGGTTTTATTAAGGAGGGCATTTTGTTAATGTTATTTAACTTTGAAAGATCTAAGTCAAGGGATTCTCATTTAACAAGAATATTAAGTCAGATATTTCATCCAAACTCACAGCTGAATTGCGACACCCTTGTGGCGAGTTGCTCGTTCGGAGCCGAAAAAGGTAAAATACACACGGTTGGACGTAATTTCGCCGCTTTTGTGGCCCACCCCTTGCTGTAATGCATACGGTTATGGTTATGGACGCAGCTCGCTTTGTTCCCACGACTCTGTCGGGAAAGATACCAATTTTGTAGTGGCAGATCCACAAATTGCATCGAACAGCTCAAAAGTCTCGGTAGCTCAGCGGTTAGAGCATTGGACCGGATTTCCAAAGGTCGCGGGTTCGATTCCCGTCTGAGAATTCACTTGTGGCCGAGTTAATTTTTTCCAATATTTTTCTATTTAAAATTTACCATAAGCTTTGAAACCAGTTTAAAAGAAGTTGATAACTAGTGAGCTTATGGGACTGTATACGGATTATGAGGAGCAGTGGAAACACCAGAGGCCTTACCATCAACTGTAATGCAATTCATTGTAGGTTGTGAGAGTGGGATGCTGCCATATGGCGCGTCTAGCGGCGTCCCGCACTTACTACCTAAAAGTAACCTAAAATGAATCGCATTACAGTTGATGGTAGGCCCCTGATTTTAGTATTAAAACAGTTATAATAACACGAAAACAGAAGTTTAGTTGACTCTAAAGATTGAAAAAGAGACAAGTAAGTCACATGGTCAAAGTGACATTAAAAGATAGAAAAACAGATTAAAAATGGTATAAAAAGACTGTGCCAGCCAGCCAGTAGCTAAAAGAAGTTTTTTTTTAATTTCAACTGAACTTTAAGAAGTAATTGGTGTAATTCTTAAGTTTTACTTAAAATATTTTATGTAAAACGTTCCAGTTGGTTTGAAGTTAATGTGCTGAAACTTTCTTCTCAAAATTGACAATTTGAAATAACTTTATAATAAATGAGAAAGTTTGTAAGTTGCTTTTGAATGCTAATCAATGATGCTTAGACGACGGGTTTTGATTGAATTACTTTTCCTTTCCATTTCCTACCTACTTCCCCACCTCATATCATATCAAAGAATGCTTTTCCTTTCGTTTTTCGTCTTCACACTGTACCTTGCGTTCTTCTTATAAACTTTCCCTAGAAATTCCCCGTCACTCCTCCTTTGTTTCCTACTCCTTTTCCGTACATGCCGTTCGTTTATGGAACGCCCTTCCCGACTCTCCAATCCTTTTGGTGATCGAGTCAGAAAACATTTCCTATCTCCTTCATCTACCTTATAATATTATCAAATTACTCTCTCTATAAGTATTTATCTATTAGTATAATACCTTTATTTGTCCATTCCTTTCATGCACCCACTCCCCTAATATTCTATATATCTATTTCTTTCTCTCACACAAGGTTGCCTGGAAGAGATTGCTATGTAGCAATAAGGTCACTTATTGTGTGTTTTCTTTGTTGTAATTTGTTCTGTATTCTGTATGTTTAACCGTGAGCAATAAAGTTTATTTTATTTATTTATTAAAATTTTGCACACAGAAAAACATGACTGAGAATAGGTAGGATAAAGATACTACTGTCCTAAAATACCAACCCATTGGGGTACAACTTGTGAATATAATGTTAATTGAGCGCGCGAGCGAAGCGTCTCAGTTTCGAGATTTATCAAAAATTCTTTTGTCCGTCTACCAGTCAGCAGTCTGTCAGTCTGTCGTCTCGCCTACAGGTCGCATTTTTTTACCGATTTTGACGAACACAAGTTCCTAGATTTATTAAAAACAAATGGAGTTTGTTAGCGGCGTTTTAAATTTTTGGGATGGGTAAAAAGTGTTAAAGTCGCGTCAGGACACGTGACCCTGATCGAAAATTCGTAAGACCATTTACCGTTGAACTATTTCAAATGACATATTGTCTCACACTTGAAGTCTACGTATATTAGTTAATAACAACCGTTATATTGATGCCAGATCAGTTTTAAGGATTTACCTGCCAAATCAAGTTGGTCTCCGTTTTCATCAACTTTTTATGAAGTTGTGGTCAAGATATAGTGGATTTTGATGGTTACTTTCGTTTAACCGGTTTTCACTTCTGCAGGCACTCCCAGAGTGCAACCCGTTGTTTTTTTATCGATCAGGATTTCTGATTGGAGGTAGAATAGGGGGCCTAAGGGTGGAAGTTGGCTGTTGCGTTACTTATGGATGGATTTCAATCAAGTTTGAGAAGCACACTAAGGACTTCATTCTTTACAAGATGTTGTAAAAACCGCCTTTACGAGACGAACCCGTAGACACCAGATTTGTCCTTCTAGGACCAAGGGAAAGCGAGTATTTGCTAAAACTTATGCCCTATTTGCTTCAAGGTCTACACAGGTAAGCCTAACTATTGGAAAATTAAAGTCCAGTTTAAGTCCAATTTAAGTTCCATTTAAAATTGGACTTTCTTTGAGCGAGGTGTCCGGGGGGCTAATTGTCGAATTTTAAATTCTATCGCAATCCCTTTCAATACGTCATTTGAAAGATATTAACATGCTTCAGACCGTCACTACTTGACATTTGATAGGGATTGTGATCGGGACGCGTTTTGAAAGGTATTGAATGTCAAAGTCAAAGTCAAAGATTTTTATTCAAATAGACTTATAGATAAGTGCTTTCGAATCGTCCAATTTTTTTTCCTACCAGCCATTCAGGACATCTTTTAACTGATAAGAAGAACGGCCGCAAGAAACTTATCAGCTTTAACGAAGCAACAACATTTACAAAGGAACATGTCGTTGCCAAACACAAATCTACAAATCAAATCAAAGAAAGAAATTATTTATTTGCTCAATGCAGTGTGATTCATTGAGATGGATGACAATGTGTGTTTACTGTGGTCTACTGTATTCTACCTTAAATATTGTAGGCATGCAAAAATTATATATTCATTTAAATTGTACAATGTCAGATTATTAAATATTAATTAAATTCCAACTCGTGATAGTGTCAGTATATGAAAAAAAGAAATTAATACAATATAATTACATTATAGTTACATTTTTATGGTCAAATCAAATCAATATCATTTATTCAGTCTAGGCTGTTACAAGCACTTATGAACGTCAAAGAAGCTACGCCATCGGTTCACAAACCCTACGGCGGGAGACCTTGTAACGAGAAGAACCGGCAAGAAACTCGTCAAGGGCTGTTTTTTTCTCCCTGTTTTATTTCATACAGAGTCGTCAAATTGAAAAGTGACCTTAACATATCAGTAAGGTCAATTTCCATTACAAAAGAAAATACTAATTATAATATTACATTTTATGGTTATCCTAACCGTAAACAATTTTCAACTCGCAAGGAAGGACTTACATTTAACATTTCTCGCATTACAAGGTTACTGTACTGCAAGTTGTGACGTACATACAGGTCGATAGCAATTTATTTTAGATGAAAATATTTAAGCTCTAAGCACAACGTTAAGACAAGCAGACTGAAGTAGACCCATTTCCGCTGGCGGCACCCGTTCACTCACTACGAAAGGGATTGCGACTAACGTTACACAATTCCATAATCACTATCACAATTACAACACCTTTGAAAGGGATTGTAATAGATTTTGAAATGAGACAATTAGGGGGCAGTTCTCACAGTGCGTCAACTTTAGCGGGAATCATTGTCATCAGTCTTACAACTTTGGCGGGAATATTATTCGACATTACTCTTATGGCATGAAAGCACTCTATAATGGCGGCCCACAAGTTATAATGGTGAGCAAAATATTAGTTTCATTACAAACAATAAAAAACAAATAACACAATTTACGCGTTCGTACACCATTATATTACTAGTGGTTATATGGGTAAATTATGTTATTTGTTTTTATTGTTTGTAATAAACCTAATATTTTGCTCAGCATTATAACTTCTGGGCCGCCATTACAGAGTGCTTTCATGCCATAAGAGTAATGTCGCATAATATTCCCGCCAAAGTTGTAAGACTGATGACAATACTTCATTGGAGCCATTACCAAGTTTTATGGAGTCGCACCGCTCGCCTCGCTCGCATCGCTCGCTCTAGCGGAAGTACTCGAAATAATTACAGCGATTGAACTACTTTGGAAGGTTTTATTTTAAAATTTTTACCCAATCGGGTAAGTAGCATGCTCCCAACATGCACTTTAGTAACTATAAGCTTTTGCTATCCAGTATCTGGTCTTAACTTTTAAGTGATCACGATAGGATCATCTGGGTGACTTTTATTACTTCAACAACTACAACCTTCGACAGAGAGATTCTCTTAAAGAATTGTTTAAAGAAATTAATATACTAACTTTGGCGGGACAATACATTTATGATAATATAGTATATGTAAGGACACATCACGATTTATTTATTAAGCATAGCGATGTTCATAATTTTAATACTAGAAACAAGAATAAGCTTGCCGTTCCAAGATTTCGGCTTGAAAAATGCAGTCGCTCGTTTTTGGGGAAAGGCGTAGCCTTTTTTAATAAAGTTCCACAACAAGTGGTTGAGCTGCCTTTGCATAAATTTAAAATACATGTTAAAAAAACGCTCTTAAGCAAAGGTTATTACAAGGTAGATGATTATTTGAAAGACCAAAATGCATGGAAGTGATACTAACATAAAACATGACTATTGTAATTGTATAAAAGGAAAATATTCTAATAACTGAGTATAAGAAAATTTTCCTCTTATATTAAATATGTTTCAAGATTGTAGATTTGTGTTTGGCAACGACATGTTCCTTTGTAAATGTTGTTGCTTCTGTTAAAGCTGATAAGTTTCTTGCGGCCGTTCTTCTTATCAGTTAAAAGATGTCCTGAATGGATGGTAGGAAAAAAAAATTGGACGATTCGAAAGCACTTATCTATAAGTCTATTTGAATAAAAATCTTTGACTTTGACTTTGACTTTACTTCCTTTCTTAAAGGTTATGAAATATTATTCTCGTAGCGTAGTGTATCGTATCCACATTCACATGACTTCCGGTGATGAGACTAATGAGATAGTTTCCGTTAATTTTTAAATAGTTTTTGCAACCGCACCTAATAATGGATTTAAATGTATCAATATTTTGACAATACGGTGCCCAATTGGTGAATATCACTCATACGCATATAAAATTAATTTCAAAAGTTAGTTATAATAAATTTTAAATTGCAATTTACGTATTATATTTATATAATTTATTTTCTATTTATCATAGGTATAAAAATAGCTTTGAAAAATGCATAAATCCAAAATTCAAGTTTCTACTTAATTGTGCTTACCCTGTAATTGTGCACCCGCAAGTAAAATGAAAATCTCAACTGCCATTTGGATAAAGCAATAAACATTAACCACACAATCAATTTATTAGCATGTCAGCCTACATCATAAATATTCGTCTGATGAACATGTGGGTACATATGTAATAATTATTTATTAAAGTAAATAGATTTCATGTAGTTTTTTGTTAACGTATCAAATTCATCATTGTCTAATTGAATGGTCTAAGAATAGGGTCCCAAAATAGTTTAGAAAAATAAATTTTTACGTGCGCGGGGCGCGCGGTACATTAAACATCGGAGGGTACATATACTCGATGAAGTGCACACAGCCTGCATCTACGCGCCAGTCACCGCATTGTTATCGTAAAACTTATAATATTTTTGTTTTGTTGTACTTATTATTATTATTATTTACATATTTAAAAAATATTTTTTTTTTTTTTTTTTTTTTTCTTTTTTTTATGATTTTGTAATATTTGCATTTTTCAATGCTATTTTTATGCTCCAGAGCATTGGACCGGATTTCCAAAGGTCGCTGGTTCGATTCCAGCCTGAGAATTCACTTGTGGCCGAGTTAATTTTTTCCAATATTTTTCTATTTAAAATTTACCATAAGTAAAAATATATTTATTCCAGTTCCTCAATCAACATTGTACACAAGATATTGAAACACTCCTTTTAAGTATTTTAAAAACACTTGTGTCAGGTAAACCTTAATAGATACAAACGATTGACGGGATTCCGGAATCCCGTCAGGGCGACATGAGACAAGTTGCTTTTTTCTAGTATATTTTCTTGTTTAATATTAATCACATAAAAATAGCATTGTAAAATGCAAAATTAAAATCCGGTCCAATGCTCTAACCGCTGAGTCTCGGTAGCTCAGCGGTTAGAGCATTGGACCGGATTTCCAAAGGTCGCGGGTTCGATTCCCGTCTAAGAATTCACTTGTGGCCGAGTTAATTTTTTCCAATATTTTTCTATTTAAAATTTACCATAAGTTTTTATATGTTTGTTTGTAACAAAAAAATAAATCAAAAGTCAAGAAACTAGAAAACCTTGTAAGTAATTATCATGTCACTCAAGTTTCGAATAAAGCATGAATGAACAGAAAAATATTCAAACATTATGTTTTGGTTGACATGCGATAAGCTTGAAGCAATCAGCCTATTTTGATGTGATTGTCGTTTCCGTGACTCCGATACTCATGTCACGATCGCAGACGTCGCGCCACACCTGAGTACGACGCCAGTAGATTGTGATTCTATTTCTATAGCTATTTTTTTTAGGGCGGAGATTTTGTTTTTTTTTTTATGAAAACTAACAAATATTCAATTTATGAATTACTAAGGTGCAAGGTGTGTCACTGGGCTGCATCTGCATTTTTTCTTGCGGAATTACGCGACATATTTTTCGTTTTCTACTAAGATATGGATTTCCGCCAAGTAACGCCTGATTCTATCAAATACTAAGTTCACCTCGCGCTTTTACATATATATTATTTTATAAAAACCCTATTTATTATTTATCATTCAATAATTCTTCAAATCCGTTCAGCATGTCCTTGATATTGTTATAAAAGAAACATAGAGCTTACACACTTTCCATTAATGATACCAGTAAGGCTGTTTTTGGTGGTTCAGGTTACGTGATAAAGAAGCCCTTACCTAACCGAAGAGTGATTAGGTGTCCATGCGCATTGTACTCAATGCTGTGTCTCGTAATACCACGATGACAATTCAAAATGTCTGTAGTTCAACCGTTCAAATGTTGGACTGCCACCGATCATGTCGTTAATCCGTGATGAATACAATTTTAAATGGTCAAGGTGTGTTGTTCATAAAGTATTATTATCCAATAACTAGTACAAGCTATACCTATTGCAAGCCATAGTACAAGCTTCCCTTAGTTTGGGGCTTGATTGTATTTTTTTGTATTGTTTCACGAAATTTTGGAAAGAGCATTATGGACCGGACATCCAAATATTGCGGGTTCGAGTCTCCGTCTGAGCGATGTGGAGGCTAGTTGAATTTTTCTAATTAGTTATTTTGGTGAATTATTTCGCTGCTAAATGAACTTAACCTACCGCATCGCTGGTGTGCTGTGGCTCACTCGATCACCGAGCGACGACGGGCACCCGCTCGCGCTCACATCCGGCGCTCGCCATCGATCTCAAATTATTATTCTACGCGGGACTGATTATTTACGCGCGCTGTTTGCCACCCGACACAGCAAATAAGAAAAACGAATCCGTCCGATTTCAATACGACGGCTTCCATCACAAATTCCTCTTCCATTTTGAAAGGCTATAAATATTATTGGGATTATTTGGGACACGTGGCGGTGATGTAGACACAGCTACAGCAACCTCTCACGGTGCCATTCCAGGATACAAGAAGAGGGTTAGGAGTTAACTTAGTGTTATCGTATTTCATGATATGCGTTTAAAGGCCTAACTATTTTTTTATTTTTGAGTAAAAGACATAATAAAAATAGGCTTTTTTTATTAGATACGGGAAAACTCTTAGCCTTCATCAAACCTGATGTTAAGTATTGATAAGGCTCTAAATGGAAGCGAACCTCTCCCGTAATTCTCAATCACTGAGGAACTGGCTATCTAATCTTTAACTGCCGGAACACAACAATGCTGAAAACGTTGTTGTTATGGCGTCAGACTTAGATAAGACGGAGGTAGCTAGCCAGGCGGAGTTACAACAAGTCCTACCACCAACCAAACCGAATACAATATGTAGGTACCCCCGCTGGGAATCGAAAACGGGACCCCATGGGTCTGATACCGGTGGTTGTACAACTAAACCACAGAGGCGGTTAAAATATATTAACACTTTAAAGTTTGAACTTAAGCGAGAACCGCGCCAGACGGTTCTTTCAGATATCTTAAAATCTGTCGCAAGATTTTGGCCATCACAGAAAAGTACACCCGTTAGTAAGTGATCTAAGTCTGAGATTAGCTCAAACTTAGTGAGTATACTGTTATGGTACCTATTATATAATCTATGCATAGGGTATCCATATTTTTTTATCCAGATTTTATTTTTTTTACCAAATCTTGCATTTTCCCACCGTCTTATATACGTACCAGTAAGTTTAAACTCGTCATAATAAAAAATAATAAATTGAAAATTAATACAACATAAATGAAATTAAATTAAATTAAAACAAAATAAATTAAATTACAAACACATGTCACAAAAATAATGCTATACGAATTAATGTACTTATGAGCTGAACATACGAGGGCGGGTCAATAAGTCCATGACTTTTTGAATTTCTGACCTCTTTACTGAAAAAGCAACACTACTTCTGTCATCAGGCATCTGTCAGTTGACTCCTATCAAAATTTGAACTTGCTGCGTCAGTTAGTTTGTGTTTGACAGCTACCTTTATCAGACTACCCAGTAATTTGAGAAAAAAAAGAATTGAGGTTTGGCGTTGTTTAATCGCAATATGGAGGAGTTTTTGCGCCGTTTTGTAACCGTGGACGAAACATGGATCCATCACAACACACCAGAGACCAAACAACAGTCAAAACAGTGGGTTTCTAAGGGTGAATCGGCGCCAAAGAAGGCCAAGATGGGTTTGTCAGCCAATAAAGTTATGGCGACTGTTTTTTGGGATGCACGTGGGATAATCCACATTGACTACCTTCAAAAGGGAAGAACAATCAATGGGGAATATTATGCCAAGTTATTGGACCGCTTCAATGACGATTTGAAAAAAAAACCGACCTCATTTGGCCAAGAAAAAAGTTATTTTCCACCAAGACAATGCAAGGGTGCACACATGTGCAGTTGCCATGGCAAAAATCCATAAATTGGGCTATGAATTGCTCCCTCATCCGCCCTATTCTCCAGATTTGGCTCCGAGTGACTACTACTTGTTCCCAAACCTGAAGAAATGGCTTGGTGGAAAAAGATTTGACTCCAATGATGAAGTCATCTCGCAAACAAAGGCCTATTTTGAGGACCTCGACAAATCATATTTTTTGGAAGGGATAAAAAAATTGGACAAAGTGTATAGAGCTCAAGGGAGACTACGTTGAAAAATAAAATTATTTATTTATCATAAAATCTGTATTTTATTCCAAAAGTCACGGACTTATTGACCCGCCCTCGTATATTCGTAAGTTTTATTACGACGACTAATTCAAGAGTTACAGTTTACAATGAATTTATATTTTGCGTCTAGTAATAACAACTTTAAATTAGGAAGTAAAATGGGTAGTGGATTTTCCATCTTACGTCAAATGGAGCCTAATTCCACTAATATTGCGTAACTAGTTAAAATCTGTTACGTTTAGTTATAACAATATTTATAAATATTAAACAAGAAAATAAACTAGATAAATGCAACTTGTCTCATGTCGCCCTGACGGGATATCGTGACGTGTTGTCCCGTCAGGGCGACATGAGTCAAGTTGCTTTTTTCAAGTATATTTTCTTGTTTAATATTTATCACATAAAGTATGTAATTTGGTACAGTCGGGGAACTTCTCGGTTCACCAGTAGAGTTTTTTAGGAAGCGTTATTCAAAAAAGTTATAGACTTATTGAAACCGTTTAAATCACAAATCATAAAACATTATTAGGTATTTCATTTGAATAATAAATCATTTTTTATCCTTATTACTTTTCGAATAAACGTTTCCCAAAAAAAACTCCAACGTTTGTACCTATTACTACTTGTACTTAGTATTCTGTGCTATTACAATAATGTAAATGTTATTGTATTTATATATGTATGTATATGTATCTATGTGTTTTATAAACGTAGCTTTAAGTTTAGTAGGTACCTACATAATATGTATAATGTGTTCAATATCGTTTATTTTAAAATTACTTTTTTATTGCCGCCTAGATATCTCTTTTACATCCTTTCCGGTTGACTGGTAGAGAATGCCTAAGAGCTTTAAGTCCGCCATTTGATGTATATGTGCAATAAAGTTTAAATAAATAAATAAATGCATAAATAAAGCAAAGTCAGCATTGGGAATTCGAAAAGATTTAATTTTATGTTTTTGTACGTGTGTTCTAGTTAAAAAATGATAACTGAAGAACTCGTCATAAGCCACTTTTAATGTCCCCACTGCAGGGGCACTGGCCTTCCTTGTGGGTGTATAAGGAGAATGGGCCATGACCCACCACGCGGGCCCAATGCGGATTGGTGGGTTTTAACGACTGCAAATGCAGCCGGGACTAAAGGCTTAACGTGCCTCCCGAAGCACGGAGGAGATCGAGATAGTACATTTTTGGTCACCCATCCCGTGACCGACCATTGCGAAAGCTGCTTAACCTCAACAATCGCTGGCCGAGCGCGCGAGCCACTGCACCACGGGCTCCTCAAGAAATACAAGTAGTTAATTAAGTACCTATTTTTATTTTTCAAGGAAAATCCTCTGAGGAAAATTTCTCAAATCCGTGATTTTGTAGGTACAATTTCATTGTTCGTGTACTGATTGACAAGAGCTCTCTGTTACTTAAGCGTCCAACTTTCTTTACAGAGGTCTCAATCACGAATGAGTGAAGTGTAAGTAATTGTTACGAGATCAATCGTGGAGGGGCAGGGGTGGGGATGGAGGCGCTGATAAGGATTCAATTAATGCCGAAGGGCCGACGGTGGCGCTTGTGTTGGATCGCTACACGATATCGGCCATCGCTGAACTTCTTAGCATACGAGTACGTTGTAGCAGAGATAATTTTAGTACAACGTGTTTGTACTTCTGAACATATACATACACACACGCACGCACACACACACACTCACTCACACAACACACACACATACACACACACACGCACAAACACTTATTTAGATGCACTCTTGCATTTACCTTTGTTAATTTTTCTTATTATATTTTTTTTCTTTATATTTTTAATGTTTAGCCATTAATCTTCTCATGTTCTCTCAGCGACATCTATTAGATAACATTTTTATCAGTGATAATGTGGTTCGAGGCGGTGGGAGCCTGGTGACCTGTAACACAGGTATTTTGTACCTAGCTCTGGCATCAGCCTCTCACAAACTTAGATTCCTTATTCCTTTGTTTCAATGCTAAGTTTGTGATGAGAAAATAAAATGTATTATTACTTCTATCGATTTAATCTGATAAACCGATCCATGTCTAAGTATTCAGTCTCAAACATTGATAAGTGGTGGTACCCATTATTTGAGCCAGTAGGCCTAGCACGAAAAACTTCGTAGTAACGAAAAAGTATCGAGGACGTATCGTTAAAAATGTAAGACAAATTGAGCAGCGCTCCTACCGTACCTAAACGGAGCTACATTTTCCTATAAATTGAGCAGCGTTCCTACCGGACTTAAACAGAACTACATTTTTCTAAAAAACAATTGACGATATGCCTCAATACTATTTCGAAATTTGGAGATATTTTGTTTATTAGGAAAGTACTGGAAAAAGAAACTTGTCTCGAACTTATTTGAACTTCGAATCCGCATTCTCCGGTTGATCGGGCAGCATTCCGTGACCACAGTCTCTACAATGGTGCCGAAACCATTTGACCCAATTGGGTCTGAAAGCCAGCAATCATCCGCCAGTCACCGTTAAAAAATAATGTGAAGTCCAGTAACATGGAAGCTATTAGCATGTTTTTTGATCCGTAGGGGCAACGTAAATAAAATCATTAAGTAAGTTTTAAGACTGTTGTTGTTATTTTATTTTTAATTTTGTTTATTGAAAGCCAACAGTGTTAAATTAAAGCAAATATTATTAACAAAAAAAGTGTGTAAACAATAGTAAGGCCAATTACAAGTTTCATTAAGAAATAATAAATAACAAAAAAAAACAACGTCACAAAACATCAGCCAAACTAGAAGTCATTGTGTGTGTGTGTGTTTGTGTGTGTGTGTGTGTGTGTGTGAGTGTGTGAGTGTGTGTGGCCAAGCCGCCAACATAGAGTAGCCATTACCACACCCTTACAGCGTACAAAATTTTAACAGCGTATGTTCGTCAACTTGGGCGCAGAGTTATGCCGTGGTCTTGCCGAACCGAGGCGCGTCGGGTATAACTTGTGAACGGACCTTTAGTAGGAAGATAGACTACTGTGTATCATTAATCATTATACTGTGGTAGGGGTGACCATTCACGCTCCGACGCCCATTTATCACGCATCACGCCCGGCGTTGTCACGGCGACGTTGCTCTGGTTTTTGCCAGCCCTATCAGAAGATCAGTTGTAATGTTTTGATTTTGTCATTAATCGAAGAGTGAAAGGGTTTTAAGGAAATTTTGTATTCCAAATTGGGTCGTTTATCATAGCTGATGAAATGAAAATGGGCATATGTAACTTTTTTTTAAATTTATGGACTTATACGTTATCTTTTATGCACTTTACATTGGTTTGTTTCTCATTTCGGCGATAAAATGACATGTGTTATTTTTATACAAACTCAGTTAAAAACACGGTCGACTGCCCACAACTTTAGTTATATATGTCAGAATCTACTTTGTCAGATTAACTTAAAGAACTGGCAAAAAAAAACCCCTGAGCGGGAAAACTGAAATCAATAAATTAAGATATTTTATGATTTTTTGTAATTTTTGCATTTTCAATGCTATTTTTATACTTCACCGTCGAAGTATAAAAATAGCATTGACCTCCACCGTCGAAAATCTACAATACTTTTTTTTATTTTTTTATATAAAAGTATTGGTGAATTTCGACGGTGGTTCAAGTCTCGGTAGCTCAGCGGTTGTAGCATTGTACCGGATTTCCAAAGGTCGCGGGTTCGATTCCCGTCTGAGAATTAACTTTGTGGCCGAATAAATTTTTTCCAATATTTTTCTATTTAAAATTTACCATAAAAAATTAAGAGTCCAGAAATCCCCTTGAGGGATATTTACTGTGGTGGGAGAGTATGTACTAATGTAAGTAGTCTGATAGATCACTATGTACAGACTCGTGATGCAAACAAGTGCACTTGTAACATCTTGCTGACTGATTGATTGCGCGATAATCCGCGTCTCGAGCCTCGACTCACCAGATACTATCTGGGGCCCGCCCCCGCATAGCGGAGCTGAGGCAGGGATGGCAACGGCGGAGTTTCAGCATCAAGCAATACCATTTTTTTATACTTCACTCTCACTCATCAGCCTGTGGACGTCCACTGCTGGACATAGGCCTCTCATAGCTCACGCCTATTGTGGTGTTCATAGGAGGCTATTAGGCTACTGCTACCACGCTGGCCAGACGGGTTGGTAGAGGGTTTGTTTCAAGTTTTCCTTCTCTCGCACAGGTGTTCAATGCGTCGAGCCTCTTAGTCGACTCTTACGACATCCCAGGCATGTAAGGGAGTGGTGACACTTGTATTCTTAGGCCGGCACCACACGGCAGGTTTTTTTTTTTTTTTTTACTTTTATACTTGCAGAAATGCATTTACGCATCCCTTGTTGGGTGTAGGAGCGATTCGAAATGTTGGACTCACCCGTACCAACTATCAACTAAAACTCCAAGTACTTGCCCTCCTGGCCACCATTGGTCACGGTCACGGGGAAACGGTGCAGCAAGCGCCCCTAAGGCGGCCTCGGCCCCACCCCATCTCGTCACTCGTTCTTGTGCCAAAACAGTCTTTATAAGAGCTATTTTTTTCAAGCTTAGTGAATATCAATCAATTAAATATCATTCAGTTGTTTGGTTCGTGGCAGGACTTACAACAAGTCCTGCCTGCCTGCCTGCTTTTATGCTGCCATATCAGAAAACTTATTGCTTTTTAACCGCCTTTGTGGTCTAGTGGCAGCAACCACCGGTATCAGACCCAGGGGTCCCGGGTTCGATTCCCAGCGGGGGTACATATTGTATTCAGTTTGGTTGGTGGTAGGACTTGTTGTAAGTCCGCCTGGCTAGCTACCATCATCTTATCTAAGCCTGACGCCATAACAACAATGTTTTCAGCATTGTTGTGTTCCGGCAGTTTGAGATAAGATAGCCAGTTCCTCAGTGGTTTAGGATTCCGGGAGAGGCTCGCTTCCATCTTCAGCCTTATCAATACTTACCATCAGGTATGATGAAGGCTAAATGTATCCCCGTCGTTCATAAAAAAAATGTTTATTTAAATGTTTATGTTAAGAGTAGTATTTACGCATTCCAGGCATATTGTGGATCCAGTACTTAATATACTGAAATATTCAATGCCCTATTCTGCGAGGCTTCGATCCTTATTAATCCATTTCAAATGCAAAATCATTAGGTAATTTATTCAATGAAAACTTTATTAGTTTACATTAAGAGCGCTCTTCTTTTAAAACCTTTTAAATTGGAAATAAGGTATCGCTAATGCATTGAGATGATTTAATTATCCAAACCGTATCGAGACTGTGTTTGCTGTAAGAAGTTAAAAGATGCAAATTTAATAAAAAAAAAAATTTCGTGATGCTGGAATGGTAACTATTAATACCTTTTCAAGGGAAGTGAAAATAAGGAAAGTCAATGTTGGGCGAATCATGCAAACCGTTAAATGTTTGTAGCTTTAAAAACGGTATTTCCTCAAATATATTATCAGCACTTACCTATTTAACCGACTTAAAAAAGAAGGAGTTTTTTTTCAAACTGAGTTTGATTGAAAAAAAAGTTTTCAGTAATTTAGGCAGAACGAATTAGGCTTTTAAAGTAAAAATTAAATGTCTTCTGACAATATTGTTTTGGTATTGTTCAGGTTGTCAAACTGTCGACTTTGAAACAGATTTAATATAATAGTACTAGAAGTTTGCATAGAATACTCGTTGGGCCTACAGCCCTGAGAAATAGCCGTCCCCGTCTCTAATCACATTAGCGCAAAAGTTATCTCCATAAAAAATACCGTCCGACGCATTAGCTTTATTCAATTTATTATTTAAAGCAATTTAATAGATAACGACTCCTTGCATTTAAATCGTGAATAGAGACGAATTAATGTTTTATTCAATGATTTCCTTTGCTTTACGTAATACTTAGAAGGAAATTAGAAATCTCCGAACATTCTGAATTTGGAAGAGAAAAGATAAACTTATTCTATTAACTTAACTTCGTGGCGTGTTTTGATATGAATTACTATTTTATTACATTTACTAACTACAGTCCTGTTAGAGAAGTACATGTTCAACTATAAAACAAACTTGATATCAGGCTTATCGACGGAAAATAAAGTATTTTTTTTAAAAAACGACTTATTTATATAAAGAGCTTATTTTCAACTTTAGAAAAGTTGAAAATAAGCCTTTTGAAGACGATATTACCTAAGGCAAGAAAATCGATGCCTTATTTTCCATGGGACCTAAAAAGTATACCAGTACGATTTCAAACAAAGAAATATATTTCCAAATTGGTTTAGACGTCTTCGAGTAATCGGAAAAAAAAAACCTACTTTGACGAAATTGAGAACCTCCATTTTTGAAGTAGCCCCGAATGAATATGGACTGAGACTGTCGCTTTTAGTGTGAATTGTGTTCCAGTCCACTTTACACCTTGCAAGCTATAAATAAGTAGGCAGCGGTCACCTTGTGGCCGGCCTGAGGTTCGGAGCCATCTCGTTTGTGATGCAGATTGCGTCTTTGCTCCCAAACAAAGCTCTTGCTTCAATCGCCTTCCTCTTGTGATTGTAAATTATTCTGTCGCCAAGGTAAACCTTATTGCTTCTGCTCAGGTATATTATTTCTATACCTGATGCGGGCTATTTAGTGCACTTTATTTACCCGAAACATATATTTGGTACTCTATTTTTGGGGCTTTTTATGGTTCCCGACGACCTTTTTAGTTGCCGTGGTCACGGGTTGACGAGTTTTTTTTTTTTTCCTAGTGCCTCCAACGTGATTGGAGTCTGTGTTAGCTTTCTACTCTTTCATGCCATTTCTTCTTTTATGCCTCTCGCACTTTCATGCCTCATACTACGCTTTCATTCATCGTCTTTTGCCCTATAACAGGTGGGGTGCCTGCCTAATCTAATTTTACTTTTACTTTTATTTATGATATCAGGGTTAGGGTTTGGGGTTTTACATTTTATCTTATCTTTATTTTAATTAATTATCTTTACTTACAATTTTGTTTTCTTACTTTCTAATACAGATTTTTAAGCTTGTTTTTACTATACATTTCTAATACATTTCATTCTTTATTTATTACTATGTTTCTTATCTAAGTTTTTATGTGCTTACTTCTAGTTACATCTTTTGCCTTATGTCTAGTACATTTCTTTCTTTCTTATCTAGTTTACAATTACCATTCGTTGTTTTATTGCTATATTCTATTTTACTTTTATTTTCTACATGTTTATGTTAATCTAAATATACAAATATATTTATATAACATAATTTTCTTAATCTCTATTTCTTTTTATAATTACGCTAGCTATCTTTACACAATATCTTAAAAATTTATCTCTATTTCTTCCAATCATTATTTTTCCTATCTCCTCTTTCGTTAATTTAATATCTAATTTCGGGTTGACGAGTTACTTATAAGTCTACCTTCACAAAATTTTATTTTATTTTATTTCTGTTGTAATAATCATAGTTTGTGATACAAAAAGTCGGTTAAAAATTAGCACGACTGATTTGTGGGTTGTTGATACGAGTAGTAAGCCGTAGTTTTTAACCGACTTCAAAAAAGGAGGAGGTTCTCAATTCGGTTGGTATATTTTTTTTATTTTTTTTTTTATGTATGTACACCGATTACGCCGAGATTTCTGAACCGATTTCCATGATTCTTTTTTTGTTCGATGCAGAATAGTTGCCAAATGGTCCCATAAAAATTTGGTTTCGTTTGACCCAGTACTTTTTATGTTATGAGCATTTTTATATATTTCATTTCATTGTTGACTTGGATGATGTAGTATTTACGATAATTTTGTTTATAATGTACATGAAACCTTATCTAATCTAGAAAAACCCTGCTGTAGTTTACAAAACAGCCTATTACAGACACTAAAAAGTAAAAAAAAAAAAACTGCAAGAAAAATGAAAGAATAGGAGCTTAAAGTAGAATGTCTTGGCTGCCACTGACTCCAAAAGGCTTATATTTTGCTTTTTAGTTTTGAAGTCGGTTTTTTTTAACGCAGTTTTTTTTTGTCTAGTTGATATTAGTACAATTTGTATGGGGAGTTTTTAAAATTTTCAAATACTTCTTAACAAATCCTTAGCGTAATAAATTAAACAAGAAAATGTACTAGAAAAGCCAGTGGTCTCATGTCGGTCAGACGGTACTCGAACCCGCACCCTTAGGTGTCCGGCCCAATGCACTACCGAGACTTATGAGGACCCGTCTACTTATTATCCGCGGTAGTTATAGGAGGAAAAAAAAAATTCTGAGTGTCTAATTAATTCTGAGTTATTCGATACAATATTTTCGTTTTGTAAGTCGCATTAATAATGTTCGATCATAAATCACTGCATAGCTGTTTCATCTGATCTAAGTAATCTTTCTTGCAGCTGCCAAAACAAAGGCATATATCTTGCTATTTAAGTGGCAGGTCTCGAGGTGACTTGATAGAACAGTCTGACAGAGACGTATGGACGCGTCCCTTCACAGCGGGACAATGGCCGCCAACTGGGGCCATTTGACGTCTCCTGACGTCCGACGGCGGGAGGCGTCAATCATGCCGCGACGCGATGGAACGTCGAATGTCAGCGTGTCAACGTGTCGGGTTGCAACGCTGTTGAGCTTTAGAGACATATCAGAAAACTTATTGCTTTTTAACCGCCTTTGTGGTCTAGTGGCAGCAACCACCGGTATCAGACCCAGGGTTCCCGGGTTCGATTCCCAGCAGGGGTACATATTGTATTCAGTTTGGTTGGTGGTAGGACTAGTTGTAAGTCCGTCTGTCTAGCTACTACCATCTTAGCCTGACGCCACAACAACATTCTTGTGTTCCGGCAGTTAGAGATAAGATAGCCAGTTCCTCAGAGATGAGGATTCCGGGAGAGGCTCGCTTCCATCTTCGGCCTTACCGATACTTAATATCAGGTATGATGAAGGCTAAGAGTGTCCCCGTTGTTCATAAAAAAAGCTTTGTAATGCAATATCAAAACGTAACCGGTAGCTGCATCAGAAATTTTGCAAATGAATCCAATCATAATCGATCTCTTGTTATTATAACTTTTCGTAGGTATTGTATAACTCCTACAGTATCATTGGTGTTTTTTCGAATAACTGGACTTATGGTTATACTGGTTTAATTTAATTAGATCATTCTATTCAAAGTTGCCAGTAGTATACGAATCAGTTATTTATGAAGTAGGAAGTACCTAACCTAAAGATTCAGAAATTAATCTGCAAAAATCTTTAACGAAGATTTTTTCATTAGTCATTCTTTAGGTGCATTTCTCTTCTCTAGTTGGCACAGATTGATCGCAATTTCATTAAAATAATGTCGGAAGCAGATTCCCGTACGAATAATTCATCAGTTAAACGAAATTAAAAGTTGTTTTTGTTAAAAGTAGCATCCGACTGAAAGTTTTAAAGTCGTGTCGTGTCACACTGGCCTTATTTTAAAGTGACGTCATACAATATTAATTCCGTCGAGTGACAGATTTCTCCGAGAAAAATGAGCCTCGCTATTAACGAGGATCGGGGGCTTGCTCGGGGGCGGGGCGGGGGACATTGTGCTAACTTCCGGATGGAGTTTCAAACTTCTGACTTCCCGACTTTTTATACTTCGCGACGAGTTACCTTAAGTGAATGATTTTTGTCGATAGATTCGTGAAAGCAAAGTGTGATTATACTTTGTAAAAGTTTATTTTTATTCTGATACCATTAGCTTTTAAAGATTACCTTGGATGTTATCGTCATTTATAGCCATATCGCTTACTTTGGCGCTTGCTAAAAGGCCGTTACTTTTCTGCAGTTTGAAAGTATCAATACATTATGAAATTTAAAAAAATGATGTTCAGTTAATTAAACACAGGGATTCTGTCTGATGTCTGACTAATTAAGAGGCTATACATGTTGCAGTTTCGGACAGCATTTAATGACCTATTCCCGGATATCATTTAATATATCCTTATAACTACCGTCCTGCGTACTACAGCTCTTGCGCTCTGCTATTCTGCGGCCGAATACGCCTGCCCCGTATAGGAGCGGTCAATACACGTAAAGATGGTCGACGTGGCTCTGGATGAGTCATGTCGCCTCATTACAGGCAAACACCGACCCAAAAAACTATACTAGTTGGCAGGAATAGCGCCCCGTCTTGAAGAAGAAGAAAACGGTTTTGGGTCACTGGTTTTCCTTATGGATGTAAAAGTATGGATGGATGGATGATGTGCGTAAGATGTATTCGATGATGTTAGCGACAGCAAAGTTAGAAGATGAAAAGCTCAACAATGTTCGAAGGTCGTTAAGTTTTTTCATTCTGACATTTTTATTAAATAATTTATAAACATTCAAATGCCTAATTCTGTTCCCTGCAGCACATTTAAATAGTTTATGCCCACAACAAGAACTCAAAGTGTCCCACCGACCACACCACCTGAAATGCTAATCTGGTTTCCTCGGAAATAGGAACTACCCTTTTCAAACGTCGGCTTACATCCCCTTCCTTTGATTGGATTAACCGCTTACTTTTATGGGTCTTGTTCTTATTATGCTTTAACATGATTACACAGGAAGAGCGTTTTATGAAACATCTACCGGATCAAAGTTTGACCTATCCTTTACTTAAAGATATACATAACGAATCTAATGGTAGCTTCTTATAGATTTGACGACCTGTTTGGCGCAGGGTACTAAGCCCACCTTCTGCGCCAGAGGTCCCGGATTCGATCCCCGGACAAGACAAATATTTGTGTGCATGAACATGTCTATTTGTCTTGCTCTGGGTGTCTGATATGTATATTATGTATGTATTTACAAAAAAAAGTATATAAGTATGTTTATCCGTTATTTAATATCCATAACACAAGTTCTTTGTGAAACTAACCGTGGGCTAGATAATTGGTGTGATTGTATCCAATTATTTTTTATAGATGAATTATTTCGTCCATTTGTCAAAGAGATGTTTCGAAACAAGAGTCATTTGGGAAATTGTACTTTAATAACATATAATGTAACTTAAATAACATATAAGGTTATCATTATTCTTCCCTAAGAGAATTATAGACTATAGTCAGATTTTTAATTCAGGAGAGTAATTAGACAGGTGCCAATGTCACATTGTAAAAATAATCCTGCTATAAACTGTTTTTCGTAATGATTTTCGCAGATCCAGTTCTAATTCAGTAAGTATTGATTACATTCACGCACCATCATCAGCCTGTGGACGTCCACTGCTGGACATAAGCCTCTCCTAGCTCACTACTATTGTGGCGTTCATAGGAGGTTATTAGCTTACTGCTACCACGCTGGCCAGACGGGTTGGTAGGGTTTGTTTCAAGTTTCCCTTCTCTCGCACATGTGTTCAATGCGTCGAGCCTCTTAGTCGACTCTTACGACATCCCCGGCATGTAAGGGAGTGGTGACACTTGTATTCTTAGGCCGTCATCACGCGGTAACATTAACGCACACAAACTCAATACTATTATTATAGTTACATTCAATTTCAGCATTATTTTTACAAAGTGACACTGACAGCTGTCAAATGACTACTGAATAAAAAATCCGACTAAAGTCGCCGCTTGCAAATCCGTTCAAATTGTTTTTTTTTTTTTTTATAAATGACGGGGTGACTCTTAGCCTTCATCATACATGATGTTAAGTATTGATAAGGCTGAAGATGGAAGCGAGCCTCTCCCGGAATCCTCAACCACTGAGGAACTGGCTATCTTATCTCGAACGGAAATGGGTCTACTTCAGTCTGCTTATCTTAATCTTGTGCTTAAAAGTTATTTTTTTTTTTCTTAAATAAATTGATACTGACCTGTATGTTCCTCACAACTTGCAGTACAGTAATCTTGTAATGCGAGAAATGTTGTAATGTATGATAGATAAGTCTTTCTTTGCCAGTTGAAAATTGTTTACGGTTACAATAACCATAAAATTTAATATTATAATTAGTATTTATTTTTGTGATGGAAATTGACCTAACTGATATGTTAAGGTCATTTTTCAATTTGACGACTCTGTATGAAATAAAACAGGGAGAAAAAACAGCCCTTGACGAGTTTCTTGCCGATTCTTCTCGTTACAAGGTCTCCCGCCGTAGGGTTTGTGAACCGATGGCATAGCTTCTTTGACGTTCATAAGTGCTTGTAACAGCCTAGACTGAATAAATGATATTGACTTTGACTTTGACTTTGAACTGCCGGAACACAACAATGCTGAAAACATTGTTGTTATGGCGTCAGGCTTAGATAAGATGGTGGTAGCTAGCCAGGCGGGCTTACAACAAGTCCTACCACCAACCAAACCGAATACAATATGTACCCCAGCTGGGAATCGAACCCGGGACCCCTTTTTCATCAAATCCACTTGAACGTGGATGAAAGGAAAGGTGTTGTGGATTTACCAGTTAACCAATTTCGGTCAAAATACAGTAGGTACATTAAACATCATCAAAATTAATTCAATTAAATTGTTTGAAGAATTTCACTCATTTGACGACCACTCGATAAAACCTATTTGGAAACAACAGACGTTTAATCATTCGAAAGAAGAAGTGACCCTGAATAAAACTCACTTTTGGTTGAAATTATCTATTGTTATCTTGGCCGTTGTTTATAGAGGCAGTTCCCCTCTACAAATACATCATATTAACGAACTTTGTTCCAAATATGGTCAAGATCAGTGGTAAATCCTTATAATTATCCGTGAGGTTGAGCAGATTGGAAAGACAAACACCCAAACATCTCCTATGTCACTGCGGGCCCCTAATTTACAGTTGCAGTATCCACCTGGGCCGGCATGTATAATTCGGCCAGAGGAACTAAAATCTCTCAGAGCTAGGAAGATTTTAGACTTCCTGGAGGCCGCCAGGCTAAAAGATATACTACAACTAGGTGGCAAGTTACAATAGGAACATGAGACAAGTTGATTTTTTCTAGAAAGAAGAAAGAAAGTTTACTCGAACTGATACTCAAAATCCTACTTCCTACTAATATTATAAATATTAAAGTATGTCAGTTAGTTTGTTTATGTTTGTTGCTCTTTCACGCAAAAACTAATCATAATCATAATCATAATCACAACATTTATTTAGTACAGGCGAAGGACATACAAGTGATATTAACATAAAACAATAAAAAAGATACTTAAAAAAAAAAAAACTTAATTTTAAGTTACAGTATTGAATAAATTGTCCCACGGCTGCACTTAAAGGGACCTAGTTCAGCATTGTGTCAGTATTACACTGACGCTGGTTTTCAACTAGACCGCTTTTAGTTTATTGACACATTGATTCTAACTACTAAACGGATTTGGATGAAATTTGGTATGTAAAGACTTCAAGTAGTAGACTACCACATAGGCTACTTTTTATCCCGATATTCCCACGGGAACGGGAAACACGCGGGTGAAACCGCTGGCGGCCGCTTGTATAGAAGAATACAAGTGAAATATAGGATTCACTTTACAATCTGACCGGAATCCACAGGTCGTGACACAATTCCGTTTATGGGTCGTTTCTGTCCGAAACTTCCGGTCGTTCGGAGGTAAACGCCATTTGAGAACTCCTCGAATCTTTCCTTTTATTTGTTTCCTTGAGATCAATCACTAGCGCTTTATTATCCTGACCATAAAATTGGAATACAATTTTATTTAATGTGTTCGATTTGTCTGTGGAACGGTGATGCCTCGTAATTCATTATGTATAGGTGTGATGGCTTAGTTAGCTGAAATCGCCAGCGGAAATAGGTCTACTTCAGTCTGCTTATCTTAATGTTTTGCTTAAAGCTTAAATATTCTGATCTAAAATAAACTCATACTGTATTTTTTTTTTTAAATGGCGTCCCACGATAATACTTATAAAAGTGTCAGGTTAGTGAGATAATTGGAGTTAAAGATATGTACAGTCAGGGAAATTCCCGGTTCTTCTTCTTATCGTATGAGGATTAGTGGCCACCTCTGGTGTCAGAGTTTATCAAGCCGCCTAATAGACCTCTGACTTGGCTTAACGACTGTTATCAGTTGACAACAGCCGGGACCGACGGTTTAACGTGCCCTCCGAAGCACGAAAGCCCTAAGTTGTAATGCCACTTTACGGTCACCCATCCGACACCTGACCGGGCCGAACGTTGCTCAAACGTGATCGATTACGATCAGTCTGTCAAGCGCGGCCACGAGTTGACTAGTAGAGTTTTTTAGGGAGTTTTATTTAAAAAAAGGAAAAGGTATATAATGTTTATATCACAAGTAATACATTATTATGAGAAAACGTTTCCCGAAAAAAATCTAGTTGTTAACCGCGAAGTTCCCCGATTGTAAAAGATGTTAAAATTATTAGAGTCGCAATTTTTCATTTTTAACTTTAATTATCTGGCTAACGTGACACTAGGGCATTATTATTTTGTTCATTTACGTCCCCAATTAATTTATATGAGCATTACCGTGTAAAGCTATTATGAAAAAAAAAACGAAATGGCGTCTCAAGATAATATCTACTGTGGACTGGGACGAGGCCAGCCTCCAACATACAACATTCCAAATCCCTTTGTGTATATTCAACAGCATTTTATAAATTAAAATCTGTGGTCAATTCTTCACCATTATCGCTGAAAATATTTGCGTACAATTAACGACGGGTCACGGATGGACATCCACAAGTTGGTGTGACGCCGGCGGTGATTCCCAATGATCCCGGATCAGCGGGGATCCCGTGAACGTGACGGGAGCCCGCTCGCTAAACAAACTTTATTACGCGTTACAGTAAATACTGCTGTGTATCTAGGGACTAATAAGGGAAGGTCACTGGGCCCGTAGACAAAGTAACATTGTTGTGTAGCGAAACGATAATTCGATTCTTATTGTATATAAGCGCCAATTAACTTGCAGTAAGACCACGTGATTTAGCGCGGCCTATGCCAATCCACCAATCCCATACATTTAATTATTTTCGAACTTCGTTATCGTTTTTAGGGTTTCGTAGCCTAAGGCAAAAAAACGAAACCCTTATAGATTCGGCCAAACCGATGTATGTCACACCCTTTTTTATTCCAAAATCATGAGGATTACACAGTTGTAGATCTTAATAAAAACTTTCAACGAAAATTGGTTTGAACGAAATATGCTTATTAGTTTTAGAAATATAGCATTTTTCCCAAAAGGGAATTGAAAAAAATTATTTTTTCATTAAACCTATACTTGAGGCGTATCTCTAGATAGGTCTTTAGAAACTACATTGAAGTTTCTATTACAGTTTTTTCTTAAAATGAACCGTTTGAAAGATATACACTTCCAAAGTGGTAAGATGTCACAGCCACTTTATTCCAAAACTATAAGGATCACACAGTTGAAACTTGGTCGGTACATGTATTCTGTAAACCGCTTTACGGTTTTTACACAAAAATAAAAAAAAAATGAATTAAAGGGGGGCTCCTTATACATGGAACTGTTCCTGAAAAAATTTTTTTTCATCAAACCTATACTTGTGGGATATCATTAGATAGATCTTTAAAAATTACATTGAGGCTTGTAAAACAGTTTTTTCTCAAAGTCAACCGTTTGAAAGTTATACACTTCCAAAGTGGAAAAATGTGTGTCCCCCTCTTTAACTTTTAAAATAAGAAAGTGAAAAATCAAAAAATATATATGATGTAGATCTTTATAAAAACTTTTACGAAATTTGGTTTGATCGAAATTTATTTAGTAGTTTCAGATCTATAGCACATTTGCCAAAACCGCAAATATAGCTTTGTCATTCATACAAACACTATGAAAAACATTATTTTTGCAGACGAATAATTATAATGGAATTTTGGCAATAATAATAAATAGAACTTTATTGCACACGATACAAAAACAAACACATACAGAGAAAATGTCAAAAAAGAGGAACACACAATAGGCGGCCTTATAGCTACGTAGCAGTCTCTTCCAGGCAACCTTGAGTGAGAGACGAAACCCTTCATGTGCGAGTTCGACTTGCACTTGGCCGATTTTGTATTGTTACTTTGGCTAAGGACTTTCGTCTGTCTTTCGTCAGTTTGGACCAGGGTCAAAGTTGACGTCAAGATACCGAACTAAGTGTAAAACATTTTATTACAGATTGCTGCTTTTCCCGGTGCAGGGACGTTACTTATTGAAGAGTTCTCCCGATACTTCATCACCAGCTCCACTTCATCGCATGCATTGAGTCGAGCATAAATTGCTTATGAACTACATTAAAGTTTTGTTTTGTTTTGAAAATTCTTTATTTCATTACAATATATAACTTAAAAATAAAAGTATACAGTAGCATAAATAACAATACACTTTTGCAGGCTGGAAAAACCTATGTATGCTTAAAAGAACGATATTTGAATAACTATTTATTTTAATATTAAATTTTAAAAGTAATAGTATAGCTACACAATAACAAAAACATGTTTTAATAACGCGATTCGATCGTAGCCGATTCGCTTAATTCGTAAAAGTGGGTAAGACAAAATGCAAATGCAGAGCATTAGGCATTAGCCAGTAAACCATGAAGTGTACACTGACACGACCAGCGTACAAGTGGCGAGAGCTGCCGCTCCCCCCGCCGCCGCCGCCGTACTAAGTATGGACGACAGAGGCGGGAGGAGGAGGTAAAGACGACTACATTAAAGTAATCGTATGGCTGCCGTGAAATGCTAAGTATTTAGTAGTTCCGATGACCATTTGTGGTTTCATCATCAGTTCCACTTCACCAAATGGTGCTTTCCGGAAGCATATGCATAAGTTACTATAGAAAACACTAAAATCGCTTTATGAGTGCCTATAATATTTGAAGAGTTCCCTGAATTTCTCCAGGATCCCATCATCAGGGGTGCTGGTCGGATAACCTCCTCGTGGTGCACCCTGGGCGCCATCGCAAGTATTATTGCGATGGTGGCGAATAATCCGACATCACACCGTAACTCAGAACGTAGTACTGGGCCGGGAGCCGCCGCCTTTTATATGCGGGGGCTGCGTGGAGTACACCACTATAAAAGTACAAGATCACACCGGAACCCTGCACGTGGTGCAGGACCGGGGGCCGCTCGCGTGTTTTATGCGGGGGCTGCGTGGAGTAAACCACTATAAAAATCCTCAAAGGTCCGGCGTCGGGAACGGCATGGCGTCGGATCGCCTGAAGGTGGCTAGCAGAGGGTGCTAACCAGCTACCGAACGACCCTGGGATACCGCCCGCCCTCCCAGGTGGATGTAGGGTTACCCGGGTACAGGGGTCTCTGCTCGGGTGGACTGTCTTTTCCCCCATAATCGTGGGAATTTTATGGATTCAACCAAAAAAACCTGTTATGTTATGTTAGGGGACAGAGCACAGTGTCCGGGGATAAACAGTGCCGAAAAGAATGTGTCAGGAGTTAGTTCGTTTTTGGCCGGTCGTATTGATGACTCAGAACTCTCGAACATGGAAAGCAGTAGGTGTCAAACACCTGCTTCTACCCGCGAAGGGTCGAGATGTGACAGCAGGGCTAGTAGGAAACGTTCTAAGGCAATGGATGCAGACGAAGCCAGCACATCCTCCGATAGCGATGGTGGGGCAGACAGTTGGAACAACGGATCTTTGAGGAGACCGTTGATTTCCAAAAAGAGCCTTTCGCAGCCTGCCGGGCCGTGCATTGGATTGGAGGCGGCGAAAAGAGAGTTGTCGTATCTTAAAGACAAGGGCGACTTGGAAAAAGCGGAAGAAGAGGCGGCTCAGGAACGGCGTCGTAAGGGGTCTCCGGGAAAACCCCAAAAAAAGAAGAAGAGAGAGAAGAGGTCTCCTTCCCCGGTGGAGAGCGCTCTTGACAAGGACACCCTAACGGCTCCTAAGATAGCGAGTGTCCTAAAAACGTGGGTAGGATCTGAAGATTCATCGATTTGCCTGCTGGTGGATGCCGTCAGAGCCCGTTCCATCGCCGCAGGTGATGGAGACGTCTCCGACGCCTTCAAGGTCCTGTTTTTATCTGCCGCCAGCGGCGGTCGCAACACTGGTGCCGGTGGAAGGCGTTTTTCAAGACCTTCGATTCGGGCGTTTATCATGACCCCGATGGAGCGAGTCAATGACGCCTTCAATTCTTCGACCCACTCAGTCGAAGGTGCCTCCGCTGGACTCATCTGTACCGAAGCCACTGCTAGCTCCTTGTTTGGCTCGCTTCGTCGTGCAGCTCTTTCAGACATGTCCTGCTTGAGCGCCCTAACCTCATCTCAGATCCTACCCACGTTTTTAGGACACTCGCTATCTTAGGAGCCGTTAGGGTGTCCTTGTCAAGAGCGCTCTCCACCGGGGAAGGAGACCTCTTCTCTCTCTTCTTCTTTTTTTGGGGTTTTCCCGGAGACCCATTACGACGCCGTTCCTGAGCCGCCTCTTCTTCCGCTTCTCCTTATGAGATATGTAGGGAGTCCGGAAACATAAAGAAGGACCATAAGGCTTCGCTAATGAGAGCCGGAGCGGACCTCAAAACTTTGAGCGAGAGCATCATGTCGATAACGGCGGATGAGGAAGTACGGCGGCTTAGAGCCGACAATGACAGGCTCAGCCGAGAGCTGAAACACGTCCGAGATGAGGTTAGGGCGCTCAAGCAGGACATGTCTGAAAGAGCTGCACGACGAAGCGAGCCAAACAAGGAGCTAGCAGTGGCTTCGGTACAGATGAGTCCAGCGGAGGCACCTTCGACTGAGTGGGTCGAAGAATTGAAGGCGTCATTGACTCGCTCCATCGGGGTCATGATAAACGCCCGAATCGAAGGTCTTGAAAAACGCCTTCCACAGGCACCAGTGTTGCGACCGCCGCTGGCGGCAGATAAAAACAGGACCTTGAAGGCGTCGGAGACGTCTCCATCACCTGCGGCGATGGAACGGGCTCTAACGGCATCCACCAGCAGGCAAATCGATGAATCGGCTACTTCCGCCCCTACAGCTCATGCGCCTTGGAATAAGGTGCTAAGCAAGGGTCAGAAGAGGAAGCGCAAGGCAGCGGCCGCGAAGGCCGCAGCGGGTCCTGCGACTTCAGCAGACCCTTTGGTTCCAGCAGCTCCGAAGGAGGCTCCTAAAAAGGCCGTGAAGAAGCCAAAATTGACTCCTCCCCGTTCCTCCGCAATAGTGATCTCCATGACACAAGAAGCGACAGACCGGGGAATGACGTATGCACAAATTATCGCCAAGGCGAGGGAGGAAATCCAGGTCCAGGAGTTGGACATCGATGACCTGAAAATGCGGACAGCGCAGAGCGGTGTACGATTATTAATGATCCCCGGCTCCGCAAGTGGTGAAAAGGCTGACCATTTTGCAGCCAAATTAAAGTCAGCCTTGAAAGATGTCGCCAGCGTTCATAGGCCAGTAAAGACTGTGGACCTCCGGCTCACCGGAGTCGACGACTCGGTGACGGGAGAACACCTGAGGGAGGTCATAGCTAAAAAGGGTGACTGCCCTCTAGAACAGGTCAGGGTGGGTCCGATAAGGATTGGTCCGGGGGGAATGGGCACTGTCATGGTAAGGTGTCCGATGACCACGGCCAAGAAAATCGTCGATGCGGGTAGGTTTATGATTGGCTGGACTTGCCCACAAATTAAGGTCTTGGAACCGCTACCTCTGAGGTGTTTCACGTGTCTGGTGCCCGGACACGTGAGGCAGACGTGCCAGTGCGAATCAGACCGCAGCGGAGTCTGCTTCCGATGCGGGGAGGAGGGTCACAAGGCGACCGAATGTTCAGCGCAACCGAAATGTTTAGCTTGCACGGCAGCTAAAGTACCGGCCAACCACGTGATGGGGAGGAAAAGCTGTTCCCCTCCCTCGATAAAGGCGAAACCAGCCCCAAAGACCAAGGGACCTACGCCACAGATGGGGAGCGATACTGCTCTGGAGGTTGTTACAATGGAAACGTAATGTCCAGACGCGTTTATAACATCCTCCAGGGGAATCTCAACCACTCCGCCAGGTCGCAGGACTTGGTCACCCAGCACGCGGCGGAGTGGAATATAGATTTGGTAGTAATGGCAGAGCCGTATCACGTCCCGCAGAGGTCCAACTGGGCGGGCGATAACGAGGGAACAGTCGCCATCATGGTGCCCACTTTTGCCGCTCACTCCCCTCCCCTCTCGGTCATAGAAAGGGGCTCGGGCTATGTGGCGGTTATGTGGGGGGAAATCGCACTAGTTGGTGTGTATTTCTCCCCCAACAGGGCACTAGGTGAGTATGAACGCTGGACCGACGTTCTGTGCGGTGTGGTCCAGCGTCTCGCTCCAAGGCAGGTCTTGATTTTAGGAGACTTCAACGCCCACCATCGGGCTTGGGGCTCTCCCGTTGATGAGCCGAGGGGCGATGCGGTCCTCGACTGGGCGACTACTACAGGTGTCGTCCTTTTAAATACGGGTAACACCGCGACATTTGTGCGAGGCGATGTGGGGTCTATTGTGGACCTTACGTTTGCATCCCCGGCTCTTGCACGACGCATCGAAGGGTGGATGGTGATGGTCGGTCCGGAGACCCTGTCGGACCACCGGTATATTATGTTCGGGATTTCTCCCTCCGGAGCTCAGAGTGCCCAGCAACGCCATTTGGGAGCACAGCTCGCCTTCCCACGTTGAACTGTGGGGAAGCTCGACAAAGAACTCGCTGAGGAATCGGCTGTGTTGCAGGCTTGGTGTGCAGACGGGTGTAATCTCGAGGGCAGAAGCATCGGGGAGAGAGTAGAGCGACTGACTGTATAAAAAAGCGCTACAAATATATCAAAATTCGCCAACCGAAAGAGTGGAACATCTTGTTATCTCAACAACACCGAATGAAATTAAATATGATAAACCCAGTTTAAGTAATGCCCCGGCGCCTGGCACAAAAGCAGGCTACAATATCGTAACAGCACGGGGAACTATTCGTCAAGAGTGTAACTCAAGCTCAAGCCTTAGTGAAATACAACATGAGGCCAATCATCATCAAGAAAAAAGCACAAAGCCAATAAAACGTAAGCAGAAGAACTCAACCAGGCCAACAGAAGATATAGAATTATTGTCAGAGGTAGTGCCACAACAATATCAACAAGATAATGCACCAATAATCGACAAAGAAAAGAACGATAAAAGGTTTGATCTTAAGAAGTTAGTACTAAAATTTAAAGAAATTATTTTAGCTCAAAATAGTTTTAAAGAAAAGTGTTGGAATGTTGCTAAATTTATTTTTGACGAATGTAAATATTTTATATTTAATCTTTTTACAGAAGGAAAAATTATGGACAATCTTATTCAACTTGTAAATGGCTAGCACAACTAAAAATTTATACGTTAATATATGTCAGTGGAATGCTCAAAGTATTAGACCGAAGATTGCATGTTTCGAAAATTACCTTAGTCTAGAAAAAATTCATGTAGCTATTATATCGGAATCCTGGTTAGAACCAGATTCCCATTTGAACATTAGTGGATATAATATTTTCAGACAAGATAGATACGATGGGTATGGTGGCGTAGCTATACTGGTTCATAAATCCGTTAAATGTCATATATGTCCTATACATACAAGAAATACTGGTATTGAATTATTACTTATCAAAGTGACTAACTGTAAAAACTTAGAAAATATTATATCTGTGTATTGTCCTTCTTCCGTTAGCACCTGCCAAAACGATTGGGATAATATTTTTGCTATGTTTTCTAAAAATACACTCTTCGCGGGAGACTTTAATGGTCACCATTCTAACTGGTCATGCAAAACCGACACCAGAGGAATACAATTGATGGACGGTGCTGTGGAACATGGATATACATCTTTAAATGATGGTAGCGCCACTAGAGTTAAATTGGTGAATAATGTACTCCAAAAGTCCTCACCAGATATAACGTTTGTCTCATCTAACATAGCAATTCATTGCACATGGAAAGTATGTAATGAGAACTTGGGAAGTGATCACCTAATTATTAAAATAACTCTTAACTATTATGATCAAATAAACTATATTAAAAAACGTGATTACAAAAGAGCTGATTGGAATAGTTATAGGGACTCACTAGTGATGCCTCTTTCTAACTTAGAATGTGACGCAAAAAGTTCTAACACTCAATATTTTTACAATATTTTCGAAAGTTCTGTAAATAATTCAGCTGAAAAGTTTATACCCTATAACAAAGTCCCCACTAACCCACAGCAAAATTTCAAACCAAAACCTTACTGGTGTCCTTCTATATCAAAGGCAGTGGCAGATCGAAGATTGGCTCTTTCAAATTTTCGTAGAAACCCCATACCACAGCATCTGGATATATTAGAGGAAAAAACCTTAACTACTAGGAAATTAATACAAAAGGACAAGTCTCAAAACTGGTACATTTTTTGTGATAGTTGTGACGAAACAACATCAACTATGGATATGTGGCGGCGTATGCGTTGGGTTAAGGGTTACAAACAACCCAACTTTTCCCCATCAGAGGATAAAAAAAAAGAGCTGCTTCAATCTCTTACTCCGGATTTTACGTCTAACGCCCAACCATTTTTCTCTTCTAATAATCAACTACTTGAGTCTAAATTTACAATGTCGGAGTTGAAGTCCTCTCTAAAAAAGAATGATACTGCTCCAGGACATGATAATATATCATATTCTATGCTATATAACCTTCCCTATGCTGGAAAAGAATTCTTGCTTGCGATATTTAATAACATTCTTTTTACTGGAAACGTTCCAACGCAGTGGAGAGACATTAAAGTAATTCCTATTCCTAAATCAAATCAGACTATCGACACTGCTGAAGCAAAACTTAGACCTATATCACTCATTTCATGTGTTTGCAAGACATTTCATATTATGTTAACAAAGCGACTTGAATGGCTGGCTGAAAGCAAAGGCTATTTGTCAAACAACACCACTGGCTTTCGCAGGTGTCAATCAAGTGTAGATAGCTTGGCGCGACTAGTCAC
Organism: Chrysoteuchia culmella; assembly: GCA_910589605.1. Taxonomy (NCBI): domain Eukaryota; kingdom Metazoa; phylum Arthropoda; class Insecta; order Lepidoptera; family Crambidae; genus Chrysoteuchia; species Chrysoteuchia culmella. The sequence goes on from OU342651.1 coordinate 23,425,048, forward strand.
TTACATACAAAAAGGACTTTCAAAGAAAATACCTACTTTGGCTTGTTTTTTAGATATAGAGAACGCGTACAATAACGTAGAGGTTATGAAGGTGGTCACGATTCTAGACTCGTTGAACGTAGGAGCTAAAATATGCCGGTACATATGGTCTTTTCTGAACGAGAGACATTTGAGCATTGCTGGTGAGAATGGAAAACCATCAATGACTAGATGGACAAACAGGGGTCTTGCACAAGGTGATCCAATTTCTCCATTAATTTTTAATTTAATAACCCTCCATATATGGCGTGAAATAAAGAACATCTGTATATCACAATATGCCGATGATTATGTTTTCTACTTAGGAGATAAAAGTATTTCCGTTTGCTATGAGAGTATTCAATCGGCGTTAAATGACATGGTTCGATTGCTGCGTGAATTGGGGCTCGAATTGTCAGCTAGTAAATCCAAATTCTGTGTCTTTACAAGAGAGCGCAAGCCACAAGATATTGAACTCAAAATTAATAACCAGTCGTTAAGTTCATCTGACTGTTTCAAGTATCTGGGAATTTGGTTAGACAAGGCTCTTCTATGGAAAAAGCATATAAATGAAATTCATGAAAAAGGTACCAAATTTTTGAACTTACTAAAGGTTCTTGCTGGTTCTGGTTGGGGTCTCCACCCTATACATCTAAGAAGGCTGTATATCACCTTAATTCGAAGCAGGCTAGACTATGGGTGTTTTCTCTATGATAATTGTGCTAAATCTCACATTGCCAAGATTGACAAACTGCAAAATCAAGCTCTTAGGATCATAGGAGGCTTTATTAAGAGTACACCGTTACATGTAATGGAGAGTGAGTTATGTATACCACCTCTTTTTCTAAGAAGACAGTATCTTGCTTATAAATTTTGTCTTAAAGCTCGCTCTTGGACCAATAACGAAACTATTACCTTGATTGACTCTCTTAACTCGCTTTGCGCTAGCAAATATTGGGATAAGAAAAAAAAACCTCTTTTAATTAAAGCTTATAATGACACCAAAGACACAAGTATAAGTCACTCTCCTTTTGTACAGATATTTTCTTTGGATATTTGGGTCACTCGGATAGAAATTGATAAAATTATCAAAATCGACTTAGATGCTATTCAACAGGCTAAAAGTAAATATGAAATAAACTCACTACAATTATTAGTTACTAAAGAACTTAATGAAAAATACTCTAGTTGGTACAAAATTTTTACAGACGGTTCTAAGAGTACAAACGGACAGGGAGCAGCCTTCTATGATCCTAACGTGTCGATAACAAAATCTTTTAAGATAAATTATGAGGTCTCTATAATGACAGTGGAGTTGATTGCAATCTCGGAAGCACTTACTTATATGCTGACTCTAAGTAAACGAAACTTTGTGATCTTTACAGATAGTAAATGTGCTTTATATCACTTGGCTCGAAGCGCCTCTGGGGATAGAGGTGTCTCGATAGCCTATGCTATTCTAAAAAAGATTGACGAGTTAAATCACAGGGGTTGGAATCTGAGATTGCAATGGGTACCATCTCACATAGGAATATATGGCAACGAGCAAGCCGATCGGACAGCTAGGTTTTCAACAGATGGTGTCCCATTGGATGTTTTACCAAGTTACTCGGAGGCGCTGTCAAAATTTAAAGCAAAATGTTTTTATTATTGGAAGGAGTATTTTGACTCTAGGAGTAGAGAAAAGGGAATTTGGTACAAGACCATCCAATGCGAGCCTCCGCGGGTTCCTTGGTTTACCTACAGTAAGCTAAAAAGATCTTTTATTGTATTGGCTCACAGACTGCGATCGGGGCATTTCCCTTCCAAAAAATTTGCCTTTCTCATGAAAAAAGTAGAATCACCGAATTGTGATATATGTGGCACTTTGGACGACTTACATCACATTATGTTAGAATGCAGAAAATTGGAAAGGGAAAGAAGATCGTTATTACATAATATTCTGAAACAGAGCCCCGCTGATGTTGGCAGATTACAGAGTATCCTAGCTGAACCTTGCTCTAGTTCAGCTATGATGCTCTATGTTTTAGCCTCTAAGTATAAGTTTAATTAGCTTTAAGTAATTAGACATTGTTAAATAGTTTATAAGGTTCGATGGAACTGACATGTTTTTTTTTTAAATAAAAGTTCCTAATAAATAAAGAGAAAAAAAAAAAAAAAAGTACTAGGAGTTTTAGTTGGTAGTACCCCAGGTGAGTCCAACATTTCGAATCGCCCCTGCACCTGGGGGCGAGGGATGCGTAAAAGCATTTCTCCTAGTATAAATAAAAAAAAAAAAAAAAAAAAAGGATCCTATCATCAGATCCTGACATGCTGACAACGGGACTACATGGGAAGTATACCCTTTCAAACAAAAAAAGAATTACTCAAATCGCTCCAGTCGTCTTCGAGTAATCGAATAACATACATAAAAAAAACCGTCGAATTGAGAACCTCCTCCTTTTTTTTGAAGTCGGTTAAAAAAGAAAGATATAAGTGCATTAATGTAAGACACACAATGTTACTATACAGGGTGGAAATTGTAAACGGGGCACGAAGGGAATGTTCTTAGAAAACCATCCTTAATTTTTTGATAAATATCTATATACTTAATTCAGGTTCGCAAAATTTGTGACGACTCGATAGGGACTTTGGCGCGTAGTACGCGGCCGAGTAAGGTATCAAATTAAAGGTACTCGAGTCTATTTGTTCCGAAAACTATAAAATATACAAAATGTTAAACGTGATGATCACTAACTGCAATTAAAGATTTTCGCATAATTTGGAATTTTTCGTCGATCGACGAACCCGAGTATCGGGTTAACTACATTCACGGATTTTGAAAAAAAAAGTACAGTCAGCAGATTTTTTTTTTTTAACTATTTCAGCATGAAATAGTCGATCCTGTTCTTTATGAGGATCAAAACGGTCTAAGACACCAACTAAAAGAAACTACAAGAAAAATCAGAAATCGCCAAAACGTATTTCCACATATTCGCTATGAACTTAAGTTCCATCAAGAAAGGTACTCGTCGGTGAAGCGAACACGGCGGCCTATGGCGCGAGCGCGAGAAAAATGTTTTTTTGCGTTTTTCGCGATTTCTGACTTTTCTAGTACGCATGCCTCAGTTGGTGTCTAAGAGTATCGGTAGAGGAGAGGGCGCCGCGCAGTGCATATCGGCTCCGTAAAAAATATCAATTTAAAATTCAGAAAACGAGTAAATATTGTTACAACTATATATAAAGTGTTAATCAAACTACAATACATAAGTGATATCGTTTGCAGCAAAAACCAACAAGTGTTTACAATAACAAAGAATAGTTTTTTTTTTTTAAAGTCAGTGTAGTGAATAGTGCAATTAAATACAAAATACAAACAACTTCTAATGCATAAAGTGTAAATACGCCAATTTAGAAACTAACGGTAACAAATTTATATGAAACCCAAGCAAATAGACAGTGAATAATGTGATAATAAGAAATTTAAAGAAAACAACAAGCAATTGGGAGGTATTCTTCTTTTCTTTCAAACGCGAACAAGTTGCGTCACAATAACACAACCGAGTTACTATCACGGGTGAATAACGTGCCGCTGTTAAAAAGAATACCATAGCGTTAACAAAATTCGTCCACACGGTTATAGCACTAGTGGAGTGGTAACACGAAGAGTGGAATCGCGCATCATATAGTTTATGAAGGCCGAAGTTCAAACCTGGATAAGATTTCCATTTTGAGATTAGTATTTTTTTTCTCTTCTTTTTTTTGCTTTTGGTAGTTTTTCTTTACAACTACGTACCGTGAAGATAATAAAAGAAAGAGAAGGATATAAAGAAGGGAAAGGGGAGAAAAGATAAAAAATAGCATTAGTTTTCATCTCTACAGTAAAATAATAATATAAAAAACACAATAATGAATGACTACTCTGAAAACGTTACGCTTAGAAAGCGGCTTAGAACTAGCTCATTAAACGACGTCAATAATATCTCCCAAAGCTCATCTCTAATGGATACTACTATGCTTAGCCTACCAAATACATCTATTATGGAGACTACCCAGAACAAAGAAGCACAAGAAAAAATAAGGTTATTGGAAGAACAACTTTTGTCGTCGCACCAAGAAATTGAAAACCTTATACTTGAGAAATCTAAATTGAGTGAAGAATTAGATAAAGCCTACAAAACCATAGATATATATAAAAAAATTGCATCAGTAACAGATTTGAATACAAACACTCCATTATCATTAAAAAAAAGACGTCAGTCTAAAAAAAGGACCAGCTGTAGCACCTCAAACACGACTAATAGGATATCAGTTTCCTCTCCAAAAAAAGTCCGATCTAAGATAACCTATGAAGAAAATATTACTGAAACAACAATGAAGGCCAAGGAAAAAGGATCACCTCTAAACCATACAAGAAAGGATGAAGAAGAAAAACATCTACCAACAAGCCTAGCCACCAACAGAAATGCGGCAGATGTACCCACGAATCAAGTAAAAGAAGCAGATATGGAAGAAACTAAAAGGAGCAAACCTCGAAATAGAAATACAGAGAATACATTTACAAAGGAAAGGCCAGACAGACATATCGAAACGACACCAGAAAACTATCAAACAAAACAGGAACGAATTAAAAAAACATTTTTACCCTCGAAAACAACGAACAAGAATCAAATTTTGATAATAGCTGACCAACAAGGACGTCAGCTACGACAAGAACTGGAAGCAACTGTAGGATCGAAGTTCTCCATAGCATGTACTCTCAAACCGGGTTCTAGATTTAAGGATATTTTAACAAGTAATAATACTGAATTATCAAAGTTAAACAAAAATGATTATATTGTTTTAGCTGGCGGAATTAACGATATAAACCCATGTGATTTTCAAAAAAACTTAGATTATTTTATCACTACTTATGACAACACTAACATAATTGTCTGCGAAATTCCATATAACAAATCTCTGATAGTTGAAAAAGTAAATTATGAACTGAAATTCATATGTGGGAAATAGAATCATGCAAACTTTATAGATTTCAATTACTCTAGATATATACCGAAGGGAAAAAAGTTTCCTTTGTATCTGGCTGGTAACATTCACAGAGAACTAATACGTATACAATATCTCTACAAATTAGAAAGCTATAAAAATAAAAAAGAAGTCAAAACGGTGAAAAACATGTATACCCAAACAGACGATAAGATATATTATAACAGTAGCAACAACTTCAACAATAGGACAAGTGAAAACAATTTTTTTCGTATATAACTACATAAATATAATGCATCAAAACATTAATGGCTTGATAACTAAATCAGAAGAGTTGATCGTGAATATAGATAACATGCAAAGAAACAAAACCTTTATTGATATTATATGTGTAACGGAACATAACATGACTGAAGCTGATAGAGTACTACTCAACACATTAGCTGCTGATTTTTGTAGGTCTAATCGAAATGGTGGTTCTTGTATTTTAATTAGTAGTCATCACAAATACAAGGAAATCAAAGACTTAAACTCTCTAAATATAAGTAACGTAATAGAAATCCGTGGTATTGAAGTAGTAGAACATGGCCTAATCATAATATGCATATACCGCCCTCCCAAAGTGAGAGCTTGCGAACTGGAGATTTTCTTTGATAAACTTGAAGTAGTTTTGAGTAAGGTTTGCTTTAAAAACAAAAAAGTCATCTTATGTGGCGATTTCAATATTGATAGACTCACGAGGAACAATCTTTCAATACAATTTGAACATATTTTGGCAGGATTTAATCTCAATTTGGCCATAAATCAGCCAACTAGAATTTGCAGTAAAACCTGCCTAGACAACTTCGCTCATAACATTGGACAATGTAAAGTTATGGTGTCTGAACTGGCATTATCAGACCACACGGCTCAAATATTGAAATGCCCCGTACAGAAAAGCTTTTCTATTAAACATTTTTTTATAATGAAAAGAGATTTTTCTGAAGAGAATATCGATAAGTTTATCCAATCCATAAGTAGGTTATCTTTTAAAGAAGTATATGAAACAGAAAACCCTAATGTTGCATATGATAATTTTATTGAAATATTTAAACTATTCTATGACCTTTGTTTCCCTCTCTATAAAGCTAAAATACCTGTTAGAAAGCGTCCCTCATGGCTGAGCCGGGGTATCAGACTTTGCACTAAACAAAAACGTAGCCTTTTGTGGAAATATAGGCACTCTTCCACTAAATTAAATAAAACCACTTTTAAGCAGTACTCCCAAAGGTTGAAGGCTATCCTAAAATTGACACAAAAAGCTCAAAATAATTATCATGTTCAACAAGCAACAAATAAATCTAAGGCAATATGGCAAATTATAAATAAAAACAAACAACATAATATAAAAGAAGAAATATCGCAGATAAAAGTAAATAATACAATAATAACAAATCCATCTGAAATTGCAGAAAAGTTCAATCATTATTTTATCGATGACATTAAAGATATTAGAGTCAATATAAATAATAAAAATACTATTACCAATTCTCAATTGCACTCATGCTTTATCGCACCTACAGATAGCCATGAAATATTAAACATCATTAAACAGTTAAAAAATACCAATAGCACAGGTTATGATGAAATAAGTACAAAAATAATTAAACGGTCATCGAGAATTATTGCCCCAATCCTTAGTCACATCATAAACAAAGGTATTGAACATGGAGTCTTTCCCGAAAAACTAAAAACCTCCATAATAATACCTTTATTTAAGAAACAAGATAAAGAAAACATGTCCTTCTTTATCAATTGCTCTTATTCCCGTATTCTCAAAATTTTTTGAGAAAGTCATTTATAATCGCTTAAACAGTTATTTTGAAAATAATAATATTTTAGCAAAAGAACAAACAGGCTTTCGAAAAAATAAATCAACAAACATGGCCGTGCTAGATTTTCTAGAACAAGTTTTAAAAGCACTTGATGATAGGAAGAGAGTCACAGCGCTATTTATGGACATGACAAAGGCTTTTGATCACGTGCATCATGACATTTTGCTCTCGAAACTGGAATCATATGGGATAAGAGGCCCACCACTAGATCTTATAAAGTCATACCTTACAAACAGAAAACAAATTACTGAAATAACTAGAGTAGACGCAACTACTAAAATTAAAACTAAATATCTATCAGATTTTCAGACTGTAAAGTACGGTGTTCCTCAAGGGAGCATTTTGGGACCTCTGTTTTTCCTCATTTACATTAACGACTTTCCCAAAGTGATCGACCATCCAATGTTTTTATTTGCTGACGATAGTACAGCCATTTTTGTAGATGACAAATCCGGTAGACATGAAAATGAAATTAATAAATCTCTTGTTTCCATAGTAAATTGGCTAAATTACAATAATCTTAAAATTAATCTCGATAAAACTAATATAATAACTTTTAAAAATAAAAATGCAAATTTCAGTAAATTAAATATAAACTATCTAGGAAAAAAAATTGAAGAAGTAACATCAACAAAATTTTTAGGAATTCTAATTGATTCGAAACTATCATGGAAACCACACATAGACCATATTTGTGCTAAGCTAAACAAATGTTCTTATGCACTGTACATGTTACGAAAAGTTTCAAATACAGATGCACTGTTGACCGCGTATCATGCTTATGCGGGTTCAATACTTAAATATGGCGTCTTGTTCTGGGGAAATTCTACTGATAAGGAAAAAGTCTTTAAGGCACAAAAAAAATGCATTCGAGCAATTTGCAAATTGAAACAGACAGATACTTGTAAACCACATTTTGAGAAATTAAATATATTGACGCTCCCTTCGTTATATATCCTGGAAGCTTCTTTACTTGTAAAAAAAAATATAGCAACATAAGAGACATTTCAAAGCAAGAGACTTAACATGAGACTAAAGGCCAAATCATGTAAGACTTCTCTATTCCAAAGAAGTATATTTGGAACACAAGTAACTATATACAATAGTTTACCGAAAAATATTAAAGATATCGAAGTATTAGACATTTTTAAAAATAAATTAAAATCTTTCTTGGCTGAAAAAGCATATTACTCAATCAACGAATTAATTATTGATAAATATATTGCACGATAATATTAATTGTTTTTAATTAAATTTTTAATTGTATATTATTATGACATTTTAATTTGATAATATATTGATTTTTTTCAAATTTATTCTGCAAACATATTTTATTCCTAATTTATGCCAAGTTATTGTTATTTTTATTAAATATGGTTATTTATCTTAATGATTTAATTTAAATTTTAGCTAATATTTATCTTGAGTTCTGCAATCAATTTTAAGGTTTTAATATAATATGTTGTACCTACCTGCATTTTAACAATAATATTAATTAATACATATTTGCACACCATGAATGGTTAGATATGGCGCTCCCATAGTTGTAAGACCCTTTTTTTGTACCCATATTTTGCAAATAAAGTCATTTGTATTTGTATTTGTATTTGAGTGATTTGATCCTCATAAGAAACAGGGTCGATTGGCATAAAAAATATTTTTGACATCTGACTATTTTCCTGCTGGCTGTACATTTTTATCAAAATCCGTGAATGCAGTTCAATATTTCTCAAAAAATTAAGGATTGTGTACTTAGAACGTTTTCATGTAGCAACAACGGTTAAGGTCCTGCCCTTATTGCCCCGTCCTAAATTTTCACCCTGTATAATGTAATGATATGTTACTAGAAGACGCATCAGCTGGGTCATAATCTCTAAGCTTTAAGTATTAAGTACTATAACATCTAATAACACCTTTGTAATCACACGTGGTCAGCAATAAAGATTTGATTTGATTTGATTTGACTTATTAAAGTAAGATTAAAAAAAACTTTTATATAATTTGAATAATTGAAAAGCATTATTGATATTTATTTATCAAGCAGTGCCACGAATCTGAACTCAAAACATCATAAATAACATAAAATCAACAGACATGAGCAGACAAATATAAAACCTATAATTTATATTAACTGTTTTATTTATAGTCCGAAAAATGTGTTACTTTGTTAATACTAAATTTTGTACACACTAAGGATAAACTGATAATTTAACCAAATATGTTTGTTTATTAGTTAGATTATAAAGGAAAATACCTTCTGTATTATACTAACTTACCATTAAGTACATTATGTAAAATTATTTAATATAATTAAATATAATTGGTTATAACTTTTTAATTTAGCATTTTACAATGCTATTTGTATGTGATAAATATTAAATAAGAAAATATTAAATATTAATATTTATCACACAAAAATAGCATTGTAAAATGCAAAATTAAAAATGTATAACGAAATATACTTTATGATTTTTTTATTTTTGGATTTTTCTATGATATTTTTATACTTATGATATCTTTTTTAAATAGTAATAATATGAGAATATTATTATGTTTTTCTTTATTTCAAACATTTTTCTATTTAAAAAAAATATAATAAATTTGAAAAATGCAAAAAATCAAAAATCATAAATTATTGGCTGTTGCATCTTAATCGTTCCTTAAACACCTGAAAAGATATTTCATTCGAATGCAAGGATATTCCTAGCATTGATGTGACAGCGCTGGCCTACAGCGTATTAAAAATATAAAAGTATTGGAGAATTTCGAAGGTGGTTCGCAAGTCTCAGTAGCTCAGTGGTTAAAGCATTCAAAAAAAAAAAAAAATCAAAATCAATATCATTTATTCAGTCTAGGCTGTTACAAGCACTTATGAACGTCAAAGAAGCTACGCCATCGGTTCACAAACCCTACGGCGGGAGACCTTGTAACGAGAAGAACCGGCAAGAAACTCGTCAAGGGCTGTTTTTTTCTCCCTGTTTTATTTCAAACAGAGTCGTCAAATTGAAAAGTGACCTTAACATATCAGTAAGGTCAATTTCCATCACAAAAGGAAAATACTAATGAAAATATTACATTTTATGGTTATTGTAAACGTAAACAATTTTTAACTGGCAAAGAAAGACTTGTCTATCATACATTACAACATTTCCCGCACCACAAGACTACTACACTGCAAGTTGTGAGGTACATACAGGTCAGTATCAATTTATTTTAGATAAAAATATTTAGGCTTTAAGTACAGCATTAAGATAAGCAGACTGAGGTAGACCCATTTCCGCTGGCGGCACCCGTTCACGAGCATGACGCATGAACCAGCCATCGCTTCGCTCAACCATATTTTAGGGAACGTAACGACCCGCCTCACACGACACCGCCGAAGAAACGTTTGAGTGAGCATGACGTACTTCAGGTACTTATGTTAAGCTGCATAAATATAAAAAAACACAATGGCAACAGCAAAAAAAGAAAGATAAAAGTGCCTTAATGTAAGACACAACACAACCTACAATGTCACTAGAAGACGCATCAGCTGGGTCACAATCTCAATCGTAATTAAAGTTAAAAAAATAAATAAAAAAAAGCTTTTATATATTTGGAATAATTGAAAACATTATTTACCTTTGTTTACTCTGATCAAGCAGTGCCACGCATCTCAACTCAAAACATCATAAATAACATAAAATCAAAACAACATATATCTCTACACATTTTAACACAAGCAAACATGAGCAGACCCATCCCGCTGGCAGCACCCGTTCACGAGCATGACGCATGAACCAGCCATCGCTTCGCTCAACCATATTTTAGGGAACGTAGCGACCCGCCTCACACGACACCACCGCAGAAATGTTTACAGAGAGCATGACATACCCAAGCAACCTGTGTTAAAAGTTGAATCTAATACTTTACTAAACATTAATTGAATGACACTACAATTTCGAAAAAACAAAACTAAATATTTATGACCAAGCTGTCTCGTCATTCAAGTAATCTTTTATAGTATAATATCCTTTTTTAAGAAGACAATCTTTTACATTCATCTTAAACTTTTCGAAAGGCAAATCCAAAATATTATCTGGAATTTTATTATAGATACGTATACCTAGACCCATAAAAGATCCAAGGACCTTCTTTAATCGGTACCGAGGCATAACAAGTTTATTTCTATTTCTAGTATTGCGATCGTGCAAATCACCATGTTTGATATACAGGTTGATATTACGACGTACAAAAAGAATACAATTTAAAATAAATTGAGAAGCAGCTGTCAGTATACCAATTTCTTTAAATTTTTCCCGAAGAGATGTTCTGGAACCCAGTTGATAAATGGCCCTTATAGCTCGTTTTTGTAGTATAAATATTGTATTAATGTCAGCTGCTACTCCCCACATAAGAATACCATACGACATGATGCTGTGAAAATAACTGAAGTACACAGTCCTAGCAGTTTCTATATCAGTCAGTTGTCTGACTTTTCTCACAGCGTAGGCAGCAGAACTAAGCTTGCCAGCTAGTATTGCAATATGTGGACTCCATTGAAGTTTACAGTCCATAGTTACACCCAGAAAGACTGTTGATTCTACTAAATCTAATTTTTCATTGTTCATAACAATTTCCATGGGTACTTTCTGAACATTTGGTAAAGAAAAAAGAACACATTTAGTTTTCTTTGCATTAAGCTGTAGATTATTATAATTAAACCAAGCTAGTACTTGCGAGAGTGTTTTGTTTACATCGTCAAAATCAGTTTTATTCCTATCAATGTTAAATATTAAAGAAGTATCATCCGCAAACAAGACAATCTCACATAAGTTTTTGGCAAAGAAAGGCAAGTCATTAATATATACTAGAAACAGGAAAGGGCCCAAGATAGAGCCTTGGGGCACGCCTAGTTTTATATTTGAGCCGGCAGATTTCACTCCATTAATATCAACGGTCTGAGTTCTGGAACTGAGATACGACAGTATTAACTTTTGAGCATCACCTTTTACACCGTAATGATTTAGTTTCAACAGCAGCGTCCGGTGATCCACGCAATCAAAAGCCTTGGACAAATCGCAGAATACGCCAAGAGCATTCTGCGACTTCTCCCATGCTTCAAAAACATGTTTTAAAAGTGCAACCCCTGCATCAGTGGTAGACCGTCCCTTCGTAAAACCGAACTGTTTATTATGTAAGAGATTATTTAAGGTAAAATGTGCCAATAACTGTTCCAACATGATTTTCTCAAAAATTTTGCTTAAGACGGGTAATATAGATATTGGTCTATAATTACTTGGGTCTTCTCTATTTCCCGATTTGAATAAAGGTATTACCTTACTTAATTTCATTAGATCAGGAAAAATTCCCTGTGCAATACATTGATTAAAAATTATAGCAAGAAAGGGGGCAATAGTGTAAATAATACTTTTAAGAACAGTAACAGATATGCCCCATAAGTCAGTGGTTGTTTTCATTTTAAGGGATTTGAAAGCCTTTAATATGTCTCCAGCATTAATAGATCTAAAATTAAACGATGAACTACATTCAGATACATGCTTTTCGAGCAACGAGACTGCAGACGCTGGTGAAGAGTCCAAATCAGCGGTGGTTTCCAACGGTATGTTTATAAAAAAACTGTCAAAAATATTAGCAATTTCTGTTTTCGAATTTATTTGGACGTTATTGATGTTAAGTGTGAAACTATTGTCACGTGGTTTAGATTTGCCAGTTTCACGCTTAATGATGTCCCATGTTGTTTTTATTTTATTATTAGAATTTTTAATTTTTGCTTTATTATAATTTGACTTTGCTATAGAACATGTCTTTTTGAAAATCTTGGAATATTGTTTGACATGTTCTATGAAACTAGGGCTGTGATTGGTTTCTCGTAAGTTGTAAAGTTCATAAAGCCTGCTTCTACTTTTATAAATTCCTGTCGTAGCCCATTGGACCGGCTTTCCAAAGGTCGTGGGTTCGAGTCCCACCTGAGAATTCACTTGTGGCCGAGTCAATTTATTCCAATATTTTTCTATTTAAAATTTATCATAAGTATAAAAATAGCGTTTAAAAATGCAAAAATTCAAAAATCATAAAAAAAAGTCCAAATATTACTCTCACAGTCACACCTCAATTTGTCATTGATTGGGTCCAAGATTCTGTCCCAAAACAATACTGATAGCTATTGTGTCCCGATAGTGCCCGACCATCGCCTAAAATAGTTTCCGAATAACCGATGATAGGCTTTTCCCACAGGCCTATATCGAGATAGACGAAACGTAAACCTAGCGTGTCGACTTTTTCGTACCCACGATGACGTCACGAGCGAGATTTAGTGATGTGTAAGCGGTATTGACGAGCTCTTGCAAGAAAGCACTGCACAATTAACCATTTTCCTTTTTGAGTGACGCGTGTTTTCATGGCAATGATCTAAAGCGGACTGACTTATGTCGTAAAACTTTGACCGTGGATCAAACTTTTGACACGCAAGGTACACTTTTACAGTCTATCTCGATATGGGTCTGTGCTTTTACCACTTTTACTATCTGTACTGAAAAGCTAGCTTTTAGCTTTATCTCTCGCTCCTAATCCAGAATGGGTCAAATTAACCCTTCAGTTACGTGCCACGCGCCCATATCGGGTTTGAGTGCTTGCACGCGACTTTCGGTCTTAATGAAGAATGTTCACTAGTTTCGATTTTTAACTTTTCTTATAGTTCATATGAAATAAAAAAAGTGTGTGTAAAATTTTTTTCGATATGTAACTTAGTTCCCGAGATATTGAATTTTAAACGGTGCGAGTGTCGGCCGGCCGGCGCTCATTGCGGTGACGTCACAGGTCATACACTCACGCAGTACGTTGCGCGCTCTGGTACGGTTCAATACGAAATAACGCAAATATTGTTCGAAATGTCGAATTCAAAGACAAGAAAATCATGTGTCGTGCCAAAATGTAAAAGTACTACCACCAATGCACCCGAAAAGTTATTTTTTTTGGTTCCAATGGATATAAAAAAACGTAAGAAATGGCTAAAAGCTATGAAGAGGTTGGATCCATTTGGAGACAAAAGCAAAGTATATTGTTGTGAAGATCATTTTGACGTAAGTATATTGACAATCTATTATGTTATTTGTATTATAGGTAGTTTGTTATTGTATTTTTATAGTTTGCAGTAGGTTAGTAAGTATATCTAGTTTGTATTTGGTTTGTACAAGTAGGTATAAGTGGTAACTGAACCATCATTTCTTGGAATCACGAGCCGATTCCAAGAAATGATGGTTCAGTTACGTAGCACAAACAAACGAATAAACTATAGTCGTCCAAGAGGTCGCATCACAGGTGCGAAACAATAAACAACTGAACGACGTTGACCTAATGTCAAGGTCACGCAGGGCCTGCCCGGGCGCACCAAACGTCACTCGGAGTCGGAAACATAGGCCAGCCGTGCGCCGCTCCCATTTATTCCCCATTCATTTAGTACCTACAGAACATCTTCTGTTTTACGCGTGAGGAAATTTCTATCTTCTAACAATAGTTTGTATGGAGAGACGTACTTTAAAAGCATTTGAGCCAAACAAAAATGGAAAAAGTTGTAAAACTTAAAGATGTAGTCGTTCAGTGCGTGCACGAGTACAGTCAAGGTGCGGCCGCTGCCAGCAAGAGTACCTACCTAGATATGTAGGCACTTATATGTAAAATCAGACCAGAGGTGCAAAACCTTTGGTATCAGTTTAAACGTATCTACCTAATATGTAAATAAAAACAACAAATTTTACGTCATACCTTGTTTATTTAATCTACTAGCTTTCGCCCGCGGTTCCGCCAGCGTTACTGTCGATCCCTCGTGAACTGTATTATTTCCGGGATGAAAGCTAGCCTACATCCTTCTCCGTGTTCTTGTGACAATACCAATGCTAAATTTCATGAAGATCGGTTCAATATTTTTTGCGTGAAAACGTAATAAACAAACAAATAAACGAACAAACTCACTTTCGCATTTATAATATTAGTTAGGATAAGAACCTACAAGTAGTAGTGTATCAATACGAGCCAAAACCTTTTGCTCCACACGCTTCAAATTATAACTTATAGCATTTATTCTTGTTTCAGATTGAGAATGATATGGAGAACTATATTAAATATAAACTGGTTGGGGGCAAATTGCAACTTAAAAAAGACATAGTACCTCACATATTTAAATGTCAACAAGAACACAATAATAAACCTGAAAGATCTGCAATAAAAAAACGTAACCTAATAAAATATTTTGAAAAAATCTTAAGTACAGACGAAGAACCCGTTCCTTCGACATCATGTGCACCTAAAAACCCCGAAGAAGTATTTGTTGCTTGCTGCCCAGGCGACACCGTAATAGAAGATCCATTAAGTTTCGGAAATAATAATCAGTCTTTGGAAACATCAAAAAAACATAAGGCAGTGCAAGTGAAACTTAAAAATAAAGTTATTCATAAATCAACAATAACTGAAGGAAAATATTTAAAGAAAGATAAGAAAACAACAGCTCTTAAAAAAACAGACACAGTATCAATTTATAGATTTTCTGACGCATTGTCTGATATTTCTACAGGTGAAATGTATAATCCCGATCAAAATTCAGAAACTTCAGATATTGACAAATCAGAATGAATGCGAAGAACTCCATTTTAAGAACTACATGCAAAAAGCTGCCCTGTTATGCATATCAAGAGAGCCACAGCTATTACTAGGTTTACCTAAAGAATGTTATATATTTATCAACATTTTATCTGAAACAACAAAATGTATTCCGAGAAATGTAATGATAACTTTAAAAAAGATACGCTTGCATCAATCTAACGCCATTTTGGGATTAGACTTCTGTTTGGCAACAAGTTCCGTTACCAAAATCTTTAGAGATACTGCTCCAGTTTTAGCCTCTGCACTGAACACTCTTGTATTTTTTCCACCTTCAGCCGATATACACTTGAATCTACCTCTTCCATTTAGAAAAAACTATACTCAGGTTCAAAGCATTATCGACTGTTTTGAGATTCAAATTGAAAAGCCTGTAGACGCTGTAAAGCAAGCTCTCACATGGTCTGAATATAAAGGCTGTAACACCATCAAATATTTGATATCAATAACACCCGATGGGCTTATAAATTTTATTTCTCCAGGTTATGGTGGCAGAGCATCAGATTCTTTGATTTTCGAAGATTGTGGTATTTTGCAAGCTTTACCCAAAGGAGCAGCAGTTTTAGCCGACAGAGGTTTTAAAAATATCGTACATCTGCTGCAACAAAATGGCAATACTTTGATCAGACCTCCTAGCGTGAGCGCTCATGTTAAACCAACCAAGAAAGAAGTACTAGACACAAAAAAGATTGCGGCGTTACGAATTCATGTAGAAAGAGCTATCGGAAGACTCAGAGGTTTTGGATTCATGTTACCACACGCTTGTGTAGATTTAAAGCAAGTTGATCTACTTGATTCGGTTGTGATTTCTGCATGTGGAATAGTAAATTTACAAAGCATGCTTTTTAATTTAGATTAACTTACACTTATAGTTTTATGCAAAACACAACTGTTTTTATTTTACTTTATCTTCTAAGCTTGTTCCTTCGCTAACTACAAAATAAACGAACAACGTTTCAGTAGGTATGTAGTTTTATTTTTATAAACCTCTTTAAATCTTACTTTACTACAAATGAGAAATTAAGAAATAATGAAAAAAAATTGTCAAATCAAAAGTATAGGTACATTTATTTTATAAATTTTTCGTAAATACTTTCCTTCCAAAAAGTTACACATTTTTCAACAAGATTGTCACAATAGTCTTCATCATAAAGCACTTCATGTACGTCTACATTCTTCGAGGTTTCAAAGTCCACATGTGCAATACAAAATAAGCCCTTACTTTTTCCTGTCATGTGCATTTGAGTTTGAATCTGTGCATAATATTTCTTACCCAATTTTCCATTATTATAGTACTGACTTAATGTGTTTTGCTTGTACGGGCACTTTATTTCTACAACATAGTCATCAGTAATCCCATCAGGCGAGGCTCCAAGCATAGGCCACTTATTGTTTAAGAAAAGACCAGAACCCATTATCTTCAGATTTTTGACTCGTGAGACTTCATCGATAACATATTTTTCTAATGCCTTCCCTCTTTTAATAGCAGCAGTTTCTTTAAAGGTTACCGCACCAAATACTTCTTCAACCAGAGACCCATCTTTTGTTTTACACTGAGCTGCTTCGTGCATTTTGGAGGCAGTTATTCGTCCGTAGCGCATTTCAAACCACAAGTTTGAATCTGATTGGGTCATCGTAGCCTTTTTTACTTGAAAGCATCTTGATTCAGTCATTTCGTTCTTACAAAATTTTAAAAAACTTTCGACTTCAAAATCCATATTAGTTTTTTAAAAATATCGATTAGGTAATGAAGAGACACTTTTTCTACTTCTTTTTTTTCACATACATACTGTGAGAGCGAGCACTGTATTTGAAGCTCTCGAAGTTTTGGTACTACTTTGTCGAAAAAAATCATTTTTATTTGGCTGTATTTGTATTTTTTGAGATGTAGGGGCAAAATCTTTAGCTTTTATCATTTTTAGTGTAGTGCCGATACGGTTTTGTACGTACTCGGTGTTCTGGTGTGATTCTACACTTTACGGTACAAGTGTTACCTGTTCTTTTTATTTGAACGTAACCTATGGCATCATCACCATAGTTGTCTCGTGCGGATCTGAAATAGGAAGCGGTTATCAAATGTATCTTAATAAATAAATAAAAACTTTATGAAGGTACATTTTTGTAATAAGATGCGATATCACAAAAAAAAGGTTTAGTACACCTGTCCGAACAAAATTCATAATAACAATAGGTAGCAAACTAATAAATTTGTCTATCATTGTCTATGTATCTAACTACGAGTATTTGAACAGATATAATATAAGATGCGTGTGATTAAACAATGATGAAAAGATTGGGGAAGTAGGGGTTTCACCGCGGCTGTGAGGTAACATTGGGTACCTTGTTACTTTGTAAACAAATATAATGAGTTATCATATCACATTCTATTTTCGAAATAGTTGCTATAAGTGGCAAAAATGATGCTTACTTACTTTTTCATTTTTACTCCTCGCATTTCGGCAGCAACAAAATCACTATTTTTTGCAAAATAGTGGGCAACCATTAGTCCATCTATTTTGGGTAAATTATCCGATTGCCCTATTTCATATCCTTCATCCTGTAACAATCCAAACTATAATATTGCCTTATTTCTATAGTTTATAAGGAAAACAGCATATATTTTTATATTATCCATTACAACAATTCCAAATTTCAGGAAAAACGACATTAAGTTACTTAGATAGGTTGCTAGGTATGCTATTCGACCATAGATGGGAAATGTGACGCTATGATATAAATGTTGTAAAAATATTCAAGTTTCAATGTAAATCACTACTTGCACTGACCAATGTTTTAAGGGTTTCGTAAATTATAAAAAAAACGTTGACACGTGTTATAGATATGTTTGGTCTTCAACAAAAGGAGCAGCAGTTAAAATAACAAAATGTGGCCATAGTAAAGCAATAATAAATAACAGAATTCGTGGCACTAACGGCTTTCCAAGGGCTTTTCTCAAGTTACGAGTGAATAGGATTGTTTCAAGGACCCAAACTTGACATGTGCAAACTACTTATAAACTTACATAAAATTCTTGGAATTCGGTAAAGTACGGTGGAGAAACAAAGATTCATAAGAAAGAAATAAGGAACGAAGACGGAGAGGCGAGCGGGCTCGGGATTCGGAGTGTTGACACCGTCCTGAACGGTCATAGTATTCTTGAGAATAATTATATTTGAATTAACCGCTGAAGTCAGTGGTTTAGTACTTAAGTATACAGTGAAAGTGAGTAGGTAGTGACGAAGTTCTGGGTTGAGTAAGCTGCTCCCAATAGTTCGGTGAGTTTTATTTACAAATTTTACTATATTATGCAAATGACTGACAGACATAACATGAATTGAATTGAATTGAATATGTTTTAATGGTTTGCCTGTTGTTAATATTGGCTTCAAGGTGTGCCATATAGTTAGTGGACCCATAACATCCAAGTGTAAACTAGGACCGACTCTGCTAACAGATGTTGACCAAGATTAGGCAGTTAGGGTTAGCTAGGTACTACACAATATCATAGACACTGATTCAAAATACATGGCGCTATAAAATAATAAAAAGAAAATACAGGGAACAGTGAAAATTCAATTTATTTTCTCCTCGTTGGATAATAGGCTTAAAGCTTAACTAATAACACTAGTGGTCTAACGTACAAGCAAACGCATAGAAGTTTAACTTGAAATATTAATAAAAAAAGGGGTCTCATAACCAGATATCATTCAGACACGTCACACTTCTTCAAAAATCCTATTAAATCCTTAGTTAATCCGGTTTTCCTTCTCTTCCATGGTTTTAGTAATAAGGTAGACAATTTTGATCATTATTTGTTTAGCATCTCTTCTGAAATAGATTATATCATCTGTTAATGTATTGAAATATTACAATCTGTATTCTTGTTAAAATTACAACCTGGAATTGTGTGCCTGTGATAGAATCTCATCATAATTAATGACTCTAATATAGCTACATTAGAATTAACTAGATCCACAACTGAATCATTCAGATTCTTTTATGAGTACTGTAGGAAAATTTTCTACATACTTAATAATTTTATAAATAAGGTCTTGTAAGTTGTTCTTGCTATAATTATGGCAATATTTACAGTGCTCCCACTATAGTTATAGATAATTGATTCAATTTAACTGAATACATTGATAGTAGAGTTAATAATTGGAAAATGATCAATGTGGGAAAATTTGCTTTGAGTTTAATGTTACTAGATTATCATGAAAAAGGCAAAAACATTATCAAACTCTTACCTAAGAGCAGTGTGGACAATTTTAGAAGTAGGTATTGTAACCAGGAAACAAGTTATAACTATATTTTGAGTATTAGTGTTATCATAGGTTCCATGGATACCTATAGGTAATTAGGTTAACTTCAGCCGCTTAGGGTACCTGAAACATAATAAGATGTTTTACCTATTAACGGTGTCTAGGTTATACACAAGAAGGACACGGTTCTTGAAAAGTTAACTTTTAATCCGAGGAATATAAAATTTAAAATATAGGTACAATTATTAGTGGAATGCATTGATTATAATTACCTTGACATAAGTATTGTTGATTGAGTTATATTCATAATAGGTTGTATTGGTGCTTGTTATTCTCAAGTTGCTCCAAACTACAACTTTGTATCTCACGTGCGATTGTTTTGGATAACAGTTTTATAGGACGTCATAATGTCAAGTGACATTTGTTTTCTTTACTTATCTAACAAGAACAGAGCGGGAGAATTTATGGTTTTTGAAATCCGGAGACGTTGAGAAACTGTAAAATTCGGTATTTAAAGATCTTTATGAAGGATTTAGACTTGCTGTTGCAGTTAAGTATCCGGTTCTGGGTGAGTAGAGCATGGTTTCTTGACTAGATGTGTAAGTTATTCGGTGTTAAGAATCGAGTTCGTAAAGGTACCATTCTCACCGTTCCTTGCTAAATCGTTAAATTAAATAAACTAATATTTGATGAGATAAGATTTCGTTGTGGCTACCAATTTCTAAGCTGTATTATTTATACGGCTCGTATCGTATTGTGCGTATAATAATAAGTGTGTCGTTATTTTTCTTTTCAGAGAAATATTTTTTTTTTCTCTTTTGTTAGTTAGGCTGTATAAACAAATTCCAAGACAAATTTCTACATAAATAGAAAACTAAAATTTAAATTTCCTTTCATTAAGATAGGTTATTCTAATTTAATCAAACAGTTAGTCGTCAAGAGGCGACTTAGACAGATCATGACGACGACTATAAAAAAATACGAATGCGATAGGACAGCCATTCGTAATTCTGTTAATAGTGTGGATTACTGTGGATAAAATTGTAGGAACGATAGGACGTAGCTGGTCGAAGTATATACCTAGTCGTAGTATAGGTTAGGAGGACATTGTCTAGGAGATGTCTAGGTTTTACACTAGGTACTTACCTACCTACCTACCTACTATTCTAGAGAAAATTGTGCACTGCATACGAAAATTCGTTTAAATATTATTTTATGTGTTATGTGAATGGCGTAGTGTTTTGCTCCATTGAATAAGACTCTACAACAGTAGTACTTGTTGTGCACTATTTGTTAAAGTAACTATTAAGCTGGGAGAGAGGAGTTCAAGTGTCCAATTGAGCATGACATTGTCCATTCAATCAATATTTAGCAGTCACATGTAACTTACCATACTCATTATATTTATTATTATAAATTATTTGTATTTAAGCATTATTGTTCTTCGCAATTCATATACACTCATTACAAACATTTACAATACCCAATATACCTACAGATTATTGTGTAGTTCTGAATGGACTCAGAGTAAGCTTTCCAGCGAGTTGAGGAAGTTCAGAGCGAGGTAATTTTGTGAGGAATGGTAGTTTCTGTAAGGTAATGTCTGGCCTTAGTTCTGGTTGGCATTAGTTTGCAGGAATGAGGTAATGCTGAGCTTCCAAAATTTTATAATAATTGTAATAATTACTTACCTATCTATAACTTTCAATTTTCAATGATTGTACTTATCTGGGTCTATGGTCCAGTATATGATTGCAAACAAATTGTGTTTCATTATAGGATTTACCCCTCTCGTGGTAGTACCGAGTCAGCCAGTGGAAGTATTTCCGGCTAATATTATGATAGGCAAAATGTTTATCTTAATGTTTTCTGGATACGTGCCATACTTACACTATTGCTTTTGAACGATAATCAAACCTGATTATTTGTCAACAGTGATTTATGTTTGTGGCGACTTGTTAAGTAGTGGCTGATGGATGGTGTGAATCATGACTTTTTACACTTGAGCAGTCTTGTGTAAACTGACATGCTCATATCCGTTTAGGTCAATGCTATCCAGGGACTTCGACTAGATGGATCCTTGTGAGCATCTAGTGTTCGTACTCACCCGGCCTTAAATTCGTATTTTGTAATGCCATTAATTCAGAATTCGTGGTAGAACAAGATATGATAACTGTCCTCTTGTGTTTCAAAATATTGCAACCATATATTCGACAGATATACCTATGATTTTTGATACATTGTATGATTTGGGAAACTCTAGCAGCGGTAATGGTTAATGGTTTTGACTTGCCTTTTCATAAACCTTACCCTGTCCTTGTGAGTACACCTGATTGATTACATTAATATTTAACATATTGATAAAGTTCAATGTTATTGCAACTTGATCTATTCATCCGGTTTCACCGATGCTTACTCAAAATATTGTGTTCTATGTGTCTACGCATAGATTTCATATAATACATCACTCTACATCATTTTTCTCATCTTGGATGACTAAACTATGTGAGACTGGTTCTTCCTAGTTTGTAGCGGTTCGCATTTCGAAGTACTTATGTTTAGTTTGTGAGGCTCACTATATGAGAAGAGACTACATAATGGAAAAGATTGTGGATTTGTTACCCAGTCATTCAAGTGGGAGCTTATACATTATACCTGCCTTGTCTGCTTGCAGCTAGGCAATTTCACTATAATATTGATTTGCTAGTATGTCCTCTATATGGCTTACTATTGAATACTTCACTTTTGATCTGTGCGTGTTACATGGAGACGTAGTGTTTGGGCGAGCATCGATGGGATAGGAAGAATTTCTTCCAAACTTACTTACATATGGAATCAGGTTTTACTCTCTCCATCATTATCCTGTCCTTGTTTGGTGTGGTTTTAGGACGGGTCTGAAGGGGTGGTTGGAGCGGACCCCCGGGGCCCGTTAGGGCCCCGGTTACTTCCTTCCTTTATCCTGTCCCTATCCTATTCCTATAAGTATTCCCAGTTGCACACTTTACAACATACACATACACGTATAAACTATAGTTTTATGGTTAGGAATAAACTATATATCTCAATTGCAGATAATTCTTAGGTTAAACACAGTATTCACCTTGTTAGACTTATAGCTGCGCCTCAGACATACCACATCTTAAAGAAGTTTGGATTACTAAAACAAAAAAAAAATTACACAACGTAGGAATCCTAACCATTCTAGACGATCACTACTTAAATTTGGCCAAATAAAATAATACTTCCAACTTATAATATTATAAGGAAGGTATTTAATTTAAATATTTCAGTATTTAGATTATAAAAGTATTTCCTAAAGCATTGTTTTAAAGATCTTAACAGACTTGCAAAGGAAATATAAAAGGTCTCCAGAAGGAACTTTTACCTTGGTGTGTAAAGGATCACCACCAATAATTATTATTTAAATAATAATTTTATAAAAATAGATAGTAAAGTAAGTTTTTCAAAAGGGGGGGGATGTTACAATTGTTGCCGTGACAGCAGGATGTGGTTTTACAAATGTCTGAGGTGAGCATATGTGTTCAGGGGCGTTTACTGTGTGTTATTTGCAAACAGAGGTATTTTATTTCTATAAAAAATAAAAACAAACTATTTTCTATCTATTTTCAAAAGGTTGACTGGTAGAGATTGCTTTTAGTATTAAGTCCGCCTTGTAATTTACCTTGTGTATTTTGTACAATAAAGTTCAATTGATAAAAAATCAATAAATACCTTTGTTTGTTGAAAATGTTAGCATGGTCTAGGAATATTTAAACGCCTAGGGGCGCACATACCTATCCTATTTTATTCATTTATAATCACTTAGATTCACTCACACGCTATATTTTTTATAAATTTGGTTGCACTTTTATAAAAAGACAGGGAAATATGCAAATAAATAAACATTGTATGATTAGGTTATTTGCTGCGCTTTTATTTAATTTCAATCTTAAGATTTACCTTTCTTTTGATTACACTAAGCGCTGTGGTTAGTATATTCGGTTATCACTTAGCGTTTTCAATAGTTCAAATAGATTAGTTTTGCGTTTTATTGAGTAGCTTCTTCTTGCTTTATCTTCTATTGTGTTTGGCAAAATGCAGTAATATTTCAACCCATGCGTTGTTATAAAATGTCATGAACATGCTGGCGGAGTAGGCTGAAAAGAAATAAAACAAAATAGTAGCGTATAAGCGTGCAGACAAACAAAAAATGCGGTGTCAACAATCGTTACGACCTTGTTCGAAATATGTACAGAAGTGTGCAGGAAAATCAGTAGTAGAGAAACAAACATAGATATATGCAAACTTATTGCATTGCATAGTATTTTACCTTTAGAGAATCCAATTTCCAACAATAAATTACAATTTGCTGTGATTAAAGTAAACTCAAACGACAAACTCGCGTATTTACGTTAATTATGTAGTTGTTATCGTTTCAATCGTAGGTATCCGGTTGATAGAATCGAATTGTCGTGAAATACTATTGCTACATCATAACATTGAGAAATTGAAAAATAAACGACGTAATTAATCACCCTTCGATTTATGACCAATATTATTATGCTTTGGTGTTACCAGTAGTAAAGTGAGATAAGCCGTAGAAATTTTGAAATTCAGTTAAATTTATTTTACTTTTAGTAATGAAGAATTCGTTGTACGTTGTATCTCATTTAGGTATTATTATTGATGTTGTGATAAATATAATTCTGACTCAATTTACTTTAAAGTGATTTAATTTTACGAAAGGTCTACATTTGTAAAATGTTTACATGGAAAATAACATTTTGTGATCAGGGTTTAAGCATTATTTATTTGTTGGTTATACTAGTGTTTGTAGGCTCTAGGTAACTAAATTCATATTGATGCATTCGTTCTTAGGTATACGTAAAATTACCGAAATTATCCGAAATTGACATTAGGCTGGCCACAATATGAACGTAATGCCAAGCGTGTACTGTTTTTTTGTTGTTGTAATCATAATAGCTCTGGCTACAAGCGGCATGCTTTACAATACCACGTCAAGTTAAAATAGATTTTGACCAGGAATTCTCACGGGGGCGTCCCGGAGTATTCTATCTGAGTGTCATCATCATCACAAACTGATTTATGGTTTCTGAGTGTGAGTACATAGGGAGCGCTATGTTGAGGTTTGGCTCCGCCTTAAACCTTAAAAATGGCGGTTTTGTGAAATAGGAAAGTCGAATCTATTAACCTGTTTATAGTTTTTCTTATCTTTCAATTGTAATACATACAAAATGCAAGTCGGAGTTTGCCCGCGACGCGACATAGGTAGGTCTGTGTATCTTGTGGCTTCGTTCCAACCGATTTATTTGAATTTTGAAGCGTTCTCAGTTTAAATAGGAATGTTAGGGGCTAGTTAAAAAAAAAAAAAAAAAAAAAAAAAAAAAAAAATGTATGCGGCAATAATTATATTTTGATTTTTTTTCTTGTTAGTAATTTATGTAAAAAAAAAAAAAAAAAAAAAAAAATAATAATAGTATTTTCTTTTCCACGCCTGGCTCACCATAGTAGTTCAGAATCGATACCCGGAATCCATCAGGCTTTTGCGTTTTAATTAGAAAAAAAATCGACTCGGGATTTTTTGAAGGTACTTAGCTAATGGTTTGTAAAATCTAGTTTGAAGTGTATCTAGTTCTATAGGGTTTCTTATATTATAATGTTTAGGTTATGTAAAAATGTGTCTCGAACGATCTAGCGGAATTATAAAGAACTACATAACTTATCATTTAAGCACTTACAATCGCTAACTCGATATGATGCGCGAAAATAGATTAATTAATTACCGAATCATTTCACAGATGGCATTCTAGTAACTAAATCGAAATTAACATGGAAAAAAAAGGGGTGAATTTATCTTTAGGGGTATATCTTTTTTATTTTATTTATTTACTTATTTAGTCTATTGAATAGGTGGTTGTGCATGCGTGTAGGATGTATGTGTGGGTGCGATCTTGTGATGAGAATCATGTAATTTAATTAAAAAGTTTGACAATGTGATACTTAGATGTTATTTAATAATGTTGGTGTGAATGGTTCGCTCACGTTCGTGGGTCACTCAAGTATAGTAGGGGCGCGGAGTTATAATATAGCTTTATGTAGTTTCATTCTGTATTAGATATCTAGGTAAAATGCGCCGGTATTAAAAAAAAAAAATAATATTCAAAGTTCTTATTTTAACTAATAAAATGTTTTAATTACGTCAAAAAAATAAAAATAAAGGGTTAATAACTAGGTTCCCCAATAATCTCATCTATCAGAATAGATTATTATATAGTAAAAGTGTTATAAATAGTATGAAAGTATAATGTATAATATGACTGATTCTACTATTCGTGCTATTTTATGATTACACATAGGTAGGTCAGTCATTTCTGGGGGTAGAAGGATAGGTAAATAGGAGATAAAAAAGCATGAGAATAATAAAAAAAAAAAAAAAAGTATGCGGCAATAATTATATTTTGATTTTTTTTTCTTGTTAGTAATTTATAAATACGGTAAACTTCTTTATAAATTAAGGGGCGATTGTAACAATCCAAACTATAATATTGCCTTATTTCTATAGTTTATAAGGAAAACAGCATATATTTTTATATTATCCATTACAACAATTCCAAATTTCAGGAAAAACGACATTAAGTTACTTAGATAGGTTGCTAGGTATGCTATTCGACCATAGATGGGAAATGTGACGCTATGATATAAATGTTGTAAAAATATTCAAGTTTCAATGTAAATCACTACTTGCACTGACCAATGTTTTAAGGGTTTCGTAAATTATAAAAAAAACGTTGACACGTGTTATAGATATGTTTGGTCTTCAACAAAAGGAGCAGCAGTTAAAATAACAAAATGTGGCCATAGTAAAGCAATAATAAATAACAGAATTCGTGGCACTAACGGCTTTCCAAGGGCTTTTCTCAAGTTACGAGTGAATAGGATTGTTTCAAGGACCCAAACTTGACATGTGCAAACTACTTATAAACTTACATAAAATTCTTGGAATTCGGTAAAGTACGGTGGAGAAACAAAGATTCATAAGAAAGAAATAAGGAACGAAGACGGAGAGGCGAGCGGGCTCGGGATTCGGAGTGTTGACACCGTCCTGAACGGTCATAGTATTCTTGAGAATAATTATATTTGAATTAACCGCTGAAGTCAGTGGTTTAGTACTTAAGTATACAGTGAAAGTGAGTAGGTAGTGACGAAGTTCTGGGTTGAGTAAGCTGCTCCCAATAGTTCGGTGAGTTTTATTTACAAATTTTACTATATTATGCAAATGACTGACAGACATAACATGAATTGAATTGAATTGAATATGTTTTAATGGTTTGCCTGTTGTTAATATTGGCTTCAAGGTGTGCCATATAGTTAGTGGACCCATAACATCCAAGTGTAAACTAGGACCGACTCTGCTAACAGATGTTGACCAAGATTAGGCAGTTAGGGTTAGCTAGGTACTACACAATATCATAGACACTGATTCAAAATACATGGCGCTATAAAATAATAAAAAGAAAATACAGGGAACAGTGAAAATTCAATTTATTTTCTCCTCGTTGGATAATAGGCTTAAAGCTTAACTAATAACACTAGTGGTCTAACGTACAAGCAAACGCATAGAAGTTTAACTTGAAATATTAATAAAAAAAGGGGTCTCATAACCAGATATCATTCAGACACGTCACACTTCTTCAAAAATCCTATTAAATCCTTAGTTAATCCGGTTTTCCTTCTCTTCCATGGTTTTAGTAATAAGGTAGACAATTTTGATCATTATTTGTTTAGCATCTCTTCTGAAATAGATTATATCATCTGTTAATGTATTGAAATATTACAATCTGTATTCTTGTTAAAATTACAACCTGGAATTGTGTGCCTGTGATAGAATCTCATCATAATTAATGACTCTAATATAGCTACATTAGAATTAACTAGATCCACAACTGAATCATTCAGATTCTTTTATGAGTACTGTAGGAAAATTTTCTACATACTTAATAATTTTATAAATAAGGTCTTGTAAGTTGTTCTTGCTATAATTATGGCAATATTTACAGTGCTCCCACTATAGTTATAGATAATTGATTCAATTTAACTGAATACATTGATAGTAGAGTTAATAATTGGAAAATGATCAATGTGGGAAAATTTGCTTTGAGTTTAATGTTACTAGATTATCATGAAAAAGGCAAAAACATTATCAAACTCTTACCTAAGAGCAGTGTGGACAATTTTAGAAGTAGGTATTGTAACCAGGAAACAAGTTATAACTATATTTTGAGTATTAGTGTTATCATAGGTTCCATGGATACCTATAGGTAATTAGGTTAACTTCAGCCGCTTAGGGTACCTGAAACATAATAAGATGTTTTACCTATTAACGGTGTCTAGGTTATACACAAGAAGGACACGGTTCTTGAAAAGTTAACTTTTAATCCGAGGAATATAAAATTTAAAATATAGGTACAATTATTAGTGGAATGCATTGATTATAATTACCTTGACATAAGTATTGTTGATTGAGTTATATTCATAATAGGTTGTATTGGTGCTTGTTATTCTCAAGTTGCTCCAAACTACAACTTTGTATCTCACGTGCGATTGTTTTGGATAACAGTTTTATAGGACGTCATAATGTCAAGTGACATTTGTTTTCTTTACTTATCTAACAAGAACAGAGCGGGAGAATTTATGGTTTTTGAAATCCGGAGACGTTGAGAAACTGTAAAATTCGGTATTTAAAGATCTTTATGAAGGATTTAGACTTGCTGTTGCAGTTAAGTATCCGGTTCTGGGTGAGTAGAGCATGGTTTCTTGACTAGATGTGTAAGTTATTCGGTGTTAAGAATCGAGTTCGTAAAGGTACCATTCTCACCGTTCCTTGCTAAATCGTTAAATTAAATAAACTAATATTTGATGAGATAAGATTTCGTTGTGGCTACCAATTTCTAAGCTGTATTATTTATACGGCTCGTATCGTATTGTGCGTATAATAATAAGTGTGTCGTTATTTTTCTTTTCAGAGAAATATTTTTTTTTTCTCTTTTGTTAGTTAGGCTGTATAAACAAATTCCAAGACAAATTTCTACATAAATAGAAAACTAAAATTTAAATTTCCTTTCATTAAGATAGGTTATTCTAATTTAATCAAACAGTTAGTCGTCAAGAGGCGACTTAGACAGATCATGACGACGACTATAAAAAAATACGAATGCGATAGGACAGCCACTCGTAATTCTGTTAATAGTGTGGATTACTGTGGGTAAAATTGTAGGAACGATAGGACGTAGCTGGTCGAAGTATATACCTAGTCGTAGTATAGGTTAGGAGGACATTGTCTAGGAGATGTCTAGGTTTTACACTAGGTACTTACTTACCTACCTACCTATTATTCTAGAGAAAATTGTGCACTGCATACGAAAATTCGTTTAAATATTATTTTATGTGTTATGTGAATGGCGTAGTGTTTTGCTCCATTGAATAAGACTCTACAACAGTAGTACTTGTTGTGCACTATTTGTTAAAGTAACTATTAAGCTGGGAGAGAGGAGTTCAAGTGTCCAATTGAGCATGACATTGTCCATTCAATCAATATTTAGCAGTCACATGTAACTTACCATACTCATTATATTTATTATTATAAATTATTTGTATTTAAGCATTATTGTTCTTCGCAATTCGTATACACTCATTACAAACATTTACAATACCCAATATACCTACAGATTATTGTGTAGTTCTGAATGGACTCAGAGTAAGCTTTCCAGCGAGTTGAGGAAGTTCAGAGCGAGGTAATTTTGTGAGGAATGGTAGTTTCTGTAAGGTAATGTCTGGCCTTAGTTCTGGTTGGCATTAGTTTGCAGGAATGAGGTAATGCTGAGCTTCCAAAATTTTATAATAATTGTAATAATTACTTACCTATCTATAACTTTCAATTTTCAATGATTGTACTTATCTGGGTCTATGGTCCAGTATATGATTGCAAACAAATTGTGTTTCATTATAGGATTTACCCCTCTCGTGGTAGTACCGAGTCAGCCAGTGGAAGTATTTCCGGCTAATATTATGATAGGCAAAATGTTTATCTTAATGTTTTCTGGATACGTGCCATACTTACACTATTGCTTTTGAACGATAATCAAACCTGATTATTTGTCAACAGTGATTTATGTTTGTGGCGACTTGTTAAGTAGTGGCTGATGGATGGTGTGAACCATGGCTTTTTACACTTGAGCAGTCTTGTGTAAACTGACATACTCATATCCGTTTAGGTCAATGCTATCCAGGGACTTCGACTAGATGGATCCTTGTGAGCATCTAGTGTTCGTACTCACCCGGCCTTAAATTCGTATTTTGTAATGCCATTAATTCAGAATTCGTGGTAGAACAAGATATGATAACTGTCCTCTTGTGTTTCAAAATATTGCAACCATATATTCGACAGATATACCTATGATTTTTGATACATTGTATGATTTGGGAAACTCTAGCAGCGGTAATGGTTAATGGTTTTGACTTGCCTTTTCATAAACCTTACCCTGTCCTTGTGAGTACACCTGATTGATTACATTAATATTTAACATATTGATAAAGTTCAATGTTATTGCAACTTGATCTATTCATCCGGTTTCACCGATGCTTACTCAAAATATTGTGTTCTATGTGTCTACGCATAGATTTCATATAATACATCACTCTACATCATTTTTCTCATCTTGGATGACTAAACTATGTGAGACTGGTTCTTCCTAGTTTGTAGCGGTTCGCATTTCGAAGTACTTATGTTTAGTTTGTGAGGCTCACTATATGAGAAGAGACTACATAATGGAAAAGATTGTGGATTTGTTACCCAGTCATTCAAGTGGGAGCTTATACATTATACCTGCCTTGTCTGCTTGCAGCTAGGCAATTTCACTATAATATTGATTTGCTAGTATGTCCTCTATATGGCTTACTATTGAATACTTCACTTTTGATCTGTGCGTGTTACATGGAGACGTAGTGTTTGGGCGAGCATCGATGGGATAGGAAGAATTTCTTCCAAACTTACTTACATATGGAATCAGGTTTTACTCTCTCCATCATTATCCTGTCCTTGTTTGGTGTGGTTTTAGGACGGGTCTGAAGGGGTGGTTGGAGCGGACCCCCGGGGCCCGTTAGGGCCCCGGTTACTTCCTTCCTTTATCCTGTCCCTATCCTATTCCTATAAGTATTCCCAGTTGCACACTTTACAACATACACATACACGTATAAACTATAGTTTTATGGTTAGGAATAAACTATATATCTCAATTGCAGATAATTCTTAGGTTAAACACAGTATTCACCTTGTTAGACTTATAGCTGCGCCTCAGACATACCACATCTTAAAGAAGTTTGGATTACTAAAACAAAAAAAAAATTACACAACGTAGGAATCCTAACCATTCTAGACGATCACTACTTAAATTTGGCCAAATAAAATAATACTTCCAACTTATAATATTATAAGGAAGGTATTTAATTTAAATATTTCAGTATTTAGATTATAAAAGTATTTCCTAAAGCATTGTTTTAAAGATCTTAACAGACTTGCAAAGGAAATATAAAAGGTCTCCAGAAGGAACTTTTACCTTGGTGTGTAAAGGATCACCACCAATAATTATTATTTAAATAATAATTTTATAAAAATAGATAGTAAAGTAAGTTTTTCAAAAGGGGGGGGATGTTACAATCCATATTGTGAATTTCACTATGAAGATAACAGTAGGTACCTAATATACTTAAATCACAAACGAAATGAAATAACAATTTACTGACAAGCGTTAAGTATGGTTAAGTACGTTATCACTCATGTCTCCGGCCGTGTACTACGCGCGCGCGCGGGGCGGAAGGAGTGTAGTGTATGACCTGTGACGTCACACCAACGCAGCGCCAACGCGCGGCGATTGCAAATTAACGGGATTTTTAAATGTCTATAAAATCTAAACTAATTAATATTTTGGCATGAAACAAAAAATAGTGTGTTTATATTCACATAGGCTTTACTGTGACAAAGTTACAAGCGATTTCGCATACCCAGTAACATTCTCCATTGTCACAGACAGAGTGTATTTTACCGCGTTGCTGCGCTGCTCTAACGTCGCATAAAGATATACGTCAATCAAAACGTCAAATAAGTAGCGCGGTAAAATACACTCTGTCTGTGACAATTAAGACCGAAAGTCGCACTCCTTACTTGTAATGTCAACCCATTTTGGATTGGTTACTAAAGGGTTATAGTATAACATTTTAATTTTGCATTTTACAATGCTATTTTTATGTGATAAATATTAAACAAGAAAATATACTACAAAAAGCAACTGGTCTCATGTCGCCCTGACGGGATTGTAAAATGCGAAATTAAAAAGTTATAATTAGATGGCTGTTTCATCTAAATCGATAGTCAAACATTTGTAAAAATGTTTCTATCGAATGCGAGGATATTTCTCTCATTGGTGAAATGACGGTGGCCAACACCGTAGAAAGGTGAAAATACTAGAAAAGTTCGACGTGTCCTCATGCATTGGGCCGGACTCCCTAGGATGCGGGTTCGAATCCCGTCAGGGCGACATGAGACAAGTTGCTTTTTTCTAGTATATTTTCTTGTTTAATATAAAGGGTTATATTTCATACAGATCATCAGTCAACTCAGACCTGATGAACTGGCTGTCCGGTCATCATGCTGCGTCAACACTTAGACAAATTAGTCTAAAACTCTTAATTCTTCTGTAAATTACGTATCATTTCTGTTTGATTACTGAAAAGCTTTTCATTAATTGTGGGGGAGGGCCAGATGTGATTAATCAGCTAATGTCAGATGGTTTTGTGGTTGACGAGTGCGGGTAACGTGTCATTTTTATTTATCGGCCACCGGGCGAAGTAATTGGAATAGTTCACTAGAAAGTCAATAATGTAGTACGTGGTCAGTTGAAATTCACCGCGGCGTATATATAGATAGAGGTATTTAATAAAAAATCTTCATCATCATCGATATCCTCGATTATAATAATTGAGGTGGATCGCCTGATGCACTCATATATATTTGGTCTACTGCATGATTTCGAAAATATGTTAATGCTAACAGGGTGCTTCCTGCTAATTTCTGGACTTAATATAAAAAAAACCAAAAGCGCTTTCATCTGCAGTCGCTTCCGTCGTCACGGCCGATTGCGCTTTTATTAAAGGTCAAAATATATTTGACGACCTGTTTGGCGCAGGGGTACTAAACCTACCTTCTACGCAAGAGGTCCCGGGTTCGATCCCCGGACAAGACAAAATTTGTGTCCATGAACATGTCTATTTGTCTTGGTTTGGGTGTTTAATATGTATATTATATACCTATGCTATAAAAAAAGTATCCGTTTGTTCCGTTGTTTATCCGTTATCTAGTATCCATAACACAAGTTCTTCATGAAACTTAACGTGAGCTAGATAATTGGTGTGATTGTATGAAAATTTATTTATTATTTATTTTATTTATTTATATATTTCTTGTGTCTGGCAGATTATCATTTTATCAGCGGTGGACAGAGAGATGTACCGCACAGCAGTGCCAACGACGTTGCTGGCCGCTTTATGAGCTATCCACGACACGGGCTGTTTACACGACGAGTTATGGCGTCCAGGGTTGGCACACAGCGTCTATGCGAGTAGCACGAGTTGATTTTACCACCTCTTAGGTCTAGTTGTCAGACCCAGGTGTCCCGGGTTCGATTCCCAGCGTGGGTTCATATTGTATTCGGCTTGGTTACTGGTAGACTTGTTGTAAGTCCGCCTGGCTAGCTACCACCATCTTATCTAAGTCTGACGCCATAACAACAATGTTTTCAGTATTATTGTGTTCCGGCAGTTTGAGATAAGATAGCCAGTACCTCAGTGGCTGAGATTTCCGGGAGAGGCTCGCTTCCATCTTCAGCCTTAGCAATACTTAATATCAGGTATGATGAAGGCTAAGAGAACACCGTCGTTCATAAAAAAAAACAAATCTGTGCAGCTATTTTCGCGCGATCTATTTTAGTATTTAAACATTCAATATATCCGTCATAATATTACATTCATAATTTTAATAAAATATTGGCATAAAAGCATGGTTTTATTTGACGAATTTGTTACACTCGAGTATCTCAGTTTTCTGCTTATCAACCTTAGTTGCAAGGCTGTAATAAATTGATTGCAGGTAAAGTTAAACAATAACTAAGGCTTAATTAAATTTAACTACTAGAATTATGATTTTAATAAAACTGGGAGAGCGAGGTTTTTCCCTTCTTTATGATAGGATTAGGAGAACGAGCGAAGAACTACCGCGCGAGCCTAAGCGGTAGCTAGCGACTGAAAATTCGAGCATTTTAGGTAACCCATCCTGTGATTGAACATTGCGAAAGTTGCTTAGCCGCCACTTTCGCAGCCCAATCGCGTTAACCACTGCGCCACTGAGACACCGTTAGTTAGACAGTTAACTTTGCCCCCGGTTGGAGTGAGTCAGTCAGTTTCGGTACCCGTAAGACCAGCCCCCTAATTGTCTAATTTCAAAATCTATCACAATCCCTTTCAAATGTATTGTGATTGGGATAGTGATTTATGGAATTGTGTCACTTATAGTCGCAATCTCTTTCGGAACGAATGACGTTTTAAATGACACTTCATTTGACATTTCTCCATACATTTGAAAGATATGTTCGTCTGTCACATTGCTTAGACAGTTCAATTTCGTTCATTCAATACCTTTCAAAACGCAACCCGATCACAATCCCAATCAAATGTCAAATGGTGACGGCCTGAAGTATGTGAATATCTTTAAGACGAACGAACGAAAGACAAATAAGGGATTGTAATAGATTTTATAAATAGACAATTAGCCCCCAGGTAAGACCAGGGTAAACCCTAGGGGTGTTTAGGGGATATGGGTTTACCCCCTCTTGGTCCCGCATCATGCTCTTGAAGCTGGATATAGGAGCAGGAGGCGACACCTTAGGTGAGTCCCACAGAATCGCATCACATTTAACCGCCTCTGTGGTCTAGTGGTACAACTACCGGTATCAAACCGAGGGGTCCCGGGTTCGATTCCCAGCGGGGGTACATATTGTATTCGGTTTGGTTGGTGGTAGGACTTGTTGTAAATCCGCCTGGCTAGCTACCACCATCTTATCTAAGGCTGACGCCATAACAACAATGTTTTCAGCATTGTTGTGTTCCGGCAGTTAAAGATTAGATAGCCAGTTCCTCAGTGATTGAGGATTCCGGGAGAGACTCGCTTCCATCTTCAGCCTTATCAATACTTAACATCAGGTATGATGAAGACTAAGAGCTACCCAGTCGCTCATAAAAAAAAAAAAAAAAAACGCCATCTGCGCCTTAATAGCAAAAAAAACAAAACAAAAAAAAACAGTTAATAATATTGATCAGTTATAAACGATTGATACATTTTTTTCTTCAGCTGTTACAAGAAGAATATAGAACTCTTCAATAAGACTTAGTATTATTTCTTTTAGCAGCTTTTTCAATAAATATTATGTTGCTAATTATATATTAAAACAACGGGACTAAAACGTGACATTTATTATGTAGTACAACTATGTACCTACAGCTTGACGTTTCGGCTATGTTGCAATAGCCGTGGTCACAAGCAGGCTGGCGGTGCGAGGCGTCGTCTGTTCGGGCGGGCTTGGAGATCTTCAGCCACCCTCATATTGTCACTATTTTTATTTTTATTGTCTTTAGAGATGTCCTGGGCCCTTATTCACTATGACCATTTAGCGATTCCTTTCTCAAACCACGCCAATGTCGTACTTGGTTTTGACACTTGCAAAAGACGTTTTCCCCTAAGATACTCCCAAGTTATGCAGTTAACGTAAAAGTACATGAAAGTCACAAGTTGTATAATTATTAAACAAGTAAAATAACTTTAAAATTTGTAAGTGCCACAGAGAAAACGAATTTTGAAAATGTCGAAACCGAATACGACATTCGCGTGGTTTGAGCAAGGAATCGGTAGGTGGTCATAGTGAATACGGGCCCTGACGGCACACAACACTTACAGTATCGGGGCTTGTTTGAAACGGTAAAACTCGCGGCTTACTCTTGTTAATCACTGGATTCCACGGTGACGAGAATTTAAATCCGTCCTCCCGATTGAAATTTTGTACTTTTTGATTTCAATCGCTTCCCCTACCATCCTAGTATGATACTGACGATCGGTGGGGAGGATTTAAGGATCATGTAACTCCATGTAATGATTAATACTAGCTTCTAAAAGATGTTGCTAGCGTGAAATTTGAATTATTTCGTAAAGATTTTTCAATTTATTGCCTTTGGTCGCCTTCAAAGGGGAAGATCACGAATTCGGGACTATTCACGATTCACGACGCCTGAACATCTCCCAAACAATTTAATATTCCGGGCGGCGGCGGCGTAATCAATCACGAAACAATACATGAAAGTTGGCGTACTCGGTGTCATTCGACAAGTCTAACAATTAAATTTAATTGTTATTTTAATTCAAGTAATATTAATTAATCATTAAGTGTTGGCAACACATTGCCATTCAGATTTTACGATATAATTGCGTATTTAATCTAAGAGCCTGAAGCATTCTACTCCTGTACGCCTTTTATGTATGATATTTTGAAAATGATTCAAGTACAAGGTTGATTATTACTTTAGCGAATTTCACTAATTTCGTTATGTAGCTTTATAATTATAATTATAATATTTTGCATAGTTTTATAACTCTTACTTTAGGGATAAGGATTAAATTGTAATGAATAATGATATTTCATCAAATAAAACCTTCGATAACGTCAATATGGCTTGGTATTGTTCTGCGACGACATTTTAACTAACATGTTCCAATTTTATAGAAGGATTCTTAGTAATCGTTGGAAACCACCGTCTCTGTGGTCTAGTGGTACAACCACCGGTATCAGACCCAAGAGTCCCGTGTTCGATTCCCAGCGGTGGTACATATTGTATTCGGTTTGGTTGGTGGTAGGACTTGTTCTAAGTCCGTCTGGGTAGCTACCACCATCTTATGTGAGTCTGACGCCATAACAACAATGTTTTCAGCATTGTTTTGTTCCGGCAGTTAGAGATAAGATAGCCAGTGCCTCAGTGATTGAAGATTCCGGGGGAGGAGGCGAGATGAGGATTTCACTTCCATCTTTAGCCTTATCAATACTTAACATCAGGTATGATGAACGCTAAGAGTCTCCCCGTCGTTCATAAAAAAAAACCATAAGTTTTGAATCTACAGATCACTTTTACGTTAGGTGTAGGTTCCTTATCAAAACGAAATCTTATCCTTATATTATGGCTGATTAACGTTAATAAATTACTCCGCGGAATTTGAATTATATGTAAGTTTGTAAGTTAATAAATCCCTCTGTTCGGCAACAATGTTCTCGTTATAACTTGCCAGAGGAAAAATTATGGATTCCCAAGTAATTAAACAACGATTGGGAAACAAAGCCGTCGGGAGATGCCGCTAGTGAATCGACATGACGATATTTCTATCGATATTTTTTTGTATAATATCACACCAATTATCTAGCCCACGTTAGGTTTCATGAAGAACTTGTGTTATGGATACTAGATAACGGATAAACATACTTATATACTTTTTTTTTGTAAATACATTCATAATATAGATATTAAACACCCAGAGCAAGACAAATAGACAGAGCAAGAAAAAAAAAAAAAAAAAAAAAAAAAAAAAAAAAAAAAACTTCCATCGATATCACATATTTATATCATACTTTTACATTTAATTTACATTTATTATAACATTTTCAATAATTATTACTCTGTCTCACTTTTATAGTCGCGATGCGTCACACTGGGGGCGGGGAGGGGGGGAGTGGGAAGCATTAAATACGGCTGTTTGGGGCCATTTTACTCACTCGGTGCTGAGATTGGCACGGTCTAACAACTCCTGAGGATGCTCCGTGTGTGGGCGAAACACGTGTAGAGTAGTCGGTGAAGGTGCAAGGTGTGTCACTGGGCTGCATCTGCATTTTTTCTTGCGGAATTACGCGACATATTTTTCTTTTTCTACTAAAATAGACATGTTCGTGAATACAAATATTTGTCTTGTCCGGGGATCGAACCCGGCACCTCTGGCGTAGAAGGCGGGTTTAGTACCCCTGCGCCACACAGGGTAAGTCGAACAACGCAACGTAGG
This sequence comes from Chrysoteuchia culmella, assembly GCA_910589605.1. Classification (NCBI taxonomy): domain Eukaryota; kingdom Metazoa; phylum Arthropoda; class Insecta; order Lepidoptera; family Crambidae; genus Chrysoteuchia; species Chrysoteuchia culmella. The sequence goes on from OU342651.1 coordinate 23,463,039, forward strand.
TGGATAAAAACAAAATCAATAAATAAATAAGCTTAATTTCCTTCATCGACATCGGCGTGTAAGAGCGTCCCTACCGCGGTTGTTTACGCGTTTTCTGAAACGAGCTTCGAAAAATATATCAGAAAGACTACTTCTCGTAGCAGCTCCAGTAAATATCAAATTGTCAAGAAATAGGCTGACATTCGTTTTATTTCAAGTCCGATTTAAAAAAAATAGTTTTCATTATCTAGTCCTAGGCTGTAATTTTCCTTTTAGGGGTATTATAGTCCGATTATTGTCCTAATACTATAGTCGGACTATAATACCCCTAAAAAAAATTATTCAGTAAATATCATTTTGTAAAAATAATGCTGTTTTCTAATGTAGCTATAATGTTAACATTTAATTTGTGTTTGTGAATAGAATCAATACTTTGAAACTTGATCTGAGTAAATCATTACGAAAAACAGTTTAAGCAGGATTCTTTTCATAAATATCATTTTGTAAAAATAATGCTGTTTTCTAATGTAGCTATAATGTTAACATTTAATTTGTGTTTGTGAATAGAATCAATACTTTGAAACTTGATCTGAGTAAATCATTACGAAAAACAGTTTTAAATTTGCATTTAAGTGACATTGACACCCGTTGAATTAAATTAAAAATCCGGTTTAAAACGCCCAGTCCTTAGGAGCTGTAGCTATATATATATATATATATATATATATATATATATACGAGTAGGTTTTACTCTAGATTCCAGTCTTTTGTAAGCAGCCGCTCGCGATTTCCGCGCGTGGTTCCTGTTTCCGTGGGAATATCGGGATAAAAGTATCCTATGTTCATTGTTACGCACTTGGGGACAGCCGTGTTTATTCAACACCCACTGCCTCCAAGATGCGGTCTGCTCAGCTAGCTCAGATGGGCACGAGACTCATGGGAGTGTGCGTGGGTTCTACCTTGATGGCTGTTACACTCGGAAAGAAAATATTGAGATTAGTTCACTAAAAGGTTCTAATTCTTACTTCTAAAGAGGGCGCCACCAACACAGGAGTGTTGTAATAAATCAAACAAAGTGATACATTTCTGACAAAAATTCTATGTATATTGATGTTAAACCACTGTCATTATTTAAAATTACAAACAATTCTTTCTAAACATTATTAGCAGAAAACATGGGCACTGTTAATAAAACTCATTAAAAGTTAAAGAATAAAAGTTACATGTGGGTACTCAAAAACACATGGTAAATTATTTGGTCATGACCTGTGGAAACAAGAATCAGTGGAAGCGTCCTTCCATGAATCTATTCTGAAGCTAAATGTAAAATCCTAAGTTACTTCTATATTAAAATTACATTAATACAACCGTTTTACATGTCGATGAAATTCTCAAACAAAAAGTACACAAAAACATACGGAGTTCGTTTTTAGCTTACGCAGCCATCCTCCAAGGTGTTGGTGCACTCACTCTCCCATGCATCAGAGGAGAACACTTCTATATTCTGTGGCCTGAGACGAGACACACTGCATCAAGGGGACATGTGCATCAGCCCGGGGAAAGTTGTCAGAAATGTAAAGAAAACAACTTAATTTCTGGATTAAAACAAAGGAGCGGCTCTCTGAAACAAAATAAGAGAGCACACGATAATTCTCAAGAAGTTCCACCATGAAGCGTGGGACTCCAACCAAGACGAAACGGTATGAAAAACTCACCTGCCGCTCCATATTAAAATTCTTGAATTTACATAAAAAAGATATATACTAGGCCATATCGATGACAATCACCACCCCATCTTCTTAACAATTAGATCGGACGATCTCAATCAAATTTCTCTGCTTCCAATATTATTTGTCGTATCGACCGACACCGAGGATCGAAAGGAAAAAGGCAAGTCACCGTCACCGGCGACCATAGACGAGCCGAACCAAAGACAATGATATATTGTTCCAGAATCTTCCACAAAAAGAATTTAGATTTTTATTCTACAACTAATTGAAATGTATTTTAATAAATACAGAAGACATACTGAAAGTAAATAAAACCATTACAATATTAAAAAACATTAGACAATAGCAATAAATATGCAATGAGTAACTTTCACAAAGACAGCAAGTTGTGATTTATAACATTAAGTTATTGCCTGTTACGAAACGTAAAACGTCAGATGTCATGTCATTCGCTGTCAATGTCAAAGTCACTCAAAACAATAACACTGGTAGTTGTTATTGTGAAAATATTGAAAACAACAAAATATTACGGAATGAACGCTAAAATAACGCTATTATACTGACGGCAGTCTGGAGGTCTACTCTCTAAGCACGAAACCCGTAGTTTCGGCCTAAGTTACGGACGTCTCCTACTCTGTATTTCCTACGGACAGCTTATTAGTTCGGAGACACGAACTGAGAATGAATGAGAAATACGTTTTGACATTGTCCCTACTCCCGCAATGTGTTTGTGCCGTTTGTCCAAAACTAGTACATCCGAAATCAATAGAGAGTAGGCTCCATCCGTAGTTTCGGGAAACTTACGGACGTGGGCCCGTATCTTAGTTGACGGGCTTAGAGAATAGGCCTCCAGGCACGGTACATCGTGCGTGGTGGCCCGCACGATGTACCGAATTGAGTATTCATTATAACAAGTTATTTGCTATTTCCATTGTGTTTAACCGTGTAATTTTAATAAAAAATTCAAACATTTTAAGCTATATGTTTCTTCTTTTTATGTAATGGCAGAAGTAAACTCTGCTTTTTAATTCGACGGAATTCTGACAGATGTCATTTTTTGGCATCTTAATCATTCACAAACCTTTTTCTGACGTACGTGTTTTAAGTGATATAACAAAGATTGATTTAAATGCCGTATTTGTGGCAAAAAGAACACCAACCACTTATCAATAAACGTGGAAAAACCTTTGTTTAGTTAAACATTATAATGTTCCTTTGAGCTAGAGAATAAAAGTGACTAGTGACAGATTATTTCATAGGTGTCTCTCATACTCCGTTTATTATTAAGACAAAAGAGTACCTATTAAAACAGGTTCCGTCTGCTCCGATACCCTGGGTTCCAATCCCGGTAGAGGCAAATGTTTGTATGTTGATAACCTTAGTCATGTATACATGATTATACTCGCTTCCACCCGTTCCCGTTTCCGAATATCGAGACTTCCTTTAACCTAACTCTAAGTCAAAAATCACGCACGGCACTTGCACTTGCCCGGTCAGTGTGATAGGATCACTCTGAATTCAGAGAACGGCCCGGGATACCGTGTGGTGTAATAGATGCTTAAGACTAATTTAATCATAAATTAAGCGATAGGACGCAATTTATTTAAACACCCGTATTCTCTGTTATGCCGTGTGGTGACGGCCTAAGAATACAAGTGTCACCACTCCCTTACGTGCCTGGGATGTCGTAAGAGTCGACTAAGAGGCTCGACGCATTGAACACCTGTCCGAGAGAAGGGAAACTTGAAACAAACCCTATACCAACCCGTCTGGCCAGCGTGGTAGCAGTAAGCTAATATCCTCCTATGAACACCACAATAGGCGCGAGCTAGGAGAGGCCTATGTCCAGCAGTGGACGTCCACAGGCTAATGATGGATGATGAATTCTCGGTTGCCTATTGAGAACCAAAATGTTTGCCGGACGTGTTACTCACAATATTGTTACAACGGATCTCATACTGACGAGGACGAGGCAAGGGCGACGAGCCGACGTATTCCAGGCACGGAATAGAACCAACGTAAACGCATTTTACGGTCGGATCTAACCTCCGTTTTCATTTCATTGATACCCAACGCATGAAAGTTATTTATTAAAATAAAACAACTTTTACGGATATCAAACGCGCTATGCTTCACGAACTAAGTTGTAATTTTCCGTATTTTTAGTTTTTTTAGGGGTTTTTTGATTATCCGACATAGAAGTTGTTTTATTTCAACGAACAGTGCGCGCCAAAAATTAAGATGTACGTTTAGTACATTATTAACCAAGGGGATAATGCAGTGTCTTCTGTCGCGGGTGACGATTTAAATCGCGAGTGTAGCGAGGGATTTAAGTTCACTCAAGACTAAGACAGCTTTATCACCTAGGAAAATACTCTACTTTTCGTACCATTTGCGAAAAAATTGACACAATAATAATATGAGATACATTTATGAAAAATAATAACAATTAAAAGTAAAAGTTAACATTCGAAACTTTGGTCCAATTATTGATAGAGAGAGTTACATTTTTGTTTGGTACATTTATTGTTGATGAGTTGATTTGAGTATTTCTCTGTTCTTGCGTCTGAGGAACTTGCGCAAATTCCTAGACTAATATTTTTGTCGGAAAAGCAAAGGCATCAAGCTCATACGGCCTCGTCGGTTTTCGTAATTTTATTTAATAATCATATCTGCATAATAAATGCGTATTCCTTTTTCAAAAATATGTGAAATGCTTTATATACAAACTCAATGGTGTAAACACAGATATAGTTCAGTATAAATTTCGGAAAGTATTCCAAATTTAAATCACATTCTCCCCCTAGAGGATGAATGAAATTCAGTACAATTTTCTTTCCCTGTTTTTAACAGATTAAAAATGACTATTGTTATGTTCGCTTTTTATGGCATAGAATGTCACTTTTTTTTACACTTGGTTAGTTACAGTCCAGGAACTTCCCGGTTGACCAGTAGAGTTTTATTAAGGAGCTTTATTAAAAAAAAAATAGTAGTTAAATAGAAAATGTTTATATCACAACTAAGAGAAACAGGTATTTCATTTGAAAAAACTTCCTAAAGAAATAATTTATTTTTGAAAGAACGTTTACTACTAAGAACTAAGCCTTAGTACCTTCCGAGAAATCGTTTCTCAAAAAATCTTTACTGGTTCTCCACCGGGAAGTTTCCCTATTGTACATAATACAAGCAAATCCATAGTTATATTAAACGGGAAAGAAAATCTGTCTGACTGTTACTTTTTAACTTTACTAACATTTTGGTGGGTATGCAAATAATTTGAACATAGACAAAGTATACTTTTTATTCCGATTCGAGCCACCTCTCGATAACCTAAGTCCGCGAAATAACCCAATTTCGTCCCTGGCACGGGCATCCTCTAGTATCCTATACAGGGTGGAAATTTAAAACGGGGCAGTAAGGGCAGGTGCCTTAACCGTTGTTGCTACATGAAAACGTTCTTAGGACACCATCCTTATTTTTTGAGAAATATTGAACTGCATTCACGGATTAAAAAATTTTTTTTACAGGAAATAGTCAGTTTTCAAAAATTTTTTTTTTGCCTATCGATCCTGTTTCTCATGAGGATCAAAACACTCTAAGACACCAACTGAAGTATGAGTACTAGAAAAGTCAGAAATTGCGAAAACGCGAAAAACACACTTGCCGCCCTCGCGCTGCACGCCGCGGTGATGATGGATCTTATTTTCTTAGCGAATATGTGGAAATACTTTTACACGATTTCTGACTTTTCTAGTACTCGTACCTAAGTTTTGATGCTCATAAGAAACAAGATCGATTAGCATCAAAAAGTAAAAAAAAAAAAAAAAAAAAAAAAAATTAATCTGTGAATGCAGTTCAATATTTCTCAAAAAGGATGGTTTCCTAAGAACGTTTTCATGTAGCTACAACGGTACCTGCCCTTCGTGCCCCGTTTTAAATTTCCACCCTGTACAGAAGACATAACTATAGGTTTGTCAATTGCACTATACCAAGCAGCCTTCTTATACGGTAATATCATTCATAAAGCAGCGTATTTCCACCCTCCATCGATAGGTATCATAAAACCCCGTACATAATAAATACAATCTGCGACTCAAGCACTCGTGGCTATTTATAGACAACGCTTTATTTGTCGCCGAGATCACGCCGCAGCCATCAATCAACTACGCCGTAGCCGCTCTACGGTTCCGTAGCAGAACACGTAGCCACTTAGAGGGCGTTCTCTGCTACGATACATGTAGTATTATATTGTTACATAATTTAACTAGGTATTTGATAAATAATAGTACATTACTGCAGCGGCCAGCAAAAGAGGGATTGATGGACGATTCGCCTCGGCCCACATACGTAAGTCCATCAATGCCTAGTTGTGGCCAAGGCTTACTTACTTAGTACTTTTCTCAAATAATGTGCGGTAATTAAAACTACTTTTCGAAATCAGACGAACAACGAACAACAATATTTTTTTCCGCGTTAACGTGTTCATTTGTTGTTTTTTTTCTAATACAGCTTTCTATTTAATGTGACTGTTACATTGTTCGTCTCACCTCTTCAGGTTAAATTTTTACTTGCACTCCAGAGACATAGAAAACGGCACGAATTTTTCATGGTTCTTTAATTTTTTCGCGTTTACGGCGCCCGGGAGCCCGCAGCGAACTGCTTGCCAATAACTGCCATTTTATAGGAATACGTGTTTTATATTATGACAAGGCCTTTTGACGACAGCTCTAAGGCCCCTGCGGCGCTGCGGTATAACGATGAAACGGCGGAAACAAATTGAACGATATGTTTAAATCTTATCATGTAGTCATAATACTCTGCAGTTTTTTTTATTTTCCCGACGTTTCGGCACCTTTACAGCTGCCGTGGTCACGGGATGACTGGCTGACTTTTCGCATTCTAGCATCACGATTATGGAAAAGCAAGCAGTGCACCACAAAATGTTAACGGAATGATTTTTATCTCCACTTGGCATTTAGGACACGTAAAACTCGCAGGAGTTACCCCAAGCCTCATAATCCCGCGCATATTTAATATCTCACGAGACGTCCGCTACTCGGCGCGAACCATTTTTTATTCTTTGGTGGCAGGCGGTGACGTGGCGAAGCATCTTGGGACGAGGCGAGGCGTAGCTTGGCGACATTAAGGCATCTTGGAGTGAGGCACGCCGTATCGACATCATTTTGCAGCATCTTTGGAGACGGGAGGCAGCACCCTGGGCAAGAATAGTATATTGTATTACAAGGGAGCAAAATAATATTTTTACGGCGATGGAGCTATTTTGAATCCAGAACGAAGCAGGATTCTGATTCTAGAGTAGAATCCTGTGCGCAGTGATGGATTCAAAGTACATCGCCCAAAGGAAAAATTGTATGCTCTCGAGTGATACACTCGACTTTTCCTATGAGAAAATAAATAAGAGCGCGGGCCTCCCCGTGTGCCATACAGCCAATAATTCATACAACTTGCGTCTGATTTCTATTAACGATTCATGTTCCAAATTCAAATATCTTTTCTGCCCGTTAAAACACTCATCCAGAAAAAAGCTACTTTGCTCCCGCTTATTGGGAAACAAAATGTCACTTTTCGAATAGATGGGATGAAAAAGAATTAATATACTTTTATTTTATTGATCTAAATATTGTATACTAGCTTCCGTCCGCGGTTTCGTTTGCGTGGTTCCTGTTAACGTGGGAATATCGGGATAAAAAGTCTTTTCAACTAACTCTATGCCCAAAAATCTTAATTAGGGCGTCAATAAAGGACAAACAAACACATTTTCGCATCTTTCTTATTTGTTTCTACATGTTTTATATTGTTTAAGCCTAATATATATATATAAGGCTTAACTTTCCACCCGCAACTTCGTCCGCGTGTAATTGATATCGCGTTCCATAGCAACCGCACTGTCACCGAACATTTCCGCCAAATCCAATTTCCAAAAAAAGTAGGAGCGCGAGAGAGTAAGACGCTGCTATATGTCATCGATCGCCATCAGCGAGCGATTAGCCAGCGATCAAATAATAATACCATTTTTATTTTGACGTTCCGCGTCGATCGCGCGAGCACTGCGCGATGATTGCTGATTTTTAGGTAATAGCCCCGCCGGTTAAATCGCGTTCCGTAATAAAAATAATTATTTATTATGTTGATCAGGATAATCAATTATTACCATTCCAAGTTTCATAACGATTCAAGTAGTTTTCGTATGGTGCTTGCATAACCACACAGACATACATACAGTTAAAAAGGTCAATAAAAAACTTTTTATAAAAAATTAAAACCGACTTCAAAAAACTAAAAAGCAAAAAATAAACCTTTTGGAGTTCGAAGTTTTTTATTTCACAATTTTTAAAGGTAGAAGAGATCCCGTGCCTACGCTAATAACCTTATGTCAACTCCTCATCACCTTTTACAAAATGCTGCTTTGCCCGGTGCAGGGACGTTACTTATTGAGGAGTTCTCCCGATACTTCATCACCAGCTCTACTTCATCACATGCATTGAGTTGCATGCGTTTGCATGCATTTGATTGCTTATGAACCACATTAAAGTAATCGTATCGCTTCCGTGAAATGCTAAGTATTTAATAGTTCCGATGACCATTTGTAGTCTTCATCATTAGTTTCACTTCACCAAATGGTGCATTCCGGAAGCATATGCATAAGTTACTATAGAAAACACCGAAATCGCTTTAGGAGTGCCTATAATATTTGAAGAGTTCCCTTGATTTCTCCAGGATCCCATCATTAGATCCTGACATGATGACAATGAGACCACATGGGAAGTATACCCTTTCGAACAAAAAATAATTACTCAAATCGGTCCAGCCGTCTTCGAGTAATCGAGTAACATACATTAAAAAAAAGATACCGTCGAATTGAGAGCCTCCTCCTTTTTTGAAGTCGTTTAAAAATTCTATAAATTACTGCAATTTTGGGATCTGAATAGGTATATGTAAAATATTTAATATCCAGATTTGGATCCCTTACGATTTTGTTATACGTATAAATTCTAGATAATTATTCTATCTTTTGGAATTGTAATAATGTAATGAAATGAAATGTTATGGGTTTGATTACTGGAAATAAATGTTTTTTTTTTATTTGTATCGCACCAGCGCATCACAATCAAATATATTCTATATATCGTTTAGGCAAGTTAAGTATTAATGATTGATTGAAGTATAGGAAGATTGATTGAGTTGTCACATACAATATAGAAGTATCAATCGTAAGGAAAATAGAAAAAGTTCGTGAGGTGAATAATGCTTCAGTTGAATTTGCGAACTCTGCACATTTTTTATGCGCATCTAAAAAATCGCTTTGACCGTGTTGATTTATGAAGTTATATAGACTGTGATTCTACCATGCACTAATTTACTCATTATTTAAAGAAGTTTAAAATCAATTCATACATCTTCAAGTTATTTGAAAGAAAAATATAATATTTTCCCGTGAAAATCTAGTCTCCGGCCGACACGACAACGAGGCGTGATTAGTCACGTCACGGCGCGGCGCGGTCTACCGCATCGTCGTAATCTCCCGAGACGGTTGTTATCTCTGGCCCGCTTTACATATGGGGATTCCGAGAGTGAAATACCAGATGAATCGCCCCGCTGCCTGTAGGGAAAAGATGAAAATCCGTTTTGTAATCGTTGTTGAAAGACTTGTGAACTTATCGAGATTGTTACCTTTTCTTTCTTTTCTCAAACATGCTTGGAAATATGGGCATTATTTTGACAACCTCTTTCCTCCTTCGGGATAAATCGATATTCCGAAGATAATCCGAAATATGGCAACCAATGAGGTAACTTATCAAAGGTTTTATTAAAATTTCGAACTGGCTTGCAAATAGAAAGCTGTTTTAAAAAAAAAAAAAAACAAATGAACACTTTAACGCGGGAATAGTTATTTTCACCTCACACGCTCTGAAAAGGTGGTTTTGTCAATCAGTTTAGGCGTAGAAAATCACTTTTTGCGGCCTAGTGCGGCAAAGTACTTTTTTAATTTAATACCTAAAAATATGTCATAATGCGTTCCGAATCGCATTATTGACTTTTTTGTTACATTTTATTCTTATCTTAAATAGCATTAAATTAATTATAATACTCCGTTTTGGTTTATTATATTATTTTAGTTCATTGAATCATAAAAACAATAACAATAAGATTAAACTATTTGTTATAAAAAAAATATATTAGTCTGGGTGAGATTTCAAAACCTATGATTGGATTTCGAAAAGTGACATACATTTTTATTTTTAAATTGTATTGTCTTGTACTCATGTCAGTGTCAACATTTACGGAATCGTTTATATTGTTATTTATAAGTAACAATATATTCCTACTTTAAATAACTTTGAATTAACTATAATACTCCCTTTTTTATTATTTTAGTTTTTTATATCATTAAAACAACGAGAATAAGGTAAAATTAGATTAAACTTTATGTTTAAAGAATTTTTTACCGGAAGTTGACCGCGGAAACAACCATAAAATGTTCCTCGCTGTTGTGAGGTGAACAATAAAATTGTGTATTGCGCTCGGCTAAATTTTCTACGCCTAAACTGATTGACAAAACCTCCTTTTCAGAGCGTGTGAGGTGAAAAAAATATTGTTGTTCGTTGTTTGTCTGCTTTCGAAAAGTAGTTTTAATATTCGCGCATTATTTGAGAAAAGTACTATACAAGCCTTGGCCACAACTAGGCATTGATGGACTTAGGTTATGTGTGCCTCGGCTTCGTCTCGGCCCACATTTACACGGTTGTCCATCAATGCCTCTTTTGCTGGCCGCTGCAGTAATGTAATATATAGTTGAAACGTATAGGGGATAAAATTTGGTTTCTATGTGTTATTTAGATTAATAGTTACTTAAATTCTATGGAACAACTGTGACGAAGTAAGCAAAGAATACGAAACACTATAAACAACACAGAAATGATGATTGGTCGATGAATCGTTTTGATTTGTTGGGCGATGAAAAAAGATAACTTATTTCTTCTATTTCATTGGCGCTCCAAAAAAGGTTCAATCGGCAATCACAATAATTTATTATCTCATTAAAATAAATGGCTTCACAAATGACGCTTGCTTCGGCAGTTACTCTCCATAATTGAGTCTTAGTAAATTAACCTCCACCAATACAAAGTTGTTTGGAAACAAATTAATAAACCGATAAATTCGTCTGTTCGGTTACAGCTGACTGGTGCTCCAGGGGTTCTCAACCGAGGCGCAAATTGCTGCGGGTTGCTCGAATTGTTTGACACCCCTGACTTTGTTTAAACTAATTTGGGAAGTAAATATCTTTGATGAAGTGATAAGTCGTATAGTAGTCGACGACCTGTTGAGTGATCGGTACGAGCTAGTCATACATTTTAGTGTAAGTATCAAAACGGAACGTGGACAGTGCGCGAGTTGGAAAAGGGAAGAGAGATACTCTAGAGATGTGGTGTTGGAGGAGGATGCTGGGGATATCGTGGACGGAGTTCCGCACCAACATGTCCATACTCCAGTTGCTCGGCATCAGGCAGCGTTTATCGGCCGTAGTACAGTCGCACATACTACAATAATTTGGCCATGTCTCTAGGCGGGATAACGACTCCATAGAGCGATTGGTCGTACAGGGCAAAGTAGAGGGTACCAGATCACGTGGCAGGTCACCAATGCGCTGGACTGACCAAGTGAAATCAGCAGTGGGAAACCGCGTGTCTGACTGCGCCAGACAGTCTACCACCCGGGAGAGATGGCGGGAGATCGTGCGACAAGCTGTGTCCGCCTCTACCACCGACGTGGACGCCTCAACGTGACCACAACCGCTTTGCCAAGAGATATTTAGATATAAGATAGCCAGTTCCTCAGTGATTGAGGATTCCGGGTGAGGCTCGCTTCCATTTTCAGCCTTATTAATACTTAACATCAGGTATGATAAGAGTCTCCCCGTAATTCATAAAAAAGCACAAAAAAGATTTACGTAAACCGGATCAGAAATCTCGGCGTAATTGGTGTATATAAGTAAAAAAAACATACCAACCGAACTGAGAACCTCCTCCTTTTTGGAAGACGGTTAAAGATAACCTTAGGCAGGTATTCTTCCCCGCAGTTGGTCATCAAGTTGGTTTTTGAATTATTCAAACCTTATGAAGTGTACCAATCTGCGGTTACATTGCGAATGCAGCGGCCATCTTGCGCCTCCGCAAGATGGCCGCTGCATTCTCACTCCTTTTTGGAAGACGGTTAAAGATAACCTTAGGCAGGTATTCTTCCCCGCAGTTGGTCATCAAGTTGGTTTTTGAATTATTCAAACCTTATGAAGTGTACCAATTTGCGGTTACATTGCGAATGCAGCGGCCATCTTGCGGAGGCATCCCGGGAGCGCATTCAATCCGTCCTCAATCCGTCCGAGCTGCAACTGATGCACTATTCCATACACGTTTCAAATGAGCTTTAAGCCGTAGAAAGATATGATTTAGATTGTTACGTTACTTTATGAAACCTCTCTTTTATATTTTAGCATTACAATGTACAAGCAGCCGCTCGCTGTTCCCGTGGAAATATAAAAAAAAATCCTTACTTAGTACTTGCTTACATCATTATAAGGTCCTGTATGCAAAATTTCAGCTTAATCGGTTCAGCCGTTTGGGCTTTGCGTTGTCTGTCTGTCGCGGTTGTTTTATTAGTAAGTACAGAGAGAACACTGTAGCCCTTTTTTATTTTTTTTATTGTGAGGAGAATGCATCCGGTGCAAGGGGACTCGCATTTGGTTCACCCTACGAATCATCCTGTGGTACCTTATCCTTATTGGACCGCGTCCTGCTCCGTAATCTAACTAGAAGAACACGATGGGGAACTAACCCCCATATTCTAAGTCGTTCCTCCAAAACTTTTTACACTCCACTCAACCTCGTCGTGGGTAAAAATGGTAGTGTGCGCTAGGCCTAAGCGGAGTGGTTACGTACTCTTTGGCTCCTCCAGGTCCTTACGGAGTTACGGAGTTTTATGACTTAGAATACCGATTTCGAGGAGTATGTCGAAGAGTGTACGAGTTGTACATTATTTATTGTGAATTATTTAACCTAAATAATAAGTTGCTGACGGCGCGAATCACTGTCGCGCCGACATTACGTAAATAATATTTTATAATTATATTTTAGTGCAATAAACACATTCAGAGCGAACGGTACTACATTCTTTACCTTTACCTACCTCAACTTATTGCATTCCGGGAAACATACAAATCCCTACAAACTTACATTTAACAATCATATTGGGTACGAGCCCCAATATTGGTCCTTCGACTACAACAGTGAAGTGTGTTTGTGAAGTATTCTACGGTAGCGAACCGGTCTCCTGGCCTCCCACAAGCGGGTCTCACCAGGTAGATTGAGGAAGGATAACACGCACATATCGTGGAGTACGTAAGCATTCATACTGAACCACAACCTAAGCTGAAATACAGTTTTAACTGTTAAACAACAACTATTTACAACATGATGGCTACAAAAAGTGATATGGAATCGCTTCTGCGCCGACAAGAACTAATTGCTGACTGTTTGAGCAAGATGGAAGCAAACATCAAAAAGGATTCTGCGTCTCGAAAAACAACAGAATACATCGAGAAGCGAATGGAGCTAATTGACGTTTACATCAAGGAATTTGAGGCAAATCATTTACAACTTCTTAAATCTGAAGACAAGACTGCAGATTATTTTTCATCGAATGCATACAATTTAACTAGAAACTTGTATGAGAAGATACGAACATTATTGCGCAACGTAACACCGTATGCGGCGGGGACAACCTCATCTAAAACAGAAGAAAGGGGTGGATTTTCAAAAGGTGATGAATTGATTCAACAACAAGAAACTAATTTTCGTGCATTTTTGAGAGTCGTACGCAATATTGACATGGACTATATTACCGAAAAGTGGGAGATATTGGACAAACTACAAGCTTTGCAGTCGCGATGGAACATAATTGACCAGATACATTGGGAAATTGATAATCTGCTAATTGGCTCCGATTTAAACTACGAACAAGATTTTACAAAGTACGAACAGATGTACGAAGACTATAAACGAGATTTAAATCGAAAGTTAAACTCCACTACAAGCCAACATCAAGCTACGCCTGCTATTGAGATTCCTACATTTTCCGGGAATTATACACAGTGGCCTACTTTTATGGACTTATACTCTCAAGCCATACACAAAAACAACATGTTAAGTAAGGCCCAGAAAATGCAACATTTGAAGGGAAAACTTCGAGGAGAAGCAGAGCGTATCGTACAGCATCTCAACATATCTGCTGACAACTACGATACTTGCTGGGAGCTCCTGAATCATCGTTATAACAATTTACAACTGTTATTTACGAAACAGATACAAGTTTTCATGGGGCAACCACCAATCGTTAAAGTGACGTCATACGAATTGAAACGCTTGCACGACACCAGCTTGGAGACAATCCACGCCATCCACAACCTTGGAGTAGAAACAGCTACATGGGACCCAATCCTGGTACATATCCTGACTGAAAAGATGGACCCTGATACCTATGCATCCTACATGGAATCGAGAAAGGAACCTCGCAACCTGCCATCCTTCGACGAACTGATTCAATTCCTTGAGAGCAAGTTTACTGCGCTGGAACCAGTTAACCGAAAAACCAAATCAGCTGGAACTACATGACAGGAATCTGGTGAGAATACAAGAGACACGTCGAAGTCAAATCAACAGAAAACTTACAACTACAAGAATAACAAGTCATCCCTAAGAACATATCATGCATTCAAAAATAAGCCAAGAACATGCCCTTTGTGTAAATTAAATCACATTTTAATTTACTGCCCAGAATATCAGAAGTTGTCACCGGAACAAAAACTGAAGTCAATGACCGACCTAAACATATGCAAAAACTGTCTTTATTGTCATAATGCACAGAATTGCAATTCGAATAAAACATGCAAATTGTGTCAAAAGTCACACCATACGACTTTGCACGAGTTAATTGCAAATCATCAAATTCCAAACAAACGCTCAAAGTCCGCCTCGACGATTTCGCAACCTACAGCAAGTCATGTGTCGGATAATTTTGACGAGATACTTTTAGCTACAATTGAACTAAAAGTAAAGGCTGCGGATGGAACCTACATACAATTAAGATGTCTTTTAGATCAAGGATCACAAGTCAACCTTATCACCGAGTCAGCTGCGCAACGTCTTGGGCTACGAAGACGTAAACAAGACGCAACAATATCGGGAATCGGGATTTCGTCAAACAAATGCAAGGGCACTATACAATTAGTATGCCAATCTTTGTATAGTGACTACAAATTTATAGCTGAGGCCAAGGTCATGACAAAAATGTTGAACAATTTACCAAATTATACGTTTGACAAACAGGATTGGCCTCACTTACAGAACAATAAAACTCATTGGAAGTGTAACGATTGCACAAAAAAGTTACAGAAAACATCAAAAAAATCACCGAATTATGCAAGCACTCCGAGTACATCTACTGAAAATCATGTAACAGTACGAAGGAAATACAAAATCAATATCTCGACGGAAAACTCGTTTCAGTCTCTTTCAGACGCCGATGAAGAGGAGATTGAAGGACACACTCAGGATCCATCCTTCTCTCTAAATCGAAGCTGTCCTGAAATATCATTAATAAATCACGAAAAAATAGGAATTATGGAAAAAGAGATTCAGAACCTAAAGAAAAAATTAGAAATTGCAGATAACGAAATATGTAACATGCTTCAAGAAAACACTAAACTAAAAAATATTATTTTGGAGTACAAGATAAAATTAAAAAAATTTAGTCACATTTGCAACTCTACTTTAAAAAGCCTATCAACAACAAAAAAAAATAAAAAAACCCTACACAAGAAGAAATTGGAGTTTTCTCATATTTGCAGCCCTGCTAAGCAGTTATTATTGAATGAAGAAAGAAAGTCAACTAGCCCACCAATAACGTCGATAGATGGCGCTGCATTCCAAGACGACAAGTTATCGGAACCAATGAATATGATAAATAGCATAAATAACAACTACGAAACATCGTTGCCTTCACATCCATGTGAACAAGCAAAAATACATGTTTTTGGCGGCGAACTTATAGTCGGTTTAGCTCAGAAAATGGTGAAACAAAGAACTGGTAAATGGAATGACATCTACGAAGTAAATAGCTTCGCCAAGCCCAACGCTACCACCTCACAAATATTAAACAGTTGTTATCACCTTACACTCTCAAAAAACGATATTATTATTATTTCTATTGGTGAAACTGACAATGATCCGTATAAAGTAATAACCGATTTATGTAACGTTTTGTCTAACTTCAAAGAAAATAAAATATTTATATTGAATGTACAAAATAACCCATATCTTAATGTAAAAAAACTAAACTTTGACTTGAAATGTATAATTAAAAACTATTCAAATTGTTCTTTTATAAATGTAAATTATAACACACAGCGACAAACCTCTTTACTTGACGAAATCTCTATGAAATTAAATATTGAAATTGACTATATTCAATATAACAGTGAGTTCATTAAAAACTTATCAAGCTTAAGGAAGCGTCTTAATCTACTCGGACATAAATCAATGATCTCTAAACCAAAGCGTTTAACACCGAATTACAAAATTAAAAAAATTACCGACTATTTCCCTGTTATAAAATCAGTATCGGTAAAAAGTAATAATTCTTCTAACTATTTAGATAATAATACTACACATATGAATACAAATAGGAGCAGATTAAATAAATTTTTTCGTTAAATATAAACACAAATTCGTTATCCTACATCAAAACATAGCAGGGATACTCAGTAAAAGAGATCTCTTACAGGTAACGCTAGAAGAATTATCTGAAAATTTTAATCCTATAGACGTAATATGCTTAAGTGAGACTTTTATTGAGTCTGGCAGTGAAACTAACTATTATCTTACGGGTTTTGAATTAGCTGAATCATTTTCCCGAAAAAATAAAAAAAGGGGAGGAGTATGTATACTGTGCAGAAACAATTTAGAATATAAAAAGTTAGAATACCTGAAAGAAATGTGTTGTGGAAAGCTTTTTGAATGCTGCGGTATAGAAATACTCGAATATAAATTAATAATAATTTGTATCTACAGAATACCGGACAGCGTACATTCCAATCCATTCACGTTCTTAGACAAGTTCGATAATCTGTTGTCAAAACTAAAAACCAAACTTAATAAAAAAATTGTTATTCTTGGCGATTTCAATATAAACACATTAAAAGAGAGTAACGTATCTAAGGAGCTCTTTAGATTGCTTCAAAGTTATGGATATAAATCCCATATTTCAGAACCTACGAGAAAAAACTCATGTATTGATTTAATTATAAGCAATATACCCGACACTAATAGTATGACTCATCTTCTTGAACTATCAGATCACAACACCGCACAAGCCATAGAAATTCCGGTAGAAAATAAACCGAACTTATTAACTCATTATTTTGTCAAAAAACGAGATTTTAATCCTGAGTATATAAATAAGTTCTGTGAATGTTTGCAAAGTTTATCGTGGTCTGACATATATATGGAAAGTGATGCAAACAAAGCTTTCAATGCATTTCATGAAGTGTATACTTTATTTTATAACTTATGCTTTCCTGTGAGGAAAATCAGAATAAAGCCGAACCGTAAAAACAAGACTTGGGTTACTAAGGGCATTCGATTAGCTTGCAAAAGAAAACGTAAACTAAGATTTTCATACTATAAAAATCGAAATGTACATGCTAAATCTGACTATCGAAATTATACAAAAATATTAAAGAAATGTATGACTGACGCGCAAAAGATTAGCAACAAACAAAATATCCTGACATCTAATAATATATGCCGCGCATCTTGGGACTTAATTAGGGGTAAAAATAATCAAAAAAACAAATACGTGAAAAAAATTATAAACAACAATAATAACATTGACAAACCTGAAGACATTGCAAATGAATTTAATAATTATTTCATAAATTTGACAACTACTAATAAGGCCGAAACTACAACTAATATTGACAATATACAGCAGGTAAATGACAGTATTTTCTTATTCCCAACGGATGATAGAGAAATAATTAAAATAATTAGAAGCTTAAAAAATTCAAATACGGTAGGCTATGATCAGCTTCCTACGAATATAATTAAGGCTACTAAAAATTTAATTGCGCCTGTTCTAAGCCACATAATTAATCTGTCCTTTGAGCAGGGACTTTTTCCTGATAAACTTAAATTAACCGTAGTAAGCCCAATCCATAAAACGGGTAATAAACATACAGTCGAAAACTATAGACCTATTTCAAAAATAACCATATTTTCAAAGATCTTTGAAAAGGCCATGTTTCATAGAATTACTAGTTTTACAAACAAGATAGGCATATTGGATCAAAACCAGCATGGATTCCAAAAAGGCAAGTCCACAACATTAGCAGCTTTTAAACTCACAAATACAATTCTTGCCTATGTTGATAAATCCATAGAGGTTACAGCGGTATTCTTTGATATGAGTAAGGCGTTTGATTTCGTTTCTCACAAAATACTCATGTCAAAATGTGAAAAATATGGTCTCAGAGGCAACGCCCAAAACTGGCTCAGATCCTATCTATCTGAAAGACAACAATGCGTCGAAATTTTAAATGTTGATAATCAGCTTAATGAAAAGTCATATACATCTGAGAAAAAAAATAACTATTCCGGTGTTCCTCAGGGCAGTATCCTTGGTCCATTGCTCTTCCTGTTATATATTAATGACCTTCCTCAAGCTACAAATCATTTCTGTACATTGTTCGCAGACGATGTATCGGTAGTGATACCCAATTCTTACCAGTCTTTGAATGAATATTATAAAGAAATTAATGAGACTGTGTCTAACATTATAAACTGGCTTACCCAAAATAATTTAAGAATTAATGTATCTAAAACAAAATACTTACAATTTCACAATCAACGAAATAATAAGTTCAGTGAACTCTCAGTAGAATACAATGGTCAAATGATTAGTGAAAGTAAGGAGGTTAAGTTTTTAGGGATTATCATTGATAAAAACCTTACCTGGAAGTCACATGTACAACATGTGTGTAGTAAGGTTAATAGCTCATCATATATGCTATGGCGACTCGTAAACATTACTGACTTAAAAACAGCCTTATTAGCATATCATGGATATGTGGCCTCTATCATAAGATATGGAATGGTAGTCTGGGGCAACTCGGTTGACATAGATCGAATTTTTATCGCCCAAAAACAATGCATTCGCTCTATCTGTAACCTATCTCGTATGACGAGCTGCAAGCCTTATTTTATACAACTGAAGTTGTTATCAGTACCGTGTATTTATATATTTGAAATATGTAACTTTGTTAAATCACATCCAAGCATTTTTCATAGGAAGAGTGACATGATCTCTAAGTATAATAGAAGATATCCAAATAAACTGATATATCCAACAGTATCTTCAACCCTGTATAGACAGAACGCCTTTCCAATGGCAATAAAAATATTTAACAAACTACCTAAGGACATTAAAGATTTACCCTTAAACTTCTTTAGGAAAAAATTGTGCCAGCTTCTTCTGAATAAATGCTATTATGGTGTAAACGAATATCTTAATGACAACTTATAATCAATTTTGAATTTAATTATTTTATCTCATTGTCACATTACATATTTTGTCGGACATTAAAATACGAATTACTGAAATCTTAAACTGACATACCTAATGTAATACCTATGACATTTAATAACTTGGTGACACTATTTGACATCTAATTGAATTTTGTATTAGTCTAATATTTTCCTCATTATTCTTTAATAATATTGTCAAGTCCGCTGATTTGTATAATATTTATATTTGCGTGCCAGTACCTGGTGCAACGCGTGATCATATTATTATAATCTGTAACAGCTTTTGTACCGTGTTTGCTTGCAAATAAATGATTTGAATTTGAATTTGAATTTGAACATACATTTGGCGGACCCAAGCTATAACATATCCAGACCGGTAGACATCCTCTTAGACGCCGGCGTATACACAGACATAGTAATGGATGGCTTACTACGCAGCCCTAACAACAGCGCTCCAATCGCCCAACAAACAAAGTTGGGATGGGTCCTCCTTGGCAACGTGAAAACCTACAACTGTCACGTGGTGCTCAACAACATGGAAGAAATTTCTCAGTTCTGGGAAGCTGAAGAAATTATGGACCACAACCACACATTATCATCTGATGATGAATACTGCGAGACACTTTACAAGAACACAACAATAAGAGGTTCGGGTGGCCGATATGAAGTGAAAATCCCAATGAAACCGGGCTTCGAAGAGCTTCTCGGTCCCTCAAAACCTGTATGTGGACGATCTGTTGGGCGGAAATAGTCAGATTGAAGAAGCAATCGAAGCACAAAAACAGCTGATCGACATGTTGCAGGGCGCTGGTTTTAACCTTAGCAAATGGGCCAGTAACGACGACAGACTGTTACAAAATTTGTCACAAGATCAAATAAGCCAAAACATGTTGGATTTCAAGTGTGCACAAAGCAATAAAACACTCGGAATAACTTGGAATCCGCACACCGACAATTTTACGCTACAAACAAAAAACATAATCGCCACTACAAACGAGGATGACGTCATCACTAAAAGGTCATTACTATCCGACTTATCAAAGTTATATGACCCCCTCGGCTGGTTGTCACCTGTAACAATGAAAGGAAAGCTCATATTTCAACAAGTGTGGGCGCTCGAAATCAGCTGGGATGACGTATTACCACAACATATACAAGAACAGTGGAAATCATTTAGAAACGATATTACAGCTATAAATGATATAACAATACCACGCTGGATCGGAAATTCACAAAACCCGATAGAATTACATGGATTTTGCGATGCGTCCGAGCGAGGTTACGCTTGCGTTATCTATTGTAAAACCATAGATGGTCATGGTAACATAAACATCAAGTTATTAGCCGGAAAAACCAAACTAGCCCCCTTGAAGAAAATAATAACATTACCGCGCTTAGAACTTTGCGGCGCTTGGCTCTTATCACGACTAATGAAATGTGTCATAGAGTCATTAAGATTACAGACAGTCACAATACACGGGTGGACGGACTCAACCGTAGTTCTTGGTTGGCTACAAGGAGAAGTCTCAAGATGGAAAACGTTCGTGGCAAACAGAGTAAATAAGGTGATTGAAGTGATACCAGCTTCCTGTTGGAAACATGTTCGATCCGACGACAACGCCGCTGACGGTGCTTCCCGAGGTCTACTACCATCTCAGCTGAAATCACACATTTTGTGGTGGGAAGGACCCGCATGGTTGAAAGAAAAAATATTACCGTACCAAAAACAATCATTCGAGACTCCAACTGAAGAAACAAAGAAAAAACAAATTTATGTTATCCAGACATCTGAACAGACTGACAATTTTATCGATGCACTTCTGAACAAACATAGCTCTATGGGCCGAGCCGTACGTGTACTTGCATGGATATCACGTTTCATTAGTCGAGCACGCCGTAATAATAACAATGCAATTGTAACGACCTACTTACAATTGAATGAATTGGAAAATGCTAAACAGATTTTGATGAAACTTGAGCAACAAAAACATTTTTCAAACGAGATCGACCAGTTAAGAAAAAACATGAAGATAAATTCAAAGAGTAGGATTTTGGATTTATACCCATTTTTGGACTCACATGGCATTATTAGAGTAGGAGGTCGACTACAACAATCAGACTTAACAGACATGAAAAAGCACCCAATAATTTTGCCAACCAAAAGCAAGTTCACAAGTTTACTTATTGATGAAGCACATAGGATTACTCTTCATGGCGGTTTGAGGCTAACATTAACACATTTACGAAACAGATTTTGGATCTTGAGAGGCATCAGGACTGTCAAGGAATACATTTTGAAGTGTGTTCGCTGTCGCCGCTTTAAGACTACTACAAACAACCAACTCATGGCCGAGTTACCTAAGCCTCGTGTTACACCATCACGACCCTTCACACATACTGGAGTTGATTTCACAGGACAAGTGGAAGTCAAGGCCAACAAAGGCCGTGGAATTAAAACAACAAAAGGCTACATTGCAATTTTCATCTGCTTAGCTACAAAAGCAATTCATTTGGAATTAGTTTCTGACCTTACAACTGCATCTTTTTTGGCGGCCTTGAAGCGACTATGTGCTCGAAGAGGAACCCCGAAACATATTTATAGCGACAACGGAACAAACTTCGTGGGAGCTGCCAAAATATTAAAAAAAGAGTATAAAGAAGCCTTACAACACTACATCAACATTGACCTCGTCGAATCAGCAACTGACCTTGGAATCGAATGGCACTTCAATGCTCCAGCGTGGCCGACAGCTGGCGGGCTATGGGAGTCTGCTGTAAAAAGCATGAAGCACCACCTACGACGGGTCCTCGGTGAACAAAAGCTGACCTTCGAAGAGTTCATAACATTGTTAGCACAAATAGAGGCCTGTCTTAACTCCAGACCGTTGGTCGCCTTAAGAGATGACGTAGACGACCTTGACTGTCTCACTCCAGGACACTTTTTGGTTGGAGGCCCAGTTCTTGCGTCCCCACTATCGCCAGACCTGGAACACAGAAACTTACACACAAGGTGGCAAACAAAGAACGGTTCAGCGAAGCGGCCCGTCACAAAGTTGTCACGCTTACTATTAGAAGAACCTCAAGAAAATAATGAAGTCGATGACGTCACACCTCCGAAAAATGTACATGACAAGGCAACGTCTCCTTTGTAATATTAGACTTAAGAAAATGCTTTTTTGTATTGCTTTCTTAATTTATTTACATTTTTTACATAATTAACCTTTTTTACATTTATTAATCTTATTCTATACATGTTTGTTAATTCTATTCTTTTCTTAAGTCGGGAGCATGTACGAGTTGTACATTATTTATTGTGAATTATTTAACCTAAATAATAAGTTGCTGACGGCGCGAATCACTGTCGCGCCGACATTACGTAAATAATATTTTATAATTATATTTTAGTGCAATAAACACATTCAGAGCGAACGGTACTACATTCTTTACCTTTACCTACCTCAACTTATTGCATTCCGGGAAACATACAAATCCCTACAAACTTACATTTAACAATCATATTGGGTACGAGCCCCAATAAAGAGGTTTTCAATGAGGTTTTGTTAAGTCGAGGACGAGTAAGTTTTGGAGGAACGACTTAGAATATGGGTGTAAGAGGGGGGAATGCCCACTAAACCAGCACTGTCGCCCTACGATGAGCGGCTTCTATCCGTGGGGTAAGTAGACTACATCATGCGCTATATCATATCGCGTGATTTATCGGTGTTTGTGCTGCGGCTGACTTTAAATTTTAATCAATAGTTTCCGTTATTTACTGTTATGTGGCGTCTTTGAGGTGACTGTGAGAGTAATGTAAGTACAATTGTGATAAATATTAAACAAGAAAATATACTAGAAAAAAGCAACTAGTCTCATGTCGCCCTGACGGAATTCGAACCCGCATCCTTGGGAGTCCGGCCCAATGCACTAACCAATTATGTACACGTTGAATTTTTCTAGTATATTCCTTTCTACGGTGTTGGCCACCGTCGCTTCATCAATGAGAGAAATATCCTCGCATTCGAAAGAAACATCTTTACAAGTGTTTGACTATCGATTAAGATGAAGCAGCCATCTAATTATAACTTTTTAATTTTGCACTTTACAATACCTACTATTTTATTAAACAAGAAAATATACTAAAAATAAGCAACAGTCTCATGTCGCTTTGACGGTAAATACAATTTTAACCCTCAAGTTTTGACACTTTGCCAACCTCGCAAGGGATAAATGGTGTGAGTGTATGTATGAAGTGTTAGTGGCCATTGGAGGTCACTCTGATGCGAAGCGAAACGTCACGATGTTTGTAGATCTTTGTAATTCGCGGTATGAACCCAAGCATTGCTCCTCATCAGGTACTGTGTCGTCCTGCTCATTCACACTGGCCCGTCGGGACCGGCCAGCTTCTATGAGAAAAAGTATTTATTTCGGACTGAACTGGAATCCATAATGTGTTAGTAAAAAGCTTAAGTAACTAAGTTAGTATTTTATTTCTAGAAAATATGTAACCTTCTTTATCATAGAGTCAATAAATGGACAATCCCCACTATCAACTATTTCTCTCAGGACACTGTGGCTGCTGCCGCGCATTCTATGCAACAATGAAACGGTTTTTTTTCGCAAGATAGCCTCGAAACTATCTACACCGGCTAGCGCGAACAACAATGCCCTATAGCCTATAGCATTAAAAGGCAACCGTTGCTAACGGCATAGGTACAATTTGCTGTCCTCACATTTATGGCATAGGTACTAGCAGCAGACCGAGTGTGGTTTCCATTTCTGTGGGAATGCCGGGATAAAAAGTAGCCAATGTTTTAATCCAGGCTATTTTCTATTTGTGTGCCAAATTTCAACCAAATCGGTTCAGTAGTTTTTGCGTGAAGGAGTAACAATCACCCATCTATCCCATCCATCTTAATATCTTCACAACCTAATGCGAGGTTGTGAGTTTTTTGTAGGAAGTTATATGAGGAACTATTTTTAGCAGTTGAAAGCTTCATTATTCCTGCTTGATTTTACTGTGATGATAAATTTCTAGCCACGGGACAGTTAGTAATTAGATAAAGTAAACTATTACACTTTCCATTAGTTATTATACCAATAACATGTTTTAAGTTTATTATATAATTAACAATGATACGACGATAACAGGCTAAGGTCAAACTAAATCTGCTACGTTCTGTGGATATTTTAATTAACCATTAAATATTGAGGTTACTTTTATGATCGATTAGAAGATTAGCACTTCCATTTGCCTGTGACCTCATCACAGGGGTAATTCTAAAGACGAAGGGATTCAGCTGGCTGGATTCTGTCCGGCTTTTTCAACACTAGCTTAGATGGCTGTTACACAAGTCTGTCTGATCATTTGTGTACGTCTGCACACTTATTGAATAGTTGGAATGAAAAGGCGAGGTATTGGTATAATATATGTGTCAAATAGCACGTCGCTTTGCAAAATGAAAATCTAAAATTATATTAAATACTTATTCAGAGAATAGTTGATAAAATAAAAACTTTAGACACTGCATGCAAATGCAACTTTTGTCTCCGCAACTAATTTGTCGCCGTCTTCTTGCTGAGATATCAAAGTAATACGCACGTTTCGCACGAAACGAAAAGTGTCGCACGAAAGCGACAGCAACACAACTCTTTCTGTAAGTATAATTTTCCGCATTCAGCAAAGTTTTTGTCGTCGCAACAGTTGTCTCAGCAAATTTTTTGTCGTCGCAGGGTTGCCTTCAAACCCACGGGCATAAAAATCTGCCGGCTGTCTCGTCGCTACAAGCCCGTAATTTTTCTTTCCATGTAAAATGTAATAATACCTTATTGTTCTTAAGGGTAATAGGCCAAAGGCCGTTCGGTTAATTACTAAAAAAAACACATTCCCAGCTTCTTTGTTGCTGTGAACAATAAGCAGATTAAGCGGAACAGCGCTCGCTCGATCCTAATTTCACCAAGTGAATTAACAAAGGACTCTTCTCTGTGATATTAACTTTCAAGCCTCAGAGATTTTGCCGAACATTACATTTATGATTCATGAAGAAAATAATCAACGATTAGAAAAAAAAAACTTTTTCGGATTTTAATCGCACTGGCATATTACACGAGTTACTTTTCGGCACCTTTTCAGAACCAAAAAACCTTTAAAAAAAACTGTAAATAAGTTATAATTAACTCGTGTAATATACAGTGCGCTTGAATTCCGTAAAAGTATATATTTTATAATTTTTTGCATTTTTCAAAGCTATTTTTATTCTTATGATAAATTTTAAATAGAAGAATCCCATCTGAGAATTCCACTTGTGGCCGAGTAAATTTTTTCCAATATTTTTCTATTTAAAATTGATCATCCGTAAAAGTTGTTATACTTCATTTCAATGAACAGTGCGCGTAAAATGTACTTATATTCGACGATTTGCTTATATTTTGGTAATTTTTGCGAAAAATACGCTAATTCAATACAATAAAAGTAACACTTTAGTTATTGTGACGCTCTCGATCGTAAATCATTTTAAACACAATACAATCCCAAGTTTAATAACGTCCAGAGTACCGTTATCAATTCCGCCAGCGACTTCGTTCGCGAGTAATTAGGTTATCGCGCAAAATTATTTGTTAATTTTGCTGTCATTTTTGTTTATTCACATTCTCACGAAAAAAAAATTAATATTTTCCCGTTGTGAAAAGTTTAATTCTTTTTCCCATGGGAATAGTATGCTTTTAAATCGTTTTCTACGATGGGAAAGTATGCTAGAGCCTAAATGAGTCTCAGACTCTCCAACTTTCTCTAAAAAAAGTAAAGAGTAAAAAACACAAACAAATTATAACTTTTTGATTTTGCATATTACTATGCTATTTTTATGTGATAAATATTAAACAAGAAAATATACTAGAAAAAAGCAACTAGTCTCATGTCGCCCTGACGGAAACATGGCCCGTCAGGGCGACATGAGACTAGTTGCTTTTTTCTAGTATATTTTCTTGTTTAATATTTAACACAAACAAACTTTCGCACCCGTTTTCATCACCTTAAGTGATGAACTTTGAAAAACGCTGAAACACGTATACCATCAATTGTGTTGAAGAGCAATTATACCAAGTTTCAAGTAAATCTGATCAGATATATATTAATTCCCATACAAACTTTTGCACCCCTTTGAAAAACTATTTGTATTTACAAACACGCTAATTGATAACAGGAATAAAAGTTTCATACAAATTTCTACCCATTTATTTCACCCCTTTAATGGTTGAATTTCTAAAAATCCTTTCTTAGTGGGTGCTTGCTTCATATTGAAAAACTATACTGTCCAAATTTTAAGATTCTAGCTTTAATAATTTAGACTGTGCAATGATGAATCAGTGGGTTAGGCAGGACAAGTGTTTTTTGATGTTTAGATGTATATAGAGCATGGGGTTTACTATCATCTTTTAGAAAACTATCATGTCAGAACGTTTTGTTATCACTACTGTTCAAATTCGTACCATGACCTTCACAAAATAAAATGTTGTTATTCCTGATAAGGAACAAATTGAAGTTGTCACAACTAAATCCGTTCAGTAGTTTTTGTTTTAAACAATAACATAGGTAACTATATATCCATCCATCCAAACATCCTCACAAACTTTCGCATAAAATAATATTAGTAGGATTTCATCAATATCAATGGATTTCATCAATATAGGTACGTATGACATGCTCAATCCAGGAAATCCATCCTTTTATGAAAGGGAAACAGACAAATAGTTTTTTTTATTACTGTTAAAAACTACATAAACTACTTTTTCTTAACTTATTTGTTTATGTATTTCCCTGAACCTTCGGATCAAACAAAAATTTGCACTGAACCGTACAATATCTTATTGTTAATATTCTTCGACTATAAATTTACTTCATAAGTGCGCTATCGTGAATATTATAATATGAATGTTGCTTTGTACAATCGCAAGAATTCACTGTAATTATCTGCCTTGATTTTATAAATATTACATACTTACAACAATATTTTTAAACAATTTTTTCAAAGGAAATATTTCTTTGACTATTATATTAAGTTTCAGTGAGTGTCCGAAGTGCAGTGTATCGTAAGAGGCCCGCGACACGCCAGTCTCCCATACAAACGTGAAACCAAAATAATTTAAAATTTAAGCATGGTTGACTGTACTTGTGACGCTATTTGGATTAAGACAGTATTTGTCTAAATTCTATTTAAAACAAAATCCAAAATATCTATGTACCCAATTAAATTAATGCCAATTAACATTTATTTTATACAAAACTGGAATTCGCATTTATTTTTAACTAGCTGCCGCCCGCGTGTCCTCGTTCCCGTGGGAATATTGGGATAAAATGTAGCCTATGTTACTCTGTCCTTTCAACTAACTCTATGCCAAAAATCAATTCGATTGCTTGCTAAGTTAGGGCGTGAAGGAAGGACAAACAAACACACTGTCGCATTTATATTATTAATTATAAATTATGATAATTATTAGTTTGGATTAAGATTGGGTAAGTATTCCGCATTATTTTTTTTTATTGGAAACCTAGATAAATACTGTCGGATTACCGAATAATATCACAAGTACTTATAGAAAATAATGCTCTTATTTCAAATCATTTTGGTATTACGTTAATGCGGGGAGTTGACCGGTTACCGGACTCTTATCATCCAGCAAGATAGCTGGTGAATGTCCGAGATTTATCATTTTCATAACGGTTCATTGTTAACATGCACCACGACGATATGCTGAATGTAATTATGCTCCATGACTGATATTGAAATATATTTTTTTTTTTCTTTACCAATTCCCCTGTTTGTATGGGGGATAAGCTAATTAGTTATAACTTCGCAAATCGACAAGTCTATTATTGAGAAATCTATAAAGAATTCCGAAGAATACTTAACACCATTCGAAAGGTCGCATAAAATTACCCTAAAGTCAAGTGGTTTGCAAGAGGTGAAGTGATAACTGGAGTTACAAAAAAAAGTTCAAACTTTAAAATCGCTCCCCTGTAAAGTAAGCATTTTGGACTTATCAACGTTAGCCCGCGCACCACGGAAATATTTTTGTAAATTCCTGATAGTTTCTAGTAATACCCGTAATATGAAAAATTATCAACCAACCTAGCAAGGCAAGTAAGCTGACTTAAATTTTCAGAAATATGCAACTTACCAGAGGGCGGTATGGGCAAATGCGTAGCGATCGACAAATGTACCAAATTAGATACGTTGCTGAAGCGCAACAGGCGGGACCCGCAAGTAAAAACATATGTGAGCAGTCTAAAGTGTGGTCCACAAAACGGGTTTAATGTAAGTTGTTATAATAGGCACAAACTGATCCTAAGTAATCATAACCCAGTATTCTGTGTCCCAACCTAAATAATACAATTTTTATCAGACATAAATTATATATAATTTTTTAAAATGAATTAAAATACGTTTTATCTAATTGTTCCTTTGGCGCTATGTTGGTTGGTACCTCTGCTTTATCTGTCATGAAGGTTAAAACGCATTTTGGCGACCATAGTTGACTCTGACGTTCCATCACCAGTCGATTCCATCATAGCATACTATGATATAGGTTTCATAGTCACTTTGATGTATAAAAGGTTGTGACGGGGCTCCTAGTCCGGCAGCACTACAGTCGCCAGGACTTCGGTAGTATAGTGGTCAGTATCCCCGCCTGTCACGCGGGAGACCGGGGTTCGATTCCCCGCCGGAGAGCCAGTGTGACGGGGCTCCTAGTCCGGCAGCACTACAGTCGCCGGGACTTCGGTAGTAAAGTGGTCAGTATCCCCGCCTGTCACGCGGGAGACCGGGGTTCGATTCCCCGCCGGAGAGCCAGTGTGACGGGGCTCCTAATCGGGCAGCACTACAGTCGCCGGGACTTCGGTAGTATAGTGGTCAGTATCCCCGCCTGTCACGCGGGAGACCGGGGTTCGATTCCCCGCCGGAGAGCCAGTGTGACGGGGCTCCTAGTCCGGCAGCACTACAGTCGCCGGGTCTTCGGTAGTATAGTGGTCAGTATCCCCGCCTGTCACGCGGGAGACCGGGGTTCGATTCCCCGCCGGAGAGCCAGTGTGACGGGGCTCCTAGTCCGGCAGCACTACAGTCGCCGGGACTTCGGTAGTATAGTGGTCAGTATCCCCGCCTGTCACGCGGGAGACCGGGGTTCGATTCCCCGCCGGAGAGCCAGTGTAACGGGGCTCCTAGTCCGGCAGCACTACAGTCGCCGGGACTTCGGTAGTATAGTGGTCAGTATCCCCGCCTGTCACGTGGGAGACCGGGGTTCGATTCTCCGCCGGAGAGCCAGTGTGACGGGGCTCCTAGTCCGGCAGCACTACAGTCGCCGGGACTTCGGTAGTATAGTGGTCAGTATCCCCGCCTGTCACGCGGGAGACCGGGGTTCGATTCCCCGCCGGAGAGCCAGTGTGACGGGGCTCCTAGTCCGGCAGCACTACAGTCGCCGGGACTTCGGTAGTATAGTGGTCAGTATCCCCGCCTGTCACGCGGGAGACCGGGGTTCGATTCCCCGCCGGAGAGCCAGTGTGACGGGGCTCCTAGTCCGGCAGCACTACAGTCGCCGGGACTTCGGTAGTATAGTGGTCAGTATCCCCGCCTGTCACGCGGGAGACCGGGGTTCGATTCCCCGCCGGAGAGCCAGTGTGACGGGGCTCCTAGTCCGGCAGCACTACAGTCGCCGGGACTTCGGTAGTATAGTGGTCAGTATCCCCGCCTGTCACGCGGGAGACCGGGGTTCGATTCCCCGCCGGAGAGCCAGTGTGACGGGGCTCCTAGTCCGGCAGCACTACAGTCGCCGGGACGTCGGAACCGCCGCACTCGTTTAATAAGTGGGGAACGAAATAAAAGTATCGTTCCAGGAGAATTGTTTTATTGTAGAATAATTAATGGAAATAAGGAACTGTAACAATATGAAAATACAAAGATATAGCAAAAGTCCTAGTTATAAATACTTAATCTAAATAATGAGTAAAAAAGTAGGTAGTTATGCTTACCCCGTGTATCGGGTTCCTGATGTATATGAAAAATATATTATTTACACAACTTTAGATAAAAAAAATTAGTAGTTAGATAAAAAATGTAATGCAGTACCGTTTAGCTTGCTGGTTTCTGTAAGATTACGTCAAAATGAGCTGAACAGGAATCGTGGAACGGAGAAAAATTGAATTTAGACTAGAAATATAATTTGATAGAGAATAAAAATATAATTTGATTACCATAGAGTGAAACTACGGAGTTTCCAGCCATTATAGAGGTTTCATCCATCCATAAGGCTATAACGAAATGGCAACGTTACAAGGTATCTTAATTTTAGAAGAATTACGCTTACCTACATTTATTTTTTTATGGTTAATAAAATATGACATGATAAAAAAATACATTTATTCTAGATATTTGTTATTTCTATTTTATTTATTATACTAAATATATCAAATACGTTATAATAATATTTTATAATAGGTATTTCAATTTCAGTAATTTAATTAGGGTTCCGTACCAAAATGCTAAAAAGGAACCCTTATGATGAGACTCAATTTGCCTGTCATAAATAGATATATCAAAAACTACTAATGCTATCAACTTGAAATTTGGAATAGTTCTAGAAGACGTTTGCAGAACTATTTTGCAAATAAGATAGAAATAACAATATATATATTTTTTGCAACAGGGACTGAAAAGGGTCTTAAAAATTCCAAGTGGGGCAACTAGGGTTATCATAAGCGGTGCTTGCACATTTTCAAACAGTTTTTCTTTTATGATTTATGAATTTTTGCATTGTTCAATGCTATTTTTATACTTATGATAAATTTTAAATAGAAAAATATAGGAAAAAATTAACTCGGCCACAAGTGAATTCTCAGATGGGAATCGAACCCATGACCTTTGGACCGGATTTCCAAAGGTTATCATAAGTTTTTTTTTTTGTTTTCGACTTTTGATGAAAATTGTAAAAAAAAACTTATCTCCGAAGTTTACATTAAAAAAAACTGAAATTATTCAATGTGATAGAAATTTATGTAAGGATTACAGGAAAAATAAAACGATGTCTCTAAATCTTAAAAAAAGATATTTTATACTTATTTGCTTTTGGTTAGGTATTTCGATGTATGGGGACAATACATCGACTCTTATCAGAGTCCACTCTGAAACGATGAGAGCGGTCTACTATGATATGACCACCAGTCAACTATGATGGTAAAATATCGTCAGTGTCAAATAAATTTTCTAATATTTAATAGATGGCCCGTCCATAAGAACAAAGTTTTTAAACGATTAATTTCCACCAATTAAAATTCACCTTGACGCCGCCACCGGCACCGTGAAGTTAAAATGGCCAATCAGAGCGAAGAACTCTCGCGCGTCACGCCGAGCGTCTTCGTCGAAACGCCATCTTTATCTCCACGTAGAGTGCGTTTCATCCTATATTTCCTTTTTTGTTAGACCCCTGTATGTCAAGAAGGCGCGAAGTGTTAGAAACATCAAATCAAAATCATTTTTATTTCACCGCTTTCTAATGTTTTGAGCATGATTTTAGCACAGAATCCAAACCTTAAAATATCTGCATTAAATTACAATCTTAAATTAACCGACCCTTTTGACAGAAATCGACAGGGCCACCAACCTAACAAAAAAGGGAATGTAGGATGAAACGCACTCTACACTCGCCGACATTCAGTGAGCTAGTTCCGGTTCTGTTCATATTTACAGAAAAATTACTAAAATGGGCACAAAAACTTAAATCTTGCACAACATCAATGTTTTCTGTGTAATCATTTTTTATTT
Source organism: Chrysoteuchia culmella (assembly GCA_910589605.1). Lineage (NCBI taxonomy): Eukaryota > Metazoa > Arthropoda > Insecta > Lepidoptera > Crambidae > Chrysoteuchia > Chrysoteuchia culmella. The sequence goes on from OU342651.1 coordinate 23,495,211, forward strand.
TTTACTTTTTGAAGTCGGTTTGAATATTTTTTTTATAAAATGTTTTTATTTCAGATTTTTTAGTTACATCATGTGCCGTTACTTACATTAAAAATCAGCCCATACACAACAATGTCATCTAGGTAAACGACTACTTGCCAAAAGGTGATTGATATTTTTCAAGATTATGAAAAAACTACTAGCCAGATCTTCGTAAAAATTATATGGGACCACACATAAACCATCTTCTTTCAGATAAACAAAGAATTATAAAAATCTGTTAACAACTGGCGAAGTTATGGTGGAACATACATAAAAAAAAAAATTAAAAAAAATACAGTCGAATTGATAACCTCCTCCTTTTTTGAAGTCGGTTAAAAATAAGAGCATCATACTATAAAACCCATCATCCAACTCAAATATAAAATCGTTATACACGCTCACACACTCATGCACACATTCACACACACACACACCCACGCACACACACGCACCCACGCACACACACACACACACACACACACTACACACACACACAAACACACGCACACACGCGCGCAACATAGTACATTAACATTATGTAGTTCATAAAATTATTTTGGATAGGTACATCCCAAATTTGTAGAAGGCACTAGGTTAAGAGCGAGGCGCGCCCCAACACAAGTATTGTATTACTTTCTGGGGCTGTCTCAATACAACTACTTTGTTTGATTGGGAAATAAAAACAATTTTTATTTTATTTATTATTTATTTATTACACGATATTGAAGTTGACGTCAATACCGATATTTTCATGTTTAATATGTGTTAGTGTTATGTGTTAGTGGACTGTCCGTGACACCTACATTGAAAAGGTGCTTGTTAAAGTTACCATGAACAGTGATGGCCCCTGTTATCAACAACGGGGAGAATATTAGCCTACATCACACCTGATGTCAAGTATTGATAAGGCCGAAGATTGAGCCGAGTCTCTCACGGAATCCTCAACCACTGAGGTACTCGCTATCTTATATCTAACTGCCGGATTTCGTAGTGCGAGTGTAAAGCTTGGCATGCTGTTGACTGTACTATACAGTTAACTTAGTTCCGGGTCAACATTTGGGATATACTTTTTACTGCGGCAAAATGTCATTCTAATGGCAAAATGTAAAGTTCCCCGAGTCCTGACTGACGCGCACAAACACGAAATCGCAGGCAGCCGTTAGCAGCTATGTCAAATATAAGCAAATATTTCGCTATTTTTTTTATTTTATGATTTTTGAACTTTTGCATTTTTCAATGCTATTTTTATACTTATAATATCCGAAATCCGGTCCAATGCTCTGAAGCATTGGGCCGGATTTCCAAAGGTCGTGGGTTCGATTCCCATCTGAGAATTCACTTGTGGCCGAGTTAATTTTTTCCAATATTTTTCTATTTAAAATTTATCATAAGTATAAAAATAGCATTGAAAAATGCAAAAGTTCAAAAATCATAAATTATTGGCTGTTGCATCTTAATCGATCGTTAAAAACCTAAAAAGATGTTTCTTTCGAATGCAAGGATATTCTAAGCATTGATGTGACAACGCTGGCCTACAGCGTATTAAAAATATAAAAGTATTGGAGAATTTCGACGGTGGTTCACAAGTCTCGGTAGCTCAGCGGTTAGAGCATTGGACCGGATTTCCAAAGGTCGTGGGTTCGATTCCCATCTGAGAATTCACTTGTGGCCGAGTTAATTTTTTCCAATATTTTTATATTTAAAATTTATCATAAATATTTCACTTACTAACAAATAGCAAACTAAGCGACATAACAACAACGTTAATGAGAAGTTAAAATCTCAGAACTTCAGGACAATTTATTATGTATCAAATTTATTGAATAGTTTGGATATTGACGAAGTTAACTTAGAATATAAGTACAATATAGTTTCATAAAGTGAGTTGGAGGGTTTCAGATCCAAAAACTCGCCGGTCATGCTGAAACCCCGGGGAACGCTCTCGAGCGGGAAATTTGAAACACTTCTTGTACACTTGTTACACTTTTAGCATGTCAAAGTGTGAAAACTATTATATAGCCAGGCTATCTTCTATCTGTGGCAATTTTTTTGAAATTGGTTCGGTGGTTTTTGTGTGAAAGAGTAAAAATGCTAAAAAAAAACAGCTCGTCTCCAAGTTAAAACCGTAACCTTTAAATTACCGGCCCGGCTCTCCCAATTGAGATGCCGAGACTAGTTGTAAACCATTTGTTTCATTAAATAGAACTTACTAATAAGCAGTTCTGGCGAATCAATACGCGAGTGGATAAGTGCAGGTGGACCAAATCTAAAAATTTACGCCTCTGATTTAGGATTTGCACTCGAATCTCAGCCAACTTTCTAAGCCCGTCAACTAAGATACGGGCCTCCGTCCGTAAGTTTCCCGTAACTACGGATGGAGCCTACTCTCTATTGATTTCGAATGTACTAGTATTAAACAAACGACACAAACACATTGGGAGTAGGGACAATGTCAAAACGTATTCTCATTCATTCTTAGTTCGGGTCTCCGAACTAATAAGCTGTCCGTAGGTGATACGGAATAGGAAACGTCACTTAGGCCGAAGCTACGGGTTTCGTGCTTAGAGAGTAGACCTCCAGATCACAGCAACACACTTCTAACCAAACTGACTGATAATGATTTTATAGTATAGCAGTAGCATATTAAATGGTTCACAAGTTCGACTGACAAACCCAAGCATACGCCTGGCTTGGTTAAATATGTAGTCGTAGTGTTCGCGAAATGTCAATTGCTCATCAAATATTACGCCGAGGTCTTTAACATTACTTCTACGTTCAATACTGGAACCGCCAATTTTATACTGTGTAATGATTTTATTGCGCTTCCGTGTAAGAGATATAACGACACACTTCTGGGCATTGTGAGACATTTTGTTTGTACTACACCATTCAAAAAGTGTGTTCAAATAATTTCGAAGGCGAATTGAATCAAGGGGGCTGTCTATCGTTGTGAATTTTCTCCTAGTGGAAATTTGGAAAATTTGTGTGGTTTATAAGAAACGCTAGTAAAATCTAAAATACTTACATTTTCTTAAATATTTGTAAAAATTAAATGTTGTTCTTATGCGTTGTTTTAAAATGACGGCAGTAACAAGTGGGTTAGCAATCGCAGGCCGAGCGCGCGAACCACAGCGCCACAAGCTCCTCGTCAAAGTAAATTTATTTAACTCTAGTGGCCGCCCGCGGTTTCACCCCTGACAATATCGGGATATAAAGAAGCCTATGTTTTAATCCAGGCTGTCTCCTATCTGAGTGCCAAATGTTATGAAAATCGGATTAGTAGTTTTTTCGTTAAAGACCGACCAACACCTCTACTGCTCTTCCAAGTAACCAGCTACCGAGACAAGCTGCTTTTCTAATATAAATCTCATTAAATAGAACTGTGAACGCAAAAATTTCAATCTCAGCGTTAACAAAATAACTTGCAATATTCTTCACCTTGTTATACTTGCAACTTTGCTATACAACATCCAACATGTGGATAAGCGAAGCAGACAGAGATTAAGTATTCAAAGTTTATTCACAATGAAACTCGCGTCGAAGTTGTCTGCTACTCAAATTTATTCTGCAAAGTGTCGATTCAAATAATGTTCCATTCTCAAAGGAAAGGTTTAACATAGTGTTTCATTGCGAATTGGAATCAACAACATTTACATGTGAATTCCCAAGAACCCACTTGTGGCTGAGTTGTTTTTTTCCAATATTTTTCTATTTAAAATTTATCATATCTAAGTATAAAAATCGCATTGTTGCAAAAATGCAAAAAATCATAAATCATTTACATGCATACAATACCTATTATAAATCCGTAAATAAGTCTCTGTGTCTGTAACTTTTCATGTCAAAATTTTTTATTGGCATAGATAGAATAGGTATACCTTGGAGCAGGACAAATGCTACCCGAACATAATTATTATAATTACTCATCATTTATTACTCTGCCGTTATCATATTTGCCATGCCACTGCTGTGTAAACCTAGACTGAATTTTTAAGCTACACGATTTTTATAAAAAAAAAATGGCGAAAAACAATTACAATCAATTAAATCTTTAATCTTGGCATCTCGGCCCGACCGTTGTTTGAAGTGCGTCAGACCAGCCATCAAACTGCCAAAACTTTCGATTCGTCGCAATATCTCCCAGAGCTATAACCTAATCGGACCCCCCACTAATGGAGTCGCCCTCTGCTCTCCCTCCTACAAACAATATTAATTTGGTGGATGGAAGAATGTGCGGGACCCTTTCATTTCCCATTTGATACGCCACACACGACGTACCGATGGTTTCTGGCTTGGTATGTGATGCGTCATTAATAAAAGTGCCTTTTCTGAGTCCTCCAAAAATTTTTCTTTTTTGCTGAAAGGAAGCATTAGGTACCAAAATCTCATAAAGTGATGAAGATTATGTTTTCCATTTTTTGTGTTTACTATGGGACTGCTGTCATGTAAAGATTTCAATTAATTTCTCGAATCGTTACGGTAGGTACTACAAACTCACTTTACAAAAGCTTTTCTGTCGATATATATTTCTCATCTCATGTGATTTTAATTGCGCAAGTGTTTTAGCTTCAATCAGCATTTTTTTTCTTAAAATTAAGAGTTTTACGGAACACTTTCGAGCAAATGATTTGTCTAATTTGTCTTAAGGTTTTACTCCTTACGTGATATAAGCATTAAACGCGAATTTCTTAAGTAAGGATCTTTTATTAAGTTATATAAAATGCTGTCGTTTATACGTGTTTCATAATTGCAGAAACTGAACCCAAACCACTAAATAATACAAACACGTACGTGACCTGCCGTCGCGCGCCGTCACCTCTGCACTCGTACCCTTGGACAGAGTCTAAGGTTTATTATTTAATCTATCTAAGTAGTTAGTTTTATGTTTTATTTAATACTAGCTTCAGCCCGCGACTTCGTCCGCGTAGTCTTTAGAATTTGGTCCAGAAAGATTTAGTAAAAGAAAGAAAGAAATATTCTTTCTTTTTCCTAACCTAATTCCACAATTCATCTTTTATAAAATACTACTTACGCTACCTATTGCGATGTATTGTATTTTCCCGTAAAAAAATAGGGATTTTTACGTAAAAAGTAAGTTATGATCCTCTCAAGGCTATAAAGTATCTGTGTCCCGAATTTTATCCAAACCCGTTCAGCCATTTTTGAGTGATTCAGTAACAAACATCCAAACATCTAAACTTTCACATTTTTATTATATAAGTAGGAGTAGGATAATAAATTTTCTAAGATTATGTGGCGCCATATATTTTGGCCCGCATTAAATAATAATAGTAATAATAAATAAATAAATATTTCCATACAATCACACCAATTATCTAGCCCACGTTAAGTATCATGAAGAACTTGTGTTATGGATACTAGATAACGGATAAACATACTTATATACTTTTTTTTTTTTTTTGTAAATACATACATAATATACATATTAAACATCCAGACCAAGACAAATAGACATGTTCATGCACACAAATATTTGTCTTGTCCGGGGATCGAACCCGGGACCTCTGGCGCAGAAGGTGGGGTTAGTACCCCTGCGCCAAACAGGTCGTCAAAATTTTGTACATTTTGTACATTGGCATTGATTTTGTACTTACTTTCCCGTGAGAGATTTATATCATAATAAAAATGATTATTATGTCCATCTCCACGGTTCAAGTTATGTTCGTACCAAATTTCACTAAAATCTATGCAGTGGTTTACTCGAGAAAGGGAACAACCAGACAGACAACAACCACTTAAACAGGTACACAACAACAGGTAAATGTATATTTTTAATTATCAACCGTAAAACAAATTTTAAAGATTCTAACACTTTAATTTCGAACATAAAGGACTTATCTTACACAAATTCATCCCTCTTTTCACACTTTTGATGGTAAAATTTTCAATAACGCCGAGACAGGTGAATATTTATTTTCAATCGTCAACCTAAATACAAAATTTGTATATCATAACTTTAAAACTGACGGACTTTCTTACAAACTTTCATCCACTATTTTACCCTCTTAGGGGTGGAATTTCGAAAAATCCTTTCTTAGTGCACCCCTAAACTTTACAAGGAAGGAACCTATGTGCTAAATTTGGAGTTCCTAGACCTAGCGGTTTGGGCTGTGCGTTGATATGTCAGTCGGTCAGTCAATTTCTTCTTTTATACTTATATTTAGATTTTGATACCTAGATCTGCTTTTTCGAGTAAAAAAATATGCTTACAGGCAATAACAATGGCTGCTGTTTCTAATAGTTTTAAAATCTTAAAATAACCACTCATATCTAAGAAAATACTTACTCCTAAAATATATATTTTGATCAGCATAATATAATATCAATTTGGTAAACATCTTTTTTTGGCTGACAAAAATGTTTAAAGATGAGCCATTATACGTATGATAAATTTTAAATAGAAAAATATTGGTAAAAGTCAACTCGGCCACAAGTGAATTCCCAGATGGGACTTATCCCATCTATCTGGGAACAACGTGGGCCATGGGGACCCACCTGGGAATTCACTTGTGGCCGAGTTGACTTTTTCCCATATTTTTCTATTTAAAATTTATCATAAGTATAAAAATAGCATTGAAAAATGCAAAAATGTTAAAAAAATAACATAAATGAGTCATTATGTTATTTTTCCTAATAGATTAAATAACAACCATTAAAATAATGCTAAGTGTATTCTTTTGAGCTGAAGATCTAAGTCAATTCATGTAATACTCGTAAAAAGTATGAATGTTTCATTTCATTATGTATAATGTTCTGTACGCCGCGAGCTCATTGAAATACAACGATCGTGATGAAGTGCGTCGCGGCATTCTCAGCCCTTTATGCGAGTGTAAAACCAAGTTCCGACTAGATACCACTCCGTCACAACTGAGTTCCGACAAGGGTGTTGCCTGTCGCTGTAGTGCCTTTTACAATAGCGATTTTCGAGCTTGCGCCGAGCGTCGCCGTCTCCGCGGCGCAGCGAGGATGCTGCGGATGCGCGGCGAGTAGCGAATTTGCAAGATCATCGCAGGGTGCAGGGGGCGGATTCGCGACATATGCTCAGTAACAAAATGGTCTACGTCACGAAGTAGTAATAAAGCCGAATTTCGTTACTGAGCATATTATACCTACGTCGCGACGTCCTCGCTGCGCCGGCGTCCTGCCCGGAGCACGTTCGCAAATAAAATTGCTAGTTTGATAAGGCACTTACTGGCGCTTCGACTGCTGCTGCCGCGACACGCTTGCTTCGCTCGCTTAGCTCGTGCTTTTTTGTCACAGAGCTTAGTTGTGTCTGAGTCGTTTATTTTACATAAAGATAGTGTAAAACGAAGGTCTAACAAGTCTGACAGGACTGAGCTGCGACATGGGCCTGTCACTTTACTAACGTTTCGTCGGTTGCTGCATCGGCACGCTCGCATGGCTCGTTTGACTCGTGCTTTTTTTGTCAGAGTTCTAATCTAACCGAAGTCCTGTCAGAGTATAAATCTTAAGCGCTGCCGTTTATCTTGCATAAAGGCAGTCCAAAACCAAGTTCTGACAAGACAAGTACGTTTGCGCTTGCGTTTTTTGTTAGACTACTGACCTAACTAACGTACCATTGTCTGAGCTCTGTCCTGTCGGAGCAGTATCTTATCAGAACTTGGTTTAACACTGCCTTTATGCAAAATAAACGGCGGCGCTTAAGATTAAACACTCGAACGCGCCGGAGACAAAGGCAAGGCTCAGTTATTCAAATCTTCTTTAAAAGTTAAACGATTTAGTTAAATTTTAATTTGGTACGGAACGAAAGAAATTTAAATAAAGTTGATAATGAATACTGAGATTTCGCTTGTTACTTTTTGGGCTGAAATCTTTTTTTACTAAACACATTGAACTTACTTATTCGTTGCTTTGTAAAACGCTGAATATGTAAAGATGTTAAAACTTTAAATTATTCTTTATATTGATCGATTTGATTAGTTAAGTCGAAGTTAGTAAATTGAGGTAAGTAAATGACGTCGATTAGAAGCTTTTTTTTAAAAAATAATGCATATTTGTTGTAATTTTATAATATTTTATAAGTCAATAAGAAAATAAGATTTTCCAAATCGATTCTAGCAGACATCCGGCTAGCATAAAGTATAGAACAGAATTATAAAAATCGGGGCTCCTCTGAGTAATAACTGACTAATTTCTAAACAAGATGAAAGAGATTCCGATCCCCGCGAGTCGGTAATAAAATTCGGCCGAGTTATTAATGTTAGCGCGCTAATCGCATCGAATGCCTATAGCGTAACGTAGCATAGCGATTTATCACTGACAACGAACGAGTGATAAATAGTCACCATGTATTACTCCGATCAACGTGGATTATAACTGTCTTCAATTCACTCTTTGATAAGCAACTATATCTCAAGCATCTTAGTTTGGACATCTCCGTGCTATACAAGTACTTACCTAAATTGTATGATATATGTCCATTCAAATAAAATACAAAAGGATATTTAATTTTCTTTTCTGCAAAACGATTCAAAATGCAAGAGAATAAAATAACATAAGTATAAAAATAGCATTGAAAAATGCAAAAATTCAAATATCATAAATTATTTGCTGTTGCATCTTAATCGATCGTTAAACACCTGAAAAGATGTTTTTTTCGAATGCAAAGATATTCCTAGCATTGATGTGACAACGATGGAGAATTTCGATGGTGGTCCGCAAATCTCGGTAGCTCAGTGGTTAGAGTATTCGACCGGATTTCCAAAGGTCGTGGGTTCGAGTCCCATCTGAGAATTCACTTATGGCCGAGTTGTTTTTTTTCAATATTTTACTATAAAAGTGTGTTAATTCGTCGTATTATTTTTGATCATTATTTTCTGTCATAAAGGCTTAGCGTCTAGACAATCGCTATATAACTATGTCCATAATTGTTGTATTTATAAGATAATTAAAAGTAGTGTGTATTCTGCTAGGCTGAACAACATGTCACATGGACTGAGTGACATTAATTGTTTTTGTAAATCACTGAGAGTTAACAATTTGGTTATACTGCTCTGCTGCTGTGTCAATTGCCTACTGCCTAATCTAGGTACTTTGGCACTGTCTTCGTTCACAGAAATAAATTACATAATAGCTGCTGTTCCTTCCTATTCTTCAATTAGTTGTAGTTCGGTTTTAACATAAAGACTTTTAAAGATTTTTGTATAAAGCCAGGGGGCTAATTGTCTAATTTTAAAGTCTAAAGTCAAAGTCAATATCATTTATTCAGTCTAGGCTGTTACAAGCAGTAATGAACGTCAAAGAACCTACGCCATCGGTTCACAAACCCTACGCTGGGAGACTGTAACGAGAAGAACCGGCAAGAAACTCGTCAAGGGCTGTTTTTTGAAGTGAAAACTTCTTTAGCGGCGTTGAGCACTTTTTCTGTAATGGGTATAAAATCTTAAACTCGCGTCAGGACACGTGACCTGATCGAAAAAGCGTAGGACGGAATCAAGTTTTCACTTCTGCCGGCACTCCCGGAGTGCAACCCGTCTTTTTTTTTCTCCCTTTTTTATTTCATACACAGTCGTCAAATGGAAAAGTGACGGAAATCAATCACAACTGTTCGCTTGAACATTTAGGCATATTTTAGCATGCCGCGGTTGCTGACGCGAAGGAGTAGTATTGAAAATTTTCCACTGAGTGAAGTATCTGTTACGTAGTAACTATTTAGTAATCTGTGACACAACTTACAATGTTAGTAGAAGACGCATCAGCTGGGTCATAATCACAAAGCATTTTAAGTAAGTTAACATAAAAGAATACTTTTATATAATTGGAATAATTTGAAAACAACAACAAACGCGTCTTAACCTAAAGCAACATAAAAAACATAAAATCAAAACAAAAATATATATCTCAACACATTTTAACACAAGCAGACATGAGCAGACCCCTCCCGCTGGCAGCACCCGTTCACAAGCATGACGCATGAACCAGCAATCTATAGCATCCACTTTCAATTTGTCATTTGAAAGATATTTACATACTTCAGGCCGCCACTATTTGACATTTGAAAGGGATTGTGATCGGGACGCGTTTTGAAAGGTATTGAATGAACGAAATTGAACTGTCTAAGCAAAGTGACAGATGAATATATCTTTCAAATGTCTGATATTTTAAATGACACTTCATTTGACTCTTCTTTCAAATAAAGTGTCATTTAAAACATCAATAGTTCTGGGATTGCGACTATAAGTTACACAATTCTATAAATCACTATCACAATCACAATACCTTTGAAAGGGATTATGATACATTTTGAAATTAGACAATTAGGGGGCTGGTATACCTGCGGTTTCGCCATTTTAATTTTTAATCGCGGGGTTTATTCTATGAAATGTTAATTTATTGTTAATCTATCATTCAGAGCGGATGTTAATTATAGCGCCCTCCGAAGTTTAATCAAGATGGCGTCGAACGGAAAATTTTAATATCTGCGGTGCATTTACTTTGGAAGTTCTGGAAGATATTTAAACACAAGAATTTGGGGATTAGGCAGAAAATGTGCTGTACTGTTTGTTGTTCAAGATTGTTGGGTTAAAAGCTTTGTTTTGTATCTATCGTGTTGCTTTGATGTTATTTAAATATTATTTTTAGAAAACCTAGATAATACTTATGAGCGTTTTGTTTTCGGTGTGAGTTAAATCATCAATTGGTCCGGTTATAGCAACTTTTATCGATGTATGTTAAAAAAATAGGAAGCATCGCGTTGTTTTAACATTCTTCGCTGAATAGGTTATGTTGTGTTTTGATTACGTTATCTTACAAAGGTATATAGAACTGAAATGAAACCACTTTTGCGGAATATTTAGTGCGATTTATATTCCCGAAATATATATTTGTGAAAGTATAGTACACTTTTTCGGTTTATTTGAGGTTTTTTGGTTTCTCGACGTTTCGGCACCTTTCAGTTGCCGTGGTCACGGGTTGACTAGCTACTTATAAGTCTACCTTCACAAAGTTGATTTATTATTACGTTCGGAAACGGTTAGACAATTACTAATTAAAAGTCAATAATGTTTACTATGGCAACAAATATTGAATTTAATATTTTGATTTGTTTATTGTTTTTGTTAAATTATTTATTATTAACAAAAGAAAAAACTAATGATTCTACTGGCAGTTCACAAATTGGGAGGTCTAACTAGCAGTATTATCACTCGGGTTATTGGTAGTTGGTGGTATTTCTAACACTTACCCCCATATTCTAAGTCGTTCCTCCAAAACTTTTTACACTCCACTCAACCTCGTCGTGGGTAAAAATGGTAGTGTGCGCTAGGCCTGTTAGGCTACGTACTCATTGGCTCCTCCAGGTCCTTTTTAGTTATGACTTAGAATACCGATTTCGAGGAGTATTTTGAAGAGGTTTTCAATGAGGTTTCGTTAAGTCGAGGACGAGTAAGTTTTGGAGGAACGACTTAGAATATGGGTGTTAGAATAAGACAAAGTACCTACTGCCTATGAAAAATACACAAAATTGTAGCTTGTTAATTTTGAAATGAAACCAAACACTTTGTTTGTGTATTTATTGTTAGCCGCCCATAAAATAATAGTGGATTAAGCACCAAAGGGATAAAGCAGTGTGTGTTATTTTTGATAGAAGTTTTTGTTGACATTATGGCTTTGAGAGTTAAATGTCATTAATACCCTTAAACTTCCATACAAATATTGCTCCTTTAGGCTTTAATAGATTACTTTAAATTGAGAATACTTGACATATAATACTAAAAAAAGAAAATATACTAGAAAAAAAGCAACTAGTCTCATGTCGCCCTGACGGGACTACGGACGGGACGGGACGACGGGACATGAGACTAGTTGCTTTTTTCTAGTATATTTTCTTGTTTAATATTTATCACATAAAAATAGCATTGTAAAATGCAAAATTAAAAAGTTATAAATATATTGCTCCAGATTTAAGTGGTTAATCGAGGCACTAATAATAATTCAATACAATAACTCTTTATCATAACACCATCAACATATTACATTTACAATAAAGTTTTAATGAATTGAAGCGTTTAAGGGCGGTCTTATCACTTATAGCGATCTCTTTCAGGCAACCCACAGTATGGAGAGATTGACAGAAAAAAAAAGCAAGCAGGGTGTATAATAATGGACGGAAACAAAAAAATGTTTTAAATTAAGGTTAGGATAGACTAAACAAAATTAGGTTCTGATAGGATAGCAGATAGATAAGATGTGGGGAGGGTTACCGTTGGTTTAAAATAAAATAAAAAAAAATCTTTATTCAAACTTTTTGGAGATCATAGGTATTATGTTCATTGTACATAAAACCCATTACTGAAAATCACATCAAAATCGGACTAGTAGTTTTGGTTTTTCACAAACAAATGTATACCGCAGCGGCCCTTGGTGAGTTGTCACCGTAATTCTACCGATATGCACCGATCAAAACCGTACTCATCACTGAAAACCACATCAAAATCGGACTTATAGTTTTTGAGATAAATGGCAACATTGGCTTGCACAAACAAACACACCCAAACATCCTCTCACCCCAAACGGATATACCGTCTTCGTACCGTGGCGGGTAAAAAGACCTGCTCGATCGAAATATCCCTTGAACGTCTGATATTATATTGGACCCGGCCAGGGCCCTCATTCACTATGACCGCTTAGCGATTTCTTGCTCAAACCACACCAATGTCGTACTTGGTTTAATGACATTTTCACAAGTCGTTTTCTACATGATACTTCAAAATTATAGAGTGATTGTACAAGTTCATGAAAGTCACAAGTTGTATAATTATTAAACAAGTAAAAAAGGATAGAATAGAATAGTCATTTATTTGGCAACACATAACACGTACACATGCAAACAAAAAAAAATTAAACATGAAGAAAAAAACAAAAACAAATACTGCAGTGCAGAGTTAAGTGATGCCAAAACGGGTCTAAAATAAAATAACTATAATAATAATAACTAATAAGTGATGTCAAAGCGACATGAGTTGCTTTTTTCTAGTATATTTTCTTGTTTAATATTTATCACATAAAAATAGCATTGTAAAATGCAAAATTAAAAAGTTATAAATATATTGCTAATAATAATTCAATACAATAACTCTTTATCATAACACCATCTACATATTACATTTACAATAAAGTTTTAATGAATTGAAGCGTTTAAGGGCGGTCTTATCACTTATAGCGATCTCTTTCAGGCAACCCACAGTATGGAGAGATTGACAGAAAAAAAAGCAAGCAGGGTGTATAATAATGGACGGAAACAATTATAAATATTTGTTATATATAAACATACATATATACATAAAGTTATGAACTTACATAAACATTATGAATGACTTCACAACAATAAAATTAACTGTAAGTGTAAACTACTTGAATATGTACAAAAATATAAATACTTGGGACTGACAGTTGACACTAAATTCTGTTGGAAAACCCACATAAATGAACTTAATGATAAACTTAGAGTAATACTAGGCAAATTTTACCATCTCAATAGAATACTAAGTAAAAAAACATTGTTTTCACATCAAACGCTCTGAAAAGGAGGTTTTGTCAATCAGTTTAGGCGTAGAAAATAGCTTTTTGCGGCCTAGCGCGGCAAAGTACTTTTTTAATTTAATACCTAAAAATATGTCATACATAATGCGTTCCGAATCGCACTATTGACTTTTTTGTTATATTTGATTCTTATTTTAAATAGCTTTTAATTTATTATAATACTCCGTTTTAGTATTATTTTAGTTCATTGAATCATAAAAACAATAACAATAAGATTAAACTATTTGTTATAAAAAAATTATATTAGGCTGGGTGAGATTTCACAACTTATAATTGGTTTTCGGGCTGTGACATAAATCTTTAGTTTTAAATTGTCTTTGTCTTGTACCTCATGTCAGTGTCAACATTTACATTTATTTATTTCAATCGTTTTTATTCTTATTAATAAGTAGCAATATATTCCTACTTTAAATAACTTTGAATAAACTATAATACTCCCTTTTTTATTATTTTAGTTTTTTATATCATTAAAACAACGAGAATAAGGTATATTTAGATTAAACTTTATGTTTAAAGTTTTTTTTTACCGGAAGTTGACCGCGGAAACAACCATAAATGTTCCTCGCTGTTTTGAGGTGAAAAATTGTGTGTTGCGCACGGCTGAAAAGTTTTTAGCGTCTTGTACCTTTGAAATACATCAATGTCTGCAAACCGATGAACAATAGGTATATTTTATAGGGAAAGGTAATATTTCTTCATTTCATTTTTAAAGACGCTCAGAGACTGAGCCCGTCTTATCTGAACAGGCAGTGAATTCCACAGCCGGATGGCTTGAACAGTAAAGGAACTGCCATAAAAGGAGGTCTGATCTACGGGCATAAGGAGACTCAGATTTTCATATGTGACTAAAATGAATGGGAAGTGGAACAATAGAGGTAATAAATCGCTCTTTCAGATAGCACGGGTAAAAAGGATTGGGACAGAATGTTGTAGAGGAGAGACAGCAAATGAGTATTCCGGCTATGCTATGAAAATAACACTTGTAATGATTAACATTTTAAACCGAATCATTTTAAAACTTTACAAAAACCAGACTAATGCAAAAGGTTCTGTTGTTCATAGCAATTAAAAGAACCAGATGTTTGATTCAATTTACCCGAAGGCCTACTAATTGAATATTTAATTACCAAGTGCGCTGTTGCAGCTTCTAGGACACGCCTGCTGTGAAACTAGTGAATTAACTTAACTATTAGAGTTAACTAAGTTAAATGGAAACGTGATTGTGATATTAAGTATTTACCATAGACTTATATCGAGAAAAACGGTAAAATTGTACGTACGTTGCGTGCCAAAAGTTTGATCCACGTTAAAAGTTTTACGATCTAAGTCAGTCCGCTTGAGACCATTGCCATGAAAACACGCGTCACTCAGAAACGATAATAGTTAATTGTGCAGTGCTTTCTTGCAAGAGCTCATCAATGACATTTACACATCATTTACCCCCATATTCTAAGTGGTTCCTCCAAAACTTTTTACACTCCACTCAACCTCCTCGTCGTGGGTAAAAATGGTAGTGTGCGCTAGGCCTAACACGGAGTGGCTACCTTTGGCTCCTCCAGGTCCTTACGGAGTTATGACTTAGAATACCGATTTCGAGGAGTATTTCGAAGAGGTTTTCAATGAGGTTTCGTTAAGTCGAGGACGAGTAAGTTTTGGAGGAACGACTTAGAATATGGGTGTTAGTCTCGCTCTTGACGTCACGTATAGGTAGGAATAATTCGACACGCTCGGTTCTCATACAGTTTGAAGCGCTCTTTACGTCTATTTCGATATAGGGCTGTGGTATTTACTTATAGGTACTAATTAGTTTTGTTTATCGAATTGCAGTGCCCTTTTAAATGACTATCGGGGGCTTAGCCTTCATCATACCTGATGTCAATCATTGATAAGGCCAAAGATGGACGCGAGCCTCTCCCGGAATTCTCAATCACTGAGGAACTGACTATCTTATCTTTAACTGCCGGAACACAACAATGCTGAAAACAGTGTTGTTATCGAATCGATCCCGGGACCCCTGGGTCTGATACCGGTGTTTGTACCACTAGACCACAGAGGCGGTTAAAGTTTAGTGAAGTACAATATCAATTATAATAACAGAGATAATTAAGAAACAATCAGAAAAGTTAGTATTCGTTGCTAAGACATAGAACAGAATGCTAGTTGCAATGCTGAAAGAATCTAGGTATGCTATGAATTCAGAGAAATTTAGGGAAAACCACTAGAAATCACCCTTTCAGACTATACAAGAGCAAAATTAAAAAAAATGTTTTAAATTAAGGTTAGGATAGACTAAACAAAATTAGGTTCTGATAGGATAGCAGATAGATAAGACGAAAAAAAAATTTTGCTTTATTCTAACTTTTTAGAGATCATAGGTATTATGTACATTGTACTACATAAAACCCATTACTGAAAATCACATCAAAATCGGACTAGTAGTTTTGGTTTTTCACAAACAAATGTATACCGCAGCGGCCCCTGGTGAGTTGTCACCGTAATTCCCTTTCGAGAAAATGCACCGATCAAAACCGCACTCATCACTGAAAACCACATCAAAAATCGGACTTATAGTTTTTGAGATAAATGGCAACATTGGCTTGCACAAACAAACACACCCAAACATCCTCTCACCCCAAACGGATATACCGTCTTCGTACCGTGGCGGGTAAAAAGACCTACTCGATCGAAATATCCCTTGAACGTCTGATATTATATTGGACCCGGCCAGGGTCTTCATTCACTATGACCGCTTAGCGATTTCTTGCTCAAACCACACCAATGTCGTACTTGGTTTAATGACATTTTCAGAAGTCGTTTTCTACATGATACTTCAAAATTATAGAGTGATTGTACAAGTTCATGAAAGTCACAAGTTGTATAATTATTAAACAAGTAAAATAGAATAGAATAGAATAGTCATTTATTTGGCAACACATAACACGTACACATGCAAACAAAAAAAAATTAAACATGAAGAAAAATTCAAAAACAAATACTGCAGTGCAGAGTTAAGTGATGCCAAAACGGGTCTAAAATAAAATAACTATAATAATAATAACTAATAAGTGATGTCAAAGCGACATGAGACTAGTTGCTTTTTTCTAGTATATTTTCTTGTTTAATATTTATCACATAAAAATAGCATTGTAAAATGCAAAATTAAAAAGTTATAACTAATAAGTGTCATAGAGAAAAAGAATTTTGGAAATGTCGAAACCAAATACGTCATTCGCGTGGTATGAGCAAGTGGTCACAGTGAATACGAGCCCAGAGGCCCTACCGTGCAAGTGTCGTCGGCATCGACATCGACTTCATTTGACAGATGGATGTGACATATTGCTCTTAGTCTTTTGTAAGTTTTCATTTGTGCCAGAAAGAAGAAGCAATATGTCACATCCATCTGTCAAATGAAGCCGATTTCGTTGTCGACGTCACTTGCGCGGTACGGCCGCTGGTTGTTAGTTCAGGTTGTTCCAGTCCCGCTTAATGACGGTTAACCCCTCAAGGGCGGCGGTCGTGTTGTTTTATCATTTGCGGTCTCAGTGGCTATGTGTTTTGGTTTGTCAAATTGGACATTATAAGTCCGGAATAGTTATCCCAAGATGTAGTGATTGGTTTCAATGGACAACATTTCATTTTCTAAAAAGCACTAAAATAAAAAAAAATCAGGTTTTAGTGTCATAAGGTCACAGTTTTTATTTTAGAATTTTCTGATCGGTAATTTGTGAGATATTAATATAAACGAAAATGTAGTCCAAATCGAGAAAGTCAGGCATTTGATCCTGCCATACCTTTGCATTTTTGTCTAATATAAAAAAATGGTTCTCTCTGGCTGGGTTGACAATGACAGACAACTCAAGTAGTGAAAGAGCGATCAAATTCTAAGATATCGATATTCGATATTTTCTAATTTACTTATTGCCAATAAAAACCTCATGAAATAGTGAAACAGTTTGTGATTGTTTTGAGTTTTTTGGAATACATTGTTTTTATGATTATTGCTGAATAGGTTTACTTTTTATGTTTGCTAGGTAAACCTCCACGCGACGCCATCCAGGCAGGTGGACCACGGGTCAGAAATTTGTGTTTGTTTAACGAAGTGGTTCTTTTTTGTTGCACTTATGAAATATCAGACCTTAAATTTGAATATGGTTTGATAAACATTTCAATTCTAAATACCTACCCAAAATATATTAAAATATACAAAATATACCAAAATATAAATTTATACGCAAATTTATGCGTATAAATTAAAATTTATATTTTTTTTATTTAGTTATTTTTTTATCATAACCAAAGTGTTCATCTTTAAAACATGCTTTAATAACGAATATTACAAGTTATACGTAGTTATCGATATTTAAGTTCTGCCACTGTCACAGCACTACTAGAAACCATTACGTCAGTTTTTTTTTATCCGAAATAAGCAACTACCAAATTAAACTTCCTGAGAACGCACTTACGCTCTTTTAGAATGAGCAAGTTTTGAAATAGCGATTTAAAACACAAATATAATGCTAAAAATAAAAATAAAAAATACGTGCCTCGTATTTGAACATCTAGTTTTATTGTGCGTAGGAAAATTTGCATAATATATTTTTGAAATGTTGTTCATTCTAGAGGTCCCTTTGTCGATTCGGAATAGAAGCGAATGGCTCGAGTTTTGAGTGGCAAAGATTAAATTGTCATAAGAAAAAACAAAACTACGTTTGAAAAAACCGACTTCAAAAACTAAAAGACAAAAAATAAAAATAAACGATAAGACCTTAGATCTACGAAAGAAACACTCATAAGCTTAAAAACTAAAAAGAAAAAAACTTAAATACACCAAACACCTTTATTCTTTATTATCTTAAATCTAAACACTAACTAAATTTTGAAGTCGGGTGCGCCTAACCTATATACTAACCTACCAGAATTTATCTAATAACTATACTACCTCCAAATTGCAAATGCATCAGGATATTCAAGTCTCCAATACCGGGCGATTAAGGTAGGTTAGGTTAGGAATTCAGAATTTAGTTAGTGTTTAGATTTAAGGTAAATAAAGGTGTATTTAAGTTTTAGGAGTTTTATTTTTTATTTTTTGCTTTTTAGTTTTTAAGCTTAAGAGTGTTCTTTCGTAGATCTAAGATCTTATCGTTTTTTTATATTTTTTGTCTTTTAGTTTTTGAAGTCGGTTTTTTCAAACGTAGTTTTGTTTTTTCTTATGACAATTTAATCTTTGCCACTCAAAACTCGAGCCATTCGCTTCTATTCCGAATCGACAAAGGGACCTCTAGAATGAACAACATTTCAAAAATATATTATGCAAATTTTCCTACGCACAATAAAACTAGATGTTCAAATACGAGGCGGAAGGTTTTTTTTTTTTTATTTTTAGCATTATATTTGTGTATTAAATCGCTATTTCAAAACTTGCTCATTCTAAAAGAGCGTAAGTGCGTTCTCAGGAAGTTTAATTTGGTAGTTGCTTTTTTTATTTTTTACTTTTTAGTTAATGACTAACCATTGAATATGAACGGAATTTGCGTCGTTCCCACTCTGATATTGATCCTGTAATTTTTACTTGTATAGAACTTACTTACTACGTTTAACGCAACTTTAGTAGGAGAATATCAACGACGAAATTTTTTTTACCTTTTTTAGTGTCTGTAATTGGTTGTTTCATAAGCTACAGAAAGTTTTTCTAGATTAGTTTCATGTACATCGGTCAAATCGGTTATGATGATATCATCCAAGTAACAAATATGAAATGAAATATATAAAAATGCTCATAACATAAAAAGTACTGGGTCAAACTAAACCAAATTTTTATGGGACCAATTGGCAACTATTCCGCATCGAACAAAAAAAGAATCACGGAAATCAGTTAAGAAATCTGGGCGCAATCGGTGTACATACATAAAAAAAATAAAATAAAATAAATATACCAACCGAATTGAGAACCTCCTCCTATTTTGAAGTCGGTTAAAACATTTTGTCCGCGTGGACCTTAAACCAAGGTAAAAATTAAAATGTCTCTCTCTTTTAATTTTAAAAGATACTTTTATTATTTTTTCCTTCTTCAAAAGGAAACCCCGCTTATTCATTTTCTATTGGATTTTAGGTGATTAAGTATTTTGGTGTAAGCAAATGAAAATATGAATGTTTTCAGAAACAAATGCTTCTATTCGAAATTATTTTACATCCAAAATAATTCAAACTTGTCAGCGTCAACGAAGATACGATATCGGTGGCGTCAGCACAATAAGCTTGAGAAAATAATAAAAAACGCGTAAAGACGCTTGCTCAATATTCCATTTTGTTGACGTGACGATACGAACGAATACTTTTTGAAAGTTTTTCGTGATATCCCTACGGTTTACAAGCCTTACGACGGGACACCTTGTAAATCTATTAAATTTTATCCTCTAATCATCAACAAATATAGCTAAAGTTCAATATTATTTCTTCGGGATTCTTCGATCCTCGGTGGGCCGATTTGGACGCCGGTTCTAAATCCTTACAACAAGAGACCTTGTATATTTGTTCTACCTACCTTATCTTTCAAATCATCAGCTAAGCGAAGCGGAAGTCAAATATAGCAGTTGCACCCCCAGCGGGCATACCCACATACATATATCGAGATAGACGATAAAAGTGTACCTATCTTGCGTGTAAAAAGTTTGATCCACGGTCAAAGTTTTCGGACCAAAGAAAGTCCATTGCCATGAAAACACGCGTCACTCAGAAACGAAAATGGTTAATTGTACAGTGCTTTCTTGCAAAAGCTCGTCAACAAAATTTCCTTATCACTAAATGTCGCACGTAACGTCATGGTAGGAAAAATTTAGTTTATATTTACATAAGAAACAGACAGAGACACGCTATGTTCTCATACAGTTTGAAGCGCTCTTTTCGTTTATCTCGATATAAATCTGTAGGCCTACCAACATCTACCTATTAGAAACCTTCACGTCATAAGAACGTTTTGTTTGTATCGAAGCTGACACATTTTGACACACTTCACGCTTTGGAGGCGATAATTGACCGAAGACGTCAAAAAACAAGCTTGAAACAATACAGCGCAAAGAGATTGCGGTAGGCCCCCTGGCGGTAAAGGGATTCGTCGATCCCCGAGGGCAGATGTGACCGCTGCTATGTTTGGAAGACATTCGGGGGGTTAGCCCCCGGCGTTACAAGTTGTAATTAGACAAAGTTGGGTTCTTATCGAGATTGCCATGTTGTGTTGCCGACAAGGAAGAGAAAGAGAATAAATTGTAAAATATTTTCGGTGGTTTTAGTTGTAACAGCCGATTTCACCACCAGCCATAGGTTTAAAACATCGTTCTGTCACTTTAAAGTTCAAACATAGGTACCACTGATATGCAATGACAGTAAAATTAAATCGGTCTCTTAATCAGTTGGTTAAAAATTGGTCAAAGTGTCAGTAGCCGCGTACCCACCTAGCGCACGGGCTCGCGCGGCAGCCTCGCGAGCCAAATGCCTTGGCTGGTGTGGACGTGCCTCGGGCTACCTAGGGCTGCCTCGGGCGCGTGTTTGCTCGGCTGAGCGCGGCTCGACCCCGAGCCAGATGTTGTCGGTAAACTTGACGTGCTCAAAGGTGCCTCAGTGAGCGCTGTGCGTTAGGTGGGTACGGTTATGTTTTGGCTCGCGCGCGAAGCTACTTCAAGTTTGTCTCTTAACGTGTTTGTCTCTATCTATAATATTGATATCATGGGCAGTCGAGAGTCCATTCGTTTAATACAACTGTACAGCACGTACAAAGCGCTTTGCAAAAACAATAAGCAGCTAGGAAAATAGCTGCAGCTGAAAATACACGACTGTCCATTTCGAATACTCGCGGACTTATGACGGCTCAGCCTGCCTCGGGAGGCGGCCTCGTGTAAATTTGACAAAACTACTGAGGCTGCCTCGGGAGCCATCGCTCGCGATCCGGACACCGAGGCTGCCGCGCGAGCCCGTGCACGAGGTGGGTACGCGGCTACGTTAGTTCGATGTTGAAAGGGACACAACGTGATTTTATCACAATAATTCTGGTTATTATTCATCGACAGTTGATGAAATTCGTTCCTTCTTTTTAAGTAATGGCGGTTCTCTTTTTAATTTCGCCAATGTCCAGTGAATATATTTTTTAAATGAAATAGAAATTGTACGGTAGATTGAGTTAAAATGGAGTCTCACAACACGTGTTGATATGAAAAGAACTCGGGTGAAACTCTCGAACGAACGTTTTGTTTCTAATACTCTTCAAATTCGTACCACAAATAAAATGTTGTTATTCCTGTCCATTGAGATTTATCTATGGATACTCGATGATACTTTGTAATGGCAGACTTAACTAGGCAGCTACTGGTTGACTTTCGCAAAAAAAAACAATATCTAAATACTTATGATAAAATTATGACACACTTCACACTTTGAAGGCACAGAACCTCTGTCGGAAAATAAGCTTATTTTAAGAGGGTCGTGGTACGAAATACCATTGGTATGATTAAAACAATAATGCGCTAAGAGATGGCGGTAACCAGATAACATTAACTGATATTTGCTTTTCAAAACTTTTTCCGAGCATGTTTCCATAGGTAGCCCAACTAAATTGATTTATTTAATCAGTGCTTCGCTCACCACTAGTTTAACACTACGACCGCCGCCGACCGCTGACAGCGCGGTGACAATTAATTTCCACCTGCCGAATATTGGACGGCGAGCGCCGCACGTCCGAAATAATACCTCAAACGGACGCTACTGTTTCGGGCGTCTGTTTATTAAAACGAGTACAGACACTAAAATAAACGTTAAATTTCGTCTTACATCTTTTTTCTTTTTTTTTTCTTTTCTTATTATTATTATCTAACGTAAGATTAACAGATGAGGTAAAAAGTTAAAGTAAGTAACTAACACGTCTCTTTATTTTGTCATGCGATTAACATTTATAGATGTGAAATAATACAAGTTTTTAGTAATCAAGTACCTCTTAGCACTCCATTACTGTAACAGGTATAAGAAGTTTAATTCAGTAGAATTTGAATATGGCACTTTTCACAACTTTCGAAAGCAGCATCATTAAGTTTATCATTTAATAAAGTGACGTATTTACACTCCGTGTCTATCCAAAAGCAAGATTAAAGTAGTGGATTCAATAAAACAGCTTTCAGGTTAATCAGAAGTGAAACGTAAATAATCAAGAGGTGAAAGGTTTGCCCGTCCGCGGCCGAATCCATAACAATCGGTGTTAATCCGGGATCCTGGCGGTTTGTTTAATTAATTACATCGGCCTTTATTGCATTACTCTGGCAGTGCTCAGTGTGGATAGCGCACGTTCAAATAATTTGGACAAATTAAGGTAAATTACGTTCGTGAAGTATCGGAAACGAACGAATAAAATTTAAAACCGCCTTCAAAAAGTGAAGTGTGAAGTTATTATTTTACTTTTCATTTTGTGATTCTATTTTGATCCGATTAGAAACGATGTGAAATTATTTATATGACAGTGTCTGAAATAAAATTATTTTATTTTTTCTTTTTTTCTTTTTTTAAAGTAAAAAAAATCAACGTTTTGGGTTCGGTGACAGCCAAGGCATTCTACATCACTTCTATTAACCATATTTTAATTTTTCTTGACTTGGCTGGCACCGACTTCAAAAGTTTAAGTTTTAAAGTCGGTTTTAAATTAAAAAAAAAACTCCTGTATTTTAGTTACATCATGTGCCGTTATTTACACTAAAATCAGACCATACACAAGAATGATGTCATCTAGGTAAACGACTACTTGTCAAAACGTGAATTATATTATCAATCCTTTCTTTCCTTTGAATAAATTAGCTGACATCAATATAAAGGGTACTTTCCCTCCAATGATCGTCTTTTTTCCATCATGTATGTATACTTGCTTCGATAGGTATTGGAAAGGCTGCACGGTACCGAGTTCCATTGCCTTGCCAATATCACAAAAAACTGATTGCCGAGTCTGGTTGACAAATTATCTATTAATGTTTGTTCTGTGCTAATTTTAATGCGGTGCCATGACATGATATATATAAAAAAGGAAAATACAAAAGGATAAACAGCAAAAAAAAGTGTGTTACAAAGAGGATACAGACGTAAACAAAAACCCAAAAACAACAAACCCATGAAAATGGAAGAAAAAACATGATTCACAATGAAACTTAAAAGATGTCCGCCTCAAGAATCCTGCGCCGAACTGGAATGCCCACCCACCCCCAGTTATTAAAAATATTTAGTGTTGCAGCTTAAAGTTCGTCCCACAATAGAAGTTCCGCGGAATATTAAGAAATTAAATTATCTCCATAGTTAAAGAGCTTATTTTCGGATGTTTAACGCGTCTTCAGCGCTACTCTCAGGGGACTTCTGTCATGAGACAGACTATATGCTGCACCGGCTGGTGTAACATGGTGACGCGAGGCGCTGCATTTGGTTTGTCTTGTGCTTTGAGTGGAGAAAGCTATATATAATGATAGCGAAGATATTACAAATAATCTAAAGGAATAAATTAAAGCATTTAAATTAAACGCACAAACCTGAATCTAAACAATAAACTGCTAATATTAAATGATCTGAGATTAGACGAGGAACGTTTGGCTGACGTTTATTAAATTCACTCGTCTTCTTAAATAAACAATTCACACCTTTTTCGAGCATCATTAATTCATAAAACTCTTGAAAACGGCGCCGTAAAAGGAGAAAGGCGAGAATTCGTTCTAAAATTGAGGTGAAATAATAGTAACCCAAGTGACAAAATTTATTTTATAAGGTTTTTATTTGATACTATAAAAGTACTTAGAACGTTCTAAAACGTGCTAATTTATGTTCATGATAAGCACCTAGTTTTATCACTTATTTATACTATAACCGTTACATAAAGGCTCTCATGGTGTGTAGCATTCGCTCGGTTTTATGGATAGAAAGCGTCCAGCTACCCTGGGTAGACCTGGAACCAGGTTTCCGGTATACGCGACCTGAAGTTTCACAGGTTTGTAATAGGCGACAACCATACAATGTACGGACGTACCTTGGCCTTTTGATGAAGGGTGACCAGCTCACCACTTAGATGTGCACGGTCATTTGCACTCTCGAAGTTTCGATGGATGGTTAAGAGATCGGAACGATGTTGACGGTCGCGCGCGCCGAATCCAGTCGATATTTTTCTACGTGCGCACATAACAGCTTTTTTCCGAACCGTTTTGTATTGCCATACGAAAAACCTTAGGAACTTCGATTTAACGTTGAATAAGATAAGATACGATACTGAAATATGGTGATAAAACAGCTCTTTAGTTAGCGTAGAATGGCAGAAATTCGTCTTAACTGACTTCGAGAGTAACCAAGTAGGTTTACTACCGTTCGGGTAGGACGACAACTCCCTCTCTATTCGGCTGTTTTGGTCGAATCTTGCGTATCGTATGAGCCTTTTGAATCACTTGGTGACCGAGATATAGGCTCTCTTGTTTGCTCGGATTCTCCGTGCACGGAATTTGCGTTAGCGGGCTCGGTTAGCAGACTGCTTTCGGGCCTCAGCACGAGCACAGTCTGCATTATACCAAGGGCGGGAGGATGGATACCGCTGCGATGCTAAGTCTGCCGTCTCTATGAGGTAATCCATGAGACGTCTCGTCACAGATATAGAGTATCTTCTTTACCCAGTGTTCACCAAAAGCCAAATTA
Source organism: Chrysoteuchia culmella (assembly GCA_910589605.1). Taxonomy (NCBI): domain Eukaryota; kingdom Metazoa; phylum Arthropoda; class Insecta; order Lepidoptera; family Crambidae; genus Chrysoteuchia; species Chrysoteuchia culmella. The sequence continues at coordinate 23,520,501 of OU342651.1, forward strand.
ACCGGATTTCTCATAGCATTAAAGACGCTTACAGTAATACTGTCATTGCGGGCGAACATACATACATCTGCATACTTCTTGAATTTATGCTCAAGTGCGTAACCAGGGTAGTTAAGGTATGCCACGTCCGACGGGGTTGCAATCTGCGTCATCGTCAAGAAGATTATGTGTGACTTTTCGGTCTCAAACTGAAGGACGCAGGATCGAGATTTGAGTGTAGTCCTTTGATGTTTGAGAGGGACGAAGAGCAGCCGTTGTTTACATACTTTTTTTCTTGTTTATGATGGTGAGTGTCCCGACACTCCCCCCGGGGAAGGATTTTTAGTTGAGACGATACTTAGTCGACTCTTAGACTCATAAAGGTGCTCTTAGGCTAAACTGACTAAAGGGGAACTCACTCAAAGACTGCGGGGATGCCCAAACCCCTACTATTAAAATATTTTATTTAGACAATTAATTTAACTGCATGTCCTTACGATATAATGCAAGAACAGTAACCTGTTAAATAAGCTATTCAAAAACCATTGTAAATAGCTATTGTACCCAAGGCATAATATGCACCTCTGTGATGTACTGTACCTATATATCGGTGTACTGTACTGGTGTGATGTACGGTCGTCCAAACTTTAAAACACAACTATGTCCGACATGTTTTAAAGGGTTGTCATCACGGGTGTATACACGTACACGGGTACGTGTACTTAAGGTGCCACTTATAAAGACAGGAAAGGATTGCCCTTTCTACGAGGGATAACTAGGTATGTCGTGAGTTTTTAAGTTTTTTTTACTTTTTTAATTACGTATTACCTGACGTGGGTTATTTAAAAAAAAATGCTTTTTTTAACAGTCGAAAAAAGATCCAAGAAAAAGATTATTATGTCATAATAGCCATAACAATAGCCATTTATGTCATATATATTTTTTCAAGGTCCATGATGATCCTTTATTTATGTTCACCATCTTTCGTGTGCATTATGGAATGCAATCAATAATTGAGTATTGAGTTTAAGCGTCAATGTTTAAGTCGTTAGAGCTACCGTAACTTAGGCGCTATACACATTTCAACTTTCAATGCGCTCTTCTGTAAAAGTTACGATTTTCAGTTAGCGAGTTAAGCGTAGGAGTAGAACCTTATGTTACTTAGAAAGTTAGAGTTGATGTGATTTTTGTTTTGAAAAATAATAATAAAACATTATAAATATTTAATTTTGAATTTTACAATGCTATTTTTATGTGATAATTATAACCAAAAAATATACTTACTAGAAAAAAGCAACTAGTCTCATAATATTTATCACATACAAATAGCATTGTAAAATGCAAAATTAAATATTTATATTTAGATGGCTGTTTCATCTTAATCGATAGTCAAACATTTGTAAAGATGTTTCCTTCGAATGCGAGGATATTTCTCTCATTGATGAACCGATGAACACCGTAGAAAGGTGAATATACTAGAAAAATTCGACGTGTTTTCATAGGTCTCTGTAGCATAATTGGTTAGTGCATTGGGCCGAAATCCCAAGGATGCGGGTTCGAATCCCGTCAGAGCGACATGAGACTAGTTGCTTTTTTCTCGTATATTTTCTTGTATAATATTTATTACATAACATACTCGTAACATGTTTATCTTTCTGAAAATAAATTATTAGGTACTCTATTAACAACTTAGATTGTGTAAGCTGTATCGCAACTACTTTAATTATTAAAAATATTTCGTCTGTGATAGAGCGAGCAGCGCGGCGTGTTTAAGCGTCGTGGACGACGGATGGTTAACAGACGTTTACTATCTACTCGAGTTGGGAAATAAATAATTCAACACCTATTCAAACATTGTTTAGATCATTAAGCACTTGTTGTTTTGGAAGCTTTAATATGAAATTTCACAGAGAAATTGTGAGATTTTTCATTCTAAAATGAGTGCAATTATAACTTACTCGTAGTTGCTTATATTAGTTATATTAGTTGCGTATAAAGCTTTTCACTTTTTATAAATTACTCATATATTGCACCAACTTTTTGCTTTGAGTTGAGTTTCAGACGTTTTCAGCATGAAATCTCTCAAAATTTATCAAGTACCGATCGAGCAAGGGCTGCTCAAGTCAACGATAAAGAACACAATTTATAAAAAAAATAGAATTTATTTTAAGTTTCATATATTAATCATTAGATAGGTACCTATTGAATATTCAGCTTAAGAAAAACCAAACGTAAAACAAAATTTATTTTAAGGAAGTGACCAAGGAAATGGGTGATTTAGCTATTTGAGTCGGTGGTCAAAATCAGAAAATGGAATAAAAAAATTTTTTTTTTGGCAAGATTGTGTTCTTTGTCGTTGACCTGAGCAGCTCTTGCTCGATTGGCACTTGATAAATTATCACCCTATATAATACTAGCGGCAGCCCGCGGTTTCACCCACGAGAACGGGAACCACCCGTTCTCGTGGGGATATCGGGATAAAAAGTAATTTTTATCCAGCTAACTTCTATCTGTGTGCAAAATTTCATCCAAATCGGTTCATTCATTTTTGTGTGAAAGAGTAACAAACATCCATCCATCCATCCCAGCATCCTCACTAACTTTCGCATAAAAAATACTAGTAGGAAGGATATATTAATATAATAATGCTGCATTGTTAATATTAGAGCTTTTTATTTTGTAACTATAGTCGGGTCTTCAATTCAGTAGAGTGATTTGACAAAGTCCTAATTTCAAATGCAATATCATCTATTCAGTCTAGACTGTTACAAGCACTTATGAACGGCGCGCGGGCTTAAAAAAGGAGTCTCACAACACGTGGTGTTGCGAAAAGAACTCGGGTGAAACTCCATTTTATGGTTATCCTAACCGTCAACAATCTGGACAGGTTGTCTATGTCACCTTGTGAAAATAATGCAGAATTAAAATCTATATACTTAATTCAGGTTCGCAAAATTTGTGACGACTCGATAGGGACTTTGGCGCGTAGTACGCGGCCGAGTAAGGTATCAAATTAAAGGTACTCGAGTCTATTTGTTCCGAAAAATATAAAATATACAAAATGTTCAACGTGATGATCACAAACTGCAATTAAAGATTTTCGCATAATTTGGAATTTTTCGTCGATCGACGAACCCGAGTATCGGGTTGTAACCGCCCTAGTGTAGCTATAATGATAATTTTTAATTTGTGTGCGTGAATTAAATCAATACTTGCCGAATTTGAACTGAAAATGCCCAAATCATTGGCACCTGTCAAATTAATCTACTGAATTAAAAATTCGACTTTACTAGTTAGTCGGTTGTTGTATGTAGGTAGCTCGGTTTGGTCAACTTAAATAAATGAGAAGGCGACCACGCTTGCGACCCAAATTATCACCTAAGGTAAACATTAAACATGCTTGACTCGAAGGTGAAAAGACTTGTTATATTTATGATAAATCCACTGAGCTACCGAGACTTCAGTGGTTAGAGCATTGGACCGGATTTCCAAAGGTCGTGGGTTCGAGTCCCGTCTGAGAATTCACTTGTGGCCGAGTTGATTTTTTCCAATAGCATTGAAAAGTATAAAAATAGCATTGAAAAACGCAAAAATAAAAAAATCGTAAAATACTACTTTTGAATTATAACCCTTTAGTTGCCAGCCAACCCAAAATGGGACAAGTAAGGAGTGCCACTGGCCCATTTGGGTTTGTGCGCCTGCGCATGATTTTCGGTCTAAATTAACACCGAGTGAAGGTAAACAGATACTTACCTATACGTTCATTAATAATAACATTAAACCAATAATGCACAGCCAATAATGATAACGATGCTAAGCTTTATGTGACGTCATTAATATTATAAACGTAGACACTATGCTACTCGTACTTATAGTTTCACGAGTCATATTTTCACGACTTAACGGAGTGACTTTATTTTATTGGCGGATTATAGCATATGCGACATTAATCGTTTGAAAGTTGTTCCAGTATAAAAGTTTAAATTTAAAATATTCAAGCGAATTTCTTCCCTTTTCACACCCTACGTGTAGAATTTTCCACCATTGTAATCATTATGTACCAAGTTTCAGCCCGATCCAACCAGGAGCTTTGCAATATGTGATAGTAATCATCAAATCAGTTATTTAATCACATTTATAAATATACATAATCAACTGTAGTCTTTAAGAAAAGTTTTGAAATACTTTTTTTATGAAGTACGGGGAGACTCTTAGCCTTCATCATACCTGATGTTAAGTATTGATCGGGCTGAAGATGGAACCGAGACTCTCCCGCAATCCCCAATCACTGAGGAACTGGCTATCTTCTCCTTAACTGCCGGAACATCACAATGCTGAAAATACACTCTGTTTGTGATAATTAAGACCGAAAGTCGCGTGCAAGCACTCAAACCCGATATGGCGCGTGGCACGTAACTGAAGTATCATCATTTTGAAAACTGTAATTAAGCAATTAATGTAATAACCTTTTAATTATTATACGAGTACATCCGCTTTGCCTGCACTATGATATCGCGTGCGTGCGTACAATTTTTTGTCAAACTTTCTTTTTTAACGTAATACTACGTTTATGAATATAATAAAATAAATTACAAATCAATGTTCTATTATTTGCTGTGTTAATGTTTTCTATAAATATATTACCTACTTTTTTATATAACTCTACTGGTCAACCGGGAAGTTCATTGAATTTACGCTGCCCGTAAATAATAAATGAATCGCACGCGTCGGTGCGGTCGCCCGCGTGCGGTAATGAGACCCCATGATAATAAAGAACGGCCATTCTGGGCCTCCAAAAACAACAGCGACCAACACAAATAATTTGTATTTATTTTGGAGTGGATCTTTGAAAATAGATATAAGTACCTAAGTTATTTTTATTAGGTTTGCTGTGTGATGGAAGATTTTCCGCCTATCCTTTCAGTAATCGGTTTCAATAATCTATCCCTAACAAGAGATAAGTCTTTCTTGGTTACGTTACTTAGCAACCGCTGTTATTTTGGACTGAATAACAAAAATATCTAGGCAACGAAGCTCTAATGACGCTCTTACTGTGGATAGGTTATTGAAACTGATCGTTAATATTGAACTAAGACAATATCACATAAGCTATGCGAAAAGCTTATGTGATATTGTCTTGTTTGCGGATGATACTTCTTTAATATTTAACATTGATAGGAACAGAACTAATTTTGACGATGTAAACAAAACACTCTCGCAAGTACTGGCTTGGTTTAATTATAATAATCTACAGCTTAATGCAAAGAAAACTAAATGCGTTCTTTTTTTTTACCGAAAACCTTTTCAGAAAGTACCTATGGAAATTGTTATGAACAATAAAAAATTAGATTAAGTAGAATCAACAGTCTTTCTGGGTGTAACTATGGACTGTAAACTTCAATGGAATCCGCATATTGCAATACTAGCTGGCAAGCTTAGTTCTGCTGCCTACGCTGTTAGAAAAGTCAGACAGCTGACTGATATAGAAACTGCTAGGACTGCGTACTTCAGTTATTTTCACAGTATCATGTCGTATGGTATTCTTTTGTGGGGAGTAGCAGCTGACATTAATACAATATTTATACTACAAAAACGAGCTATAAGGGCCATTTATCAATTGGGTTCCAGAACATCTCTTCGGGATAAAATTAAAGAAATTGGTATACTGACAGTTGCTTCTCAATTTATTTTAAATTGTATTCTTTTTGTGCGGCGTAATGTTAACCTGTATACCAAACATGGTGATTTGCACGATCGTAATACTAGAAATAGAAACAAACTTATTATGCCTCGGTATCGATTAAAGAAGGTCTGTGGATCTTTTATGGGTCTAGGTGTACGTATCTATAATAAAATTCCAGATAATATTTTAGACTTGCCTTTCGAAAAGTTTAAGATGAATGTAAAAGATTGTCTTCTCAAGAAAGGATTGTAGGATTTATCCTAAAGAGAACACTAATTTAGAAATAATACCACATAAATACCTTTAGAATTTCCTTTATTCCACAGGACAGGACACAATTATTCACACTTTCCTCTTCAAATTACTGCACCGATGGTTGGAACAAAATAGAGGCCGATTCTACCGCATCTCCCTTTTTATAAGCGTGTGCATGGCGCTAGTGTTGCCAGTCGTATCAATTCATATAACAATTGCTAGTAAAATGAATAACTCGTATTTAAGAAATAACGAAACCGTAAAAATAGCAGTAACGAATATGCTAAATTTTCATTTTGAAAACAGCAAAACCTAACAATCGTCCATCCTGACCTCGTGCATGTCCTCATGCACGCGACCAGGATTTTGTACCTAACAATCGGCCACCTTGTTCCATCCTCGGAGCAGAAATTAATACATTTTTAAACATAATAGTTATACAGATCTATATTAAATCAAATTCAATAACATCCCAATTTTTTTTTTTGTACATAATGAATATCAATCTCAAGTGCAAGGTCACATAAATCAATTCTCTTCTATTCTCACAACCAAATCAGAACTTAAATAAAACACAATTCATATGTATGGAACCTCCATGGTTCTCATGAGGGTACTTAAGTTAGTTATCAACACAAATAATCCTGCACATGCACCACTATGACATTTTCATTATTGTCATAAAGGTACATAAGCCGTAATCTATGCTGATGTAAATTCATTTCATCACTCATCTCAACTGATGTAAATTCATTTCATCACTCATCTCGACTCAACTCAACTTATATACCGGTATGGAACCTTCATTGTTCTCATGAGGGTACATAAGTTAGTTATCAACACAAATAATCCTGCCGATGCACCACTATGACATTTTCATTATTGTCATAAAGGTACATAAGCCGTAATCTATGCTGATGTAAATTCATTTCATCACTCATCTCAACTGATGTAAATTCATTTCATCACTCATCTCGACTCAACTCAACTTATATACCGGTATGGAACCTTCATTGTTCTCATGAGGGTACACAAGCTATAAGCTCAACTTAAAATCACATTCATTTCTTAATAGCTAATCTCTTATTTCCGTAATCAAACATTACTAACGTTCTAACTATAACAGAAATATAGAATAATACAGAAATATGTTAGAGGCTTATTTACACTCATGATTGCTTCATCTTGAAATTTTATATTAATTAATAAAAATTGATCAAACCATAATTTTCACAATACTAAATAAAATTTTACTATTCATTTTCACTAATTTCACTAACATCAGATTCTTCGTTATCATTTACCTCTAAGGCCGCTACATGAACCCAAGGCGACATACGATCCGCAGCTACTGTGGTTTTGCGCTTGTTTTTACTGCCGGTCAACCCAGATATAGCAGAAACCCTATACCGATCATTTCCCAATACGGCTACTACTCTATAGGGGCCTATGAAAGAGGGAAGAAGCTTCTTGCTTTTGCCGTCATTAGTAAAACTAGTTTTGGTAATCTTAACAAGTTCACCCTCACCGTAAATTCGAGCTGGACGTCTATTTTTGTCATAATATTGTTTTTGCTTATCCTGCTCTGCTTCGATATTATCTTTAACGGCTTCCCTAATGGTCACCAATCACCATTCTGTTGTTATCACATGGCGGGCGGTCTTACATTTTATCTTGTTTTAAGGAAAATACATAGAAGCGCTCAAATGCTGTGTAAGTAAATTTTCTTCCAAATTTGTGGAATGCGTAACGATAAAAAATTATCAAGATAACTTTTCCGCTCGTGTAGCGCTCACAGTAACAAGACATTTTTATAGCTATATTTATAAGAAAAATAATATAATCCTACCTATCTTTATTTATTTAAATTAAGCTTATAAGATTTTTTAATTTTTCGTATTTTTCAATGCTATTTTTATACTTGTGATAAATTTTAAATAGAAAAATATTGGAACAAATAACAACTCGGCCACAAGTGAATTCTCCGATGGGACTCGAACCCACGACCTTTTGAAATCCTTCCTTCCTTCTTCCTAAAAAAAACAATGCATTTCGAATTGAAAGATATTCCTAGCATTGATGTGACAACGCTGGCCTACAGCGTATTAAAAATATAAAAGTATTCGAGAATTTCGACGGTGGTTCGCAAGTCTCGGTAGGTCAGTGGTTCGAGTATTGGACCGGATTTCTAAAGGTCGTGGGTTCGCGTCCCATCTGAGAATTTAATTGTGGCCGAGTTGTTCTTCATAAGTTTATTCTTGGCCTCATTCTGGATCAAAGATTAAGAAGAGGCCGAAGATGGAGCGAGCTTGCCTAGAAGAAGCCTATTCACTAAATCTTTAAATATACCAGAACTGTAGGCTGCCAGGAATATAGACGCGAGCAGGGAATACCACTCTCTGGCTGTGCGCATAATAAAAGTTGAAGAAAGGCGCTTTGTACGCAGACAGGGAACATCTAGTAGGTGGTGGTAAAACGGAGCCGGCGGGATGAGATCATGTAGCTCAATACTCCGAAATACAATCTGTAGAACAACGGCAATGAGGCAACTCTTCGCCGATGTGGGAGACTGAATAGCTTGGTATTCATCATTTTATCATCCTATATTATATAGTTTTCTGGCTCTCTGTTCCACCGAATCGAGTGCGGCTAGCTGTTATTTTGCTGAACCATCTCAAAGATTTGCGCTTTTTATAACATAGAAGGTGTTCCGGCGTGAATACCGCTTTACCATTTCGAGGATGCCCAGCTGTTTTGCCGCAGTTTGAGCTTTAGACTCGTTTTTGTCGCCGAAGTTGAGATCGGATAATAACTTTATGTCAAGAATTTCAAGATTGTCAGTGATTGGTACTGTACCTCGGAAAGTAAGAGTCATGTTAGCAGCGGTAAAACACGCCTGTGTTTTAGCAGCGGTAAAACTGACCAGCCCTCTAATTGTCTAATTTCAAAAGTATTGTGATTGTGATAGTGGATTATGGAATTGTGTAACTTATAGTCGCAATCCCTTTCGGAACGAATGATGTTTTAAATGACACTTCATTTGACACTTCTCCATACATTTGAAAGATATTTTCGTCTGTCACTTTGCTTTTACAGTTCAATTTCGTTAATTCAATACCTTTCAAAACGTGTCCCGATCACAATCCCTGTCAAATGTCGAATATTCACCTGAAGGCCTGAAGTTCGTAAATTCGTCATTTCAAAGATATGAAATGACGAAATGAAAGGGATTGCGATACATTTTAAAATTAGACAATTAGCCCCCTGATTGTCATCACCCCATCACCCCATGGGAGACTTAAGGTCGGGTTTGTCCGTAGAACCATGACTTAAGATCGGGCTTCTCTTAAAGATCGAGTTTGCTCCCCACTGGCTTTGGCGCTGGACGAATATCTCTCCGTAACTGTGCTGTCGTCTGCATACCCAACAATACAATGGGCACAAGCAGGTCATTAATATGCAGTGAGATTAGAGTCACAGAGAGCCTTGACGTCAGATTAGCAGCTATCGACCGTTCACTGTCAAATCAGAGATCCAATTACCTAAGTCAGCAGACATACCATATTTTATGATGGAAGTTTGCTTAACAAGCTAGCGTGCCAGATCGAAGGCTTTCGAGATGTCGAGTGACACGGCTAGAGCTTCACCGTGTGTATTTATACTAAAACACAGAATCCAGAAAAAAAAATTAGATAAAACAAGAAAATATACTAGAAAAAAGCAACTTGTCTCATGTCGCCCTGACGGGATGAGACAAGTTGCTTTTTCTAGTATATTTTCTTGTTAAATATTTATCACATAAAAATAGCATTGTTGTCTCGCTGCCTGAAAACACAAGTATTTATTTCCGAATGCTTTTTTATTTGTGAAATTTCTACGGGACCGAGAATTAGCTTGCTAAAAATAAAAAGATATATAAATCAAAAAGTCTAATGAACAGTTTTATTGTGGCAACAATCCAATTTCATGTGGGTGTGTAAAATGTTGTATAATTTTTAGTTCGCTGTGTAAAATATATCGTATTTTATCATTTGTGATAAAATGAAACGGCACACCTTATTGATAAAATTTTAATAAACATGCTAAGTATATATTGGAGAATTAATGACGACGGAACTTTTTCAACAATGACTGAATATTATTTTAAAATAAATTTTTATCGACAATAATGCTATTTTCGGCTAGCTGTCAAATAAAATTAAGGCAAGGTTTTTAATGTTTTTAGATTTTTTGCATTTTTCAAAGCTATTTTAATTTAACATAAGGTAAGTTTCATTGATATACCTACTAGATAACGACACGCAGAAACACCCAAACTAACTAAAAAACTCATTAAACATAACATATTTTGTCTTGAACTCTTAAACCGGAGTCGAAACTGCAACCTCTAACTCTATTAAATTTTAAATAGAAAAATATTGGAAAAAAACAACTCGACCACAAGAGAATTCTCAGATGGGACTCAAACCCACGATCTTTGGAAATCCGGTCCAATGCTCTAACCACTAAACTATCGAGACTTGCGAACCACCGTCGAAATTCTCCAATACTTTTATATTTTTAATACGCTGTAGGCCAGCGTTATCACATCAATGCTAGGAATATCATTGCATTCGAAAGATCACCTTTTCAGGTGTTTAACGATCGATTAAGATGCAACAGCAAATAATTTATGATTTTTTTTATTTTTTTATTTTTTCAATGCGATTTTTATGACAACTCGGCCACAAGTGAATTTTCTTGTGGCCGAGTTGTTTTTTTTTCTAATATTTTTCTATTTAATATTTATCTTATGTATAAAAATCGCATTTAAAAATGCAAAAATTAAAAAGTCCTAAAACATATCTTACAGCCCTTAGAGGTAATCTTGTAAAAGACCTTAAGATCGATAAATTCCTATGAAAAGTAGACAAACCACCGATTCGAAGTTTCCTAATACCTCCTCAAAAACTTAACCAATTTAGTTAAGTAATTTTTTCATAAAAAAATTAAAAACGGCTTTAGCTGTATTCCTGTTTATTTTTTTTTATATTTAGTAGTCTTAGTTTTCTGGATGTGTGAACACACCGGAAAATTTGGCAATTTTTTTTGGTTTTTGGACGTTCACATCTCTTTTAATTAATAATTCATTTATGAAAAAAAAGGAAATCATAGGAACACAGCTAAAGCCTTTTTTTATTTTTTTTTTAAAGTAGGTACGTACTTAAATCAGTTAAGTCAGTGAAATCAACATGACATATTTTTTTTTTGTATTGTATTTTGAAATTAGTTTGAAAGAATCAAGTGTATATTTTAGGTTTATGACATTCTTTATACATTTTAAATTTAATAAGTTTTATTATTTTATTGTTATTAAGATTTTCATTTACCTAATGTTGCATGTCAAAAAGGCAGAATACGGCTGGACAATTTTATTGAGATGTATGAACCTATGTAAACCTGTATTCGCAATGAAGAACATTTGAGTGATTGATTGATTTATTTTGGAGAAGGAATCAGGGGACTACTAATCGGTAATTTTGTCTACTTTTCATAGGAATTGATCGATACTGTAGTCCATGGTGTTTCCTCTTAAGTCCATGCCATGGTTCTTCAGATGTACCTGGTGCCAGGTCTGCCAGGTGCGGCGTCGTCGGCGCGGCGCGGCGTCACCGCCAGCAGTCGTGACCCGCTCGCCGGCCGCGCCGCTCGCCCGCGCGTCTACCGCAAACGCTCGTGCTCGCTCGCTCGTATCGCTCAGTGCAGTGCTTGTGACTTGTTCTGTTCCTCACTTTACCGGACTTTCAGGGTAAGTTACGGTGTTTTATCGAGTTGGAAACTAGTTAAGTGTTGAAAGAATACGTTAATCGACGAAGTTGGTTATCGCGGGAATATTATCGCTTTTCCGATTTCGTGCTGCGTTTGTAGTTGGCGTGGAAAATTAGTTACGAAGTTTAATGTTTTTCGTTTTCTTGTGTTTTGTTTTGGAATGAAAACTGTATTTTTTGTATTTGCGTGCAATTTTTATGTAAAGCAGTGAAATTTTCTGTGACTAATTTGGAAATTAAAGTGTGTTAAATTCAAAGTTTTGGTAAATAATTAAAGAACTTTTGTGCGACATAAAATTGTTCACAAAATATTAAAGTGAGTTAAACGAAAACATTGCCAAGCAATTAGTGTACTTTTTGTGACAATGAAAATGTTGGTAAAATGATCGGTTTTTTTAGTAATGGTTTATAAGTAATAGTTCAAATTCCATATCTTGTAAACGTACGCACAACGATCACAGGCGGTTTACATCAAAGTTGTCAACAGTCTGTACCTCATACATGAGCTCTCGAGATCAAAAGGGTCAGAGGCACACCTGTTGTGCTGCGCAGAAACTTCCATTGAATTAATATAATTCAACCGCAGAAAAAGCCCTTTGGACGTGGCCGTCAGTTCGGGCCGAATATACGGAATATTTACGAAATCCCACAAAGAAAATACATAAGCGAGCGTAGTCCGACGGCGCAGCGGAGGTACCCTCGTCAAAATTACCCACTCGAACAGTTGTTATTCGTTTTATAATACAAATTGATAACATTGTTACCGTTTTATTTTTATGACATTTTGGGGTCCTTCTAATTCGGAATAAAATTGTTAACATTTTTCTTAGGTATACGGGGTATACACCCCGAGACCCCTTTTCTTAAAAAAATGTAGATCAGGTTAATTATTTGTAAATGAAAAAACTTTATCTAGAATCATGGAATTTGTCGAGAAACAAAGTTTAAATAAACCCTTATATAATAGTAACAGTAAGAAAAAACCGGAAAAGTGCGAGTCGGACTCGCCCACCGGGGGTTCCGGTTCCGCACAAATTAGTAGGTACCTACCTACAGGTACATAATATTATAAATATGCAGAAATTGAGTCTCGCAGTTCTGTTTTTTCCGAATTTTCCTGATATTCAGTTTCCAAAACTTAAGACAAAAATTTTCATGATTTAATAACAAATGTTTTTAGATTTTTTCCTGTACTTGTAGTAAAAGACGATATTACTTGCTAAATTTCATAGTACTAGGTTAACGGAAAGTACCCTTCAGAGTGTCGAAGTATACGTTTTTGCGGGTTTTACTTTTATTAACGTTAATTTTGAACTTAGATTTTTTCACAGCTTCGAGAGATTGTTATTGTGAATATATGATTTTAATTTCAATTCGATACGTCCGCGCGTTCTTTGAGATAAACGAAAACGGACGGAAGGACGGACAGACGGAATATAAGGTACTATCGGGTTAGGTATGATCCTATAATGGGTCCTTTTTTTCTTTAGAGGTTCTCTAAAAACAATTCAAAATCCTACTCTACGTTACTCAAACTCGCACATTCCCGAAAATTTGTAACAACAGCTGTGGGCACTTTAATATGAATAATATTTCCATAAGTCTACCTTATATATAATAAATAACATAGTCCTATAAATCATAGTGTTAAATAGAATTACGAATTTTACAGAACATTGATTCCGAGAAGACTAGACTCGAAAGTTTCACAACTTTAGTTTCTATATGATTAATTTAGTTTAGAGGACTAAGACTTTTATTAATAAATCTACAGACTAATTAATGACTTGCTAATATGCAGCCTTACTTTTTTCTATAAAGAATAGTTATTGCATCGTCATGTTCTTTAGACAGCGAAAAGGTATCGGCTTAAAAAAAAAATATTTTGTAATATACTCTGTTGAAAAGATGACATTTATTTATCTAAAGAAAACAAACATACAGTATTCAATTAAGTAGCAAACACTGAGATTGACTGAACGGCCCGAATGTATAGCCAATACCGATCCTGATTGGTCCCGCCTCGGCGCTGACCAGAACAAACACTAACCCGAATGGGACAGGTCCCCTGGGCCCCCGGGACCTGCTCCTGTTAACTTCGATTTTCTGGAAAAATTGCTTTTGTTACATCTCGCGCTGTTGTAAAGTTATTTCTTAGGACATTTTCCTCCTGATCCTGAATGATAGGATTTTGATGAAAATTAAGAAAAATTGTTCTGTGTTTTATGATTATAAAATTTTGCATTTACGAATATATTTTTTTATGATACAGTTTACTAGAAAAAGTCGACTCATCCTGAAATCCCCGAGCAACTTGTTAGAAGAATGTTTTTGTTGAGTTACTATGATTCAAATAATCTCAACTTAAATATTTAGTTAAGCGTTTTTGAATTGATCAATTTTGTTGTAATATGGAAATAGAAATAATTTATTTGCCTTTAAATGAGGTACACTGGAGATCCTAAATACTAGTAGGCTCAGCTCATTTCGCCATCCGCAATAGCACGTAAATATAGATATTTATTTAATAATTATGATCAATAAATTCAAGTTCTACATACCTAAAATATTATTTAGTGACATTAATTATCACATTTGTTTTTAGTCATCATAATCACAAAGATAAACTTAAAATTAATAAATTATCGTTTGTAATAAAATTATTAAGGGATGTCAAAATTACACATGTCAAATCAAAATAATTATTTTTTACAATACTAGAATGTCAAATGAATAAAGGAAAATACAAAAAAAAAACATACAAATAATTAGGTTCTTATTTGTTAACATAATCAAATTTAATAAATTTAGGGTTCCTTGTAATTTAAATATGCAGTGTCACTATAGAATGCTTTTTCATTTAACCTCTATACAATGCTACTGTAAATCTATTAAGAGGCAATTTAGCCATCCAATAGCAGTTCATTTTGAACCGCGTGCTCTTAGGACCAAATTCAGATACCAGTCTATCTGAATTTCTGAGTGAATATTAGCTTTAGCTGTCTTAAAATAATGTAAATTTTGTTTGACACATTTTGCGGTTTCAAAGATATATAGACAAGGTAGCGGTAAAATGTTATGAACAGGGTTTGCATGGTTCATCCGGTACAGTTCCATAAATTGCCCTAATACATTTTGTTGCGCAATGAACGCCCTTTTATTGTCTGTGCTGTTTCCCCATATTATCAGTCCATAACGCAGCACGGACTCGATATATGCATTGTAGGCTGTTAATGCCGTTCCCCTTGTCGCAACTCTTGTCAATTATGAAGAGCAAACGAGAACCTGTTAATTCTTCCACAGATATCCTCAACATGCTTTTTCCAGTCTAGTCTGGAGTCAATTTCTACACTAAAAATTTAACTGATTGCACACTTTTCAGAGATTTTCCACTACAGTTTATATTCCAATCATAAATGTTGATATGCCTTATCAACATTTATAACCAAATTATTATTATTCAGCCAATTTATTAATCTCATTAACGTGTTCATTTATTGTCATTTTGAGTGTTAAGGAAAAGTTGAAGACGCCTTTTGAAAAGAAAAATCGCCGCAGCAATCAATCAAATATACTGATATAGATAACATGAACCAAAATGCTATAGATAGTCGTTAACAAACAAATTTTATTGTTATACACATAATAAGATAAAAAAACGAACGGTTACGATACTGTCTGCATTTTTATTTTTATTGTATTTTATCTATTGATTGGTATCTTTATAGCATCTAAAAATTTACTAATAAACTACTAAAAATGCTTTTGTTTCCTTATTATAAATTTTATAACCCAATAATCTAAAAAAAATATTGTTTTTGATCTAACATGTATCCTTATAATTCGCACAACTATAATAATAATGCAGCATTTTGTATGCAGTGTATGAGGCCTAATGACCTATTGTGTTTAGATTACATAATTATATAATCGAAAAAATAGTTGCCTAATAGAGACACATATATGTAAACACGGTACTGAGCGTCTATTATCGTCTGATATCTTAACCCTTAGCAACACTTGCCATTTTCAACCCACACAAATACACTGGTGGGGCCAGGCCCCCAATAAATGTATCATTTATTTGAAGAAGAATTGACACATACACTTTTATAAATTACTGAAAGACATAATATCACAAATCTAAGTTAACCAGTTTTATAAAAATACAAAAATGTTGCATTTATAGTGTTAACATATAAAAAGTGTCTAATTTCTCGCCTTTCGTGCTATACTGAGATTACACGAGGCCGCAAACGCGTAACGTTTAAAATAAAACTATTTTTTACGAAAACGTGCTTGGGGGGTATCCTACTCCTCGACGAGGTGTTTAGGGTTAAGTGAAGCAATGAAGATCGCGGTCAGTACTGGCTTTCTGGGTGGTTCCCCATGCCGGATTGGAGAGAAACAAGAAAAATTTAATGGGCCAGCGCCAGCCGCTAGCGTTTCAGTGCAGATTGTAAAAAAACTATTGTACTTAGGTACATCTAGTTCTACACCCAACCAATACCAAATATGGCGATGTGAAGGTGGGGTTATACATCTGTTACTCTCAAATTGAACCTTTGATGCTATAAGAAAAATGTTTTTTTTATATAATAAATGGGTTTACTCTTGACCTCAATCTGGCCGAGGAGCGTAGATGAGGTCTAAGATCTAAGAAGAAGCCTGTCCACTTGCACCTTGAATAGGTTTGGGTTGTAGTGCTCGGAAAAACCACATCGCATATACAGGGTGGAAATTTAAAACGGGGCACGAAGGGCAGGTACATGAACATTCTTGATTTTTGAGAAATTTCGAATTGCATGCATTGGTTTTGAAAAAAAAATAAAGTCTGCAGAAAAAAATCAAAATTTCTCGAAAACTAGATTGGTTTCTTAAGAACGTTTTCATGTAGCTACAGCGGTTTAATATCTGCCCTTACTGGCCCGTCTTAATTTTTCACCCTGTATATTTTAGTATATATAGTTTATTATAGTATATTATATTATAGTTTCAATATATCGCGCATCCTCTGCAAAACTGTCATATCACAAAAAAATAGTTTGAGAAAAACGCGTTTTTATTTTTTATTCTATTTATATTACTGCTATCTCATTATTGCTGTTTTTAAGTTTTCAAAATTGTAACTTATGTAGAGTTTACTAAGCTTGTTTCCAGAATATAAAAAAGCATTGTTAAAATAGATCAATAATGTATTACTTAAATATTTATCTCAAATTGAGCTTTTCTTGTGTTATGACAGTTTTTCGGAGCATGTGCGATATGTGTATGTGTAGACATAATAAGTTATTACGAATAACAGTATTTGTACGAGTCCCCGATATTTCTAAAAACATGGTAATCCCGTTTTTTCCTAATCATTATAGTTAATTATATATATAAATAAATTAAATAAAAATAAGTTTATTTCCACCAAAAAAAGTTTACAATGTAATTTAACGTAGACAAAGTAATTTAATAATTTTCCCAGATAGGTCAATCTGTCTGTCTCATCAAAACTTGCAAATCCGATTTTCGGGTGGTCCGAGTCTGTATTAATATAAAGTTGCTCGCTATCCTGTTACGGCCTCCATTAACCCTTAAATCCCGCGCCCTGTTATTACGTCGCCTTTACAACTACAAATTACGTGAGATTACTACACAAAGTTAAAATTTGTCCTAACAATAGACGTTTCAAGTTAAAACAATTTTAATGAGGGACAGATTGTGGCAACATTTAATTTTGCCATTTGAATTTAGTTGACTGAACCACTTGTATTTCGGTGGATAAATAAAAAGTGTCTGTCACATGCATCGGATCAGTAACAAACTGAAATGGTAATGGGGGTCATTAATCAACCCAGTTGTAATGAAAACGATTCGAATGACCACTTCAGTCGCGTTCCAACTAATTGTATTAATTATGTCGATGGATGTATATATTTCGACGCCCCAATCACGAAAAGCTTCATTGACAAAACCAAAACAAACTGTGACACATCATACTTATGATAAATTTTAAACAGAAAAAAGTGAATTCTCAGGTGGGACTCGAACCCACGACCTTTGGAAATCCGGTCCAATGCTCTGTGACACATCAGTTGTTTTGTTAAATAGTCAAATAATAGACTTTAATTTGTACTTACTTTACACTTCAAAGCAAACGAATTAAAATGGTTTCTCCCATTTAATCAGTGAATCATTCTCATTGACATAAAAAGGACAAAGGGAAACATTCACCACTTAACATTAATGAAACCTTTATTGATTAGTTAAAAGATATAAGACAGTTCTGTTTTTAACATAATTCACAATTAAACGGATTAGTCATAAGTATTTGTCACAGGCCGAGAAAAGCTATAACGTAGATATAGATGAAGTCTAAGTGTCTCCCCGTAGGTCACAAAAAATGTTCATATAACCGAGAGTCGTAGTAGAGAGAATATTGGCTAGACCGGGGAATTCTTAGCAAAAGTGACGACGGCGAATTGGTAATAGCCCCTAAATATAGCGCGCGCGTAGTGGCTGAAATAAACGGAATTCGCGAGATTTCCTTATTACTTTACGAGATTTAAAGCGGTATTTTGCCTGACTGACAGATAATATTTTAGCCCGTCAGAAGCAACTGCTAAGATTCTTAGAGTGCTTATTAACCGTGGGAAGAAATGTAATGATACAACGCTATTTAATAAATCATTTTAATATTGGGTATCGATTTTATTAAATGTTAAACAAGTAAGCTACCAAGCAAGATCATTTGGATTTCTGTTAGTATAAACACTTGTCTTTTGTTTTTTTTTCTATTTCTATGATGATTTAACTTTCATCACTTTTAAAAATAATAATTTGACATAAGGGCGTATTGTTAATTTTCACTGTTGGCAACTTTTTGACCGAAAATGTAATAGTCTTAGTCTAAGTATGGTTTTTTATTTAATGTATGGCTGTTGTTGTCACTATAAATAAATAAATAAATACATTTCGTGTGACTTACGTCTTAGTTACCTACTATAGTTAGTATCAATAATATTGAATGTAGGCCTGGGGTTTCACATCAGGATCGAATTAATCTAAAAAATGGTACTATGGAAACCAAAGCAACCGTTTCCAATAGTAACAAGATAATGATTAGATTAATAACAATAATTCTAATTGCATACAATCACACCAATTATCTAGGACACGTTAAGTTTCAGGAAGAACTTATGTTATGGATACTAGATAACGGATAAACATACTTATATACTTTTTTGTAAAAACATACATTATATACGCATTAAACACCCAGACCAAGACATAAAGACATGTTCATGCACACAAATATTTGTCGAGACGGGGATCGAACCCGGGACCTCTGGCGCAGAAGGCGGGTTTAGTACCTCTGCTCCATACAGGTCGTCAAACAGTTGGTTCGATTAATTAGATCATAAAATGTGAAGTCGATTCCGTAAGGCCCCTGATAAATTGACTCTATTGCTCTTAAGATATCTACGATAACATTTTCACGACAATTAACTACCATCAGTTAGTTACATTCCCTTTACTGTACAAAGATACTTATTAAATAGCATTGAACCATCTACTTAATATATAATGGGCCGACCTTTCGAACAAGAGGCAGCTACCGAAATAATCTACACCTATTCACTGGAGTGTGAATCCCATTACGCGTGTTTGATCTAATAAGTTGGCCGGTAATAGACGACGATCGGGCGATACCACCGGCGCCGCCCCGCGCGTCTCGTGGTACGGGCAAGGTAATAGAATCACCAAGTAAGTCTTCTTATTCCCACTCGGACCAAAACATCGAGTTAAATAAATAACCCGAGAATTATTTTACAATTCGGCCAAATATAGTGAAACAAATGGTGAATGATTTAACTGCTTATTGATTTTGACTGCTGATTCAGATTGACTGTATTTTAATAATAAAAGGGCATAGACAATACAATGTATTTATTTATGGTATACACAACAGATGACAGTCAATATTGCGACAAAATAGCGCGTGTCATGTCAAATTTGGCAGTAACAAATAGTTTTATTCAAAGTTCTGTGGAGCGAGAGAGATTTGTATACAGTTACAATATTCAGCATTAGTTTCATCGTATTTGGTCGGGTGTTAAAATAGCCCTCGGGTTATTTATTTATTTAACTGAATGTTTTGGTGCAAGTGGGCTTTAGGCTCTTTTTTTTATTGATAAAAGTTTATTATTATTAATGTGGCCGCGCGGTACGCAAGATGCGATAGAGCTGCCCGCCAACATAGACAAACCAGTACCACACGCTTCCTGCGTACAAAACTTTCACAGCGTATGCTTCGAGACTTCCAGTCTTGGCGAGGTCTTGCCGAACCGAGGCGCGTCGGGTATGACTTGCGAACGGACCTTTAGTAGAAAGGCAGAATACTGTGTATTTTTATACTGTGGTACGGGGCGGGGTAATCGGACACCGCTCTCATACAATTAATTAATATCATCCACTGATTAATGTATCCGTTAACAATAACCGGCAATTTTCATCTGCAGGATAAATACGAGCCCTCTTGTTGCTGTGCTGTGATGCGAATGCAAAAGACATACAGCTGCTGTCTTTTATAAATTCATATGTCACAATTGTGTTTGTTATTTCGGTTGTTCTGTCGGTTTCACTCGCGTGTTTCCCGTTTCCGTGGGAGTGTCGGGATAAAATGTATCCTAATTTTAATCCAGGCTGTAAAATATTATTTGTTTACTAAATTTCATCCGAAACCGTTTAGCCGTTTTAAGTGATAAGTAACAAACACCCAAACTTTCACGTTTAAAATATTAACCCTTAAATGCCTGTTGATGTAAAATTGCAACATATCGTTCAATCAACTCTAAGAATTAGTATAATTGCTCAATGTATGTTATCTACTTTAGTTAGTTTTAGTAGAACATTTAGCAACAAACAATAATTTTATTTTTAGTGGCAAAACTATTTTTTTTTCTTTTTAATTTTTTCTCAACTTAAGTATGATCCTGATTACCAAAACACAAGTGCTTCAAGATACTTTTCTTGGATTCAGACCAATGTAAATGAACTCGTCTAATATGATTTATTTATCTTCCGGCTAAGTTCAAACACATATTGTTATAATTGTTTCTTTTACCAGTCAGTTGCCAGTCAACGCTACAAGAACAAACATACACGTCGTTAGTCCTACTAAAGCTGTTAATGTAATCCAAACAATTAGGAGTCGATGTCAAAGAAAGAAAGTTTAGTAGGTGGTGGTTCATAATGAGACTAAGTTAATTGTTGTTTAGCGTCAGTTGTATTACGATAATTAGGCATAATACTATATTCGCACGACTCCTAACACTTATAGAATAATAATTCAAAATCAAAAACATCAGAAGTAAGTTCAAACAACTCGATTAGATACATCGAATCGTAAGGGTTAGAGTGAGTAAATTAGGCTATTCCAATCATAATATCAAACTGAAATGTTTTTTTTTCTGTTAACATTAAAGAAACATTCTCGACTCAGTACTTATTGGTTTATCTTAACATTAATTCGTAACTAACAGTATCGCACTCATAACTAATATCAAAGCTGCATGCACCTTCACTAAGCTGTAAATGTAATTTAAAGTTACTGTTTCTAAATTGTTATATACAGGGTGGAAAAAAAGACGGTAAATGGTGGGAAAGTACCCTAAATATTGTTGTAAGCAAATTTTACTTAAAGGGAACATTCCTTCATTTTCAAAAATAAGTTACTCTTTATTGCACTAGAAAATACATTTACAGAATTAATTTGAGACAAAGGTGGACTTATCTCTAAAAGAGATCTCTTCCAGCCAACCTGAGACGTGTAAGAGATGTTTAATATTAATAGGTGACTCTAAATGCAAAACTTAATAAGAAAATGGTGAAACTAAAATCTACAACATATACACATACATAGATCTAATACATAATTTACCTATCCTATACATAAATATACACACATACTCATAAATATAAAATATACATACATACAAATAAATACATAAAAGAGACGGGGTAAAGTAAGTGACTCATGATTCAGACTCAGATAATTGCAATAGAAAGTGCGACTTGACTTTGGACTTGAATGAGTGAATACTTGGGGATTCCTGAATGTTTGTAGGGAGTTTATTCCAAAGCTGTACCGCTCGGACAGAGAAGGAATTGTGAAAGAATTTGGTGTTGCTTCCAGACAGCACAAGCATCTTAGTGATACCAGGCCGCCTGGGGCGAGAAGGAGGAGGGAGCATCTGGAAACGGGAAGAAAGATACTTAGGAGAGTTAGGGTCTTTGAGAATTTTGAATACGGTAGAGAGGATGTGCATATCACGGCGAAGGCGGATGGGAAGCCAATTTGGTTGACTGCGAAAAACGGACACATGATCGTACTTGCGCAAATCGAAAATGAATCGAATGGCCCGATTTTGTAAACGTTCCAGCTTGTTCAGTTTTTCCTCGGTCACATCCAGATAAAAAACATCGGCGTAGTCGAGTAGGGAAAGGAGAAGGGATTGCGCCAGCATAATTTTACTTTATTTTACCAAAGTGACTGCGAGCCGCTAGAAAAAGTTCTTGCCTAGCTTTAGTGAGAAATTCGGATACCACCTTTGAGCCTTTCAGCGAAGTCTTTTTATTCCATACTCCATATGTTCCATATGTTTATCACTCTTATTAATCTTTAAGATTAACCCTATCGATTGGTAATAATAGTAAATAATGTTATTTTTCTCTTTTAAGCGGGTTCGATTCCCGGTGCAGGTACGTGATTTATGAAAGTCTTGGAATGCAGTTTTGAAAATTAAGGTTGTAATAAATCATTCTTATGAGTCTAATTTGCTTACTTCAATATTTCGGGTACTTTCCCTTCTTCGTTCTTTCGTCTTTTTTTCCACCCTGTATATTGACGCTGACTACGACGGTAACAACTATGTATACCGACACAAAACACCTGTAATGCAAAGTTTTAAATATCACAATTATCTAATGTCCATAGGTTCGTTCGTAGTGTTTAACTCTAAAATTATCCGATAAGCAGCTTCCGAACTGGTAAACAACAATTATTTCTATCCGAGCAGCCGCCGCGTCAGGCGCAGGGGCCGAGTTGGTCAGAAAGTCGAAAGTCCTATTTCCGTGCAGTTCCGCCGCCGCCGGCGCTCGCGGGTTAAATTAGCTGCGGCGTAGTGTTTTACTCGTATTTAACTAAACGTCAGTTGAACTTAAATTTTATTATGCTTTTGACGCTTACAGTCAACTAACACGGATCTATTTATTCAATTAAAATGGAAAGGTTTGTGTTGGTCTGGGTGTTCTTTATGTTAGTAAGTAATGTAAATGTGTAGTATATAAAAAGGTAATTACGGTCAAACTTAGGCTTGATTATTTTGCAAAACTATCGACTTTCTAGAATTAAAAATTCTAGACTTTTTAGGTTGTTGGTTTCAATTGAAGAGGCAATTTTGTTCATTTTTATTAGAGGCTGGGCAAGCATTTGACCGCCATCTTGTTTGGAAACAGGATGTGGTCTGCGATATTACATACTTGCCCAGGAAATGCCTATATTCACTCTCGCGTTGAAGAGGCCAGGGTTGTAGGAATCGGGGAGCACAAATTTTACTGTTGGCTGTAATCAAATGTCTTGTGTATCAGTCAACGATAGTAGAGTGTCTGCTTTAGTGGTGATCAAATATATTAAATATCAAAATGAATAAAGAATAAAGATATTAAACTAAAACAGTCCATATCAGCTTTAACAATTTTTACATTTTGTAATTTAATCTTGATGGTTGTGTTAAACCTCTTGTGATTCTGAGCTATAGTGAAAGAATGTTGGATTTTTCATATTAATAGGTATAACTAAAGTGTATATTTTTAGACATGAACCACTTATCAACTGTCTTGTAAACCAACCATACAACGTAAAATTTTCATTGTACTATTATAATGTGTGATTTTAGAGGTTATTATTTGGTATTTTACTCTTGTAAAATATGAACAGAAAAATATTCTCTACACATCAGAGGCTTTGGGTAAAAAAAGTAATCATAAATAAATATCGTAGACAATCGGTCAACATAATTGATTATATAAACAGATTATCTATATTTATATCTGCTGTTGACTTCGCAAATAGACATCGAAATTGGACAAAAACTATGCGAGCTCGATAGAGCCGAGTTTATACTACGATCAAATATTTGTCCCAATATCGGACTGTTGAGAAGTGCATAATAATGTCTACGTTATTAGTGTCCGTTTCGACTGCTCGGCCACAGTGTCCCAGAAAAAAAACGACTACGTCAACATTACGAAGTAATTTGTAGAAAACTAATAAAGAAAACCGCAAATTTGCAGAACCGATATTCAGAAAGTTATAAGGGCTTAACCATGGCCGCGCAGTCGAAACGTGGAGAACTGCGCGGCCACGGAGATCTCAGATACGGGAGCTACATAGACATCTCATTCTTTTTGCTAATCACTGATATGATTTCGCAGAAATTGTAGAAAGTCTTAATAGAGCCTTAAAGTATGTACTTTACGAGCTATAGTTCTTTAAAGTCGTGGCCGCGCAGTTGAAACGGTGACAGCCGAGCGAACATAGGGATCTCAGAAACGGAGCTTCTCAGAGGTCCCATTCTTTTTGCTAATCAGAGATACGATTTCGCAGAATTTATAGAAAGTTAGAGTAATGCCCTAAAGTTTGTAGTTCACGACCTGTAGATCTTAAAAGCCATGGCCGCGCAGTCGAAACGGTTAGAACCGCGCGCCCACTCAGATCTTAGAAACGGAGCGTCGTAGAGGTTCCATTCTTTTTGCTAATCACTGATACGAATGTTGAAAGTATATAAATGGCTGGCATAAGGACCTGCATGATATTTAAATAAACCCCTGCGTGTTTCATAAAAACGCCTATAATTTTTGAATAGTTATTTCATGATTCAGAGATTGCTAAGGTACTGAGTACTTACTTTTGCAACTACTATAGTATAGGTACGTGCCTCGTACCTAAGATCTTTAAATCTCAATTAAATTAGATATTGCGTCATGTAATTGATTAAATATTCCGACGAAGGCGTCGAAACGTTTTGTGAGAAAAATTACCTGTAAAGCTAGAAGTAGGGTGACCATGATTTGTATTGCCTCAAACAGACATTTCCAAAGAATTAAGTATGCAACGTCATAAGTTTGTATACTTTGTTTCTTTTTAGCATTGGTATCAGAGATGAAGTGAAAGGTGAATTTCAATAGCATAAATAAGTGCTTAGCCAGACTGAACACGCGGGCGCGGCGCGATGTACTCCTATATGAAACCTTATTCGAGTGTCCACAGTGGGCACGCGGATGGGCGCGGCTAGTAAAATTTTACGTTTGAGACATCGCGCCGCGCCCACGTGTTCAGTCTGGCCAAGCACTTAATCTGATTTCAGAATGCGTTCGCATCGATACTTTTTGTGGTTGCGGTGCTGTGTAGTGTAGGTAAGTACTATATCCTCATTTCTCACGTCAGCTCTGGTAAAAATACGTATACGTCCCTACTAAATACTTAGACTAAAAAAAATATAAAACCGAGGCATTTTTGCGCGGAACAAGCTTGTCCTCTACTAAACATTACCATGGGAACTAAAACCACGCGATATCAACTCGAGTTGCCCAAAGGTGACAGAATGTCATCATCCATTTTCTTGAAGCTTAACATGTCCCTTGTAAAATATTCAGAAGAATAAAAATGTTTATTCAACTTTTTTGGATTTTTGTTTTGGTTGCCCGTGCCAAACACGTAAAATTTTACGCTTTTGTACGTTTTTTTCAGATATCGGCTCAAAAAAGTACTTAACATGCCGACTTAAGTATTTAATTTAATGCTGGTTAGTAACATTTCATGTCGCGTAGATTCTTAGTAAACCTCTGTGAATATAATTAGGTACTTAATCTAATACCTCCTCAACAAACTGAACGTTATCCATTCCTTTTGCAAAACCAACGCCACCTGTTGGGTCTCTTCTTTTTAAACATTAGTTTGAAATTATTTTGATTGAATCATAAAAGTAGTTTTGGAACTGAAAGTGGCAACATTCTGATGTTTTGACATCAGAATGTTGCCACTTTCAGTTCTGCGTGGGGTCTAACCGCAATGATTTAAAGTCGAATTTTTACTTAGTAGATTGATTTGACAGGATGTCAATGTCACTTTGTAAAATAATGTTGAATTTTATTGTATCTATAATGATAATATCGAATGGAATCAATACTTACTGACCTGGCACTGGATCTGCGCAAATCAGTACGACAAACAGTTTAAAGCAGGATTATTTTTACAAAGTGACATTGGCACCTGTCAAATTCTACTGAATAATTTATAATAATCTTCACGCTGGACCGCAGTCACAGATCGACATGGTTTTATGAAGTCGCGGGCGAAGTTTAGTTGTTTATACAGTAATTTTATGTAAAAAATGATACCCTTCCGCTAAAAACCCCAGTGAATCAGTTTTATAATTTTAATATTTTTTTCCGTGTATGATGTTCAACATAATGTGTCAGAAATTGATAATTGGAATATTACATGTGTGAAAAAAATAATTATCGCACATTTTTTTTTTTAATTTATAAAAAATTACTTTCTTTTAAATATTTTTATTGTCATTAACGAAACGAACGACGAAAAAAAAACGGTAAGTATCTAAAAATATACGTGGTAGGTAAGTAATCAAATCGTGGCAACATTACACAGCCATTTACATTCCATATTCGTGCCGTGCAGCCAGTGCAACTGTAGTCAAATTTTCGAAGGTCACGCATACAGAGCGCTACTAAAACGGCTTCTCTTGTTTGTTATGATGTCAATAAAAACAAAATACACGAAAGCTCAGCGCAGCCTATTACACTGCATAACATAACTTAATGGTCTTATTAATAATAATGATTGAGCTTTTTTGATTGTGTGAGAGTTGGCCCTACTAGAGACAGTAGTATTTACTAATTTATTTATTACTTAGAGACTGCCTATCAATAATAATAAATATCAGGTAAATAGGTATTTCTGTAATATTAATGTTATAGAGGTGTGAAGATTTGGTATACCTATTTCAAGGAAATATAAATGAGTGTCCGATTAAATAAGTGTTTTCTTTGTCAATATGTTATTGTTAGTAAGTATACGAAAACGGTATAAATATTTTCGTATCTGTACCTATACTTTCCTCATCCAACTAACCATATGTATACCTCATTATGATAAGTAATACCTACGTGATTAAAATGGCGACGCCTTTGGAAATATCTGTTAGACGCAATACAAATCATGGTCACCCTACTTCTAGCTTTACAGGTAATTTTTCTCACAAAACGTTTCGACGCTTCGTCGGAATATTTAATCAATTACACGCAATATCTAATTTAATTGAGATTTAAAGATCTTAGGTACGAGGCACGTACCTAAAGTAGTTGCAAAAGTAAGTACTCAGTACCTTAGCAATCTCTGAATCATGAAATAACTATTCAAAAATTATAGGCGTTTTCATGAAACACGCAGGGGTTTATTTAAATATCATGCAGGTCCTTATGCCAGCCATTTATATACTATCAACATTCGTATCAGTGATTAGCAAAAAGAATGGAACCTCTACGACGCTCCGTTTCTAAGATCTGAGTGGGCGCGCGGTTCTAACCGTTTCGACTGCGCGGCCATGGCTTTTAAGATCTACAGGTCGTGAACTACAAACTTTAGGGCATTACTCTAACTTTCTATAAATTCTGCGAAATCGTATCTCTGATTAGCAAAAAGAATGGGACCTCTGAGAAGCTCCGTTTCTGAGATCCCTATGTTCGCTCGGCTGTCACCGTTTCAACTGCGCGGCCACGACTTTAAAGAACTATAGCTCGTAAAGTACATACTTTAAGGCTCTATTAAGACTTTCTACAATTTCTGCGAAATCATATCAGTGATTAGCAAAAATAATGAGATGTCTATGTAGCTCCCGTATCTGAGATCTCCGTGGCCGCGCAGTTCTCCACGTTTCGACTGCGCGGCCATGGTTAAGCCCTTATAACTTTCTGAATATCGGTTCTGCAAATTTGCGGTTTTCTTTATTAGTTTTCTACAAATTACTTCGTAATGTTGACGTAGTCGTTTTTTTTCTGGGACACTGTGGCCGAGCAGTCGAAACGGACACCGTTATTAAAATGGAACGCTCTTTTCAGATAGGTACTATAATAATGCGGTGACTCAACACGCCGATTTTTCAAACTGTAACTATTGGTAAATAACATACGTCACGCCAGAGAATACCTTGTGAGCCGAGTCGATTTTTTCTAGTATTTTTCTATTATTTATCATATAAAATAACATATCTTCACGCTATACCTATATATACGTTGTTTAGCCCAGTAATTTAAACCAAAAAGGGGGTCAATCTCGGAATGAGAGTGGTCAAGCTGTAAACTCGTATACACCTTCATTATGGTGTTCTAAAAGGTGTCTCAAAAGCCTCATAGAATCTGCCCCTAATTGTCTAATTTCAAAATCTATCACAATCCCTTTCATAGGTATTGTGATTGTGATTAATGGAATTGTGTAACATATAGTCGCAATCCCTTTCGGAACTGATAATGTTTTAAATAACACTTCATTTGACACTTCTCTTCTTTTGATTTTTCGTCTGTCACTTAGACAGTTCAATTTCGTTCATTCGATTACTTTCAAAACGCGTCCCGATCACAACCATTCTAAATGTCAAATAGTGACGGTCTGAATTATATATATATATATATCTTTAAAATGATGAATTGAAAGGGATTGCGATAGATTTTAAATATAGACAATAAGCCCCCTGGTCCCTGCGCCGTCAGTTATTCAATGTCAAAGTTCATAAAAATCAGTTTTTCGCGATTATCTCGGTTCTTATAGCTCCAATAATGTTAACATTTATATAATAATTGTAAAGCACAGAATTTATGACCAATTTTGCTTAAATTTTTTTTTAAACGCCCCACCTTTTTGAGATAGAAGGCAGAGCCCGTAACACCCAACTCCAAATCTGGGATTCTAAATCATGCCCTAACTATTTTTGAACCTGAATTTATGATGAATACGAGCATTTGTACCTGAGTCATGGACGTTTATATATATATATATATATATATATATGTCTACACATAAATACTTGTATATGTATAATTGTATGTATTTATATTCGGTACCCTAGTATCCCATAACACAAGCCTTACAGTGCTTACTTTGGGGCTAGATTGATTGGTGCGAGTGTAAGAAATATTATTATATTATTATTATATTTATATTATATTTACAAAAATATTATATTTAGAAAATAATTCTAAAGAAAATATGGCTACTCAATTTTTTTTTATGTAACCATAAATTCAGGCAATTCAAGCATTTTAAAGTGCGTTTCTCTATCCCTTATTTATCCCTCTGGTTTTCAAGAAAGCGCGAACGCGTCAGACCCGTTATTTCTTACTCATTTTGTATTTTGGCACTTTTAAATGTTTTGGGCATGATTACAACACAGAATACAAAACTTTAAAAAAACAGGGAATTCTTATACATAGATACTATACATAATGGAACCTTCTTGGGAAATAAAACGGTATCACAACATAGCGGTAGGAGGAAACGCACTTTAGAATGCGTGCATTGCGTTCCGTTTCAGTTACAGAAAAAAAACAAAAAAATCAGCAGCATCTTTTCTTCGCGGTTGTGGTTAGTTCCACTTTCAAATTATTTTGTTAGGGCTTAAAGTTAATTTTCGATTCTTTAGAAAAAATATAGCAAAATATTTGAAATATCTTCGTCAGTCAAGTCTTGGGAACTAGATCAGTGTATGTTAATGTTACATTTACTGACACATCTATATATATAATACAGCAGTGAAGCCGCTTCTCCTCCTAAACTAAAAGTCGCACAATCAAGTGCAATACACCGTTAGAAAGGTATTTGTCTGAAGTGGTCGGATAAGTCGAGAAATATAGCAAAAACTCAAATAAAAAAATAAAAAAAAAAAATTAAAAAAAAAAACTTTTTTGAATGTTATTATGTGTTTTTTGCGCATTATGCGCACACGGGTTGCTCGTTTATAATAATGTCTCTAGAGGTAACTTTAATCCACAGTACGAAACGTTAAAAAGTAACTTAGGAAGAAAGGTAACAGTGACAATGTCAGTGACACATAGGACCCTACAACAAAAGTCTCAAATAGCTTAGTTTTATAGCAACACAACTGAGTTATTATTTTATACTCGTATTTATTACCACGATTCATTCAAACACTATTGATATAATAATGATAATAACTCAGACGCCAATGTCGTCACCAGTAGACCACTTTGTCGTGACGTGCTCGTGACCGTGGTACACATATATACGCACAACAACGCTAGTGAAGTGCGTCAAGATAACTCGCGTGAAATACGACGGTAATGACGGTACCTTTGCAGCAGGATATTGGGCTTAAAGCGCATAAAGTACTTTGTGATAAATTATAATGTTGACACGCCAAGTTATGGCATCTCCTATCAATATTTACGAGCCTATCGATCAGGGGGTCAATTCTGCTAAATTTTTGTCGTAATCGTCTCTTAGTGGTGTTTCAATAGTGTTTATTTACACTGTTGTATCATGAACTGTGTAAAACCGCACTACCATTGAAACACCACTGGAATACGATTGTGACTAGGCATTAGCAGAAATGGGCCCCAGCTGTGGGCAGTCTGCTCTTCACATATCATCGTGCTGTTTCAACGTTTCTTTCATTACTTTACTTTTTAATCGCCTCTGTGGTCTAGTGGTACAACCACCGGTATCAGGTCCCGGGTTCGATTCTCAGCGGGGGTACATATTGTATTGGGTTTGGTTGGTGGTAGGTAGCGATGGGTAGCTCGCGAGCGATTTGTTAAAAAGAGCTAGCTCAACAATTCTTTCAATTGTATTTTTTTTACATCGGTTGTGCATCCTTCCTCTTACATATTTCCACATCACCCTAAGGTTAACTGGTGGAAAATGCCTAAGGCATTATGTCCGTCTGTGTACGATTTGTGCATGAAGTATAAATAAAATAAACAACGAATAATGAAGTGCTTTGATTACTATACTTTCATAACTCAAAAGTGTCAATCGAGCGAGTCTGATCTGTACACATTACGACTCAAGAGCCTTCCATCTTTATGAACTATACTGAGCTAAAAGAGCTACTGAGATTGGGTAAAGAGCTATATAGCTCTTATCTTTTCAAAGAGCTAAATTTCTCATGGCTAGTGGTAGGACTTGTTGTTAGTCCGCCTGGCTAACTACCACCATCACCACTAAGTCTGACGCCATAACAACAATGTTTTCAGCTTTATTCTGTTCCGGCAGTTGAGATAAGATAACCAGGCCTTAATGATTCAGGATTCCGGGAGAGGCTCGCTTCCATCTTCAGCCTTATCAATACTTAACATCAGGTATGATAAAGGCTAAGAGTATCCCGTCGATCATAAAAAAAAGGTTGAATATACCTAAAGTAATCAGCACACAAAATTTAAAAAAGTCCTGGTACTTCCGTCTTAAACTTTAGTCTATAGGTTCACATGTAGCTGGATGTTTTGTCATCTTTACATTCTGTAACTGTGAACCTGTGAACTAGTGACCGCCCGCGGTTTCACTTGCGTGGTTGCGTAGCCTATGTTTTAATGAAATTTGGTATAAGAGCTAGCGCAGACGACGGATAACGGAGGACTTTTTGTCCGCGACACGTCTTTATTGTTAACCAAATAAGATTCAACTTAGACCGCATATATCCGCGAAAAGTACGCGATAGTCCTCGTTATTTATCCAACTTTATGTTCTTAGTAATAAGGTCGTGTCGCGGACAAAAGCCCTTCAATGTCCGTCGTCTGCGCAGGCCATAAGATAGAAGATGGCCAGGGGGCCTACCGCCATCTCTGCGCAGTATTGTTTCACACTTACTATGCTATTTCGGACTACGAATTTCTTCTTCTTCTATCTTCCTCACAATAAAATTCGCGAATTTTGCCAATGTCAAGTAAATATATTTTGTAATAAAACAAATTGTACGGTAGATTGAGTTAAACAAGATCGGCGCCCTTCACTATCGTAGCGAAGGCATCAGACGACTTCTAAACTCCGTATTTAGAGGTTTGACATGGCTATGTATCACCTCAGAAAATTTCAGCTTTCTAGCTATAGTAGTTCTCGAGATTGAATTATGCGCACACACGGACAGGGTCAGCACATAAGACTTCTACTATCGTATGCATAGCATAGTTTAGAAGTCTAAAATGGAGTGTAATTACGAAAAGAACTCGGGTGAATCTCCTACGAATCTCTTAAGAGTAAGCTTGTTTTTTGACGGAAGGTTTGTGACGTGTTCGCTCAACCATCGCCTCCATAGTGTGAAGTGTGTCAAAATGTGACAACTTCAATAAAAATAAAACGCAAACAAAACGTTCTTGACATGATGGTTTCTAAAAGATGATGGTAGGCCCGCTGTATCTTCTATCTGTATGCGAAATTTCATTTAAATAGGTTCAGTAGTTTTTTGCGTGAAAGAGCAACAAACTAACAAACGGACATACCTTCGCATTTATAATATTTGTAGGTTAATACAAGAATCACGTTTGTTCACTTCTTTTGGACGAGTCTGTAATGATTACAATAACTTAATCACACAGGTCTATTGTTTTATCTCACAAGATCAAAGAACAGACATTGTGTCTGACCCCGGTAAAAATACATTTTAGTAATAAGAATATTGTTGTTTAAAGTACCTAGGTACTTGATTGCGTGTGAGGAGATTGTAAAGTGTTATACAGATGGGTTTTTGTATGTAAGCACTTAATTCGGATTGTGAAACGGTTCTGAAACGGCTTGAGAACTCGTTAACGGGAGCTCCGAAGCCTCTTAGACTCAGCGAACGCACCAAATGACGGGTACACGTGGTACAGACAGGCGATTGTAAATATTCTCTAATTGTAAACGTACCAACAATTTTAAAACATAACAGATACCTAGTTTAGTTTTTTATTTCCTGCAGAGAACCTGTGAGGGAGACTGGCGCCTAATTAAGGGTTTCAATAAAACCTTATCGGTAGCCTAATGGCGGAACCACACTTTTGTGATGTGGTGTGTCTTGACGCGTTTTAACGTCATCTGATGCGTATCCAAACTATGTGCATCTAGTCATAAAGAATGTGTCGTTTCAATACGCATCAGATGACGTCATAACCCGCAAAAGACGACGACGGAAGACCAGCGCGGGTCGTAAGACCATGCATTATGCTGAGTCGTGACCGTTTTGGGACTATTTTTATTCTTAATGTTCTCTGTGTGCACTAGCTTTCGTAACGGGGTCCCAAATAAATGTTTTTTTTTCTTTTCTTTCTTTTCAAGAATGTGGTTCCACCTTAAAACAGTAGCGAGCGAGTGTAGCGGCGCGTATCTGTGTGAATGCGACATTTGGGCCGTTTTTAGGCAGAGCAAAGAGTTTTTAGCCTGAGCTACAGATCAACAGGGCCTTCATGCATTTAATAATATCAAATAAAAGGTACTTAAATCGATGAAAACAGTGATAGGTGCTCGTTGTCTCAGCCACATGACACCCACTGCTGGGTACAGGCCTCCCCCAAGGATCTCCACGACGATTGGTCCTGCGATGCCTGCATCCAACGGCTTCCCGCGACCTTCGCCAGATCGTCGGCCCACCTTGTGGGGGGCCTACCCACGGAGCGTCGTCCGGTGCGCGGTCGCCATTCCAGAACCTTTCCGCCCCAACGGCCATCGGTTCTTCTCGCTATGTGTCCCGCCCACTGCCACTTCAGCTGAGCAATCCTTCGAGCGATATCGGTTACTTTAGTTCTACTACGGAACTCCTCATTTCTGATTCGATCTCGTAGGTAGACCCCGAGCATAGCTCTCTCCTTGAGCTTCACATATCTACACAAAAATAGTTATTTGTTATGCAAGGTTGGAAAGTTGGTTATTTAGCGGCGAGTTACCTCTATTGAAATCTGAGCAAGTGAAGCATTCTAGTATTCAACCACGAGCGTAGCGAGTGGTTCAATGAACCTTGAGCAAAGCGAGGATTTCAAAGGTACAAGACGCTAAAAACTTTTCTGCCAAACGCATCACACAATTTTTCACCTCACAACAGCGAGGAACATTTTTATGGTTGTTTCCGCGGTCAACATCCGGTTAAAAATTCGTTAAACAGAAAGTTTCATCTAAATATACCTTATTCTCGTTGTTTTTATGATATAAAAAACTAAAATAATAAAAAAGGGAGTATTATAGTTAATTCAAAGTTATTTAAAGTAGGAAATATTGTTACTTATTAAGAATAAAAACGATTCCGTAAATGTTGACACTGACATAAGGTACAAGACAAAGACAATTTAAAAATAAAGATTTATGTCACAGTCCGAAATCCAATTATAGGTTGTGAAATCTCACCCAGCCTAATATAAAATTCTTTTAACAAATAGTTTAATCTTATTGTTATTGTTTTTATGATTCAATGAAATAAAATAATATAATTAAACCAAAACGGAGTATTATAATTAATTTAAAGCTATTTAAAATAAGAATCAAATTTAGCAAAAAGTCAATAGTGCGATTCGGAACGCATTATGACATATTTTTTGGTATTAAATTAAAAAAGTACTTTGCCGCGCTAGGCCGCAAAAAGCGATTTTCTACGCCTAAACTGCCCCCTAATTGTCTAATTTCAAAATCGATCACAATCCTATTCAAAGGTACTGTGATTGTGATAGTGATTTATGGAATTGTGTAACATATAGTCGCACTCCCTTTCGGAACGAACGATGTTTTAAATGACACTTCATTTGACACTTCTCCATAGATTTTAAAGATATTTTCGTCTGTCACTTTGCTTAGACAGTTCAATTTCGTTCATGCAATACCTTTCAAAACGCGTCCCGATCACAATCCCTATCAAATGTCAAAAAGGTACGGCCTGAAGTATGTGAATATCTTTCAAATGACGAATTGAAAGGGATTGCGATAGATTTTACAATTAGACAATTAGCCCCCTGATTGATAAAACCTCCTTTTCAGAGCGTGTGAGGTGAAAAGATATTTTTCAGTAGTTTGTAGTAGATCCCGCCAAAATGTATCTCAACCACCGGTTTTGTAAAGCATTAGGTGTGTAGCTAAGTTTGTCGATGCTGAAACTCTATTTGGAATGCCGTGTCCGCGGCAGCGTTCATAGGATTTTCTTGTATTTTAAGAATTATTATGTTTTAAAAGTAAGACTTTCTTTTGTTTCAGTTTTGCCACCTTTGAGATTTACATCAAATTTGTGAGCCGCTCATTTTTTCAGATCCGGTAAGTGCTAGATTTATATTTGTAGCCATTATTTCCGGTAATATGACTCCAAGTGTTAACGTCAAACTGTTTACGTATGATGTTGATGTGTCCTTGTGCTCAATGAGACGAAATCTCCAAAGTCAACATCCGATATTGGAATAATAACAACTTGATGTTATATGGGGTACAATATTTCTGTTATGGAAGTGAAACCTCTTGACCAAAAGTAATTAAAAAAATATAATCTTTAATCGTTTGTGATATCAATGTTTTCTACAAATCAATAAATAAAAAAACAAAAAATAACATTTATTTCGGGTGATAAAAACCAAACCCAAGAGCAGTTATAAAAACAATATTATAGTATACCAATTAAACATACTTATTCACAAAATACAAATTAAATCAATTATAACTTTTTATTTTTGCATTTTACAATGCTATCTTTATGTAATAAATATTAAACAAGAAAATATACTAGTATTCTAGTATATTTTCTTATTGAAGACAGTTATGTTAATTATTAACATCTTTAATTGCCAATAATTATAAGCGGAAATACATTAACAGTTAATCCTGAATAATTAAAATAAGATTTTTTCTTATTTAATATTTATGAAATTAAATCAAATTATACAACTATAACCTGATACAGAATCGGGGCAGCCCCATCAACATTCTGAACGCATTATTATCTTTTTATTTAGTATAGATAATAATGCGTTCAGTTCATAATGCGTTGATTATAAAGAGGAAAGATTTGTTTGTTTGTTTGTTTAGATTTGAAAAGGCTCCGAAACTTCCGAACGGAATTAGATAAAATTTGGTACACAGATAGTAGATAGCCTGGTTATGAACATAGGATACTTTTTATCCCGATATTCCCACGGGAACAGTAAGCTCGAAAAAGAGTTCTAGTAGGGATCTACGACTTTTGAAACAAGCAACGCTCCTAAAAAACTCTACTGCTTTACCGGGAAGTTCCTCGACTGTGCCAGAGATTACCTCATAATACTAACAATAACAGTTTATTTTCAATATAATAGCGAAAAGTCCCCAGATAAAAACTAAGCTAAGAACAAACCGGGCCAAGAATTGAACCCGACATTAACTTAATAACTCATCTCCTTGACTACTTTCGAGGGCTTGGTTCCATCGCGGCAGTTTGCATTCGAGCACAGTATAACGATACAACAGTATTTTATCTTCCTACAAAAGGTCGTTGGCAAGTAATACCCGACGCGTCTAGTCTCAGCGAGAGCTCGGCGAGAACGGCAAGCGTCTCAATCTCGAATGCGCCGAGGTACATGTACAGTCACAAGCAATGACATGTATACATTTTACAACCATATCGTATTGTCGCACACGGAAACAAAGCTCTCTCTGTCCACAAATGTCATTCAATATTGTAAGGTGACAAGGTTGCTTAGTGTGTCTATGTCATCGCACGTGACTGTACTTACGCTGTGAAAGTTTTCGCAGTAACCGTGCAGTAGGTATGTTGGCGGGCAGCTCTATCTCGTATTGCGTACGGGCTGCAATAACAATAACAATAACTATCTTTTATCAAGAATAAGACGTACTGTATGTAATTATATTTACTGTGATTAGAGTGAGGACTCGGTTTAATTAAAATTCTCGAGGCGTTTTGAGATAACGACCGTTTCAGGCGCGGCGATAATGCGGAGCGGACGCGGCAGCGGCGTGACGCGGCCGTGACGGGGCCGAAAAGAGGCTGGGTTCAGGGTCAACTCGTTACTAAAGTAAAAAAATATTTGTAAGAAAATTCAGAAAAATCTTCATAAATAAACAGATATTAATCGATGGCCTAACTTAACACAGATAGAAACTAAATATAAATGAAGAAATGTAAAAAATATGTTGACAGTTTGAGGATATTTTCAGGAAGGCCCTATTCTTGATCGTCATCTTAATTGGAAACAACATATAGATAAAATTAAAAGTAAATTAACATCATTAACCGGTACGGTACGCAATATAGCAAAATGTCTTCCACGTAAAATTAAGTTTCTTATTTATAATTCATTAATAAAACCACATATAGATTATTTAATTGAAATTTGGGGTACAGCAGCGAAATCCAACTTAGAAATAATACAAATTGCTCAAAACAAATTAATTAAATCTCTATTTCATTATAATTTTCGAACTCCGTCTAAGTTTGTATATGAGGATACCAAAATTATGACAGTCAAACAAACATACATTTACTATACATGCATCTTAATTTATAAAATCTTAAACAAACAGATCCATTCGACATTATCGTTCCATAAAAAAGATAGAATACAAAAAATGAAACTAAGAAGTGCAAATCATCTTATTTCACGTACTCGAAGAACTAACTACGGAATAAAGAATATCGAATTTGAAGGCGTAAAAATATACAATAAACTACCTGGGGAAATTAAAGATGCAAAATCATTGTTAAGCTTTAAAAGACAATTAAAAAATCACGTCTTAGATGAAATTCAATAGCCACAAATGAAATAAATATGAAATAATAATAAAAATTGTAAATATCTTTGTAATAAAATAAGAAAGCACTTCGGCAAAAAAAAATATAAATATAAATATATGTTGAACATTATGTGTTTAAAAATATTATATACGTAAACAATAACAACAATAATAATATAAACATTAAAACAAACGGATTAAACAACAGTAACAGCTTTGTACATTTTCTGGTACCGACATGCCGCATCCAGAATACATGTACGCGCCTTAGATCCTTGGTTACCTCTTATTCTTTTTCTCAGCGTGTCGATGGCAGACACTAAAGTATTCAGGTCCAGAACTCATCCACTTTGACAGCCTTGTCGGATGCTGTCATGAGATCCTCCTGCATGCAGGTATCAGGGCACGATGTTAGGTGGGCCATCGTTTGGACTGCACCTCAAAGGCATTCCGCGGAACTAGCCGAAAAGCCCCACCTGACCATGTTTTTTTTTGCTCCGGCCGGTTTGAGTCCGAAGCCTATATAAAGACTTCAAGATCGGCCATGGTAGATCATGGCCAGAGGGGAGGCTTTCTGTAAGGAGTAGGCAGGGTCACTTTTTCCCGCCATAGTTTGCACCTCGCATGTTTGGGTTCGATGGATAACGGTTCGGCGCACCTTACGAAGCTGCGACGGCTTTTCAACCTCGGGCGCGCCGCAATGTGACCGTACAAAGAGTGTCGTGAATCGCTGTCCATCTTAGCTCTTTCAGAGGAGCGAGCTACAGCCCTGCGGACATCTGGAGGCGCCATACCAGCTAGTATATCCACCAGCCTAGCATGGGCAGAGCGACTCCAGACGGGTTCTCTTCCTCTTATTAATAAACGTGGAATAAAGTGACATCTAAGAAGCCTTATCACCAGTCGCTAAGTAATATTGTAGACTCACTTACGAGATGGCGATATACGCATACTGCGTAGCTCCACAAATACCTACCAACTTGTGTGTTATTTATCTCAACAGCGTCGTACAGATTTCAGAAACGAACTTCCCATCCCGTCTAACCTCTTAATATTTCATAGACTCATTTCAGCCGTTGGAAATCCGAAAGTCGACCGAGGCAATATGACCCCGCGTCAATAAGGCCCCGTCAATATCGCCCGTCAATATGCTCCGTCAATATTGGCCGGCGGGCGGTTATTTGCGCGTCATCGTCGGACGATTTGGGGATCTTTAATGCTTGTGTACACAATTTTTATATTCTCACGTCTGAAATTGAAAGATGTTAACGTCATAATCAAAAGAACACAAACCGTAGCAATTTTATCTTGTGATGTTTTACTTACTTATTTATATTTGAATACGTTGTAATTTTGAAATAAGAAAGAAAGAATACAAAAAGCAAAATAATAATAAGCAAATATTTTAGTGAAAGTACCTACTAAAACTTTTTAAGCACAGTGAGCATTTCTTAGCATTACTTAATATTAAGTATAATTTAATAGAAGTAGGTATTGCACAAAACTAAATTCATTGTTAGAAAATAATACAACGTTTGTATTTTAACATTTTACACTGTTTCATTAAAACCTTAAAATAACCTCAAAATGGTGTCTTCAACAATGGGTTGAGCCCAGTAATTAATAAACGCTGCGTATGGAGTTTCATACGAGATAGGAAGGATAATCCTCTCACTGAACCAGGTTAATTTCCTGGACTTACGAGGGGAATTAATAATGCTCCAAAAACAGTATGTTTATAAATGGAGTTTTTGTCAAATTATTAGCAACCGCCTACTAATTTTCAGCGTCCATGTACAAACTCTGACACGTGCACTTAACTTAAATACTACTAAGACTATTCCTAATCCTAACTATCTTAATTTTAATAAAAATTGCTTTGTATTAACCTTTTAAGCCGTTAACGTTTTCATTGTCATCACTCCATTACATGCCTGGGATGTCTCTTAGGAGTCGATTAAGAGGCTCGACGCATTGAACACCTGTGCGAGAGAAGGAAAACTTGAAACAAACCCTCTACCAACCCGTGTGGCCATCGTGGTAGAAGTAAGCTTATAACCTTCTATGAAGGCCACAATAGGCGTGAGCTAGGAGAGGCCTATGTCCAGCAGTGGACGTCCACAGGATGATGATGGATCGATGAACCTTTTAAGACTCTCGTAAATCCACTAAGGCTATTCTTAACTTACGCTAATCTTAATATTAATGTAGATAAGGATAATATTAAGGAACCCTTTGAAGGTTCAATTTCAACATGAAAGATAATCTTTGTATATACGATGCTCCAAAAACAGTATGTTAAAAATTAAGCTGTGTCAAAATTGTCTAGCGACCTATGTTCACCCTTCCTCATCCAAGCTCTTATAATTACCAAAGTAACCCCTTTAAGATTATTTTTTTTATGAACGACCGTGAGTCTCTTAGCCTTCATCATACCTGATGTTAAGTATTGATAAGGCTGAAGATGGAAGCGAGCCTCTCCCGGAATCCTCAGCCACTGAGGAACTGGCTATCTTATCTCAAACTACCGGAACACAACATTGCTGAAAACATTGTTGTTATGGTGTCAGGCTTAGATAAGATGGTGGTAGCTAGCCTGGCCCTTACAACACGTGTCCCCGTCGTTCAAAAAAAAAACCGTCTGAGCTGGGGTGATTTCGGTAAAGAGTGTTTTGATTACCATATTTACCGTTCCAATTTTGCTCCAACGAGTACTTACTTTGAATGAAGTATATACTTCGATGTAAATGAGCGAACCAAGATGTGTTTGCCCGACAAATTGATCGGCGTTGTTCGCAAGAGGCGAGATGTTAACCCCTCGGGACTCTCCGAAAATCCTTCTGATTGGGCTGGCGGCGCCTGAAGGCATTCGAGGACGTTGATTGGGCTTTTATTGATAATTAACCCTTTTTTATGAACTATTTTTGCGTCAACCATTCAACATAATCCCCATTTCAAATACAAAAACGATGCGAAATGCATCGAGATCAGTTTCGCTGTACCCATCTCCTTATCTACCAGAGCTTTGTAAACATAAAACGGTTTCGAAAGGTGTCGAAGTCGAGCAGTTCAAAACAACGTGCAATTTTGGGTAATTATGTATTTCGACTTCCATAATTACGCCCTTGTTTTACATAAACGTATCACAGAAAGATGACACTATACAATTGGAATTAAGAACATATTAGCCAAAGAGATAACCGATGAGAAGTCCATAAAGGCTGTAGCCAAGCTTGTCGGTAACAGGTGTAGAAAAGTCAGAAAAAAAATACACGTAACCTCGAACTAAAAGGGTTAATCAAAAGCGCGTGTTAATCCGAAACTGACGTTTTTCTCAATCACAGTTAATTAAAGGCGCACTGTTCAGGCATCCAGAGTTCCAGCGCAGAAAATAGATGCAGTAACTGAAATTAATTAACAACCAGTAGTCGTTCATGGTGTGCTCGCGCAGGAAACGTGAAGCTGTCTCAAAACATTCGGTCGTGTTTGTTTGAGCGACCTCCGCGGGCGCGGGACGACTATTTGGGTCACATTATTTTGGGCACGAAAGGTCGAGAGGGTTAGAATACTTGAAGGAATAAATATAATGATGTTTGGGCACTTTCGATAAAATTGAGTGACACTATGACAGAAGGGACGCAATTCGAATTTTTTATGCGAAGAATTCCGCTGCTGTATTATTTTGTATTGCTTTTTTATTGGCACGTTTGAGCATTTTATACTATGTAGTTAGAGTTACTTACCATGCCAGCTTTCTTATATTATTTTTATCTTAGTTAAGTCATATATATCTGTGGGTACAGGCGACGTAACATTAGGTACCTACATCTCTCCCAAGTAAGTGACCGAGTTACATTGGAGGTCAACCAACCACACGTGCGCCGCATTTATTGCGGCCGTCAAAATCGTACGATGAGATTGGACATCTCCAATGGTTCGCAGAGCACGTATTGATGTAGTCACATCACGTCATTGATGAGTTCATTTAATAAACATCGAAATACTACATAATAAGGATCTAATACCTAGGTATTTATTTTATCAATGCATGATCAACTTTGGGAAATCCAAAAACATTAAAATACCACACAATTTTCAAACTTAATTAGTACAATAAATTGCGCGATTTAAATGTGTGGAAAAATGTGATTACTAAGAATCCAATTTTTATTAAACTAGTTAATTATAAAATGAGCAATGTGCAAACGAGCAAATTTTACTCGATAAAACACTGAAACAGTGTGCATTTTTTTTTAAATTTAATCAGGTAAATTATTTACATACAGTTTTAACCGCCTCTGTAGTCTAATGGTAACAACCACCGGCATCCCGGGTCCCGGCGGTCCCGGGTTCGATTTCCAGCGGGGATACAAATTGTGTTTGGTTTCTTTGGTGGCAGGACTGGTGGTAGGTAAGTTCGCCTGGCTATCTACCACCATCTTATCTAAGTCTGATGCTATAATAATAATGTTTACAGCATTGTTGTGCTCTGGCAGTTAGAGATAAGATTCCAGTTCCTCAGTGGTTGAGGATTCCGGGAGAGGCTCTCTTTCATCTTCAGCCTTATCAATACTTATTATCAGGTGTGATGACGGCTAAGAACCTCCCTGTTGTTCATAAAAAGGTATCGTCGTCTCAGTCACATAAAACCCACTGCTGGGTATAGGCCTCCCCTAAAGGGGGGTTTGCCATAATCGCCACGCTTGGCAGGCGGGTTGGCGATCGCAGTATGGCCAAGTTTGTAGGAGACGCTGCTGCCCGTCTCCTGAAGGCTGAGTCTTTTAATCGCCTTTTACGACACCCACAGGATGAGAGGGGATAGTGCTATTATAAGCCGACACTACACAGCTCATAAAAAGGTATATTCAGTTATAATAACTATCAAATTCCTGAAAGTCCATAATCATCGTTCTGACGCGTCTGATGCCCTTCGATATTGAAGCGTCAAATTAGTGGAATCACCCATGAACCAACAACTGTTTGGTTTAGTTTCTGGCCTACACAAACAAGCTTGAGGATTTGCCTGTCAATCTGTTAGTTCGGGAGTTTCGACTGAAGACCCAAGTTCGTATTCCGGCACCTAACGAGACCCATTGCGCTATAAATAGTTCTTTTTTTATAAACTTCGTAGTTCACAATAGTACCTATATACGGTAAAGACACCGGTATCAGACCCAGGGGTCCTGGGTTCGATTCCCAGTGGGGGTACATATTATATTCGGTTTGGTTGGTGGTAGGACTTGTCGTAAGCCCGCCTGGCTAGCTACCACCATCTTATCTAAGTCTGACGCCATAATAACAATGTTTCCAGCATTGTTGTGTTCCGG
This sequence comes from Chrysoteuchia culmella, assembly GCA_910589605.1. Classification (NCBI taxonomy): domain Eukaryota; kingdom Metazoa; phylum Arthropoda; class Insecta; order Lepidoptera; family Crambidae; genus Chrysoteuchia; species Chrysoteuchia culmella. Next base: position 23,563,362 of record OU342651.1, read on the forward strand.
CAGTTAGAGATAAGATAGCCAGTTCCTCAGTGATTGAGGATTCCGGTAGAGGTTCGCTTCCATCTTTAGCCTTATCAATACTTAACATCAGGTATGATGAAGGCTAAGAGCCTCCGTCGTTCATAAAAAAAAAAGTTTTTCAAACAAACTATTCGAGTTTCCAGTGCATATTTTCGTTTCAGTAAATGTTTCGTAACATCGTACATAGCTGTTACGAATATTTGAAATTTGCTTTGACAGTCGACATTTTAATTTAGACGGTGAAAGGAAGAAAAATACTGTCGACAATGTTATAAAAAGCGCAGCAGCTATCTGTTCGCTTCATTATTATGCTTACAACCATTTTAAAAATAAATAAAGCAACTTTTTCATCACAAAGGTATGTTCTATAAGCTGGTTATGAATATTTGACAAGTTTCTGTGCGCGAGCGGAGTTTAATACTTTAAGCTCAACTGTGTTGCCGTATTAACTTTTTCCCCGAAACGTGGAAAAATAACTGAAAACTAGGACATGCAAGAGATGTGAATAACAAAAAAGCATGTAATTTTTTTTAAATGAGATTGTAAATGTAAAAATATATTGTCATTAAAAACGAGTAACTCGTTACTGACAATTGTGAAACTCGCGAGTACGCGCGAGTTAGCACCTACTGGTATTGACCTATTTGTAAGTCGTCAACTTGCTCGATCGATCGTGAAAATCTGACAAATTTATGTACTGTGAAATAAAAACGGATTGTTTTTATTTGACTGTATTTTATATTATGACAACTCCAATTTTTTTATTGGTGGTAGGACTTGCTGTAAGTCCGCCTGGGTAACTACCATCATCTTATTTAAGTCTGACGCCATAACAACAACGTTTTTTTTTTTTTTTAGGAAAAGGACAGTTTACAAGACTCACACTTATACATAAGTGAAAAACATGATCGGGTACAAGACACGTAGTGTGGCCTGCCACGGCATGTTAGATTCACAAAAAGCAGTATATGAAACAGTTAATGAAAATCAAAAAGTTATATAAACAAGTTATACAAACAAAAAAAAAAAAGTAATTTAAACAAGTTATATAAAGAAGTTATACAAACAAAAAAGAGTTATATAAACAAAAAAAACACTTATTATATGTGTAAGTTACTTAGTGGACAGAATTTCCAATAAAATTCTCTTGAACTCGGAAAATCTGGAGTTGATATCTAAATCAGAGTTTTTAAAAAGTATTCCGAACTGACTTTGCATTCTGTCTATAGGAGAAAAATGACCCAAATTAGTCTTAAATGACTTTGGTGAAAGTAATTTAAAACGTGATAATCTGACAAGTTTACGGGGTACAGAAAATGTTATTTTATGTAAAAGATAATTACAGTCTAAAGTGCCACTGATGACTTTATGCAAAAATAATTGATCTAACAACTGCCTTCTTTTTTGTAAGCTAAGGATATTGAAGTGACATAAACGTTCATTATAGGAGGGCAGTTGTTTTACCAAATTGTGCTGGAAGGCCAAATGCCACAAGAAGCGTTTTTGGATAGATTCTATGCGTTTGATATGTACATTATAACGAGGAGACCATACTATACTGCAATATTCCAGAGAAGATCGTATCAATGAGTTAAAGACAAGAATTTTTGAATGTGAAAGCTTAAAATGTTTTATGTTTCTCATAACGAAGCCAAGAATCTTAAAGCATTTACTGATCATTTTATCTAAGTGAATGTTGAAATTTAATTTTTTATCGAAGTGAACGCCCAAATCGCGAATCTCAGTAACTTCTTGCACATCGTGTTGTTCTATTTTGTATTTATGAGGAACTGAGATTTTTTTTTTAGTGAATCTAATGAAGTTGCATTTTTTTATATTTAAATACATTCTATTGGCATTACACCAGACAACAAATCTATTAATGTCTTCCTGTAGAAGCAAGCAATCGGATTGCTCTCTTATCTGTTTGACAATCTTCAAATCATCAGCATATAAGTAAAATGTACTATGTCTGAAACATTGCGCCACGTCATTAATAGCAATTTTCAGCATTGTTGTGTTCCGGCAGTTAAAGATAAGATAGCCAGTTTCTCAGTGATTGAGGATTCCGGGAGAGGCTCGCTTCCATCTTCAGACTTATCAATACTTCACAGCTATCGCGTAAAAAATATGGATATGGACATGGGCTTCACTTGACAGTTAAATGATTATATATATGGCAATTTTATGAGCTTCAACTGTCAAATAAAGCCCATATCCATACCCAGATTTTTTACTTAGTAGGGCCCCATGTATGACGAAGGCTAAGAGACTACCCGTCGATCGTAAAATGAAAAAAAAAAGTCAAACCAACAATTGACGATTAATTAAAAAAAACGTACATTTCTGGAGCTAAACGCTCTTTGTACCGTTATGTTACTGATTCTCGATAACTATTACAATCAATCTTTGGGATAGGACGGTTTGAGGGCAAAGGGGTACATTCAACATGTAGGAATGTTAATAACAATGTTACCCAAATTACTTTTGCCCTGTTTGGTAGGCAACTGGCAATTTCAATCTTCTGGCCGACACAAATGTGTTCATAAAGTGTATTTTTTATTGCTTAACCATTTGTAGTCTCAGCTCAAGCTTAGACACTCATTCAGCCAGCCTATTGACAAGCAATTGTTTAATGATAAATATTAAACAGAAAATATACTAGAAAAAAAACAACTTATCTCAGGTCGCCCTGACGGGATTCGAACCCGCATCCTGTGAATCCGGCCCAATGTACTAATCAATTATTCTAAGAGACCTATGAGGACACGTCGATTTTTCTAGTCTGTTCCCCTTTCTACGGTGTCTGCCACCGTCGCTTCATCAATGAGAGAAGTATCCTCGCATTCGAAAGAATATTTAACAAATATTTGTCCATCGATTAAGATGAAACAGCCACCTAATTATAACGTTTTAATTTTGCATTTTACAATGCTATTTTTATGTCATAAATATTAAACAAGAAAATATACTACAAAAAACAACTTGTCTCATGTCGTGAAAATGACTCTATTTTATCAAATCCCTAACTTACGTATATGGCCAAATCTCTGAAGATGTTCAATTGTCCATTAGGTATATTATAACACTGATTTGATCACAGTATTACTGCTTGAGAAAAATGAAATTACTAATAATGATTTAATCGATATTCATAATCGAGTATGTTCCGATTCATTGTGTGTGGCATAGGATCGATTCGGTCTCATGATTCTGATGATTTAACAAAAACCGTAGTCCCTACATTATGACGTCAAGGATAGGAAAAACTACTATATTTCGAGCGGCCAAGCGACAAACAGACGGAGCGAATGTTCGGGACGGTGTAATGGCGGACTCAATGAACTCACAGACCGGGATAATTACTAGTCGATTACTCGCCTGGGCCCGTATTCACTATGACCATTTACCGATTCCTTGCTCAAACCACGCGAATGTCGTATTTGGTTTCGACATTTTCAAAATTCGTTTTCTCTATGACAAATTACTTAATAAAGTTTTTTTACTTGTTTAATAATTATACAACTTGTGACTTTCATGTACCTTTACAATAACTCTATAATGTGTGAGTATCATGGAGAAAACATCTTTGAAAGTGTCAAAACCAAGTACGACATTAGTGTGGTTTGAGCAAGGAATCGCTAAGTGGTCATAGTGAATAAGGGCCCTGTTTGGGTCATTAGTTCTTTGTTCGAGATCAAGTAATTCTCATATTTTGGAGTACTTTATGACATATACGTCATATTTCTTTGAAAAATACCTCATTTCGTTAAAATAATGTTTTAATAACTTTCCTTTCTTTGCTTGCCTCATTAGTAGAATGTTGTATAATGTAAGTTGTATTTTATTAAATACTAGCGGATCCTCGCGGTTTTGCCCTCGTGGTGCCCGTTCCCGTGGGAATATCGGGATAAAATATAGCCTATGTCACTCGGGAGAAATGTAGCTTTCTAATGGCCTAAGAATTATAAGCGTCAGAACCGCTGGACCAAGTGCGATATTTGATGTTTTGAAACTATCAAATTTCAGTACCTTTTTGATACTATTTGATACCTAAATTAAATTATTTAGTACCTCGATAAATAGTGGAAAAACATGAAAAGAAAATGGTCAGCCATTAGGTGCTATATACTTTTTACTAGATACTCGTACATAATATACATATTAAACACCCAGACCAGAGTCAAATGAACATCTTTATACGCACAAATATTAGTCTTGTCCGGGGATCGAACCCGGGACTTCAACAAGTCGTCAAATATATATATGTATAAGTTCATTTAATTATATTGTTAGATGGTGCTTGCTTTGTTTGCATGCACCCGATCATTGGGAATGATTTCTAAAATCAACCCTCAAAAACATATCGCTGCATAAAAAAAAGGCGATCAATCAAAAAATTCAAAATCTCTTTTAAAAAAATGAGGTAGTTGTTTAATGTTGCTTGCTTTGTACGCATGCACCCGATAATTGGGAATAATTTCGAAAAACAACCCTCACTTCATTCAATGTAATTTTTCAAAAACCTTTCAATGCAGTTTAACTTATTTTTTCAAATGAAGGAATGTTTCCTTTGGGTATAATTCGCTTACATCAATATTTAGGGTAGGTACTTTCTTTTCGGGGCATCATACGGTAGCATTCCGGGGCAGCTTTCAATTCCAGGCCACCAGGTGCTGGAATCACTTGCCGCTCGAAAATCTGTCTGAATTCGTGTCATTATTGAATTCGTAAGCAATGACATTGACATTTTTTTTTATTTTCTTTAAATGTAATACATGTATAATGTACACATATAATATCATTTTAATAACACGCACACATACCCACACAAACTCAGTTGTTCCTACTCTTACAACAGCACAGTTGCTGGATCCCGCGTTTCATCTGAGGGTGTTATGTTTTATATCCATTTATCTATATAGTAAAAATATGCACAAGTAACAAATATGACTTCTGTCACGGCTCCGGCGCTGCGTGGCTTAAATTACACCATACAACACCACGTGTAGGTTTTACAGGGATTCATTTCTGTCACTGGTTGTTGTTAAGCACAAACCGGTCCAGTAGTTCCTGAGATTAGCGTGTCCAAACAAACAAACTCTTCAGCTTTATAATATTAGTATAGATTTTACGGTCTGAACGCTGTGTATTACAGGATTCATTGTGTAATAATAAGCTTAATTTATTTGGTACCTATACCGTTGGATTATGTAAATTATCCAAAATAGGGCTTTCATTGCTAAAATTAACAAAGGCTCTTCAAAATTGTATGGTCTTGTTTCTTAATAATTTCAGCTCGTGATAGTAACAAACCTTTTAAATCAATATCAGAATACCTAAAATATTAAACACTAGCGCCGAATATTGGCATAAAAGTATCCTATGTTCATAACCAGGCTATCTACTATCTCTCTGCCAAATTTCATTCAAATCCGTTCAGTAGTTTTTGCGTGAAAGAGTAACAAACAAACAACCAAATAAACAAACTGACATACTTCCGCATTTATAATATTAGTGGGATAACTATAATACCTATTTTAAACATAACTATAAGATTAAATGCATTATTGAAGTATTCCGGGTTTCATCTTACAGAGCTTTCTAAGCTAATCTAAAGCACCGAGTGCATGCATTCTAGTGCATCTGACCGTAGGCGCCGCCTGCACCGGACACTCAGCGCTGTGGCCGGCGTCCGGCCCGGACGACTCTCGCCAGACCGGACACGATGAGCGTCGTTAATCTTAGTGATTGAGGATTCCGGGAGAGGCTCGCTTCCATCTTCAGCCTTATCAATACTTGACATCAGGTATGATGAAGGCTAAGAGTATCCCAGTCGTATATATATAAAAAAATTAAAAAAAAATCGGACAGCTGTGGCACAGATTAATAAATAATAGTTACTGCTATAGCTGTGGCTTTGTGTAAACACACATAAATTCTAGTAGGAATATGCTCAAGCTAGCCTTAATGTTACTTATGTTATACTATGCTATCTGTTTTGGCGACCTAGACTTGACTACGAGCTTAAAAATCATTCATAACCAAAATTAAAACATTACAAAGAGTTTATATACGCACTTAAAAAAAAACTTATGTTTCTCTAGTATACAATATTGACCTACTTACTAAATAAAGAAAGCTAGAAATAATTTCACTAGGGTGCTGTCACTCTACTTAGAGTATCTTGAATTATTTATCCATTAATTATAGCAACTTTTTTCCATTAGCTGCTTATAAAATATGTAAATGCAATATTCAAATACATCTTCATTTTAATGTAGGTATTACATAAATCACAATATTTCATAAAATCCGTGTCGTATCGCCTTTCTCTGGTTCAATCAAACAAATCATTTTAATTAATATCTAGTTGCTCATTTCAGCGATTGCCTCCATCGCATTTAATTACTTATATTGACAAATGGGATTCATTAAAATGTATTCAGAGTCTCGATTCCGTTCAGCAATATTACGACTTTTGTCTAACTCGCGAGGTGTATTGAAACTGCCGGAAAGCGCTAAGGACGGACACAGACTAGCTACACAATATAATTTTTAATTCACTAAAATAACCTGGGGGCTAATTGTCTAATTTAAAATCTATCGCAATCCCTTTCAATTCGTAATTTGAAAGCTATTCAGGCCGTCACTATTTGACATTTGAAAGAGATTGTGATCGGGACGCGTTTTAAAAGGTATGGAATAAACTATATAGATGCTATGCATATAGATTATGTAGTCGTATTGGAATTTTACACTAAAACTTTTCCTTTTCTCCATATTTTTATAGGTTCATTGTTAAATATTTCTAGTCGCATGTTTACATGCCGTGGGCAGATTTTAAATAGGAAAATAGTGTGTTTTTCTCACTTGTTTATTTATTTATTTTCGAGCGATTGATAGATATTACAGCTCAATTTAGTAAACTCCAAGATTATTTAATTTTGTTATTCTTGCTGGTTATTCTTAAATAAATTACTGGAGAGAGAGAGAGAGAGATTTTTTTTTTACACAAAAGACCACACAAATACATATAGCAAAGATAATAAAAATAACAACATAACATATATAAATCAAACATTAGTACGGAAAATAGACATGATAGAAAAAAAACAAAAATAAAGTAGGTATGGCCTTAAGGTAAATAAGGTCCTTGCCTCAGCGTGTCGCCATGACACTTTAATGTATCACGGCAACGCTGATATTCTGGCAGGGCCTGTAGGTGCGCGATAATGGCATAGGAATTGACAAAAACAACATACAATAAATGAAACACAAGAAAACTAAAAACACAGCAAAACACAATATTAAAACAATAAGAATATTTATATTTATCGAGCGTCTGGGACCAGCCTTAAATAAACCCCATTGAAGCTTAAACTTTTGATGAGTTATTACTTTTGACGGGCGTGATGAATCGCCTGCTGGGCCATGGCCTACATTGTCTGTAAGTCACATTTTTTACACCATAACTAAAAAGTTTGATACCTAAAAAAATCCATGCCAAATTGCCATGCTTCTGTGCGAAAGACAGGAGTCCTACATTTCTCTTTTTAAGTATACGATTTAGAATTTCGGCACTTGCCATAGCAAAGTGCCTGTTTTGAGACGACTCTTTCTTTCAGTACTAAATGGGCAACATGCTCTAGCATCGTCTTACCTGAGTGCATGCCTGCACAGGCAGGCATGCACTCAGGTAAAACGGAGCGTGTAGCTGGGATATAACGTCTTTCTTATGTTCTGCGGTTTATTATTTGTACAATCCTAATTAGATAGTGCATTTGATAGGAAAGCGTAAAAAAGTATTGGTTAAATACCAATTCGATAAATAGACAATGTTAATGAGACTCCATCTAACTAGAAACTATAAGGTACCTTTTCGATTGATTGACCCAATGAACACACTTAATTGGCAGCAAACTTATCCTTTGTTTCAAATCAATACGATTCATCCGCCCTTTGTAATTTTCAACTTCAGTGGACTATTTCATTCCAACATCGTAATATTGATGTATACTAAGTTTGGTTTTTTGTTGGACTTTGTGTCACCCATTTTACCCTTTTCTCTCGTCTTGATTTGGTCTACTGGAATGGAAGACATCTCTTTTAGAAATAAGTCCACCTTTGTATTACCTCTATATCAACCAATACCAAATGTGGCGTCGTTCGTTAGGGTATGCCTGGCATGTTTTTATATTTATACTCTCTCAAGGGACATGTATGTACGTACATAATAATAATTCAAGTCGAGCCTTTTAAAATTATTTAGAGAAGCTGTTTCTAGACATAAAATAACGTATTATAAATTTTTTATTTTGAATTTACAATGCTATTTTTATGTGTATTTTTATTTTAATCTAGTGGACATTATTATTAATTGACAGAACATAAGCAATTGATTTTCAAAACGTTATTTTATGTGATAAATATTAAACTACAAAATATACTAGAAAAACGCAACTAGTCTCATGTCGCCTTAATAATCATAATCATAATCATAATCATTTATTTATTTGCCACAAACATGGTAATTAAGATGGTAGGTTACAATATTTGTACATCATGTTTCGCCTATTTAAGCATGCAAATTTAACATTTTATATTAAATTACTACTATATATATATATTATATATACTAATACGATAATATTTGAAGATTTGATTAAATTACATTACATTAAACTTTGAAGTGTCCGAACAATGGATTGGGTTACATTCATAGAATATAAATTGCAAGTTATTTAATTATATCGTTTAGTCAAAAAATTATTAATGTCATAAAAGTTTTCCGTCAATAGAAATTTAAACAAACTGTTTTTAAAATGAATATTTAAACATTTCATATAATCAGGTATATTATTAAACAACTTAACACACATAGTAAGACAGCTCTTAGAATACTGTAATGTTTGAGGTTTTTCTTGCAGTACAAGTCTATCTGGATTTCTAGTATTGCGGGGATAAATATCACAAGCTTTCTTAAATAGTTTAATATTTTGTCTTACAAATACGCATACCTCAAATATGTAAAGTGATGGCAGAGTCAGTAAGCCCAGACGCGGAAATAAAGTACGACATGATGTGAGTGGAGGAACACCACACATGGCTCGTATGCATTTTTGATTTCTGAGCAATGAAAGCTCTGTTGACATTTGTACTATTACCCCAAATTATTAAGCCATATCGTAATAAAGACATCACATAGGCATGGTAAGTAGATATAGCTGTATTAACATTTGTCACATTCTTGACTTGTTTTAACTTGACGGGATTCGAACCCGCATCCTTGGGAGTCCGGCTTAATGCACTAACCTAAATGCTACAGAGACCTATAATAATATAATAATTAATTGGATCGATAATTGGTTAGTGCATTGGGACGGACTCCCAAGGATGCGGGTTCGAATCCCGTCAAGGCGACATGAGACTAGTTGCTCTTTTCTAGTATATTTTGTAGTTTAATATTTATCACATAAAATAACGTTTTGAAAATCAATTGCTTATGTTCTGTCAATTAATAATAATGTCCACTAGATTAATATATAAATTGTCCCTCTCAATCACCGCCCTCGTGCCCGTATCGGGCCGACCACTCGCTTCCGTATTAAAAGGTATTCCATAACCCGCGCATGGCACCTGACCGCTATCGACGTCGATAATGAACGTCCACTGTGGAGTACTTGCTGAGAGCTGTCGGGTAAACACGCCATCAATTTATTAGGCAAACGTTATTTAAAACCTGTCGACGCATAAATTGAAGTTGATGATTTTAGCTGTTTGGGATGGAAACGAAATCAAAAATATTTAGTATGAGTGTGTGAATGTAAATCATCTTTTTTTTAGGAACCTACATCACACCTGATGTTAAGTATTGATAAGGCTGAAGATCTTTAAAATACTTGAGCGGGAATGGTTACCGCTTTCTGCTAGATCTCGGCGAATTTTCGGTTTATGTACTACTGTACCTACTTCAGAATTCAGAATGGGATTATACAAAAGTTAAAATGAGTCTCAATTTCTTAAATAACCAACATTTTAACCGATTACTTTCTCTTACTTTGTAAATACAATGGAAGAAATAAAACAACTTTACCCCTAAAAACCCTAAAAATACGGACAATTAGATCTTGGTTCGTAAAATATAATGCGTTTAATATCAGGAAAAGTTGTTTTATTTCCATTAACAGTGCGCGCCAATACTTAAGATGTACGTACAATTGAAGAATTTATTTCTATTTCTACTTTAACTAATCGTCGACGATAATATTAAAAGCTACTACGTGCGCGTGTAAATAGCTAGTTTCACGTTAAGTGAAACTAATTTATATAGTTCTAATGGCATTCGTGAACGCCGTATGCGGGCGTTTCAGCTCGCTCTACGTAATGAGCGACGAAAGCGGTCGTATTTATGGGGTGCGTCGCGTGACTCGGGCAGGCGAGGGGTTAGTTCCGGCGGCAACAGGTGACACGCACGGATGCCGACTACTACCAAACTCAAAAGCTATGTAGGTAGTAATTTTGTGCCCACAGAATACGTAAACCAAGCAAGAAGGAGCGTAAAAGCTCTCTTTGGAGAGTACTGAGCATTGATTAAATCAACTTTTCCGAATTAATAGCGCTTTTATTTAATACATAGATTTGAAATTTTATGTTCTCTCTGTGATCTATTGTTTTAGTTTCAAATTGATAATGTTTTTGTAATAATAAAGCCTGAGACCAGACCTGATAATTTCATCTACGTCTCCGGTTACATTTTTTATGTAATGAATATTCTGATAATGTATCAGCAAAACGATACCAAATATGTTTCCTGCTTTTTCGCCCACCAAAAATGTAATGAATTAGTAGTTCTTTTTGGTATTTATTTATCATATACCTAGGTAAGTATAGGATAAATAAACATTTAACCGCCTTTGTGGTCTAGTGGTAACAACCACCGGTATCAGACCCAGAGGTCCCGGGTCCGATTCCCAGCGGGGGTAAATTGTATTCAGTTTGGTTGGTGGTAGGACTTGTTGTAAGTCCGCCTGGCTAAGCTACCACCATCTTATCTAAGCCTGACGCCATAACAACATTGTATTCAGCATTGCTGTGTTCCGCCAGTTAGAGATAAGATAGCCAGTACCTCAGTGATGAGGATTCCGGGAGAAACTCGCTTCCATATTCAGCCTTATCAATACTTAACATCAGGTATGATGAAGGCTCAGAGTGTCCCCGTTGTTCATAAAAAAATGTAAAAAAACAAAAGCTAGCTGTCTAATTAAAGTAGGTACTTTAATTAGACAAGTAGTTTATAATAATAGCTATAGACTTAGGTCACTATACATAACAATGGCAGACTCTTGTCATAAATCATAACATTTATAACTTAAATTTAATATTACTTTACGTATGACAATTTAAATATTTTAATAGTATAAAATCTAAAACATAAACATAAACTTATGGTAAATTTTAAATAGAAAAATATTGGAAAAAATTAACTCGGCCACAAGAGCATTGGACCGGATTTCCAAAGGTTCGATTCCCGTCTGAGAATTCACTTGTGGCCGAGTTAATTTTTTCCAATATTTTTCTATTTAAAATTTACCATAAGTATAAAAATAGCATTGAAAAATGCAAAAATTACAAAATCATAAAAAATAAACATAAACATTATAAGTAACATCAAAAAATTCTTTCCTACAGTTTGAGCAAAAACAAGCGGTCGCCAAACCGTAAAGAATTCAGTAACCTATTCTTAAATTGTATAATTTACAACGAATGAAAAAAGTACGCTTGGCCGTGCGACTCGATGGGCGATAAGGCATTTACGCTGTGGCGACCGGATTAGCCCCGGTTCGCTGTATTTTTCATTGCTACAATTTAAAGTTCAAAAGAATGGCTTGAAATCACTAAGTCATTGTAACTACAAATTCAGTAGCGTTCTTCCGGAAAATCCCGTGAGGAAGCGTAATTTAGATTTAAAGTAAAAAAATATTGATTACAAGCTTCGGACCGCGAGCAATTCGTTCGCATGGAAAAAATTCTTTCCCATGGGAGTTTCAGTGGAAATATTCCCTGGAATTGGTAAATAGACTTGTTAATTTGGTGAAACCATTTTTGGAATCGAATCAGTACTTTTGTAGATTACTTTCCATACTTATATTTAAACTTCTAAACAATTATAACTTTTTAATTTTGCATTTGACAATGTTATTTTTATGTGATAAATATTAAACAAGAAAATATACTAGAAAAAAGCAACTAGTCTCACGTAAAACGCTAAATTAAAAAGTTATTAGATGGCTGTTTCATCTTTATCGATAGTCAAACATCTGTAAAGATGTTTCTTTCGAATGCGAGGATATTTCTCTCATTGATGAAGTGACGATAGCCAACACCGTAGAAAGGTTAATATACTAGAAAAAATCGACGTGTCCTCATAGGTCTCTGTAGCATAATTGGTTAGTGCATTGGGCCGGACTCCCAAGGATGCGGGTTCATATCCCGTCAGGGCGACATGAGACTAGTTGCTTTTTGTAGTATATTTTCTTGTTTAATATTTATTCTAAACAATTGTTGTTTTAAACGTAATAATGAAGATATCAATGTGTAGTGGTCAGTCAACAGCAGGTACGGGTTTACACTTTGACCTTGAGAGCGCCCTTACGTAGTTCGTAATATTTCACTGTAGATTACGACAAAATAAATAGTTAACATTGGAAGGTTGGCACCTTCCAACTCGTCAACTCACGCGCACTGGCGAGTTTCACACTCGCCGGTTGACTAATAAGTCCAAAATTGATTTATTCGTCAATCACTTTAAAAATAATTTTAGAACTAGAGTTTTTTTTTTAATGAAAGGTTAACATTTCGGTACGAAACACAGTTATTACAGTCCCCATCCTTGATCGTATCGTACCGTAATCGTCATGATAACGTATTTCCGTATGCGCGCGCGCTTGCTGTTTGGGCATCGTAAATATCGCAATCAACACACTATTGGCTAACATTTATCGCAGCAGTTTCCCAACCGTCGACGTTATACTAATATTTGATAAAAAACTGTTTTCGGAAGCAATGTCAACAGTGATCTCCCTTTGAGTCAACAACAAAGCGTTTGTGCCAGGTTTGGTTAGCGGTAACTTTAGTAGATGCACGCCTTGATTTTTCTACAGGTCTATTTGGACAATAAGTTTCTTTGACGCTTAGCCTACCTTGATGTTGAGCAATGATACGGCTGAAGGCGGAAGAGCCTCTCTCAGACTCCTATACCATTTTAAACCACTATTACCAATTATCTCTAACATTGTTTCAATAATGCTTATACCTAACGTGTTATTGTGCCAAAGAGAGTACCTAACACTAATCTAATGTTAGTGTTTTGATATTACGATCGTAAATCTTTGGTTTATGCATAATTAATGTCCAAGCAATGGAGCCAAGTTACGATACGGCTTAATTATCCACTAAGGCGCGTCAAATAGAGCGGAATGTAAAATTTACATAATCAACAGAGTTCTAGTTTGACTCCATCTCACTCCTCTAAGATTGGAGCAAGTTACAGGTAATATCGGTGGTTGATTGAACAATAGGCGACGCCGACGTTTAAAAGGTTAAACAAAACTCCCGATTTCACCCCACACGCGATGCACGCCTCAGTGCGCTTGGCTTCATATGGCAAGCCATGATACTCCAAACATTTAATCTTGCCGGTACTTCCTGAAAAAGGGAAATGGAAATGTACATTAAGTCACGCACTCAGCTCAAAAAAAAGCCTTTGGGATATAATTTAGCAATCTATTAAGGTAAATGAAAAAGACAGATTCGTGTATTATATTATACCGTGCATTAGGTGAAGGACGCGCGGGGCTGTATTCTGAAACAATTTGTCGCGTCAATCTTGTGCGTACACGTCGAGTTTAAACGACGTCGCGTTTCTCGCCGTGTGAGAATAAAACAGCGTCACGCGGTCGCCGTGACCACGTTGACGACACACCGCAACCCGCGACGACGGTTGCACGGTTAATACTGGAATGTTGTGTTTGGGATCTCATCCATTTATATGCCAATAAGTGCAGTACATGCCTTTATGCTGAATATGTTATTAAAGATTGAAGTCTTTTTGAACGGGGTATATATATTTTTTCTTATTGCATTTCAATGGATCGACCGAAAACTTCTTAGAATTTTAGTAACTCAATTTCTTATATCGAAAAATTCCACCATCCATGTCGTGAGTTTTTTAAATGTATTCATGTGCTTATTGTCTTAGTCTAAACTAAATTGTAAGAAGTTAAGTTTTTTTTTTTTGCGTTGAGGTCAAAAACATTAGTTTTGAATGTGTACCGAATATGCAATGTGAAAACAACTTGAAACATCATCAATCAACTTCAACAACTACCATAAACATAATAATGCGTACACGTTAAGTGCTCATCTAACAAATAACAATATGTTAATGTATGTGACACGTTGAGGTAAGACAATATACCGCGAACATAAAACGGGTAAACAAAGGTGACATCCATTCCATCAGACATCACATGTCGAAATAATATGAGCCCTATAAACGACGTTTACGGCGAGGGGGTGGGGGGGGGGGGGGGGAATCGAAGGAGTGGGGGCTGGGAGGCACACGTAAGTGTCAATCTTGTTTTATTAGCGGTTGGTAGCGGTCGCGTCGCGGAGTTACTGACGTGTTGGACAAAAGGTCGGACGACTTGTCCGAATGTCAATTCGGATTCGGACTTTTTAATTTTATTATTCACTGACGGTTCGGACACCAATATTATTAAAGCGGTTTTGTACAGTCAGACAAAAATCACAATGTATCGCCATAATAAAGTGTGTATTAAGAATAAGAATAATTTATTTGCGTTTGATATGGGGTACACTTAAGGTCTTTCAGGTATTCAAAATAGCATGCAAATTGCAATAAAAGCTGTACAGGCACCAACCAAGAGAATATTTTGATGCTGGAGAAGTCAAATCTCCGGATTTTTGTCGGACTGTCCAAAAACGCTTTTCCCATAGGTAAAGGCCACAGACATAGATCTAAATGTATGTGGTAAAGGCATCCGAATGTCAATGAAAAAAAAATGTAAATTTGGACCTTGTCGGAACTTATTCTGTCCGAAACGTCAGGAACCCGCGCCGCGATCGAGCCGTGAGCGGCAGTCACCGAAGGGTATTTCGGAAACTCTTTAGGTGCTTCAAGCACTTCAGGCCCGATGAGAGAACCGTTCGATTATTTACGATGCTCTCACGCTAAAAGAGCTCCGTATTTACTCGAGTGCGGGCTAATGACTCGACATTTTTTCAACTAGCAACTGAAGCGAAAAGGATTTCCGATTTCAGGAGTAGCGACAAACTGTGACGATTAATCATATCATACCTGGCAGTTCGGTAACGTTTGATACTACTTACGGAGCGTACGAACGATAGGGCACAAATATCAAATCCTTTTTCACCTCACACGCTCGGAAAAGGGGGTTTTGTCATTTAATTTCTACGTGGAAAATCGCATTTTGCGGCCTAGCGTGATAAAGAATTTTTTTTATTTAAAACCTAAAAACATGTCCTAATGCGTACCGAAGTATAATTTTTTTTGGTACATTTTATTCCTATTTTAGATAGCTTTGAATTAATTATAATACTCCGTTTTGGTATATATTTATATTATTATTTTAGTTCATTGAATCAGAAAAATAATAACAATAAAATTAAACTATTTGTTATAATATTTTTATATTAGGCTGGGTGAGATTTCACAACCTATGATTGGATTTCGGAACGTGACATACACCTTTATTTTTAAATTGTCTTTGTCTTGTACCTCATGTCAGTGTTAACATTTACCGAATCGTTTACATTGTTATTATAAGTAACAATTTATTCCTATTTTATATAACTTTGAATTAACTATAATTTAGTTTTTTCTATCATTAAAATAACTAGAATAAGGTAAATTTAGATAAAACTTTTTGGTAAAAGATTTTTTTACCGGAAGTTGACCGCGGGATTAACCAAAAAGTTTAACTCGCTGTTGTGAGGTGAAAAATCGTTTTTAGCGTCTCGTACCTTTGAAACCCGCGAACTTGCCGCCAAAATCCAACTTTCCAGCCTTGCATAAGAAATAACTATTAGTAAAGGCCGAGAAAATTGGAACTAAAACTGGTTTATGGTAGAAATATTAACATTTTAAACAATCTTCGTTACC
This sequence comes from Chrysoteuchia culmella, assembly GCA_910589605.1. Classification (NCBI taxonomy): domain Eukaryota; kingdom Metazoa; phylum Arthropoda; class Insecta; order Lepidoptera; family Crambidae; genus Chrysoteuchia; species Chrysoteuchia culmella. The sequence continues at coordinate 23,579,590 of OU342651.1, forward strand.
TACTTTTAATTATGTTCGCTGCAAAGCAACCAACTTTTATAGTGAATGAGGTCAACATCACATTAGTAATGGAGGTGGTTATCACTATAGCTAATTTGTTACATTTCCTAGAAGCGTAGCCGTATAGGTATTGCCGTAAGGGAGGGCACACATTAGCGGTGACGACGTTACAATAACGACATCAGCTATCCGTCCGTGCGTGGACAGCGACAAAGGATCGTGACGCGACGCGACGCTGGCGCGATCTGAAGACAAATATACTTATTATTAAGAGTCGCTCTACGTGTCACTTCCACGCCGGTATATAGGACCTCCCCGCTTAGCAAACCATTTACGACGCCATTATTAAGTTTTATGGACGAATATTTAGGTGTTATTATAAGGTAATATTTACGGCGGTCTTGGTCCTTGAGCAATGATAGACATTTCTCGGTGAGTATGTTATTATAAACTGAAAGGCTCGTCAGACTGGACAACGTTGCCCTTGACAATGCAAGGGTTTGTGTTTGTTTGCTGTTCTAATAAACAGTTTGTTGCATTTCATTTACAGAAACAAAAAATGATTTAGAGATCTGTGAATGCGACTCGTCGTCAAAATTTATTGTCGCTTCTATAATAACCAATGCTAATACTGCTTTAGTCTTGTTTAAACGAGTCAAAATTTTAGTAACTTGGTGAACTTCAGGCACTTAGCCTCAGAAGCATGAGATGTGATTGATTTAAAATGAGTGAACAAATAACCGACACGTGTCCCTGAATAAGTGATAAATCCTCGAACGCGTTTCAGTTGATTAGTGCTAAGGACGCGTCTGTCGATGGAGGTTTGAGGGTCGGTTTTATTCCGAAGTGAGGAGACTGTCAATGGTGCCGACAGATATGGCGACAGGAGCTTAGCGTTAGCCAGTGGCGGGGATCGACAAAATTATTTAATGAAAGGAAAAAGTTTAAAGTATAGATTTCGATGTATTAACAATGCTATTTTTATAGGAAAAGAGCTATTTTATGATTGCATTTCCTATTTGTTGTAACATCCATCGGTATATTCAAAGATTTTGTCTCCCGTATAGTATTCGGTTTGGTTGGTAGTAAGGCTTGTTTTAAGTCCACCGGGCTAGCTTCCAATATTCTATCAAAACCTAATGTCATAGCAACAATGTTTCCAGTTTCCAGCCTTGTTGTTACGAGATAAGAAAGCCACAATTGCTCTGTGGTTAAGGAGAGTGGTTTTTTAAGAATGACGGGTAGACTCCTTTGCCTTCATCATACCTGATGTTAAGTATTGATAAGGCTGAAGATGGAAGCGAGCCTCTCCCGGAATCCTCAGCTACTGAGGAACTGGCTATCTTATCTCGAACTGCTGGAACACAACAATCCTGAAATCATTGTTGTTATGGCGTCAGGCTTAGACAAGATGGTGGTAGATAGCCAGGCGGGCTAACAACAACTCCTACCACCAACCAAACCGAATAAAATATGTATCCCCGCTGGGAATCGAACCCGGGACCCCTGCGTCTGATACCGGTGGTTGTACCGCTTGACTACAGAGGCGGTTAAAATCCTTTCCCCCCCTTTCCCCCAAGTCTTTATTGAAATTTATTTATTTATTTATTTGGGAAACAAACAATACAATATGTCTTATAAATAAAATATTAACTAGGTATACCATAAATGCAAAGTTTCCACTTATTACTAAAACATATGTTTGAGCAATGGACAAAGGTTAAAATGAGGTCTTACAAAAAATAATAAGGTATTATCAAAATTTTAAAGTCGTGTCAGGACACGTGACCCTGATCGAAAATTCGTAAGACCTTTTAAACACATAAAGTCTCACACTTGAAAGATCTACGTATATTAGTTAAAAACAACCGTTATATAAATATCTCTCATTACTATCAACTTTCATATTGATGCCAGGTCAGTTAAATGGATTTACCTGCCAAATCAAGTTGGTCTCCGTTTTCATCAACTTTATATGAAGTTGTGATCAAGATATAGTGGCTTTTGATCGTTATTTTCGTTTAAGCGGTTTTCACTTCTACCGGCACTCCCAGAGTGCAACCCGTTGTTTTTTTTTGTATACTTAGGTATAACTTGATTTTAATAAATAAGTTTAATGTTTAATTCTAAATCTAATCACAAATCTCCACCTCATCATTACCATAAGTCAGGTGCACCAACCCCTCGATGTGGGGCATAAATCCACCGGATAAAAAGATAAAAAACGAGCCCTTTATCCGGCGGTTAACGCAATCCGAGGTTAATCGCGCTCCGATTACTTCCTTACGACCTCGCGTTTTTCTTCGCACGAATTTATGGGTTAATTTGTCCCGGCACAATCTAAATCCCTACTATTACTCTTCCAACTTTATAACCGTATTATTCCAAGAAATAATACTTTGATCTTGATTGTCGACAGTTTTTCTTATATCTTTATATAATGATAATGGGGTCAATCAAAGCGCGGAGTCCCTGCGAATGAGCGGCCGGCGGGACGCAAACACCTCTGGGGCTCAATTTGTTAGAGCCCCGAGAGCGAATTACCTTTCAATCTGCGTTTCGTTTCTTACCGTTTTTCTATTATTCGCCTTGATTGCCTTTCCTATACTTTATTATATTATTATATCCTATAAGCTGCTCAATTGTATAAACAGCTTTACTTTTTTTTATGAATGACGGGGAGACTCTTAGCCTGCATCATACATTATGTTAAGTATTGATAAGGCTGAAGATGGAAGCGAGCCTCTCCCGGAATCCTCAACCACTGAGGAACTGGCTATGAAAACATTGTTGTTATGGCGTCAGGCTTAGATAAGATGGTGGTAGCTAGCCAGGCGGGCTTACAACAAGTCCTACCACCAACCAAAGCTAATCACTATTCTAGCTAGAGTAGTGATTAGCTTTGGTTGGTGGTAGGTTAGCTAGAGTAGCTACTCTAGCTATAGCTAGAATCATCGTATTTTGTTAACATTCTGAAAATAAATATATTTTCTATGCTTCCAAGAAAGTGCTCTCACTAATCGAGTGCACTCAGTGTCAATTAACTAATAGTTTCAAAGAAAGTTTGCGTTTTAGCTTTCAAACACAGACTACAGTAGGTACTATACAGTAGATTCGCGTAATTTTTTTATTTATATATATTTTTTTAACGTATGCTATTATATGCACTATATAAGAAAAAAAGATTCCGTCGAATTGAGAACCTCCTCCTTTTGTTTTGAAGTCGGTTATAAACGTATTAAACGGGCTTCATGTACTGTTTTCTCGACATAAAACAAAAGACACCTCCACCGATTTCACGGAACATAGCATAACACGCATTATGATTCTTGTGTTGCCCACAAAACATTGTTGTTATGGCGCCAGACTCAGATAAGATGGTGGTAGCTAGACTTAGTACAACTAGTAGACTTACTGCAAGTCCTACCACCAATCAAACCGAATACAATATGTACCCCCGCTGGGAATCGAATCCGGGAACCCTGGGTCTGATACCGATGGTTGTTACCACTAGACCACAAAAGCGGAGTTATGAAATTTTCTAGTTCTTTGAGTTAATCAACTTTACGTAAAGTATTTTTTTAATTCATACTTTGAATATTTAACGATAGCTAAAACAAATGAATAAATAGTTTGTATTACTGCTCAGAAATACCCCCGGCACAAGCACGCCACTTCACCAATAGAATTTGCTTATCCGATGCAAAGTGCTTAATGCGTTTGCTCCAAGCTTTTAAAGTAGCTAAGATATGGCTCCTGAAGTCGCAGTAAATCAAAGATTTGAGCCGACCGGCACCTGTACATTCTGACTTTACTCCTTTAGTATACCGATAAAGATACTAAGAGTGGCCATCTTATCAAGGAGCCTTTGATCTGATGATCTTGGTCAAAACACCTTATTTTATAAATAATTTATTAAATTTTGCCACCTCTTTGGTAGTATATCTCTATGCAAGTCGACATTTGATAGGTGGTCATATTATGACCACATTATATACATATATATATTTTTAATTTTATTTTTAATAATATATATAAAAATAATATTATTTTGGAACGTGTGAGTAGGGCAGATTGGCTGTATAGGCTGTGCTCTTTCATTTGAATCAATAAAAACAGACTTGCTTTAAGAAAAAAAATAAGTTTGTCTAATTTTTGCTAAGACGCATTAATTTATTTCATACATTTTTATGAAAGTTTGAAATATCCCTTTTGCACTTTCACTTGCATATATGTATATGCAATATAGTACAATATTTTATAATGAAAGTTCCACGTTGTAGATAATTCATCCACGAATACAACGATGTACAATATGGGTGGTATTTATAAACAGAAAGGCCATAAAAACCAAATAAAGTGGAACCACTTGACAAAACCACTTGACAAAACCACTTGACAAAACCACTTGACAACGGCTCAAGTGCCGTATCAAGTTACCGGTCAAGTGGCTCATCAGTCAAGGGGATATTATAAGTATATGCCTTTGTTATTGATTATTTTCAAAGTTATACATAGGAACAAACAAAGTTTATTTTTAATTTCTTTAAGAATTTAAGTTTACTACATAAGTAACATAATTTAATCAATTGAATAAACACAATATAGAATTGTGTTTATTCAATTGAACTGTTTTATTTTGTTGTGGAAACTGACTTTGGCTTTAAAAAGTATATTGTGTACAAGCCATTGTGTTTTTTTATATTTATGCAGCTTAACATAAGTACCTGAAGTACGTCATGCTCACTCAAACGTTTCTTCGGCGGTGTCGTGTGAGGCGGGTCGTTACGTTCCCTAAAATATGGTTGAGCGAAGCGATGGCTGGTTCATGCGTCATGCTCGTGAACGGGTGCCGCCAGCGGAAATGGGTCTACCTCAGTCTGCTTATCTTAATGCTGTGCTTAAAGCCTAAATATTTTTATCTAAAATAAATTGATACTGACCTGTATGTACCTCACAACTTGCAGTGTAGTAGTCTTGTGGTGCGGGAAATGTTGTAATGTATGATAGACAAGTCTTTCTTTGCCAGTTAAAAATTGTTTACGTTTACAATAACCATAAAATGTAATATTTTCATTAGTATTTTCCTTTTGTGATGGAAATTGACCTTACTGATATGTTAAGGTCACTTTTCAATTTGACGACTCTGTATGAAATAAAACAGGGAGAAAAAAACAGCCCTTGACGAGTTTCTTGCCGGTTCTTCTCGTTACAAGGTCTCCCGCCGTAGGGTTTGTGAACCGATGGCGTAGCTTCTTTGACGTTCATAAGTGCTTGCCTAGACTGAATAAATGATATTGAATTTGATTTTGATTTTGATTTTGATTTTGATTTTGATTTTTGATTTATATAGCATTAAGGTAATATTGTATGCTGTTTGTTACATTTGGAGCCTCTAACGACTTTGTTAGTGATGAGTGCTATCATTGATTAAAACAGCATATGAATGAAACCCTTGTGAAACAGAAATTATTACAGAATGTAGAACACCTCGTTGTCTAGTATAAAAAGAGGGCTGCGCGATAAAACTGGCCGTCGTCGGTGTCGGGCTCGTCGGCGACGCAATCTCGGGATGGACGCCATTAAGTGCAGACAGCGTCGCCGCCGGCCGGCCACGGCGCCGGAACCGGCATTCTTTTGCATTTACTATTAGACAGAAGACTAGAAAATGTCTGCCGACAGTCAGTCTGTAAGCGTATTTTCTAAACCGTATTGAATTAGTCCCCTCCTCGCGTCCCATTCAGAACGTTTTTGGAAATCAAAATATGCCGCATATGCGTATCGATTTCAGACCCGTCAGTAGACAAAATCAACACGGTTTTGTTAATTTATCTGTATGAAAGGATTCATGTAATAAATTCCTAGAAAACACTGTGTACAAAAGATCTTTCTCAACGATGTCAACAGTAGTTTTACTACATTTTTTATTCGCAAGTTGTCTCGTCCCGAGTGCCCGTGATTTACTATTCTCACTAGTGCAGCGGCTTGAGTGTCCAGTGCAGCTGCAATTATTCAGCACTGAGCAATGGTGTGTCCAAAGGGGTAGAGAGGGGGTGTCTTAATCTTCGCAGTATAATCACGGTCTTGACCTGCACCTTCTACAGAGTAAATCACTTACATGGGGTGGGATTTTCAACGGAAAAACCTTAAATTAAACGAGAGAAATTAGGTTAAAAAAACATACAATGCATCCTAGTGCAACATACAAAAATAAAAGCCAATTGCTCTTAGCATGTAAATGTGAATAATCAATAGGAGTTTATGAAAGTGTTGCAAAATGAGGGGTATTATGCACGAGCTGCAAGGTTTTTAATAGTGTCACACTGTGTTGCAATTTAACCGCCTCTGTGGTCTAGTGGTAACAAGCACCGGTATCAGACCCAAGGGTCCCGGGTTCGATTTCCAGCGGGGGGTAGATATTGTACTCGGTATGGTTTGTGGTAGGACTTGTTGTGAGCGCCTGGCTAGCTACCACTATCTTATCTAAATCTGACGCCATGACAACAATGTTTTCAGCATTGTTGTGTTCCGGCAGTTAGAGATAAGGTAGCCAGTTCCTCAGTGGCTGAGGATTCGGGGAGAGGCTCGCCTCCATCTTCAGCCTTATCAATACTTAACATCAGGTATGATGAAGGCTAAAAGTCTCCCCGTCGTTCATAAAAAAGAGCATATTTAGAAGATCTAAACGCAGGTCATCGGTGTGCGAAGTCGAAGGTGGCAGCGATTTTGCAGGTTTCCATTCTCTGACGATTAAAACTTGTGGTAATATTTGTATCGCTTTTGGTAACGCTCACGTTTACTGAGCAACATTCTTTTCAACTTACGGTTCTCTGTTTCAAATTGATTAGACACGCTCTTTGGGACAGAACCTCTTGTGTTGTGTGTACAAGTACACATTTTGTAACGATTTCTCAGATTTAATAGGTAATATTTATTGGAATGAAACGCTTTTACGGTTTATAGTATAGGGGGTTCACTTTAATATATCATTGGGTATTTAAATATTTTGTGTTGCTCAAATTAATAGAAGCGTATTCGAGCAAAGTAAAATATCTGTCTATACAATTTTTCAGTAGATATTTTTTTTATATTTTAGTGTATCAACGTCTGGATCAAGTTATCTCATCAAATTCGATAAGTAGTAAAGTTAACAACTAGCATTCATTCACAACATATAAAGAACTTCCTCATGCAAAAATTATAAAAGATCGAATGATACTAGTTTTTTTTTCCTTATTAGCATCACCAACAGTTGATACATTGATTCACTAGAAATAAATACTTAATAAAAGACTTAACTTAATGTACAACCACTTATAGGTGAACACAGCGTGCTCCATAAATGAACTATATTCTAATTACTTAAGGAACTAATAGAACTAAATTAAATTAAAGGATATATATGAAGTGAATGGCTGCGAACTAGGTTAAGTGTGAGTATATGTATGTTGAAGTAGTTTTGTTTGTTAATACGACTGGGCGTGTGTGAAAAATTATGAAAAGGGAATATGAATATAAACTCAAGCAGTTAATACATCGAGTGTTTTATTTTATATATTTTATACTCATATACGCTTTGAAATTTTTGGCAGTTTACATCCGGAAAAGTTGTTTTATTTAATGGACAATGGGGTTAGCACGAACAACTTTCGAGTAAGTATCGAGGAAGTAAAGTAAAAAAATGTATGACATATTGAGCAGAGTTCCTGCCGGACGTAAACGGAACTACATTTTCCTATACATTTTTTGACATTACGTGCTCGATACTTACTCGATACTATTTCGATAGTTATTCGTGCTTGCCCTACTGTACGCGACTTTTATAATGTTTATGTAGGATAAACAGATCACCACTCACACACACTTCTTGTGAGCTAGCTTGATTTTTACCCGACTGCAAAGAAAGGGTGATGTTTTTCGCATGTATCTTGTATATGTATTTTTGTATTTAACGGATTTCTATAGAGATATCGTTAGATTTGTGTTGACAGCCCAAGTGTTCATAGGTAAGTGACATTAAAAAAACCAATATAGCGGCGGCGAGATGCTAATATTTAAAGTGAAAAAAAGCAACTTGTCTCATGTCGCCCTGACGGGATTTTTAGGTATATTTTCTTGTTTAATATTTATCACATAAAAATAGCATTGTAAAAAGCAAAATTTAAAAGTTATAATGAAAAAGAAAGTTTTTTAGAATACTCCAATACGGGTATCAAATTAAAGAGCTGGTCTTAAGGATTTCAAAAAAGTATATCATGACCAATAAATACTAAAACAATATAAATAAACAATTAATAAAAACATGATGAATGATTCGACTTATTATTAAATTCTATGCCTATTAATTCATGTTATTATGTTTAACTAAATATTTTTAAATTTAATCTTGTTTCCATCTTTTCAGTTGACTTGTCTTTGGAAGCAGGTGAGTTTTTTATATTTATATATTTTTTTTCTAGTATTTTTCTGTTAAAATTAATCAAAAGATCAGCAGTTTACAAGTATATCTTTACCTTCTAAAAGTGCCCGCATGCGGTGCGGCTGCGGCGCGGCACCGGCGCGGCGTTTGAATAAACACGCTAATTTCGCAAAGCGATTGTGTAAGTTAAACATAAAACGAAATGTCTACAAACACCGGGCGCCCAAATTAAGGACTTGAGATTGGCTCTCAAATGCAAAGGTACAATTAACGGTTTGAAATATTGGATAGTACTAGATGTTAAATACCATACCAAATTTTTATAATAGTAGTAGAACAGAGTCTATTTGAACATTGGAGGTGATTAATCTTTACAGAAGAATGAAGAAGTTGTGGTCACTACTTCAAAAAATATTTTATTCTCTGTCAATCCATTTTATGGGAATTCCTATGATTTTCATTGTTAGTTAGTAGGTCCGCCGTGGTTTTCCGTTAATGAAGTTTCCGATCCCTTATGAATATCGGAATAAAATGTATCTTATGTTTTAGTGCAGGTTATGAACTATCAATATCAAAACTTCATTTATAATATTTGTAGGGTGGAAGAAGTTGACAATAATTAGATTAAACAATACATGTCAAGATCGGCAACTTTTTGAACAAAAAACGCAAAAAAAATCGCTGTGTCAACTTTACCTAAGAATTACAACTCGATTATTGATAGTAACGCAAACAATTATATATCGAAAAATTGCTTATTTGATAACGATTTTAAAAAAATATAGTTTAAATATAGTATTTAAGAAAGTTTCTCCAGAAATCGCAGTTAAAACGCCGCCCGGCATCAAATTCTGCAATCTTCTCTTCTCTACTGCGGCGCTCTCACGTCGCGCTTATCTCGTTATCCTTCTCGACCGTATTTTAGCTTCCAGCACTCGAGTAGAAGAAGTCGGATAGAAGTAGTTTTGTAAAAAACAACGGGTTGCACTCTGGGAGCCGGCAGAAGTGAAAACCGCTTAAACGAAACAGCAGGAGCAATCATACATTTTCGCCGCGCGGTAGAAATATTACTTCCTTTCCTACGTCACACCGGCGCGGTCTACCTCCCTCCGTCTTACCAATTTTCGATCAGGTCACGTGTCCTGACGCGACTTTAACATTTTTTACCCATCCCAAAAATTTAAAACTGGTGAGCACAACGCCGCTAAAGAAGTTTTCACTTCAACGGTCACTACCGAGGCTTAGTTGAATCACGTCAAGTAATAGTCGAGAGAACAACCACGACTAACAACTCCGGTTGCGAATAAAGTGAGTAACATGGCCGCTGACGAGGACATTTTGCGACTTGTTTAATAACCGAGTTTCATGCTAATAAACCGAGTTGAATGTGCGCACTAAGAAATATAGTTACGACACAGTCTAATCATAAACAGTCGTGCACTCGGCCGATATGACGCGCTCACACACACACACACGCCGCTCACTATCATTAGACGGTCGGCCCCTCGATCTCACTGGTTTTCACTGGTAAAATTGTAGCAAATCCGCGTGTAGCGGCGCGTATCCGCGTGAGTGTTATCATTTCGGCCGTTTGTAAGCAGTGGAAAGACTGTTTGTATAGTTAGTCTGTGGTTACGATCAAACATGGCTTGACTACGAATGCAACGCGTTACGAAACCGTAGCTACGGGTCTACGGAGTTCGTAGTAGGTCCCAATATTTGCTACGAACTTAGTAATAGTTATAGGACTCTATTCTATATTAGGTTGGAAATTTTTAGCAATTTTTTTTTCGTATGTATGATGATAATTGGTAATATGGCGAGGGGTCGAAATGTAGAAAGGCTAAACCGAACCAAAAATTTCTCAAAAAAAAAAACTTTTAACTGTGTTTTTTATGATTCTGTAATTTTTGCATTTTTCAATGCTATTTTTATACTTATGGTAAATTTTAAATAGAAAAATATTGGAAAAAATTAACTCGGCCACAAGTAAATTCTCAGACGGGAATCGAACCCGCGACCTTTGGAAAGCATTGGACCGGATTTCCAAAGGTCGCGGGTTCGATTCCCGTCTGAGAATTCACTTGTGGCCGAGTTAATTTTTTCCAATATTTTTCTCTTAACTATAACATACAGATAGGTGGGGTAGGATTTCTAAAAGGGAAGCGAATAAGAATCGGTATGTATGGTTGATTCGAGGAGCCCGTGGCGCAGTGGTTCGCAAGCTCGGCCTGCGATTGTTGAGGTTAAGTAACTTTCGCAATGGTCAGTCACGGGATGGGTGACCAAAAATTTACTAACTCAAGCTCCTCCGTGCTTCGGAAGGCACGTTAAGCCGTTGGTCCCGGCTGCGCTTGCAGTCGTTAAAACCCACCAATCCGCATTGGGCCCGCGTGGTGGGTCATGGCCCGTTCTCCTTATCCATCCATAAGGAAGGCCAGTGCCCCAGCAGTGGGGACATTAAAAATGGCTGATGACGACGATGTATGGATCGTTCGCTCCCGTTGAGTTATGTGCGGTACTAGTACTAGTTATTTAAATACTGTTGATAAAAAATGTTAATGCGTCCCGTACGCATTAATATTTTTGTTGCGGGACTAACTTTAAAAAATATTGACAACGTAAACAACGTTGCCAATTTGATGAAATATTGAGATGTTTTGACGTGTATGGTTTAGTATGATCAGTGGTTAATAGCGGCATTCATTTGCACTAGGCTTTTAGCCACCGAGTCATTTGAGCGACTGCGGTCAAGCTTTGGTTTGCATGAATGATTTGCAATTTCAATTCCACTCTGATTTAATAAATTAATGGATTTTTCTCTGACAAAAACCAAAGCTACTATAACTAACTAATGAATTAAACCATATTTTAATGTTTAATAAAAAATATAAAAACGAAAGAAGTAAAAATATAGGAGGAATTTCGACCGATCGAAAAACACAGTCCTCAGCCAGCTGCAGTCTCACAGTAGACAACTAGAGACTGTTATTCAATTGGCTTGAATACCCCGAGAGATGCACCTCGCTCCTACAATAGCACCACGTGAATAAATAAAACAATTGTTAACTAGCTACTGTAGTAATCCCTATAATGAGAGGGTCACTTAATGGTTTTACTAAATGGTTGGTGTTGATTATGTAATGGCACATTAAACACAAATAAATAAAGAAGAAAGTGGAAACTAAATTGACACTACACCTGATGAAATAAAATAGTGACAGAGCGTTTACCAAGTAAGTGTTTTGGTTTTATCTGAAAATATGACTAAATATCACACCATCTTATCTAAGTCTGACGCAATAACAACAATAATTTCAGCATCGTTGTGTTCCGGAAGCTACAGATTAGATAGCCATTTCCTCAGTGATTGAAGATTACGGGAGAGGCTCACTTCCATCTTCAGCCTTATCAATACTTAACATGCATGATGAAGGCTAAGAGACTCCCCGTGTCGTTCATAAAAGATAATAGAAATTATGGAAAACTAATAATGCTTCTAAATTTGAGGCCGATAGATGCCAGTCGTATTGTACTATAAATTTAAAAATACGCCGTTCATATATATTATGCCGAACATAAAAATTTATAGTGAAAGGTCCTAACGAAGTCCCACATTAATATGTCAACAGAACATAGTATATATAATTATAATTATATCTACTATGTTCTATATACTATGTATTATTAATATATAACATAATTATTAATAATTTTTATTTGTAGTTTTTGGTAGCTGAATTTAAAGCAAACTGCGCATATCCTTTTTTCCATTTCTCTCCATTTTTCCTATGCCTCAAAGGTTGTCTGGAAGAGATCGCTCTTAGCGATAAGGCCGCCTTTGCCCACATGTATGTCAACTCTTTCTTGTGTTTCTGTCTGTATTTTTGTGTGTGCAATAAAGTGTTTTATCTATCTATCTATCTATCCTTTTGGATTTCTCATTTACGTGGAAAAAGATTATAATATGATATTAGTGCGGTTAGATGACATCCATTTTGAAATCAGAAATCAAAATAAAATATATTTATTCAGTAACATATTTTTTTTACTAAAACATATTATACTGAGATCGTCTTTTAAGTATTAGTTATTATACTTGTGCCAAGAGCCTCGCTCTTCCACATCGTACATTGCAATTGATTTTAAAGAATAAACACTTGTTTACATTTTTGAGGTACAAGAATAATAGAAGTGAAAACTTCTTTAGCGGCGTTGTGCACATCGGAGTTTTAAATTTTTGGGACGGGTAAAAAATGTTAAAGTCGCGTCAGGACACGTGACCCTGATCGAAAATTCGTAAGATCATTTACCGTTGACCTATTTCAAATTACAAAAAGTCTTACACTTGAAAGGTCTACGTATATTAGTTAATAACAACCATTATATAAAGATCTCTCATTACTACCAACTTTCATATTGATGCCAGGTCAGTTTTAATGGACTTGTCCAAGTTTATCCGACATCAGGCGGGCCAGACAAGTAATAATTGGTGACAAAGCTTTCGACGGCGTACATAACGTGTTTAAACTTTTTTGTTGTACTAATTTAGCGTACCCCACGGACACTGGACTTGAAAAACTTTCAAAAATGTATCGAAATCTTCACGTCAATAAATGTATCGAGGTACAGCGATCCTACCGGGCGTGAACGGATCTAAATCCTATACTTTTTGAGGCGATTCAAATACTTTTTATTAGGTCTTTAACTATGAAATTGTCGATTTGTATGAAGATTTTCAAAGAAAGTTGGTTTTCCATACTTACAATTTTTGTTAAAGTTACTACCGCAAGTGTGAATGCCATAATTTTTTTAAGTACAAGCATTGTTTGAAGACTATATAAGCAATCTAAAATTATAAATAAATAATATTAAATAAAGTAGTAAATTTTGCTAACAAAAAACCTTTCGAAATATTTTTTGTCGTTTATGAAACGAAAATAAAAATCATAAGAATAATTATTAATCTTGATCATTTTGATCTTAATTTAATATAAAATCGAGGAATAGAGGCAATTTCATAGGTAAAGACCTATTATAGATTTTTGAAAGTTATTCATCGTAGCCTCACTGCGAACTACAGAACTGTCGAAGGCTTAGTCACATCAGTTCAAAACTGTCTAGAGTTTAAACCCAGTTCTAATTTACGGTAACAGTATTTAAATTCATAATACCTATTATTGGAACAGGACGTAGACTAAATACAATCCTAACAATATTATAAATACGAGTGTTTTTTCTTTGTGTTGTTGCTTCTGTTAAAGCTGATAAGTTTCTTGCGGCCGTTCTTCTTATCAGTTAAAAGATGTCCTGAATGGCTGGTAGGAAAAAAAAATGGGACGATTCGAAAGCACTTATCTATAAGTCGATTCGAATAAAAAATCTTTGATTTTGACTTTGACTTTGACTTTGTTTACACCCTAACTGACTTTTACGGTTGACTGGTAGAGAATGCCTAAAAATTCAAAAAAATCAATTCAATATCATTTATTCAGTCTAGGCTGTTACAAGCACTTATGAACGTCAAAGAAGCTACGCCATCGGTTCACAAACCCTACGGCGGGAGACCGCGTAACGAGAAGAACCGGCAAGAAACTCGTCAAGGGCTATTTTTTTCTCCCTGTTATATTTCATACAGAGTCGTCAAATTGAAAAGTGAGCTTAACATATCAGTAAGGTCAATTTCCATCACAAAAGAAAATACTAACTATAATATTACATTTTATGGTTATCCTAACCGTAAACAATTTTCAATTCGCAAGGAAGGACTTACATTTAACATTTCTCGCATTACAAGGTTACTGTACTGCAAGTTGTGACGTACATACAGGGCATTAAGTCCGCTATTTGCTGTATATGTGCTATAAAGAGTTAATAAATAAATAACTATGCAATCAATCGACTTGATTTTTGGTATAGAATTAGTCGAAAGGACGAAAAGTAACATAGACTATTTATCCCGATATTCCCACGGGAACGGGAGCCACGCAGGTGAAACCGCGGGCGGAAGCTAGGTAACACTTTGTAAGTTGTATGTTTGTTTGTTGTTGTTTTTTACGCGTCAACGGTTGAACGCATGTGGATTTTTTTTAATCTAAATAATTGAAGGATCTCGTTTTTAGATATGTCAGTCCTATCGTATCTTAGAAAAAGATTACACACTAAAGTTTTATACAGATACTTAAACCATGACTGAGCCATAATAGGACGAAATACAAAGGGACATGTATCATTGAAAGCTCGAGTTAAATGAATAATAGGCTATTACTGCAGCGGCCATCAAAAAGGCATTGATGGACTAACGTGTAAATGTGGGCTGAGGTGAAGCCGAGGCTCACATACGTAAGTCCATCAATGCCTAGTTGTAGCCAAGGCTTGTATAGTACTTTTCTCAAATAATGCGGGGAAATTATAACTACTTTTCGAAATGAGACGAGCAACGAACAATAATCTTTTTTCCGGAGTTAACGTCTTCATTTTTTTTTTTTTTTCTAAAACAGCTTTCTATTTGCAAACCAGTTCGAAATTTAAATAAAACCTTTGAGAAGTTACCTAGTTGGTTGTCATATTTCGGAGTTAAAGATCGTTCAATTTTTAAATTACACGACAGATATAAGTTTACTATGTAATTTATTTGGCCGCTAAACACGACAGATATGGATTTTCAAAAAAAAAACCGGCCGCTGATCGAATGTATGTGGCCAGTACAGAAAGATCAATTTATCTCGAAGAAGGTTTTCAAAATAATTCTCACAAATCCAAGTAAAAAAAAATCTCAAAAAAATGCAGGGAAATAAAACATACTTTTTATATTATTCATTTAATAATTACTAAAAGAAAATCAAATTCATTGCAGGAGCGTCTTTTTGAATTTGGAACATTGCAGCGCTCCGGCAATGTTGTATGAAACGGCGTGCTGGAGTTGTTAAATACTCTTTGTAATGTTCCAAATTCAAAAAACGCTCCTGCAATGGATTTGATTTTCTTTGTCCGTAAATTCGATACTTCGCGTGTTCTTTTTTCGAAAATAATGACAACATTTCCATGCATGTTTGAGAAAAATAAATATATTTTACACTTCCACCAATTAACCTAGCCCCAAAGTAAGCACTGTAAGGCTTGTGTTATGGGATACTAGGGTAACGGATGTAAATACATACATATAATTATACATTTATAAGTATTTATGTGTAGAAATATATATAAACGTCCATGACTAAGGTACAAATGCTCGTATTCATCATACAAGCATTTGCCTCTACCGAGATTCGAACCCGGGACCTCAGAGTAGGCGACACCTTGATACCGGTGTACGTACACCACTCTACCACGGAGTTCGTCGAAGTTAAAACTATTTTAAAATTATATTTAAGCTATTTCACATGAAATCGTTTAATGATTATCATTCAATCATTTGACGACCTGTTTGGCGCAGGGGTACTTAACCTGCCTTCTACGCCAGATGTCCCGGGTTTGATCCCCGGAGAAGACAAATATTTGTGTGCATGAACATGTCTATTTGTCTTGGTCTGGGTGTTTTCTTAAGATACATCTTATGTATGTATTTACAAAAAAAAGTATATAAGTATGTTTATCCGTTATCTAGTATCTATAACACAAGTTCTTCATAAAACTTAACGTAGGCTAGATAATTGGTGTGATTGTATGAAATTATTTATTTATTATTATTCATCTCGTTTTACCTGGTAAAAGAAATCTACAGTTTTTCCTGTACATTATTATGAGTTTGTTTACCTACAATAAAACGAGGGAAGCTGTTTTTCCAGCTAAAAAGAAACAAGAAGAGTCTTTCAAGTTTCAAACTCTGAACATTTTAGCATAACGTGATTTCCGACCTTATGTCAATTTTGTGAAAGCGCAGAATTATGTTGATTGTGTAACAACTTTCCGGAGTTCCCATGATACCCGCTGAATACTTATAAAATATTTACAGATTCACTTCTAAAAATATCTTGGAGATCTATCATCTATGGAAGTTTAACCGCCCTTGTGGTATAGTGATACAACCACCGCTATCAGACCCAGGGTCCCGGGTTCGATTCCCAGCGGGGGGTATATATTGAATTCGGTTTGGTTGGT
The DNA here is from genome assembly GCA_910589605.1 of Chrysoteuchia culmella. Lineage (NCBI taxonomy): Eukaryota > Metazoa > Arthropoda > Insecta > Lepidoptera > Crambidae > Chrysoteuchia > Chrysoteuchia culmella. Next base: position 23,596,109 of record OU342651.1, read on the forward strand.
GGTAGGACTTGTTGTAAGTCCGCCTGGCTAGCTACCTCCATCTTTTCTAAGTCTGACGCCATAATAACAATGTTTTCAGCGTTGTTGTGTTCCAGCAGTTAATGATAAGATAGCCAGTTCCTCAGTAGTTGAGGATTCTGGGAGAGGCACGCTTCCATCTTCAGCTTTATCAATACCTACTTAACATCAGATAATATGAAGGCTGAGAGTCACCCCGTCGTTGATAAAATAAATAAAACATTAAAAATGTTGGTTACTGTGTCTTGTTATTTCATTCGAAGCCGTTTTGTCAAATACGAGCTTTAGCCCGAAACTGTGTAAGGGATTTTCTTTTTTCTTTGGCAATTAACTTAATTGTAGAATAAAGCTTCTTCGCAGTCCAATTTTCTGGAAGTAAATAAACTTATTTCTAAATTCAGGGCAGTAATTTGGGAAATAAGTAGCTTCTTCTTACAAACAAAATATATAATTACATACTTTTTATTAATATCAACTTTAAAAAACTACATCCTTAAATTTAAAGAAATCATTCTCGCATGGTCATAAAACAGTACGTTTGCAAATTCTGCACTATCTTGCCTCATCCAAGAACATCGTAATGCGATTCCGAAGAAGAGACATCTTTTCCAGTTTGCGACTGTCCCCGCCAGCGAGCGCCTTGTTTCACGTGTGACGCCTGTAGAAGTCCACGCCGGAACGTTAATTTGGCGCTCGCTCGCCGGATGCTGCTGCCGGCTGCCGGATTTTTGTATTCCGATCGAATCGCGCGCCTTCCGCTACACAAAGCCGATACAGCCGGCGGGGCTATTTACCTATCTTTGCAACAGCAACTCGACAGCAGAAATTGTGCGATAATTGCTTTACGTCACGTATCAACTTTTGTGTACCTACTATAATAATGACTTGTTCTTTGTATCAGTATTAAATGTTTTATTTTCGATAAGCTCTCAATATTTTGTAATTTGTAAAGGAAACTTTAGTTCTAATATAAAATGCAGCAAATTTGTATCATGTATGTGTATAACTGTTTGTTTCTGAACAATAAATAAATAAATAAATCAACAGTGCCGCCTCTACCGAACAAACGATGAACTACAATGTGCATTCATTTAGTTCCTGCTATTGCTACCAAACCATCCGCCCCGTGTGGTGACGGCCTAAGAATACAAGTGTCACCACCCCCTTACATGCCCGGGATGTCGTAAGAGTCGACTAAGAGGCTCGACGCATTGAAAACCTGTGCGAGAGAAGGAAAACTTGAAACAAACCCTCTACCAACCCGTCTGGCCAGCGTGGTAGCAGTAGGCTAATAGCTTCCTATGAACGCCACAATAGGCGTGAGCTAGGAGAGGCCTATGTCCAGCAGTGGACGTCCACAGGCTGATGCTGATTGCTACCAAATAGGTTTGGCGCTAGCGTTATAGCAACACGCGGCGTCTTACCTAGGTAGGAGCGCGATAGAGTGAGACGCCGCTATACGAACCATCAGCGAGCGATTAGCCAGCAATCACATACGTTATACCGTTTTTATTTTGAAGTTCCGCAGCTATCGCGCGATAATTGCTAATTTTTAGGTAACAGCCCCGCCTTCGTTTATGCGCATAAAAAACGAATGTAACCCAGACTCTCACAACGTTTCTTGTTGAATGAACGCAAATCATTCTTGAATGATGATCTGAATCGTAGCTTTACATTGCAAAAGCATACTTTTCTAATAACAAGAAGATTTTGTAGGAATTTGAATTCTTTAGTGATTTGAAGCCTTGTTAGTTTACTGCCAATAATAATTCTGTAACCAACGGAAAAACACCTATTGCGTTAACGACACCATTTACGTTTACGGAGATACCTTTATAATAGTAACTACAAATATGTACAAATCATTTTGTGGTTTAAGAAATTCATTCTCGCCGAAGATAATAATGTTAATTACAGGAGAACAATGATAACTTAAAGTAATAGTTACAAAACTTGTCGTCCAACTATACCTATCCACTCAGTGCATTCAAATTACAGGTTTTCTAACACATATTTTCTAAATTGTGATTTGAATGCACCAAATGAGTTTACATTTTTGTAGTCGAAGGTATTTTATTATAAAGCTGCGCGCCTTCAATAGAAACAATTTTTGTATTTACTTTCTAGATGCATATGTGGTATCCTATTTAAACGTAGTGATGTGATGAAAAACAACTGCTTCAAACTCTAAAATTATGCAGAATATCATACGCTCTAAATTATGTACAACCAAGTCGTTGCAGGTTGAGCCATGTTCGTCGGAATGCAGACGGGCGTAGTATTCGTTATCGTATTTGAATCTAAGGAGTGTTAGACGATTAATGCAACGAGTGCGGCGTTTGCAAACGAAGTGACTTGCAGTTGCAGTGACAGCGCGCTGCGGCTGCAGCGTATTTGCAAACGCGCCCCAAAGTACGTAAGGCAGAGAGAACACTCACATTTTGTTCCAAGCGCCACTCTGGCACGATCAAAGTCACATCACATTACAAGCAGTATTTAGTGGCGATTGGCAAAATTAATAAGCCGTATACATATTATAGCTGAACAATTTTCGCTACTATAACGGGACTAATAAAATGGTGAAATCACGCCGCGCTACGGCGGCAAACTAATGGCGCGGTTTCAGAGGTTGTCAAGTCAATATATGAAATGAGAAACCGCCTCTGTAGTCAACCACCGGTATCATACCCAGGGGTCCCGGGTTCGATTCCCAGCGGGGGTACATATTGTATTCGGTTTGGTTGGTGGAAGGACTCGTTGTAAGTCCGCCTGGCTAGCTACCACCATTTATCTAAGTATGACGCCATAACAACAATGTTTTCAGCATTGTTGTGTTCCGGCAGTAAGAGATAAAATAGCCAGTTCCTCAGTGATTGATGATTCCGGGAGAGGCTCGCTTCCATCTTCAGCCTTATCAATACTTAACATAAGGTATGATGAAGGCTAAGAGTCTCCCCGTCGTTCATAAATAAAATAAATAGAAACGTCAAGAGCTGCGGGCTTACTAGAAACTGTCATGTTATACATTCTTCCGGTAATGTATCTTTCATGACGGGACGTTGGCGGAATTTCTGTGAGGAACGGAAGAAAGCCATTACAAAAAAAAACTATCATGACTACCCATTAGGCTTCGCCGGAATTCATTTGCTATCTCTCCTCTACAACATTTTGTTCAACCGTGCTATCTAAAAGATCGATTTAATTACCTCTATTGTTCCACTTCCCATTCACTTAGGTCATCTGAAAATCTGAGTCTCCTTATGCCCGTCCATCAGACCTCCTTTTATACTAGTTCCTTTACTGTTCAGACCATCCGACTGTGGAATTCACTGCATGTTCAGATAAGACGGGCTCAGTCTCTGAGCGTCTTTAAAAATGTAGTGAATAAATATTACCTTTCCCTATAAAATTATATACCTATTGGTCATAGTTGTAAATATATAAATTTATGTATATAGGTATGTTTATTTCTAAAAATATTTATAATTGTTTCCGCCCATTATTATGCCCTGCTTGCTTTTTTGCTGTCAATCTCTCCACACACACACACACACACACACACACACACACACACACACACACACACACACCTGCGCCTTTTATACTTCTTATTTTTATTTGTTACTAGTAGGTATTATTAAAAGGAATAGGTAATAAAATTAAAATCAAGGATAAGAAATAGACAATAATGTTATATTATAAGTACTTACGTGTTTTAATAGAATACTGACAAATGGAAAAAAAAAAAACACAACACGTAAACACTTAACTAAACTAATATAAAAATAACAAAATAAATATTTGTATGCCTAGTTATATAAACAAAAAAATTATATATATATATATATATATACTTAAACATATCTCTCAAGTACGTACTTACTCATTTAAACAGCATCTCTCAAGCATTACATAAGTCATTAGGAAGGAACTGGTACCTATAATACAGGCCAGGCCTAGTGTAGGTACTAGTACATTGTTTTTACTCAAGTTATTTAGTAATGATAAAATAATAATAAAAAAAATATATATATTCGTACTTATCAAAAAAAATACTGTGGGTTGTCCGGAAGAGATCGCTTTAAGCGATAAGACCGCCCTCATAACGCTTCAATTTATTAAAACTTTATTGTAAATGTAATATGTACATGGTATTATAAAAAAGAGTTATTGTATTGTATGGTATTGTATCATGTCATAACAATGTTTTGTTTCTATTGGAGTGTCACACTTTGATTGAGCGAAGACGTCACAAAACTTCCTTAAGCTTGAAACAACACTGCGCAAAGAGACAGCGGTAGGCCCCCTGGCTTTTAAAGTTTTTGGTGTTATAACAAATAAAACCTACAGACTCAATACTAGGTAGCAAGAGTCGATCAGGAAATTTTTTCGAGTATGGCGGTACCTTCTGGAATCTTTTATGCTTTGTGTACTGCAGCTGGCAGCTAAGCATTAACTATTGTAACTGACGAACTATGCACTAGGACTAAGACTGTTTCAATAGTAAGAAGTATGTTCATTAAAGGCTTCAACACAGTCTGTATAAAAGGAAATGATCTCATTAATAACTTCATATAAAGAGAATGGTGGTCAACATCAGTGTCGTATATGAATTGAAAAGTCAATATTACTTTATGAAAATTACAACGATGTTTAGAGAATAATTCATTTAAAATTCCATACCTACTTACTTACTCGTATACTGGCGAAGTGGTTTGGTACCGATCATTCCTACTGAGCTAGGAGTTGTTGTTGTTGTTGAGGAGCACCCGGGTACAAATATTTAGGTGATAGTACTGATCATTCCGCTGTGTGCAGCTGTGTAGTGTCGGCTTAGAATAGCACTACTCCCTCTAATCCCGTGGAGGTCGTAAAAGACGACTAAGGGACTCAGCCTTCAGGAGACGGGCAGCAGCGTCTCTGCCAAGCGTGGCGATTATGGCAAACCCCAACTATACCCAGCAGTGGGTGTCATGTGGCTGAGACGACGACTAATCATTCCTACTGAGACCGGGCTTCGCGGTTTCGGTCCCCATGATGAAGGAACATTTGTGTTTGTTTCGTCTCTGGGTGTAATTTTAATAATATTATAAATGTGAATGTATGTCAGTTTGTTTGCTTGTTTGTTAGTTAGTTACTCTTTCACGCAAAAACTGCTGAATGGATTTGGATGAAATTTGGTATGTAGGGACTTCAAATAGTGGACTAACACATAGGCTACTTTTTATCCCGATATTCCCACGGGAACGGCCACGCGAGTGAAACCGCTTGCGGATGCTAGTTTCCTATATTTGTATGATATAAGGTAGATCTGACACCATATGGAAAGTCACTGAATGTCTCCCAAAGTATAATTTATATTGTAACAATATGATAACCTTGGCTTTTCCCTACCATTGTATACTTTGTGAATTGGGTACACAGAGGATAATCTCACGAAAAAAATGTTTTATATTCTAACTAAAGGAAAACAATACCCCAAGTTTCAATCTAGATAACGTAGTTTGAGAAGGGAAAAGTCTCTTTTCCTCAGATTGATGAAAGGTTTCATTACAATAAAATAGGAAAACTAGAAAATGTTTGATACATCTCTCGCTAGATAAATTAGAAGTGCAGTCGCCCGACTGAAAAAGGTTGCGGTTTGAGTCCCTTCGGAGCCGCGAAAATTAGGTATTTTTATTTCTAGTACAAACGTACCTACTACTCTTCCTTATTTGTTTTTTGGCGCACAGACTGCTATGTTTACCTCATCTACCAACACAAAAGGGTTGTCTGGAAGAGGCCGCCGCTAACAGAGCATTTTTAATGCAAAAAAAAATAGCGTGTAAATCAAAACCCTTATAAATATTTCTCCTTTACCTTTTATTCAGAATAGTAGGTATACAGTAGCAGACTCGAGATAAACATCTCATAAAATATCAGATACTTACACATTCTCTCACGCTTACTTTCAAACTATGTATTGAGTCATGAAGAACAAGACAAAACACCAAGACCTAATGTTTAAATGACATTTATTTTTTTAATAATGAAGAGGGTAAGATCACGCGGGCCCGCGACAAGCCCGGCAGTGACTGCCAGGGTGACTGGTTCAAGCACGCTTTACATGTAGCTAAATACAGTGCACTAAATTCTAATTTTGACGACCTGTTTGGCGCAGGGGTACTAACCCCGCCTTCTGCGCCAGAGGTCCCGGGTTCGATCCCCGGACAAGACAAATATTTGTGTGAAAGAACATGTCTATTTGTCTTGGTCTGGGTGTTTAGTATGTATATTAAGTATGTATTTACAAAAAAAAAAAAAAAGTATATAAGTATGTTTATCCGTTATCTAGTATCCATAACACAAGTTCTTCATGAAACTTAAAGTGGGACTAGATAATTGGTGTGATTGTATGCGAATATTTATTTATTTAATACAGACAGACTGATGCCTCAGTCTGAGTGTTGCGAGTCTTTTCAATTCAGTGCATAAAATTGAGCTAAATGTAAAGCGGTTTCACACGCGTCGGCACCACGCAAGTCTCGCAACACAAACACAACCTGCAACAACAACTAACTAACAGACCGCTAAACGCATAATCCGACTCATACATTATTCACGCCCCTAACTACCTTATTGACATGCCACTCGCTCGCCACTCAAAATAGATTATAGTTTATTGTCTACACCTAGAACTTTGCACAACTCAAGTGGAATGGAACGTAATTATGTTAAATTGTTGTTTGCAAATTTTCACTACACAAATACACCATATAGCTGTTCTAACCTTAAATCTAAATCTGTGACGTCACTGTATAGTGACATAATGACGTGTTGAGATCCGACGAAATCTCTGAGCCTTTGTATCTACAATACAAAAACAATTAGGTAGCCAGTTCCTCAATGATTGAGGATTCCGGGAGAGGCTCGTTTCCATCTTCAGCCTTATTAATACTTAACAGCAGGTATGACGAAGGCTAAGAGTCTCCACGTCCTTAATAAAAAATAAAAAGTGTACTAGTGAAATGTACAGAATGAGAGCTCTCTCTGGCCACAAATGTCATTCAATATTGTTATTTGACAAAGTTGCTTAGTGTTTCTATGTTATTGCTTGTGACTGTACCTGTGCACATGAGTAATACTGCTCATTGTAGAACCTTTCATTTGTTTCTTTAAGACGCAATAATAAATCGGTCTCTAAGAAAGCATTGCCTTGATTGGACATGAAAGTCTATCAAGAAGAAAATAAGATGTCTCAAATAGCTTGATTCAAAAGTAATGGTGTGTTCATAAATTGATTTTAGATAAAATTCTCCCAGATAAATATTATTCTTACACGATTTGTCAAAAGTAAACTGAGCATATAATATATGCTAACATATGATAATATAGTAATAATAGAATTATTATTTAACATCCCATTAATAAGAAAAAGAAGAAAATAAGCTTTAATAGTCGTAACAACAATGTGGCATTGGTATTCACAGTAAGACCGGTTGCACAGAGCGCGGGTGGCGTAATGGCTCCATTAGATCGCGTTATTTGCACCGAAGGCGGAGACAAACTGCAGTTACAGGAAATTACCTACTGCAGCAAACACTTACTACAATGAAAAAAAAAACAATTCTTTCAGTTAGAAAATTAAACTGAAAACGCTGTGTTATCGTTCAAATCCTTTTGATGTAGACGAAAATTAACATCGCAAAAAAATAAATACACTGTGTCGGCGAGCGACGTAAATATTGGTTCCAATTCTCGTAATAGGATTCAATTTGACATAATAGGTTTTTCTAAATTGTACAATCATTTTGTAAAGGGTTTTCTCAATTTTCAATTTATTTTGAGTCTCAGACTGAAATAATTGTAAATTTGGTTTGAATACAAATCTAACTTTAGTCGAATATAATGTGCTTACTTAATTTCCTTCTTTTAGTATTCGACTCACAAGTTTATTGTATTTTTAAATCCCCTCACGTAAATTTATCGAAACGATAAATTTTCAAGGAATATTATTTTCTCGAACGTAGATCGGATATTCTTAAAGTATATTATGATAAAGTTATCTACAAGACAGTTAGATTAATTACAAGATTTGTTGCCAATTTTATTAAATAGTTTATAATAATAATAATAATTGATCAATTCCATATTTATATAATTACTTTACATTATGTGTAATTTGATTTATATTTAGTTCTTTTTTGTTATTCTTTTGTTTTTATGATGTTATTTTGTTAAGGCTTTTGGTATCGTTGTGTCGTGCTATTTCCAGGTTTCAGCTGAAAATCAGTGATTTGCTCGCGATTGACGCGAGAGAATATAACGCTGAGCTGCGACCCTTGCGTACTGCTACGCACACACATTTTTATTAGGGAATGTTGCATTTGACCTGTATGTGTTTTTTAAAACGTGTGTAACCGTTGCAAAATTAACGTATTTTATGTTATAATTGCATAATATTATAAAATGAACATGATATAAATGATTTATCTATCTATCTAGAAGGTTTTCTGTTCAGGAAACAACAAATTTCAAAAAACGAATTTCGGTTCCGACAGCTGCCTTACGACAGACATTTACGACGGACAAATATTCCGCAAGTTAAAAGTGTAATGAAGAGGCAAGTTGGTATGTTTTTAAAACCGATTTTAAAAATTCTTTCAGCAGTAGAGTGACATTATTCCATTTCCACCTTTGATAGTGAGATTAGTTCATCCCAATCAAAATTATGGGCGACCAACGAAGTGGGCACGAGGCAGCTAGTGTTTCTTGTACGGTCAGCAGCACGCACGCCTTTACACTTTGACCTCGAGAGCGACCTCACTTCACTCGTAATAGTGTCGGTTTTCGTAGTACAAATGTATGCTTTCGACTGTACATGAGTAAAACAAACATTTTCGGACTGAGTTATTGAAAATACGTTATAAAGATGCCCCTTTGGTAATTATTTACCTTTGGTGTAATTATTTACTGACGGTAAATAATTACACCAAAGGGACACTTAATAACGTATTTTTTGTGTCACAAATAACCAAACAATGACAGCGTGTTTACTGACCAGGGCCTGTCTGAGTTCGGACAAGTTGTAGTCCCAGTTCAAATTGCAAATATTTTAAGCCCCATTCAATTTCCAAAATAGCTTAATTTTGTAATTACTTCAGTAAAAAGAAGCAGCAGATCAGAGCAAACCTTTTCTGATGAATTTATGACTTTGCAGACCGACTAAGAAAGTGTAAAATCACATTATGTAAATTAAATATTACCAGTCTCCTTTTTTAATTATTTGTATTGTGCAAGTATCCTGTAATGTCTCAAGTTGGCATTAAAATTACCTCAGAGCAATAACAAAGCTTTCCCGAACCCCGGACATAATTGAACATCGTGTAATTAAACATTAATTTACTTTGAAAATTGCTGTTTTGAACTTAATTATTTTAATCATGTTGCCGTGGCCTTTGCCTTTTTGTTGTTCGCTCCTGCTTTACGGCTACCTTTTTGTAATAACTCGGAAAGATTGGCTTTCAATCATTTTACTTTTTACAAACCAGTACAAAAATCTTTTATGATAGTATCGAAAAGTATAGAAAAAAATGGAAGATGGAGCGAGTTCGTCCAGAAGAAGCCTGTTCACTTGCACCTTGAAGAGGTGTATGTGCTCGGGAAAACAGACGTCGGCAGGGAATGCCACTCCTTGGCTGTTCGAATTTCCCGAAAAAGTATCGTCAAATAATGTCTGACTTAGTGAACAGCATTCCTACCGGGCGTAAACAAAATGTCCCTATGCATTTTAAGCAAGATATTTTTTTTTAATAGAAAAATATTGGAAAAAATTAACTCGGCCACAACTTAATTTTTTCCATAATATTTCTTTTAAAAAAAATTACCATAAGTATAAAAAAAAGCATTGAAAAATGCAAAAAATTACAAAAATCATAAAATAGGTACTTTCTTAATACTTTTTCGAAAGTTTTTCGCGCTAGCCCCACTCAAGTAATAAGTAGTAGAACTTAAAATTCAAACAACTACCTATTTCAATACTGAACAATGTTATCAAATGTTTCTTGGTAATAAAAGGCATGTTTGATTTCATAAAACAAAGTTTGTTTGAAGATGTCTCGCGACTTTACAATATCGCGTGGCTGCCAATATCAATATAACTTCCTTACTCTCGCATAGTAATAACGTTATTCGAATAAACGAGTCCTGACAATATTAGATTTGAAGTCTTCAATATCAGCTTTGCAGCATCCTGTGTCAACTCGCGTGTTTCGAGCGGGAACAATAGGGAGTTTTCCTGGCTTCATTGTTTTAAAGTGGTGCATTGTCTCAAACTGCCTCTGTAGAACTTCCATTCTGTCTCTGCAAACTGATGGTTTAAATACCGGACCAATGTATACTACCGTTTATTAGGAGTGTTTCGGTCGTGTTACTATTTAGTGCTCTTTTATATTGTGGGGCTAGCACGAAAATCTTTCTAAATTGTTTCGAAAAAGTTTTCGAATCGTCACGTCAAAAAATTTATAAATGGTAATTTAGTTCCGTTTACGTCCGGTAGGGACGCTTACATTAGTTGACGATACTTTTAAATTCTGTTTAAAAATTATCACATAAAAAAGCATTGTGTAATCACAATGCTTTTTTATGTGATAATTTTTAAACAAGTAAATATACTAGAAAAAAGCAACTTGTCTCATATTTTTTTTTTATGGTTATGTAATTTTTGCATTTTTTCTATTTAAAATTTACCATCAACTTGTCTCATGTCGCCCTGACGGGACTTGAACCCGCATCCTTGGGAATCCGGCCCAATGCACTGACCAATTATAGGTCATAGGAGGTCATAGGTCATTCATAGGTCTCTGTAGTTGGTCAGTGCATTGGGCCGGATTCGCAAGGATGCAGGACGCGGGTCTACGGGTTGAGGTTCTACTCTCTAAGCACGAAACCCGTAGTTTCGGCCTAAGTTACGGATGTTTCCTACTCCGTATCACCTACGGACAGCTTATTAGTTCGGAGACCCGCACTAAGAATGAATGAGAATACGTTTTGACATTGTCCCTACTCCCAATGTGTTTGTGCCGTTTGTTCAAAACTAGTACATCCGAAATCAATAGAGAGCAGGCTCTATCCGTAGTTTCGTGAAACTTACGGACGGGGGCCCGTATCTTAGTCGACGGGCTTAGAAAGACGAAGTAAGAGCATTTAAAAAAAAGTGTTTGTGCTAAACACAACACTATTAATGATTCAATTATGACTAAACGTTCAGAATTGACCCCCAGAATATTTATTGTAGAATGTTTATTTTTCTCAATAGTTATGCTTTTCACTGCTTTCTCGGTCGTTGATTCATTTATTGCACAAATATCACCACACTTTCAAGAGCTTTAAAAATCTCTAATGAAAATCCGAGCCATAGTCGGCCATAACATAACTCGTCCGAGGCTCGGCCGCGTCCCGGGACCGCTCGCCGGATATTACTCCCACACTACCGTAGGACTGCTCACATCACGCACACACGCGCGTATAACTAGCGAGGACGCAAACTTATTGCATTTGTTTGTTGCTTATTTTGCCGACCACAGTAGAGGATAAATTAGCTTAGTCGCGCAACTCGACGCGTCCCGACCACGGGAATGTACGTCATGTACATCTAAAATAAATTACTATATATATTGAAATTTTATATTGAAGCGCTTTTGGCCGCGATTGACAGACTGATCCTATTCGATGACGTTTGTTAAGCAAAGTTCGGCCCGGTCAGGTGTCGGATGGGTGACCGTAAAGTGGCATTATAACTGAGCGCTTCCGTGCAAAGTCTAAGTCAAAATTTTTTTTTCAAATAGACATAGATAATTTTTTTTTTCTACCAGCCATTCAGGACATCTTTTAACTGATAAGAAGAACGGCCGCAAGAAGCTTATTTTGCTTCTATCTTGCTTTAACTTATCGTGCTTTGGAGGGCACGTTAAACCGTCGGTCCCGGCTGACATTTGATTACAGTCGTTAAACCAATTCAAAGGCCATAAAGGCGGCTTGATAAACACTGACACCAGAGGTGGCCACTAATACTCACTCGATACGAAGAAGAATTATAATGTAAGTCCTTCCTTGCCAGATGAAAATTGTTTACGGTTAGGATAACCATAAAATGTACTTTTATTTTAATATTTTTTTGTGATGAAAATTGATCTTACCCATATGTTTAAGGTCACTTTGCAATTTGACGACTCTGTATGAAATAAAACAGGGAGAAAAAAATAGCCCTTGACGAGTTTCTTGCCGATTCTTTTCGTTAAAAGGTCTTCCGCCCCGCCACCGCCGGCCGTAGGGTTTATAAACCGATGGCGTCGCTTCTTTGACGTTCATAAGTGCTTGTAACAGCCTAGACTGAATAAATTATATTGAATTTTAATATAAATAAAATAATTTTAATGATTTTCATACAAATGACCATATTTAAACCATATTTTGAAAATTAAATTTAAACAATAAAAAAATTGAATTGATTTGCATTTTTTTTTTTCAAATCTTTTCAATAATTTTATTGTTTAAATTTAATTTTTATAACTCATCTGAACTTTTCTATTATTATATTATTTTATGTTTATTTTTTTAAAAAAAATACTTACTATTAATGTTAATAGCCTATTTTAAAAATGCATGCGGTGGCGACCTGTAATTAAAATAGCACTTAAGTATTTTTTGTGAATGTATTAGAATATTGTATGGGTGTTTATTTTGTTGGATGTCCTTAAATATAAATAAATATATATTATTTTCAATTTGGTACCTTTCAAAAGCTAGAATGTTCAACATATCGACTGTGTATTTAATTTTTTTTTGTGAATTGTTTTGTGTAACTATGCTATGGTTTTTTAACTACGAGTACTAACTAAAACATACAAAATTACCAAAATTCGCAACTTTTTTTTTCAAGACTGCACAAAAGTTCGAAAACAATCGTTTCATAAAAAATCAAAAACACCGTCAAAATGTTGAACATTTTAGCTTTTGAATGTTGCCAAATGGAATTTTAGTTTAATTTTAATTAGATTTAATAATAACATTATTAATTCCTCCTTGTATTATTAATTATTCCTTGTATTGTTGTGTGTGTGTGTGTATCTTCTGTGTGTATGTGGCTAATAAATGTTTTTTCTTTCTTTCTTTCTTTCTTTCTTTAATTTAATAAAACGGTATATAGTTGATATCAAGTTTTATATAAAGTGTCTTAATCCCATTTAGCCATATAACATTGCTTGCACTTTTTTTTGTAAAAGTCATCATATAATATCAAAACGATCTTTTTAAAATATTTTTAAAATCTAGTCTCACTAACATAGTTCTTAAGTTATTACTAACACTATAATTTAATTAAAAAAAATAATAATAATTAATTTTAGTAATAATTTTAATAATATTAAATGTATGGATTAATTTATCTGAAATAAATGTTTAATAATAATAATAATAGTACATCTCACAAATATACAAACTTCATAGATATAAATACACGGTACTGTCATAATTTTCAACTCCTTGAAGTAAGGACGACAGGAATCTGTAGGTCGAAGCCTACAAATTGCACGAACAGACTTTTTTTGCGCTCTAAATATTCTTTCCTTGTTGGAAAAAAAAATAATAAAAAAAATAAAAACAAACCGACTTCAAAAAGTAAAATATAAAACTTTTGGAGTCGGTGCCAGCCAAGGCATTCTACATTGCACTTTTATTAACTATATTTTTTTTTGGCCTTAGCTAGCTAGCACCGACTCCAAAAGTTTTATTTTTACGTTTTGAAGTCTTTAGTTACATCATGTGCCGTTATCTACACTAAAAATCAGCCATACACAACAATGATGTCATCTACTACTTGCCAATTGATAGTTTTCAGGATTATGGAAAAACTACTAGCCAGATCTTCGTAAAAAATATATGGGACCACACATAACCCATTTTCTTTCAGATAAAAAAAGAATTATAAAAATCTGTTAACAACTGGCGAAGTTATGGTAAAACATACATATGAAAAAAAAACCGTCGACTTGAGAACCTGCTCCTTTTTTTTAAATCGGTTAAAAAGGATGCCGTATCGCAATATCGATGCAACGTAACCATGATATGACGCCATTAACGCAAATAGATTAGCAATTCTATTTAGCATTTACAATGAGTAGGAAAACTTTTTTTTTCCACATATATAATTAGTATGTGTTTCCCATCTCATGTTACTGTCAATGTATATGCCAAGAAATTTAGTGCTGCTTACTTCTTCTATTTGTTTTCCAGAGTGATGTACTTTAACTTTAACTGTTTTTTTGCTTTCTCTTCCCTAAATTATTTATTTGTAGCCATTGGATAATTTTTTCGAGGTCATTATTTATTTCAAATTCAAAATTTAACATTACATTCGAATACAATGAGCTGTCATCTGCAAACATTATCATTGGGCGGTGTAAACATTTTGGTAAGTCATTAATATAAATTAGAAATAATAACGGTCCTAACACGCTGCCCTGTGGCACACCACAAACAATTTTCCTTGGTTGAGACGAATACTTCACATCAAATTTAGTATTGCTACAGAACTTTGGGATCTGAGTTATATACGATTTTATGAGCTCAAGAATATTTCCCCTTACTCCATATTTATTAAGTTTATCTAACAGTATTTTATGATCAACTAAATCAAACGCCTTCGCTTTAAGCATTAAGTGATCACAAACCTTTTTTGATGATGAGTGTACGCTGATTTGACACTCCCACAACGATATCTTAGGTTAAATTCAAACAGGATAAACAATATAGTCATTGATTAAAAGTTTTCGAGAATAAGTACCAAGCAATGTCTTATTCAATGAAACGGAGAAAAATAATTAAGATTATCTATAATCAAATAAAGTTACTCGTATTCGCGTTACAGTATTACATTGCATGAAATATCATTCATATTTTGTTTATTTGGTGTCGATCATAACAGTAGGTAATAGACAATAGTAAACCGTAGGTATAGCAAAACAAAGGTTTTGCTTTCCCAAAGGAAAACAAAGTAAACTAATACATTAAAAAGATTACCCACTTAATAAAATTACGAACAATACACTTACACATATTAGGGCCACCTTCAAAGCATTATTGTTCTCCTTTAATCTTCGGTTTTGATGTGAAAATGTTTCTTTATTCTGTCTCCATACAAGAGGCATTACCATAGGTTCCCTAATTGACAGGGCGCGTGTCCAGGGACCCACGTCACGGCCAAACGCCTGGACGCGATTAGTCACACGGACTCCCGCCTCCACTGGCTCTTTGGCCCTTACATTACAATATAATAGTGCGGTGTCACGTGGTTATGCCAAGAATTATGTCAATCATCTCTTTACTTTGTCTGACAGGTTTATCTTCCTTGGTTCTGAGTATATAGTAGAGGATACGAATTAGGATCGACCTTGACCCATCTGTTAAATGGATGAAAAGTACTTTATATAAAATTGAATATATTAGAAAATATTTCGAGTGGGTTGTCTGAAAAATTCCGGGCCAGATATAAACAGGTATATCGATAAAATTTATTTTCACCTATTTAAACCCAACGTTAGTGCTTATGTTATGTTCTACAGGCTTCATTCATTTTCGATTGGTATTAATTTTTTTTTTATTTATTTATTTATTGCATGTCACAAAGTTTACAAGGATGTTACAAGTAAGTACAGTTCATGTGACACCCTGTAAGGGTGTAGCAATCGCAATAGAGAGGGCTTATCTATTATTTAGAACATTGTAACAAGTCCATCTGACTCGAAATGAAAAAGATAACAATAATCAAACTCAAATATAAAAAAAAAAAAAAAAAAAAATATTCGTTAAACACATAATTATTGAGTCCCACCTGAGATTTCACTTGTGGCCGAGTTGACTTTTTCCAATATTTTTCTATTTATAATTTATCATAAGTATAAAAAAAGCATTGCAAAATGCAAAAAAATTAAAAATCCTCAACGTTATATTATAGCTGACAGCAAGATAAACGCCATCTAGATATTGAGATAATAATAAAAAAATCAAGTTTATAATAAGTATAACTAGCGGGCCCGCGTCAACTCGCTGGGCGTCAAACATTTTTAGCTTGCGTTCTCATGAAATTATGTCACTATCAAATATAGCCTTTATTATGGAGAGTAGTAGAAATGGGTCAAAAGACTTTCCGCAAACAAATACAAACTTTGCCTCTTTACATTCAAATATTAGTGTGTTATGCCCTTGGTACATTGAATTATGAAGCGGCACATTATCACATAATTCTGTAAAAACGATCTTAATCTTTGCCAAGCCCAAGAAACCTTTCCCAGAGAAGCACCAAACTAATAGACTTGCAGTGACTGATCTCAAAGTGGAAGTCGGAAGTTCCCGAAGGCGACAGAAAGGCGATAATTCAATATTTGCGGGCGCCCCCTCCGGATTACCGCGTCGGGAGCTCGCCGCAAGTTGCCGCTATACCGCCGACTGTAGCATTAGCCGCAATTTATGCAGCTGGTACTTAGCTGACCGCACAGGGTCTGACTCAAGAGTTTTTTCTCCAACTAAGGGGAATAGGTGAATTGTGTGGGGTTTTTATTACTATTAACTGGGCACGCATTTGACCACCATCGTACTTAGTAAACAGGATGTGGTCAGTTAGTTGATTATCTAACTCTGTTGCTAACAATTTTTTATTGAAATTGATTGAAAGTGCAGTTACACGTTTAAAGAAACGAGTTACATAATCAGGGGGCAGGTATTACATGATTGCCGGAAACTAAAAGGAAAAAAATATTTGCATACATAAAAATATCATTTTTTGGAAACATAATCGCATTTGGGTAGAAAATATATCAGTTTTTCATACAAATAATTGAAATAGTATTATTTTCGGGGGAAATAAATGGCGAACTTTTGAAATCACCATCTGGATGTCGTTATCGGAATTCCCATTGCAAAGACACTCGAATTTAAATTCTTAACAAACGAAAATCATTTAAATATGTTGTTGCAAGGTTTTACTTGCTTTTCTCAATATAAATATTAGTCCGTAAAAAAGTAGGTATGATTCTTACATCATACCTAGCTTATTTTTTAACGATTTGCATACCTGACAACTTTCAATCAACCGTTTTGATTAATACCTATTTATTATGTTTCACCTTTTGCGTCGTAATTATCATTTTTGCAGAAACAATCAAAAAATATTTGTATACAAAGTTTCATTACTTACTAAATTCTTGAAAGAGCCAAACTTCACATCCCATGTAAACTTCGTTTTACACTTTTCCAAAGCTAAGGGCATTAGTTACAAAGTTTTTCAATTTACTTCTCAACTAATCCGGCACATCTTTCAAGAGTTGTATAATAATTTTCACGTCATGATCGCACAAGTCGGTTGTGGTTCTACAAGTCTCGACTTGTTTACAAACTTCTTTAGACTTCGGTTTCCTTTTGAGAAAATATGACAACTTCGAAAGCTGTTTCAAACGCTGAAATAGTTCTTCGTTCTATATTCTTTTGAAAGACATAAAACCGCAACAAAATAGCTTAAAGCAACTTTGACAATTGAAATACGGCGATTGTTGTCGGCGACGAATTTCATGTAAAGCTGATTATGTAACGAAAATTTGGTTCAGTTTCAATTTCGTCGTTGTTGTGGCTGTAATACAGTGTGACAATGTGCCAGTAATGACAGCGACGAAACTGGTTGCTGGTGATTTATAATCAGCCTGGAGGTCTACTCTCTAAGAACGAAATCTGTAGTTTCGGCCTAAGTTACGGACGTTTCCTACTCCGTATCACCTACGGACAGCTTATTAGTTCGGAGACCCGCACTAAGAATGAATGAGAATACGTTTTGACATTGTCCCTACTCCCAATGTGTTTGTGCCGTTTGTCCAAAACTAGTACATCCGAAATCAATAGAGAGTAGGCTCCATCCGTAGTTTCAGGAAACTTACGGACGGGGGCCCGTATCTTAGTTGACGGGCTTAGAGAGTAGGCCTCTTGCTCCGGACGATGATCACGTCGTCGTCCGGAAACTTTGATCGGCGCTTGTTTTGAAAAGTCAGGAAACAAAAGTTTTAGATTGATATTTTAATTTCGTTGAGTAACTAGTCAAGGTGATGGCGATGTGTAGGAGGAGTGGAGAAGACTTCACCGACAAGAGTACAGCTCTATAATTAAAGAATAAGAAGTCTAAAAAACTATTTCGAAATGTTAAAAGTACTTATGATTTTTAAATAAAAAAATATTGGAAAAAATCAACTCGGCCACAAGTGAATTATCAATGGGACTCGAACCCACGACTTTTGGAAATCCGGTCCAATGCTCTAACCACTGAGCTACCGATTTACGTCTCGGTAGCTCAGTGGTTAGAGCACTGGATCGGAAAATGACTAGCTAGACTAGCATTGATAAATGCAAAAAATCATAAAATATTTAAAGTAATTAAAAGTTCGGCTGAAGCTTATTTTGTGAGACAACAAGAAAAATCTAGTACTAGTGCTGAAAGATCATAAATAAATAAATAAATAAATTCTTTATTTACTCTACCACAATCTTTATACAAAATAATGGCGGTTAAATATAAACCTCTCATGGTTTCCCATCAACACATTCGCCGTTTCCTTTCGCATGGATTTAAATGATGTTTCAAACACAACACGTGAAATACATCGAACCGTAACTTCGTTAGAATTCCTTTACGACCGACTGCAAACACGACGACCGATGATTATTTTCGGCTGATTATTTTATTTTGGTGTTATTACGGCGATAAACGGGAGTAACTGCCGTCTGTAGCTCAATTTTGAATCGCTCGTACGACATGTGTTGTCGCATGCATCTAAAGTCACGCTCGTCTTCCATCGCAATTCGCTAGCTTTGTTTCGCTCGACTGCAACGAGTGGGTGGAGGCACTCTGCGGTCGAGCGAGCGATTCAAACATATGGAAATTCAGATGTTGAATGAAAATCAGAAGAAACAAAGCGCTCGACTCGAAACGAATGAATCAAAATAGATCCTCTGGGGGGGGAGAGGACGCGCGGGGAAAGGAACAATCGCGCGCGCAGCCGCGGAAACGAAACGCGAGCAACAACAAACAATGTACGGGCAACGCGGTAGAAAGGAAATAAAATAATTATTATGGTTACTTCTGCTGAAATTGTATTTTTGTATTCAGTTTGGTGATAGGAGAGTCAACAAATGATAAAGAATTTGCAAAAACATGGTAATAAGATGGTCACAACATTATAGGTAATGTACAAACATGTTTTACCAAACTGACATGCAAATATTAATGGTGTGGTGTAGTTGAAAACTGACGAAAAAATAGTAAATGTTACGACCCGACACGAAGTACTCGTAGATAGTGTAAGCCGATCTCAGAAGGGAGTCAAATTCAAACAATTCAATAAATGTAAAACATGGTTTATTATCATATCACTTCAATTTGTAACACAACATAATAATTCAACACTATTACTGACCTTAATCGTTACTCCAGGGAGGCTCGTTCTAGACTGAAAAAAAAAACGCGTAAATCACAAATGTCACAAATGACAGCCAACTGACAATGACTTTGGCGTTTAAAGATGACATAGATCCCAGAATGTTAAACCGAATCTCAGAACAACTAAAATGACACGATAAAGGAAAAGTATTTAAGATGAAGTTATTTATGTTTCGTTACAATAGAAATCATGGGCGGTCGCAAAATCTAAAATAAAGGAAATATTACATAATAGCAAATCGTTATTCCCTCGAGTGTTGCCGAGTTGAGTAATTAGTTTAATCAGGGTCCAGGGTCATATTTGTACTAATTTGGAATTGATTCATATTTTGTCTACCCCGACACCGCCCGAGACTTTGGCCCTGGGGGTCAATTCTGCATTTTTTTTGTCATAATCGTCTCTGAGTGGTGTTTCAATAGTAGTGTTTATTTACACTGTTGTAACAAGAACTGTGTAAAACAGCACTACCATTGAAACACCACTGGAATACGATTGTGACTAAGCATTAGCAGAATTGGGCCCCTGAAATCAAATCTGTAATTTATAACGTGCGTAACGCTCCAATTACTACGTATAATTGGAGTCACTTTTCACATCCTTTCCTTGAATAACGTCGTACCCTTTATCCTCGGTTCATCGCGTCATATTTTAGTGATAACCTTTTAGTGATTTTGGGAACACATCCTCGTCGTCCCTCGTTAAAGTCGTCGACATAAAACAAAGGAGCTAACTAAGCGAGAGTGGCCCTCCTAGTTCGCAGCCAATCGAACGGAAACTGACTAAATATAACAGGCAGTCAGTCAATGGACTCTGAAGTGTGTACTTCGATGATAGTTTGATTTGGATTTGATTTGATATAAGATGTTAAATAATAATAGAATTATTTAAAACTGGGTAAATTACGAAAATATTCACCCAGTCTACCCTTGAGTTCTCATACCCAAAATAATAAAGATTTAAAGAAAGCTACAAACCACGCTAAATTCAAACGACTTTCCTTCCATTGTATGATTATATTCTTACTTGCGACTTGCACTAAATCTTGAAAAATCTGAAAAGTTTAAGCCCCAACAATCAAATCAAGCCCATAGTTATGATCATATTAACGGCTTCAAGTGTCAAATCAAGTACTTAATTATCATACCCATATTTTTCCGCGGTAGGTAGGGCCCTAAAATCTTCCGCTGCGCTCGTGACCAATCCCGCTGCGCTCATGAACCTTTGTTGTGCTCGGGACCACACGTCCGAATATTCCCCGAGTGGTGGAGGGCTCGCGCCGGCCGTTCCCGGGCCAATTACGGCCCATATCGATTCCCGTCGAGTGTTGCTGCCGAATTTGCCTAATATGGGCCAGCCAATAGAGATTCCGCCCGAACTCCCGAGTGCATGCAGAGGAGTTTTCACCATTTATGCGTTGTTTCAATTGCATGCAATTCGGACACACACGCTATAAGTGTACAAGCAAAACACTAGTATGCACCCATTGCCCGAATGACCCATTGAGCGGATGTACCGCCAAGGACGAAAAATCCAAGGCCTACTCCTCCTGCTGCGCAAATTGTAAAACCCATAACACTCGAAATAACATAAATGACGACATACGATGTTAAACTTTCGCGATCCATTATAATTATAAAGAAAGAGTAACGGGAATCAACGCGACATTTATTACACAGGATGGAAAAAATCTATGGGCCCTGGAGGGGAACTATATAAACTATTAAAAAGTTATAACTTTTTAATTTTGCATTTTACAATGCTATTTTTATGTCATACATATAAACAAGAAAATATACTAGAAAAAAGCAACTAGTCTCATATCGCCCTGACGGGATTCGAACCCGCATCCTTTGGATTCCGGCCCAATGCACTAACCAATTAGGTCTCTGTAGCACAACTGGTCTGTATATTTATTTTTTTTTTTCTTTCTTTCTTTCTTCTATATTTTTGTTGTTTAAAATTTATGATAAAAGTTATAAAAAAACTGTACAGTTTTAATAGACATTTTAACAGGCATAACCTAGCGTGTATGGCCTGCTTTAAGCGAAAGGTTTTGTTGAACATTTTATTTCGTCATAATATTTTGTTGTAAGTGTAACTCTTACTATCGGTAACAATTTCACGCTTAAACCGCTGAACCAAGAATGATAAAATTAGTAAAAGCACACAACACAAGCCGCACTTGTCACTGCCTGTTTCACGGCGCCCGACTCGAAACACGCGTGTGTTTGCCAACGGTGCGTGTTTGAATTCACGCGTGTTTGCCGACGGTGCGTGTTTGTATTACGAACAGTTCTTGACTTAACCTGATCGAGTGTGATTGGCACACACAGCCGAACGCAAACAAGACTGATCAGTCGCGCCAGTGGTGTCAAGTTAAATTGATTTACTGAAAATACAAAGATAGCTCTTTTTATCATTGATCCTCAACGATATTTATTTCAGAATTATGCAAAGAAACAGCAAATCCTAACTAATAAAATAATTGCGTGTGTTTGTTTGTCCTTTCTATTAACGAAACTTTATTTTTGGCAAAGTGTTCGTTGAAAGGACGAAGAGTAACATAGGCTATCTTTATCTCGATATTCCCGCGGGAACAAGTGGCCGTTAGTTTAAAAATAAACTTTGAAACTATGCCACTTAAAACAGACAATAACTGATTTATTTTTATTTTGTCATGGCAGCCGCCAAATAGAATTAGAGCGTTTTGTGTATCCTAACTAGATACATAATTTAGTGTTAACTGTATTCCTCGGAACATTGTACAACATTTGCTATTTACAAATTAAGCATACGGTACTGGATCTACATAGTCTCATGTCGCCCTGACGGGATTCGAACCCGCATCCTTAAGAGTCCGGCCCAATGCACTAACCAATTATGCTACAGAGACCTATGAGGACACGTCGAATTTTTCTAGTATATTCACCGTTCTACGGCGTTGGCCACCGTCGCTTCATCAATGAGAGAAATATCCTCGCATTCGAAAGAAACATCTTTACAGATGTTTGACTATCGATTAAGATGAAACGGCCATCTAATTTTTAATTGTTGCTTTTTTAATATTTATCACATATACATAGCATTGTAAAATGCAAAATTAAAAAGTTATAAATGGAACTACATAGTTATACAAATAAAAGTTAATAGCAATATGAATAAATAATCTTTTTTAAATTAATAACAGGACGTCCGATTTTGTTAATCTCTCGCGTTTTTCTACGGGTGAAAGCTGAAAACCACAGTTTTATTCCCTCGGGGCATGTATATACGCTGAGCTTTTGCCTCTTTGCATCGCTATGACAAATATGCACAGATATAGGTACTTATGAAATTAAATAATAGTTTGATTTCATGGGTAGTTCTCTATAACCGAACCTGTGCTTGCTTATTTTTGTTAGTCCGTAAGTAGTCTGTTTATTTTTCTTTTTATTTGTTGTGTATGTATGTTTGGGATGCAAATAAATGATTTTATCTATATATCTATAATAACGGCACAACATTAAAAAAGGTTGATAGAGTAAGTGATTTGACTATCATTGTATCAATGCTCATAGCAGCTTCTAACAACTTGAAGAGGAACACAAATTGCGAGAAAATAAAAATTTGCTCTCTGAAATATAACATTTAATCCATAACTTAATGTATAAGTTTATCCAATAAATCGACAATAAGTTGGTAAGTGATTTCCACGGGTTATGGCGGAAAACTTTCCACGCCCTTTAAATATACACACGCGGCATTCCTCCGGGAATAACGTCAAGTTCATTGAGAATGGAATCGTACGAGGATAGAAATTCCATCCTGAACGGCGCATATTGAAAATATAAATCTCGAAATAAATGTCTGCCATTTAATTTATAAAATGTTTTTTGCGGATATTAGAAGATTTTAGTGTCTTGTCGTCTTATTATAAACGTAAAATGTACATTGAACAGTAGACCTCGCTTGCAAAGTTAGGGCGGATATGCTATATTTTAATGCAAATTTTAATACCTATATAAAGTAATTAGCGCAACAAAGTAACGAAGAAAGTCCAAACAAAGGCCATTAGACCCATTAGACATTTGAGCAAAATTATTTCAAGCAAAGTTCTATAAAAAACCCTAAATAAATCAAGGAACATGTGTGCCAAATTTCATAAAAATCGGTGGAAAAATGCGGCCTGTAACCAATAACAGACAGACAGCCAAAAGCATTTTTGGCCAATCTCGAAACTGAGACGCTTTCTCGTTCGGTCAATTATCCATTGTCGAGTATCCATAGTACAAGCGCTACTTAGTTGAGGGCCAGATGTACTCGAACTATTATGTATTCTGTGCCAGATCGAAGCCCAACAAATAATCTTATATAACATTATAAATATTATAAAGCAGATAAAGATAAAGCACTTATATAATATTATAAAGCAGAAGAGTTTGTTTGTTTGAACGCGCTAATCTCAGGAATTACTGGACAGATTTAGATGATTCTTAGACCATTAGAAAGCGACATTTCTCCCGAGTGACATAGGCTATATTTTATCCCGATATTCCCACGGGAACGGGCACCACGCGGGTAAAACCGCGAGGTTCGCTAGTATATTTATATATTGAATGTCAATGTCGTAATATATGAAGTTGTGTTTCTGGCTTTAGGATCAGAAATCTAATATGATGTTTATCAACTTTATTTCTCCGCCCACCGACATGCTTACAATAAATTGCGTCTAAAACTTAGGTAATTCTTCTTATATTAAGACTTCATTCCTGAATACTTTTGTTTCAGATTTTTAACGCCGCAACTTCAAATCGAAAACTTGGAAGTTGGAAGCCTCAATTTGAAAAGGCAAGTAATCATTGAAGGTATTGGTATTAATTTATTTTGATTTTTTAACACCAACTTGTTAAGTTAATACCTACTCTATTAGAAAATCTTAATCTTTGACGCGATACGATATTCCTTCTTTTGCAAGTTTGAGTTACTAAGAATTCCTTAATCCTCTGGTGCAATGTGCAAGGTAATTCTGTTCTCAAATAGCGCAGGGTCCTTAAGGAGTGCATCAGCACGCCAACGACCCGACAAAGAGAGCATTAGCGTTTATGAGAGGGGTGAAAAGGGGGGGAGGGGCGGATCCTGGGAATCCTGGAACTAGTCGGTAGAGGGCGCCCGTTAGATGTCAGAACGGTTGCATTCCGAAGTATTTCTCTGTAGGTACTTACTTAGGATTTATTTGATATTCTTAAGTTCCTGGGGAAAGATATTAACTTCAGATTTAATTAAAAATAGAACAGAATTTAGTTAATTAGACCTGTAACTGGGCCCGTATAGTGTATACTGCAATCTTAATTAAGAAAGCAAACGTTTAAATATTTCCTTTTTCATTCATGCTTATTGTATGCAAATGCTAAATTTACAAAATATAAAGTTATAAAATAAAATAAAACTCTTTTTTCTTCCTCAATTAAAATCTTTGACCAACTAAAATGCCTGAATTAGGTCACTTGTTGAACTTCAAAATCAGTCACAAATCGTTCCCACCCAACTACAACATAGTAACAAATTCAAACCTTCAGTTATTCTTCGAGCGTACACCAACACCACACCACGCCATCTCGGATATCTCAAGTACCTGCGGGACAATTTGCCAGCTCAGCAGCCACAGAGTAAACACGCCGATAAACCCGACACGTCCAATATTAGCGCAGTTACATCCCTACTTTATCCTCCATTCGGAGGAAGTTGCAAAGTATCTTGCTTTATTGGAGCGTTCCGACGAACGGTTGGGTACAATTAACCTCTGTTTCTGGACTTGTAGTTGGCTTTTAACGCTACATAGACTGTTCACAAAGCATACGGTAATTTTCTCTTGCAAATTCACTGGAAATATTTCTACAATGATATTGCAACAACATGTGCCACTGCCAGCATAATAAGAGACATCACGATTGAACAACATCATACACTTACGTGACTCTGAAATAAATAAGTTGACAAAGCTTCTGTTATGGAAAACAGACCCATCGAAGGAACCACAAACTCCCAATTAAAACTAATTTAAACTAGAAAAAAGCAACTTGTCTCATGTGTCGCCCTGACGCATGACGGGCCACGAGACAAGTTGTTTTTTTCTAGTTTATTTTCTTGTTTTATATTTATCACATAAAAATATCATTGTAAAATGCAAAATTAAAAAGTTATAAAAAAAATTAAACTACTTCAATCTTACTATATTAACTATTAATTAACTATAATCTATACTAATATTAAAAAAGAGTAAATATTTGATTGTTTGCATTGAATAGGCTCCGAAACTACTGAACGGATTTGGATGAAATTTGGTACACAGATAGTAGATAGCCTAGTTATGAACATAGGATACTTTTTATGGCGATATTCCCACGGGAACCACGTGGGTGAAACCGCGACCGGCCGCTAGTATTAAATAATTTATCACGTCACGTCACGTCACACCTAATAATATTAATAACAGTGCACAGGCCACTCAATTGCCACAGAGTAATATCGTTTATTACATCTGCATTCGTAAACGAGCTAACAATAGCTAACCACTTTGGTCCAAGTGGCAGCACAACTATTGTGCAGATGTTGGACTGCAAGTGCAGGACCTCTGGCGTTGTTATAGCAGATGTGACGTCACGCCCGCGCCGGGGCGTCGAGTTAGCGCTGCGCCTAATCATAATCACATTGGGATCATACGTGATGTAATCTTCAACGACATGTAGACTGGACGTGTGACACATGTCATTTGTTGTTACAGTTTAATCTAACTAATATTGTAACTAGTCTTTTGTTTCTGCCAAGAAGGTCACAAGTTGCCAGAGCTGTAGTGACGGCTAGAACTAAATCTTTAAGGGCCTTGTAAACGATGAAACTTTCTGTCTTTCTGTCAGATTTTCGTGGTTGTCAAATTTATTTGATCGCCTGCGAGTTTGTTTGATGCGTTTTACTTCCGGTAATTCCCTCATATTTAATTTCGGTTTTTGTCAAAGGTTTTGTGTTCCAAAAACTAGATAATCTACGCCTAAACCCCTTTTTTACTTTTGTAGTCATGAAAAGCCTTATAGAGAGTACGTTTTACCTAATTTCAGAAAAAAAAATAGGAAGGTAAAATATATCTACAACGATCTGAGTCACTTCGTTTCCATATAGGTACTGAGTCATTTGCGTGGAGTATCGAGCTAAGTTGGACATAAGCATAAGTAGGTTATAGGTAAAAGGAACTTCCCTGACGCAAATGGACGCTGCGACGTCGTGTCGTGTGGTCCTACAGATCGGTCAACGAAAGCTGGCACGTTCACTCACACTAATGCAATTTCAAGAAACAAATGGACAAATTCAAAAACTTCACTCTTATTGCAAGCAGTTTACTAAATAAAATGAAAATTATTTATCTTCGAGTTGTTTAACTTTTACAAAATTCTAAATCATATTCGTATGACGCAATGACAAATTTTGATTTTTTCATAAATTATAATAAAAAAAAACATTATGCGAGGAGTTCAGAACATCTTTATAGTAGCAAAAGCAAAACAATAACTGTCTCCTTCATATTCATAAGCTGTCGCGAGAGAGACAAACAGACTATTGACCGTGCAGTATATGCATGCAGATGATGACCATGCAGTGCAACATCATGCCGCGCGCTTATTCACAGACACTACGTGTAAATGTGTTAAATGTGCCAGTTTTAGTTATCCGACCTGTACGCTGTTTCTGCGGAAATTCGGGTCAACGTGATGGCAACAGGACGAGCGATATAGTACAGCGTTCCTACTTATTTCCTGGGAACTACTTAACATCGCTTGGGATGGCACACGAACACGACTGACCGACTTGCTTGGTAGTTCTCAATAATAAAATAAAATAAAAAATCACAAAGGTTTGAAATCTTGTATGGGGTTTTAAAAAAGTCCTCGCTGTAAAATTGCAAAACTGTAATAAAATTCAAAGGGAAATATACAGTTAGGTACGTTTCGCTGAAATGTAACGAATTATTAGCTATAGTGATAAAGAACGTTAAATTATTAATTAACCTCTATACCTATATGATGGATGTGACCTCATAAAATAAAAGTTGGTCACTTTAAATTGCAGCGAACATACTTAAAAGTAGGTACGAAGATTGTTTCATTCGTCGTTTGCCAGCAGGACACCGGCGTCCAGAGAAGAATGGAATATCTTCGTGTCTCATAACTCGGGGCCTGAGAGGTTAATGAAAGTCATCAAGATTTAATCCTTATTTAAAGTCTTACTTACAAGCAAACCTCAATGATATGTTTTCATAAGTAGCGGGGCGGTGTTCATTCGTCGTATTTCAAGATGCATCCAAAAGCTTTCAGGTGCTAAACAACTAAATATTCTGTTTAGAGGTAAGTATACTCCGCTGTTGCGGTGGTGCACAGTGCAGCTACCTGCAGTGGCATTTCTTCAAATATTTTTAAGTTACAGCAGCAGCTACGGCTTTACTGTCAAATTTCTTCAATCGATTTTAGACTTTAAGACATATTCATTTCAATTATTCTTTTATGGTACAGCAACAGAATACAAATCGTAGCTTACGTCTAACAACTCATCAATTAATAAATCTTGTTAAATTTGCATTCCGATAATAGCTGAACACGACATTTGCTTATTCTAAAGTACATGCTAGAAAATTAAAACAAAAATAATTGAAATTACTTACAGCAATTTTGATTAAAAACAAAACCTAAGACAAAAGTATTCAGTAATGATAACAGTTATGATAACAGTTACAACTTGCTCTTACAAATCTTAATGTAGGTTAAATAAGAGAGACATATGCCGTTGATTTCAGATACGCCTGTAGAAATTTGACATTTTGTATAAACCTTTGTTGCTGTTGAGCTTACTACAATAATGTCTAATAAAGAGTTAGGTATGATGATCTAAGAAAAAAATTTTTTTTATGAAAAGGCGGATTAATAGTAACGACTGCTAATGCTGACGGGACCAAGGACACTGTCTTACGAAGCATGGAGGAGTTTGACATAAGTTTAGTTCTTAGTCACCCATCCTATGACCAATCGTACCGAAAATCCCCGTATCGGCTATTTTGATGATTTGAAATATGAATACTTATATTTACTGCAGAATCGTGCACTGCGTTTTGCCACTACCTCGCGAGGCTTAATGCTCCGACTTTTTATTCTAATTTTCTGTTTTCACAACTAATGGAAAATCATGATTCTATACAACCTCGGAGCAAACAGAAACGGCAAATGTATTTGTCAGTGAAAATTTCACATGATTCAACGATTGTTTTCACATTATCTGTTTTATTCACATTTAAAGTTTGTATTGTTTGGTAAGCTTCATGCATTGTTAGTTCAGTAGCTTCGTATTTCAGTTCGGTTCAATGAACAACATAAGGTCATATAATAATAAAAGTCCACACGTCTTTGTCCTCCAGGACCGAACTTAACACATTAAACTTTTGACTGGCTAAGTTCCCACGGGCGGGACTTCTGTTATATCTTTATCCGAACATCAATCTCGACGACTTTTCACGAAAAGGAGATAAATAAAAACTTTATAATTTCAAATTCGTGAATCTGATTCAAATTCATTCCTTGTTTATTATGGCAGGTGCTGGCGTTTTATTTACTTAAATTTCGTGTTTAGGCGTTCGATCGAATATACTGCCGTAAGGTTGACTGGCGTTTCCTTCCCTTGGTAGTTTTATAGGACAATAAATGATTATATCATTTTATTGTTTTATATTTATATCCTTCATTATAAATGCGAAAGAGTGTTGTTTGTTTGTCCTTTCTTCACGCTCTAAGCAACCAATCACCTTGATTCTTGGCATAGAGTTTGAAAGGACCGAGAATACATAGGCTACTTTTTATCCCGATAGTTCCACGGGAACGGGAACCACGATAGTGAAGCCGCGGGCGGAAGGTAGCTAATATATTCTGTAAAAACTCCCAGCACTACTGCACGCGGCCACCCGCTCTGCCGGAACTATAAAGTCAGTATATTTGCTTTCGCTGCATCCATCGTCTTGCTCTGTTATGACGTTAAACTCAATAACTTCATCTTCCCAAGTGAGACTAATAGCTCTTGTCGAACAACAGATCATTCTTTCTCTAAAAACAACAAATGGAAACTAGCGTAAACACATTTAGAATTTTAGTAGTTTTATAAACGTCTCGAAGACATTCTACGTAAACAATTGGAATATTCTAATACAGAATAGAGAAAACTGAGGTTTTTAATGAATTTTCGTGCTTGCAAAAATGCTCTTTAGAACTAAATATTTAAATCTGCTATTTTTAGTTTATTCACGCGAAATAGTTATGCCCAGAATTTGGTACGTGACGAGAAATAGAAGCATTATTGTCGGTGTCGGGCAACTGGGCAAAACGCGAAGGTGTTTTGAATAGGACTGAACTGAACACCTTTCATGTAATAAAGGTGCTTAAGAGCTGTTTCATGCTAGGAGCGAAGCTCTAAGATTTGGTTATACATTGTGTGTGTGTGACGGTTGTGTATCGATCCAACTTAAATGCGCGTACTTGGTATGTTTTGCGTTTCGACCGTTTGTTTGCATGAGTGGGGGACGATAGAATACTGTATTACCGAGTCCAAGGTCTAATGTATATCAATGCCAAAGTGCTCCCAAATTCGTGTAACAGATGGACAGACAGAGTTACTTTAGAATTTATGACATTTGGATGCCGTAATAGAGACTATACAGTACGCCTTGTGACATGCGCACGCGGCGATGATGGATGCGGCCATTAAACGCTCAATTAATAACCACTTAGCGCGCCAGCTGGAGCAACATTATATTTTCCTCTTATATTAAATATATTTCAAAATTGTAAATTTGTGCTTAGCAACAACATGTTCCATTGTAAATGTTGTTGTTTCTGTTAAAGCTGAAAAGTTTCTTGCGGCCGTTCTTCTTATCAGTTAAAAGATGTCCTGAATGGCTGGTAGAAAAAAAATATTGGACTATTCGAAAGTACTTATCTATAAGTCTATTTGAATAAAAATCTTTGACTTTGACTTTGATATTATTATCACTATAAAAATACTCCACTTCTTGTATGAATAAGAACTTTTTACACATTTTTAAGATTCCAATATCTTTCCTAAAGTCTACACAAGATATACCTAACTACTTTTGTAATAATAACCTTCAACTCCTCATCACATTTTACAAAATGCTGTTTTTCTCGGTGCAGGGACGTTAGTTATTGAGGAGTTCTCCGGGAACTTCATCGTCAACTCCACTTCATCACATGCATTGAGTCGAGCATAAATTGCTTATGAACCATATTAAAGAAATCGTATCGCTTCCGTGAAATGCTAAGTTTTTAATAGTTCCGATGGCCATTTGTGGTCTTCATCATCAGTACCACTTCACCAAATGGTGCTTTTCGGAAGCATATGCACGAGTTACTATAAAAAACACCGAAATCGCTATAGAAGTGCCTATAATATTCGAAGAGTTCCCTGGATTTCTCCAGGATCCCATCATCAGATCCTGACATGATGACAATGGGACCGCATGGGAAGTATACCCTTTCGAACAAAATAAGAATTACGCAAATTGGTCCAACCGTCTTCGAGTAATCGAGTAACATACATTAAAAAAAAAAAAGATTCCGTCGAATTGAGAACCTCCTCCTTTTTTTGAAGTCGGTTAAATGAGTAGAAGAGGGAGGAGCGAAGATTCGGCTTTACTAATAAAGTGGATGGCTTTAAAACGTTTTATATTTATAAGCCCTACTTCGAAGAGGTTGCACTCTTTTATTTAAGTCCCCAGTAGGGACCTTTTCAGCCAGTGTATTTGGCATTACAAAACTATCAATTAAAATTCACATAAATTTTGGAATTTTGATTGAATTTATAAATTACATAAATAAAAAAGAAATAAAGTTTCAGAAACAATTCACATTGTTTAGAGGACAAGTACCATCTTCATGAAGAAATATAATCTGGTTAGTAGTTAATCTGGTACCTAGTCTGAAATATACCAGACGACTGAGTCGAATATCAAAGCTGTTACAATAGCATTCCAAACAGCAGCGGAGATAAAAGCAGCAATTTGAAACGGCCTCCAGACACCGTTAAATTATTCATAACAGTGTCGGTCTGCTTGAATAGGATCACGCGATCCTCGATGAGACGACTTTGAGATGATTACTGCATTTGGATCGAGGAGCCCGTGGCGCAGTGGTTCGCGCGCTCACCCTGCGATTGTTGAGGTTAAGCAACTTTCGCAATGGTCGGTCACGGGATGGGTGACCAAACATTTTATATGTCGAGCTCCTTCGTGCTTCGGAAGGCACGTTAAGCCGTTGGTCCCGGCTGCATTTTGCAGTGACTGATGACTCACTGCATTTGGCTCTGCTTGTTGAATATGGAGAACGACTATGGGGCAGAATCTAAATATAAAATAATGAGTTCGTTTTTAGTCATGTTGTTTTAAATTCTTGCCAACTAAGACTAACATAAGCTTAGTATGAACGCTTATAAATTCGAATACTTTATAATCAAACATTATCAAAATTCAAACCAGTTATTATCGTGGATTAGTTACAATAGTACATCATCTGTTCCTGCTCCCTGATCACAACTGTTCGATTCGAATTCTGCTTTGTCGATTCTTAAGTGAGTAACAAAAAAACATACATTCCGTTGTCGGGAACGTGTCTGAATGTTTGTTAATAAGGGGGTAACTCTCTCTCCTATCATTTTCAATTTGTGTTACTCAATACCGCTCAAGTTCCACGACGGTAACTGTGTAACAAACCAAACTATAATATTGCCTTATTTCTATAGTTTATAAGGAAAACAGCATATATTTTTATATTATCCATTACAACAATTCCAAAGTTCATGAAAAACGACATTAAGTTACTTAGATAGGTTGCTAGGTATGCTATTCGACCATAGATGGGAAATGTGACGCTATGATATAAATGTTGTAAAAATATTCAAGTTTCAATGTAAATCACTACTTGCACTGACCAATGTTTTAAGGGTTCGTAAATTATAAAAAAAAAACGTTGACACGTGTTATCGATATGTTTGGTCTTCAACAAAAGGAGCAGCAGTTAAAATAACAAAATGTGGCCATAGTAAAGCAATAATAAATAACAGAATTCGTGACACTAACGGCTTTCCAAGGGCTTTTCTCAAGTTACGAGTGAATAGGATAGTTTCAAGGACCCAAACTTGACATGTGCAAACTACTTATAAACTTACATAAAATTCTTGGAATTCGGTAAAGTACGGTGGAGAAACAAAGATTCATAAGAAAGAAATAAGGAACGAAGGCGGAGAGGCGAGCGGGCTCGGGATTCGGAGTGTTGACACCGTCCTGAACGGTCATAACATTCTTGAGAATAATTATATTTGAATTAACCGCTGAAGTCAGTGGTTTAGTACTTAAGTATACTGTGAAAGTGAGTAGGTAGTGACGAAGTTCTGGGTTGAGTAAGCTGCTCCCAATAGTTCGGTGAGTTTTATTTACAAATTTTACTATATTATGCAAATGACTGACAGACATAACATGAATTGAATTGAATTGAATTGAATATGTTTTAATGGTTTGCCTGTTGTTAATACTGGCTTCAAGGTGTGCCATATAGTTAGTGGACCCATAACATCCAAGTGTAAACTAGGACGGACTCTGCTAACAGATGTTGACCAAGATTAGGCAGTTAGGGTTAGCTAGGTAATACACAATATCATAGACACTCATTCAAAATACATGGCGCTATAAAATAATAAAAAGAAAATACAGGGAACAGTGAAAATTCAATTTATTTTCTCCTCGTTGGATAATAGGCTTAAAGCTTAACTAATAACACTAGTGGTCTAATGTACAAGCAAAAGCATAGAAGTTTAACTTGAAATAATTAATAAAAAGGGGTCTCATAACCAGATATCATTCAGAGACGTCACACTTCTTCAAAAATCCTATTAAATCCTTAGTTAATCCGGTTTTCCCTCTCTTCCATGATTTTAGTAATAAGGTAGACAATTTTGATCATTATTTGTTTAGCATCCACAGTGTAGGATTGGAACTCTTCTGAAATAGATTATATCGTCTGTTAATGTATTGAAATATTACAATTTGTATCCTTGTTAAAATTACAACCTGGAATTGTGTGCCTGTGATAGAATCTCATCATAATTAATGACTCTAATATAGCTACATTAGAATTAACTAGATCCACAACTGAATCATTCAGATTATTTTATGAGTACTGTAGGAAAATTTTCTACATACTTAATAATTTTATAAATAAGGTCTTGTAAGTTGTTCTTGCTATAATTATGGAAATATTTACAGTGCTCCCACTATAGTTATAAATAATTGATTCAATTTAACTGAATACATTGATAGTTGAGTTAATAATTGGAAAATGATCAATGTGGGAAAATTTGCTTTGAGTTTAATGTTACTAGATTATCATGAAAAAGGCAAAAAACATTATCAAACTCTTACCTAGGAGCAGTGTGGACAATTTTAGAAGTAGGTATTGTAACCAGGAAACAAGTTATAACTATATTTTGAGTATTAGTGTTATCATAGGTTCAATGGATACCTATAGGTAATTAGGTTAACTTCAGCCGCTTAGGGTACCTGAAACATAATAAGATGTTTTACCTATTAACGGTGTCTAGGTTATACACAAGAAGGACACGGTTCTTGAAAAGCTAACTTTTAATCCGAGGAATATAAAATTTTAAATATAGGTACAATTATTAGTGGAATGCATTGATTATAATTACCTTGACATAAGTATTGTTGATTGAATTATATTAATAATAGGTTGTATTTGTGCTTGTTATTCTCAAGTTGATCCAAAATACAACTTTGTATCTCACGTGCGATTGTTTTGGATAACAGTTTTATAGGACGTCATAATGTCAAGTGACATTTGTTTTCTTTACTTATCTAACAAGAACAGAGCGGGAGAATTTATGGTTTTTGAAATCCGGAGACGTTGAGAAACTGTAAAATTCGGTATTTAAAGATCTTTATGAAGGATTTAGACTTGCTGTTGCAGTTAAGTATCCGGTTCTGGGTGAGTAGAGCATGGTTTCTTGACTAGATGTGTAAGTTATTCGGTGTTAAGAATCGAGTTCGTAAAGGTACCATTCTCACCGTTCCTTGCTAAATCGTTAAATTAAATAAACTAATATTTGATGAGATAAGATTTCGTTGTGGCTACCAATTTCTAAGCTGTATTATTTATACGGCTCGTATCGTATTGTGCGTATAATAATAAGTGTGTCGTTATTTTTCTTTTCAGAGAAATATTTTTTTTTTCTCTTTTGTTAGTTAGGCTGTATAAACAAATTCCAAGACAAATTTCTACATAAATAGAAAACTAAAATTTAAATTTCCTTTCATTAAGATAGGTTATTCTAATTTAATCAAACAGTTAGTCGTCAAGAGGCGACTTAGACAGATCATGACGACGACTATAAAAAAATACGAATGCGATAGGACAGCCATTCGTAATTCTGTTAATAGTGTGGATTACTGTGGATAAAATTGTAGGAACGATAGGACGTAGCTGGTCGAAGTATATACCTAGTCGTAGTATAGGTTAGGAGGACATTGTCTAGGAGATGTCTAGGTTTTACACTAGGTACTTACCTACCTACCTACCTACTATTCTAGAGAAAATTGTGCACTGCATACGAAAATTCGTTTAAATATTATTTTATGTGTTATGTGAATGGCGTAGTGTTTTGCTCCATTGAATAAGACTCTACAACAGTAGTACTTGTTGTGCACTATTTGTTAAAGTAACTATTAAGCTGGGAGAGAGGAGTTCAAGTGTCCAATTGAGCATGACATTGTCCATTCAATCAATATTTAGCAGTCACATGTAACTTACCATACTCATTATATTTATTATTATAAATTATTTGTATTTAAGCATTATTGTTCTTCGCAATTCATATACACTCATTACAAACATTTACAATACCCAATATACCTACAGATTATTGTGTAGTTCTGAATGGACTCAGAGTAAGCTTTCCAGCGAGTTGAGGAAGTTCAGAGCGAGGTAATTTTGTGAGGAATGGTAGTTTCTGTAAGGTAATGTCTGGCCTTAGTTCTGGTTGGCATTAGTTTGCAGGAATGAGGTAATGCTGAGCTTCCAAAATTTTATAATAATTGTAATAATTACTTACCTATCTATAACTTTCAATTTTCAATGATTGTACTTATCTGGGTCTATGGTCCAGTATATGATTGCAAACAAATTGTGTTTCATTATAGGATTTACCCCTCTCGTGGTAGTACCGAGTCAGCCAGTGGAAGTATTTCCGGCTAATATTATGATAGGCAAAATGTTTATCTTAATGTTTTCTGGATACGTGCCATACTTACACTATTGCTTTTGAACGATAATCAAACCTGATTATTTGTCAACAGTGATTTATGTTTGTGGCGACTTGTTAAGTAGTGGCTGATGGATGGTGTGAATCATGACTTTTTACACTTGAGCAGTCTTGTGTAAACTGACATGCTCATATCCGTTTAGGTCAATGCTATCCAGGGACTTCGACTAGATGGATCCTTGTGAGCATCTAGTGTTCGTACTCACCCGGCCTTAAATTCGTATTTTGTAATGCCATTAATTCAGAATTCGTGGTAGAACAAGATATGATAACTGTCCTCTTGTGTTTCAAAATATTGCAACCATATATTCGACAGATATACCTATGATTTTTGATACATTGTATGATTTGGGAAACTCTAGCAGCGGTAATGGTTAATGGTTTTGACTTGCCTTTTCATAAACCTTACCCTGTCCTTGTGAGTACACCTGATTGATTACATTAATATTTAACATATTGATAAAGTTCAATGTTATTGCAACTTGATCTATTCATCCGGTTTCACCGATGCTTACTCAAAATATTGTGTTCTATGTGTCTACGCATAGATTTCATATAATACATCACTCTACATCATTTTTCTCATCTTGGATGACTAAACTATGTGAGACTGGTTCTTCCTAGTTTGTAGCGGTTCGCATTTCGAAGTACTTATGTTTAGTTTGTGAGGCTCACTATATGAGAAGAGACTACATAATGGAAAAGATTGTGGATTTGTTACCCAGTCATTCAAGTGGGAGCTTATACATTATACCTGCCTTGTCTGCTTGCAGCTAGGCAATTTCACTATAATATTGATTTGCTAGTATGTCCTCTATATGGCTTACTATTGAATACTTCACTTTTGATCTGTGCGTGTTACATGGAGACGTAGTGTTTGGGCGAGCATCGATGGGATAGGAAGAATTTCTTCCAAACTTACTTACATATGGAATCAGGTTTTACTCTCTCCATCATTATCCTGTCCTTGCTTGGTGTGGTTTTAGGACGGGTCTGAAGGGGTGGTCGGAGCGGACCCCCGGGGCCCGTCAGGGCCCCGGTTACTTCCTTCCTTTATCCTGTCCCTATCCTATTCCTATAAGTATTTTCAGTTGCACACTTTACAACATACACATACACGTATAAACTATAGTTTTATGGTTAGGAATAAACTATATATTTCA
Organism: Chrysoteuchia culmella; assembly: GCA_910589605.1. Classification (NCBI taxonomy): domain Eukaryota; kingdom Metazoa; phylum Arthropoda; class Insecta; order Lepidoptera; family Crambidae; genus Chrysoteuchia; species Chrysoteuchia culmella. The sequence continues at coordinate 23,633,214 of OU342651.1, forward strand.
ATTGCAGATAATTCTTAGGTTAAACACAGTATTCACCTTGTTAGACTTATAGCTGCGCCTCAGACATACCACATCTTAAAGAAGTTTGGATTACTAAAACAAACAAAAAAATTACACAACGTAGGAATCCTAACCATTCTAGACGATCACTACTTAAATTTGGCCAAATAAAATAATACTTCCAACTTATAATATTATAAGGAAGGTATTTAATTTAAATATTTCAGTAATTAGATTATAAAAGTATTTCCTAAAGCATTGTTTTAAAGATCTTAACAGACTTGCAAAGGAAATATAAAAGGTCTCCAGAAGGAACTTTTACCTTGGTGTGTAAAGGATCACCACCAATAATTATTATTTAAATAATAATTTTATAAAAATAGAGAGTAAAGTAAGAGTATCAAAAGGGGGGGGGATGTTACAACTGGAGCCATAACTTTAACCGAAACTTTTCTCAAAGGGAGATTAAAGTGTGCAAGTGAGGTGCACACTTGCAGTGTGCTCTCGGGGCAATATTTCTCGTGTATCCGCACAACGCGGCGGGGCGCGGTGTCTCTTGTGTTGGGTTCTAAACTCTATATGAGAACTTGAGGCTTATAACAAGGCTTTGAGGATTCACTAAAAGGACCAAAATGGCAATGAAATTTCGATTTTCTTGGGGTAGACGTTTTAGTCAAAGTCAAAATATTGCTATTCAAATAGACTTACCTAAACGTGCTTTCAAATCATCATTTTTTTTTACCCCTACCAGAAACCTATTTAGATCTTATGGTAAATTTTAAATAGAAAAATATTGGAAAAAATTAACTCGGCCACAAGTGAATTCTCAGACGTGAATCGAACCCGCGATCTTTGGAAATCCGGTCCAATGCTCTAACCGCTGAGCTACCTATTTAGATATCAACAAAAAGGGCTACCCTTGGACTGCACTGGAGTGGCTTATGTCCGTCAGTCTGATGATGATAAAAGCTCTTTGGAAATGCCTTTGGCGCAGTACTTCACTTTTATGCTATTGCTTATCCAATGGTACCTATGCTTAACGCTGTAATATAGGTAATTTAATTTAGGCTCTTACTATCGATGCCGGGTCGGCTAGAGCTACAAGTCTGAATCTCGGAATATATAGTATCTCGTATTGCGATTAAAGATGGGAGCTAGTAATTACTGGCACTCGAGGCGTGTCGAGTTCGCCTCGCCGCCTCGTCGCCTCGCGCCTTGCTTGAATCGTCTCGAGACACCATTAGTGAGGATCGACACTTTAATACTACATGAGAAATAGGTAAATTAGATGAATATTCTGTAGAATTGAAAAATAAATTGACTAACTACTTATAACGATATTTTTTTTCTTTCATGTTGTATGCTAAGCTTTAGTTTATCAAATATGAATTGAATCTTCACACACACACTTTCATGCTCTTTGAAGATCGGGAGGAGAAAAATTATAACGTATAGATATGAAATTAAGAACAGTTACATAATGCCGAAATGAGGTGTTGGCACATGATTTTTATTGCAAACCAAATAAATAAAGAATTAAATGGTAAAAAGAAGAAAAGAAGTAACAGTGTTGGCAAAATAGTTAATCCGATTAACGATTAAGAAGTTAATCGCGATTATTGATTAAAAATTAAAATCGCGATTAACGATTAGTTAATCCTAATCGTCAATCATTAATCCAGATTACGATTAAGTCTTAAGTTCTTATCCAGATCCTGTTCTCACCGATTTCTTGTTACCAAAAAAGCCTTCCTGTGATACTGATTCATGTTGTCCATTTTAGCGTTAAGTGTAACGAAAAAGGCATAATGCTTTTTTACTAACCTTTTGAATCACTCTCGGTAATTTAGAGGTTTTTATAATAAACAATGAAAAAAAAAACAAAATAAATGAATCACCGAAATCTATATATGCACATAACTTTCTATCGACTGCACCAAACTGACTGGAACCATGGCCGGCCGCTTGTAAACAAATAAAATTCAATAAGTAATTAAATCGAATATTTTTGTAAAATTTTGTTATTTGGAGGACTTTAGTTAGACCTAAGCTATCACGTGTTAAAAGAAACGGGATTATTAAATTAAGACCTTAGACAAGGTGAAATTTTCTGATACCACTTATGTGATACTTTAATGGTGAAGACAACAAATTTTACAGAAAGGTAAATTATTTTTGAAAATAGAAGAATAATTTTCTAAAATTAAAAAAAAGACTCTTGAATAGTGCTTATCTTGTTCCATTGTATTATAAGTTTTCGCGTACTTCCTTTCATTTGATTTAATATGTTTGTTAGAGAGAGTAGATCTTTTTGATTGACACTACTTTAATATGTATATTATGTATGTATTTACAAAAAAAAAAAGTATATAAGTATGTTTATCCGTTATCTAGTATCCATAACACAAGTTCTTCATGATACTTAACGTGGGCTAGATAATTGTTGTGATTGTATGGAAATATTTATTATTATTATTATTATTACTATCTATCGATGCCATAAAAGTAAGGGTTGATATATTTTGGGATTTTAGCCGGTTCGATTACTGGGTTTAGCAAGCGAAATGTCAAAAATCTTTGAATGCGGTTTAGATTCTTCTCGAAAATAAAGGAATTTTCACTTTAGAGCAAGTGTCTGTCTTCAGCATTTATAATAAGTGCTTGGAGGATTCCACCTTGTATAATGGTTATTTTTGTAAAATTATGCATGTTATCTTTGTGTTTCACTATACATGTATACATGATTTTTTTCCAACTGGTAACTTAATCCAGTCAATATGATGTATGATTACTTATGACTTGTTGTGGGGCTCAGCAGCCAATATAGAAAATGTTTTTATACTTCAAAAAAGAGCTGTGCGCGCCATTTACAACCTTCGACAGAGAGATTCTCTTAAATAATTGTTTAAAGAGATTAATATACTAACTTTGGTGAGACAATACATTTATGATAATATAGTATATGTAAGGAAACATCACGATTTATTTATTAAGCATAGCGATGTTCATAATTTTAATACTAGAAAAAGAATAAGCTTGTCCAAGATTTCGGCTTGAAAAATGCAGTCGCTCGTTTTTGGGGAAAGGCATAGCCTTTTTTAATAAAGTTCCACAACAAGTGATTGAGCTGCCTTTGCATAAATTTAAAATATATGTTAAAAAAACGCTCTTAAGCAAAGGTATATTACAAGGTAGATGATTATTTGAAAGACCAAAATGCATGGAAGTGATACTAACATAAAATATGACTATTGTAATTGTATAAAAGGAAAATATTCTAATAACTGAGTATAGGAAAATTTTCCTTTTATATTAAATATGTTTCAAGATTGTAGATTTGTGTTTGGACTTATCTATAAGTCTATTTGAATAAAAATCTTTGACTTTGACTTTAATGTAAAACAAATCAATGTTTAATAAAATAAAAGTAATCGTTAATCGGGTTAATCAAATTAACGATTGACGATTGCTTTGGGTTAATCGCCAATCGAATAGAATAATCACGATTAATATTAATAGTGATTAAATTAATCGCTTACGTTTTTAGTCGATTGATTAAATAAATTAGTCGATTAATGACAGCACTGATAAATAAAAACAAAATTGTAAGTATTAACAAGCAAAATATGTTTTTTTTACCACCAACCGTAAATTGCGTGATTTAAAGGGCCCGGTAAACGATCAAACTATCAAAAAAATATTTGAATGAATCGCCCGTTAGTAACAAGGTGGACCTGTGTTTGTAGATAACACAAGAAGTTTATTTATGGCCGAATCATGATAAATAATGTGCCATGAGAATGCGGCGGAAGTGGCCAATTGTCGCGGCCATGCGCGAGTCGCGGAGGTCATGCGCCTGCGGCCGACTTGATCTTCACTATTACGACGCCGTCCAAATAAATCAAAGTACCATTGTGAAAAAGAGAACACTATCCTCTAATCAACAATACTACAATATTGTCATTACAGGACTACCACAACCGCGAGTGATAAGTACTTACGTAAAGATGACAACTATGCTGTACAACTTAGGCAGCCTGTGAAAGTTTATCTCAGCGATAGGATCACTTTCATCAAAACGATATTAAAATACCAATAATACACAAGTAACTACATGCATATTATATTATAATAGCGCTGACAAACGTTACGACTACCTAAGTTTAAATCGAAATAGTCACTAGCTCACTACAATCGAAATAGTCACTAGCTCACTACCATCGAAATAGTCACTAGCTCACTACAACCGAAATAGTCACTAGCTCACTACAATCGAAATAGTCACTAGCTCACTACAACCGAAATAGTCACTAGCTCACTACAATCGAAATAGTCACTAGCTCACTACAACCGAAATAGTCACTAGCTCACTACAATCGAAATAGTCACTAGCTCACTACAATCGAAATAGTCACTAGCTCACTACAACCGTAATAGTCACTAGCTCACTACAATCGAAATAGTCACTAGCTCACTACAATCGAAATAGTCACTAGCTCACTACAATCGAAATAGTCACTAGCTCACTACAATCGAAAAAGTCACTAGCTCACTACAATCGAAATAGTCACTAGCTCACTACAGTCGAAATAGTCACTAGCTCACTACAATCGAAATAGTCTTCTTTGAAACTCGGGTTTCGGTAGCTCACAATGGAATCGGAAAAAACAGCGACTGACCGAAATGCCGCCAGCTCAAACGCGAGAAACATCGCATCGCCTCAAATATCGCAGCAACTGCTCCCAAACATTCCAACGCTTTTATTACTTCTGAAACACATAAACTTTTTAGATATCACAGAGATTTACGGCACAGTTTACTGGTCTTAAAGCGGCGCCATATTTACTACTTCAAAATCGTGCGTTCATACCAATAAAGAGCTTCGTAAAAGGGGGTGCCGGGGTTGGAATAATAATTACAAGTAGTCCATTAGGTTTGGTAGCAGATCGGTTAATAGATGCGGAGGCACGCGGCGGCCATTACGGAGGGTTGGCGCTGGGCAGACGCCCTACAGGTGGTTTGACGAGGCTTAAATCGTTGCTAGTTGCCACTCGAAAAAACTTAAGAAACAACGCTCCAGGCCGAATATTTCAGTTCGGTTTCTGATAATATGATTGGAATGAAACAAAACGCCAATTACGTGACTACCTGGGACACTGGGTTACCGAGTCGCTCAAGGATGACCTTGACATTGAACGGGAACGTATGGCGCTGTGTATTAGGGCTAATATGCTTTCCCGCAAATTTGCACGTTGTTCCAAACAAGATAAAATAACGCTTTTCAAAACGTATTGCCAGATTTGCCAGTCCTTGTAAACATGCAGCTTGTGGATGAATTACACCAAAAGAGTAGATATACAGGGCCCTTTGCACCCAATATAACAAAGCCTTCAGGGGGCTTTTGGGGATGCGTCGTCACTGCAGTGCGTTAGGTACGTTAGCTGAGCGAAGGTGGACAGCTTTTCAGCTATAACTTTTTAATTTTGCATTTTACAATGCTATTTTTATGTGATAAATATTAAACAAGAAAATATACTAGAAAAAAGCAACTAGTCTCATGTCGCACTGACGGGATCCCGTCAGGGCGACATGAGACTAGTTGCTTTTTTCTAGTATATATTCTTGTTTAATATTTAGCTTTACAGCTCTCATAAGAAAACGCATTGCGTCCTTGATCCATCGAGTGCGGGGCAGCTCCAATCGTCTCTTTCGGACAATAGCTGAGAGGCTGGACGTGGATAGTGCAATATTTGAAATTTGATAGGGATTGTGTCGGGACGCGTTTTGAAAGGTTTTGAATGTACGAAATTGAACTGTCTAAGCAAAGTGACACTCGAAAATATCTTTCAAATGTATGGAGAAGTGTAATTTAAAACATCATTCGTTCCGAAAAGGATTGCGACTATAAGCTACACAATTCCTTAAATCACAATCACAATACCTTGAAAGGGATTCTGAAATTAGACAATTGGGGGGCTGATTGTATAATTGCATGTGCCGTAAAAGTGTTGACAAAACAAATGACCGTTCTGTACAAAGGGAACAGAACGCTCGTTTGTTTTGTCAGCACTTTTACGGACAGCCGACAAATACTTTTATTTTTTGGTCTTACTTGTGTTCTTTGATTGCTAGACGGGCACTAATCACAGTGACAATTTTTTAAGAGGTACCGTCGCCAGATTCAATGAGATGATGAGACTGGCACCAGACTTGAGTCCAGAGTCTATTGCACAGACCTATATCGAGATAGACGAAAAGAGCGCTTCGAACTGTATGAGAACCTAGCGTGTCGAGTTTTCCGTACCCACGATGACGTCACGAGCGAGATTTAGTGATGTGGAAATGTTATTGACGAGCTTTTGCAAGAAAGCACTGAACAATTAACCAGTTGACGACCTGTTTGGCGAGGGGTACTAACCCCACCTTCTGCGCCAGAGGTCCCGGGTTCGATCCCCGGCCAAGACAAATATTTGTGTGCATGAACATGTCTATTTGTCTTGGTCTGGATGTTTAATATGTATATTATGTATGTATTTACAAAAAATAAGTATATCGTTATCTAGTATCCATAACACAAGTTCTTCGTGATACTTAACGTGGGCTAGATAATTGGTGTGATTGTATGGAAATATTTATTTATTATTTATTTATAGTTTCGTTTCTGAGTGACGCGTGTTTTCATGGTAATGGTCTCAAGCGGACTGACAAGCCTCCTTACTTTCGACGTGATCGCATTGAGATCGGGATTGATAATTTTTTACTTTTTTTTATGAACAAGGGGAGACTCTTAACCTTCATCATACCTGATGTTAAGTGTTGATAAGGCTGAAGATAGTAGCGAGCCTCTCCCGGAATCCTCATCACTAAGAACTGGCTATCTTATCTCTAACTGCCGGAACACAACTATGCTGAAAACATTGTTGTTATAGCGTCAGGCTTAGATAAGATGGTGGTAGCTAGCCAGGCAGACTCACAACAAGTCCTACCACCAACCAAACCGAATACAATATGTACCCCCGCTGGGAATCGAACCCGTGACCCCTGGGTCTGATACCGGTGGTTGTTACCACTAGACCACAGAGACGGTTAAACTTTGACCGTGGATCTAACTTTTGACACGCAATGGTAGGTAAACTTTTTCCGTCTATCTCGATATACGTCTGTGGTCTATTGTCACTAACTGCTTACGACTATTCTATTATGCATTGGCATTCCAGTGTTGACCAGCTCGCGCCGTCCGGCCCCACTGGCCCCATAAACAGTAACGGTAACAATTTTTATTACGGCCGAGGTTTTTATTTTAATTCCGACGGGCGCCATAACCCCCCGTGACCTCGCCCGCAGTACAACGATTAAATTATATTTGCTTACCTAATGGATTCCTATAAATGCCAACGATCCACAATTTGGACAAGTTTGTTGTAGGTAAAGTGATCACACGAGAGAAGTACAAGTATTACAAGTGATAACGGTTATCATATCAATTAAAAAAATGTCTTCAACTGCAGAGTGAACCCGAACCCATAACCACTGGCTGTCTGGGCCACAGTTATTTGATGTGAGCCACCAAGACTATTGTTGCCTATCGTTAAAGGTCACACTGGCGTTCAGTTTGTGTCTCAGTCCGAAAATAAAAAAAATTACACTTTAACATCTTAATTAGTGACATTTCGCCCACAACTTGGCCCATATCGAAGAGTTCAATCAAATTTTCAATCCCGACTGTTGTTGCTTACAGCCACTTATACCTACGCGATAAAACACACAATTAAAGCAAAAAAACAGAAGTATGACTAGATATTTTGTCTTGAAGAACTTATTTTCAAAACTCAAGCCTTGATTGAAATTTAAGACGGAGACATTGAGATATTAGAATAATTTGTCGTTCAGTCGATTGCCAACGGAACCTTAAAAAGTCCTCATTATTTGGGGATTTAATAGGCAGTCAAATTTCCCGGAGGCACTTGCGTGAGGATTACGGGAGGAGACAGAGGGGGAAGGACCAGCGGCTCTGGGGGCTGCGTCTGCGGACGAACATTTCGATAGAGACGTGTAATTATAAGTCTTACGCTTGATTACAGATAGATAAAGACGAATATAATAGTACATTATGGTATAAGTGCGGTAAGTTGAAAATTATAGCCGAGGCGATATTGCTACAAGAAAGCAGAGGCTGTAATTATCAAAGCGCACGTATGTCATACGACGTTTTATAACATATTTGCGAGGTAATCAATAAAACTGGGACTTTATTACTCGATTTTTTTTTTTGTGTTTTTGTTACTGATTGAATGGATTGGTTGTAATTTATCGTCAATATTAATTAAATTAAAGAATTAAATGTTTATTTATTATATTTTATCTCCAAAAGTTAATTTTATTCATAAAATGTTGACCTCTTTTCTGACATAAAAACTCTTTGCTAAGATTGAAAAAGTACCGTTCGTTTTGGACGGAGCATCTTGATAAACCGTGCGTTTTACATTACAATAACGCACAAGTACGTAATACGATATTGAAATTGGTGTAATAATAGACCCTTGACGAGCAAATACGTTGTAATTAATTTTAAATAAAAATACTAGAAACGTCGACTCGACCCACAAGTCACAACTGTCGATATTGTAGTGAGCATTGTAAATGCAAACTTAAAAAATTATAAAGGACCAATAATAATAAAGAAAAGCGATGAAACAGGCTTAAGCCGTTGAGAGTAGGGCTGATTTATTTAACCCAAAATAAGTAATACCTAAAGAGGGTATCTAAACCCTGAAACTGATGCCCAAGTTCGACCAAAGAGATTGTCAAAACTAACTTTTCCAATTTATCAACCCTGCATGATTGGTCCGTATTGTCCGTCCTAAAAATCCTTAACATTTTTACTACTACAAACTTTCTGCCTCTTACGTATGTACTGTTGTTTATTGCCTGGTATACTTATCAGTACCTTGAAACTCTGATTTCCCTTCCTACCTACGTTAAAATGTAAAGAAGAACCAAATACGCTTTGAAGCGAGGCTAACGAAATAACCGTCTTATAAAAGCGCGCGCGACTCACTTTTTAAAAGCCATCTCAGAAGTATAAAACGCATAATTTTCCCAAGGAGTCGCCTGAGATGAGGTAAAATACCAAATGGCGGCTCCGGGTAAAAATGTAAATAAGCCGGGCAATTCGAAGCAACAGGTCCCCCTCGCTGGGAGCACGCGGGTCCCGGGGGTTGGTATGATATACTCATAATTTACGTGGGATCAGGAAGGGTTACTTTCTAAACAATTTGTGGAATGTCAGTGAAAAGAAAATGGGTTGCTCGAACGCATCCAGTAAGCCGGGTTGATTTTCCTTATGAGCCTTCTTGGGAATGGAGGTTCTCTCGAAATATGGAAATAATAAAATGTACAGTCATAATAGGAATGGGCGCCGTATAAAATTGAGATACCTGTACATATTTGGTTCATTCTAAAACCTTACAAATTACCATAACTATTATTCGGAACAATAAGTTTCTGAATAAGCACAAGGCTTCTACCAACCAAACGATAACAAAACGATTATGTAAAACAAATCAATTTATCTCGCCCAACAAGATCACCTGACGGTAAAATATCGTATTACAAACTTGACTAATTCAATTTAAGTTCGCAGCCATTTAAAATCAAATTTAACTTGAGACTCGAAGTACTTGCGGGACTTTAAATAAATAAAAACCATACAGCTGTTTCGGTCGACCGTCATTAACTATTTGTACATTCTGAAATCCTTGCCCGATTGACAAAGATAGGGGATTTGATTTATGACACTCCGCAATTGATTTGAGTGATATGTTTTGACGACCCAAGACATAATAATCACCACTAATGGTGGTGGAAGCGCCGGCGTCATAAATCAAGCGTAATGTAGGCACATGTGTCGCGTCGCGAGTTATTTGTGGCCCCATCTGGTGAGGTGGCAACCGACTTTATAAAGCGATCATTCTCCATGCAAAAACAATAAACGCTTCTTCAGAAGTTAATGGGATTGTCCATGTTTGGAGTTTAGCAACCTTTGAAATAAAACGAACACAGTTCTCTGTACAGACTCGGTTGTCTGGCTTTTGCTTTTTCACAATGAAAACTGTAATTGTTCCGAAACACAAGCGATTTAAAGGTGCTCTCGAAGTCAAAATGTAAAGTTTCGTTCTACTTCTTAGATTTGATATCAATAGAGATATGCTCCCCACTACAAACACATACATAAATCGTAAATTATACCAAGTAGTTGTCACTCCAAAAAAGAAAATCCGTCTCGTCGCTGTAATCCGAGACTGTGAAATCTAGTTCAATCACGATAAGAATCACGTCGCGGCTCCATCCATCTCGGGCGACGTGTCCATTCCGAGAGCTCAAAGCGCCAAGGGCCTTGTCGTCGGGGATCCGCCCGCGCTTGCTAATGCGATTGATGGGATTCTTATCAAATCTCGCCCGAACATTCGATCGACTCCTACTCGGACGCTTACAGACTTCTTATCAAATACGGCTACAAAAATAGGAACTCCAGGGACGCAAAATAATAAAAAATGTACTTATGGAGTTAAGGGAAACGGTTATAAAATAGACGTATCTTAAACAGGTTAGACTCGCCAATTACTGTTTCACATCTCCCATTATTTCTCGTAGCACGGGGAGTGCCATCATTCGCTTCATTAGGGAGCTCGTTGCCGAGGAGCGCCCGTCGTTGTCTGTCAGAGGGGACGTAAAACATTTTTTCATGACAAAATGTTTTCCCTGTTTCCTCGTTACCGGAAGCCCTCGTTCTAACCGAGTAGCCTCTCCACGTGAATGGGTCCAGATGCTCTCCGACGACGCCTCGATGCGAATTATAACCTTCCCGACTAAACAATAGGTAAACATTGTATATTAGCAACACGAAAATGTTCGCCTAATTTACAATAAAAATATTCCCCAACTCGCCCGACGAAAGGAAACGAATTCCAAGAAAATAAACATTCTAGCGTTCCTTGAATAACCTCGGAGATAATAGCTACATTTATTACTTTTCCCAGTTGTAACAGATGGTGATATTAAAGTCTCTTTTGAAACCGCTTGTGTATCACGAGATCTGTCACTGTTACATAAAACGAATAAACAACAATAAACTTGTTATGAGATAGAAAATTAACTACCTACCTTACTGGAGCAGACATAATATTGAAATAGAACCGACTACGGACGTTGCTGGGTACCCTTGGAGTCTGATTAATGTCAAGAATAGTGGAAAGGGTTTTTATTAAAATTAAAGCGAAGATACAACACCTAATGATATATTGACATAATAATAGAGTGAGTTATAATAAATGTGTTATAGTTATAGTGTGTTATAAATGTTATTATAATATAGTGAGTTATAATAATAAGGACATAATAATAGAGTGAGCTATGATGGAGTATCAAATCAAAATCAAATCAAATCAATATCATTTATTCAGTCTAGGCTGTGCGTATTCTGGTTCGGATGATTAAAACAACACATGGATTGAAAGGATAATTTGTATTTCCATAGGCACTTAACAATTATAGAACTGTTACAATAGAAAGTAATTCTAGAGATAAAGACAATAGGTCTTTCTCCACATGCGACTTATATAGAAGTGAATCAGTGTTGCCAGTTCAATCTGACATTTTGTGAAGATTCGAACATATTGCGGGGGGGCAAATATGAAAAAGTGGTAAAAATTTAAACCCCGTGCTTTACACACTTGTGATGAAGTTTTACACATTTATATCTATAACCTTCTACTTAGACACTTAGTGAATAAAAAAGTATAACTACATTTTTTTTTATTTTATTATACTGTATTACATTAAAAAGCAACAACTCTTATTAAGGAAGAAATTATCTTACTACACTTACTTTCATACAGAAACTACAACTTGAAATTATTAGGCGAAGTATTAACTATTTATCTTAGTGCACTTATCAATGCTTAACCTAAAACTAACAAAGTAAATATATAAGTGTAGGTACTGAACTATTCTATTTACTGTACTTAACAATCAAAGAGTACAATCTAAAACTAAACAAGAAGCTAAACATTTATGCAACTGTACTTAAGTGTTCTTCTTCTAACTTTTCTTGAACTTAAAATTTAAAGGATACCCTATAACTAAACAAAGTACATATTTGCTACTGTACTTACTTACATATAGGAAGTACAACCTGGCCAGGCCATGCAAAGAAGCAATCGCCTGCCTACTACAATACCTTCACCTACTTAAACAAAAATAAACAAAAGTATGGATATAATAATTTTTAAAGGCAAAGAAAATAATAAAGCACTAATGCACCAAAAAAAAAGTATTTTATTAAAAAAATTAACCAACATACCTACTCCTACTCATCTATTGGCAAAATACATATTTTGGTAATGCTAGTTCGTATCACATGGCCATTGGGCATTTTAACATCAAATGCTCGTACCTTGTTATCTTTTCCTGGGTACAATTTCACAACTCTCCCTGTAGGCCAGTCAAAGGGGTTTACATTGTCATGTTTAAGAAGCACTAACATTCCTTCCTTTATATTAAAAGTTTGATTTTTCCATTTGGGTCTATTTTGTAGCATGCTTAAATAGGATTTGTGCCACTGTTTAAAAAAGTTTTGTTGTAACTGACTACATTGATGCCAGAAACTGAGTCTATTGGTTGGAATGTTAGTGAGATCTTGCTCTGGGTAACTGGTAATAGGAGCACCAGTTAAAAAATGACCTGGCGTTAGGTACGACATGTCTGAAGGATCCGATGACATAGGGGTCAACGGCCTGGCATTTAGAATGGCCTCAATTTGAATAATTACCGTATTGAATTCTTCATATGTGAGTACACAAGTACCTATGACCCTCTTCATATGGTACTTTAAACTTTTAACGCCAGCCTCCCACAATCCACCAAATACAGGACTGTATGCTGGAATAAATTTAAAAGTTATGCCCTGATTAGCTGAAAATTTTGTTACTGCATTTTGGTGGGCTGTGGAAGCCTGTAGTTTATACAGTTCTTGCAAGTTCGAGCTAGCGCACCTAAATGTGGCCGCATTATCACAGAACACCTGGGAAGGCTTGTTTCTACGCGCTATGAACCTTTTCAAGCAATTCAAAAATGTTTGTGTGGTCATGTCCGAAGCCAATTCCACATGAATAGCCTTCGTCACGAAGCACACGAAAATTAAAACATAAGCTTTCAAAATTACAGGCTTTCTTACGCGTGCAAACTTTATATTGAAGGGGCCAGCAAAGTCTATGCCCACCTTCTCAAATGGTCTGGATACACGAACTCTTTGTGATGGCAAAGAGCCCATCAATTGAGACCCTGCCTTGGCTTTTAGCCTAAAACATATTAAGCATTTGTGTATTACATTTTTTATTTGTCTGACAGCATTAATTAGCCAAAATTTTTGATTTAATGAAGAAAGCAATAACCTTGGTCCGGCATGCATCAGATTCTTATGCTCATTCCAAATTATTAGACTCGTTATATGAGACACCTTAGCCAAAATAATTGGGTGCCTTTGTGAGAAAGAGAGCTCCGAATTTTGAAGCCTGCCGCCAACTCTCAATAGGCCATCGCTACCTATGAAAGGACTTAATGATAGAAGTGGTCCTTTTATAGGTTTATTTGATTTTAAACAAGAGATTTCTACAGCATAATGCCTTTTTTGGTCGTAACTTACAATAGTAAATAAAGCTTTTTCTAATTCATCTGGCATCAGTTCACCTGACTGTCTGCTAGTGACATCCTTTGCTTTACAATTGTTTATAAACCTCATCACGTAAGCAATTACCCGCTTCATTTTATTAATATCAGAATATTGACTGAAAATCTTTAACTCATTAATAGTATGCATTACCGAGTTGCAAACGTCATGACATTTTTCATTTACTTGACATTGCTTTTTTATTTCAGGTACCTCTACCAGAGATGGAGTCTCGCGCCCTGCATTGCCATGCTGATATTTCTGCTCATGCAAAAAGCGTGGGCCGCGCCACCACAAGTCATTTCCTTGCAAGGCGCGTGGCTCCATACCTCTAGACAAGCAGTCGGCAGGGTTTTCCGTGGTCTTAACATAGAACCACGACCAATCTTTAGTAAGATCTTTTATCTTGATAACTCTGTTCGCGACATACGGCATTAGCGTCACTGGTTCTATGTTAAGCCACGCCAACACGATCTGCGAATCAAGATAAAGATACACATTTATGTTATCACACTGTGTCGTTAATGTGTTGTACACTCTTTTAGCAAGCATTGATAATAGTAAGGCGCTGTTCAATTCTTTGCGTGGTGTAGTCAAATCATTGTTAGTCGAATTTGCTCTAGATTTGGAACAAAGCAAGTTTACATTTATTGAACTGTCAGCGAATATAGCTCTGACATACAAGCAACAACCGTAGCCTTTGGACGAAGCATCAGCAAATCCGATTAACTCTACCTGCTTAGCACCCTTTACATTTATATGCCTTTTTGTTTGAATGCATGACATTTCAATTAAACCATTAGCAAAGCTTATCCACTGGTCATTTAATTCCTTAGGTAGTTCCTCATCCCAACTGATTTTAGCATTGTAAATATTTTGCATTAGAAGCTTAGCTGACATGACAATTGGTCCTACCAATCCCAGGGGATCAAAAACTTTGCTTATGAAAGATAACACCTGTCTCTTAGTATTAGTAGCATTCACGTTGCTCTCTGAGCAGCTGATGTAGAAATCATCTGACTTAACGTTATAGCGCAAGCCTAGAGTTTTAATAAAGTAATTATCTTTGCTCATATCAATATCTTTCACGGGAGTTTGATTCGAGGGTACATCATCCAATAGCATAGCATTATTAGAACCCCATTTGTGCAACTGAAAGCCTCCCAGGCTTAGCAATTCTATCAACTGTCTCTTTATTTCTTTTAATGTGTTCACATCATCATGCCCCGTAAGCACATCGTCAACATAGGTTTGTGAAAGCAAGACAGAAGAAGCTAAGTTATATTGGTCTTTAAAACGTTCAGCTAATTCTTTTAAGCATCTCGTGGCAAGATATGACGAGGATTTTAACCCATAAGTAACAGTGTTCAGTTGCAAGCAAAGCACTGGGTCGTTAATAGATTCTCTCCAGAGAATATTTTGCAAGGCCCTATATGGAGGGTCAACTAATATCTGTCTGAACATTTGCTTTATATCACATAGAAGAATATATTTTGGTAAACGAAACAGAATAAGTATATCGAAAAGTTCGTTCTGGACTATAGGTCCATTTAATAGGACATCATTTAAACTGATATTATTTTTTGTCTTAAGACTGCCATCGAAAACAGTTCTCATTTTTGTTGTTTGACTGTTTTCATTGAAAACAGGGTGGTGGGGGAGAAAGAACACACCATCCTTATCTAAATCATATTTTGAAATATCATAGGGCTGGGCATGGCCGAGTGCTATGTATTCATTTATAAAATCCCTATACATTTGGTACAGTTTATTATCTTTTAATAATCTGCGCTCAAGATTATAGAAACGCTGTAAAGCAGCTGAAAATGAATCGCCGAGATATATTTTAGTAATTGGTTGCTTTAATGGTAAGGCAACGGTGAATCTATTATTGTCTACATTTACTGACTGCTTAAAAATGCTCTCAGCTAGCTCCTGTTCAGAACTCTTTTCTGAATAAATTTCAGGAACTGTCTCGGCGGTCCAGAATTTTTTAATATTTTTATCTAAGGTTGGCAAAGGATCATTATGAACGTTGTTACCTTCTTGGTCAGAGACGTTGATAGAAAAACTAACCCGAGGAGATGTGACGTTGCATCCAGTAATAGACCCCGCCAATATACCGCCAAATTGAGTGTCGAGTAGGTATGGCCCTTGCTCTTTAAGCTGGAGCGGCTGGTTTTTCAGAGCCTGAAAAAATACATCACACCCCAATAAAATATCGATAGGAGCAGAGATATGAAAGTTCTTATCCGATAATTGCAAACTATTTGTAAGGTCCAAGATATCAGAATCAATCTTAAATTGTGGTAGGTCTTTTGTTATGTTATTGACAATAGAACAATTGACAGACAATTTAAAATCATTCAAGCGCGACTTAATAGTCAGCTGGGTTTTTTCATTTATGTTTTTGATACCCTGACATATTCCCACGACAGTGCTATTTTCAGAATAAACCTTTGAATTTATTTTCTTAATAAAATCCGAACAGACTAATGAGACTTGACTTCCTGTATCGAGAAGGGCACGGGCAGGGATCTGACTCCCATTGCTGCATTCAACCAGAACCTGAGCGGTAGGTAAAAGCACATCCTTATTAGTTTTGCAATAAAGAGAAACCTTCGGACTATTGGGTCCTTGTGGGCTCGAGCCTTGTTCATTATGATCTTCGTGCAGTAATGTGTTATGGGCTTTTTTACAAACCATGCATTTAAAATTGAATTTGCAAGTTTCATTTTTTGGATGTTCATTAAGGCACACCTTGCATATATTATGCCTTTGTATAAAATTGCACCTATCCTTTACTGCAGCCAATTTAAAACTTGTACAGGCATATAGTCGATGAAAAGAATTACAAAACTTACATTGTGGCTTCACGGAGACAGATTTCTGCTTCTGCTTATTTACAGCAGATGCATTAGCGGCACAGGAGAGCACATACTTGCGCTCTTTTTGCTCAGGTTGAGAATCCTTGCTTGTCGCCGTTTCAAGGGCAACCGCGCGACCCTCTAGAAATGACAACAAATCATCTAATGAAGGCATTTCATTTTTACTACATTTTTCAAGACAGAAAGCCCTGACTGTGTAGAAGTCGAGCTTTTTCTGAAGGAGACAAACTAATATAGTGTCCCATTTTTCTGTTGGTTGTTGTAAATTATCTAGTGCGCTCAAATGCTGTCTAATTTGTGTTAACAATCCACGTATACTAGCAGCACTTGGTTTTTTAATAGTAGGCAAATCTAAAATAGCATTGACGTGGTGGGAAATAATTTTGATCTTATTGTGGAACCTTTGCTTTAATAAGTTTAGAGCTACAGTATAGTTAGCATCTGTTAAAGGCAAATGTTTTATAACCTCTAAGGCTTCACCTGTCAAATAAGTGGTTAAATAATACAGTTTGTCACATGGGGATAATGATTCATTGTTGTCTACTACAGAGGTAAACATATTTATAAATGGGATGTACTCACTTGTTTCACCATTAAACTCTTTAATATTAATCCTCGGCAGCCTTTGGCATTTCCCACCCTGTGGGCTCTGATTCGACTGACCCGGCCCTGGTTGCAAAGCATTTATCATTGAATTTAATTTTGCCAATACCGAACAATATTTATCGTCTATTTCGTCAAAATTTTCTGTATCAGGCTCAGATTCTTCAGTTATCAATGATTGAATGTCGATATTTAGGGTCTCATATTCTTCAAACGACTTAATTAACCTGTCTCTTTTTACAATTAGAGCGTCATAATCTCTAGATCGAGCTTCCTCACCTGATACAAATGTTTGCATCTTCGTGATTATGCCTTTGCAGTGACCTCGGGCTGCGATCAGTCGCTTTATATCCTTATGCTTCGACATTTTTACACGTTTTCTCACAAAACGACTTCACTGTTAATTAATCCAAGTTTATACAACTTAACAAAGGGAAACAAAAGGAGTATCCTATAGTTTTATATCCTAAAAAAATGACTAAGGTACAAAATTGCGTCTAACTAAACAAAGTAAAAATGGCGTCGGAGTCGGAACGAAAGTCACCACGCGCGCACGCACTTTTACGTAAACAACACTCGTGTATTTCCGTAAACACTCGGATCAGATCGGATTCGTAGTTCGTTTTGACACCGCAGCAACACTAGCGCCAATCTGCCGACGGTAACGTTAACCGGAACACAAATACGTACAAAGCGCAAAATCACAACGCAAAATATCGTCGTCAAACGAAACGTCAATGTCGTCAATTCAATACGATCGGAGTTGTTCGGCGAATTTCGTGAGCTCTCGGGTAAGTACCTCCGGGTTCTGTAGATGTCGCTCCAAACCAACGTGATTATAGTCACGGAAACGGTCCACAACCAGACAGCCAATCATATGCAGCAATTTGTCGACGTCATTATCATTTTTATTTATCCCATAGCCTCTTTATAGGAATTTATCAATAATGATTAGGTTAGGTATTGATGAATCAGATGAATTATCTTCTTAACGCGCCTGTAAATGGACAGAGCGAATATCGAAGACACACAAGTTTGGCTATAATGCAGCAAATTGTATGGATCTTACTGATCCGAATCTCGTCCTCGTATCACACACGTGTTGTACACGACTATGCACAATTATTGCACACGTCTAATAATTCCTTGCGGGTTTTTTCAAGATATTGCTTCTTCCGCAGGAGAGCTCCCGACACAGGAACAAAAATAAATGAACAGCCACTTACCAACTATAGCTTGGCATATAAATAATCCAAACGACGCTCCGGTCGTTAGGTATTCAATGGCGTCTCACCTCACTTATTATTTTAAAAGGCAGAAGGACCATCAATCCATGTGCGTATTCTGGTTCGGATGATTAAAACAACACATGGATTGAAAGGATAATTTGTATTTCCATAGGCACTTAACAATTATAGAACTGTTACAATAGAAAGTAATTCTAGAGATAAAGACAATAGGTCTTTCTCCACATGCGACTTATATAGAAGTGAATCAGTGTTGCCAGTTCAATCTGACATTTTGTGAAGATTCGAACATAGGCTGTTACAAGCACTTATGAACGTCAAAGAAGCTACGCCATCGGTTCACAAACCCTACAGTGGGAGACCTTGTAACGAGGAGAACCGGCAAGAAACTCGTCAAGGGCTATTTTTTTCTGCCTGTTTTATTTCATACAGAGTCGTCAAAATGTATTCGATTTGAAATCAGAGCCACTTATGAATGACCCAGCTGCGGATTATCCGTCGTCGATATTCCGGCCCTTTGTTCTGTTTACCTACTGCTGTATTTTTTCCATAGAATTCCCAACATCAATATTATAATGGTAATTAACAGTTGTTACAGTACAGACTGTGCTTGCCTGTGGCTATTTAAAAAAAAGGAAATCTCAATAAGGAGGAACAAAAACTTTTTGCTTTAGTTATAGTACTTAATAGCAATGAATCTAATATTATCCTTATTACCGCACTGTGTGCTAGTGAAATTGATAATACGTCTTGTTGGTGTGAAATAACGAGATTTCTTAATGTTTGTTCAGCACTGTTTTAACCAATAGTAAAACGTGGTTTAAACGAGTTCTTAAATGTCTTATACCTTATTATCTTGCTTGCTTACATAGAGATTTTGTAGCACTTGTCTAAGGTTATTTAGCCAATTGGAAATGTTGTACTGCTGAATTAGGAATGGTCTAAAATGTCAACCGACATGAGAAGTTTAATCAAACTGTCCGTGAAACAATGCTGGCTCTGGCAGCAGGCCGGGGCCGGTAGACGCGGCAGATTCGATTAGGGGCCGGCAGCTCGCGGCGACCATTTGCATTTTTCCTGGTGCAATTTAGCTGTGCCACTCACGAGTGGTTTCAGGACTCACCCACCCCTCTTTAGACAGGACAAAATGTTGGGTTAATAATTTTTATTAAGTATGTATACGGTATTCTCGAAAATTCAGTAAATTCATTCGCTTGAGTCAGATACATTAAATTACAGATTACCAAGAGATGAATACCTCTCTGGGATGACATATTTTATAAGGACAGCTACCGATCTTGGTGCCAATCCTAATAGGCTTGAGGATAAACTAATGACGTGGTTAACTGGAAAATGCTATTATGCGACAAATGACTTTCTCATAGACGACTCCATTCTTAATATATTAATTGTTATGTAATTAATATTATAATAACATTAATAACATTTTGCATGCTAAATAAGCAAAGTATGTTAAGCAACATTATTGATAAGTTTTCCCATCATGTACATCCATCTCTTATGCAAATAAATTCTATTCTATTCTTTCTATTCTAATGATAAGTATTCTACATACCTGTAGATGATAATTCTACCTCATATTATAGCAATTGGCTTTTCGAATATTATGCTTAGGGCTTTCATAACAAACCGGTTGCCAGCGCGCGGCGCGTTGATCCGTACATTCATGAGTTATATGACACCTCGACAGCTGAATAAACCAATCCATTCACAGTTTCGACGATTTGAATTCTAAAAACGTATTCCATGAAAACGGAATATTGTACCTAATCAATGTTTTTCTACTTGCAACTGTTCTGTCGGCAAGAAATAGCAGTGCTCGTTGCGATCGTAAATCGCGCCGTGTATGTACTTCAAAGGGCGCATTCACAAATATTTACTCGGACGCTCGCAGTTCCCCGAATCGCGCCGATCCCTAACTAATCTTCGTAGCGATTATTTTTAGCGCCTCAAAAGTTTGGGCATAAAGGAACGGGTTGAGAAATTTCTCGCAAACACTTGAGATAAATTACTTTTAATCCGGCGCAAGTTTGGTGGCCGTAATCGGATCTTAGCAGAGACGCTCGATTCGTCTCAGGTAAGTCTCTCGGGAGACGCTCCGGGACGGATGCTGCGACAAGTAATTAAGAATCCGGCGCAGCCCGGGGACGTGTCCTCGACATTTCTTTATAAACTTAAATCACAAGATTCCTTTCATTAGATAACATTCTCTTTTATGTAGATAACAACGCACCTAATACAAACACGGAAAGTGGACGGTAGTCCTACCGGGAAGTTCCTCATTGTAACTACCATATTATTTAAAGGAATACTTGACTAGGGATTTTGCTTTAGTAATAGCTTTTACAAGCATGTAAAAGGATAAAAATAGTTGTTTTAACTTCGTTTAGAGTTTAATGTTCTAACTATGGCAATTCATGGCAATTCCTGACAATCCAGAAACTTTTCAAGGGCCATGACCTGATCTCAGGCAGGATGATTCGGTTAAATCGATCCAATTTAGAAAACATTTTAGCTATCAACAAGAACAGCCTTGTTTCCGCAACTCGTAAGGGGCTTAAATTCACCATTTGTCAAATTTTACGCATTAAGTCTTAGCTTTTATCTGCTTTAATGACGTGAGCAATCACTGAATTGTTCTAGAGATTTTACCTGTTACGAACACTCCTCGAAGGAGTCACACAGAAGGATTCCTTCTAGCGACAGACGCTCATTCAATATTGATTACCTCGACAGCCTCATGTATACATCGGAGCCTTTCACAATAATAAATTGAACGCGCACCAGAATAAAGCGACGAAGTACCCACTTTATTTATTTTGTTACATAATGTCTGATAAAATCGTAGATTTACGTCAAATTTACCTCCAGAATAAATTACTACTGAATATTTATTTCTTTGACAGATCGATGATTGCTTTCGCTTTCATTCTTTTTTTTTGTGAATAGATGCTTCCGAGCGATTTAATGCCTTTGACTCATATTCATCGGGAAGGAAAATGTAATGTAGATGTCGTTTGAGCGAGCGAGTTTTATGATGCGATAAGGAAGCTCTAGTCGTTTGCCGTCGCATGACACAAAGACTCGTTCATCGGGAGCACGGCGAACCTTAAAACCTGATCATTTTCCAAAAGTCTGAGCATACACGATCCGCAAAGCTTCCCTCAACTCCTGGGGGAGGGATCGGGGCAATATCTATGTCAAAGTTGGGGATTAAATCCCGTGCGCGGCACATTGTGCCGTTTAATATGTCGGCTAATGAAGTTGCTCGTCGCCGCAACACAGCGCAAGCGCTCCTCTACCCTAATTAACTTGCGAATGCCAGCTTGTGCGATGCGCGGATTGAACACTTGCCTGGTTCCATCTCGCTGCATTTCAGTATTAAAATATTGCAGTGCTCTTTGCACTTTACGAAAGTACACTTGAATCGGATTACATCCGTTTGAATTCGATTGTTGGTCCTTCGAGCCGGATCAAGATGCAATAAACAAACGTGTCGTAAAGGAAAAAAATATTGACACATCTTAATTTCAACAGTGTATTTTGTGCAACAACAGTTATACGGTTTTACTAATAATGTAGTTGTAACTGGTCCACTACAGATGAAATTCAGCGGCGTTTATTGTTTTTACTTTTCTGTGACTAATTTCACACTTTCTTTGTATTTCTTTGGGCACAATTCATACCTATAATAGAATGCATTACGACAACAAGCCGTAAGGGGCGGGCCACAATCATTTGCTTATTCAAAGCGTCTGCCGTCTTTATGAGGCCATCGTGAGCAGACATTATTTCGTACATTAAACTAGTACAATTCCTTAATTTCAAATGAGAAAAATGAATTAATTAGCACTAAAACAGCATGTCACGTTATTAAAAATTAACCTCGGCGAAAACTTTTGATTTTCAGCAGTGATTTTATCTCACACGAAATTAAAACAATGTTTTATTTTTTTATATAAAGTTAAAGCTAAGGTCAGCCTTTACGAATTACTTAATTTATTCAAATGAGCGTCATTGTTTCATCATGAGGCTGGATAAAGGGCGGCGACGGGGGCTACATCTGGGGGTCAAATTCTGCACTTTAATGTCGTGATCGTATCTCAGTCGTGTTTCAATTGCAGTGTTCATTTACACTGTAGTAACGAGATTACAATTGAAATACGATTGTGATACGTAGCGAATTTGACCCCGAGCACCTATGTCAGACTTTTACAACTAGAACTAGAGAGCGCCCCTTATGTCGCTCGTATCAGCGGCTGCTTTCGTAGCGCAAGTGTCAACACCGGCATGCTGTTGACTGTGCTTTCACCACCTGTCATCTGTGGCCAACTCTACTGTCGTCAGATTATTCGAAACTTTATAGTTTTGTAATAATAAGGAAAATTAGGTTCTGAACGATCATACGACTAGCTTATTACAACGTAAGCTTCTGTGGCATAATCTTATAAGCGCGCACTTTTCATGAAACTGAACTTTTTGTAAACGGCGCATTATTGAATAGCTTTTAAGATATATATCGACGTCCTGTTTGGCGCAGGGTTACTAACGCCGCCTTCTGCGCCGGAGGTCCCGGGTTCGATCCCCGGACAAGACAAATATATGTGTGCATGAACATGTATATTTGTCTTGGTCTGGTGTTTAATATGTATATTAAGTATGTATTTACAAAAAAAAAAGTATATTAGTATGTTTATCCGTTATCTAGTATCCATAACACAAGTTCTTAATGGAACTTAACGTGGGCTAGATAATTGGTGTGATTGTATGCAAATATTTATTTATTTATTTATATATATTTTGAATTAAAGTTAACGACGATGTGCTAGACTGATTTCATTTAAACGATATCGAAATCGACACATGGACTTTGTACACATTAAATACGCTTTTATCTTGTAAGCACTCTCGAGCTTTGTTTAACAAACGGAAGCACGGCATCGGCGCCGGCGTCGCGAGGCGGAATCGGCTCGGCGCGTTGATAACGATTGGTTTTGTAAAAGTTATTTCTTTGTTGCCCGCGCCCGTGCCGATGCCGGTGCCGTGCCGGTCTAGCTGCTGCATACTTTCATTGCTTTTATAATCCAAACAAACAATGTTTGAAAAAATGAACAAAATCTTATATCTACATAATATTATCTTTTTTTTTATGATTTTGTAATTTTTGCATTTTTCAATGCTATTTTTATACTTTTGGTAAATTTTAAATAGAAAAATATTGGAAAAAATTAACTCGGGCACAAGTGAATTCTCAGACGGGAATCGAACCCGCGACCTTTGGATTTCCGGTCCAATGCTCTAACCGCTGAGCTACCGAGACTTCACTTCACTTCACTACTTCACTTGTGCCCGAGTTAATTTTTTCCAATATTTTTCTATTTAAAATTTACCATAAATAATATTATCTGTTTATATTTTTACCACGTTTTAGTAGAGTAAAAAAATAACATTTAAATTAAATACTTCATTATTATATTGACGGCACGCTATGGATTTTGATCGACGGTTTCTGTTTCTACACGGACATTCACTAAAATAGCACCCAATTTCAGGTAAGCTAATTAATTAGCTAAGCTGATTATTATCCACATTGAGCTCGTGCGGTGGATTATAATCCACCGCAGGGGCCTAATTCTCCTTGTCAATCCATAAGGAAGGCATTAAAATAGCTAATGAAGATTTCAATATGAAGTAAAAAAAAAAATCTTAAGTAAAAAAAAGTTTATATCGCACACTGCAATAAGTCACGTAGTATCACGTACATACATTACCTTCGCCGTTCAATGACATCGGGCCCGCGTCCCGCCGACATTTCAGCCCGAAATGTCCCGCAAACTCCGCAATCCAGCCGGCATTTGTGCTGCAAACAGACGACGCGAGCCATTAGCTCGATACGCTCGTCGGCCATAGATACAATGTACATGGTCGCGGGATACGCCGCGTACGGGTTAATACGCGATGTAATGACTATTTGCTACTTTGCAGTTGAGTAATTTTGTAATGCGAGAATTATTGTAATGTATGATAGATAGTCTTTCTTTGCCATAAAATGTGATATTATAATTAGTATTTTCTTTTAGTGATGGAAATTGACCTTACTGATATGTTAAGGTCACTTTTCAATTTGACGACTCTGTATGAAATAAAACGGGGAGAAAAAAACAGCCCTTAACAAGTATCTTGCCGGTTCTTCTTTACAAGGTCTCCCGCCGTAGGGTTTATGAACCGATGGCGTAGCTTCTTCGACGTTCACAAGTGCTTGTAACAGCCTAGACTGAATAAATGATATTGACTTTGACTTAATTAGTTTATTTGTCATCTACGTTGGCAGGATACTTTGTTTCCGGTCAATAGATCTACTGAGATCTACTGTAATTGGCAGTAGGTTGTATTGTAGTAGCCAGGCTCCATCTGAAGGTAGTATAGGTGCAATTTTAAATGCGTATAATGTAGTGTAAAAAATACGCATTCAAGTTGCACGTATTTCCGACCACCTCCCTACTACCTACGTCCAATAATGCTATCTGTAATTCTCTAGCCATTCCAAAGTCCAAAGCTAAATGAAACTGGCGTGTAAACCTTTTGCTGAAGACAGCTGCTTTTATGAAGACAGTAGTACAGTCGGGAACTTCCCGGTTGTGAGGGAACTTTATTTAAAAAATTAATGGATGTATAGAAAACGTATAAATCACAAATAATACAACATTAACAGGTGTTTCATTTGAATAATAAATTATTACTTTAACATAAGTACTTTACGGTATAACGTTTCCCAAAAAAACTGTACTGAAGTTCCCCGACTGTACCTATTACGGTTTTAAGGAAAGACATAAAAATATAAATATGTACCACCAAAGCGGAGTATCACTGCTAGGAGCTCGGTAACGCACCTTGCAGGACTTAGCTTTTGATCGTACGTAGCGCCGACACGGGGCTGTGATCTGTGACCCGGTAGAGCTATGCAAGCAACTCTACCTCGAGTTCTACGCGCCAAATCTCGGTATTTTGTAAGAATGGAGAAATGCAGGAGTTTTAGTTAACCTTTGTAACGAAATGAATGAATACACTCCTATTACTTCCTACGGGCCCTGTCGGTTGCAGCTGAAAATCAGGCATTTGCTTTTACAGCAAACACATCCTTTTTACACTACTACAGCACACATACATATATCTTGTAGGTTCTGCATAGAATCAAGTTTAGTATAATATGTTTCAATCATACAGCATTTAATGTACAGTCGGGGAACTTCCCGGTTGACCAGTAATCTTTTTACAGAGCTTTATTTAAGCTCGTTGATATCACAACTAAAAGGACATTAATAGGTATTTCATTTGAATACTAAATTATTTCTTAAACCTAAATACACTCCGAGAAAATGATTACCATAAACTGTACTGGTCAACCGGGAAGTTCCCCCATTGTATGTGTCTATAGTGTCAAATAAAGGTGTTACTTCTATATATCTAAATGCACACACAGAAAGTCTTAGCACACACTAACTTTAACCCAAAATGTCGTGTGCGCACTATTATTGGCCGCTGAGCTTTTAACCTTGAATACAAACACTGAAAGGCCAAGAGCAAGGGATTAAACGCAGGAAACGAAGGAAAATGCCTGGGATCTTGTAAGGGCTGCGTCCGCGTGACAATACCGATATTAAAAATGACTCTCATAAACACCGTCACTTTGAAATATGCTGATGATGATGAAATCTTAATGATTCTGATGTATTACATTATAAATTCATTATTGGTGTATTACAAGTGTATTGAGGAGCCTGTGGCGCAGTGGTTCGTGCGTTCGGCCTGCGATTGTTGAGGTTAAGCTACTTTCGCAATGGCCGGTCACGGGATGGGTGACCAAAAATTTACAATCTCGACCTCCTCCGTGCTTCAGAAGGCTCCTTTAGCCGTTGGACCTTGGACGGCATTTGCAGTCGTTAAAATCCACCAATTACCATAGTGGCCCGCGTGGTGGGTCATGGCCTATTCTCCTTATACATCCGTAAGGAAGGCCAGTGCCGCAGCAGTGGGGACATTTTTTTTTTTTATAATTCTCGGCGTACGGTTTAAACGTAATTGAAAAAAATAAGATATAATAATTTAAAAGCCCCCGACTTAATTATCCGTCGGGGGCTTTTATAGAACTCATTACTGAAAACCGCATTAAAATCGGACTGGTTAGTTTTAGTTCTGCACAAACAAATATTTAAGTATTGTCTTGTCACCGTAACATCTATCTAAGAACATGCACCAATCAAACCCAAACCCATCACTGAAAAAGCATCAAAATCGGACTAGTAGTTTTGGAGATAAATGGATACATTGGTTTGCACAAAGTAACAACCTCTCACCCCAAACGCATATACCGTATAAATATATGAATATGATTTTATGAATATTCCAGAGGCAAGTATCTTAAGACCATTATTTTTTTACTACCCATAAACAACTCCAATAAGTGCAAAATATTAAAAAGTAAGTGAGATAAGCATTATGATAAATATTATACAAGAAAATATACTAAAAAAAAAGCAAGCAGTCTCATGTCGCCCTGACGGTATTGAACCCGCATCCTTGGGAGTCCGGCCCAATGCACTAAGATAAGCATTGTTAGGAATCAGGATCTGTATTTCTTCTTGAATTCACTTTTTACTGATCTGTATTTACCCCCGTGGGTGTGGAGTCGGGGCAGCCCTGCGGCACGCAACAAGTGCGGGTCGCCGTCGCCACTTCATTATCATTATTGACCCTCCACTCCAGCCATCTTGCGTGAAGGCAATAGGATCCGTAATGAGGATCCTCGGAGAATAGCTTTTATGATGGAGATCGATGGCAATTGGTTGCACTGCAGCTACGAGACTCCAGACAATATTTTATTGGAGGACCGTTATCTTTATCTGCAATCCAAGATGAACTGAAGACGGACTTTATGACGTTGATTTGATATGGTCTCGCTATCCAGAAAAACTCTTAAAAATCCTATTTTTACCCACGACGGACGGAACGGAACGGAGGCGGTATATGCGTTTGGGGTTAGAGGTTGTTTGTTTGTATGTATGTCTGTTACCATTTTCCTCGGAAACGATTGGGCCGATTTCGATGCGGTTTTTTGCATTTAAAAGTTTTCATTTCAGAGCAGGTTCTTAGACATGTTTTACGGTGGTAGACCACCAGGGGGCGCAGCAGCAACCAGATAAGTTGGCATTTTAAGAGTTCTTAAAAACTACTAAACCGATAACGTTGCAGTTTTTTTGCATTCAAACGGTTTACTTTCATTTCATCAGTGATGGGTTTGGGTTAGATTGGTGCATGTACTTGGATAGACGTTACGGTGACAGCTCACCAGGGGGCGCTGTGGTAAACATTTATTGTGCAAACCAATGCTGCCATTTATCTCTAAAACTACTAGCCAGATTTTGATGCGGTTTTCAGTGATGGGTTTGGGTTTCATTGGTGCATGTTCTTAGATAGGTGTTACGGTGAGAACTCACCAGAGGGCGCTGCAGTAAAAAAAAAAATGTACAAAACTAAAACTGCTAGTTCTTCAAAACTACTAGTCCGATTTTAATGCAGTTTACAGTACTTAATAGGTTTGAGATTGTTTGGTGAATGCACTTAGATAAGTGTTACGATGATAACTTACCAGGGGGCGCTGTAGTAAACATTTGTTTGAGCAAAACCTAAACTACTAGTTCAATCTTGGTGCGGTTTTCAGTAATGGGTTTTCTATAGTACAATGTACATAATATCTATGCTCTCTAAAAAGTTTGAAATAAAAAAGCAAAATAAAAAAATTTGAAAAAACCTACGACGCTTAAAACTTAATTGAAAAAGGATAAAATAATATAAAAACCTCCGACTTAATTATCCGTCGGGGGCTGCCATCACTTTTATAAATTTCAGCATGAATATTAATCAAATTATTCACATTACTATAAAACTGCAAAAGTATAGTTCATTTAATGGCAGCCCCCGACGGATAATTAAGTCAGAGGTTTTTATATTATTTTATCCTTTTTCAATTAAGTTTTAACCGTCGTGGCTTTAAAAAAAAATATTTTTAGTTTTATTGTTTTGCCATTACCTTCAACTCAATTTGAAACTTCAAAGAAATTGTCAAAACACTCGATAACTAAAGTATGTTTTTGAGGCTTCCAGATGTTTGTAAGTAGTAAGTAAATTGCCGACAAGTCACTTCAGCGAGAAGCTTGTACTAATTCGGTACGAAATTCCATGCCAAGTAAATAATCAATTGCTGTCCTAAATGTGTCAGGGTGAAACATTACTCGAGAAACCTAGTCTCACGTCACGCACAGCAGATCGGTCGCAGCCGGTTTCGCCATATATACCTAATGGCGAAGTATTTCGCCAGCCAATTTTCCTCTGTTCCTTTATTCCCTACCAATGTCAGTTGTTTCCCCCTCCCCCTCACCGCCCCGGGTCGTGCTTTGAACATTTTTAGGGATTATTTAAGCGTTCCCGAGCTTTGTTCGCTCAAAGGCGCGCGTCGCATAGCTGCGGCGGCGCCCGACGCAAACATCCCGATAATCATCTGCTGTACGGGCATATTTTTATTACCAGAAATACTTTATTTTCTTAAAGTTGTTTTTCTAAATTTTCTTTTTTTAATACAGTCTCGTCTGTGACATCAACATTGATTATTTTGCAAACATCCATCACTGTTCAATATTGCTTTCAATTTCTATTGCTTCAATGGCATTGATACATCTCAATAATATCGTTGAATGTTTACTATTCACTTTCAAAGCAATGGGATTGAATGCTTTTCAATGGAATTGCTGTCAGTTTGGTGAAAGCATGTGATATCGGATTACGTAGGTAATCACTTCGAGATCAATTTATTCATTGATATAACAGTATTAGTATTGGAGTTAACTGGAGCCGTTCAATATGGATGCGCGCAAATGAACACAT
Source organism: Chrysoteuchia culmella (assembly GCA_910589605.1). Classification (NCBI taxonomy): domain Eukaryota; kingdom Metazoa; phylum Arthropoda; class Insecta; order Lepidoptera; family Crambidae; genus Chrysoteuchia; species Chrysoteuchia culmella. The sequence continues at coordinate 23,662,637 of OU342651.1, forward strand.
CTGCTGATCGTTAACACGGTCGTAAACGTCGCACGCGCACACGGCCACACGCACACTAGAAGAGGAGTTTAGTGCAAAACCCTTACAGTTTTTGACACTAGAATGAAACTTGGCACAGTTGTTCCCTGGGTCATAATAAGCCTGGTATAATTTTTGTATAAATAAATGATGAGGGATTCAATTCTGGCATAAAAAAATAAATTTCTAAAGTAGTTTTTTGAAAATTACGCTATAGTCAGAACTTTTGAAAGAATATATTGACTTTATGTCACTATACCTAATTAAAAACTAGTGTTTTTATTACTAAACATAAATACTAGTAAAGCGTATATAATAGAGATTTAAAAAAATAACACTTTAAGGCACTTTCACCAACAAAATGTAGCGAAAATAAATTTGAACGTCGCGTGCTGTAATTTTTTTTTAACCTCTAACAGCGAAAAGAGCTTTCTGGGGGTCTATCCGAAACGATTAGTGTGAAACTTGTCACATTCGTTGATTGGGTGAATGAAAATAAGACGGTTAAGGTCATTTCTGGCATTAAAAATGCTATTTCTAAGTAACTTCTTAAAACGTTGACAATATTCCTTTTGTTTATTTTTTTTACTTTATGTAACTGTAATTAATAAACTAGAGTTATTATTTGCAAAGAAGAAATAAAGAAGTGAAGCCTTGTAATGCACATTTGAAATATAACATTTAAGTACCTGTTCGGTGCATAAGCACCAAACACTGTGACGTGCGACTGACGTCACAAGACTGTCATCGATGCGCTTGCACCGAATGACATAGTTTAATTTTAGTATGTATATTTCCGCGGCCTGTTGCGGGTCGCGAACATTACTCTCAACATTTCTAACATTTGTTACGTGGTGATTGAACATTATATTCTTTTAATATTAACATTCTTTTATTAACATTTAAAATTTTTAACACCAACAACCCCAGCTCCTCAAACAGTACCAATGCCAACAATAAGAAGCATAAATAAATTTGTGAACGATTTTTAACGGTAACAACCGAAGAGCGCATTCTAGAAGTCTGTCCGAAACGCTTTGTTTGACGGATATAATACATGAGGTTAACATATGAGGATAAGAAAATTAGCTAAACATAGGCAGTTATAATTTTTGGAAGGAAGCTTTGGCCTCCCCCCTCCGGCGCCAGAGGGGGTGCTACCGGAGGCTACCGATCTTAATCGGCTTATTTGGACCAAGGGAACATCTGTGCCAAGTTTCATACTTGTGTCGTACAAATCGCTTCGGATAGACCCCATAATGTGCTCTTCGGTTATAAGCTGTTAGAAAAAATTACGGCGCGGGTAGGGTCGGGTCAGGTAATGGAAGGGTCGGGCGTTTTTTGTTGCTAAACTCCTCTACTACACGGCCACACGCACTACGCTACGCGTGCCGTGTAGCTGCAATCAATATCGCAGGAGTAACGAGTTTTCCTATTTTCATATATTATTACTCTTTTTGAACAGACCAAAACTTAGTGATGTCAATAAATAAGTAACTAAGGCGGATTTTTACCAACTGACTTTAAATACGTTTAGCGCTAAACATATTCCGCTCTGTCACTTCCCTTTGGCTTTAAATGAACGACTGACAATGTTATTTTAAATATGCTTTGCGCTAAATATGTTAAGTGAGGTTGGTGAACGACTTAATTTATTAGTTCACATAATACAAATTATTTTTTGAATTTCTAAAAACCTTCCCTTTTGGGGGAGGACTATACCCAGCAGTGGGTGTTAAATGGCTCAGACGACGAATACAAATTCTAAACTTTTCTTCTTCTTTTAAGTGTGAGTTAATCGGGAAAAGCTTTATTATCTTTTCGGTCCAGCCAATGCGCTACCTTAGTCCGCTTTAGACACTTGTGTAAGAATAAGCGCAAAAGGGACAGTACAGAATCTTCACCATAACAAACGAGTATAAATAAAAAATGTAATAAATTTGCAGTGACATCTCAGAGGACTTTGTAGCCTTAAAATAGATCTCAACCAATCTGCGGTACCTTTATTTGTTTCGTCGCCGTCGGCAGCGGTCGACCGTCGCGGCCGGAGCGCCGATAGGAGTCGGCGACAGCGATAGCATTACCATTTAAATAGGCGCCCAGATTGTGCCTCACCTCAGGTACAGGGCCTCTTTTTTAGATTATAACATTTTTTCCACATAAATCTCCGGAGACGTAATGAGATTCCGCGGAGTATCACCATCTAAATTATTCACGACGCCCTACTACTGCCTTTTACGCCTCTTTGTACCGACTTTATTACGAGCTGCAATTTGATTGAAGTGTTGCTTATTTTTGTTCTTAACGCCGCCGAGCTTCAGGGAAATGGAAAAGTCTTAATTATTGCTCTTTAGATAATTTGCATAAATTATACTGCGAAGAGTGAATAAGCATTTTACTTTTAAGTACAATAAAATGCCGCCCTGCTATCACCACCGTAAAAGATTCTCTAGGGATTTTCTTCGTACATATCATTTTCATACTATACATACATAATACTCTATTAAATCTCTCTTTTCAATTTGACGACTCTGTATGAAATGAAACAGGGAGAAAAAAAACAGCCCTAGACGAGTTTCTTGCCGGTTCTCCTCGTAACAAGGTCTCCCTCCGTAGGGTTTGTGAACCGATGGCGTAGCTTCGTTGACGTTCTTATGTGCTTGTAACAGCCTAGACTGGATAAATAAAATTGACTTTGACTATATAACATCATCATAATCAGCCCATCGTTGAGCACTGCTGGTCATAGTTCTCTCTAAGTGCATGCCACGAAGTACGATCCTCGGCTATTCTCATCCGGCTCTGGCCAACCATGCCAAGATCGTTGTTCTACCTATCTATAATAGTAGGTAATTTTTATGAAACAATAAACTGATTGGTGCCATTTCATTTTGGCAGATATCCTTCGCCGCGATGAACATGCAGTGACGACGAAGCTCCGAGGCGCGTCCAGCTGTCCGGCGCCTGACGAGGGGGGACGCCCTGACTGCGGGGAGCGGGGGGGAGGTGCGGGATGGAGGACCCCCTGAGAGCCGAGCATGAGGCCGCCTGCGAGCTCGCCAACAACAGCACCGACCCGCCGCCTGGTATTTAATTATATTTCTTGCTAGCCTTCTACAACGGGGAGACGCTTAACCTTCATCATATCATGTTAAGTAATGATAAGGCTGAAGATGGAATTACGCCTCTCCCGGAACCCTCAACCACTGAGGAACCGGTATTGGTGATAGGACTTGGATCCAGAGCACCCTCGATTCCCGTAAAGGTACAAACCGTATCTGGTTTGGTTAAAGTTTTTTTTTCTCTATTATGGAACAAACAGTCACATATGCAAACAATTTTCAAAACAACATGATGTACTTAAAAACCTACAGTTCCATAAAAGGGTACATATGAAGATATAAAAGTTATAATTAAAAATGTTTTAAATTAATTTAAATTATGCATGCCAAATTACTTTTTTTAACTTAATTTACAATTTATAAATAGTTTTTGGATTGAGATAATGGGATGAGAAAGGCACATTTTATGAATCTGTCGATAAAATTTTAAAAGATTCTTTGTTTAAATTTTTGAGTATCCAGCTTAAGAAGTAAGTAACTAAAGTAAGTAAGTAGCTTAATTGAAATAAAACAACTTTTACGGATATCAAACGCGCTATATTTATACGAACTAAGTTGTAATTGTCCGTATTTTTAGATTTTTAGGGGTTTTTTGATTTTCCCGACGTTTCGGCACCTTTACAGCTGCCGTGGTCACGGGATGACTGGTCAGTCATTGTTTTATTTCAATGAACAGTGCGCGCCAAAACATAAGATGTACGTATAAGTAACTTAAGTTCTAGCTATAAGGCCGCCTGACATCATTTTATTAACGTCATCATTGTTTTGTTCTGGTGGTTAGCGATAAGATAGCCAGTTCCGAGTGGTAGAAGTTTCTAGGAGATATGTGATCCCACCTTCAGCGTTATCATCACTTAGCATCAGATATGATGATTGTGTAGACAAAGCATTTTCCCATTGAAGATAAAAAAAAATATAGCTCTCATCATCAACAAAACTTAAGTGATGACCAAATAATTGTTTCAGGTGTGTACTGCGAAGGCACCTTCGACACTTGGGTATGTTGGCCCCACACGGCGGCCAACTCCACCGCCTATGCGCCCTGCCCCGACTTCGTGCCGGGCTTCCGAGCCGAGCGTGAGTACTGACACTACTGACGATCCTATAGAGAGACGATGTTTTCAAACTCTAAACTTTTTTGTATTGTCCGCAGTACTGGCACATAAAGAGTGTACGGAGAACGGCACGTGGTGGCGGCACCCGCAGACCGGCAACCCCTGGTCCAACTACACCACCTGCTACAAGCCTGAAGACGTGCGTACAGACCTCCAAGCACCACCCTGCCTGCGTCACCAGACCCGACCAGAGTAACCGTGTGTCGTGTTGCAGGACGTCAGCGAGATCATCGCCGTCTACGAGGCCGGCTACAGCGTGTCGCTCGTGGCGCTGCTACTGTCGCTCGGGATACTTATCTACTTCAAGTGAGTGCTGGTTTTACCAGAAGTTATCGAAGTTGAATGCTGGCAAATCTAATAGTATTGAGTATACTAGATACCATTTCTATTCGTTTATTTGCGTAATATTTACCGAGTTTCAAAATTGCATGTCATACTATTTCAGGAGTCTACGGTGTGCGCGCATCACGGTGCATATAAATCTGTTCACATCGTTCGCACTGAACAACGCCCTGTGGCTGATGTGGTACGCGCTGGTGGTGCGGTCGCCGGAGACGCTGGCGGCGTCGCCGGCGTGGTGCCGCGCGCTCAACACCACGCTGCAGTACGCGCTGCTGACCAACTACACGTGGATGCTGTGCGAGGGGCTGTACTTGCACACGGTGCTCGTCAGCGCGTTCGTGTCCGAGCGGCGGCTGGTGCGGGCGCTGCTGGTGATGGGCTGGCTGCTGCCGGCGCCGGCCGCCGCCGTGCACGCCGCGCGGCGCGCCGTCGCCGACGAGCCGCTGTGCTGGGCCGACGAGGGCGCGCCGCGGCCCGAGCTGGCCGTCGTCGTTTGCGTTGCGGTTATTCTCAACCTCGGCTTCCTGTGCAATATCGTGCGGGTGTTGTGCACGAAACTGCGCGCCGGCGGCGGCGTGGGTGGAAGCGCGGCATCGGCTCGCCCTTCGGCGACTGCCCTCCACGCGCTGCGGGCTACCTGCCTGCTAGCGCCGCTTCTGGGGCTGCAGTACTTATTGACGCCGTTCCGGCCGCCGCGCACGGCGCGCTACTGGCTGGCGTACGAGTACGTGTCGGCGCTGACGACGTCGCTGCAGGGGCTGTGCGTGGCGGTGCTCTACTGCTTCTGCAACGGCGAGGTGCTGGCGCAGCTACGCCGACGCTGGCGCGTGCTCACTTTCCGCCCGCGCGCCAACTCCACCACCAACACCACCGTCTCGGTAAGGCTGTGTTAATGTAACACTTATTTCAAGAACAGTTTTGATTTTTATACTTTGGTAGTTTAGTTTTCATATCAGCACCCAAAAAATACATTGACGGCTGAACTAGCGTCATCTTAGCGTGCAGGTAGTGGTACACGCAAGGCACTGATAGATGAGCTTCTTCTGGACTGCACCGCAAAGACTGATAGATAGTCTGCGGATCCCTTCTCCGACCGGTTTGACACCGAAAAGCCTAATCAAAGACTTCCAGATAGTAGAACATAGCCAGGAGGAAGGTTACTAAATTAGCTCGTCGTCTCATCTTGACTTTACCATTACGTTTCAGTTCGTGCGGTCAGGCGCAGGCGGTGCGGGCGAGGACAAGGTGTGACTAGCGGCGGGCGGCGGCGGGCCGACGGGCGGAGCGGACGCGGACGCGGACGCGGCGGAGGGCGGCGAGACGCGCGCCGACCGCGAGCGCCGCCTCGACGCGCGACACATACGCTTCGAGTGCGTCGACAGCGACGACGACGCGCCGCCCGACACGCGTCTACTGTGAATACCCGCTGACGCCGCCGCTGGTCACACTATGGTGCTGCCCAGCATGAACACCGCCAAATCACGTGATATGAAATATCGCATGATGTTGTCGCTTACCCCGCTAAGCCCCTTCGTACACAATACTCGTGTCTTTGTACTATTGTATTGCGGTAGCCGCTGGATACTGCAGTCGCCTGGTATCGGAGACTTAAGTGTCCTTGTGTACGAAGAGGCTAAGATGTCAGTGACACGTTACCGAGGTACGAGTGCTCGGCTAACTGGACTCCTTTCAATGTGCTACGAATTAACCACGCGTATAATTTGGTCGCGCTTATTTAATCAAGAGTTGTTGGTGTAAACATAAAAGTGTTTAATAGGAGTGAAAAACCGTACTTACCAGAACCTATTTTATCCGCAAGTTTTTTCAGTGTGACAATAATAAAAGCATCTTCAGTGTTACATCTTTGTGCATATATTTGTTTTCATTGCAAATGAACTATTCGAGATGCTATTGGCACTATTATTATTATAAGCAGTAACCGCGTTGAAAACTACGAACTCCAACTTGAAACATCAATTGAATCATCATGATTAACAAATCGGGTTCCAGCGTGACTGTAGTGTAAATATTATTGTACGTGCGCTGTAAATATAAACTAGGCGACGGCAGTCGTTAAAATGTGCAGACGGAATCGATCAAATCAAATGAGTGCAGCGCCTAAATATGGCTAAACAATAGACACGGCATCGGGAGACGCGATGGGGGTCAATTCCGCTAATGTTCATTCATAATCGTTCGTCAATATAAAAAAAATGGATACAAAAACAAATATAATTAAGATATGTCAAAACTTATCAGCTAGATATTCGGTAATGGAATAGTAACATTTTGCTAATAATATAGATGTCAATTTCTTATACTTATGGTAAATTTTAAATAGAAAAATATTGGAAAAAATTAACTCGGCCACAAGTAAATTCTCGGACGGGAATCGAACCCGAATGGAAATCCGGTCCAATGCTCTAACCGCTGAGCTACCGAGACTTGCGAACCACCGTCGAAATTCTCCAATACTTTTATACTTTTAATACGCTGTAGGCCAGCGTTGTCACATCAATGCTAGGAATATCCTTGCATTCGAAAGAAACATCTTTTCAGGTGGTTAACGATCGATTAAGATGCAACTGCCAATAATTTTTGATACACGATAAAGCACGGAAATTAAAAAGAGCAAATAAAAATAATCGGACCCCCATATAGGGTCTTCCCAATTTTCACAATGCGAGCTCGTATGACAAAATGTTGCTTCAAGTACATATTTCTTGTTAGTACAGCGATGATATTATATAAAATGTTTGCATGCTGCGTTCGCCTTTAAGTATTTGTGCATTAAATAAAGCTATAAATATAATTCTAATTTTACAAGCGCCATAATGTAACAACTCTAGGTGATCCAAATAAATAAAAAATATATAATCGCTGTAGTAATAAGAAATATATAAAATGGTACTAAAATTAAATAACGATTGAAATACGATTATGACTAACATTTAGCAGAATAGCGCTACTGGTCGCGCGCCAGACGCGTCAGATGACCATTTAAATTTCCATCTCGACGTCCGCATTGACAAATTGTATCCAATGCATTCAGTGTTCTATACCTGTACCAATAATAGTATCCCATGACCATAACATTAGTGGGTATTAGAATAGAACTTCTTATGGACGGTTTAAAAAACTCTTTGAATTCTGGAGGCTAAATGTCTAATTTTAAAATCTATCGTAATCCCTTTCAATTCCTCATTTGAGAGATATTTACTTACTTTAAGCCGTCACTATTTGACATGTTGTGATCGGGACGCGTTTTGAAAGATAATTGAATAAACTAAATAACAAAGTGACACACACAAATATCTTTCAAATTAGTATAATGAATTATATGGTTTATATGGAATATTTGTATGGAGAACTGTGAATTTAAGGGTCATCTGAATATTATTCAAAACATCTTTCGTTCCAAAAGGGATTGCGACTTTAAATTACACAATTTTATGAATCACAGTTCCAATCACTAAACCTTCGAATATATTTTGTAATTAGACTGTAATAGATTTTGAAATTAGACAATTAAAGGGCGGGTCATTGGCAAATTGTGTTTATTTTTTATTTCTTGTTGATTTTCAAATCACGACTATTTTGCAGCTCTGTTTTATGCGTTACCAGTCCAAGTCCTTCAATTACAAGAGTGTGAAATGTGAACCGTGATTTCCTATCAATTTAATAATGTCTGATGCAGGCAGTTTATCCCCCTAACATTATGAGAGTGTATGAAGTATTGCTGTAAATATAATTGTGTATATTAAATACGATGTTTTGTAACTTGGAAATATAACAGTGTTATGACTGTCAATTGTTTTCTTTAACCATTCACAATTTCTTGGAAAGTTGAACTTCGTTTTTTAAAATATCATTAGAGGTCACCGGAAAACGAGTTGCCAATCGCAAACTTGTTCTGTCCCAAAAAAGAATACATTTCCTTTACCCGGAAGTACTTTGGTATCTCCTCTTCAAGAGTACAGATTGTTTTTTATTAGTCAATTACTAGAGTTTCTTACTATTTGGTTACATCTCGTCTAAGCAACATGGAGACTAGTCGTCTTATTTTCTAGTATATAATGAATTATACTTAACATATTTTAACCGTCTATCTATGCGACCGTGAATAGTGGCCACGACTGACGGAGACTCGATCACATTTCATTACAATAATAAAGTACCGCGATGAACGAGCCAACTGGGCCAGTGATACTTGTCTGGTTACATTTGTACGAGGAAATGGGCAGAAGACTTTTACGTAACACGATGATGGTCCATCATTACTAGCTATTGATTTTACTACTTAACGAAAAATATCAATGTCTTTTCTGTGATGAATGGAAATTATTGAAATGTTCTTATTACTTTAATTGGGTCATCTGATTTCCAGTATAAACTACTTAGGTAAATATACACTCACCGGTACATTTTATGGCCCACCCACAAACATGCTAACTTTGCGATGATACGAGATATTTTAATGGTTAACCTAAACATTAGCATACAGATCTTTGAAGAAATATGTTGAAATTTTGATGTATATGATGGCAAGGTGAGCTTGTTTTGAAAATAACGGGACGGGCCAATAAATGTGCTGGTGATGGTATTTAATGGGCGTCATTGAACTACTGTAAAATTCTAATCATCAAATTGTTATCATACTGAATACAAAATGTGGGCACTATGCCTTGCAAATGCGCACTACATCATCCTTTTTTATTATGTCATTGCCCGTGATGAATTATTAAAACCGACGTTTAAGCCGACGTGCAATAAAAGAAATAAGAATGTCAGCGTCTGGCGGCGCGCGGGCGCGCTGCGCCGGCGCATTGTTCGCCGCACAATTGGCTCTGAATCGATACTAAATTAAACTGCACCTGATCGATATTTATACTGCACCACGCGGCCGCGCCTTACATGGACATAGCGCTAGGGCACAAATAAACAACACAACAGCTAACGTAACGAAATTATAATTAAACCACAGAAACTTATATTAGCTCACTTACAAGGTAACGCAAGAGCGTGCAGTCTCCAACAAATTGTATAAAATAAATACATTTTTTATTGTTGAAAGTATAAAATTTTATAAAAGCAAATAGAAGCGAGCGCCGCGAGCGCGTGCGCGGGGCGCGGGGCGCGGGGGGCGGGGCACTTAGAAGCACTTGCGGTGCACGATGCCGGGGCCCGACTCGTCGTACTCCTGCTTCGAGATCCACATCTGCTGGAAGGTGGACAGCGAGGCCAGGATGGACCCGCCGATCCAGACGGAGTACTTCCTCTCGGGGGGAGCGATGATCTTGATCTTAATGGTTGAGGGCGCTAAGGCCGTAATCTCCTTTTGCATTCTGTCGGCGATACCGGGGTACATGGTAGTACCGCCAGAGAGTACGGTGTTGGCGTACAAGTCCTTGCGGATGTCCACGTCGCACTTCATGATCGAGCTGTAGACGGTCTCGTGGATGCCGCACGACTCCATGCCCAGGAACGAGGGCTGGAACAGCGCCTCGGGGCAGCGGAACCTCTCGTTGCCGATGGTGATCACCTGTCCGTCGGGCAACTCATACGACTTCTCCAGCGACGTGGACGACGCCGCGGTCTGCATCTCCTGCTCGAAGTCGAGCGCCACGTAACATAGCTTTTCCTTGATATCCCTCACGATTTCCCTCTCAGCCGTAGTGGTGAACGAGTAACCTCTCTCTGTGAGGATTTTCATGAGGTAGTCGGTGAGATCACGACCGGCGAGATCCAATCTCAGTATGGCGTGGGGTAAAGCGTAACCTTCGTAAATAGGCACTGTGTGAGAAACGCCGTCTCCGGAGTCGAGCACGATGCCGGTGGTACGACCGGACGCGTACAGGGAGAGCACGGCCTGAATGGCCACGTACATGGCGGGGCAGTTGAAGGTCTCAAACATGATCTGGGTCATCTTCTCCCTGTTCGCCTTCGGGTTGAGCGGCGCCTCAGTCAGGAGGATAGGGTGCTCCTCTGGCGCGACACGCAACTCGTTGTAGAAGGTGTGATGCCAGATTTTTTCCATATCGTCCCAGTTGGTGATGATGCCGTGCTCGATGGGGTACTTGAGGGTGAGGATACCCCTCTTGCTCTGGGCCTCGTCTCCTACGTAGGAGTCCTTCTGCCCCATGCCCACCATGACGCCCTGGTGGCGCGGGCGGCCCACGATGGAGGGGAACACGGCGCGCGGCGCGTCGTCGCCGGCGAAGCCCGCCTTGCACATTCCGGACCCATTGTCCACGACAAGCGCGCCCGCATCTTCGTCACACATGGCTGCTAACGCTGGGGCCTCTGCTGCTCACGAAACTAGACCTTAGGTTATCTGCAACAAACGACACACCGTTACTCCACTTGAACCTCTATCGGTATTATTGAGATTAGTATTTATTTTTATCGCGAATACGAGACGTCAACCAAGCAATATGTCACAGCTGTCTATCACATCGGCCCGGTTCCGCTTACAGTTGTTTGTTTAATTATAGCAAGAACAAGCACAACACGCTATAGTTAAATTTGCGAGAGCACTCGTCCGATTTCGAAGGGTTGTCGGTTCGAGTCCGGTGTACCCATTTATGTTATAATTAAGGCATTTGGGTTTTAAAAGCTGCTTAAGCTTATTGTTTATATAAAATTTGATTTCACTGATTATTGACACTCAAAGATCACTGAAATTATCGTTAACTTTGAAGCAGATTAACCTGATTGCAAATTCCAATAAACCAATAAACTATAAACTGGCGTTTTCAGAATCACTATTCACAAAACTTATCACTCGATGTTAGATCACTATTTGAAGACTAATAGTTTGCCGGTAAATGTATAAGGGTGAACTCACGGCGCGGGCGGCAAGGCGTCAGCGGCGGCAGTGGGCGCGAGCGGGCGGCGCGCGGCTATATACCGCGCCGCCGCCGCCCGGCCGCCGCGCGCGCAGCCCTACAAGGCGCGGGGACACGCCGACTGCCATTTAAGACCATCTCCGTGAGCTAATTGCATCGGCACTTGCGAAAAATAGATCGGATCAGACACGTGCGCTCCCGGCGCCCTCGCGGAAGTTGTCACCTGCCGATGTGCTCACATCCACCACTAGAATAGAAACGTGAACGTGAAAATCTAATTAAAACTTGTGATTGTTTAATCAAGTTCTAGTAATTTATTTCCGATTGGTTTGTAGGTACGCTTTAGGGTACAGTGTGCCACACTGTGCTGCAACTGCAGCAGCACATCTGTCAAACATTTACAGTTTCTGCAATATAAAATATTCAATTTTAAAAATGTCGTAGTTTATCATAAAAATCTGTATTTTTTTTTATTATTATCCATCGGTTGTACTGTATTGATTGACATCTAATTACTCATCAGCAGTTATCAAACTGCGCCGCTGGCGTTTGAAGCTCGAGGGACCATAACAGCTGTACCTAACAAAACAAGAACTAAGTTATTACTGATTACCTCTGTTTCATTAGCATTCTTTTCTCACGAGCGACGGTCTTTACTCGTCGAACTGCTACCTTTTCTTTCACGCATAAATCGCTAAACTGAGACGGCTAAAGCCATTGAAATTATTAAAACGTTAAATTTACATAAGGTGTGTTGGTTCCATTGTTTAGAGTTCCGTAGTGAAACCAACAAGGAACCCTTATAGTTTCGCCATGTGTATCCGGATATGAAAAAGAACTACTGGCCAGATTTTCGTAAAAGTTTTATAGGACTTGAACTATGTTCTTTCCTGGTTCTTTCAGATAAAAAGAAGAATGATTAAAATCGGTTGACAACTGACGACGTTATATTAAAACATGCATAACAAATATATAAGTAGTCGAATTTGAGAGGCTCCTCCTTTTTGAAGTCGGTTTGAAAATAGATTCACTTAATTGCAACAAAATTAATGATGGGTGAAAGTTTGCAATAAGCTTCACAAGAATTATGGGGATTGAAATCAATAAAAAACATTGTGGTGACAGGTTACTATTGTGATCAAAAGAGTCAATGTGAATTATTGTAAATGGGTTGAAGCTCTATATCTGATTCCAATTAGATGTGTCTCGACAAAAACAATAGTGCTAAATGAGTGTTGATCAAAGTCTAGGAAGTGATTTATACAGTTATTACATTAGTTACCGTTATGTGCATAATTGTGTTCACTTTACTTAGTCTCAATACTAGTACAATTGTCTTAGAGCTAGACAGTACTTATCTTTGAAGTAATAGTTATACTATTAATAAGATAACAAATCTTTCAATTGAGTTGGTTAGAAGAGACACTTTTGAGTAGAATACTGTTTATTATAGAAATATTTTTTTCTAGTAATCTTGAAGATGTGCAACAGTTTAGATCTAGGTGAATGAAGTAGCCTGCGTTTCTATTTAAGCTTATGCTAAGGACACGGCTTGGGGACGCAAGATCAGAGCTTGAGTGGACTTTTACAATAGTTGGAATAGTGGTATAGTAATTCTAGACATTCATAGTGATTATAACTAATAGAGGAACAATTCCTTAGGTACCTACCATAAATTATCCATTTATTTAGTGAATATATTTAATTTCACAAATAATGGAATTAAAATACTATCTTAACTTAAATATATTAAATTGGTTTCACTAACAAACTCAATTGGAGGAAACTACAAATAGAATACAAGAAGAATAGACTTTATTGAATTCAACTAAAGATAAGTCTATTCAACACAATTAGTGTACAGTTAAGAGTTCTTTAGAGAGTCAAATTAATAATGCTACTAACTTATAATGACCCATTTCAAAGTTTAACTAAGAGTTAGATGTGGAGAGCCATTTGCCTTGCGACATACTCTTGAATTGAACAGTCTTTCTTCATAACCCAGATTCGCCAGTACCCCTTACTTTGTGTAGATTGTATTTTTGAATCCATCTGATATAATGTTAATCAGCAAAGAATTTGAAATACAGATTGACATATTATAATTTAAAATTGTTGGAGTCTACAACCTCCAGGCTTCTCAGTTCTTTATTCGTATTCGTGTTTTATGTATTTTGATAGCTGTCTATTATTGTTGTTTATGTCATTCCCATATAAATGTTTTCCCGAAATACATGTACTAAATAGTAATCGTGTTTACTCTGACAAAACTGTGTGATCCCCAACAAGGGTTATGGGCCCAGGGCACACACAATTAAAAGTGAGTACATGTAAACTTAGAAAGTAGTCATCGACTAATAATTTGAAAAAGGTACGGCTGAATCATGTCTTCGAGCGTACGTATAGAATTATTAACAAAGGATAACTATGATAGTTGGAAAGTACAAGTAGAGGCATTACTTATACGAAATGATTATTGGGAATATGTGAGTGGAGAGAAGCCAAAGCCAAACGATGCTCATGCACAAATAGCAGCGTGGAAGGCAGCCGACAGAAAGGCGAGATCTGAATTAATATTGGCTTTAGATCAGGGGCGTGCATTGGTTTTCCAGCGGAGTAGGCACTGTAGATCTAACTAGTAACTTTGCACTTATCCTATGCTGCTACCGAATATTATAAGTTTGAAAGTTTGTGAGGATATTTGGATGGAGGAATGTTTGTTACTATTTCACTCAAAAACTACTGAACTGATTAAGATGAAACTTTACAGCAATATAGCTTATATACCAGAAAACCACACTGTATGCAAATATTTATAATTATCCTGATATTCCCACGGTAACCACGCGGCGAGTGAAACCGAGAGCGGCCGCTAGTCATAAATGATAAGGTTCGTAATATTTAGTAGGAATATTAAAATGCTGACGAGTTTGATTGTTTGAACACGCTAATCTCCGGAACTACTAGTTCGAATTGAAAAATTATTTTTGTGCTGGATAGTCCATTTATCTCGGAAGGTATAATTAATAATTAATATATTTAATATCACGTTACGATTAATAAGAGCAGAGCATTAATGTAAAACGTTACAGAAACGGGAAAAAATATTAGTTTTGGGAACTTCCGTTGCCGACGGTGTGTAAACGGTTAAAGTTATGTAAAAATCATTTATGACGAAATTATTCCCCATCAAAAGTTCAAAAAAAAGTCCGCGACAGCATATGTCTATGTTTTATGGTTAACTCACTATAACCATTTTTCAGATAATAAAATTTGTTCGAAACTAATGTATTATTTGAGAAGCTGTTTTCATAAACATGATATTAATCCTTATCTAAATAAATAAGTTATTCATCACAAGTATTTAATTTTGAACAAAATTGTCCTGTTCATCACAAAAATTTAATGAATATCTTAGGAAATATGATAGTTTTAAAATAACTCCTCAACAAAATAATTCGCGACCAAATTCATTCGTCAGGTAGGCATGCTTACTTTATACTGATATATTCCGGAAGTTTAAGCTAGAACGTTACACGTACAAACAGCGCCCTTCTTGCCATTATACTTAAGCAATACTTTTTCTAAATATGTTGTACTCTTGTATGAAACGCTGCTTGTTTCGAGTAGGCAATTTCGAGACTGCCTATCGGTAGGTATTCAGTATTTAGCGTAAGGAATATCTTGTGGGTGAGTGTTGAATATAAGTTTAAACTAAAATAAAATAACTTTAACACTTATTTAGATGATCAAACGAACTTATCAAGTGAAGTTCGATCTAAATTATCCTGTTTTTGACGAAGAGATTTAATTATTTTAATTTACCTTGTAGTACCCTTAGTACGACTAGCCAATCCAATCCGCACACAGATTCAGCGTAGTAAGAAAAAAAAAGAAAAGTGGGGTGGGGGTACCCCCCTCTCCTCACGACGCTGTTGGCTCGGCGACCGAGCGGCTTCATTATATTTAGAGCATAAGAACAGAGTTACAACATTGGCGTTAACCCTTAGGGACGAAGGGTTGGGTGGGATTCTAAATCTCTTCGTCAAAAACAGGATAATTTAGATCGAACTTCACTTGATAAGTTCGTTTGATCATCTAATTATCCTGTTTTTGCCTTCGAGATTTAATTATTTTAATTTACCTTGTAGATGTTTAGAGGAAGGAGAGTTAAAGTCAATGTTGTACAAAATATACAAGAAAGGCAACAATTTGAAAGACAACACTATTTATAACATAATATCTTTATTGTATCATTTTTAAATATTTACTAATGGATAACACAGTATAATAACAAAAATAACACCAACTTAAAGTTTTCGTTCTTCAAACAAGATTATTAAATAAATTTGTATTTTGATCAATCACAGGCCGATTGTAAAAATTGGCAAAAACGGATGAGTGTCCCGTCCATCCAGCACACCGTCGGATCGTGTCAATGTTGACACCGGAGCGGAGCGCGGCCGACGTCGCCGCGTGTCGGGTGCTGTGTGGGCGGAATACACTCGTATCCACGCCACTCTCCTCCAAAGTTAGCTTTATCCATCGACCTATGGTCTGCGATGAAGCAGCTTTGTGAGGTTTTTTATGTGTTAGCAATAACCTTGATAAATAGGCGAGAACAGTGACGGCAGGGCAAATGTTCGGGTTGTTGTGAAAAAATGGTAGGTCGAGTATCGGCTGTGTACGACCTGCACCAGATGTTTTTATAAGATCCGTAATTGCAATAACTATACGTTCTTCATATGTGGTAACGTTGGACAATTTTATTAATGATAATGTCTGACACCTTTGCCCTGTTGCCAATGCTAATAAGACAGTACATTTTAAAGTAATTTTTTCTAAGCTCAATAAATCATTTGGATATAATTTAGATAAGTGATCTAAAACTATATTCGGATTCCATGTTACACTGTACCGTGGAAAGCTTGGTTTTATTTTAAATGCACCTTTAAAAAATCTTTTAACAAGTGGATCTTGGCCTACATTATTTACTGATAATAAAGATATTGCAGAACGATGGTTGTTTAAAGTTCCGTAAGAAGCACCTGCTCTTAAGCATGTGCTGAGAAAATCAAGTAATGAAGTTATTGAAACATTAAAGAAATCAACTTGATTAACTTGACAATATTCCCACCATTTTTTTAAACTAGATGAGTATTGGGTTCTTGTATTAACTGATAATGATGACATCATTATATCTATTGCGGAGTCCGGTACATGTTGAGTGAGGAGCGACTGCCGGATACAATACTCGCCGCCAGGGAAAGATGATGGTGCAGCGGGTGTATCTTCCTGAAAGTAGACGATAGAAGGTATTTATTTGGGGAAAATATCAAAATGTCTGATGTGCAAAGAGACTTAAATAGAGGGTACCAGGGCTGTGACGGCCAGTGTGGTTAATTAATATACCCGTTGCACCATCATTCATTAATTTGTTAAGGAACCTTAGTATTAAGGAAAACGGTGGGAACGCGTAAAAGAAGAAGGGTTGCCAATCTACAGTAAATGCGTCTATGTTATATGCATAGGGATCTCTACGCCAGGACACATATTTTTCGCACTTTGCATTAGTGCGAGAGGCAAATAGATCTAAATCAGGTTGACCAAACCTGTTAGTGATTTCAGTAAAGGCATTGCCGGAAAGCTCCCACTCCGTGTCTATATTCAACCGCCTTGATTCAAAGTCAGCTTCTGTATTATGAGAAGATTTTATGTAGGAGGCAAAAATGAAAATTTTTCTGACCTCACACCATTGCCAGATTTTTTTTGAAATATCAGTCAAATGAGGGTAGTATTGAACACCACCCATCCTATTTATGTATGATATGGCGGTAGTATTGTCAACGCGTAAGAGAATCTCGCAACCTCTTTTGATACTAGCAAATGATCTCATTCCGAAAAATACCGCTAATAATTCCAAATAATTAATATGATGATCTCGTTCTTGGGCAAACCAATGCCCACCGGTCCGTTCCTTATCACAAGCGGCACCCCAACCGGTCTTAGATGCGTCGGTATATATCTCCATTACATATATACCTCGGCAAATGGGATTGCTTGCAATAGTTATCTTATTTTTCCACCATACGAAGTCATCATAGAAAGTATTTGGAATTTTTATTTTTGCATCATAGTTATCCCCACTGTCTGACAAAGCTAAGTATTTGCCTCGTTCGAAAGATTTTGTGTAAAGCCAACTATATGGTATAGCAGGGCACGCTGCTGTTAAATTTCCTAAAAAACTTGCAAATTCACGAATTGAAATAGTTTTAAGTTTCGATAATGACTCTAAAAGTTTTAAAATATTGGCTCTTTTCTTTTGTGGTAATCTTAACGTCATGTTATCTGAGCTAAGTATAAAACCTAAAAATTTACACGATTTACTTGGAATTAAAATAGATTTTGCGAAGTTGATAATGAACCCTAATTTAGTCAGAATTTCAATAGTTTGATTAGCATTTGTAATACATTCATTATATGAATTTCCGATACACAAAATATCATCTAGATATCGTACAGAGAGAAAGCCCTTAGATCTCAGATAAGTAATCACTGGATTCAGTACTTTTGTGAAAATGTATGGTGCTGAGGAAAGGCCAAACGGTAAGCAAGAAAATTCGAACAAATTCCCGTTAAAATAAAATCGTAAATATTTTCGGTGGCTTTGATGTATTGGTATTAAATAATAGGCTTCTTTAAAATCGATATTAATCATAAATGAGTCTTTCGTTAAAAGTTTAGTAGCAGTTCTAATGTCTTCCATTTTAAAGTGTTCAGAATGAACAAATTTGTTTAGCTTTTTAAGATTTAAAATAAATCTAAATCCACCTTCATTTTTTGAAACTAGGAAAATATCTGAAACATATTGGCCTTCCGTAAAAGAACATCTATTTATAGCTCCTACTTCTAACAAATGGTTAATCTCTGAATGCATGTGTTTACTTTCTGTATCTGAAAAAATGCGTTTCGGGTATGAATCGGGGCTTTGTATGGGTATTTCGGTAAAAGGGATTCGGTAACCAGATATTGCACGTAAAATAAAATCATCTTCGCAAATCGAGGACCAAGCATACTTAAAATATTGTAGGCGGCCAGCATATACCTGCATAGACAATCCGTGGTCTGAGAGGGCTACCCCGTGGTCGGGCGGTGGCTCGCCGTCGTCGGCGCCGTCGCGGCTGCCCTGGCGGGTGGCGGACGGCGGCGCTGCGGCGGCGCTTGCGGCACGTACGGCGTGTGCGGCTGGCGGCGCGCCGCTGCGGCTGGTGGGACGTAGGTCGCAGATCGTCGGAACGGTCTTTGTTGACCTCCGCCTCGATTCGCATAGTTCTTCTGCGGACGACCGCGAGACGAAGGCCACTTGTGGTTTAAATGACTCGAAGTAGTTGCTTGTATTAATTGACCCGTTTTCTTTATTCCACGAGAGCTTTTCTACAGTTCGCCGAGATTATCTCCAAATAGGTAGTCATCTCTTTTGCGGTCTTTGAATGGATCGATGAGTTCTTTGTCGACTAGTGGTGTAATTAAGGACCGTCGAGTGTCCGTTTCCATGAAGTGTGAGTCAGCTAACAATTTACTTGCATCGGGATACTTAAAATATCTGTTATTTTAGGATTTTTGCGTAGTAAATACGACATGGCCTTGGTCACAGCGCTCAAAACGGTTCCCAGTTGGTTTTGTTTAGTATATAAGCGCTTATCTCTATTGCGACTTTGTTTACTCAACATGGCGATTACCTCCGCGTTCAGAGTTGGAGCCTTGGCTAAAGTAACATTTTTCGGATACGGGTATTTCAACATCAGAGGTTCTTTCTCCTGTTTTTTAAGACCACTAGCTAATAAAGGTTTGAGACGCATAGCAATGTGTTCAACTATAGGCTCACCCCATTCTGTGCTCTATTCCTCGAAAACACCGAGTGCTGCAAGTAGTTCTGGGTCGACGTCTTGGCTCGTATTCCCGTCCACTGTAGCCTCAGGATGGGTCTCAGTGGGTGCAGTGGGCTCAGTGGCATTATATGGCTCGGCCACCATAAGGGGCTCGGTAAGTGCGGGCTCGGGAGGTGCGGGATCGACTAGCGTGAGTATATCCGGTGCCAGATTTGAGACGGCTGATGCTTCATCGTCATGAACCGGGTACTGCTCAGTTTCCCAGTTTTCTACAAGCATAAGAGCGCAGTGTTAGAAAAAAAGTCAAATAAAGCGATAGCTTTTTTATGTAGGTAGATAAATTTTAATGACTTTTCATGTAAATCGGCGATATATAAGAATATCAAATAGCTACTAGTTAATATCTCGTATTAACTCTGAGCAAATCAGCTACTGGTTAACATCTCGCGTTAACTCGGAGCAAAAATTGTCGTAGGTCAATGTCACGCATTGACTCGAGACACAATTAAAAAAGGCCCGTTGCAATATTATACATTTATACACTTACTAACCTTGGATCAGTTCTTCGTCACTATAAATAATTACATTATTTCTTCTTTTCTGCAGCTTAGACTCGTATTTTTTCTTTTTGCGTATGAATGAAGCCGCTCGGTCGCCGAGCCAACAGCGTGGTGAGGAGAGGGGGGGTACCCCCACCCCACTTTTCTTTTTTTTTTTACTACGCTGAATACTGTGTGCGGATTGGATTGGCTAGTCGTACTAAGGGTACTACAAGGTAAATTAAAATAATTAAATCTCGAAGGCAAAAACAGGATAATGTATATTTATTTAGGTTTTGAATGAGGTAGGCACTGCCTAATTGCCTATATGGAATGCACGCCCCTTTAGATCCAAGTGTTGTTCGCCATGTTAAAAAAGTGGAAACGGCACGAGAACTTTGGATGAAGTTGAAAAGAATGTTCGCATCGAGAGGTCCTGCAAAAAAGGCAGCCCTTTTGAAAAGGTTAATGATACACAAAATGGACGAAAAACAAGGGGTAAAATGAACATCTCGACTCCTTTTTCGAAGCTGTCGACAAGCTTGAAGAGATGGAAATCCAAATCCATGATGATCTTCTAGCAATTATGCTTTTGTACAGTCTCCCACGTAGTTATGAAAATTTTCGTTGTGCTATAGAATCAAGAGACGAACTTCGTAAGCCGGAGCAGTTGAGAATAAAAATTATCGAAGAACACAGTTCGAGAGGCAATTCTCAAGATGAATCTATAGAAGGTGCTATGTACATTGATAGACGACAGAAGAAAAGCAAAATTGGTACCAACCATCAGAATAAAGGAAATGAAACTGGAGTTGAAACAAAATTTAAGTATAAATGTTTCAAATGTCATATGTTTGGACACAAGGCATCTGTTTGCAAGAAAAAGAAGGAGAAGACGTCGGAAACGAGATGCGTTGAAAGTTATTCAGACTCTGAAGAAACTGTAAAATGTGAAGCACTAACTGTTGATCATATTTCAGACTGCTTGGCTGTTGATACAATCGCCGTCGGGAATGGCTACTTGATAGCGGGTGCAGTGCCCACATGTGCACGAAGCGGCAAGGTTTGATGAGGTTCTGCCTTCTAAGCAAAAATTAAAATTAGCCACAGACTCTTTGACAACCGTGCAAGGTAAAGGTACAGTTAAGATATTAGCATGCAATGATGACCGTACAATTCCTATCAAATTTGAAGATACCTTATTAGTTCCTGATTTACGAAGTAATTTAATTTCGATCGCTAAGCTTACTGAACGTGGATGTACAGTCACTTTTGAACGTGATTTAGCCTATGCAGTTAAGGATAATGAAGTGAAGTTGACTGCTGACCGGCGAGGTGATTTATATTACTTGAGGGAAATGGATGCGTCTGCGTCCATGGTATCAGGAAGTTAGAATGTGAATCTGTATAGATCGCATGAGCGTATAGCGATAGCCTATAGCGATATCTGAACGCTAGAGATCTTATAAAAGTACTTAGGAAATCAGGGATTCATTTATTGAAAACTGACTCTGACTTGCGTGATTGTGATGTATGTGCTAAGGGAAAAATGGTTTCTTTGCCTTTTGTTAAATCCAGTATTCCGCGTAATGAAAAATTGCATATAATTTATTCTGATGTGGTAGGGCCTATGAGAGTTCCATCGAATGGCGGAAATAAATACTTCGTTACTTTTATTGACGACAGTACTCGTTGGTGCGAAGTTTTTATGATGAAAAATAAAAATGACGTTTAGTCAAAGTTTAAAACTTTCAAATGCCAAGGTGAAAATTTGACAGGTAACAAAATAAAATATTTTCACTGTGATAATGGAAAAGAATATGTAAATAAAGATTTTAATTCATATTTAAATGCGTGTGGAATAAAAAGGAGATTGACTACTCCGTATAGTCCACAAAGTAACGGAATTGCGGAACGCAATGATTTCAAAAGGAAGGATGCGCCCATCTGAACATTTGACATAAAACTGTCTCATTCCAGTAAAATCAGAGCCATCTGTGAACAACTCTCTCGAACTTTTCGCATCGCATAGGTGTATTAGAGGTGGGCAAAAAAGATATAGAACTGAACGATTTCGTTCAATTAGAGCTATTTTATCTATCACCTATCTAGTTTATTTGGGGAGCTAATACTATTTTTAAATGTTTTGATACTGTTTAACTAATACAAAATAAAAACGCATGTTTCAGATTAAAATTATCTTTTCTCCTCAATCTGACAACACTGCAATTATTGTATATAGAAATAAACGAAAAATATTTTTATTTAAAAATAATATTATCTATCATCTTCTACTATTGAGTAATTTCTCAATATTTTCCAACAAACTTTGATGCAATATTAGACGTAGGTAATAACACCGTAACCTACCTTTATTTTCGATTTACTATCATTCTTTGAGTTAATTAACTATGGAACTAAAGGTCCAGCTTTCCATAGAAAGACTTCACTAAAATGCAGCTGATACAAAGTGACTGAAAAAAAACTGTATGAGTTGAAAAAATCCTCTAAGTCTAGCCGATTCTTCACAATATATTTAAAATAGCATCACAAAACATACTTGATGATTAAACGAACTTACCTGTAAGTGAAGTTCTATCATAATTATATTATGGCTTCGTCCTCCGAGATTAGCATAAACACATAATACTTGTAGTACCGCACAGCGATCGCCATTGTTGCACTTTGTTTAGAGCACATCGGGAGCTTGATCCCTTTGCCTCTATTATTTTTTTTTACAACTGACAGCTGTCACTTTACCTCATTCTGTTCCCGCGCTCTAGCCGTCATTTAGTTTAGAGATCCATATTTCACGATTAGGGTTGAGCTAATTTTCTTTGATTATTATTAAATATGTGGGCGGGATGCTAATCTCTTCGGACGAAGCCATCGTATAATTATGATAGAACTTCACTTACAGGTAAGTTCGTTTAATCATCAATTATACTCGGCTTCGTCCTCCGAGATTAGCATAAACACATAATACTTGTAGACCTTTAGAGAAGAATCGAGAAATATGTACTAGAGGGCTTATGCGTGAGATTAAAACATGAACTTTTTAATTAATAGATCATTATTTATTCTTTTATTATTATTAACAAGACAACAAATCATATATAGGTATTTTTTTTTAAATATACCTTATAAAGTGTTATTTATTATTGCGTTTGCGAACGAAACATTTATAGAATCAGATTCATTCAAAGGACGGTTATAAAATTTAAAGAAAACGTTGGAGGATGGGCTCCATCCGGCCGTCCTCCTTATGACGTCTAGGTTGACGCCGAGTCGATGCGCGTGCGAGACGGCCGCGTGCCGGGCGCTGTGCGCTCCGAACACCGCAGCGGGCACACCACTTTCCTGTAGTGTGCTGCGAATCCATCGACTCAACGTCTGGCTCGAGACGCTACCATGTCTACGCTTAAAACTAATGAACAAGTTCTTAGTTTCACCACGCAGTGGTTCAGTTCGATTAAGATAATCTTGCAAAGCTCTTCCGGGGCATATTTCCAGTTTATTGTTGTAAAACGGCAATATCAATAGGGGCTGTGGTGTACCGAGACGAGTATGTTTTAGAATTTCTGTTATTTTTATAGAAATACGAAATGATGTATAAGGGATATATTATTGTGAGGATAAAGTTTCTCTAAATATGTCAGTACTAGGCCTGGATCCCAGGTTGAATCGTATTTGGGGAATACAGGACGTAAACGAAATATGCCCTTAAAAAAGCGTTTAATCGCTTGATTGGATCCAATATGATCTCCAATAATCAGCGACAGAGCAGAGCGGCAAGTAGGTATTTAAGGTGCCATACTGTGCGCCCTCATTATATAATTCAGTAAGAAAACAAAGGATATCCTTTACATGAGCATTAAACAAATCAACATTTTGTCTGATACAAAAATTATACCATTTCCTTAGACATACGTCGTACTGCTTCATTGAATTTGGTGACAACGACGCAATCATAATATCTAAGGCTGCTGAGGGGATATGTTTTCTCCTGAAGGCAGACCGGACAAGATGGCGGCAGCCAGGGTAATCTGGGTATGAATCTCTCGACCACTGGAATAGGGAGAAATAATTAAGTTTGGATCTGGTTTAAACAACATTATTTCAGAACATACCAAACTTTTAAAAATGGGGAACCAGGGCTGTGTAGGCCACAGCGGCACTACCATGATCCCCTTGGCGTTATCGGTTATTACTTTGCGTAAGACTTTAAGAATTATGAAAAATGGTGGGAATGAATAAAAATAAAAATCTTTCCAATCTATTGTAAAAGCGTTAACCGCGTACGCTTCTGGATCTCTATGCCAGGACACATATCTATTACATTTCTTATTTACCCTACTGGCAAACAAATCTACGTTGGGTGTTCCAAATTTTTCAGTAATTTGTGTAAATACTAAGGGTGAGATTTCCCATTCAACGTCTGGGTGAATTCGCCTTGATTCGGCATCAGCTTCTTTATTATCGCCAGAGCTAATATAGGAGGCGTATACAAATAAACTGCGTGCTTCGCACCACTGCCAGATTGATTTGGTTACTTCTGTTAGGTGTGGGTATTGTATGCCCCCCATGCGGTTGATGTAAGAGATAGCGGTTGTATTGTCAACGCGTAATAACACTCTTGACAGTTACGTAAGTTTTTAGCGAAGATTTTGAGACCAAAATATGCGGCTAATAATTCCAATTGGTTGATATGCATGGTGCGCTCTTCTTCATTCCATAGACCGCTAGCTCTTTCATCACCACAAGCCACGCCCCACCCCGTATTTGAGGCATCCGTGAAAATCTCCATAGCGTAACTATCATTTTTTATTTTGTTGACAGCTTGGTATATTGCATTTTTCCACCACTTTAAATCTGGTACCACACTACTAGGGATGTTCATATACTTCTCATAATTATCATCTGGTTTTAAATTTAGAAATTTTAGACGTTCAAATAATTTTGTATAAAGCCAACCATATTCTATGGCTGGACATGCTGAGATAAGCAAGCCCACGAAGCTTGCGAATTCCCTTACTTTACATCGGTTAATTGTTAAAAATTTGTCTATTTCTATTTTAATACGATGAATTTTTTCGGGTGGCAATCTAACATGGAGATTTTTAGAGTCTATTATGTACCCTAAAAACAGGCAGTGATTTTTTGGAATGAGAATACTTTTTTCTTCATTTAAAATGAAGCCTAAAGAAGTTAAAAGAATACGAGTTTGATCAATATTTCGTTGACATAGCTCATAAGATGGAGCTATGAGAAACCAGTCATCTATATATACTGTGGATAAATAGCCAACAGAACGAAGAACTTTAGCTACAGGTTTCATGATTTTAGTAAATACGTAAGGGGCAGTGCTAAGGCCGAATGGTAAAACGTTAAATTCATAGGTGTCTGGACCCCATTGAAACCTTAGATACTTTCTCGAATTTGGATGTATTTTTACAAAAAAATACGAGTCTTTAATATCAAGCTTAGCCATGAAACAATTCTTAGATATTAATTTTAAAGCTGTCCTGAAATCTTCGATTTTAAAATGCTTTGTGTCTATGAACTTATTTAATTTCTTTAGGTTGAGAATAAATCGCATTTTACCATTCGATTTGGGCACTAAAAAGATGCTGGATAGAAACTGCCCATTAGAAGGTTTGCATTTTGAAATGGCACCACATGACAATAATTCACCAATGGCACACTGATACTGTGTCATTTCTTCCTGAGAAGGGAGCTTGGCAAGGGGTATTTCAGTCTGAAATACCGGCCGAGAGAATGGAATTTCGTAACCTTGTATATACGACAGTATAAATGGATCACGAGTTATAAGTTGCCATTGATGGTAAAAAAGTGACAATCTACCAGCATAGATTACCGGAGCAGGCGATGAAGTTGACGACGATGTCCCGGGTTGCGGCGCTAACGTCGACTGCGCAAGTTCCGCTGACTCTGCGACTGCCTGAATGAGCTGGACTGCTGACTCTTCGGCGCCTTTGATGGAGCTGACTCCTTCGGCTTCGGAGGCGCTGTCTGCTTGCGAGGAGTTTTCCAGTTTTTTAACGGATAATTTTTACTTGAGCAAGGTTTCGGCGCTGGTGTTGCTTTGAGTTCTACCCCGGACTTGTGAATGGCTTTAGCTGTTTTTAATGTGTCAGCTAACTGTTGTCCAAATAAAGAACTATCAATCTTTGAATTCTGGAGAGTTTCTTTCATTTCCCTTTTTACCGAATGAATGATGAAGTTACGTCTTGTAACTGAGTAATTATGCTGGCAGTCACATAATATACGACCAGTATCAGCCAGTAAACGAAACAGATCAGCATTCTTTTCCTTGTTCGAAAGTACAAGATTAGTGGCTTCTCCGAGACTAGAAATAGCAGTCGCCAACAAAGCCTGGTTTGACGCGATCATTTTATCGCGTTTTACTACTGCCTCCGACAGAGCAGCCTTGGTCTCAGGATTGAGGCTTGGTGCGCCTATGAGCTTGCAGTTGCCAGGTATAAGGTATTTGTCTGTAAGTCCCTTACGATCATCCTTACACAGGCCGGTAGTTGCAACGTGTTCGAACCGAAGGGCAACATCCTTATGGATATCTTTTCCAAATTTGTTTAACTGCGTCGGGTCAGTACCCAGAATTTGTAGTAAATCAGCGTCTAACTCGCATGACAGATCATCCAGCGTCTCGGGCAAAATGTTAGTTTACCTTCGACATCTTGGTTTAAGGTGTCCAATTGTAAATCGCCGGCTGCTGCGTGCGAGGTCGAAGCAATGACTGGTTCTATCTCTGTCTCTGGACGCACAGGATCCGGCGTTGAGCAGTCTGAAAAACATGAAAAAATAGGTGTTGTAAAAACTAAAACTATTCATTCATGATATAGTTTAAGTACACAGTACAACAAAACCGTACAAAAGTCAACCCTTTTTATGCTTAATCCATATTGTGATTTTATTTACCGACATGAGACAACCCCAAAGGTTGCCCGCAATGTCATTTGTGTTTCACATTAATTTATGTGAGCAGTAATAGTAAGAATAATACTATACTTGGAGATACGAAGCAGCCCCAAAAGCTGCCCACAATACCAAAGGACATCAGGCAATCTTCATACAAAGTTGGTCCAAAAAAAAAAGTGAGCGGCCAGACCCAAGATTATTTCTAATAGGTAGTTCATATTAGGACCTAAAAAAATGTATATAGACTTAACCCTGTAACCGCGTGAACTGAGAAGCTATTTAAGATAAGACATTCTGGGCAAAAACACAAATAACATTAGGCGGACAGACCCGGGATTATTTTTAATAGGTAGTTCCTATAAAGACCTAAAAAAAATTTTTTGGACTTAACCCTGTCACCGCATGAACCGAGTTGCTATTTCGAGTTCAAAAAACAGGACAAAAAAAAAAGTGAGCGGCCAGACCCAAGATTATTTCTAATAGGTGGTTCATACTAAGGCCTAAAAAAAATTATATGAACTTAACCCTGTCACCGCATGAGGAGAGTTGCTATTTCAAGTCAAAAAAATCTGGACAAAAAAAGTGAGCGGCCAGACCCAAGATTATTTCTAATAGGTAGTTCATACTAAGGCCTACAAAAAATTATATGAACTTAACCCTGTCACCGCATGAACTGAGTCGCTATTTCGATTTAAAAAATCTGGACAAAATAAAAGTGAGCAGCCAGACCCAAGATTATTTCTAATAGGTAGTTCATACTAAGCCCTAAAAAAATGATATGGACTTAACCCTGTCACCGCATGCAGAGAGTTGCTATTTCAAGTCAAAAAAATCTGGACAAAAAAAGTGAGCGGCCAGACCCAAGATTATTTCTAATAGGTATTTCATACTAAGGCCTACAAAAAATTATATGAACTTAACCCTGTCACCGCATGAACTGAGTCGCTATTTCGAGTAAAAAAATCTGGACAAAAAAATAAGTGAGCGGCCAGACCCAAGATTTTATTTGAACTAAAATAAAAATAAAATCTTGGGTCTGGCCGCTCACTTATTTTTTTGTCCAGATTTTTTTACTCGAAATAGCTACTCAGTTCATGCGGTAACGGGGTTAAGTCCTTTTAAGTTTTTTAGGCCTTACTATGAACTACCTATTGCAAATAATCTTGGGTCTGGCCGCTCACTTTTTTGTCCAGATTTTTTTGATTTAAAATAGCAACTCTCTGCATGCGGTGACAGGGTTAAGTCCATATCATTTTTTTAGGGCTTAGTATGAACTACCTATTAGAAATAATCTTGGGTCTGGCTGCTCACTTTTATTTTGTCCAGATTTTTTAAATCGAAATAGCGACTCAGTTCATGCGGTGACAGGGTTAAGTTCATATAATTTTTTGTAGGCCTTAGTATGAACTACCTATTAGAAATAATCTTGGGTCTGGCCGCTCACTTTTTTTGTCCAGATTTTTTTGACTTGAAATAGCAACTCTCTGCATGCGGTGACAGGGTTAAGTCCATATCTTTTTTTTAGGGCTTAGTATGAACTACCTATTAGAAATAATCTTGGGTCTGGCTGCTCACTTTTATTTTGTCCAGATTTTTTAAATCGAAATAGCGACTCAGTTCATGAACTGAGTCGCTATTTCGATTTACAAAGTCTGTAAGTCTAGAAATAATCTTGGGTCTGGCTGCTCACTTTTATTTTGTCCAGATTTTTTAAATCGAAATAGCGACTCAGTTCATGAACTGAGTCGCTATTTCGATTTACAAAGTCTGTACAAAATAAAAGTGAGCGGCCAGACCCAAGATTATTTCTAATAGGTAGTTCATACTAAGGCCTAAAAAAAATTATATGAACTTAACACTGTCACCGCATGAAGAGAGTTGCTATTTCAAGTAAAAAGCTACTAAATTCATGCGGTGACAGGGTTTGGTTCATATTTATATTTTTTAGGCCTTAGTATTAACTACCTATTGTAAATAATCTTGGGTCTGGCCGCTCACTTTTTTATTTGTCCATATTTTCAACTTGAAATAACAACTCAGTTCATGTGGTGACAGGGTTAGGTCCATATAATTTTTTTTAGGCCTTAGTATTAACTACCTATTGGAAATAATCTGGGGTCTGGCCGCTCACTTTTTTTTGTCTAGATTTTTTAACTTGAAGTATCTACTTAGTTTATGTGGTAACAGGGTTAGGTCCATATATATATTTTTAGGCCTTAGTATTAACTACCTTTTGTAAATAATCTTGGGTCTGGCCGCCCTTTTTTTATTTTTGTCCAGATTTTTTAACTTGAAATAGCTACTCAGTTCATGCGGTGACAGGGTTAAGTCCATATTATTTTTTTTAGGCCTTAATAGAAACTACCTATTGAAAATAATCTCGAGTCTGCCCGCTCACTTTTTTTTTCCAGTTTTTTAAACTTGTAATAGCTACTCAGTTCATGTGGTGACATTGTTAGGTTCATATAATTTTTTTTAGGCCTTAGTATTAACTACCTATTGGAAATAATCTGGGGTCTGGCCGCTCACTTTTTTTTTGTCTAGATTTTTTAACTTGAAATATCTACTTCGTTTATGTGGTAACAGGGTTAGGTCCATATATATATTTTTAGGCCTTAGTATTAACTACCTTTTGTAAATAATCTTGGGTCTGGCCGCTATTTTTTTTATTTTTGTCCATATTTTTAACTTTAAATA
Source organism: Chrysoteuchia culmella (assembly GCA_910589605.1). NCBI lineage: Eukaryota > Metazoa > Arthropoda > Insecta > Lepidoptera > Crambidae > Chrysoteuchia > Chrysoteuchia culmella. The sequence goes on from OU342651.1 coordinate 23,692,164, forward strand.
GCTACTCAGTTCAAGTGGTGACAGGGTTAGGTCCATATATTTTTTTAGGCCTTAGTATTAACTACCTATTGGAAATAATCTTGGGTCTGGCCGCTCACTTTTAATTGTCCACAATTTTTAACTCGAAATAGCTACTCAGTTCATGCGGTGACAGGGTTAAGTCCATATAATTTTTTTTAGGCCTTAATAGGAACTACCTATTAAAGTTAATCTCGGGTCTGGCCGCTCACTTTTTTTTTTTGGACCAGAATGCCTGATGTCCTTTAAAACGTATTCTTTTATGCTATTATGACAGTGAAGAGATAGCCTCTGAAGCTATCCACAACACTTACACATTGGCACGAGACAGTCCCAAGAACTGACCACAATACCTTTGCATAATGTCACGTATTTAACGTGAATCAAGTTTGAAAAAAAAACTACCCACAACAATGTTACAAGTAAGGAACAGCCCCAGAAGCTGCCCACAAACTTTGATGGGGTAATATACGTTTTTTGCTAAGAACGTTTTTTAAAGCTATCTAGTTTCGTAGTTTTAAAACTATCTACAAAATATTTATTGTGAGGATTTTGTAAGTAATAGGTAAAATTTACTAACCATTATTTTCACACTGACGAGCATCCGAATCACGCGATGATGCTGACACAGACGATGATGAGGAGATAATTCTGACACGACGACGACGACGTTATTTTCTTCCTTCACGTGTTTCACGAAGTTCTTCTTCGAGTTTTCTGATTTTCCTACTTATTTCTTCATAACTAGACTTGCGTTTAGGCATTTTTGACTTTAAATGAACTTTTAAGTAAGAATACGTGCGTAATGGCGGAGCACTGAAATGCGAATGACGGCTAGAGCGCGGGAACAGAATGAGGTAAAGTGACAGCTGTCAGTTGTAAAAAAAAAAATAGAGGCAAAGGGATCAAGCTCCCGATGTGCTCTAAACAAAGTGCAACAATGGCGATTGCTGTGCGGTACTACAAGTATTATGTGTTTATGCTAATCTCGGAGGACGAAGCCGAGTATAATTTAAGTTTTACTCTATTGGCTCTTTGGCAATGAAAATATTTCCATAGAAACTAGCGCCATTGGTAGAACGGTGAGAGCAACTGAAAAAAGTAACTCTTTGTCGCTATGAAGGTATTTCTATAAAAACCGGCACCTGGTAATACAGGACAGCCTACACTGTCTTATGTCAAGAATACGTTCGTTTCATAGTTCGTTTCATGACGACCGGTACGTATGTATAATATATTGTCATAGATATTTCTTTAGGGCTAGAACAACATTTAGGAAAATGTATAAAATTATAGGCAGATTCATAAAAATAACTTAATATCAATTTTCATGGACAAACGATTACAGTAACTTTTATTAATTAGTGTTAGATTAGTAAAGTATCAGTTATAATAGCAGACATATTTAAGAAACAATAGGAAAAGTTAGTATTCATTGTTAGGATAGGGATAAAATGCTAGTTGCAATGCTGAAAGGATTTGGGTATGCTACGAACTACAATCAGGGAAAACCACTAAGAAATCACGAGCCCTTTCAAACTACAGAAGAGCATATTAACAAAATTACATTTTAAAATAAGTGTAGGATAGGATAAACAAAAATAAAACACAGTAGATTGTAGGTTAAAATATATATTCAAAATTAGCATAAGCAGAGAGTCGAAATAAGCAGTTATAATTAGAGTTAGAACTAGTGAGTTAAGGGGGGTTAAATCGTTACGTTCCCTAAAATATGGTTGAGCATAGCGATGGCAGGTTTATGCGTCATGGTCGTGAACGGGTGCCGCCAGCGGAAGTGGGTCTACTCCAGTCTTCTTGTTTTATCGTTGTGGTTAGATCTCATATTGTGCTTTACTGGTCGTAAAAAGCGCATTTCTTCATGCTTTATTATGCGCACAGCCTGGGAGTGGAATACCCTGCCTGCGTCTGTATTCCTGGCAACTTACAGCCCTGGTATATTTAAAGCTCGAGTGAATAGGCTGTTTTCTAGGCAAACTCGCTCCATATTTAGCCTCTTCTGAATATTTGATCCAGAATGAGACCAAAAGTAAGCCTATTTAAGTAAGCCTATTAAAAAAAAACGTCTCAAATATTTTCATCTTTAACTATTTTTTTAACTGACCTGTACCAACGCCACATCTTAATAAGGTTACTTTTCAATTTGAAAACTCTGTATGAAATAAAACAGGGAGAAAAAAACAGCCCTTCACTAGTTTCTTGCCGGTTTTTCTCGTTGCAAGGTTCCCCGGCCGTAGGGTTTGTGAGCCGATGGCGTAGCTTCTCTGACATTCAAAAGTGCTTGTAACAGCTTAGACTGAATAAATTATATTGATTTTGATTAACCGTCGGCCGGTAGTAGAATACAATAAAAATTATTTCGCTTGAAAAGTGGTACAAAAAGGTCCTCGCTTACATAATAAAAATCACACTTATCGCCAGTCACTGACATGCAAAATTAATAAAAATTAAATTAGATTTGAATAACCAATCAATACAACAAAAATACATCCATCTCTAAATCAAAAAATATAATATCGTACTATGGAAAAAAATATTAATAGAATTCTTCAAATACTTAAATTATTTCTCATAAGTTATAACCCACGATCAAAGGTCGTGGGTTCGATTCCCATCTGAGAATTCACTTGTGGCCGAGTTAATTTTTTCCAATATTTTTCTATTTAAAATTTATCATAAGTATAAAAATAGCATTAAAAAATGCATAAATTCAAAAAACATATATATTTTTTTATAATTTAACAGTTTGTAATAAGTCAATATATCTAGAATTCTAAATACCAGTCAGTCTTTGTAAGGTCATACACATTAGAAATTTTATTACTTACATTCGTCGAACTGAGAAACAGCGAGATGTACTCTAAGAAAGTTTCATACTCGTATTTCTTTTTCTTCAAATGCATTGTTTTCTAAACTGGTTCAACTATTCACAAAATGCAGTTTACTGGGCTGGCGTTATATGGCCGAAGCCAGATTGCAATGATTACTATGAACAACCTATTGGAAATAATGTTGGGTCTTTTTTCTTGTCCAGATTTATTTACTTGAAATAGCTACTCAGTTCATGCGGTGGTATTTTTCTTAGGCCTTAGTAAGAACTACCTGTTGAAAATAATCTTGGGTCTGGCCGCTCACTTTTGTTTTGTCCAGATTTTTTTACTTGAAATAGCTACTCAGTTCATGCGGTGACAGGGTTAAGTCAATACAATTGTTTGTAGGCCTTAGTATAAACCACCTATTAAAAATAATCTTGGGTCTGGCCGCACACTTTTTTTTTGCTCCAACTTTGTATGGAGATTGGATGATGTCCTTTATAAAAAAAAGAACAACATGTCCCTAGCATAGCGGCTTTTATCGACGCTCGTAGCTCGATAAGAGACACCACCGTCCCTCTCACATATTTGCAGGTTAGCAAACCAGCAGTATGTATATATACCATATCGTTCGAGCGAAGCGATGGCTGGTTCATGCGTCATGCTCGTAAACGGGTGCTGCCAGCGGGATGGGACTGCTCAGGTTTGCTTGTGTTAAAATGTGTAGAGATATATGTTGTTTTTATTTTATGTTATTTATGATGTTTTGAGTTGAGATGCGTGGCACTGCTTGGTCAGAATAAATAAAAGTAAATAATATTTTCAATTATTCCAATTATATAATAGCTTTTTTTTAACTTACTTTAATTACGCTTTGAGATTATGACCCAGCTGATGCGTCTTCTAGTAACATTGTAGGTTGTGTCTTACATTAATGCACTTTTATCTTTCTTTTTTTGCTGTTGCTATTGTATTTTTTTATATTTTTATACAGCTTAACATAAGTACCTGAAGTAAACGTTTCTTCGGCGGTGTCGAGTGAGGCGCGTCATTACGTTCCCTAAAATATGATTGAGCGAAGCGATGGCTGGTTCATGCGTCATGCTCGTGAACGGGTGCCGCCAGCGGAAATGGGTCTACCTCAGTCTGCTTATCTAAATGCTGTGCTTAAAGCCTAAATATTTTTATCTAAAATAAATTGATACTGACCTGTATGTACCTCACAACTTGCAGTACAGTAATCTTGTAATGCGAGTAATGTTGTAATGTATGGTAGACAAGTCTTTCTTTGCCAGTTGAAAATTGTTTACGGTTACTATAACCATAAAATGTAATATTTTAATTAGTATTTTCTTTTTGTGATGGAAATTGACCTTACTGATAATTATGTTAAGGTCACTTTTCAATTTGACGACTCTGTATGAAATAAAACAGGCAGAAAAATACAGCCCTTGACGAGTTTCTTGCCGGTTCTTCTCGTAACAAGGTCTCCCGCCGTAGGGTTTGTGAACAGATGGCGTTATCATTAAGGCATCCAATCCAGTTTCGACCTTTGTGAAGGTCAAGTTAGCTTGTTGGAGAAATGAGTTTATGTTGTCGAATTGTAGCTTAATGTTGGCTTCGTTTTTCTTTAACGCTTTGTTCTGTAATTCCACGATTGAAGTTTGATTTTTGACTAAGTTCTAAAGGTATTATTCGTTGTTTTGTATGCCTTCAATGTCTTTGTGATATTTATCTACAAATCGTTCGTCCAAAAATCCAAATAAATCGTTCGCTAAGTATCTGACTCCGTTGATGAGTCCTCGTTTTTTTCTTGTTGATAGTTGCTGATGGGGTGATAGTAACATAGTGTTGTAGTAGTTTAATAGGTTCACTTCGTGATATAGTTGTTCTACTGTATTCTGACAGTATTGGCGGTCCATAGTTTCGCATGCGTTTTTCAGGTGATTAAGATAAATCTTCATACTTCGAATGCCTTCCCAGTAGTTTGTCAAATTATAATACATCAACAATATCCATTCGTCGTGTATAAGTTGAATCTTCCCATTTGAATCGTAATTATACTGGACGTTTCTAAAGGCTTGTAATATGAGGGTTCAAATTGACGGCGTTGGCTTGTGACCCAGTTATGATAGTGAATAATAAAAGTATTGTTGTTAATAATGCCTAAAAACATCGAAATCCCTTTTTTGAAGATTCGGACCTGGTTTTTTCTACGTTTTCAGATGTTTCTTCTTGTTTGAGTTGCAGATGGAGAGATTTCTTATCTTCACCTTGAACCGGCAGCGGCGACAGTTTGACGATCGGTCGTTTTATTATTCCAGTTTTAGTTTTCCAGTTTTAGCCGTCGCTACCCGGGTGAAGTTCCGTGACGCGACCGAGAGCCCATTTTCCAGGTGGTAAGTTTTCTTCCTTTATAAAGACGACGTCACCTTCCTTGATGTTAGGGGTAGTAGTTTGCCATTTACTTCGAACTTGTAATTGATGTAAATAATCACTCGACCATGTTTTCCAAAAGCGGTGATACATATGCGTAGTTAGCTGCCAGCGTTTTCTTATGCCTATGTTCGTGACGTCACTGCGGTCGGCTTGCGGTAGAGATAAAATAGGACCACCCGTAAGAAAGTGTCCCAGGGTCAAAGTGTTATAAAATTCCTCCGGGTCTTCGGTAAGTGGGCAGAGGGGTCTTGAGTTTAAACAACCTTCTATTTCAGTTAGGATAGTTAATAACTCTTCGTATCTTAGTTTTTGTTCGCCGATAGTGCGCCGCAAGTGATGTTTCATCGATTTCACGGCCGCTTCCCATAAGCCGCCGGCGTAAGGCCAAGCCGGGGCGTTAAAGTGCCAGTTGACTTCTAGTTTGTTAATGTCTTTTAAGAAATCAGGCGTTATTAGTTGTTTGAAGTACTCAAATTCCCTTTTTAGGACCCTTGAAGCGCCGACAAAATTCGTTCCATTGTCCGAGTACACTTAAGTACACTTAAGTACTGAAACGTTTATTGCTGCCTTTAAGAGAATGTGTGCAAGACGCGGAATGCCAGCACACGTGTAAGAAAGAAAAGATAGAAAGAAAAATACATTTATTTTAGCATCACACAACGACTACACAAAACAACATTACAAAATTACAATTTACACAAACCATCGTCGCGTGATGCCAAAACTGTGTCCAGCTCAGTGTAAGCATGCACTGGTATTCTGCTGGACACATGGGTGACATCAAGAACGAGACTAACAGATACAAATTAAAAACATTGCAGACAGATCACAAATACAAAACATTTAAACTTATTTCAATGTGGCTGTACGTTTAAAAAACGTTAGCCCTACATAGCTAACAGATACATTAAAAATATTAAAATAAAGCACGACATGACAGACACATGTCATGGTCATGCACGTCATCAAAACCAACGTCATCAATCGCCATATTTAAATACTTTATAATTACGTGGCAAGCATGTGCTTAGCGAAAAAACAGACTTTTACACACTTAACAGACTTTTACAAACACTTTAACAGACTTTTTAAAAAACAGACTTTTACAGTTTATAATTGTAAAGAGACACAAATACAACATGTACATAATAAAGAACAGTGTGGGACCGTTCGCGGAACAATTGCAGAACAAAACTTGTGTCACAAAAACAAACACAAAATGTGCAGGTGCATAGAACAAACTGACCCAACGAGGCTCCAAAACACAGCAAACAGTTCAGTAGGTAAGTAAATTCATATACGATTAGAAACGCTTTTGTACAATAATCAAATATTCTTTATACGCCTTACTAAATGCTGTTCTTGTTTTTAGTGTACGGATAGGAGGAGGCAAATTGTTCCAGCACTTCGATGCCGAATACCTGAAAGACCCACGGAAAGCGGCAGTCCTATGCACGGGGGTCAGAATCATGTAGGAAGACGCTCTTCTGTGGTATGCATTTTCATCCCTAGCCCACTTCAGTTTACTGTACAAATACTCAGGGAGCTTGCAATGGATTATGTCGAAGAGTAAAGTAGCAAAATGCAGTTTTCTACGCAAGTCCATTTTAAGTAGATTTGAATTGTCAAGGAAAGGTGTAACATGAGCTCTCGGAGGGATAGCAAAACAAAAACGTGCACATGCATTTTGTATGCGCTGAATAACTTTTTTGGTTCTAGCGAGTAAACATGGGCCAAACACCGTGTCCGCGTAATTGAGCTTTGACAAAACCAAAGACTCGCACAGTCTGATTCTGAGATCCTCTGAGAGAAAAGGGCGATACCTATACAGGACCTTGAGTCGGTAAAAGCAGTTACGCAGAACCTCAAGAGTATTTTTTTCGAAGTGCATGTTAGATTCAAAAATCACTCCCAAGTTACGCGCTTCAGAAACCATCTCAACCTGCTGACCGGCAACGATGATTTGAGGATGATGTTCAGCAATTTTGGAATCCTGCATAATTGATCCAATGACCATGCATTTTGTCTTGCTAGGATTCAGAACGAGACTGTTCCGAATCGACCATTTTGGTTGGAGTTGGTTGGTTGGTTGGTTGGTTGGTTGGTTGGTTGGTTGGTTGGTTGGTTGGTTGGTTGGTTGGTTGGTTGGTTGGTTGGTTGGTTGGTTGGTTGGTTGGTTGGTTGGTTGGTTGGTTGGTTGGTTGGTTGGTTGGTTGGTTGGTTGGTTGGTTGGTTGGTTGGTTGGTTGGTTGGTTGGTTGGTTGGTTGGTTGGTTGGTTGGTTGGTTGGTTGGTTGGTTGGTTGGTTGGTTGGTTGGTTGGTTGGTTGGTTGGTTGGTTGGTTGGTTGGTTGGTTGGTTGGTTGGTTGGTTGGTTGGTTGGTTGGTTGGTTGGTTGGTTGGTTGGTTGGTTGGTTGGTTGGTTGGTTGGTTGGTTGGTTGGTTGGTTGGTTGGTTGGTTGGTTGGTTGGTTGGTTGGTTGGTTGGTTGGTTGGTTGGTTGGTTGGTTGGTTGGTTGGTTGGTTGGTTGGTTGGTTGGTTGGTTGGTTGG